>OX382351.1:3673687-5110790 GCA_947507615.1 Hemithea aestivaria | reverse complement strand
TTATCACACACATACACGCACGCACACACGCACGCACGCACACACGCACGCGCACACGCACACACGCCCACACCCGCGCGTCGTGGCGTATATGGAAACCCTCCCTCTATTCAGCGCCAGTATGGATCTGGGATGCGGGAGCTTTTAAACGACAAAACATGCAGTTTGAGAGTTTAAATACTACCCTACTTTTAGGTCTGACATGCGGGAGGGTTTACGTACGCAATATTACCATTATAGATTGGAAATCCTTCCAGTATTCAGCACTCAAGTATTTTCGATCTGCGGAAACTTTTGATATTAAATGTTTAGTGTTTGTTTGCTACTATTCTTGTAGTTCTGAATACTGAATGAGACGGCATTGTTAAGGAAATGTAATAAAAAAATACGACAATAATATAATTATTCTATAAACTTTTATTTGTTTTTATTATTGATACTAAATATGGAATATGGTATAATCGTATGTCTAGTACAGATCTTGCAATGCAATTTTTAACTAGTTTTGACTCAGTTTGAGTTTCACACTCATATTTGGGGTATAGGTTATTATGGTACCATAGAGTTGATCAGATGATGACGGTAGTTATTGGTGAGTGGATATTAGGTGGGTAGTTGGTTTGGACCCGCGCGCACTTCGTGGCGCGTAAAACAGTCTACAAATACTACCTACATTTAGTCATTTATTTATTTCGAAAATTAAATGAAATTGAAATGAATTGAATAAAATAAAATAAAAAAGCAGCAGCTAGGTATAACTAGCGAAATAAATGAATAAAGGTAGGTAGTATTTGTTGACTGTTTTACGCGCCACGAAGTGCGCGCGGGTCCACTAGTTACACATAAACTTTCCTCTTGAATCACTCTTTCTTTTAAAAAAACCGCATCAAATTCCGTTGCGTAGTTTTAAAGATCTAAGCAAATATACGTCAGACAAGCGTTTTAGTCACAGATTTAGAACAGATTTAAATATTACTCTGGAAACAATCCCCGAGTTCAGATCGATAAATTTGAAAGAGGTGTGAGGTGTGTATACGTTATTATGGTACCACCAAGTTGATCTGATGATGACGGTAGTTGGTGGGTAATAGGAGTAAGAGTCAGAGTTAGAGTTGAAGTAAGAATCAGAGTAAGAATCCAGAGTCAAGAGTAAGAGTCAGAGTAAGAATCCAGAGTCAAGAGTAAGAGTCAAGAATAAGAGGTAAGAGTCAAGAGTAAGAGTCAAAGTCGAGAGTAAGAGTCGAGAGTAAGAGTCGAGAGTAAAAGTCGAGAGTAAGAGTCGAGAGTAAGAGTAACAGTAAGAGTAGTAAGAATAAGAGTAAATTAAATCGTTTTTATTTTAGAAATAAATGAATGACTAAAGGTAGGTAGTATTTGTAGAGTGTTTTATGCGCTACGAAGTGCGCGCGGTTCCACTAGTTATACGTAAACTTTCCTCTTGAATCACTGTCTACAGTCTACAGTACTATACAGACATGCGTTTTCATCAAACAGATTTAAATATTACGCTGAAAACAATCCCCGAGTTCAGATCGATCGATCTGAATAGCGGAAGGGATTAAAGTCGCAATTAGAGAATAAATGCACGTAAAGGCTCCCGTAGCTCAGATCGGTCGCGGTGCTGAATAGCGGAAGGGATTAAAGTCGCATTTTGAGAATTCACGTATGGAAAGGCTCCCGCATCTCAGTTCGGTCGCGATGCTGAATAGAGGTAGGGTTTCAATATACGCCGCGTCGTGCTTGTCTTTGTCTTTGGCGAGGGCGTCCTTGCACTCCACGGCGCTGGGCGACTATATACGTAATGCTTTTCTCCTGGGGAAAAAATCAATTTACTAAATTTTGGTTCAATCATTGAGGACAATTTGAAGAGAGGAAAATTAAAAAATTTTAAATTACCACATCCAAAGATATTCCCGATTCATACATTGACATTACCATAATACCTTCCGCGTTCCTACATAAGGCGTGGTACGTATATCAACATACTACATTATAATTTATAGGTATATAACGTACAAAGTTGTATGAATATCATAATTGAGTTGGTTATCGCAGTAATGTGTATCAGTTGGGCCATAAAATAAGAGTATTAAAAAAAAGCGACTTTGAACTCGCTTGCAAACTAAAAATAGGGACATAAAAGTGGGGGGGAGAGGTGGAAAGATTGTCATTGTGTTTCTACTAAAATGTCTTTTTAACCCCCGACGCAAAAACGACGGGGTGTTATAAGTTTGACGTGTCTGTCTGTCTGTCTGTGTGTGTGTGTGTGTGTGTGTGTGTGTGTGTGTGTGTGTGTGTGTGTGTGTGTGTGTGTGTGTGTGTGTGTGTGTGTGTGTGTGTGTGTATGTGTCTGTCTGTGGCATCGTAGCTCCCAAACGGATGAACGGATTTTGATTTAGTTTTTTTTGCTTGAAAGTAGAGTTAGTCGAGAGTGTTCTTAGCTATGTTTGGTGGAAATCGGTCCAAGATGGCCGCCGCTACAAAATGACGGATTATTTTTTTCTTCCACGACCCCCTCAATATGGGTATCAAATGAAAGGGCTTAACAAGTAGAATACAGCCCACTATATAAAAATTAAAATCCAAGATGGCCGCCATAAAAAAAATGGTGAATTACGTATTGCGTTGGGGGTTTTTTAAATTTTTAATTTAATTCACTTGTTATGAACGGTAAAGCTATACGCATGCCAAGTTTCATGCTTTCTGCCGCTCCGGGTCATACCTCCATACAAAATCGAGCTAAGGAGCCGCACTATTAGTACTGTAGCCTATAATATGTTATTCCAGGGTCTAAGCTATACCTATACCTAATTTTACTAATCTTCAAACTATGTACTTATTTATTGTTATAATGTTAATTACCAAAACAATTAATGGAGTTTTGCCTATTTTCTTTTAATTGACAGCATTTAATTTCATCAAAATCGGTTCAGTATTTTTCAATCACACTTAATATTATAAATGCGAAAGTATGTGAGTGTGAATCAGGCGCGGATCCAGACCATAATTTTGGGGGGGGTCATCGGCTAGAATTTTTTCAAACTAAGATTTTTTTGGAGACTTTCAGCGTAGTCTTGAAAATCTTACATTTTCTCTTTTATTCAGTACGAACAATGCGCGTTTTGCTTGCTCCGAGTAGCAAGGAAACTAAATATTCCTACTTATAAAAGCGCGAGCAGCTCGCTGCGAGCGCCGAGAAATTTTTGAATTTTTCAGCACGAATGATGTGCGTTTGGCTTGCTCCGAGTGGCAAGGAAACTAAATATTTATATTTATAAAAGCGCGAGCAGCTCACTGCGAGCGGGAAAAAATTTTGAATTTTTCAGCACGAATGATGTGCGTTTAACTTGCTCCGAGAGGCAAGGAAACTAAATATTCTTATTTATAAACGCGCGAGCGCCGAGAAAATTTTGAATTTTTCAGCACGACTGATGTGCGTTTAGCTTACTCCAAGTGGTAATGAAACTAAATAATCTTATTTATAGAGCGCGAGCAGCCAGCTGTGAGCGCCGAGAAAATTTTAAATTTTTCAGCACGTGTGACGTGCGTTTAGCTTGCTCCGAGAGGCAAGGAAACTGAATATTTTTATTTATAAAAGCGCGAGCTGCTCGCTGCTCGCGGCGAGAAAATTTTGAATTTTTCAGCACGAATGATGCGCGAGCAGCTCGAGAAAATTTTGAATCTTTCAAGACGAATGATCTGAGTTTCGCTCGCTCTGAGCAGTATGAAAATTAAAATATTCTTAATTATAGAACGGGAGCAGCTCAAAAAAAACTATTATATAAGCGAGCAGCTTGCTGCAAGCGCAAAGACTTAGCTGCAAAGACGACATAAAGCGCGAACAGCTTGCAGCAGTTAATATAATACAATTAATCCTAAATATGAAAGATACTGTGCAGTTTGGTACGAGAACCTACGGATAATTTGTAGGCGAGGATAGAAAAAAAAGTATCTTGGTAAAAAATTAATTAAAACAGCGAAACAATTTTATGAACTTGTACGTAAAGCTTGCAGCTAAGAGAAAATTTCCTAATTCGAACCATGAAAGTAGCGTAAAACCAGTTGATATGATCGGATTTTTTTCAGACTTGGATTTTGGGGGGGGGTCATGACCCCCTTGACCCCCCCCCTGGATCCGCGCCTGGTGTGAATGTTTGTTACTCTTTCACGCCTAAAGGCCGATTGAGCTGAAATTTGCTATAGAGAATAGAGATAGCTTAGACCTTTAAATTATTTATTAAAAATCATTAAAACATAGGTTATTGTTATTTAATGGCCCAACTGAAAGCGATCCTCATTGTCGCCCGTTCGGCCTCCATAAACTACAATTTATAGCTTTTCTCAATAGCACCTGCTATAACGAAATATTAATTTATTTTACTATTTAATAATGCTCCATTCAACAACAGAATTTAAAAAATAAGAGAGGGTGACACGCACATTTTCATTTATAACTGAAAAGACTGAAAACAGCTCAACTAATTTCAGTATCAAGGGGTTATCCATAAATTACGTCATTTCTGATATTGCCGGGGGCAATGTCACACAAATAACAAAATAATCTTTACAAAATAAATAAACAACAATCAAGAAAATTAAAAATAACAATAAATTATTATTAATAATATAAGATGCAAAATGTAACCAGTTCATTATTACAATATAAAAAACGTATTTACACCAGTAAATCTCTTTTTACTCCGAATATTGCGCGCCCTTGGCATTCACTTGTAATGGAACTAGAGTACTTACCGGTTGGACGGTTTATACCACAAGTGAGCATGAAGAATTTGTTACAATTTTTAAACGATTTTTTTATTTATGTTCACCGATTAGGTAACTTGAATACGTCTGAACCGTTTTGGAAAATTCTTTTTGAAGCTTTAGTTTTGCGATGATGGTCCCATTTACATTTTATAGAAATTGGTCGAGCAATGTAGTTTTTTCATGTAGGTATAAGAGAGCTGTCGCGGATAAAGGCGTATCTAAGTGACGACGTGGAGTCCAAAAATGAGGAACTGGGCTTTTTTAAAATAAATAGAGCCAAGACGAAGGTTGTACACCGTGCGAAAAGTTGGAGGCCATTGGAAGAGTCCCAATGGACTCCATGACCCCCCCGATGGGACTCTTTGATTTGTATGGGCATATTGTCACCGGCAAAATCGAAGGAAAGAGGTCCCCAGGCCGATGCATTGGTCAGATCAGATCCGCACCACCCTCGAAGCTACGCGCTCCATCATCAGAGATGAAATTCTACAAAGGAGGAGTCACGACCCCCTGTAATGGGTAATATGACCCAAGGGTTTAAAAATATTTTATCTTTTTATTTTTGAGTTTATTTTCAATTACATTCTGCATAATGCTATCCAATATAAGTCGCATCCAATTAAAATAATTTGTTTTAGTTAAAGAGCTAACCGCTGCTTAATTTTCGATCCTTTTTACTCGTACATACGACTTTAGAAAATAAAGTAATTATCAATTAGATATATTTTTTTTTTTACACAACAACTACACAGGTAACACATACTACAATAGACATAGACATAAGACTACGGGAAACGGGAGTCCCGTCCCACTGCTAAGAGTAATTGACGTTTGTAAGAGCACAATGACGTTGAGAGTAGCTGCAACTTGTATGCAATGACAGCGCGAGTAGCAAGAGTAGTGTCTTGATGTATGACTGTTTTAGGGTCAACGCTCACTACACCCACCCGGGACCCACTCAGCACCGCCTCGCCTCGCGCGGTTAGTATTCTTTATATGGATTTGTATGAGCTAACGCTCACTACATCAACTCCGGAACGCCGCCGCATCGCCTCGGCCGCGAGGCGTCCGCGCGCGGACGGCGGGTGGGCCACCCGTTGACAACTCGCGGCTCGCATGCTTGCCTTGCGTCGGTCCCGAGTTGATGAGCAGGGTCGGATTGAGAGCATCACAAAATTATTGTCTTGGAAATGAAAATTATACTATTTTTCCAATATTATACTACGATTTCTTTTTTTTGCATATTTTAGAATGGAAAAAAATGCGTGGAATATTTCTATGATTTTATTAAATTATACGTACAAAAACAAGCCTACGAAACAAAACACAACAAAATTTTTTTTTTTTGCCATGGGAAAAAGCAGGATAAAGGTAAACTAAATTATAATTTACTTCATCTTACTAATATTATAAAAGCGAAAGTTTGTGTGTATGTGTGTGAGTGTATGTGTGTGTGTGTGTATGTTTGTTACTTTTTCACGCTTAAACGGATGAACCGATTGACTTAAAATTTGGTATGAAGATAGCTGAGACTCTGGAATAACACATAGGCTACTTTTTATCCTGATAAATGAAACAGTTTCTGTAAAAAATCAAATATATATTTAAAAAATGACAGTTCTGAAATTTGACAATTAATTGTCATTTTGACATTTGCGATTTTCCATTGTTTTTGAAAAAATTGACAATTAATTGTCATTTTGACGTATTCGATTGTCTTTTTTTTTGAGAAATTTGACATATTCGTTTTTCAATATTTTTTTGAGAAATTTGACATTTGAGATTTTTAATTTTTTTTCGCGAAATTTGACATATTCGATTTTCATTTTTTTTTTGAGAAATTCGACATTAGATTTTTAATTTTTTTTGAGAAATTTGACATATTCGATTTTTAATTTTGGAAAAATGCTGGAAATTTTAATGATAGTTTATGGTAGATTTTTTTTTAATGAGTGCTTCATTTGTAGTTTATCAAATGGGCTTACTATGGGTGCTTCATTTGTGGTTTATCCAATGGGCTTACTATGAGTGCTTCAATTGCGGATTATCAAATGGGCTTACTATGGGTGCTTTATTTGAAAACTAAATGGGCTCACTATGAGTGCTTCATTTGTAGTTTATCAAATGGGCTTACTAAGGGTGTTTCATTTATGGTTTATCAAATGGGCTTACTATGGGTGCTTCATTTGAAAACTAAATGGGCTTACTATGAGTGCTTCATTTGTGGTTTATCAAATGCGCTTACTATGGGTGCTTCATTTAAAAACTAAATGAGCTTACTATGAGTGCTTAATTTGTGGTTTATCAAATGGGCTTACTATGGGTCCTTCATTTGAAAACTAAATGGGCTTACTATGAGTGCTTTATTTGTGGTTTCTCGAATGGGCTTACTATGGGTGCTTCATTTGTGGTTTATCAAATGGGCTTACTATGGGTGCTTCATTTGAATACTAAATGGGCTTACTATGAGTGCTTCATTTGTGATTTATCGAATGGGCTAACTATGGGTGCTTCATTTAAAAAACTAAATAGGCTTACTATGAATGCTTCATTTGTGCTTTCTCAAATGGGCTTACTATGAGTGCTTTATTTGTGGTTTATCAAATGGGCTAACTATAGGTACTTCATTTCAAAAACTAAATGGGCTTACTATGAGTGCTTCATTTGTGGTTTCTCAAATGGGCTAGTTAGCCATGGTAAATTAATTATTATTTTCCCATAGTTATGGGTGCTTCATTTAAAAAACTAAATGGGCTTACTATAAGTGCTTCATTTGTGGTTTCTCAAATGGGCTTACTATCGGTGCTTCATTTGAATACTAAATGGGCTTTCTATGAGTGCTTCTTTTGTGGTTTATCAAATGGGCTTACTATGAGCTTTATTTGTGGTTTATCAAATGGTTAGCCCATTTGATAAACCACAAATGAAGCACTCATAGTAAGCCCATATAGTTTTTTAAATGAAGCACCCATAGTTAGCCCATTTGATAAACCACAAATAAAGCACTCATAGTAAGCCCATTAAGTTTTCAAATGAAGCACCCATAGTAAGCCCATTTAGTTTTCAAAAGAAGCACAAATAGTAAGCCCATTTAGTTTTCAAAAGAAGCACCCAAAGTAAGCACATTTAGTTTTCAAAAGAAGCACCGATAGTAAGCCCATTTAGTTTTCAAATAATGCACTCATAGTAAGCCCATTTGATAAACTATAAATGAAGCACTCATAGTGAGCCCATTTAGTTTTCAAATAAAGCACCCTTTCTATGGAGAAAGCCCATTTGATAATCCACAATTGAAGCACTCATAGTAAGCCCATTGGATAAACCACAAATGAAGCACTCATAAAAAAAAATCTACCATAAACTATCATTAAAATTTCCAGCATTTTTCTAAAATTAAAAATCGAATATGTCAAATTTCTCTAAAAATAATTAAAAATCTCATGTCGAATTTCTCAAAAAAAAATGAAAATCGAATATGTCAAATTTCTCTAAAAAAATTAAAAATTTCATGTCGAATTTCTCAAAAAAAAAATGAAAAACGAATATGTCAAATTTCTCAAAAAAAAATTGACAATCGAATACGTCAAAATGACAATTAATTGTCAATTTTTTCAAAAACAATGGAAAATCGCAAATGCCAAAATGACAATCAATTGTCAAATTTCAGAACTGTCATTTTTTTAATATATATTTGATTTTTACAGAAACTGTTTCATTTATCAGGATAAAATGTAGCCTATGTGTTATTCTAGAGTCTCAGCTATCTTCATACCAAATTTTAAGTCAATCGGTTCATCCGTTTAAGCGTGAAAAAGTAACAAACATACACACACACACACACACACACACACACACACACACACACACACACACACACACACACACACACACACACACACACACACACACACACACACACACACACACACACACACACACAAACTTTCGCTTTTATAATATTAGTAAGATTATGTACTTAGTAATAGTTTTTTATCAGGCGTTAATTTCTCACTTACGAAATATTAAATTTAATTACGATTTTTTCTTATAACGAAAGTTTTATTTAAATTACGCAATTTGCCATGAAAAAAAGCAGGATAAAGGTAAATTAATTATTATTTTCTTCATGTCTAATATTATTTTCAATAGTTAGATTAAGTTAATATTAAAAATTAAGTTAATTATAAATTCAACTATTTATTAAACATTTAAAAGGTTTTATTGTGGAATTAAATTCGTGGATAAGTGGCGTCCACTCGTTGGTCACGCGGCGTTCACGGGTTGACCGCGCGGCGTCCACCCGGCGTCAACGCGGCGTCCACCCGTGGACGCCGCGTTGACGCCGGGTGGACGCCGAGGCGAGGCGGTGCTGAGTGGGTCCCGGGTGGGTGTAGTGAGCGTTGACCCTTAGTCTTGACAGTGGGGCGCGAGTTGTTTACTCTTATGTCAATGTCTTACCGCTCCGTCCTGCCTCTGTCTGTCGCTAGCTTAAAGGTACCAAGTACCAATCATATTTTATTTGTTTTTAAATAAAATTGTACTTATTAAACACCTTATTCTTATTTCCCACCAGCTCCTACATTTCACAGATGTGCCGATGCTTCCTGCATGCATGGGCGTCGACATTAAGATATCTAGAATATTCGATAACAAACATGTATGTAGGTATTCCATACATTTTGGTCCTCGTGTCAAACGTCTTGTTAACCTTTTAACCGCTTCTACTAATTTTTCTACTAATACTTCTCGGTTATATACTTTAATTATTGTTCATTAAACGGGTTTATTTACGTGGAAAAGAATGACAAATGTATTTTTCCATTTCTTGTCAAAACGGCGAAGGAATTTCTTCTGCGACTTTTTCTGTACAAGGACTACTCAAATTCTTTGTTTCTGTTTCAGTAGATACTCTCAGTCAAGGGCAGTTACACTGGGGGCAAGGTGCCAAGCCCAAGAAGCATTGGAAAGTTACTCTAAATTTTGGCGCCATTTCATAGTCAAGATTTTTTTTTCTCGGCGGCACTTATTATTAAGCCTTTTTGAACATTCTTAGGAGCGAGCGAAACACACTTTTCTTAGTAAAAAATATAATAATTTTGCTCGTCTGCACCTTAGGAAAAAAAAACATGTATTTAATAAATGGTGCAGATGCCGGCTTGATAACCTATTTTTTTTAAGTCTCTTAATAGGGCGATGTGGTCGCTTAGCGACGAAGCCCATAAATAAATTAAAAAAAAGTCTCTTAATGACGCAGGTGTGATATCGTTGAATAAATAGATACGCCCAGTAAATTTATGAATACAATGCGTGAATATACTTATTAACATTGATAGAATAGTCGGAGAGATAACTGAATTATATTTTTTAGGGTATGACTGTTACGGTTAAAGTCCGAAGTGCAGCTTTTTTTTTACGCTCATACGTTTAAATCGTGAGACAAGTTGTTATCAACATGTTTAATTGTTGTTGTATGGTGATCGTCATAAAATTTGGCTTTAAGTATTCCTAAATGATGAATTGTGAACTCTGGAATAAGAATCAGTCGCATCTGGAGCTTCGCCGGCTGCTGCCGCAGCCCTTCCCAGCCCGGCCGCTTCGCTCGCTCGCCTCGCACGTTGTTATCACTCTTCAAACCTTTTTTTCCCTAGGAAAAATGCGTTGCGCATCATCACCCCGCGCCCCCGGCGTGGGATCGTGGGGGTGGGAATGAGATCGAGATGAGATGGGATCTAGATGAGATCGTAGTGAGATTAAGATAAGATCAAAAGATAAGATTAAGATGAGATCAAAGTGAGATCGAGATAAAATTAAAGATTGAGATGTGATCGAGATGTGACATGGAGATAAGATTAAAGTGAGATCGAGATGAGATTGCGATAAAATTTAGGATTGAGATGAGATCGAGATGAGATTAAAGTGAGATCGCTATGATATTAAAGTGAGATCGAATTGAGATGAAATCGCGAAGAGATTAAAGATCGACGTCAATCAACTCAAGACGTCACTCACAAAAACTTGGTAACGTGCTCTCTGACTAAAATACCCCAATTTGTACTAGAAATTAGAATACAATATCTATTTAATATTAATAAGATTCGACCCCGGTGCATTCTGATTTAATGATTTCTTCCGATGCTTATATTATTTCACTTATCTTTCTTTCCTAATCTGCTAGTAAGTATGTATTAGGTGGGTACCCCAACAGTGCCACTTATTCTACCACTTGAGCAGGGATGTGCAAACATTACTGTGCTTCGCTAGGAGGGCACTGTCGCTAGTGTAATTACTGGACTGAAGAGTCTTAACATCTTATTATGACTCTTGAGTAAGAAGCTTTTGCGCAGTGCACCTAGAATTTTACATCGTTGTAAAATCCTGGATGAATTAATGATTATTTTTTATTAGATTATTTACAAGTTTATTATAAAGCTGACGACAGACAGAGGCGGGACGGAACGGTAAAGCGGTCGCGATCTTCATTTTGTTCCTGTCGCGTTCGCTTTATATGTGACAGGTTACGTACAAATTCGAACATTACAAAAATTCCGTTCCGCCTGCTTTCCCGCGTGTATGTGACGTCGCCTTTAGTTATCGGGATATTTAACCTCAAGGTAAAAATAAAACAAAATATTCAAATGCACATATATTCGTTACAATAATATTCAATAATATTATTATTATAATATAATTTAATAATCACTTACACTATTAAAGCTGGCACAGATTTAATTGGTTTCACCGCATCGACTTTAAATTCACATCGATTTATTAAATAATAATAAACATTATTATAATAATTAAATAATAACATTCTAATAATAATAAATAAATTATGGCAATTGTTAAGAGGGCTTATTGCGCTGGACGCTCTCTCGCTCGCACTATTTGATGCATTTTGAAAAATAAATCCCACCAAAAACATTCTGTAAAAAACTAGCCAAGTCTCGATGGAGCTGCTTGTTTATCTCTAAAAAGTAATGAAATCTAGACAAAGTCGTGCCAAGTATAAGGTTCCTTACTGCGATTTCTTTATTATTATAGTTAATGTTGTGTGACTTGGCCGTTGAAGGGTACAAAACCAGATGCTCCATGACACTTGGATCGCCTAAGGGTGAATCCTGAGAGACAAAATTTTACGTGTCTGGGGGAATAAACTACCCGTAACATAAAAATTCTACCCAAGGGTATTTTTTTTCTGTTAGTTTAAGGTTTAATCTACTTAATGCATGATAGATATAAGGTTAAATTTAGCTGAAAGTATCTGAAAAAAAATGTTAAAGCCCTGAAATTTGATTACCATGGGGTGTCCCTTACACTTTTTTGGAACAAAATATATTTTTTACACCAATTTATAAACGGAATTTTATTAATTGCTGTGATCTAAGCTGTAAAGGGTGAACTGTTATATGATCAAAAAAATACGCGAAGGCTGTACACAGCGTAGTTTTAGAAAAAATAACAAATTTAGGTTTGTCCCCGGACAAAAAGTGATTTCCATGGCGCGCGACATAACTACTCACATTTCACAAGCCACAAGACTTAGAAGCTTGTACGCACACTGTTGGCTAACTTCAATTGCGCTCTAAACATCGTGAAGAAATGTTACTCCTCTCGTGGTTTTAAACTGGATTTACGAAGGTGAGAAATTGATTACCGTGGTTTTGGTTCACTAGATCATTGATTACCTTTTCCATGTTTAAAAATATTTTTTTATCCATTACGGTTTTTTGACTAAGGTGTGCAGTTAGGAAAAGGGTATTGTTTATCATATATTTTATTATTTTTGGTCTATAATTATGGTATTTAAAAATATTGACAAAAAACTATACAATTTTGATTTCCATGGTATTGATTCTTATGGCGTTTTACCACGGTGATCAATTTTCTCCTGAGTTTTCTAGCGCATTCTTTCACTTTTTACCCAACTACAGCGAAGTCGCAGGTATGGAAGTGATTTTGACAGTTTATATTTGTATATTTAATTATTTCAGATGTTTTTTATATTGTATATATCAGATTTTTTTTATATTGTACTATAGTAGACAGCCGCTCTGGCTTATGCGGCACCATTATATCCTCACATTAAAATAAGTCGCTCAGCGAGCTATGGAGAGGGCTATACTCGGGGTTTCTCTACGTGATCGAATCAGGAATGAGGAGATCCGAAGACGAACCAAAGTCACTGATATATCTCCGCGGATCAGGAAGCTGAAGTGGTAATGGGTAGCCCACATAGCACGTAGAGCGAATGGCTGATGGGGTCGAAAAGTGTTCGAGTGTCTACCACGTACAAGCAAACGCAGCGTAGAACGTCTCCCACAAGTGTGGCAGACGACCTTATTAAGGTCGCTGAAAGACGCTTGAAGCAGGTCGGTTCCAACACCGGTTTTATATATGGAGGTCTAAAGGGGAGGTTTATGTTCAGCAGTAGACGTCTTATGGCTGAGATGATGTATGATGAAAAAATAAAACGAAACTATGGGCTGACTGCAATTTCAGTCCAGATTAACCTAACTAATGATAAATGTACAATCTGATGACAGCTTCTGGAGTGAATCCTGTCAGTGACTGTGACTGAGAACTTAATCTCATATTCTAGGACTATTTATTCAATATTTTTACAATGTACAATCTGATGACAGCTTCTGGAGTGAATCCTGTCAGTGACTGTGACTGAGAACTTAATCTCATATTCTAGGACTATTTATTCAATATTTTTACATTGTTTAAGACAGCAATACGTTGATTTTATTTAGTTTACATGATTATTATATAGAAAGCCAATATAGACCTATTTAATACTTTATGTTTGGTGTATATTTGTTTGGATCACCGTTTTTAATCATTTCTATTTTATATGATTAGTATGTAGAGGTCAATATTTAGATAAGAACTTAGAATTCAAACAAAATTGTTTTAATTTTGATTCCCATGGCACACTTTATTGATTTCCGTGGCACCAAAAATTGAAATTGAAATATCTTCTGAACAAAACAAGTTATAATGATGCCTATTTGACGGATGTGCTTATATTTATGTGAAATTTGATGTTTTACATGTAAAATAAAATAATACTAAGATTTAAAAACTGCCACGGGAATCACTTAAATACGCCCGATCTCAGGATTTACCCCTAAACATAAGTATTATTGAAATACGCAGCTTTATCAAGCCTACAATTGACTAGTTATCCAATCAACGTTTTCCAAGTGGAAATTTTCTATCGTGAATGGGTAGCGGACAGATTGGTGCAATAGTGTCATGGAGCACCTGGTATAATACCCTTGTGTACCCTTCAACGGCCAAGTCACACAACATTAACTATAATAATAAAGAAATCGCAGTAAGGAACCTTATACTTGGCACGACTTTGTCTAGATTTCATTACTTTTTAGAGATAAACAAGCAGCTCCATCGAGACTTGGCTAGTTTTTTACAGAATGTTTTTGGTGGGATTTCACTTATTTTTGTAGAAACGCTATATTATAAGGTTATCAGAAATACAAACCGTAAGCGCGTTTTAAAACACAGTAAGCGCCATCTAGATACGTGTGCGTTCACTCTTAGTCCAATGCATCATAAGATTATACCGGGAAGTGCGCCTAATTAAACTTGCAAGATTTAATTACAGACAGACAGACCGACAGGTGAAAGTAAATAAAAGCTTGTAGTAAAGGCGGTATGTCGATCTCTTCTAATAATTTGGTTGGGCTTTTATTTTAGTTGGCCACGCTAGATATCGCCTGATCATAACTGACGATTTACGACACATATACACACTCACATATACATACACTATGCCTTAAATATATTTTGAATTAATAAGTTGGATATTACACAATTTTAACCATTGACTGCAAATGTTACTTTGTAATCCTATACATTTATATGAGATTACAAAGTTATTTATGCAGATGAATTATCTCGAAAACGAGACCGAAATTGCATGTTTTTTTAGTTTTCCTATGGCTTATACAATAAATTCTAAGTATGTTACAAATTTCAGCTCTCTGAGTTTATGGGAAGTACTAGTTCTATTTTGATGATCATGAGTGAGTGAGTGTCGAAAATGCGAAACTTTGCTTTCGCTTAACTTTGGAACTTAATGACCTACAGACTTGAAATTTTGGATTTTAAGTATGTAATTATAGCTTACTGGATGACGAAAATTTCTGTGTTCTGGTCTTATCCAGAGGTTCTCAAATAGGGGCCTGAAAATGCGACGAAATGGTTCCTGTAAAGATGGTACGGCAGTGCTTGCTTCGCGCTCGACTTGGCGGGGGCACTACCGTGCCCCCAGATTATGAATTAACTTTTGAAAGTTCTTCAAGAGAAGCTCTGCACAATATTGTTGCACACATTTTAAAAGTATTTCCAGTTTGATATTTTAAAGAAGTGCAATTTTAAAAAACAATTTTTAAAAACAATCTTTTATTATTATTATTACCATCCAGCACCAAAGTACTTGTTAAGACAAATTAAATGAGCCCAAACTTGATGGGGTTGCGTCGTTTAATTACGGAGTTCCTATGTCCCCTCCAGCTCGATCATTAGATCAGCTCGATATCATAATTAATATTGCATTGTCATCTAATTTACACATGCATAGGCGGATTTAGGGGGGGGTCCTGCCCTCCCGGGCAGGGGGCCAAGAAGAAGCATTGTAGAGTAACGAATTTTGCACATATTTTATGGTCAAGACTATAATTTTTTTCTCGGCGCTCGCAGCACGCTGCTCGCGCACTTATTATTAAGGATATTTTAACTTTCTAACTGTTCAGAGCGACCTGAACACACTGTTTTCTTAGTAAAAATTATAATATTCTTGCCTTTCTGCACCTTGGCCTCCCCCAGAACCAAATCCTGGATCCGCCTATGTACACATGCATGCAAAATTTCAGCTCTATCGGAAACCGGGAAGTGGAAAAACTTGCAAGATTTAATTACAGACAGACAGACAACGGACAGGTGAAAGTAAATAAAAGCTAAGTAAAAATGGCATCAAGAGCAAATTTAAGAAATAAAATAAAAATCTCCCCATGTGCATTGAGAAATTTTCAAAAAGTCAATTCTATGGATTTATATTTCAAAACGTATCAAACGGTACGAGCGAAAGCGCGTCCCGCTGAATAAGCCCTCTTAGTAAAATGAGTTTAAAAATTCACTATTAAAATTAATTAATATAATAATGCATGACACTATGATTAAAAAATAATAAGTTAAAAGACACTATGCATGAAGCTTTCTTAATATAAATCCGATATTAATTCGATAACTTTTATAATAATATTCTATGAACATTAATAATATAACTTATTATTAACTAGCTTGTATCTCTCTTAAGATATTATAATAAGTTAAATAATATAATATTATGCAATGTGGACGAAGATGGTAGTAGATAAAACCTAGAAAATGGGATAAATCTCACACTGACAACTAGACTATGAATGCTCTGTCAAAGAATAGAAACTATTACCTCTGTGAAACGGTTTTAACAAATTATTAATAAGTTTAAAAAACAAAGGTGTTGATAATAAAGATCCAATATTTAAAATAATTAAGTATTTTACCAAAACGTACCTTAATTTTTTATGAGTTTTGTGTCTGTCGCTCAATCCCTATGAGTTTCTTGCTCGTTCTTCTCATAGAGGTGCTTTGCGAACGAGCAGTAAAATCACATTACACTAATAATATTATAAAAGCGAAAGTTTGTGAGTGTGTATGTTTGTTACTGCTTCACGCCTAAACCGGTGGACTGATTGAGCTGAAATTTGGTATAGAGATAGCTTAGACCCTGGAATGACATAAAGGCTACAGTACAGTGGGTATAGCCGCTGGGTAGTAATAAAATAAAATGTAATATTTACTTGCAAAAGTGCTCCATTGTAGCCTATTTGAATAAATGAATTTTCAGTTTGAGTTTGAATTAAATATACAATCTTAAGAGCGATATCATAACATGAAACTTTAACAATAACACACCTAAAACATAGAGATAGTAATAATAATAGTATCTAGAATTATAACAAATACTATTAAGAGTAAATTTAACATTATAATAATTATAGTAACATTATTAATTCAAAAGTATCTAAGATCAACAAATTCAAAAAAAGCCAGATAATAATATTAATTCTGGTTTAAATTTAAATGAAAATAATAATAATACTTGAGTATTATTATTTTAATCATTTTCATGTATAAATAAGTACATGTTTATTATTATTTTAATAATAACACAGAGTATTATATTATTTTTGAATATTATTATTATTTATAAATAATGTTTTAATAATATTTCTTATTACCCGTAAACATTCATGAAGCAACACATACACTTACGATCAACAATGATAATAATAATTATGATTAACAATTATTATACAATAATAATAGAAGACTAGATTCGAGCGTTAAAAATTACCGATAACTTGGGAAAATAATAATTCTAAAATAATAAAGAGAAATAAATATAGAATGTGTATCTTGGGTAACTTTGAATATTTTGGACTTTGAACAAGGTTGTTTAATGTGGTTTACTAATTTACTGTATGGAGACATATTGTTATTTTAATTTTAAAAAACTGTGTATAACGGATCTTTGAAATATTTTCTAAACACTTTAACGATCCGTCCGTGAGATAAATTACTAAACGATTTTTACACCCTCGTTCAAATTTAGACCAAGATTCAATGTTACCCAAGATGACTGTTATTAGTTATTAAGTACACTATATAAATTCTACAAAGATATTACGAATAATATGATATTTAGAATAATTTTATGACTCAAAGTATCGGTAAAATTTCAAGCGCCACGAAATAAAATGCACTACAATATTTATTATTATTAACAAAGCAAAAACATGAATAAACTAATAAAAACTCGTTGTGAAATGACAGTGTATGGACGGAATGCAAAATAAACTAAACATGCTATAATTATTATTATTAACCTATAAATAATTTTATAATTATTATGGAGTGTACATTTAACAGCAAAAATACATTTAATACAACTACATTTCTTAAAATAAACATCGATTTTAATAACTTTAATATAACCCATATTAGGGCAAAATATAATAAAATAATAATGTAGTAAAAATAATTAACAAGACACAATAATAGTATGTATATTGAACTATTATTATTAAAAACTAATTTCATAATTAAAATTAGGTAGTTTAATTAAAATTTACATAAAATCAATCATATAATTCACAAAACATGGCTATCCTTATGATAATATAGTATACATTATTAATAATACAATAATAATATGGCAGGACAGTTATTAAAAAGCATGCGGCTCTAAAATACTTTAACATCTATCGAGGTATTACAAAAAGGTATAGAATTCATAAGAAAAAGTACAAAAATGACGTAAAAATATTTGATATGAAAAATTGTAATATTTTTTGTCGATGTTTAAATTCATGTTTTATTTTAATTTCCAATACAAAAATAGTCAATAAACGGTATGCTTTCATTAATTTATTAATTTCCTACTTACACACTTTTTTTACGGAAATAAACAAATTAAAATTAAATTACTTTTGAGGATATTATTATGTTCGATCCCATTTTCTAATAGATTGACTCAGAAACGGATTTTGTTCAATTTAAAATCTCTCTTGACAGGGCTCGGACTGGGCCGGCCTTTTTGGCATTTTTTAAAATAATATTATTTTAATAAAAATATTACTTTGTGCTTAGTTTTATGTAAATGTTACCAATAGGCCTCTTGACAATGATTGGCTTGAGGTGGCCTTTTTGTCATTTTTTTTATTTATATTATTTTAATAATAATATTACTTTGTGCTCAGTTTTTTTTATGTTTTATTTATGTTAGTGTTGGTTAAAGTAATTAAATTTTGTTTCTGAAATATTATACCTTTTTGTAATACATAGAACAATAATTATATACTAACAATTTACTCTCTATAAATGGATATAATAAATCCTATATAAAATATTTACAAAAATCAATAGCATAGGAAATATTAGGACGTATCCGTGAATTGGCACAAATTTTGATATATTTTTACCAAATATTATTATATCCAATTTAACAAGGATGTCGACATGGTCAAAAAAAAATTGTTAGTTCGGGATTTTAATAATAAAAAAAATATTAGACTTTTTTCATCATAGCCTTATAGTTAGCCTTTATATAAGTACTCGCTGCGCCCAGCGGTTTTACCCGCTGTACCTATGTGATATTCCAGGTTCTAAGCTATTTCTACACCAAATTATTATTATGAAAAAAAAAAAAAATTATAGCTCAACCGGTCCCACCCGTTTAGGTGTGAAAGAGTAACAAACATACATCCAGATATCCATAGATTCCTACAAACATTCACGTATATAATATTAGTAAGACAAATACGTGTCCAATATTGTTTTATGATGTCCTTGAACTTCAAACTATTTTAGTCAACATCCTTATTTTTGTTACCAAATATTTATAATTTTCGATAAATTCCATTTTAATATATCTTTTTACTCACATTTAATAGAATATTTTTAAATTTATGTATAATATATTTTTTATATTATAATTATCAAATTCCTTGTATGCCAATAATACGATTTGGTTTTCAGTAATTGTAAGATTCTGCGATATTTTTCAAACATATCAAAAAGTGTTTGTTTTCAATGATAAAATAGCTTTTTTTATATTACTTATCTATTTGTAAGTGTTTATATCATACAAACCAAAACTTCACACAAAAATTTCTACAATTTTGTCTTAAAAATTATTCGATACGGCTGGACCTATGATGAGATTTAAGTTAATCTAGTTGAAAAGGAGTACCTATATATTATGTATAATTTAATTTCAGAAAAAAAAAAACAGATATAAAACTATGAATTCAACGCAGGTGGATTCTGCTAGTAAATAATAATAATAATAATAATCAAAAGAGCACAAGGTCGAAAATCTTTGCACTCGAGTGTAACACGTAATTTTTCATCCCCCCTCAACGAGGAAATAAAGAGAGCAAAATGAAATTCTTTTTTTTTTTAATTTATTGGTACAAAAAGAATATGGTGCTTTTTTATTTTTATTAATTTATTCTGACCATGGATACAAGTCCTTCAGTCGAAATCTTTATAATTTTAAGTTCATTGTTTATTCGATAAAGAGTGGGCGTTTATCGAATCACATCGATTCATTTTGTGACGATTCTTGAAAATAGCAGACTGACTGTTGAACTTTTTTCCATTCTTCGACAGTAAATCACATTCACAAACACTCAATATTTATTAAACCCACTATTAATACGCGTTTAGCACTTATTGCAAAATTATTATCCAAGAAAGCAAAAAATTTCATCCGCTTTCCAAAAGCGCGGCAAAATGAATCAGAATATGGTGCTAAAAGAATAGTGTTGCCAGTGCCATATCTTCAAAAGTAAACTCATCAAGTTCGAAAAAAAAAAACGATTTAAAAAGAAAAGTTATTTTCTTTATTTTTGTATGTTAATATAATATAGATATCTAATACCTATTCAATTTAAATATGTTTACTTTTTATATAATTATTCAATTTTAGTATATATGCGCTTAGTTATACATACGAGGGCGGTTTGATAAGTCAGTGACTTTTTGAATTTCCCGCGCGGTTATTCCAAATGTAACAGTGCTGCCGTCAACTGTCATCTATTAGTGGGCAACTGGGAGAGTTTTGGCGGCAAGCCTTAATCATATCATTAGCTCCACGTCTTTTGCTTAATAATCGTGTAGAATTTGATTGTTAGCGTGTAATAATGGTGGAATATTGCGTGTTAAGTGTTTTTGAATGTGCACAGATATAGGCAAGTGATATGGTGCTGAAATATGAATTTTGGTGCCCCCTCCAAAACTCCTCCGAACTTTCAGTAAAATTCCACTCATTTTACTGGAAGACTCACGTGACTAGACGAGCTATTAAGCTCACTCTGACTCTGACCTGACTAACTAACTTATTACTTACAAAATAACATCTAACTTGACACTGGCAAAACACGAAAGTGGAGACCATAATTTAATATCCCGTGAACATTCACGAATTTTACTCGACACTGGCAAAATGCACATGTTGCCATATTATTAAAAAGAAAAAAAAAAGTGGGCAACTGTCAAATTTTGAGCAAGCTACGTCATGCAGTTGGTGTTTGATAGCCATACAAAGCAGACAACCTCGTGATTTTTTACGAAAATGGAAAAAAGTGAATTTCGTGTGCTGATTAAGCATTACTTTTTACGTAAAAAAACCATCACTGAAACTAAGGAAAAGCTTGATAAATACTACGGGGACTCGGCACCATCAATTTCAATGGTAAAGAAGTGGTTTACAGAGTTCCGTTGTGGTCGTACCAGCACTAGTCACGCCGAACGTTCAGGTCGCCCAAAAGAAGTGATCACGCCGGAAATCGTCGATAAAATCCATGAAATGATATTGGATGATCGGAGAATGAAAGTGCGTGAGTTGGCTCATACTGTAGGCATCTCAACTGAACGGGTACATCATATTTTACACGAATATTTGGACATGAGAGAACTCTCCGCGAGATGGGTGCCGCGATTGGTCACACTCGACCATAAGCGCAATCGTGTGACAATTTCAAAAGAGTGTTTAGCGATGTTCAGCCGTAATCCGGACGAATTTTTGCGCCGTTTTGTTACTGTGGACGAAAAATGGATCCATCACAACACGCCAGAGACCAAGGAACAATCGAAACAGTGGGTTGCTCGGGGTGAACGTGGACCAAAGAAGGCCAAACAGAGTCTGTCAGCCAACAAGGTCATGGCCACAGTTTTTTGGGATGCACGCGGTGTCATTCACATTGATTACCTCGAGAAAGGTAAAACAATCACCGGCGAATATTATTCAAAGCTTTTGGACAGATTCGACGTTGACTTGAAGCAAAAACGGCCGCATTTGGCGAAGAAGAAAGTGCTGTTCCATCAAGACAATGCACGTGTGCACACTTGTTTAGTCACGATGGCCAAAATCCACGAATTGAGATACGAACTGCTACCCCATCCAGCATATTCTCCAGATTTAGCCCCCTGCGACTATTATCTGTTTCCAAACCTAAAGAAATGGCTGGGTGGTAAGAGATTTGAGTCTAATGAAGAAGTCATTACCGAAACAAACGCGTATTTTGAGAGCCTTGAGAAAACCTATTATTTGGAGGGAATAAAAAAATTAGAAAAACGCTGGACTAAATGTATCGAGCTAAAAGGTGATTATGTAGAAAAATAAAAAGTTTATTTGCCGCAAAAAAAATGTTTTATTCAAAAAGTCACGGACTTATCAAACCGCCCTCGTATCTACATTTCAGTATTTTTTCCTCATTTTCAGTTTACTATAATAAAAATTGGTATGTATTAAAAAATATTTCTACATAATCAAATAAATTTATTTAAAAAAAAGATTATTTTATTGACAGTGCTAAATCAACTAAACTACATAATATTACTTAATATTATAGGAAAAAAATACCATATTTATTTCATTTAGAAAAAGACTACTGCACTGGTCCGATAAGTACCTGCAAAAGTTACTTAATATAAACAATTAACGTAACGTAGAGTCAAAAAGTAACCTAAAAAGTTACACAAGTAACTAACTGGCAAGCGGCAAGACTGATGGCGCGCGCAAATCAAATTAAAATAACAGTTCACCAAAGAGGTTCTGATTCCGAGTATTTAACAAATTAAAAAAAAAAAGTTGTATGATAAAATCGGCACCATAGAGATGGAAGTAAACAGGTTTAATTATGTTTTTGACCAACAAACTCGGTGCACACGATGTTCTAAATTCAATTTTACTTTACCCTCTAGAGGATAAAATGGAATTTTTACAAGCTTTTATTTACTTTCACTTATCTGTTGTCTGTCTGTCTGTCTGTCTGTAATCAAATCTTGCAACTTAAATTTGACCCACTGCCCGGTGTCCGATTGAGCTAAAATTTTGCATGCATGCATAAATCGGATGACAATGCAATATTATTATGACATGGAGCTGATCTGATGATGGAGCTGGAAGGTGGTCATAGGAACTCCTAAATTAAACGACGTAACCCCATCGAGTTTGGGCTTATTTGATTCGTCTTGACGAGTACTTTATGGTAATAATAATAAAAGCTTGTTTTTAAAAAGTTTTTTTTAAATTTCACTTGTTCAGTCAGATATCGAAGAGCAAAAATACACTTTCCGAAATAGGGGGATGAAAAATATATTTTTTTAGAATGCACACCCATCCAAAAGGGGCGAAAAAGGTCGAAAAATTTTAAATATAGATAACAATTATTAGTCCGGAATTTAAATAATAAAAAAATATTCGATACGTATTTTTTTGTGCGCGGATATAATAAAAAAAAATTCCAGATATAATTATATAACGCTTGTAATTTCTTGTATGTGGATAGTCCTTTCTTTACTCGTGGGTAGTCCTTTTCACGAAAGAGGTCCCGCGGAATTTTGCGGAACTAAACTAGATTTTTTCGATAATCACTTAGAGGAGTTCTAAATATTTTTTATTTCTTAGATAAAATAAATACATATTAAATTAAGAAATTAAATAAGAGAAATTATAACGAATTAAAAAGTTATAAACATGTTAACTTTTAAAATTTGCGATAGTGGCGCCCCGCAAAAAGGACTCCTTTCGTGAAAAGCACTCTACATTTTGTATCGACTCGAGTACCCACAAGTGACGTCATCACATTGGTGGGACTAAGCAACTTTAGTGCGTTGTAAATCACACGTTTTTATTAAAATTACAAATAAAAAATACGTGTCCAATATTTTTTTTATTTTCTACAATAATGTACCTAGATAAAAAATATGATATCATAATAATTAAAAAAATCTAATTTTTTGTCTATTGGGACAATTTTTTTTTCTAAAAGAATTTTTTTTTATGTCCGCAATCCAATTTTTTTGTCCAATTTGACACTACACGAAAAAAAGCATAAAATTTAACCTGGTTAAGCCCGTGTTGAAAGGACGTAACTAAATAGTTAACAAAGCAACATCTTCAAGAACGTCCTTTTCTTCTCAGGCTCTGGTCCCATCAGCATCGGCACTTGGTTCTTATGTGTTATCGTTATCTGTAATATTAAAAATAATATTAAAAAAAAAAAAAAAAAGAAAAAAAAATAGGCCAAGCGCTATTCGGGCTATGCGCAATATAGGCTTCCGTAGTGCTGGCAAATCGAATTTTCAATACTCAGTACTTTATTTGCTCCCTTAGAATTAGGTACATAATAAGGTCTTAGGTTTGCACATAAGTATTTCTAAGGACCCTGGTGGGCACATGCAATTTAGAAGGTACAATAATTGTTATTAAAATTAAGAAATGAAATAATAGTATTTTAATAATTTTAGCGCCTTTTACTTTCACCAACGATATCTTTAAAACTAATAAAGCTATGTTTACCGCTATAGTTTTGCTGGAAAGTTCATGGTTGACACCATATCTTTGATTTTTTTCAGATTTTAGGGGGGGGGGGGGGGGGACGCCCAAAAAAGTTTTAATTCTTTTTTTTTATGTGGAGAAGCAAGTAGACGAGCAAGACGCTCTCCTGATGTTAAGAGATAACGCTGCCCATAATCAGTACAGTGCTACCCAGAATTTCACAATGATGTGCAATTCTAGGTGCACTGCACCAACGCTTCTTACTTAAGAATCATAAGATGTTAAGACTCTTCAGCCCAGTAATTTCACTAGCTACAGTGCCCTCCTACCGGAGCACAGTAATGTTTGCACATCACTGCTCAGGCGGTAGAATAACTGGCACTGTTGGGGTACCCACCTAGACGACCTCCTGCAAAGGAAGTCTACCCCCGGTAAAGTTTAAATTCTATAGTGTAATCAGTGTAATAATACCTTGCAAGGCGGCTGCATCCACGGCTCTCCATCGATTTGCATCGGAAACGTCCTCTTGGTCGTAATAGTTATGGATTTACACTGCGCCAGCCTCCTTCCTGACGCGCGCAGACCAGTCCGCACCTGCCCCATGTGGAGACAGTTCTCTAGCCCTATCACCTCTATTAACTTGTCCCCTATATCTGCAATGACACATATACAATGATTTTGGAGAGTGTGCGCAGGAATTACACGAACTAATTCCTCCAAGCCCATTCTACCGACGGACGTCGCGGCAGACGGCAATGCGGCATCCTTACTTAGTGGCGTTACCTACTGCCCGCACCAAGCGTTTTGCTTCGTCGTTCTTAATGAGAACTGGTCGCGTTTGGAACACTTTGCCGTCATCCGTGTTTCCCGAGCGGTACAACTTGGGTATCTTCAAGGCACGAGTGAATAGGTACCTTTCTAGGCATCTTACGTGATCCATCGTCGACCGCATTTTCACTTTCCATCAGGTGGGATATGGTCAAACGTAGGCCTATCTCGTATAAAAAAAAAAGAAAATAATAAATAATCCTGTCACTTGGCGGAGACTGTTTTTGAGCCCATTTTGTATACAGAGTGCTTTTTAACCCCCGACGCAAAAACGACGGGGTGTTATAAGTTTGACGTATCTGTCTGTCTGTGTGTGTGTCTGTCTGTGGCATCGTAGCTCCCGAACGGATGAACGGATTTTGATTTAGTTTTTTTTATACAAACAAGTGAATTAAATTAAAAATTTAAAAAACCCCAACGCATCTCTGTCAAAATATGTAATTCGCGGTTTTGTGGTGGCGGCCATCTTGGAATTTAATTTTGTATAGTGCGTGGTATTCTACTAGTCAAGACCTTTCATTTGATACCCATATTGAGGGGGTCGTGGAAGAAAAAACTTATCCGCCATTTTGTAGCGGCGGCCATCTTGAACTGATTTCCACCAAACATGGCTAAGAATACTATTGACTAACTCTAGTTTCAAACAAAAAGACCATATCAAAATCCGTTCATCCGTTCGAGAGCTACGATGCCACAGACAGACACACACACACACACACAGAGAGACACGTCAAACTTATAACACCCCGTCGTTTTTGCGTCGGGGGTTAAAAAGTAAGAAGATGAGCAAGACGTTCTCCTGAGTAAGAGATAACGCTGCCCAAAATTAGTACAAAGTTACTCAGGATTTCACAATGCTGTCGAATTCGTTGATGATGTTGAGATGTTAAGACTTCAGCACAGTAATGACAACAAGTGAAATTTAAAAAATACTTTTTAAAAACAAGCTTTAATTATTATTATCGTCTTGTATCATAAAGTACTCGTCAAGACGAATCAAATGAGCCCAAACTCGATGGGGTTGCGTTGTTTTATGACGAAGTTCCTATGGCCACCTTCCAGCTCCATCATCAGATCAGCTCGATGTCATAATAATATTACATTGTCATCCGATTTACACACGCATGCAAATTTTCAGGTCAATTGGAAACCGGGAAGTGGGTCAAATCAAACTTGCAAGATTTGATTACAGACAGACAGACAGACAGACAACAGACAGGTGAAAGTAATATAAAGCTTGTAAAAAGGGAAAATTTACCTTGTTGTGCATTAGGGAAGCGCCCCCTCCGATGGCCTCCACTTGCCCCCCATAAATTGGACCCCCCGTGTGCGTAGGGAATGTTCAGTAATGCGACTCCTTGTAAAGATGGACCCTTGTTTAACTGTAACGATGAGCCGTCGCACTGTAACAATAATCATCTTCTACTATATAAAAATAAGTCGGGTTTTCCTCCCTGACGCTATAACTCCAGAACGCACGAACCGATTTCCACGGTTTTGCATTCGTTGGAAAGGTCTCGGGCTCCGCGAGGTTTATAGCAAAGAAAATTCAGGAAAAATTTCAAAAGAAATGAAAAAAAGTAAAAAAAATAAGTTATTCAATTGGAAACCACGCGCGTATTGGGCAAATGTCAACAGCAGGCATTTGTCTTTAAGGTGGTAATGGCCGTGTCGGCGCGGAGGATATTGATAAGTTTTATTGCAACCTTATTTCGAATTAATACTGGCAACGTAGTAGCCAATGGCTCTCCTTGGATGAATACAAAAAAAAAAGCGTGTTCTTGGGCAAATTTTTATTAAATTTCAACAGCAGGCATTTGTCTTTAAGGTGATAAGTTGAACTGTGTAAA
Source organism: Hemithea aestivaria (assembly GCA_947507615.1). NCBI lineage: Eukaryota > Metazoa > Arthropoda > Insecta > Lepidoptera > Geometridae > Hemithea > Hemithea aestivaria. Next base: position 5,083,925 of record OX382351.1, on the reverse strand, counting down.
TTATGTGGATCGTGAATTTGAGGTTAAATAGGGATGTTGACACATGTTACGAATTGATATAAAGTTATGTTTTTCACATAAAAGACAGTATTTAAAAACCTAAAATCACATTTTAAGGATCTATTTACAAGCCAAAATTGAATAAAATCAATTTTAATTTCAAAAAAAATTACTTATTATTACGCGAATGCGAACGCCAATCAGAGCGCGTGACGTCACACCATTGGCTGGACCTTACGCTTCCTATGAAATGTTCCTGATTTCGACACATTTTAATTATTCATAACATAAAAACCACTGAACCGATTTTGATGCAACTTATACTGTGCCCTTAGTTGGTCCATACTTAAACCAAAAATAAAGTCAATAACTAAAATGTCTCTCTGAAAATATAAGATTCATTTTGGTTATTGACTTTATTTTTGGTTTAAGTATGCTCCAACTAAGGGCACAGCATAAGTTGCATCAAAATCGGTTTAGTGGTTTTTAAGTTATGAATAATTAAAATTTGTCGAAATCAGGAACATTTCATAGGAAGCGTAAGGACCAGCCAGTGGTATGACGTCACGCGCTGTCAGATGACAGTTCGAAACGTTTTAGGCAGTATTTAAAAAATCATTTTTATTTACGTATTTTTTTATTGAAATTTCATATATTTTTGCATAAAAATATGATATACGTTTATGAAATGGGTCTATTTCTACTATATAAAAATAAGTCGGGTTTTCCTCCCTGACGCTATAACTCCAGAACGCACGAACCGATTTCCACGGTTTTGCATTCGTTGGAAAGGTCTCGGGCTCCGTGAGGTTTATAGCAAAGAAAATTCAGGAATTTTTCAGGAAACCATCTGGTGGCGAAACGGAGTTCGCCGGGTTTGCTAGTATATCATAAGATTAGGTATTACTATAGCCCCCCTAAATTCCCTCCATCATAAAAAAAACACATCAAGTTTTGAACTCCCATAGGTTGATCCGTACATAATATTTTATTTAGGCTGTTCTCACCCAACAATATGTTGGACTGTCTCGTTTTTTTTTTTTTTTTTTTTATGTGATGAAGTATAAGACGAGCAAGACGCTCTCCTGATGTTAAGAGATAACGGCTGCCCATAATCAGTACAGTGTAACCTAGGATTTCACAATTATGTGAAATTCTGGGAGCACTGCACCAACGCTTCTTACTCAAGAGTCATAAGATGTTAAGACTCTTTAGCCCAGTAATTTCACTAGTAATTAGTAGTAATTTCGTAGGCTGGACGTCCGATATTTGAACCTTTCCATAGTTTGAATCCCCTATATATTGGACCCCACACACACATTGGACCCCCCATAAATATAGAACCCACCCAAAATTGGCTCTCCCATATATTGGATCGTCCGTACAAATTTAACCCCCCTAAGTGGGACACCGTAATTTTTTTTTATAGAACGAAGTAAGAAGACGAGCAAGACGCTCTCCTGATGGTAAGAGATAACGCTGCCCATAATTAGTACAGAATTAGTACGGTGCTACCCAGTGCACTGCCCCAACGCTTCCTACTTGAGAGTCATAAGATGTTAAGACTCCTAATTTCACTAGCTACAGTGCCCTCCTACCGAAGCACAGTAATGTTTGCACATCACTGCTCAGGCGGTAGGATAACTGGCACTGTTGGGGTACCCACCTAGTCGACCTCCTCGCTATCAATATTACCTCGATATCAATATTCTCATGTAGATTCTTGCAGCTGGCAGCGAACTGCTCTGACGTAGCGAACTCGAAGTACCACAGTTTGTTCTTCATTCGTGAGCTGAACTTGTCCGGGTTCCGTTCCCGCTCCGTATGGAACTTCACGCATATCGCTGCATCCTGAAATATAAATAATAATAATAAGGCAGGGCAGCTTATGGCGAGCTGTTGGGAAGTAGCGACCCCACGGACCCGAGTGCTCCCGGGGGAGGATCCTGTTCCTCATCTCCGGCTTGCCTTCACCGGCGGCCGGAGTGAACACTGACGAGGAACAGTCCCTCACCTCTGTGCTTGCCTTCATTGGCCGCCAGAGTGGAGTCGCGAGAGCTGCACGCTCGGAGGGAGGATGTGAAGCATAAGTGGCGAGTTGGCCTACGTGTTTAAAGTCCAGGAACACCTCTCCCCCTCCAGCCACTTGCACCAACGTTGCCCTTCTCGTCGGCTATGTAATGCCGGCCTTTATGGGGGCCCGTTTAGTGAGTGGCGAGTCATCACCTGCCTATATATTTCCTAATGGGACGGAAGTGGCAGGTGCCGTAGTCCTAGCAATAGCCTCATTAACCATCCACTTAGAATGCACATCCATAACCTAGTTTCAAGTGGTTTCCATTAATTTGCAATAGTCCTGTCACTTGGCGGAGACTGTCTTTGAGCCCATTTTCTATGGATGGACTCACAGACAGACTCCAATAAGTGTCACCCATTACATTTATATTAAAAGTTCAAAAGGGCCTCTGCGCGTTGGACTTCTTGTCTCCGTGTACGCCTATAAAAAGGCCCGGGCTTAGCCCGTGTTAAAGAGCGACATAATAATAATAAATTTATTTATTTCCAATCTACAATGGTTCTTAATCTAAAATGGTTCTTATATCTATTACAAAAGTATTTAGATGGATAAATAACACGGATGTGTCCAAAAAGTAATAGTTTCTGTAGTGGTAGTGAAGTAGGTAAGTATGTATGTAAGCATGTATGATTACTAGAGTCCGACCGAAACTGGTTTTACGGCCGAAACCGAAACCGAAACCGAATGTTCGGCCGAGGCTTTAGTTTCGGCCGAAACCGAAACCGAAACCGAAACTCACGTGGTCAAGTAAAAAATTCTTTAAAACACTGAAATTTAGTGCATTTTACCCATTATTTTTTTTTTTTTTTTTTATGTGATGAAGTAGAAGGCGAGCAAGACGCTCTCCTGATGTTAAGAGATAACGACTGCCCATAATCAGTACAGTGTTACCTAGGATTTCACAATTATGTGAAATTCTAGGAGCACTGCACCAACGCTTCTTACTCAAGAGTCATGAGATGTTAAGACTCTTTAGCCCAGTAATTTCACTAGCTACAGTGCCCTCCTACCGGAGCACAGTGATGTTTGCACATCACTGCTCAGGCGGTAGAATAACTGGCACTGTTGGGGTACCCACCTAGACGACCTCCTGCAAAGGAAGTCTACCCCCGGTAAAAATTAATTATTCTGCATTAATTAGGACATGAAATGGAAGCACAGCATGACATAAAGTTTGTTATTTTCATTTAGTTTGTTGTACGTTATATAAAAAATATATCAATAATATTTTAATTAATTTTAGGCTTCCGAGGTAAACAAGGAAGCCTTATAGTTTCACTTTGTCTGTCCGTCCGTCTGTCCGCGGCTTTACGGAGAAACTATAAGTCCTAGAAAACTTTAATTTTGCACAGAGGAGCCTTTAAATTGATGATTCGAAAATTTCTTTAAATTGATAGATTGTTGAATGATTAGGGTAAGAGAACGGTTACAAAAAAATAAATTTAAATCAATTAATTTAGGTAACCTCCCAAACTTGTAAAATGGAGATGATTTTTTTTTTGTGGCTGATCCCATCATTAAGGGTATTGTTGAATAGGTATTTTAATGAAGTACATATTCCTAAATCCATATTTCGATTTAATGATCCATTTGAAAGAGAAGTTTAAAAAAACCTTTGGGCGTCCCCCATCCTCTAAAATCTAAACTACTGGCTTTCAAACACTGTTAAAAATCACGAATATAGTTTCAACCATGAACTTTTCAGGAAAACTATAGCGGTTAAGATAGTTTTATAAGTTTTAAAGATATCGTTTATGAAAATTAAGGCAGTAGATATACGATTTGCCAGTTCTACGGAAGCCTTCATTGCGCGTAGTCTGAATTCTGAATAGCGCTTGGCCTATTTATTTAAATTAAGTTTTTATAGCAAAATGTTTATCAGTTCTATTAATTATAATCAAATCGCTGATTGTTACTGTTACATTACCCCTTGATCCAGGAAAAACTTTCAGTTCAAATCAAAATTGACATCTATTATTTCTAGCTTCTTTAAAATAAGGTTCAAATTTGCATGCGCAGCTGCGGGTCGATCGAGCCGCTCGGGGACATATTATGACATACGGGTAAAATACTAAGTATTAATATTTTGCAATCTTATTAATTAATACGTTGGTTTGTACCTATTTGTACTTAGAAGAATCATCAATCTCTTTTAGGTACCTCTATATAAAAATAATAATTACTAAAATTGGTATTACACGCCTAGTTCCAGTCTCAACAAAGATAATATCAAATCACACATTTAAAATTAACAAAGATACCTATATCAAAATTAGTCGTCCGCCAAAGCGGTGTCGCGAGAAACGAAGCTAGGCGAGCGTGTACGACAACTTCCGAAAAGAGTTTCGGTTTCGGCAAAAGTTTCGGCCAATTTTGGCCGAAACCGAAACTTTCACCGAAACTTGTTTTTTGGCCGAAACTCGGCCGAAACCGAAACCGAAACCGAAATTTCGGTCGAACACTAAGATTACATAATATATAATCTATTTAATAACAATATATCGATCAGTATTTAAACAGCCTTCACTCGTTTCATTTCTCTCCACACCGATCTCTATAGTAGGCCAGAGTAGGCCTCTATGGCAGAGTCGCGGACGAGTGTTGCCCCGGCATTATGTCGTCCCGCAGGAACACCCACAGGTTGTTTAGTGGGTACCCCCGCCGCACACATCTTCTGCGGGGGAGTCCCACATACCGCCCCGCACCACCCGGCGTGGGGTGCTGATGCGTAACGCATTTTTCCAGGGATGAAAAAGGCTATAAGTATGATATAATTTGAGGATACTCACAACACCGATAGAGAAGTAGTTGTTGATGATATTGTAGGGAACACAGGTGGGGTGCGGCGCCGAGTCCGGCATCTGAGGCTGCTCACACTGTAGAATAAGACACTTTTAGATCTATTGCGTCCACGAAAGTCCATACAATACAATACTCCTTAATGGGAAAAAAAAAATAACAAAAACTTAAAACTAAATTAAAATACTAATATTAATGTCCACAATGGGCGGCCTTATCGCTTAGAGCGATCTCTTCCAGGCAACCAACTTTTTTTTATGTGGAGAAGTAAGAAGACGGGCAAGACGCTCTCCTGATGTTAAAAATATATATATATTTCAGGACGTTTCACACAGCGCCACCTAACCCCAAACTAAGCAACTTAATGCTTGTAATATGGTGGTCAAGATAACGGATATAATACTTATATACTTTTCTTTTGTAAATACATACTTATTATAGATATTGAAAAACCACCCAGACCAGAAACTTCTTCTGCGTTGCAGGCGGGTATTAGCCCACCGCGCCACAGAGGTCGTCAGTTAAGAGATAACGCTGCCCATAATCAGTACAGTGCTACCCAGAATTTCACAATTATGTGGAATTCTAGGTGCACTGCACCAACGCTTCTTACTCAAGAGTCATAAGATGTTAAGACTCTTTAGCCCAGTAATTTCGCTAGCTACAGTGCCCTCCTACCGGAGCACAGTAATGTTTGCACATCACTGCTCAGGCGGTAGAATAACTGGCACTGTTGAGGTACCCACCTAGACGACCTCCTGCAAAGGAAGTCATACCAAGTCTATACCAAGGAAATAATATACGTACAATGTTATCAGCAGCAGTGTTTTCAACTTGTATGGACCACCGATCCATCATGACCGTGCTGGCGAGTGCTATCTTGTCTAATATTTTGTGTATTGATTCTCCTTCGTACCTACGATAAATAAAGTATATTAAAAAACTCATTCCCTGGAAGCTGGGAAGGCCCTTGGTTTGGGACGCTACGTGTGTCGATACCTTGACCCCTTCCCATCTTCCAGGGACAATGTCACAGGCCGGTGCTGCAGCCGACAAGGCTGAAAACCTCAAACGGCGTAAGTATGTGAACCTAGATAGGGCTTCCATATTTTAGCCGTTTGGGGTTGAAACCTTGGGTCCATGGGGCCCGGCTGCTTGGGAGCTGTAAAGAGACCTCGCTAAACGTTTGGTGGAGGCTTCAAGTGACAAGAATGCTGGCTTATATTTTGCTCAAACAATAAGTTTATGCATTCAGCGGGGCAATGCCCCCAGCATTCTTGCCACCTTTCTCTCCTCCACCTGTTTATTAGATTAAGTTTTGTAGTTAGTTTTAGTTTTTAAGTGTTTAGTTTTAAGTTTTTACTTATTAAGTTTTTTGTGTACCTAGTTAGATATTATTACAATAAAATTGAGCTGATATTTTTTATTAAAAAACAAGTTTTTTTAATGAGTAACAGCCTTGGTCCCCTCCAGTTCCCACGCAGTCAAAAAATCTAATCAGTTAATTCTTTTTTCTTCACTGTTCAAATAGGTACCTACCTGATTAAACATTACACTTTAAATAATTTAGTCTTAATTTTTCGACCCCGATTATCCTCCCAAACTTATTTCCCCCTCAAATATCCACCAAAAGAATACGAATGTTGACAAAAAAGATTTTGTTCATAATGTAGATTGTTGCAAAACATTGGACACGTATATTGTTTTATTTAAGTATAAGTTGCTTGATCGTGACGTCACACCACTAATCTAGTACATTTTTGTTTAGTGTTGTGACGCCACGCGTCCCAACACAGAATCTTATAAGTGTTATATGACATCCATTTTTAATTTTATTAGCAAAAAAAAAAAAACAAGTATTGAATTTTTTTTATTATTAAAATTACGGACTAATTGTATATTGAAATTTTTGACCTTGTCAACATCCCTATTGCCCCCACAAAAATCACCCCCAAAGCTTTATGAATCCCCCAAATTTGGGTAAGTTTCCAGCATTAGTACGGCATCAGTGTACATATAAGCAGGTACATACCCCCCACCCCACCGCAAGCAGCGAGCCAGATCGTTGCCTGTACCGAGCGGTATAACTCCTACTGCTGGCTGCTGCTCCATCGTCACCGAGTCTGAAACGATGACAAATCCCTCAGATGTACATATTATATCTTCAGCGTCCGTAGTCCAATAGTCGTTGGTCCGGCTTGTAATTCGGAGGACCTGGGTTCAAATCTGTGCGGCAAAGATTGTCGCCTCGACCTGTGGGTCTAAGTCTGTGGGTAAAAGTAATTTGATCCACTTTCCGGTTTCCTATTGAGCTGAAATTTTGCATTTTATAAATCGGATGACAATCCAATATTATTATGACATCAAGGTGATCTGATGATGGAGATGGAAGGTGGCCATGGGAACTCCGTAATTAAACGACGCAGCCCCATCGAGTTTGGGCTCATTTGATTCGTTTGACGAGTACTTTAGTGCTAGATGGTAAAGTTTTTTTAAATTTCACTTTTTTTACGCTTGCTATATGCCTTTTATGCGTTTATTCCCTAATTCGACTCATCAGTTCGATCGTCGAGCTAGTAACTAGTTTTTATAAATAACAAGTGAATTAAATTTAAATAAACCCCCAATACTTTAAAAATATGTAATCCGCCATTTTGTAGCGGCGGCCATCTTAGACCGATTTCCATCAAACATGGCTAAAAACACTCTCGACTAACTCTACTTTCAAACAAAAAAAAACTACATCAAAATCCATTTATCCGTTTAGGAGCTACGATGCCACAGACAGACACGTCAAAATATGCCGTCTTTTTTGCGTCGGGGGTTAAAAAGGGAACAAACTATAATATTATGTTCCTTACCCATAGTTTCAAGCACCCACCCCACTGTGCCATCTCCGCCGCAACATATCACGCGGTAGTTTTTCACGTCTTTGAACATTTGCAGTCCTTGCATTGGTCCACCTAAAACAATATTATAAATAGGCGGATTCAGGATTTTTCTGGGGGCAAAGGGTGATGAATTTCTGACCACAAAATCTACTCAAAAATATGATTTTGAAATGCGACCGGTAAGTAAATTTAAATGTTCTTACTAATAAATGTGCGAGCAGCTTCTTATTTGTAAAAATATGCAAGAATATGAACTCGACAATGCTTCTGGGAGGGCCTTGGCTCCATTACAATATCTGTAACAGTATACTACCTTGTCATAGTAATATATCTGCCAAGATCATAAGGGTTTAAGAGTTTAAATTAATGATCAGATTTTGAAAATAAATTTTGTGACGTGAAGCTGACAGACAGAGGCGGGACGGAACGGTAAAGCGGTCGCGATCTTCATTTTGTTCCTGCCCGCGTTCGCTTTATATGTGACAGGTTACCTACAAACTAGAACATTACAAAAATTCCGTCCGCAGCGCGACCATTTTCCCGCCTGTGTGTGGAGTGTGGAGTTCAGGGATATTCACTTATCCGTTAGGGTACCGAATCGAAGACGGAATTGTCAAAAAGTATGGAATGAAGTATTACGTCGTATCCATTTAATAATACGTCATTCCATACATTTTTGACAATTCGGTCTTCGGTTCGGTTCGCTGCCAGATAAGTGAATATCCCTGCTGTTTTTTTCACTCACCTTTAGTAATATCATGAACTTGTCTCGGATTGAGGATGTACTGCAGTTTCCTGAGCACGCGCGCGCCCTGCCGCCCCCCTGACTTGGGGTTAATGAACACTAGCAGGGGGCACGTGCCTTCCGGGGGGGTTATCTGGGGGTTAAAAATAAGGGGTTAATATTTAACTAAATGTACTGAAATGATCAGTATCCTGAGCACGCGCGCACACTAGACTACCGGGTACACTAGTACCTACCGGGGGGTTATCTGGGGGGTTGAGAGATAAAGGGTTAATTTAACTTATCAAAAATTGAATTGCAATTTCCTGAGCACGCGCGCGCCTTTCTGGCTTAGGGCTTATGAACACTAGCACGTGCCTTCCCGGGGGGTTATCTGGGGGGGTTAGACAAATAGAGGTTAATATGACTGATTAAACTATAGTTTCCTCAGCGCCTTGGAGTTTATGAATACTATAGTTAGAAAATGTGCCCTTCAAGAGGTTTATCTGAGGGGGTTGACAGATAATGGGTTAAAATGATTGTATGTACTAGATTCCTAATTACTCGTGGAACGCTCGCGCACCCTGCCGCCCCCCTGACTTGGGGTTCATGAACACTAGCAGGGGCACGTGCCTTCCAGGGGGGTTGAGAAATAGTAGGTTGATCTGATTCTTCTGAACTGATTCCACAGCATATTCCTTAGGACGTGGGCTATATATTATGAATACTATAGTTAAGTATACGTGCCTTCTGGGGGGGTTATCTGGGGGGTTAGAAAATAATACTTTAAAATTTAACAAAATGAACTGAAATATTTAGTTTACTGAGCACTTAATCGCCTTGCCGCGTTTCAGACTTGAATTGTAAATACTACAGTTAAGTACACGTGTCCTCCAGGGGGTATCTGGGGGGGGGGGGGGAGGTAGATACAATACTCTTTATTGCAGTTAAAAGATAACAAAAAAGGCTTAAAACTAAACCAGATTATATTACCACATTTTGAATAACCAATGATCAAGTATTATATTGTATTCTAACCTGAAAAGATATGGGTGGAGCTCGATGTTGTCTCTCTTCTTTCTTCTCTTCGTGTGTGATTGAGATGGGTAGAGATATCGATGTGGGAATGGATGACTGGAACAAGAAAATTATAAAAATTTATAAGTTTTTAAAATTTAATTACAGTTTTTTTAATTAAATTATTTCATGGTTTACTCGTATATTAATACACTCTTTTGCAAAAAAAAAACGGGCACCTAAGGAAACTAACTTTCTAAGGTAGATTTGTGTTAGTTTAAAATTATTTAATTGTTTGACACACTTTGTATACTTATACTCGTACCTAATCGTGTAATAATCATGTGAAATAAGCGTGAATTTTGGCAATTTTGTATTTAAATTGATGATTTTTTTCAAAACTGACGTACACGACCACACAATAACAAGTGGCCGGCAATAAAGACAAGAAGATTTTTTTACTTTTTTATTTAAATAAATTTACAACTGTAAAAACCTAGTAACGAGTATGACCTCCTCTTGCCAAAATCACAGCTTGAATCCTTCTGGGCATACTCTCTACGATCTTTTTAAATTACGTTTTGAGGAATACGTTCCCACTATTCAGCAATTACTCTTTTTAGCTCCCTGATGTTTTTTGGAGCAGGTTGCACTGATCTTACCCGCCTTTTTAGAACATCCCAGACATGCTCGATTGGATTGAGGTCAGGACTGCGAGCTGGCCAATCTAAACGACGGATCTCAACTTCTTGCATGTAAGCTTCCACGTCACCAGAACGGTGCGGGCGGGCATTGTCGTCCATAAAAATGGAATCTTCCCCAAGTGCAGTCAATGCGGGTTGTGCCTGTGGAATTAGGACTTCCATTATGTACCGGTGTGCATTTAATGTTCCTCTTTCTAAGAAAACTAACTCCGTACGCTCCGTCGAATTAATTGCTGCCCAAAACATAACGGAGCCTCCGCCATAAGGAGTGATTTGTTCGAAACACACTTCCGCATAGCGATCCCGTGGTCTTCGCAGCACTCGCCGGCGTCGGTCCTCTCCACACAAAGAGATTCTAGCTTCATCAGAAAACAATACCTTATTCCAGTCCTCCATAGTCCATGAAGCACAGTTTCGAGCAAATTTTAAACCTAAATTTATTGTTAAACCATTATTATTATTGTTAAACCATCTATACATTTTGTTTCTACTAGATTTTACTATAATACCTATTATGTATAATGCATGCTCGCACAAGCGACAAGTGCCCTAACAGGGTATGTAGTAGTACCTAAATTTACACACCAAGATCTGTGCAATGTAATTACCTACATGTGTTGGAAATAAATAAATAAATAAAACAAACTGAAGTCGAGCAACACGGTGCTCACGGAGTAATTTAGGGCCTCGAGCCGGGCGGTAACTTTTGATATTGGCAGCCAAAAGCCTCCTTCTAACCGTCCACAAGCTTACTTCTACTCCTCTTACTTCTTCAAGGTTTTTTTTCAGGTCCACACTTGACGCCTTACGATTCCGCAACGCCTGACTCACCAAAAAGCGGTCGTCTCTTGGTTCTGTGCATCGTTTTCTTCCCGAGCCGGGTCTTCTTTTAACCGAACCGGTCTCTTGATATCGTTGCCATGTCCTCTGGACAGTTGAACGGCTCACATTTAGCCGTTGAGCCACGTAAGTTTGCGAACAACCTTCTTCAAGTAGGGCTATAATTTTACCGGCCCTTATCGCTTTATCGCTCATATCAAAAAGTGGTATTTATTGTGGAAAGAAAGAATAAATTGTTTAATTTGCAGAAAATACTCAAAAAGTTTTAAAATTGTAATAAAATTGTTACAGCAATTCGCATCAATTCGCGCCAAAAAGCAAAGCAATTTCTTCTTCTTCTTTTTAATAATATGGCAACATGTGCATTTTGCCAGTGTCGAGTAAAATTCGTGAATGTTCACGGGATATTAAATTATGGTCTCCACTTTCGTGTTTTGCCAGTGTTTAAATGTTATTTTTTAAGTAATAAGTTAGTTAGTCAGGTCAGAGTCAGAGTGAGCTTAATAGCTCGTCTAGTCACGTGAGTCTTCCAGTAAAATGGGTGGAATTTTACTGAAAGTTCGGAGGAGTTTTGGAGGGGGCACCAAAATTCATATTTCAGCACCATATCACTTGCCTACATCTGTGCACATTCAAAAACACTTAACACGCAATATTCCACCATTATTACACGCTAACAATCAAATTCTACACGATTATTAAGCAAAAGACGTGGAGCTAATGATATGATCAAGGCTTGCCGCCAAAACTCCCAAAGCAATTTCACTATATAATCAGTATTTTTCTTTTTTAATTTCAAATTTTAAATTTGGAACATTAATAATCATGCCAGGATGTTTATAAATGATAAGTCAATGCATCGTCAAATTAATAAAACCTCTTTCTTGTTCTTCTTCATTGAAGCAGAGAAATCATCAAAGTGCCCGTTTTTTTTGCAAAAGAGTTTATTAACACTTATTATATATTTTATACAATAGAGTAAGAAGATGACCAAGCCCTCCTGATGGTAAGAGATAACGCTGCCCATAATCAGTACAGTGTCACCCAAGATTTCACAATTATGTAAAATACTGAGCACTGCACCAACGCTTCTTACTCGCGAGTCATACGAGTAAGATGTTAAGACTCTTCAGCCCAGCTATTTACTAGCAACAGTGCCCTTCTGCCGAAGCACAGTAATGTTTGCACAACACTGCTCAGGCGGTAGAATAACTGGCACTGTTGGGGTACCCACCTAGACGACCTCCTGCAAAGTAGGTCTACCTCCGGTACGTGACGTGAGACAGAGTGAGAGACAGTGGATGTGAGTTGCTACTTTTATGTCATATCGCGTTGTGCTTGAGGGGGCAGCTATTCCCAATGGTTTTATGCTCTTACAAACGTCAGCCTACTAGTTCAAGGTAGTCTTGAAAGGTGTTGTTACGTATTAGGCCTGTAAGCCTGCAAAAGTACTTACAGCGTCGCTATGATGTCTCGGCGGCAGCGACCTCTGTCGATCTAGGACCAGAGGTCTGATAGCCGGCGGTGGCAGGATATGGCTTGCATGACGACCTAAGTTACACCCACCCCCGGCCGACCCTACGCAGCGGTTGTGAAGCTGAAAGGGGATAAAAGTTGATTATTTTACACTGATGAGGTTTGCTAAGAAACTTTTGTTCTGTTTGAAATATATTCAAATTTAAAACATTTATTTGGCCACCTCTAAAATTTGAACTGCCTGATGTTAAGAGATAATGCTGCCCATAATCAGTACAGTATACTTACTGATTATGGGCAGCGTTATCTTAGGATTTCACAATGATGTGAAATTCTAGAAGCACTGCACCAACGCTTCTTACTCAAGAGTCATAAGATGTTAAGACTCTTTAGCCTAGTAATTTCACTAGCTACAGTGCCCTCCTACCGGAGCACAGTAATGTTTGCACATCACTGCTCAGGCGGTAGAATAACTGGCACTGTTGGGGTACCCACCTAGACGACCTCCTGCAAAGGAAGTCTACCCCCGGTTATTAGTTTAAAAGATATCGTTGATGAAAGTTATAGCAGCTTAATATTTGATTAGCTAGTACTACAGCAGCCTGGGCGCAGCTAGTAAGAAATAAATAGGCCATTTTTACTAGCTGTGCCAACAGCCTAGTGTTGTTCCTGGGTCTAAGCTATACGAAATTTCAGCTGAATCGGTCCACCCGTTTAGACATGAAGAAGTAACAAACATACAGACACACACAGACAGACTTTCACCTTTATAATATTAGTGAGCTGATGTGATTAACTTACAGTGACATGACACCATCGACAGTGCAAGCCAGTGATTCCGTTGTACCCTTTAATCTTGTTCCGACATCGAGCGCATTTGCCGTGACAGTTTCCTATAAAGAAGTAATAAAAAAAACTGAAATTAAATAAGAAATATACTAGCGGTGCGTATAAAAAAACTAAATGCATTTTACCCTAGAAGGTTATATTCAATCGAGGCTGCGAAATGAACAACAAACTGGAGCAAGAAAAATGACGTCACGGTTTACCACTTCTCACTGAATTCGTAGATTGACGATAGTATTTTGTATTTAATTTGTCTGAGGTAAGTGAAATGGCAAGCAACTTTGGTAAGCATTTTTTTATATGCTGCTATTAATAAAGTAAAGTATATCTATATTTCTTGGAATACAAATGATGACGCAGTCGGGATGTCTTCGTGATTTATCGAAGGCCTTCGACTGCGTAAATCATGATTTACTTTTGGCAAAACTTAATCAGTTGCAATAGGAGTTCCACAAGGCTCTATTTTAGGCCCGTTTCTCTTCTTAATTTATACTATAATATATTCATAAATGTATGATTATTTGTATGATGTATGCAAGCAAATTTTATTATATTATATACTAAAAACCAATGACTTTAATCAGTTATGTGTGATTTTTCCACTTGCTATACTGATGGTAGGTTTCGGCCGTGGCTAGTCACCACGCACTGGACAAAACCGTGTCGCCAAGCGGTTATTGTGACCGTGTTCCGGCATGATGTTCAGTAAAGCCAGGGAGGGGTAAACTTGGCCGCGGATGAGTGCTTCGGCGTACCCGTTGCCCCGGCATTATGGCGTCCCGCAGGAACACCCCAGGTTTTTTAGTGGGTATCCCCGCCGCTCCCATCTCTGGCGGGGGAGTCCCACATACCGCCCCGCGCCCCCCGGCGTGGGGTGATGATGCGTAACGCATTTTTCCTGGGTCAAAAAAAAAAGGGAGGGGTAAACTTACCTTCGACCCAATGATGCGCAAGATTGGCTGGCGCTCGTTTTGATTTGGAATATGTTGCTATACACGACGCAGGGGCACGTTGTACGCATCGCTCGTGGACAGTGAACTTGCAAACTGTAATTATTTTCTTTAGAAAGCATAGACAATGAAAACGGTAACATAAATTCAACTTTCCACACAAATTAAAAAATATATAATATATCATAAAGAAAAAGCCTGTGTATAGGAAAATTTAAAAACGAAGTCTTTTATTTTACTAATATTATAAAAGTGAAAATTTGTAAGGATGTCTGGATGAATGTTTGTTACATTTTCACGCAACGGGTGGACCGATCGAGCTGAAATTTTGTTTAGAGATAGCTTAGACCCTGGAATAACACATAGGCCACAGTACAGCGTAGTACATAATATTACTAGCTGCGCCCAGCGGTTTTACCCGCTGTACTGTAGCCTATGTGTAGTTCCAAGGTCTAATCTATCTGTGTACCAAATTTCAGCTAAATCGATCCACCCGTTAAGGCGTGAAAGAGTAACAAACATACATCCAGACATCCATACAATCTTAAAAACTTTCACGTTTATAACATTAGTAGATAAGATTTATTGAATCATACTCACATATACAACAAAGTCCTTTCTTGCCCAACCCCACCAGCATGTTAAGACATAGGTTACAGTAAGCCGGCGTACTAAAGTGCTTCAATCTCCACGCGTGTTCACCATCCTCCTTTACGTTCGTATCCAACCCTAGTAACACTAGGAGGGGTATTGTTGTCATGCTGAAAAAAAAGAAAAAGTCTCATTACATAGTAATATAAAACCAATTTGACTCCAACAGTGTAAGTAGGGTAACCTGTTCTGTTGGAGTATAAACCTCAATTATTATGTTAAAACAAAAGGCAAAACTGTTTTTTGTATTGTTCTGCATCTTATTCTGGCAATAAATTATAATATCAAATGTTCTTTTATTATATCAGACCAGGGGGTTAGACAAATGGCAAACGATTAGGTTAAAACTAAAAAAACGTAGGTACTGATATTATGACAGTCGTGATCGTTCGTTTTTTCACGACACTGGTTTCTTTACAAAATTAAAATTTGCCTATTTGTATGAAAAATTAGTAATTTACTCTTCTTCTTCCTCCTGCCCTTATCCCACACTAGGTAGGGTCGGCACAACACGTTTTTCTCCTCCATTCTGCTCTATCATCCGTCATATCTTCATCCACTCTCCTTGCACGCATATCCTCCATTAGTAATTTACTATTAAAAAGAATTTCTACATACCCTCCTCTTTTCCACTCATCTAAAGATACAGTTCCGTCTGCATCGTAGTCTATTTCCACCATCATGTCTTGTAGAATCTGGAAAAGAATTAAAAAAATAATATTAGGAAATTGTAAATATTACCTCAAAAAATCGTGCTACACGGTTTCTATTACATCAATAAATGTATCATACATTTGATTTATCTATTTTTTAACATTTTTCGAAGATCATTGGAGGGCGGCATACTTACCGGTAAAAAAATGAAGTCACGTGATCAACTTTGATGCTTAATAACTCTGAAACCTGACACTTTACGAGATTTGGCGTCAAAATATTTGTGTGAGTATTGATGTCAGCTGTCAATTTTTATGAGTTTCTTCGATAACGAATAGAAATGGTTCGAAGAAACGGTAGGTGGACGGAAAGGAAAAATTAGTTTCATCTGTCTCCTTTTCTTTTTTAGGGGGACGGATGGGAATAATTCGTCTTCTTATTTCTTTGAATAATACATTGAACTTACAGGCCTCAGCTCCGAAGTCTCCCAGCCCAGATATTCAGCGACAGTCATCATCTGGTTGACGATGCAGTCCATTTCATTTGTGTCCAACACTCCATTACCATCGGTGTCGTAGAGACGGAACATGACTGGAAAATTAACCAATATCAATTTTGAAGGGGATAGACTTAATTAGCAGGCAACTAGGTGGGTACCCCAACAGTCCAGTTATTCTACCGCCTGAGCGATGTGCAAACATTACTGTGCTTCGGGAGGGCACTGTAGCTAGTGAATTTACTGGGCTGAAGAGTCTTAACATCTGATGACATTTGAGTAAGAAGCGTTGGCAGTGCATCTAGGATTTGACATCATTGTGAAATCCTGGGTGGCACTGTACTGATTATGGGCAGCATTAGCTCTTACCATTAGGAGGGCGTGCCCTTATTCTGACTTCTTCGTTTAACCCTTTAACCGCCATCCAAGTTTCATATTTGAGTATGTATTCATATTTGCCGGGACAAACATAGACTTCATCATCATGTTAATATCGAGTGTCGAGGCTATCCAGCTCCTCGATAACACAGACCTAATGAGACGACTCAAAAGAACAAAGCCTTTTGAGCTAGTTTAGTGATAGTGAGAGTTAGTGTTTATAGTGTAGTGCTACAAGACACATGAACAAAATTGGGGTTATCTGTACAGAAACTTCCAGTTTTCATAAAATGACAAAGGTCTGCCGATCGCTGACTAGGTATTGGGTCATTAATATTGGCATAAAAATAAAGTTTAAAAGTCCCTTACATTCCAACTTATCTTCAGGTCGGCCAGCTTCAAGCAAGGAGAGGTAGCAAACAATGTCCTTTAGGGAGACTCTTGCTGTGTGGACTTCTAACGTTGACGACCTGCGGATTATGTGCCTGAAATCTGGAACAATAAAAAAATACCATGATGATCCTTTTATGCTAATTGAATTTACTTACATTTCTGAGTATAGGCTTTCCTTTGATTATGCCATTCTCCTTTGTCGCTTGGCGCTCTCATTATGTGTATCTAAACCATCATCATCAGCCTATATTCATCCAATGCTGGACATAGGCCTCCCCCATGGCACGCCACTCAACTCGGTCCTCCGTCTTTCTCCTCCACCCGCCCCCAGCGACCCTCCAGATATCATAGCCCCATCTCGCCCATGGGCGCCCTACACTACGTTTACCGAGGTAGGTCTCCACTCGAGAACTCGTCTACCCCAACAGTTATCGGTTCTACGGCAAATGTGACCAGCTCATTGTCACTTCAGCTTGCTAATCCTTTCTGCTATCTCGGTAACTCTGGATCAATCTGAACCGATTGAGCTCCAATTTGTTATCAAATTTAGAGGCGATCTCGCGTGATGTTAAGTGACGATGCGGCCGTAGATGGTAGAATACTAACCTAGAAAGTGGTATTAATCTCTTTCTCGGCTTCCCTGAATATGATGTCGGAACACGGTCATAACTACCGCGTTTTCCTTGTGACTTGTTAGTTTTCTGAGCTGGGTTATCTGGTAAAAAGCCTACCTGTGTGTTATTTTAGCCTATAAAAGAATAAAAAAAAACGTTTCCTTTCGACCATTATGGTTGTGTATTTTAACTTTTAACACTAAACGATTCGTAAGTATTTAGATTCATCTTTGTAAATAAACGACATAAACTTGTATTTTCTTCGGCTTCGTGCTCATCGTTTCGATCCTATAGGTACTAACTATGATTGTGGTAATAAGTCGCAGAAACACCATACCTTCAATTTTAGTGGACTGGTTAACCCTCAAGCTGTTGGAGCTCTTTCTGCTTGAGTTCCTCGACATCTGGCTGTGGCTGGGACTGGTTTCATTCCTCCTGTCTAAGCACAATTCGTGGGACGAGTAGGACGGGTGGGTTGTCACTGTGAACATCGGGTGGACGCTTCCTGGAAATGAAAGAAAGAAAAGATAAATAAATCCATTTTACCACGGCGACGGTAGCCACTCACCATCAGGTGGGCCGTCTGCTTGTTTGTCACCTATTACATAAAAAAAACCACCGAACATCTAGAGGGATGGTACTGCATCATCGCTACATGGTTGATATTCCGTTAGTCCGCACGAAGCGATTTAGTTCGACTTTCATTATCCGGACGGCGAAGATTTGGAACTCCCTACCTGCTTCAGTGTTTCTTGAAAATTACAACTTGAATGTCTTCAAGTCGAGGGTTAATAGGTATTTGCTAGGCCTGTGTGTAACAGCTTCGACCACGTCTTCACTTACCAACAGGTGAGACTGTGGTCAAACGCAGTCCTATTCTATGGGAAAAAAAAAAGAATATATGGGTGTTTACAATTTTTTTTATTTAGACAGTTGTCCCACCGGCAACGATGAAAGAGTAACGAGTAGAGCTAGAGCGATTATTGAAGCTAGGACTCGCTTCACTAGTTTGTCGAGCGACAAGAGCTATGAAAGATAAACTCGCTCGGTGATACTCGATCAGAAATCAGAACTGATGCCGAGTGACTGATGTCTGCATGTTTGTTACTCTTTCACGCATAAGCTTGAATAACACATAGGCTACAGTACAACGGGTAAAACCGCTGAGCACAGTCTGCCGTGGTATATCTATAATGCCGTTATCTACCAAAACCTAATTTTTAACTATTAGCAAAAAAACCTAAAAAAATAAGGTACATAATGGCATGCGTTTAGATGTCAGTTAACGGCATTATAGATAATATACGGCAGAGCTAGTATTATATAATTTTAAAATGGACTTCCACGTTTTCGTGTTCAACCCTATTTTTTTAAAATCTATGTGTTCAGTGTTCACCTATTTGAAGGCTAGTCTTCAAAAAATGACTTCAAAAAATGCCCAGGCATTGCCCGTCTTCAAGAGCGAATGTATATTATTATAAGTATAGCAGTATAGAACCATATATTGGCAGTCTCAGGAGATTAGGCGGTAACGATGTTGACGAAATTTATTAGGCCCATTAGTGACGCGGCAGATCCCGCCATGTTTAGATAATTTATTGGCTTTAGGGACCCGTAATATAAGAGGCCTATTTTAAGAAGTTGAGTCAATTATAGATTTGAAATCGATACTGAATCAGCGCGATCACAATAGGGCTCTTTACTAAACAATTTTTGTCCATCAATTAATAATTGGACACGTATTTTTTTCTTTGTAAACTTTATGAAAACCATGTGAGATACATACAACGCACTAAAGTTGATTGATCGTGACCAAAGGCGGATCCAGGTTTATTTTCTGGGGAGGCCAAGGTGCAGACGGGCAAAAATATTATAATTTTTACTACGTAAAGTGTGTTTAGCTCGCTCTGTACAGTAAGAAAATTCAAATATCCCTTATAATAAATGAGAAGAAACAAGTGAAATTTAAAAAATACTTTTTAAAAACAAGCTTTAATTATTGTTATCATCTTGCATCATAAAGTACTCGTCAAGACGAATCAAATGAGCCCAAACTCGATGGGGTTGCGTTGTTTTATGACAGAGTTCCTTTGGCCACCTTCCAGCTCCATCATCAGATCAGCTCGATGTCATAAAAATATTGCATTGTCATCCGATTTACACACCCATGCAAATTTTCAGCTCAATTGGAAACCGGGAAGTGGGTCAAATTAAACTTGCAAGATTTGATTACAGACAGACAGACAGACAGACAGACAGACAGACAACAGACAGGTGAAAGTAATATAAAGCTTGTAATAAAGATATAGAAATGTTATTAGAAGAAATAAAGTAGACGAAAGATAGGTTTGGACCATGAATATGTATTTTGAAAGATATTAAAAGAATCGATAATAAAGACGTTAGACGAGACTTCCACCTTTTATCTAGTAGTGGCCATGCTGGGATAAAAAGGGTGTCAAATAATGTTAGAAAATATTACCTATGTAAACTTAGTATAAGAACTTAGCATTAGAAAAAAAAATACACTTATTTACTGATTTTTTTTTAATTAAGGAAGGGAGATGTAGTGTGTAAGTAGCCTATAAGCTCATAACTATTTTATATTATTATTTAGAATCTAATAAACAGTCTTATTCTTGCACTCGTTGTTTCCATTCGTCTCCATACCATACACACGAACAACTTAAAAAATTATAATCATGACCATGAAATATGTGCAAAATTCTTCTGTCCGTTGTCTCTCTGTAATGAAATCTTGCGAGTTTAATTTAATCCACTTCCCGATTCAATGCTTTTGGGGGGCCTTGGCCCCCTGGCCTCCCCCCCCCCCCCCTAAATCCGCCTATGGTCGTGATGTCACTACACTAAGTCTGGTACATTCTTCTTCTTTTCGAGTCGAATGGTTTTTTTGTTATTCTGCTTGGCTGCTTGGTCCAGTAAGTAGATATAGCTATTTCTGTCATTGTGCTTATTCACGCTATAACACGCGGGCGCGGGCGCGACAGACTTTGCTCACACCGCACGTGCGTTGTACGTGAACACCTTCATAGCACGTCATATGTTTGATATTTCGCGCCCGAGCTCGCGCCCGCGCCCGCGCGTTCACGTGAACAAGCCCATTGGCCTTAGCGATATCCTGCATTGTTGAAATGACAGGGTAGCTAGGTGAAGGTAAAGGTGATCCATTGATTGTATAGCCCCACAGTAGCAAAAAGCAAAAAAAAAAACAACCAGATGCCTTAAAAAAATTACTTTCACTGATACCAGGAAAAATACATAAGTAGCCCACACCCTATTGAATAAACATCTTACTAATATTATAAACGTGAAAGTTTGTAAAAATATAGATGTCTGGATGTCAGGATGTCTGGATGTATGTTTGTTACTCTTTCACGCCTAAACGGATGGACCGATTGAGCCGAAAGGTATAGAGATAGCGAGATAGCTTAGACCCTGGAATCTGGAATAACACGTAGGCTATAGAAAAGCGGGTAAAACCGCTAGACGCAGCTAGTAATACATAAATGGTATATATTATAATGTATACATATGTAACGCGTAATATTTCCGTAATTTCCCTCGGGAGTGTGGAAACGTGAAACTTTACACTTTTCATTTTATTGACATTTTTATGTGACGACACGAATTGAGTTTTTGGGTACGTAAACAACTGGTTAAAGAGTATTCTGGTAAAACCGATATATTTAGATTGTATGTAAAAAGGTATACAGTGCAGAAAAATCCTGCCTCAGATGTAACTGGCCAGAATTCGAACTCGGTGATCCATAATTTACCTAAACCACAACATATTTTCTCGACTTTTTTAAAACAAAGAATTAAATTAATAAATACTCGTACCTTTTTTTATGTAATGAAGTAGAAGACGAGCAAGACGCTCTCCTGATGTTAAGAGATAACGGCTGCCCATAATCAGTACAGTGTTACCTAGGATTTCACAATTATGTGAAATTCTAGGAGCACTGCACCAACTCTTCTTACTCAAGAGTCATGAGATGTTAAGACTCTTTAGCCCAGTAATTTCACTAGCTACAGTGCCCTCCTACCGGAGCACAGTGATGTTTGCAAATCACTGCTCAGGCGGTAGAATAACTGGCACTGTTGGGGTACCCACCTAGACGACCTCCTGCAAAGGAAGTCCCTGCAAAGGAAGTACCTGTTCTACTTCTCGACCCCTTATCACTGCCGTCAATGGAATCTCCAGAACTCTTCCCCAGCTGCTGCAGGCGTTCCGCCAGACCGTGGATCTTGGACGCTAGACTCAGCTTGGCCTGGAAAGAACACATTATTTTATTTATGAGAAGATAAAGGGTCCAAATACCCTTGTATACGCCAAGAAAAGAAGAAGAATAATGCCAGAAAAAGAAGTAAGAGTTTAGAAGTTACGCCAGTCCATGGACGCTAGACTCAGCTTGGCCTGGATAGAAGACATTATTTGGTTTATTTCTACATTCGGTTGTGAAAGAGACCGCCTGTGGAAGTACAACATGTCTGCTATGACAAAATCGAACTTTTTATATTTTTAACCCCCGACGCAAAAACAACGGGGTGTTATAAGTATGACGTGTCAGTGTGTGTGTGTCTGTCTGTGGCATCGTAGCTCCCGAACGGATGAACGGATTTTGGTTTAGTTTTTTTTTGTTTGAAAGAAGAGTTAGTCGAGAGTGTTCTTAGCCATGTTTGGTGGAAATCGGTTCAAGATGGCCGCCACCACAAAATGGTGAATAACATATTGCGTTGGGGTTTTTTTTATTAAATTTTTAATTTAATTCACTTGTTCTTAAACTGACCTCATTATACTTTCCACCTTAATCCTACACTTTACTTGTTCCTCTCATACTTACCTCCTTCAACTCTTCAGACTCTAACGCTATTTCATCATCAGCTCATATTAACTTACTCTCTTTCATGGCCTCAACACATTTTTTATTCTAAAATCCCTTTCTAGTCCTTCATCTATTCCTACCTTCCCAAGATATCCATTTCTTTTACAGTTGCCTTCTATCTCTATTATATATCAATGTTCTTTCATCTTCCCTTCAAAAATGATGTTTCATACTAGAGGGCACTAGAGGGCTGCTAGAGGGGGAGATTAGCACTTTCCATATTGCTCTCACACTTACCTCCTTAAACGGTCCTTAAAGGTTTCAAGATATTACATCTTCATCAAAAGCCTATATTGACTAACTGCGGATATTTCGATTATCTGCGGATATTCTATGGATGATCGCGTCTACTGATCTAAAAACCCATTCTAGTCCTTCAGCTGTTCTGCCTTCCTTCCCAAGGTATCTTATCTTTAGAAAGTTCTCTTACGGTTGCCTTCTATCTCCATATACCTAGGTTTTTCTATAGTATGTAGGTATACGACATATAAGACACTATCCCCTCACCGGATGGTCAGCATGCGCGGTGACAGCGGCGCAGGCGGCAGTGGAGCTCGCAGCAGCCATCTCCCGCAGCGCCGGCCTCCTCTCGCGGCGGACGAATGATAGAAACAGGTGGCGGGACAGCTCGTCCGGAGCTGACACCTCCAGGAACGTGTCCAGGAACCATCTGAACCCTTCGAAGTCGATGTCCTGGAACAAGGGGAAATATTATAATAATAATAAGGGTTTATACTCCAACAGAACA
Source organism: Hemithea aestivaria (assembly GCA_947507615.1). NCBI lineage: Eukaryota > Metazoa > Arthropoda > Insecta > Lepidoptera > Geometridae > Hemithea > Hemithea aestivaria. The sequence goes on along the minus strand of OX382351.1, from coordinate 5,060,760 downwards.
GGTATCAAATCACAATTATTGGTATATCGCGAGTCCTCCGAGTTGTTTCAGTGGGCATACCCATACAGTTGTCCTGCTTCTTCCTGCTGACGCTTGGTCGAGGCAACTTATGACTAAAATGTCTCCAGCATTTTACTCATCGTCGCCTACGTATATCTGGCAGAAGGTAATTATAGTGGCTGGTGTCATGGGTAGGGAACCTCACACATTAACTCACCACACTACACTATACACACTGAACGCCATACTTTGGCTTACATTTTGAAAATAATGAGATAGATAACATCTGTTGGACTAATTATTAGTTATTATTTAATATTTAGTGTTAATTCCGCTCTAAATTTGTGAGTCTAACTAAGTTTTTAAGAGACGGCGAGGAATTCAAACGTTACCAAAATTGTAATTAGTATTAATTCCACCACCGAGTGCACCACCCGTCCTCCCGCATATGCATGCATTAAGGGTTATAACTATTTGTTAGTGTTAGTTATGTGGTTACGCGAAACTTAGCTAGAACAAAGGATACGAAACGACGACGACAACGATGACAAACCGCTGCCGGACGCTACGTTACTTATTTATTTATTTATAAGAAGGTATATTAAATATTATAAAAAAAGATATAAGTATTGCCATCCATCCAACGTGGTAATGCTACCAGCATACTAGACACGCTACCATCTGACAGTGGTTTGAAGCACTTGGATTTTCTGTAGATTAACGTGTGGCCAATCTGTGATTAATATAATCCTACTGTTGTAGTAAAGTAATAGTTAAGTGTACCTATTATTGATATATTATTATCTGATATTGCTTCAATTTCTAATGTTATTAATGACTGCTAAATAGTGCGCCATCGTCTTTTTTTTTGTAAATTAGTCCTCTCCATCCATTGGTTGTCTGGAAGAAATCGCTCTTTAGCGATAAGACCGCCGCTTGTACATTGTAATTTTTAATTTTAATTAAGTACCTAAGAATTTTCTGTAACATTTATGTAATGTACAATAAAGTATTGTCTTATCTTATTGTTCTCTATTATCACAATAAATTCCTAGGTAACAGCTACAAAGGTGCTTCTAAATTCATTCTGAAAAATGAAAGAAACAAAGGAAGAGCAATCATTGGTGCCTTAACTGGGGACTATGAAACCAACGACATGCTGTTCAAAATGAGGCTCACTACAACAAACGACTGTAGAGCCTGTGGCGAGGGTACAGAAACCATGGAGCATATTTTATGCGAATGCGACGTACTGGCTACGAAACGCATGAGCCTCCTTGGGACAGCGTACCCCAAACCGGAGGAATACAGGTTTCATTCCCTTAGTGGGATCACCACTCTAATAAACCACTTCTCCGAGGAGCAAGAAACGGTAGGCAAGGGGTGAACACAATAGATCCCAATGGGTCGATGTGTTGCTGACTTTGTCAGCCCCCTATATAAGATAAGATAAGATTATCACAATAAAGGTATTTACCACAAAAAAGTGCCTATTTGAGTGAACTCGTAGAATATTCTAGTGTTCTACAAACACGTCTCCAGGGCGTTATTTCCCCCATATCCGGCGAAGCTTTTACTGAGGAAAATGATTTTTGTCAATATTTGCCTGGAATATCGACGGCAAACGCGTCACTTCTCAAATACGCCGCGATTTTCCTTATAACTTTTTGATCTCAATTCCGAATTCAGATTCTTGATCTCTTTAATTTTATACTAAAGCTATACTTACATGAAATTTATTTACGCGCATAACTTTTGATCAACTCCACCATCACCAAATTGGATAATTCGTTTTTTATGTGATTTGAGTATCAGGATAAGGTTTTTTTTGCCTTTCGTCACGATCTCGCATGATGTTAAGAGCGTTATCGAGTGACGCTCTGTCGCTCGCACTATTTGACAAATTTTGAAATATAAATTCATAGAATTAATTTATTGAAAATTCCTTAAGAACAGCCCTCCATAGTATTATTGCACACATTTTAAAAGTGTTTCCAGTTTGATACATTTAAAAATGGGATAAAACAAATTTTTGAAAAAAAAAATTTCTTTCAAAAATTCTTTTCATGACATTGTTCAAAATTTATCAAATAGTGCGAGCGATAGAGCATCACTCGATATATACGCTCTTAAGCGACAAGCGACAAATTAAAAATAAGCTTTTATTATTATTTCCATCCAGCACCAAAGTAGGTACTCGTCAAGACGAATCAAATAAACCCAAACTCGATGGGGTTGCGTCGTTTAACTACAGCGTTCCTATGGCCGCCTTCCAACTCCATCATCAGATCAGCTTGATGTCATAATAATATTGCATTGTCATCCGATTCATACATGCATGCAAAATTTCAACGCATAATCGGATACCGGGAGGTGGGTCAAATTAAACTTGTAAGATTTGATTACAGACAGACAGACAACAGACTGGTGAAAGTAAATAAAAGCTTGTAACAAGTGAATTAAATTAAAAATTTAAAAAAACCCCAACGCAATATGTAATTCACAATTTCGTGATGGCGGCCATCTTGGATTTTAAATTTTATATAGTGGGTTGTATTCTACTAGTTAAGCCCTTTCATTTGATACCCATTTTTGGGGGGGTCGTGGAGAAAAAAAGTAATCCACCATTTTGTAGCGGCGGCCATCTTGGACCGATTTCCACTAAACATGGCTAAAAAACCTCTCGACTAACTCTACTTTTAAACAAAAAAAACTAAATCAATATCCGTTCATCCGTTCGGGAGCTACGATGCCACAGACAGACACACACACACACACAGACAGACACCTCAAACTTATAACGCCCCGTCGTTTTTGCGTCGGGGGTTAAAAAATCAGATGGGATGCGGCTAAAAGCGGAACTAACATTTTACCCTATTGAACCGCTGTCAAACGCACTACTACACATAAGGTAGCGCCACACAAATTCATTTAGATAGCAGATTGTATCTACCGCAGATTAATTGTAAATAACATCGGCTCTTATAGAAGCCTAAACCGCTGGACAGATTGGGTTGAAATTTGGAACACACATAGGTTTTATAATGTAGACCTCCGCTAAGAAAGGATTACAACCGTCGTCTAGGTCGTCTAAGTGGGTACCCCAACAGTGCCAGTTATTCTACCGCCTGAGTAGTGATGTGCAAACATTACTGTGCTTCGGTAGGAGGGCACTGTAGCTAGTGAAATTACTGGGCTGAAGAGTCTTAACATCTTATGACTCATGTAAGAAGCGTGGCCCAGTGTACTTGGTAGCACTGTACTGATTATGGGCAGCGTTATCTCTTACCATCAGGAGAGCGTCTCGCTCGTGTTCTTACTTCGTTGTATAAAAAAGTCTTTTTAAAAGGCTCAAACCGATGTCCAGAGGTTTTCTCTTAATTGAATTCAGACAATTAAAACCGCAAGGCCGATCTGATTCGTATCTATCCAGTCCCATCAAATGAAGATAAGTGAGGGTAGAGCGCCGTTTGTTTCTATTACTCGGGAGCGAGGTTTTTACGACGTTCTAATGGCATTTAATGTATAATAATGGGTAGTTATTGGAGCAGTTGTTACCGCTCGCCGCGAGATTTGAATGTATGTGCGGTGGCGCTAGTTCTTTCGCATTAGTGCGTTTTAGATTAGACAGGTGGATAAATGTCGAAAGGCTAAGTCAAGAGTACCAAGAACCGGCGCGGCGTGTATGAAGAATGTGATGAAAGTTCAGGAAGCGAAAGAGGATTGTACCAAGTAGAGGGAAATATTCTCTGCCTAACACTGCGCATTTAAAAAAAACCTGCGCGAACCAGGCGTCATTATAACATGCTGTTCGCCACCGTGTTTCGGCGCGGCACGTAAAACTGTGGGTCCCGGCTGTTTATTTATTTATTATTCAGCACAAAGCTAGGACTAACTTAATGCTACAATAGCATTTTCTACCAGTTGCCCTAAGGCTGGACAAAATGTACTAAAATATAGGGGGCTGACAATCATAGGAAAAAGTTAACATACTATTTCAAAACTTAACAATAAATAGACTACCTACCTATTACATAAATAATACATATTATAATAATAAACCTACAACTTAATACACAAAATAAAATATAATAACTATCTAAATAAAATATTACATATCATACATTAAATAATAAACTAATCAATACTTATACATAATGTTTTTATAAATATAATATCTACATACTTATAGTCGGGCCGGCCTAAAAGGCCACATTTGACAGATGTCAGTCATAGCAAACAAGTGTTGGGACATTGTTTGTTTATTTCGATTACAGGATATGAATCGATACGATCTTCAAACACGTTGGAATCGAATACAGTTTTATGAAAACATTCATAAAGTCTAATTAATTTTAATTCTAATAGGTTTTTTTTGTAAACATGTAATGGCGTCATGGGCTAGTTTTGCCAGAAACATCTCACGAGTTATAAAAAAACCTGTAATAAAAAAATATGTTTATTCTCTATACATTACACAATTTTATTTTAATTACATTATATTTTACTATAATATAATCACAATATTAACATCATATTTTATTTTAATCGCAATATAGTTATTTATTTATGATCAAATATTCAATCCAAGTTATAATTGCATTCGATTCTACATTTCAAATTTCGATTTCGCGATTTTATTGGGTAGCATCCTTATTGTTTTAAAAACAAAAACTGATTGACGTGACCTTGTATAGGGTGTCCTATTTATTCATCTAATGTTTTTAACCCCCAACGCAAGAAAGGTGGGGTGTTATAAGTTTGACGTGTTTGTTTGTCTGTCTGTTTGTGTATCTGTCTGTGCCATCGTAGCCGAACGGATTAATGAAGTTTGTTTATTTTTTCGTTTTTAAGATTAATAATATTACTCGGCAATGTTCTTAGCTATGTGTATAAGGGGGCGTCCATAAATTACGTGAGGTGTTTTTTTAATTTTCTATCCCTCCCTCCCCCCCTGGTGAGATGTTGTGAGATTTTATTCAACCCCCTCCCCATCCCCCAATCTCACGTGAGATTTTTCAAAATGTGGGTTTCTTACGTAAACACGTTGGATTGTTATTGTAAAAAGAAAAAAAAAATTGCTTCGTGCTTTTATTTACGACTAGTTAAGACCATAAATGGACCAAAATAATATTTGTTTTTTGTTTCAATCAGAAAAAAAATTGCGTGATATTTGCCGAGACCCCCCCTCTCTCCAACGTAAGATTAGATGAGATTTGAATCGACTCCCTCCCCCCCTTAAACACCTCACGTAATTTATGGACGCCCCCTAACATATTCTTTATAGTTTAAAAATAAACACAACAATGACTTGAAACAAAAATTGAGTATTTTTTATTTTTAGTTTTTTTTGGTTAAACATAATGCCACAAAAACCGTTGTTTTATATTAGAAATAAAATCTATACCATCGGCTTATCCGAAATTGACACCGTTGAGGACTTTAAATTTTTTTAATAATGTATGTGTGTGTGTAAGTATGTTTGTTCCTTCTTTTTATGGTAGAAAAATGCGTGAGCTCCTGATGAAGGACATCGTAATTGTCCGAAACTCAGGATCGAGCCTAGCTCCGACCATTATTTCCGTGAGTTTTTAGTAGTTTTGTTTACATAGTAATATGGATAACTCTCACGTTAGTTTTCAAAAATGCACAGTAGAAAAATCTACTTAGTAGTTTTAGGTAGAATTTTTAATGATAGAAAAATCTACCAAATGGTAGAAAATTAATAGTAGTTTTTGATAGATTTTTTATGGTAAAAAATCAACTAAATGATAAAAAAAGAATGGTAGATTTTGCTAGAAATTTCAATGGTAGTTTTTGGTAGAAAAATTTAATGGTAGTTTTGGCAGAAATTATGATATAAGAATTTGGTAATAAGTTAAATGGTAGGCAGAAAATCTACCAAATGGTAGAAATTTTAATGGTAATGCGTAAATTGTTAATTGTAAATTCGAGTATAGTGTTCAGTGTTCAGCTAAGTGTTGTCATATTATTTATTGTTCAGCTAAGTGTTGACATATATTATTTACAGAAAAAATAAGTAAAATTTTTAGATCACCCTGTAAGGGAATTTTGATGATGTGTCAAATATGGCCTTTTAGGCCGGCCCGACTATATATACCTTAAATAATGAAATACATTGAACTATAGTCGGGCCGGCCTAAAATGCCACATTTGACACATCATCAAAATTCCCTTACAGGATGATCTAAAAATTTTACTTATTTTTTCTGTAAATAATATATGTCAACACTTAGCTGAACAATAAATAATATGACAACACTTAGCTGAACACTAAACACTATACTCGAATTAACAATTTACGCATTACCATTAAAATTTCTACCATTTGGTAGATTTTTTGCCTACCATTTAACTTATTACCAAATTCTTTTATCATAATTTCTGCCAAAACTACCATTAAATTTTTCTACCAAAAACTACCATTGAAATTTCTAGCAAAAAATCTACCATTCTTTTTTTATCATTTAGTTGATTTTTTACCATAAAAAATCTATCAAAAACTACTATTAATTTTCTACCATTTGGTAGATTTTTCTATCATTAAAAATTCTACCAAAAACTACTAAGTAGATTTTTCTACTGTGCATTTTTGAAAACTAACGTGAGAGTTATCCATATTACTATGTAAACAAACGACTAAAAACTCACGGAAATAATGGTCGGAGCTAGGCTCGATCCTGAGTTTCGGACAATTACGATGTCCTTCATCAGGAGCTCACGCATTTTTCTACCATAAAAAAGTCTACCAAAAACTACAATTGAAATTTCTACCAGAAGAAACGTAAAGAAGGAACAAACATACTCACACACACACACATTATTAAAAAAATTTAAAGTCCTCAACGGTGTCAAAATGTGTAATTAAAAAGTAATCGGCCATTTTGTAGCGGCCGTAGCCGTCTTGGACGGATTTCCACCAAATGTGTATTTGCTCAAAATAAGCTGATTAAGATCGGAAAACCCTTCTTGTACCCCTTCTGGCAGTAAGGAAGGGGGGTAAAAGGGGCCGCTCCACCCAGCTTCACTTAATCAACTCTGGGAGACCATGTAGAGCCACGAGGAAAATGTCGGTGTCAATTTCGGATAAGATAAGATAAGATAAGAAAACTCTTTATTGTTTCACCACAATTAATATCTTAAATCTAAATAAACAGTTTATAATATAAACAGTGAGACAATTGGCGGTCTTATCGCTAATAGCGATCTCTTCCAGACAACCAAGCAGGGAAAGGAAAATAAATATCGGACGACGGTGGTTGAAAGTTATATAGGGAAAGAAATATATTGACATTAAACTACTAATAAGCATAAACAATATGTAAACATATTTACATATATAATACACTATACATAATTGGTAATATAAAACATAATACATAAACTACTGTATAATATAAAACACATACATAAAATATATATTTAAAGATACATATAATATTATAGTGAAAGAAAGTAAGCTTTGACACGAAGTTTAAAAGTGGCAAGTGAAGGTGCACGTCTAATCTCCACAGGGAGTTTGTTCCATAGACGAACCGCTTCTACAGTAAAGGATCCACCATAGAAGCCGGTGCTGTGTACTGGACATTTAAGCATTAGGATAAGCCGATGGTATAGATTTTATTTCTAATATAACACAACGGTTTTTGTTGCATTATGTTTAACCAAAAAAAATAAGAACATTGCCGAGTAATATTATTAATCTTATAAACGAAAAAATAAACAAACTTCATTAATCCGTTCGGCTACGATGGCACAGACAGATACACAAACAGACAGACAAACAAACACGTCAAACTTATAACACCCCACCTTTCTTGCGTTGGGGGTTAAAAACATTAGATGAATAAATAGGACACCCTATACAAGGTCACGTCAATCAGTTTTTGTTTTTAAAACAATAAGGATGCTACCCAATACAATCGCGAAATCGAAATTTGAAATGTAGAATCGAATGCAATTATAACTTGGATTGAAAATTTGATTATAAATAAATAACTATATTGCGATTAAAATAAAATATGTTGTTAATATTGTGATTATATTATAGTAAAATATAATGTAATTAAAATAAAATTGTGTAATGTATAGAGAATAAACATATTTTTTTATTACAGGTTTTTTTATAACTCGTGAGGTGTTTCTGGCAAAACTAGCCCATGACGCCATTACATGTTTACAAAAAAAACCTATTAGAATTAAAATTAATTAGACTTTATGAATGTTTTCATAAAACTGTATTCGATTCCAACGTGTTTGAAGATCGTATCGATTCATATCCTGTAATCGAAATAAACAAACAATGTCCCAACACTTGTTTGCTATGACTGACATCTGTCAAATGTGGCCTTTTAGGCCGGCCCGACTATAAATAAGAATATCACTAATAACTCAGAAACTACTTTGTGTTGTGAACTTGTTGTGAACTTTATGAATATAGTGGTCACGAATTTTTCTTTTGAAAGCCTCTTTCGATGTCGCACTTTGAATCTGCACTGGAAGCTCATTCCAGAGTCTGACTGCTTCAACAATAAAGGAATTACCGGCAAAGCAGGTCGTATGCGCAGGCATATATAGGAAATGTTCATAACGAGACCTGTGCTGCCGATCGCTTTTATCCCTGAGGAACTGGGGGCCTAGACAAGCGCCGATCGTTTGTCGCTATCGCTAAAAAAATGTACTGAGATGACATTCGTTAACGAAAAACAAACGACAACGAATGTCATCTCAGTACATTTTTTTAGCGATAGCGACAAACGATCGGCGCTTGTCTAGGCCCCCCGGAAGCTGTTTCTTATAAGATAAGTATGAGGCAGTCGTTAGGTCATGTTGCAGGCCCTGTAGTAATCTCGGCGACCTGAAACTGCAACATATAGGTGACCAGTGACCACACAACCAACATATTATTATGATTGAGATTTGACTCTTTTAAATATAATTGTTAAAATTTTTCTTTTGTTCTAATATTATCTATAAACGTGAATATTTTTAAGAAGGTTCGAATGTCCGGATGTATCGATGTATGTTTGTTACTCTTTCACACCTAAACGGGTAGACCGATTGAGCTGAAATTCGGTATACATATAACATATAGCTTAGACCCTGGAATAACACATAGGTTTATAATAAAGCGGGTAAAATCGCTGGGCGCAGCTAGTTATAGATATATTTCATCGAGTAACGTAAGAAGATATCTACTTTAACGATATTTCAATTAACAATACCCAACAAAATATGTAGGCGGGCTAAATCTAAATAAAAATGAGTATTCTATTACATTTCAATAAAAGCCTTCGTACTTCGTTCCAGAGATATCTGAAAGGATGACTATTTATAACGGCTATTAAATGATAAGAGACTCCTTCATAATAGGGATGTTCACAAGCTCAATTCTTTAAATACATTTTTTTTTATACAACTACGACCAAGACAAGACCGTCAATTGTAACACTTCTTTCTGTGTAATCTTAGTTCTAAGTATATATTAAAAAAAAAAAAAATTAATATTTCAGGACGTTTCACACAGCGCCACCTAACCCCAAACTAAGCAACTTAATGCTTGTAATATGGTGGTCAGGATAACGGATATAATACTTATATACATTTCTTTTGTAAATACATACTTATTATAGATATTGAAAAACTACTCAGACCAGAAACAAATACCTGTGGATCACACAAACATTTGTCCCATGCGGGAATCGAACCCGCAACTTTCTGCGTTGCAGGCGGGTGATATTGTTGTATTTGTGTGAACAATAAAGAGTTTTCTATTCTATTCTATTCTATTCTACGTAAGAAGATGAGCAAGGCGCTCTCCTGATGGTAAGAGATAACGCTGCCCATAATTAGTACAGTGCTACCCAGAATCTTACAAAGGTAAAATTCTGGTTGCACGTCAACGCTTCTTACTTGCGAGTCATAAGATGTTAAGACTCTTCAGCCCAGTAATTTCACTAGCTACAGTGTCCTCTTATGTTTGCACATCACTGCTCAGGCGGTAGAATAACTGGCACTGTTGGGGTACTTACCTAGTCGACTTCTAAAGGAAGGTCCTGCAAAGGAAGACTACCCCCGGTAAAAGTCCCAAATTAGTTCGTAATTTTAGTAATAAAAAATATTCGATACGAGTCTTTTTTCTTGCAAATAAAATAAAAAAATTCTGCGATGTTAAAGCTTTATAAGATTCTGTGTTGGGACGCGTGACGTCACACCACTAAACAGAAATATACTAGATTTTGTGGTGTGACGTCACGATCAAGCCTCTTTAGTGCGTTGTATCTCCCACGTTTTTTATCAGATTTAGAAATAAAAAAATACAAGTGTAATATTTTTCAATAATCTACATTATGGAAAAATTTTTTTTTGTTCACATCCCTACTTCTCTCTATACAATGTGGAAAGGAGTGGGCGCTGCTTAGAAATAGAACTATATTTTGGACGACTCAGGGACCTTAAGGGTGATTCCTGAGAGTCAAAATGTTACGTGTCTGAGGAAATAAACTACCCGTAACATAAAAATTCTACCCAAAGGTATTTTTTTCCTGTTAGTCTAAGGTTCAATCTACTTAATGCATGATAGACATCAGGTTATATTTAGCTGCAAGTATCTAAAAAAAAATGTAAAAGCCCTGAAATTTGATTACCGTGGGCTGTCCCTTACACATTTTCGGAACAAAATATTATATTTTTTACACTAATTTATAAAAGGAATTTAATTAATTCCTGTGATCAAAGCTGTAAAGGGTGAACTGTTATATGATCAAAAAAATATGCGAAGGCTGTACTCAGCGTAGTTTTAGAAAAAATAACAAATTTAGGTTTGTCCCCGGACAAAAAGTGATTCCCATGGCGCGCGACATAACTACCCACATTTCACAAACCACAATACTTAGAAGCTTGTACGCACGCTATTGGCTAACTTCGATTGCGCTCTAAACATAGTGAAGAGAGGCTCCTCCTCTCGTTGTTATAAACTGGATTTACGAAGGTGAGAAATTGATTATTGTGGTTTTGGTTCACTAGATCATTGATTACCTTTTCCATGTTTAAAAATATTTTTTTATCCATTACGGTTTTTTGACTAGGGTGTGCAGTTAGGAAAAGGGTATTGTTTATCATATATTTTATTAATTTTGGTCTATAATTATGGTATTTAAAAATATTGACAAAAAACTATACAATTTTGATTTCCACGGTATTGATTCTCATGGCATTTTACCACGGTGATCAATTTTCCCCTGAGTTTTCTTGCGCATTCTTTCACTTTTTATCCAACTACAGCGAAGCCGCAGGTATGGAAGTGATTTTGACAGTTTATATTTGTATATTTCATTATTTCAGATTTTTTTTATATTGTATACATCAGATTTTTTTATATTGTACTATAGTAGACAGCCGCTCTGGCTTATGCGGCACCATTATATCCCCACATTAAAAAGTCGCTCAGCGAGCTATGGAGAGGGCTATACTCGGGGTTTCTCTACGTGATCGAATCAGGAATGAGGAGATGAACCAAAGTCACTGACATATCTCCGCGGATCAGGAAGCTGAAGTGGTAATGGGCAGGCCACATAGCACGTAGAGCGAATGGCTGATGGGGTCGAAAAGTGTTCAAGTGGCTACTACAGGCAAGCAAATGCAGCGTAGAACGTCTACCCACAAGTGTGGCAGACGACCTTATTTAGGTCGCTGAAAGACGCTTGAAGCAGGTCGCTTCCAACACCGGTGTTATATATGGAGGTCTAAAGGGGAGGTTTATGTTCAGCAGTAGACGTCTTATGGCTGAGATGATGTATGATGAAAAAATAAAACAAAACTATGGGCTGACTGCAACTTTCAGTCCAGATTAACCTAACTAATGATAAATGTACAATCTGATGACAGCTTCTGGAGTAAATCCTGTCAGTGACTGTGACTGAGAACTTAATCTCATATTCTAGGACTATATATTCAATATTTTTACATTGTTTAAGACTGCAATACGTTGATTTTATTTAGTTTACATGATTATTATATAGAGAGCCAATATAGACCTTTTTAATACTTTATGTTTGGTGTATATTTGTTTGGATCACCGTTTTTAATCATTTCTATTTTATATGATTAGTATGTAGAGGTCAATATTTAAATAATAACATAGAATTCAAACAAAATAGTTTTAATTTTGATTCCCATGCCACACTTTATTAATTCCCGTAGCACCAAAAATTTAAATTTAAATATCTTCTGAACAAAACAAGTTATAATGATGCCTATTTGATTGATGTGCTTATAATAATGGGAAATTTGATGTTTTACATGTAAAATGCAATAATACTTTGATTTAAAATCTGCCACGGAAATCACTTAAATACGCCCGATCTCAGGATTTACCCTTAATTTTGCGAGCGATTCTATCTCGCTCACACTATAATATGATAAACTAGCTGCGCCCAGCGGTTTTACTGTAGCCTATGTGTTATTCCAGGGTCTTAGCTATCTGTATACCAAATTTCAGCTCAATCGATCAACCTGTTTAGGCGTGAAAGAGTAACAAACATACATCACTACATTCTTACAAACTTTTATGTTTATTATATTAGTACCTATGATATCTTACTAATGTTGTATTATAATCGTGAAAGTTTGTAAGAATGTTTGGATGTCTGTTTGTTACTTTTTCACGCCTAAACGATGGACCGATTGAGCTGAAATTTGGTATAGAGAATAGAGATAGCTTAGACCATGGAATAACACATATGCTATATGGTACAGCGGGTAAAACTTGGGTACAACTAGTTTTTACAAGCTTTTATTTACTTTCACCTGTCTGTTGTCTGTCTGTCTGTCTGTAATCAAATCTTGAAAGTTTAATTTGACCCACTTCCCGGTGTCCGATTGAACTGAAATTTTGCAAACATTTATAAATCGGATGACAATGCAATAAAAGCTTGTTTTTAAAAAGTTTTTTTTTAAAGTTCACTTGTTACACAAACACACACACTTTATAGCGATGTTATTTTTATTTTAAACAATAACAAAAACTAATCAAAACTAATCTATATCCAAATATTATAAAAGGGAATGGAAAACGTGATGCTCCAGATCGTTTCCCAAAACATTGAATCAACAGCCCGGGATATGTTGGAAACAAACTTATATTGGAACGAAGTTCCTTATCGCGCGTTGTGAAAGGGGGCTAGACGGAAAAAAATCTTCCGAAAAGTTGTCACGACACTTTTTGCTATAGTAAGCTATTGTACGCTGTGCGGCGTGCGCATGTTTCTCTGTCTGTCTCTCTCTCTCTCTCTCTCTCTCTCTCTCTCTCTCTCTCTCTCTCTTATAGAAAGCAAGACAGATATTTTCATTAATCGAATTTCCCATCCGGGTGTCCCTTGACACCTCTCAAGTTTTTTATTATTTATTCTAACCACTCTGTTTTATCCAGGACTAGCTTATATAATAGTGAAATTACTGGGCTTAAGAGTCTATTAACATCTTATGACTCTCAAGTAAGAAGCGTTGGCGCAGTGCACTCAGAATTTTACCTTTGTAAAATACTGGGTGGCACTGTACTAACTATGGGCAGCGTTATCTCTTACCATTAAGAGAGCGCTTCTTGCTCGACTTTTTATTTCGTTGTTTTAAAAAAAACTATTTGCCCACTAGTGGGCCCGTACATTTTTGCAGCGCTTAACAGATTTTTTTTTTTTTTTTTTTTTTTATGTGATGAAGTAGAAGACGAGCAAGACGCTCTCCTGATGTTAAGAGATAACGGCTGCCCATAATCAGTACAGTGTTACCTAGGATTTCACAATTATGTGAAATTCTAGGAGCACTGCACCAACGCTTCTCACTCAAGAGTCATAAGATGTTAAGACTCTTTAGCCCAGTAATTTCACTAGCTACAGTGCCCTCCTACCGAAGCACAGTAATGTTTGCACATCACTGCTCAGGCGGTAGAATAACTGGCACTGTTGGGGTACCCACCTAGACGACCTCCTGCAAAGGAAGTCTACCCCCGGTGAAATTATATTATTATGAGTGTTTTGCTGCAATATTATGCATGTTTTATACATACTTAGTGCTAGCTGGAGGAAGACACTATCTGACGGTATTTCAGCGCATGATAGTGCCTGGTTCGAGCACCTAGCACAAAAACGTGACAGACGACACCAACGTGCGGCCAATCCTCCAGCCACACCAGGATCACAATTTGTCTGTACATTTTGCGGACGACGTTGCCACTCCCGTATAGGCCTTACTAGCCATTCTCGTAAATGCCGTACCTTATACATGGACGCTGTTTAAATCATCTTTTATAGATGCAAAAGGCCAGTGATACATATGTACTTACCGTAGATGGTAGCAAACTAAACACAGAAGGCGAGATAAATTCCTCCCTGGCCTCTCTGACTATTAGGTACGTTATGCTATTATTTATACGTAAAAATAGCTTAAAAAGAATAAGAACAAAGGGCGAGTAAAAATGGCGATTTCCAATAAAGCCTTTCAAATAAGATAAAGGGAAAAAAGGTTTTCATTGTTTTTTTTTATGTTCTTTAATGGCTTGTACGAGTTACGAGTCGCTATTGGTCAATTAGAGTTTTTAACAATAGGACAAAAATGATGAGAAATAATTGGTTGGAAAACATTTTACAAGCTTTATATTACTTTCACCTGTCTGTTGTCTGACTGTCTGTCTGTCTGTAATCAAATCTTGCAGGTTTGATTTGACCCACTTCCCGGTTTCCAATTGAGCTGAAAATTTGCATGCGTGTGTAAATCGGATGACAATGCAATATTATTATGACATGGAGCTGATCTGATGATGGAGCTGGAAGGTGGCCATAGGAAATCTGTCATTAAACAACGCAACCCCATCGAGTTTGGGCTCATTTGATTCGTCTTGACGAGTACTATATGATGCAAGATGGTAATGATAATTAAAGCTTGTTTTTAAAAAGTATTTTTAAAATTTCACTTGTTTCTTTTTACAAGCTTTTATTTACTTTCACCTGTCTGTTATCTGTCTGTCTATCTGTAATCAAATCTTATAAGTTAAATTTGATCCACTTCCAGGTTTTCGATGGAGCTGAAATTTTGTATGCATGTATAAATCGGATGACAATGCAATGTTATTATGACATGAAGCGGATCTGATAATGGAGCTGGAAGGTGGCCATAGGGACTTCGTAATTAAACGACGCAATCCCATCGAGTTTGGGCTCATTTGATTCGTCTTGACGAGTACTTTATGGTGCTAGATGGTAATAATAATAAAAGCTTGTTTTTAATTTTTTTTAATTTCACTTGTTTTTTTAAATCCCTTAGTTTTAAAATTTTTAGTCTGCAACCATCTACCCAGTGGCCAAGCGGATTAGCAAGCTGAAGTGGAAACGGGCAGGCCACATAGCACGCAGAGCAGATGGCCGATGGGGTCGAAAAGTGCTCGAGTGGAGACCACGGACTAGCAAACGAAGCGTAGGACGTCCACCCACAAGGTGAACAGACGACCTTATAAAGGTCGCCGGAAGACGCTGGATGCAGGTCGCTTCCCACCGGTACATATGGAAGTCCAAAGGGGAGGCCTATGTTCAGCAGAGGACGTCCTACGGCTGAGATGATGATGATGATGATGACCATCTACCATTTAATATTTTTCATCATTATAATATGTATATTTAGTTATTAACCTGGGACAAATAATATTATTGTCAACATCCTCATTTCTATTTACGAATGAAGTCTACTTTTCAGCGAGTACAACCATTCGGTATTTTCCTCAAAAATAAAAAAGCGGCCAAGTGCGAGACGGACTCGCCCATGAAGGGTTCCGTAACAGCAAGTAACATATTAATAAAGTTTTTGTAGTTCGTTGTAACCTAAATTGCGGTTTACGATTTATGACGTATTAAAAAAAAAATTATTAGATCTCGTTCAAACCAATTTTCGTTGGATGTTTGCATGGTAATGTACATCATATATTATTTTTACATTTATCATTCCCTTATTTTAGAAGTTAAAAGGGGGGGGAGACACATTTTTCCACTTTGGAAGCGTCTCTCGCGCAAACTATTCAGTTTAGAAAAAAAATATATTAGAAACCTCAATATCATTTTTGAAGACCTATCCATAGATACCCCAAACGTATGGGTTTGATGAAAAAAAATCGAGTTTCAGTTCTAAGTATGGGGAGCCACAAAAATTTATTGTTATTTTTTTCAATTTTTGTGCGAAAATCTTAATGCGGTTCACCGAATACATCTACTTATTAAGTTTCAACAGTAGTTCTTATAGTTTCGGAAAAAAGTGGCTGTGACATACGGACGGACCCGACGGACGGACGGACGGACAGACATGACGAATCTATAAGGGTTCCGTTTTTTGCCATTTGGCTACGGAACCCTAAAAAATATAAGTATTCATATAAAAGTTTTCGTGCCCGCCGAGCGATGTTCCCCTGTACAAGACAAATGGATTTTCTATGGTAATAACGTTTTCATTATATTGAATGTTTGTTACAAACAACTACCACATAATTAAGGTATGCAGAAAGACGACTATTTTTTTTTACGAGCAAGACGCTCTCCTGATGTTAAGAGATAACGCTGCCCATAATCAGTACAGTGCTACTTAGGATTTCACAATGATGTGAAATTCAAGGAATACTGCACCAACGCTTCTTACTCAAGAGTCATAAGATGTTAAGACTCTTTACCCCAGTAATTTCACTAGCTATGGTGCCCTCCTACCGAAGCACAGTAATGTTCGCACATCACTGCTCAGGAAGTAGTAGAATAACTGGCACTGTTGGGGTACCCACCTGGACAACCTCCTGCAAAGGAAGTCTACCCCCGGTAATACTGACTGTGCTGTGAAGTGAGCTAGTACAGCAGTAAGCGACGTATGAATCCAACAGAATTAAGGGAGTGGAGATTTTATTCAAAAAATAGAGACGTCAACGTCTAAAATTTTTAAGTCCGTCATTTAGAAAATATTAAGTTTCGTATTTTTGGTTTGTAAATACAATAAAAATAGCTTGATGCTAGACCCACAGAGGTACATAATTTTTACTGTGTACTGTGTGGCTAAATCTGTACCTATAACCTATATGTACTATCTGATCTATTTATAGGTATATTTAATTGAATTTGTGATAAATTGAGTATGAGTAATGAGTATGTTAGTTTAGATCCACGTAACGTATTTTGATATAGTTTTCATCAAAAAACATATTGATTCAAAAAAGTTTATGTGTATAAGGCCCACGCTAGTCAATTTCTTCTTCAAAAATGCTTTTGCCATTATTTTTTTTTAAATGTGACATTGCACAAAGCTGTCCTTCTGTAGCTATTTATGTTCTGCCCTTAATACCTTTACAATGCGCCTACATTTATACGCGTATTAAAGAAAATATGTTTGCTCGCACAAAGGGCGTGGGTAAGCCTCTTATATTGAATCAATACATGAAAAATGTAATAAGGGACATACTTGTTAAGCTTTGCTATATTTATTTGTTGTTTGAAAACAATTTAGACCTTCCAATACTTATTTTTGGCATTTATTGTTCTTAGGATTTCATACCTCGCCTCGAAAGGAAAAATCAAATCAAAACATTTAACTTTTTTTTTTAATATCATTATCTAGAACATTACTAAGGAACATTTAAAAAAGTTAATAAATTACATTTCAAAATTAGTCAAATACAACGTGCGAGCGCAAGAGTCGGGTGTAAAAAAATGTCTTAAAATTTACTATATAAAAATTTAACAATATAATTGTTATATAAAATCAAGGGTATAAGAAATTGCTGTAATCTGCGGTCTTATCGCTAAAAGTGTACAGTCGTAAATAGTAATGTGATTGCACAAAGTGTGTTATCAAGTGTGTTACACGGGAATCACCGCCACTACACCATCTGGTACAGATATCCATCTGGATATCTGTAAAGTAGAGATGAGATAACACACTATATTTGGGATATATATAATATGTATGCCGGATATGATACTCATTACATACAATCTAGCCTATTGAAGTTATGGGTGACTAGTTCATGCTTGCGACTTTTTCCGCATGCGGAAACCATATCTATCTTAGCGGCGGTCTACCTACGTCATAAAACCTGTGTTTCAATTTTTATAGTCTTAAATAGTAATGTGATTGCACAAAGTGTGTTATCACACGGGAATCACCGCCGGTGGAATCAGTGCAAACAACTTTACCCTTTGACCGCGCCACTACACCCGATGGATATCTGTAAAGTAGAGATGAGACCGGCAGACTGTATGTGGATATTTATTGCCGGATAGAATTTGCCATATTTGGGTTAGGTGGCACTGTGTGAAACGTCCTGAAATATTTATTTATTATTTATTTATATAAAAAATATTATTAATTATTTTATACAAAGGGTGGATATATGAAATGATTTTTTTTTAATTGGGGTTTATGCTCCAACAGAACAGTTACCCTACGCCCTACTTACACTGTCAGAGTCAAATCACAATTAATAGGTTGTGTGGCTAAGCTATGTTGCAGTTTCAGGTCACCGAGATTACTACAGGGCCTGCAACATGACCTAACGATTGCCTCCTACATATCCTATAGGAAACAGCCGGGACCCACAGTTTCACGTGCACGTGCGAAACACGGTAGCGTCCAGGCGAATATCTTTGCCACACTGAGATTTGAACCTCCGGCTTACAAGCGGGACCAACGACCACTGGGCAACTGACGCTACGTGAAGATATTTGTATGGAGTGTGGCATAGATACTTACTTATCCACCATTCGCCATTTTATTTTTTAAATCAAAATTGCGGCCATTGACAGGTAACGACCTAAATAAATTGCTAACTAGCATATTATAATACGTACCAAAATACCAGCAAAAAACATCTGACCTAGTCTCGTAAAGTGTCAGGTTGGAGTTATTAAGCGTCAAAGTTTGTCACAAATCAAATTTCACTCATCATATTTTAACCAAAGCGGTTTTGTAGCTTTAGATTAGATAACTTTTTTTATTTTTTATTTTATACAACTTTATTTTATACAACTTATTATTTATTTGATACAACTTACAAGAACTTAGAACTAAATACAATTGGTAATGTAAACAGTGTAACAATTGGCGGTCTTATCGCTAAAAGCGATCTCTTCCAGACAACCAAACAGGGAAAGGAAAATAAATTACGTACGAAGGTGGTTGCAAGATATTAAGTGGGGAAATACATAATATATAGTTACCTAACTACATAAATATTAATATTGTTATTTAAATTCGAAATCTCATTACGTATTTTAAGTACCTAACACAAATGACAAATGTAATCAATCATAAAACATTTAACTCAACCGGCAAAAATCATCCAGCAAAAACCACCCGGCAAAACCATCAACCGTAACCATCCCATCCCTAAACGCCAGGACTCAAGTAGGTCACTTAAATATCACTAGGTCAGCTCGTGTTACAGCATTTTCTCCTTTACTCCTCTGTAATAAGGTTTAATTTAATTTGTTAATTTCTAGAGGTCGGGATAAAGCCATAGCTTACAGTGCATCTAGAGGTACCTCTATAGAATTCATCATTTATTGAAGACCTTTGAAGGACATTCTGGTGAAATCTAATATATAAAATTCTCGTGTCACAGTTTTCGTTGCCATACTCCTCCGAAACGGCTTGACCGATTTTGATGAAATTTTTTGTGCTTATCCGGTATCTATGAGAATCGACCAACATCTATTTTTCATCCCCCTAAATGTTAGGGGTAGGTAGTCCACCCCTAAATTTTTTTTTTATTTTTTAGACAAAATTTTTAATTTCTATTTTTTTATGATACAACATACAAAAATACATACAATCCTCAATTTTCACCCTTAAACGATCAACCCTTATTTTTTAATAGCCATTTTAGTAATTTAATCATTTTTCCTCTCCGGTCGAAAACTGATCAATCGTCATTTAATTAGTTATTTATTATGAAATCTATGAGAATCGGCCAACATCTATTTTTCATCAACTTAAATGTTTGGGGTAGTCCACCCCTAAATTTTTTTTTTAAACAAAATTTTTAATTTCTATTTTTTTTTATACAACATAAAAAAATACATACAATCCTCAATTTTCACCCTTCTACGATCAACCCTTATTTTTTAATAGCCATTTTAGTAATTAAATCATTTTTCCTCTCCGGTCGAAAACTGATCAATCGTCATTTAATTAGTTATTTATTATTAAAATCTATGAGAATCGGCCAACATCTATTTTTCATCACCTTAAATGTTAGGGGTAGTCCAGTCCACACCTAAATTTTTTTTTTAGAGAAAATTTTTAATTTCTATTTTTTTTTATACAACATAAAAAAATACATACAATCCTCAATTTTCACCCTTCTACGATCAACCCTTATTTTTTAATAGCCATTTTAGTAATTAAATCATTTTTCCTCTCCGGTCGAAAACTGATCAATCGTCATTTAATTAGTTATTTATTATTAAAATCTATGAGAATCGGCCAACATCTATTTTTCATCACCTTAAATGTTAGGGGTAGTCCAGTCCACACCTAAATTTTTTTTTTAGAGAAAATTTTTAATTTCTATTTTTTTTTATGATACAACATACAAAAATACATACAATCCTCAATTTTCACCCTTCTACGATCAACCCTTATTTTTTAATAGCCATTTTAGTAATTTAATTATTTTTCCTCTCCGGTCGAAAAATGATCAATCGTCATTTAATTACTTATTTATTATTAAATTATTATTTATTTATGTTTTTTATTTATTATTATTTATTTATAATTTATTTATTTATTATTTATTTATATGGCAAAACAACGTTTGCCGGGTCAGCTAGTCTAATATATAAAATTCTCGTGTCACAGTTTTCGTTGCCATACTCCTCCGAAACGGCTTGACCGATTTTGATGAAATTTTTTGTGCTTATCCGGTATCTATGAGAATCGACCAACATCTATTTTTCATCCCCCTAAATGTTAGGGGTAGTCCACCCCTAATTTTTTTTATTTATTTTTTAGACAAAATTTTTAATTTCTACTTTTTTATGATACAACATACAAAAATACATACAATCCTCAATTTTCACCCTTCTACGATCAACCCTTATTTTTTAATAGCCATTTTAGTCATTTAATCATTTTTCCTCGCCGGTCGAAAACTGATCAATCGTCATTTAATTAGTTATCCCCGCCAGATGTCTACAGGTGTCACTTCTGACCCAGTAAACAGCACGGAGTAGGGATGAGAACGAAGCCGGTCTCCTTTCTTTCTCACTCCCTACACAGTTGTCGGCCATCATTATTGTTTATGCATCAAGTGTAGTAGTAACGTTGACAATTATTATTTTGCTATCTCAGTGTAACTCTCATATTAACTTTTAATCATTCCTATTTTATCAATAATAATTAAATTATCAATTTTGAGTGTATTTTGAACGATTAGTTAATTAAGTGATTTTATAACCTCAAAAGTACTCAACACGTGACACGAGCTTCCAATAACAATGGATTTTGTGTTGTAAGTATAAGGTACTTTTTTTTATTTATATCGAAAATGTTATTGATCTTATAAAAATGTAATTTTAATTTAATATTATTAAAAAAATGTAATTGAACAATTAAGATTTTCATGGTTTCCAAAAAATAAATCATTATGAATCTTTATTTTGAAATGTCAATGGAAATATTGGTTGTATGAAAAAATTATAAGAGACAATGTTTTCATAAAATTTAATTTGAAAAAAAATTCCATTAAATAATGCTTATTTTACGCATATACCACATTCTTACATACATACAATATACACATTCTAACATACATACATACTTCTAATAAGTAAGCTATTTTTTGTCTACACTAGAAATTACTAGGAAATTATTTATATGGCAAAACAACGTTTGCCGGGTAAGCTAGTTCTAATTATAAAATTCGCACTTCTTTTATTTTTTTAGTGAAATTACTGGGCTGAAGAGTCTAACATATTATGACTCTCAAGTAAGAAGCGTTGGCGCAGTGCACTGGGTAGCACTATATTAATTATGGGCAGCGTTATCTCTTGGAGAGAGCGTCTTGCTCGTTTTCTTACTTCGTTGTAAAAAAAAAAAACTGCTAGTTTTTTTTTCATTTCTTATAGGTCAGCTTTTTTTTATGCGAGGAAGTAAGAAGACGAGTAATAGACGCTCTCCTGATGGTAAGAGATAACGCTGTCCATAATCAGTACAGTGCCACCTAGGATTGCACTGTTGGGGTACAAAGATGACCTCCTGCAAAGGAAGTCTACCCCCAGTAATAAGTGAAATTAAAAAAAAAACTTTTTAAAAACAGCTTTTATTATTGTTAATAACCGTCTAGCACCAAAGTACTCGTCAAGACAAATCAAATGAGCCCAAACTCGATCAAGTTTGATGCTAGATGGTAATAATAATAAAAGTTTATTTTTAAAAAGTTTTTTTTTTATAATTTCACTTGTTAGTCATTGGTGTGGCCCAGGATTCGAGCTTGGTGATAAAATAATAAATAACAATAATTATTGGTGTTTATACTCCAACAGAACAGGTTACCCTTCTTACACTGTCAGAGTCAAAGCACAATTTATAGGTTGTGTGGCCAACCAACCTACATGTTGCAGTTTCAGGTCGCCGAGATTACTACAGGGCCTGCAACATGACCTAACCATACAGAATCACGTCTGCACCAAAATCTATGGCACCACATAACCCCATGCCCATCAATGCTCCAAGCGCTGCAAAAGCCTATTCTCTAAGCAGTAAATAGTTGAGGAAAAAGATTTTTTTCCTCAAGTTTTTTATATTTTTCCCTTTAAAATGAGGTTAAAGCTGACCACAGACAGTTGGAACGGAGCAGTTAAGCGGTCGTCATATTCATTTATTTATTTAATTAGACGGTCCTACGGTCAATTACACTAATTAATCAGCAATTAAGGTATAAAAAATCATAATAACGAAAAAGAAGGAAAAAATATACCATGTGACAGGTTACGCACAAATTCGAACATTACGAAAAAGTCCTGGATTCACTCAACACTATCTCTCAAAACTTGAGGCATTATCGTCTGAGAGATAATTGGTCACGTAGCGTAGGTGAATTCAGTCTATAAGGCAAATATTCATATTATTTTATTTGCAAATAAAGTACAGTTATAGCGTTTACAATATATCCGATCCGAATCTGACATGAATCCGACCTGAATCTGCCATTTTGTATGTGGGTTTACTTATTGCACTACGCCAATATACTTTCACGGCTTACTATTATTATCCAAGAGGTCACGTAGGTTAATGTAGGTAAAATAGTTTAAAAATTTCAATTGCAACCAAAGAACGATAACTGTAAAAAGCCTTCCCCACAAATTATCTGAATCCGACCCGAATCCGTACCAAGTTTTATTCGAATCCGTCATCATGCATGTCGGACATAATTCGTATATTGTTTTACAATGGAGCACTTTTACTAGTCAATTTTACAATCAGACTCGAATCTAATACAGTGTGGCCGCGCCTTTAGATCTCACTTATCTACCTAGGTACCGACTCCGGGTTCTTCCCTGAATCCCATCTAAGAAAATGTAAACTAACTTACTCAATAGTAAACAAACTTAACTCGAACTATTGAAATTCAGATAGATATCGTTCGCAAAAACTACACAAAGAACGTATTAACTATTTATTTACTACACTTAATATAAATCTTTAAACTGTACCAGCTCCGCTCAGCGGTTTTACCCGCTGTAATGTGTGGCCTATGTGTTATTCCAGGGTCTAAGCTCTATACCAAATTTCAGCTCAATCGGTCCACCCGTTTAGACGTGAAGAATTAACAAACATCTCATTGAATGATTAGTAGGTTATAACTTTCGAGTTATACTCATACAATATAATATAATCCACCTAGCCGTTTTCGGCTATAGATCGGTTAACGAAAGCTGGCATCTGCAACACATTGTCAAATTACGCTTATTTATTATTTTACGTAAATAAGCGCGGAATATAACTTAATAAAATTATATTAGACTACTCTTAATTTCAATCTAAATAACAAAAAAAAAATAATTTCATTATAAGGAGTGTCTGTATAATAAAACCTCTAATTAAATTGCATTTTTATAAGTACTGCGAAAGTGCCAGCTTTTGTTAACCAACCTATATAGTGACTTGGCATACAATAGTATGCAATGGTGAAATAGAGTGCTTCAGTTAGGTTTGATACCGCGTATCTTCGTATACCTATCTACGCATATTTCAACACTCTGTACAAACTTATCTCGGTGAAGTACCGCATTTATCGTGCTATCTCAATTCTCAATATAAATACAAACACAATTCAACAGTTCTCATTAACATCTCAGTTACCAAAGAGATCGGATCACAATGAAGTGCAGTTTAGTTTTGGGCGTGTTAACGTTAGTTTTAGTGGTGGAAAGTTCTGGTTATAAGATTATACTGCCTACGTATAGACCGCCGGTTACGAAGAGGCCTATTATACGGTAAGCTTTAACAATTTAAACAAGAAAAAAAAAAACTTATTAAAAACAAGTGAATTAAATAAAAAATTTAAAAAACCCCCAACGCAGCGCTTTCAAAATATGTAATTCGCGGTATTGTGGTGGCGGCCATCTTGGATTTTAAATTTGTTATAGTGCGTTGTATTCTACTTGTTAAGCCCTTTCAGACAGACAGACACGTCAAACTTATAACACCCCGTCGTTTTTGCGTCGGGGGTTAATAAGCTTTTATTATTTTTACCATCTAGCATCAAAGTACTCGTCAAGACGAATCAAATGAGCCCAAACTCGATGGCGTCGTTTAATTACGGAGTTCCTATGGCCACCTTCCAGCTCCATCATCAGATCAGCACATAATAATATTGCATTGTCATCCGATTTAGATTTATAATATCGAATAGCTCTATCGAAAACCAGAAAGTGGGTCAAATTAAATGTGCAAGATTTGATTACAGACAGACAGATAGACAGACAAACATACAGACAGACAGACAGCAGACAGGTGAGAGTAAATAAAAACTTGTAAAAAGACTAAAAAGCCTCTGGACTTCATAAACTTCATAAAATAACCCTAAAATATATTAATTTGTCAAATTTCAGATATGCCCGCGATGTGGGTCATTTACACCCAGTGACGGATAGAGTGTTAAACTTAGAACATGATAACTACAGGGTTGAGAGGAGCCTGGGCACGCCTGGTCGCGGCAGGGTCGGCAGCAATGACAGGGGAAACGGTGGCAGCAGGTTTGTATTAAAGTTTTTAACCTGATTTTATACACAAATTCATTCAAGGGACAGGCCCTCATAGATTCGTTAAATAAAATTGATGACAAACAAAATAATTTTCAAAAACAAAATTCATTGTATTTGAAAATTTTCAATACAATTAATGTAATTATTAGACTTCTAATAGACTCTTCTTCTTTTTTTCTAATAGACTTTCATGTGATGGTGATAATAACGTGCCTTTTCAGCCATATACATACATAGAACAGAATAGAATAAAATATAATTACTCTTTATTGTGGCCATACTATACCTATCAAATGTGCCTACTTAAAATTACTATTAGACAATATTCTCTCCTATTTTTATTCTGACAATAATATTATTACATATTGGCCCACAATATGCGGCCTTGTCGCTCAAAGCGATCTCTTCCAGGCAATCAATTCATTTTAATTATCATTAATAGATTTTTTTTTATTTCAGAGGCGACACAGGCCCTACCCACCCCGGGTCCAACAGACGCAACGCTCGCTCGCTGCACAGCGGCTTGCCCGATTTTGTCACCACTCCCCCTTTTAACCCTAAACCGTGGCCCGGGTTTCCTAAACCCGATGCGCGACCTAGGTTCCCCATATATGTTTAAATATTATGTAATTGTAACTTAAAGCGTCAGATTACTTAAGTCCGTATTTTTATATAACTTTAAAAAAAAATGTGCCAATTTATTATTTTACTTGATATTTTGAATTAAAAAACTTCGATTAAATTAAAATGTCTACTTTATACTCCTATTAACTACGTCCAGTGATTTAGTCGAAAAAATCGAGGTAACCTGCAAAGTTTTCCGGGAGTTTTGAAAATTGGCAATTTTATAGATTTTGACGTGCTCTTTCCGAATTTCAACTGTGCCCGCGGCACCATTTTTGGAAAATGGCGCTTAAAGCAGTTTTTGATAATAACTCCTTTCCGTCGCATTTTACAGGAAAAACATCTATACAAAATAATTGTAAAGAAAATTTCCTGCAGTTTATGCGTTAACCTTTTTTTTCTAAAATCAATAGTTTCGGCGTACGAGCGCTGTAAAGTGCAGTTAGTTACACACGAGCACGTCAAAATATTTAAAATTGCTAATTTCCAAAACTCCCGGAAAACTTACCAAGCAAAACTACTAAATGACTGTACTATACATAATATTATTTATTTAAAATCTCACGTATCAGAGATCTTTGCAATCAGTACACGTATAAGAAATGTTCGCAATCAGTACAAAAGCCACCCCCCATTGTTAGTGGCGTAAGGCGTATCATGGAGTTCTATATTTAGAGGCTATAAACACAAGCTGTGACGTCACCAGGACTGGATTGAACATATTTCCTTGTTAGGGCGACTTCATACTACCATCTATCCTCGATACATTCCGTACCGGGTATATGGTACCCGTTTAATTCCCAACAGGTACATTTTATAGTAGAAGAACACTGATAATTTTATATTAACCGCGACGAAGTGCGCGCGGGTTTACTAGCCGTTGTATATAAAAAAAAACCCGTGATGCATAATATATTGCTTGCCACTATCTCGTGAACTTTAGTTTATTTTAATTTCGGACCCCTTTTCGTTCCTAATGTGATTCTTAACCATACTTGAATCGCGAGTGTTCTCCATAACTAAAACGGCACAACTCACGTCTCATATTGACTTCTATTAATTATAATTGATTAATTATTATTTGTGAGCGTCGAGTCCTGCAGGCGTGAACTCCTGACTCCTGATGAAGGACATCGTAATTGTCCGAAACCGTGGTCGAGATATTCTCGACAATATTAGACGTGAGTTGTGCCGTTTTTGTTGTTTTAGTTTTTGATTCTTACCCTGTATGCAACCCCCTTTACATCACATTTCACCGTGACGTCACCGCGCATTAATTTTGATCCTTATCAATAAAGAAATAGAGCTCAGTCTCTCCGTGACATGAATATATTTGTGCCCGTGACGTCATCGGGAAGGTGTGACGTCATGTGTTGCTGTCTCACTCTGTTAATGGCACGCACTTGACCTATTTTGCTATCAATAATATTATAATCTTTAATATTACCTCTAGTATCTTTCTAATATTATAAACTTGAACGTGGGGGACCTTGCCCCCCCCCCCCCCCCCCTAAATCATTGTAGAGGACAGAAGCATTGTAGAGGTACGAATTTTGTACATATTTCATGGTCAAGATTATAATTTTTTCTCGGCGCTTGCACACTTATTATTAAGGGTATTTGAACTTTCTAACTATTCAGAGCGAGCTAAACACACACTTTTTGGAGTAAAAATTATAATATTTTTGCCCGTCTGCATCTTGGCCCCCTCCAGAACCAAATCCTGGATCCGCCAGTGGGCTCATACATTGCAACTAGTTCAAACTTCAAAGCTATGCATAAATTGGCTAACTATACCCAACTTTTTATATAATCTCGTTAGAAGTTCGCTCATTACATATGCATGGAATAACACTGTTTGTATGCCACACCAGCCTATAGGTAAAAATATGTATTAGGTGTAACATTTTTGAACCGTTAGGGGTAGAGACACTAGGTCTTTTTTGTATGCGGACATATGAAATGATTATTATTTAAATTGAAATTTAATTATTATTGCTAAATTTATTTATTTTAACTTTATATTATTTAATCTTTTGACATTATTTCTTAGTTATAATATGATATTCCTTGAGTTAGACCAAACCCTTATTTCAACAAGTGAATTAAATTAAAAATTTAAAAAACCCCCAACGCAACGCTTTCAAAATATGTAATTAGCGGTTTTGTGGTGGCGGCCATCTTGGATTTTAAATTTGTTATAGTGCGTTGTATTCTACTAGTCAAGCCCTTACATTTGATACCCATATTGATGAATTCGTGGAAGAAAAAAGTTATCCGCCATTTTGTAGCGGCAGCCATCTTGGACCGATTTCCACCAAACATAGCTTCTTAGCTATGCTTATGTCGGGGGTAAAAAATACTAATAATTGATATGAAAATAATAATCATTATTACAACTTTATATGTGAATTAAAGCTAATGTTTTTGCGTCTGTATATAATTTGACTTGCCATTATAACAACATTTGTTATTTATTTGGTTAAATAAAGAATCTGAATCTGGTCCTTGAGGACCGGGGAGCTCACCGCATTTTCCAAAACTTATCTGAGCGCTTGGTCGACGCGACGCGTGACAAAAATGCTGGGGTATATTTGGCCCAACGTATAAGTATTGCCATTCAACGTGGCAATGCTGCCAGCATTCTGAGCACTCTGCCATCTGACAGTAGTTTGGAGCACTTTGATTTACTGTAGATTGGCTTGTGGCCGATCTGTGGTTAGTAAAAGTGTTCTTTACTGCTGTAGTATTGTTAGTTTATTTATTGGAATGGAATAAAAAACTCTTCTATTGAACACCATTAATAGGTACCAGGTACAATCATCATCATAATCTCAGCAATAGGACGTCCACTGCTGAACATAGGCCTCCCCTTTGGACCTCCATACATACCGGTTGGAAGCGACCTGCATCCAGCGTCTTCCGGCGACCTTTATAAGGTCGTCTGTCCAAAGGACAGATACAATAGAATAAGCTTTAAAAAATATTGAAAAACGTGTGAAATTACTAGGATTAGCCTAGTAATAATTATAACTCTTGAGTAAGAAGCTTTGGTGCAGTGCACCTAGAATTTTACATCATTATAAAATCCTGGGTGGTCCTGTACTGATTATGTATGGGCAGCGTTATCTCTTACCATCAGGAGAGCTTATTGTTCGTCTTCCAACTTCTTGGTATATAAAATTCCTAGATCCATATATTATACGTTTCATAAACTATTGCTGATTCCAATTTCAAACAACTGCTTTATTCTTTTATTAAAAATACAAGTCGAAATAACGTCCAGCATCTAACGTTCAGTTACTACACAAATTCCATTTTTAAAATGAAATTCTGTTCTAAACCGTTACTGCTTCGTATTTCAAATGCATGAATATTTGAATAATACCCTCGTTTCGGGTAAATTATGGCAATATTCTTGAAGATGTTTATTAAAATTAAAATAATTTTACATTTTATAGTTAAGCACTATTTATGTATCTACAGTAAAAGACTATGGTACGTAGGGATTATTATTTTTTAAAATTGAATTGGTATTTCTCTCTTTGGCCACATTCCACCTGATAAAAAGTGGAATCAAGTAAGCCTAGAAAGGATTTTCACTCATTCGTGCCTTGAGGATTTCCAAGCTCGGTAAAGAACAGTTCTAATTTGTACGTAAATTGTAAATTGAGAAATAAGAGAACAATATGATTTTTAAAACTATCGCGAGCGTTCTCCATAACTAAAACAACAAATAAAAATACATATTGTGCATGATTACATTTGTTAGTATTATGGATTTCTTGAGCCAGGACACGTTAAATGTACTCCTTGGAGAATGGCCGAAAAACGGCACAACTCACGTCTAATATTGTCTATACGGTTTCGTACAATTACGATGTCCTTCATCAGGAGTTCACGCCTGCAGAACCCAACGCTCACAAGAGAAAAATGCTACAGCTACCACAGCAATAAAGAAAAACTTACTAGTCCTATTCACAGATCGGCCACACACCAATCTACAGAAAATCCAATTAAGTACTCTAAGCCACTGTCAAGTGTCCTGAATGCTGACAGCATTCTCTCATTGAGTAGGTATTTCCCGGTCCCTAACACTGTTGCGTTCGTCAACACTACGAACGAGCGATTTTATTGCGCCTAATATAAATTTAATTATAATCTTTGAATTTCTGTAAGCCTTCCCGGCAGAACTAGAGATGCTTTATAATGACACAATTAACACCATTGTATAATACCTATGTTATGTTCACGGAGAAATAAATCATTCATTCATTCATTTTTTCCCCTTATGGTAACATTGTGACCGATGGGTGTGAACGATCGGGAAATATTCGCCTCGTTGAGCACTTCTAAAGTATTTTCAAATCGAAGCAAGAGATCGACCACTTATTAGTCGTCACCAGGGTTATTCCTAGCCCCTCGTACCTAAATAAAGTTACTAATCAAACCCCCTATGAAGATTAATAAGTATACACAGAAATAGTTTTTGTATTTCCTGAAGGAATTAAACGCGGTAAAAGCAGGCGAAGTAGTAAGCAAAGTAGTTTGTCTAAGTAGGTATTACTTACCCCATCTGGACTTTGCTTTTTGACTTCACAAAACTCGTTGAGCACATCTTGAAGTTTTTTCGTTGAATCTGTAACCGACAACAAGTAATTAATATGAGAAATTATTTTTTTTCGGTAGGAGATCTGTGGTTAGTGACTAGTGACATTACTGGGTAAGTCTTAACATCTTATGACTCTTGAGTGGGAAGCGTTGCTGCTGTGCACCTAGAATTTCACATCATTGTGAAATCCTAAGTAGCACTGTAATCATTAAGGGCAGCGTTATCTCTTACCACCAGGAGAGCATCTTGCACGTCTTCTCACTTCTTTGCACAAAAAAGGTCTGTCGTCGTAAGTTAAAACCGCGTTTTTTAATAACATGGTTAGGTTTTATAAAGTAAAGGAGCATACGTTAATTTCTATATATTTGTCAGATATCATTACACAAAAACAAGTGTTATTTTAGAAAAACTTTTTGAAAACAAGCTTTTAATATTATTAACATCTAGCACCAAAGTACTCGTTAAAACAAATCAATTGAGCCTAAACTCGATAGGGTTGCATCGTTTAATTACGGAGTTCTTATGGCCTTCCAGCTCCATGTCATAATAATATTGCATTGTCATCCGATTTATAAAAAATGCAAAATTACAGCTCCAAAGAGTTTCTTCTACTTTGAACGAGCCAAAACTAGCCAACCGCCCCTCGGACCCTGCCATATTTTGGCCCTTTTATTTTCATACTGAAAATCCCGCTCTGGTTTAGTCCGTGAGCAACTGCAAAGATTTGTTAGAAATTTGACAAGAACATAGTTAAAATGTGGCGTGCCATGGGGGAGGCCTATGTTCAGCAGTGAACGAACATAGGCCGATGATGATGGTGATAGTTAAAATAATTACAATTCTCACAGTTAACAGGTGAACCCGCAAAACGTAGCTAGTAAAACACATATTCAATTTCCCTCACGCCATTCCCCCATAATTTGAGACGCCATTTGCAATTTGCAGTTATTTTCGTATCTAATCCGTTGGGATCGGACTCTGTTAAAGTAATTGCAATTAGCTATATGGAGCTTACGTATATTTCACGGCAGTATGGGCATTTGCTCTATTGAATCTTAAGTCTAAATATATAAAAGTAAAGAGTGGCTGACTGTTCTATCAACGCACAGCTCAAACCGCTGAACGGATTCGCTTGAAGTTTGGATTATTATAGATACCTAGGTGTTATGATGTAGACCCCCGCTAGGAAAGGATTTTGCCAAGCGGGCAAAGCCGCGAGCAAAAGCTAGTATAAATAAGATATGATAAATTATAACTCTTTATTGATACAACATAATAAAGTAAATAATAAGATGCAAAGCATTTATTGCCACACAAAAAATTTAATTAAAAAATATACAATCAAAAGAAAACAAATAACAGGCCAGTGATGTGCAAACATTACTGTGCTTCGGTAGGAGGGCACTGTAGTTAGTAAAATTACAATTATTACGAAGACGAGCAAGACGCTCTCCTGATCTTAAAAGATAACGCTGCCCATAATTATAAGCACACTGCTACCCAAGATTTCACCATGATGTAAAACTCTGGGTGCACTGCACCAACGCTTCTTACTCAAGTCGAGCCCAGTAATTTCACAAGCTACAGTGCCCTCCTCCTCCTACTTAGCACATCACTGCTCAGGCGGTAGAATAACTGGCACTGTCGGGGTACCCGCCTAGTCGACCTCCTGGAAAAGAAGTCTACCCCCGGTAATCATGCTTTAACAGGGCGAAAAGAAGCTTGGAAGTTTGTATGGGGAATAAGAAAATGATCATTCCAAGGAGTCACAGGCACAAACTTGTGAAGGGCGAATATTTAGTACCAAAAAGGTACTAAATATTGACCAGAAAATAATTAAAGAAAAGCCTTGCGTTTAGATATGAAACGTTTTTTTAAAAACGTCCGGATGGCGGGACCAAGATTTTTCCTGTGCTTTTCTGTTGAGGTACTAATTTTTTGTTCGGAGGTACTAAATAGTACTAAATAGGCACTGAATATTGGTATAGGTTTTATGCGAATCCAAGACTTGGACCCGCCATCTTGATGCTGGCAAAAATTCTTTGTATCACAATCGGTTCCATAGCTTTTGTGTAAAAGAGCAGCAAACATACATACAAAATACAGACTCACATAAAAAAAAATCCTTAATAAACGGCGTGTAGGGGAATAAACGCCCATACTGTTAAGCTTTTCTATACTATGCTATAGTAGATAACTATAAGTGTATGAGCGGGAAATATATTAGCAAATTAAAGAGTATCATATCCATCCATAACTTTAAAGGCTGGCGCAGACTACAGCCGCACAGGTCGCTTCGGAAAAAAATGCTGGAGGATTGTTAGTTTTTATGCGATGCATATAAGAAAAATACCTCTGAGTTTCTTGCCCGTTTTTCTTACAGAAGGACTTTTCGGATGGCATTAACAGTCTAAACAAGTGAAATTAAAAAAATAGCTTTTTAAAAGCAAGCTTTTATTATTGTTATTACCGTCCATTATACCTACTACCTACTCGTCAAGACGAATCAAATGAGCCCAAACTCGATGGGATTGCGTCGTTTAATTACGGAATTCTTATCCACCTTCCAGCTCCATCATCAGATCAGCCTCGATGTCATAATAATATTGCATTGTCACCCGATTTTTACATGCATGCAATATTTCACTCGATTCTTACTGGGTTTAAGAGTCTTAACATCTTATGACCTTTGAGTAAGAAGTACTGGTGCTCGAAATAAGCTGATCGCACATACTTTGAGTCAAGACTCAGGATTATGTTGTGTTCTCGGCGTCCTATGATTGCCCACCTGTTTTGTTTATTGTTTAGTTACATCATATTATTATTATTTAAGACTGCTGCTCCACCCATGGCTGGCTACGCTCATGAGTACACTTAGAATTTCGGTAGCACTGTACAGATTATGTGCAGCGTTATCTCTTAACATCAGGAGAGCGTCTTACTCGATTTTTTCAAATCCCCTTTTTTTTTATGTGATGAAGTAGAAGACGAGCAAGACGCTCTCCTGATGTTAAGAGATAACGCTGCCCATAATCAGTACCGTGTTACCTAGGATTTCACAATTATCTGAAATTCTAGGAGCACTGCACCAACGCTT
The DNA here is from genome assembly GCA_947507615.1 of Hemithea aestivaria. Lineage (NCBI taxonomy): Eukaryota > Metazoa > Arthropoda > Insecta > Lepidoptera > Geometridae > Hemithea > Hemithea aestivaria. The sequence goes on along the minus strand of OX382351.1, from coordinate 5,027,123 downwards.
CTTACTCAAGAGTCATAAGGTGTTAAGACTCTTTAGCCCAGTAATTTCACTAGCTACAGTGCCCTCCTACCGGAGCACAGTAATGTTTGCACATCACTGCTCAGGCGGTAGAATAACTGGCACTGTTGGGGTACCCACCTAGACGACCTCCTGCAAAGGAAGTCTAACCCGAAAAAAAATTTTTTTCTCTCTTGGTTGTCTGGAAAAGATCGCTATTAGCCATACGACGCCAATTGTAACACTTCTTTCTGTGTAATCTTAGTTCTAAGCTTATATATTATTGTATTTGTGTGTGCAATAAAGAGTTTTCTATTCTATGCCATAAATGAAGAGTACTTACATGAAGCTAGTTCTTGAAGTTGCTGGAACTCGGCGGGGGATAGTTTGTCCCATTGGAAGGTGCTGCCGGTCTGGTTTGGCATCTCCACCTGACAACAAAACAAACACACTTAAGCTGACGCCACACACAGGCGGGCAAGTGGTCGTGGTGCGGGACTGAATTTTTGTAATGTTCGAATTTGTACGTAACCTGTCACATATAAAGCGAACGCGGGCAGGAACAAAATGAAGATCGCGACCGCTTTACCCAGGAGGGTCACATCAGCGTGGCCACCAAAAAACAGTTTACGGATTTTCAATATTTTGTGAAAAGTGAAAATACGCGATATATTGATATTTTAGGTCATAAACTAGTTGAATATCATTGTATTATCTCAAATTGTTTTAAAATTTTGAAAAAAAAAAAAGAGAAACACATAGGAATTATTGTCAAAGTGAAGCAGTTTGAAAGACTGACAAACAGCATAAACCGGCCACGCTGAAAGGGACGGAAAAAGATAGGTTCTCCTTTTTCTTCACACAGAATTTTCCCTATTGCCATCACACTCACACATAAAATGGCTGTCTATTTTTATGTTGTCTAAAGATTTACCGTTCCGTTCCGCCTCAGTCTGACGTAAGCTTTATTGTTGACTAGCTATGCCCAGCGGTTTTACCCGCTGTCCTATATAGCCTATGTGTTATTCCAGTGTCTAAGCTACCTCTATACCAAATTTCGGCCCAATCGACAGAATTTTGACAATTCGGTCCTCGATTCGGTTCCCTGACGGATGAGTGAATAGCCCTTGCCTAAAGACCCGCGCAATCATAATCTAGAGTTCTTTTCACGAAAGAGGTCCCGCGGAATTTAGCGGAACTAAATTTTTTTTTTTTCGATAATTACTGAACTTCATATTCTAAATAATTTTTATTTGATAAATAAAATAAATACATATTTAATTGAGAAATATGAGAAATTATGAAGCGTTAAAAAGTTATGTTAACTTTTAAAATTTGCGCTAGTGGCGTCCCGCAAAAAGAACTCTTTTCGTGAAATGCACTCCAACGGAAATTATATTGTGTTACTTTTCTTATTATGCATGTAATATTTACCCATAATCCAGAAAAATTCTGTTCAGGGGCTCAAAAACTCAAATTTCAGCTCAATCGGTTCTATAACCATTGATTGATTGTGTTATTCCAGGTTGACGCATCAGTCTCTGACAAAATGTTTAGTTTAGTGTGACGAACAAAACGCTTGCGAGTTTTATCGACGAACAGCGCCATCTAGTTATACACAAGAGAAACTTTAAAAATCTTTTCAAAAACAAGCTTTTACTAACTGCGTTCAGCGGTTTTACCCGCAGTACTGTAGCCTATATGTTATTCCAGAGTCTAAGCTATCTCTATACCAAATTTCAGCTCAATCGGTCAACCCGTTTAGGCGTGAAAAAGTAATAAACCTACACATACACACAAACTCTCGCATTGATAATATTAGTGTAACTATGTAGTATTGATTTTGCAATTTATAAACAAAGTAAAAGTTATTAAAGCTAACAAAAATAGCTTTTTCCTGAACGATGACGTCATTGTTCACAAGTCACGATCCAGGGTGCATCCATCATACCTAGTATTCTTTTATCTGTGATCATACCTCCATCGATCATCTATAAAGGCTCTCTAATGTCTTTTGACTTAACATCATGCCGGAACATAATTATCAGTGTTCTTCTATAACACTGTGCATGTATTATACATATAAACCTTCCTTTTGAATTATTCTATCTATTAATGAAAACCGCATCGAAATCCGTTGCGCAATTTTAAAGATATATATGCATACATAAGGTACAGTCAACTACAAAGAGATGTTTCTATGTTAGGCTTACAAAATGAAGTAAATTTTCATTTGGCACAATGAACTACCCTTGGTTCGTGACATTTCTAGTAGCAATCAAACTTTATATTATCATCGACTCGTTTAATATGCAACAATGATGTATCCCACTACTTTTCCTTAGGTGATACATAATAATAGCATTTAAAATGAATCAAATACTCGTATAGTATAAGATTTGGTGGATACTGAAAATGTCACGAAGTAAGGGTAAATAATTTTTGCATACTAAAAGTTCCTTCATTTTGTAAGACTAACATGGATACATCTCTTTGTAGTTGACTGTACATAGCGGAAAGGGACAGACGAACGCTGGATGCAACTTTATTTTAAACTATTTCACATCATTGTGAAATCCTAAGTAGCACTGTACTGATTATGGGCAGCGTTATCTCTTAACATCAGGAGAGCGTCTTGCTCGTCTTCTACTTCATCACATAAAAAAAAAAAACAAAAACTAACTTACGCTCGCGGCTTTGCCCGTGTGGCAAAATCCTTTCTTAGCGGTGGTCTACGTCATAAAACCTATCTGTGTTCCAAATTTTAACCCAATCCGTCTAGTGGTTTAGGCTGTGCGTTGATAGATCAGTCAGTCAGTCACTCTTTCCTTTTATATTTAGATTATGTACAGTCAACTACAAAAAGATGTATCCATGTTAGTCTTACAAAATGAAGGAACTTTTAGTATGCAAAAATTATTTACCCTTACTTCGTGACATTTTCAGTATCCACCAAATCTTATACTATATTCGATTCATTTTAAATGCCATTATTATGTATCACTTAAGGAAAAGTAGTGGGATACATCATTGTTGCATATTAAACGAGTCGATGATAATATAAAGTTTGATTGCTACTAGAAATGTCACGAACCAAGGGTAGTTAGTTCATTGTAGCAAATGAAAATTTACTTCATTTTGTAAGCCTAACATGGATACATACATCTCTTTGTATTTGACTGTACATGGTGATTATGCAATTTTATACACAAAGTAAAAATATTAAAGCTAACAAAATAGCTTTTTGCTGAACAATGACGTCATTGTTCACAAGTCACGATTCAGGGTGCATCCATCATACCTCCATCGATCATCTATAAAAGCACTAATGTCCCGCTTCCAGGAAAATATGGCATAAAATAAAGAGCGTTCATTATTTTTTAGGTGAAGTAGCGTAGTTTTAAAGAGCTAAGCATATATAAGAACATTTATCCCGCCTTCTAGTTTGAGTCTGCTACCGTCTACGGCCGCACGTCTCTTAACTTTTCAGTGTTTTTAGCCTCTAATATAATTATCTTTTTTAACCCCCCGACGCAAAACGACGGGGTGTAATAATTTTGACGTGTCTATGTGTGTGTGGCATTGTAGCTCTCGAACGGATGAACGGATTCTGATTTAGTTTTTTTCGTTTGAAAGTAGAGTTAGTCGAGAGTGTTCTTAGCCATGTTTGGTGGAAATCGGTTCAAGATGGCCGCCGTTACAAAATGGCGGATTATTTTTCTCCACGACCCCGTCAGTAGGTGGGAATTGGGGTTTCTGGATCTATTCAAACCTGAATGATGGATCATTTTGCAATGATCCATCATTCAGGTTTGAATAGATCCAGAAACCCCAATTCCCAGTCAATTTTTATTTTACAATTTATTCAATTTCAAGTTTCTTGCAATGATCCATCTTTTCAGTATTGGTTGTAGTAATGATAAATTTATATGTCTATGGTTTCAGGATCTATACATATCTGAAATGATTGCAAGCAATGATCCATCATTTCACTAATATATGTCCAAAAACCCCAATTTCCGTCATTCTTTCATACTATTACAATTTTGCATGATCATTTTGCAATGATCCATCATTCAGGTTTGAATAGATCCAGAAACCCCAATTCCCAGTCAATCATTATTTTTATTTTACAATTTATTCAATTTCAAGTTTCTTGTAATGATCCATCTTTTCAGTATTGGTTCTAGTAATGATTAATTTATATGTCTATGGTTTCAGGATCTATACATATCTGAAATGATTGCAAGCAATGATCCATCATTTCACTAATATAGGTCCAAAAACCCCAATTTCCGTCATTCTTTCATACTATTACAATTTTGCATGATCATTTTGCAGTAATCCATCATTCAGGTTTGAATATATCCAGAAACCCCAATTCCCAGTCAATCATTATTTTTATTTTACAATTTATTCAATTTCAAGTTTCTTGCAATGATCTATCTTTTTAGTAATGGTTGTAGTAATGATTAATTTATATGTCTATGGTTTCAGGATCTATACATATCTGAAATGATTGCAAGCAATAATCCATTATTTCACTAATATTGGTCCAAAAACCCCAATTTCCGTCATTCTTTCATACTATTAAAATTTTTTCAAATATTAAGTTTTCATTTCAGTAAGTACTAACTCAAAAATCATCATTACATGTAGCGATCAATTATTTCAAATATAATAAAGTTTGTAACATGAAAAGATCTGTCGTTTCAAATAAAGTTATATCATTTCGCAATGTTCCTATTCATCTCTACTATGTGTCTTCATGTTTGAGTTTGAGGTCAATATATAAATGATTAATTCTTATAATTCTAGCACATAAGATAATACCTTCATAGTATATTTTTGATAGTTTTGCAGCGTTTGTTATTAAAATACCATCATAATTATTATCAAAATCGATTATCTTTACGTCATGGAGACCATATAGTTTCCATTTAACTATAATAACTTGCACTAAGTCATCTGGCTTAATGTTTTTCTTATTTACTTGCTTCATTTTAGATAATCGTTGTATTACGAAATGCATAATTATTTTGCAGAAAAGTAAGAATTAAAACAGCACAAACGAGTACAAATATGTGCTAAAAGAGAAGAATACTGTATTTTTGGTAACCTAATTTAGCACCTGAATATAAATTTAAATATATAAGAGGTAAGAGTGACGATCATAATAGATGTTCATACAGTATGATACATGTATTTGTATGAAGCATCGTTCTTTTATGATGCATCTGTTTGGATCAATATTATGAAAAGATGGATATCATATTGTAGGTGTTTTAAACATTGTGATTAAATTCAGAAAAATCAAAATCTCCCACCATTCATTCATATTTTCATTTATTTGACTTTGAAATTAGGTAAGTTTATATAACATTCATAGAATCTTAGTATGTGTATAGCGATAGATGGTATATAATATTGTATGATCAAAGTTTACGATCCCTTAATTGACATGAAAACACATTATTATTGAAAGGTTCATTGCAAGCAATAATCCATCAATTCAAAAATTACGTTCATCCAGAAACCGCCAATTTGTGGTCTTGTTTTATAAACTACGTCTAAATTAATAAAATAATAAAATTTAATTATTTGCAAACATAATATTATGTAAATAAATATTAAACTACGTTTACTTAAACTATGCATAATAACGTTAACATTCGTGTGCTTCGTTGGTATTGCTCTGCACTAAATAGGAACAATATAATTTATCACATGGAGTCTGTTTATTATGTATCTGTCCTCTCCGAAACTAGACTGAGTGTCGGTGTCTCCACAGAGAACATGATTCCTTACATTTAAAGAGAGGTGTTGTGTGATCAGCTTCATCATTTAAGGTTTTCTTTATGAACTTATAGTAGAACAGATGTTGTATGTATAGGCAGTTAGCTGTAAATGTATTATGCGGTTCGCGACCCGATGATGATAATGACGACGCCTGTTGTGGATTTTTTGTACAGCATGTAGTTAATAGACAAAGATATCTCTATTCACTAATGTTATACCAAAGTTTGAAGCAGATGCTCATACAGTATGATACATGTAATTGTATGAAGCATCGTCCTTGTATGACGCATGTTTGGATCAATATTATGAAAAGATGGATCATTACAAGTAACGATTTATATTTTCACAATGTAGGTGTTTTGAACAATCTGCTTAAATTCAGAAAAATCAAAATCTGCCACCATTCATTCATATTTTCATTTATTTGACTTTGAACTATGGTAAGTTTAAATAAAATTCATAGAATCTTAGTATGCGTATAGTGATAGATGGTATAATATTGTATGGACAAAGTTTACGATCCCTGAATTAACATGATATCACATTATTATTTAACCTCCAATTTGTTGTCTTGTTTTTTGAACTACGTCTAGATTATTTTCATTTCAAGAGAGGTGTCGTGTGGGTCAGCTTCATCATTTAAGGTTTTCTTTATGAACTGATAGTAGAACAGATTTGGTGTATATAGGCAGTTAGCTGTTAATGTATTATGCGGTTTGCGACCCCGATGATGATTTTTTGTACAGCATGTTGTTAATAGACTCAGATATCTCTGTTAACTAATGTTATACAAAAGATTTAAGCAGATGTATCGTAACGGAAATTGGGATTTTTGGATCTGTATTAGTGAAATGATGGATCATTGCTTGCAATGATTTATCTTTTCTGAAAGTATAGATGCAGGTATGAAATATTTGATCACTACATACTAACGAGAGCATAGTGATCTAGAATCCCCAATTATACACGCTAGCCTGGTGAGGTACAGGTAGATACTCTAGATTTTTTGGATTTGACCCAGCTTATTGGATATAGTTGATTTAATTTACTTACAATTATTTATCTTTATGTCATGATTCATTTACCAGCGGCGATCGTTGGATCGTTTCAACATGATATTATTATATTTTCTCAGCATCCCGGCTGCTACTACATTTAATATGTCGCCTCCCAATGATTTTATACCATGGACTTGACGTCACGTGTTACAGATTCTTGCATAGTTTATCAAAGAAAAATATGTAGGTATAAGTCTATGGACAGAATAAAGATTGCAAATTAAGTTAATGTAATGCAAGATATATATCACTACTAAATAATCGCTAAGTAGACATAACAATATGTATTAAATATTTACTGCTCAGAAAAATAGCTTTTTTATATTAAAAAAAACACGTCGGCATAAGGGACACTTATTGTTTATTGAGAAAGTACACTTAATGCAGCTAATAGCATGCCCGCAAGGATAGAAACAAAGGGATACAGGTTCAATTGTACAAACTTTGCACGACAAAACATTAGCTTCTAGGGTATTTTTGAAATTAAAATTTTTGTTATCTATAAGCAGTTTTTTGTCATTGATTCTTTGACATGTTTTTATGAGTAGTGAAATATATGTACAGTTCGGATAGACGCGAATGTGCTCCTCCCACGGCGAGTGTTCAGGACCCCAATCTTTGAGACCTCCATCGCAAAAAAAAAAACATATGACTTTATCACTCTCTCCTGTATAAAACAATCCAGCATCAGCCATATCTTCAGGTTTCTGAGTCTTCTGTGGAGGCCATGTCCTAAAACTCCGTAAGCGAGATGTCTGTATAGAATAGTCAGGATGAGCTGGTTGCTTATCCCTTATCATGTTGTATTTTAATGTTCGTAATACCTAGACAAAAAAAATAATAATTTACCATTTAAAACAATAATATTGATTTAATAACTTTAAACAGATATAAATAGCATTTTAATCTGAAAGTATATTGTTATTTACTAATTTTTTTATTTCACTTACAAACAGGTGTATACTTACTATGTTAGATATTTAAAATACAATAGGTACTCTGGCTCCTGGCTCTAGATAACAATTGAATTAGTTCCCTAAAAAATAGCCCGCTTAAGGTGAGTACAAGCGCCAGCGTGTACTTATATTTTTGAAATTTAACATTAATTTACTTATGGCTATTTCAAAAATCCATTTGATCAGATTTTTAAATAGCGGAAATGTGAAAAAAATGTTTATTTATTTTATACTATATTTGAAATGATTGATCAATACATACCTACTTTATTGCATGTTGTAATGATCCCTCTTTTCAGTAATTTTCATTTACATAAAATTTATCTTTACAAGTAAGTATGCAGTGATTAGTGATCCAACATTTCATACCTGCATCTAAACTTTCAGAAAAAATAGATCGTTGCAAGCAATGATCCATCATTTCGCTACTATAGATCCAAAAACCCAATTCCCGTCATGATTCATCTGCTTAATACTTTGGTATAAAATTAGTTAACAGAGATATCTGCGTCTATTAACTACATGCTGTACAAAAATCAACATCATCGGGTCGCGAACCGCATAATACATTAACAGCTAACTGCCTATATATACACCACATCTGTTCTACTATCAGTTCAAAAAGAAAACCTTAAGTGATGAAGCCGATCACACACCTCTCTTTAAAAGAAAATAGTTTAGATGTACCTAGTTCATAAAACAAGACAACAAATTGAAAGTTTCTAGATAAACATAATTTTTGAATTGATGGATTCTTGCAATGAACCTTTCGATAATAATATGTTATCACGTTAATTCATTTCATATGTATTCACGTAAACGTAAACTTTGTCTATACAATATTATATACCATCTAGCACTATACGCGTACAAAGATTCTATAAATTTTATATAAACTTAACTATGTGCAAAGTCAAATAAATAAAAACATGAATGCGTAGTGGGAGATTTAGGGTTTTTTGAATTTGAACCCATTGTACAAAACACCTTCATTGTGAAAAGATAAAACGTTTTCACTTAATAAATAAAGATATGAATGACTGGTGTGAATTAGGGTTTCTGAATCAACATTACTATAATCATGGATCATTGCTGAAGGATCCATTTCTTCAGTAATGGGTGGGGTGGTAATGGTTGTTTTCAGTAATGTTATATAGGTATTATCATTGTTCATTATTAAATTATCATTATATGTGATTTTTATATAAATATCAATTATTCATCGTTCTATACTCATTTTTATTATCATCGTTTATTAAGTTTTTTTTTTCAATTATATCATTACTCGTTATATAGGTATTAGCATTATTCATTATTATATTATCATTATCTGTTCTGTTTATATATTAATTATTCATTGTTCTATACTCATTATTATTATCATTTATTAAGTTTCTTTCAATTCTATCATTACTTGTTATATTGTATTATCATTATCTGTTCTGTTTATATAATAATTATTCATTGTTATATACTAATTATTATTATCATTTATTAAGTTTCTTTTAATTCTATCATTGCTTGTTATATTGGTATTATCAATATTCATTATTGTATTATAATTATCTAAGCTGTTTATATAATAATTATTCATCGTTCATACTTATTATAATTATCATTTATTAAGTTTCTTTCAATTATATCATTACTCGTTATATAGGTATTTTCATTGTTCATTATCGTACTATCATTATCTGTTCTGTTTATATAATAATTATTCATTATTCTATACTCATTATTATTATCGTTTATTAAGTTTCTTTTAATTCTATCATTACTCGTTATATCGGTATTGGCATTGTTCATTAATGTATAATCATTATCTGTTCTGTTTATGTATTAATTATTCATCGTTTTTTTACTCATAATTATTAACATTTATTAAGTTTCTTTTAATTCTATCATTAATCGTTATATTGGGTATTATTCATTATTGTATTATCATTATCTTTGCTGTTTATATAATAATTATTCATCGTTTTATACTTATTATTTATATCATATTATAAGTTTTCTTTTAATTATTTTATTACTCGTTATATAGGTGTTGTCATTGTTCATTATTGTATCATTATCTGTTCTGTTTATATATTAATCGACCGAGCGAAGCGAGGTCTTAGAGTCGAGAGCCGCGAAAAGCCTGCGTTTTGACCAGTTTAGCGGTTGACCTCTGGCGCTTAGGTTTGATCGACATTTACTCGGATACGGTTAATCCAAATTAAATGAAACTTTGCACACAAGTTAAGTAGGTTAATTAAATAATGTTACTGAAAAAAAATAGCCAAATAGTCTCCATGGTTGCAAAGTATAGGTGACTTAAAGTCTTTACGATAGGTCAGGCGATAATTTCAAAACTGGTGCTCTGATAATTTTTTTTCTAATATATAGACATTTTTTATAACCGACATAAATATTTTATCAAAAGTGTATGTTTGTATGTATGTTTGTTACGCGATAACTTGAAAAGGAATAGTCCAATCTTTATGAAACTTTGCAAACACGTAGTATGAAACAATAGAATTTTTAAGTTCGAACATGAGCCACATCAGTCGAAGGGTTCCAGAGTAATAGAAAATGCTTAATTACAACGTTACCAAAGTTCCAATCTTAATGGAATTTTGCGATCAGATAGTATAAAATAAAAGAATTCTCAAGTTCGAAAATGAGCCAAATCGATCCAAGGGTTGTAGAGTTATAGAGATGACTAAATTATAATATTTTGCACAATTTGTTAGGTATATTAAGTTTGAGAAAGATCCTATAGACAACAAGAAAGAGCAGGCAAGTAGATCAAGATAAAAGATTAATAGTCCAGAAATTCGGGAATTTCAAGCAATTTATCTTATTTTCAATAAGATTACTTTTTAGTGTATTGCGTAATACCAATTGCGTCAATTATAGTCCGGCCGCATAAAGTTTGCGATTAATAGGTTGACACCTATCAATATAGGTAAGTACGTAATATTATAATATTAAGTATAGATATTGTGATGGGAAATAATCTTCTGTGCTGTTTTTTAACCTCTTTTTATAAACCTCGCTTCGCTCGGTCGGATAAAATATAAAAATAATAATATACGTTATTTAATTTTAAGTGGGTTGTTTTATTTTGAAAATATTTAAAAAAAAAATAACCTTATTAACAGCGTTATTTTATGCCCACTGCTAATGGCAAGCAACCAAAGTTTGATTTAGTAGTATGGGCATAATCATATGACGACAATAATTACGTCACATTGTTTAAAATTTTGTATAAACTTTCCCGAACACAATGTACCGGACTATAATAACTCGCTGTCAAGTAAAATAATATTTAAGGCGCTGTCTCCACGAGCGAGAGAATCGCGGCGATATCATCATCGTGCCACGTATTTCTATATACTTTCTAGGGAACCGTCTCCAGTCTCCACACGGCGATATTATTGCCGCGATGCGACGAGTGGCAACGAGCGTGCGAAACGTCATTACATCGTCGCTAGCCCGACTAGCAGCGGGCCCGCCGCGCGCTCGCGCAGCGGACCCGGCGCTCTCACGACGAGCGCAAACTGAATTCTTTCTTTCGCAACGCGTCGTCAAGGAAACGCAGTGATACCGTTACGAGTCGCCGCGGAAACGTTGCGATTCCGTTACGATACGCGGCGGAATTATCAATCGTTCGTGGAGATTATCCGACGATATAAGGGCGGACTCGTCGCGATTCTCTCGCTCGTGGAGACAGCCCCTTACTGGTAAAACACGAAGGTTGAGGCCATAAACAATATAAATTTTTCGTAAAAGCAGGCAACAATGTCTATGGAAGCGGTGATAGAATAATAAAAAAAAACTCGCTGTTATAAAACCAAATCAAATATATAATTTATATATACATACATACATAGGTATAACATTTTTAGTAGTATATATCTATTGAACAGAGATGCCACGCACAAAAATAAAATCATCAGAAACCGTTGCAAGAATTGGAGCCGAAAAAAGGAAGCGGGAGAGCTCATCAGATAACGAAAGTCGTCTGCAGTATCAGCGAGATTACAGCAGCACGTCACGTTCGTATGAGTCAGAGTCACAGCGACTACAGCGCCTAAGCCTTGCGTCGCAAAATGTTACGAGATCCCGGTCCGATGAGACAACCGACTCACGCGAACAAAGGCTCACCGTGATGCGAAATTATTCAGCTGAAGTTCGGGAGCAGGAAACCTCAGATACATACGAGCAGCGACTAGCGTTAACGAGAGAGCAGTCTCGTATTGCTCGTGATCGGGAGTCTACAGAAGCTTATGAACAGAGGCTCAGCGCAATGCGACAACATTCAGCCGACCTTCGAGAGCAGGAAAGCTCAGAATCTACAGAAACTCATGTCACAACACTAAACAATGACGAGTCTGCAGCGTCGAGCGTTGAGAATATGAATAATACAACTACACTTTATACAGATTTTGAAAAATATCAAAAATCACTGTCATGGAAAGAATGTAGTTCTTGTAACGAGTCCTTTCCAGGTATTAACGTCAATGGAGAAATATGTAGTCGTTGCTGTAAATATACCACAGACCAGCTCAATATATTTTCAACTGAAAATAATATGGATCCCGGTGAATGCCCACCAGAATTGAAAAATCTTTCAATGATCGAAGAACAGCTTATTGCTAAGGTGCATCCAGTTATTTCTGTATATCGTATTCGTGGTCAACAATATGCATTTAAGGGCCAAGTTATTAATTTCCCACAAGATGTTAATAATATAACAACACAGCTTCCACATTCAATAAATTCACTATCATCCGTTATAGTGATAAGACGTCAGAGCGCTGATAATAATTATAGTGACTTCCGAGTTAATAGAAATAAAGTTTACCGAGCGTTACTCTATTTGAAAGCACACAATCTCTTTTACAGGGATATTGAAATAAATGAGGAACATCTTGCACAAATACCTATCGACGGTAATTTAACACAGCATTATAGTCAAGAGGTCGCAATTGAAAACCATTCTGTTAACGATATTGAGCAATCTGACAGCGACGAAATGATTGACACGAATATTATTGGAATAGCTCCAAACGATCAATTGCGAATGGCTCAAAGTGCCCTAGGTACAGCTGGACATCCATTGCAATGGCCCGAAATTTCATCTAATCCCATTAATGAATTCACGACGGCAGGATATGTTGCAATGGCATTTCCGACACTGTTTCCTACGGGTGCTGCAGATTTACGAGCGCCGAGACAAAAAACTGTAACCCATCTCCAATATTTTCAGCATCTTATGCGATATAATGATCAGCGTTTTGCAAAACATTCTCGTTTCCGTTTTTTTGCCCTTAATAGTCACATGAGGTGGGCGGCACTACAAAATAGCTCAATTTGTGTCCGAAGAAATTCAGAACTAGGAAGTTTAACTATAGGCGAGTTAAAAGAAAAAATTAGAGTAGATCCTTCACTGATTCACAAATTGATATGTTTCAATTCAACACTTCGTGGTACCAGCGTATATTGGCGAGCGCGCTGTCAAGAGTTGTTAGATATGGTCGAGTTTCTCGGTATTCCCACACTTTTTTTTACACTGAGTGCCGCCGACTTACATTGGCCCGAACTATATCGTCTCATAGCAGTTGATGTAAATTTTTATGAAATGGAAGCAAATAGAGCCATGAAATTAAAAAATAAGCTGTTGAATGAGAACCCATTGATTGTGTCATGGTTTTTTCAACAAAGAGCCGATTTTTTTATAAACAAAATGATGGGACCTCACTTTGGTGTGAAAGATTTTTGGTACAGGACCGAATTCCAACATCGTGGTAGTCCTCATGTACACGGAATTTTATGGCTGGAAGGAGCGCCTGACTTTTCAGTTGCACTAGATCAGAGGTCTGATGCTGAAAAAAATGAGATTGCGGCCTATTTTGGTACATTAGTTACGACCATGAATCCGAATATTAATAAACCTGCACCTATAATACATCCTTGTCAACGACATTTTTCTGATATAAACGATCACCAAGATGATTACGAGAATCTTATTAACTGCTGTCAACGGCACACTCGTCATGGAAAGCAGTGTTTAAGAATAAACAAAACTACCAAAGTCCAAGAGTGTAGATTTAAATTTCCATTTCCATTAAATGAAGACAATCAACTGGTCAAGGAAAATGAAGAATGGAAATTCAAATCTGCTCGAAACGATCCGCTAATTAATTCACACAACCGTTTTATTTGTGAACATTGGCGTGCAAACACTGATTTGCAGTGCATTCTTTCAGCAAAAGCTGTATTGAACTACATTGCTAAATATGCAAGTAAATCAGAACCCCGGTCTAAAGCTCTCGAGGAAATGTATAATGTGGCGATAGGGAACGAAACTGAAGGGCGTGCAAAAGATGCTCTCAATAAAATATTTCTAAAGGTGTGCGCTGAACGTGATATTTCAGCACAGGAAACATTTCATATTTTGATGGGATGGCCGCTTTATCACGCCAGTAGATCATTTGTCAAGATAAACGTTGACAATGATCAAGTGGTAAGAGTGCAGGCAGATCAGTCAAGTGAGACAACCGCAACATCAGTTTTAGATAATTATCCAAGACGACCGCTACATTTAAATACCATGTGTCTTAAAGAGTTTTATACTAAACATTACAAAAGGGGAAACTCTTGGGTAACACGTAGAAACCCAGCGGTACCTCGTGTTCTCCCACGCCATACGTCAAATACATTCAGTGACAAGTTTTTCAGGCAACAAGTTATTTTATATGTTCCATGGCGCAGTTTAGCCGAGTTTTCGGAAACAGGGAAATCATGGAAAGAATTATATGATGAGAAAATTGGAGACAGAATTATTAGAACTACCGGATTTGACAGACGAATTTGAAGAACAAGAAGATGAAGAAAACGTTCGAGAATATGAAGAGTGGATGTTGTTGGCAAGAATGGGTCCCAATGTACGAAATTTACCACGTACGGAATTAGGCTTGAGGGATTTTGATTTGCAAAAAGATTGGGATGAAACATACTGTAGTTATTTAAATCCAAGAAGTTTGGCATCATTTTTGTCCGAAGCAAAGTTATTACGACAAAACGAAGAATACACCGCGATTCAGTTTGATATGCCAAGAGTAACATTCAACGAGGAGCAAAGCAACATCTTAAATGCTTTAAAAAATCAAATATCTGTTATTCGAAATGGTCATGATGTCGTTTCCAGCTCTGACCAGTGCACTATAATTCAAGGAAAAGCTGGCAGTGGTAAAAGCACGGTGATTGCAGCTATGTGTCATATACTTAGCAACGAGCTTGGACCTAAGAGTTTTCTGTTGATGGCGCCTACTGGAGTAGCAGCAGTAAATGTAAGTGGCTGTACTATACATTCTGGTCTGCATATTGGAATAGAACGCGCTTTCAGAGATTTAGACGGTGAAGCTGCTTTGATTTTGCAGCAAGAAATGACAGATTGTAATTTCATCATAATTGATGAAATGAGCATGGTAGGCTGTTCTTTGTTTTACAAAGTGGACCAGCGTTGCAGGCAAGCTAAACCTAGAAAAGCTTTAACACCATTCGGAGGAATGTTCTTATATCTCCTTGGAGACTTAAAACAGCTACCACCGGTTATGGATAGAGCATTTTATGGCACAGGTTACTCTTCTACAATAGCCGATCAAGGTCAGCTTCTATTCAAGAACATAAAAAAATGTACATTTTTGACAGAGACGCACAGACAAGGATCTGACCAAAACGTGTTTCGAGGTATTTTGGATCGATTGAGTACAGGTGAGTGCACAGTCGATGATTGGAGAGTTTTGATGACTCGCGAGAAATCTCAAGTCTCAAATCTTTCGGATTTCCAAAATGCACTAAAACTTATTCCATATAATGAGGCTGTGCGCTTACACAACCACACAAGATTAGAAGCATTAAACGAACCTGTTGCAAGAATAGAGTCAAAAAACAACAATTCATGTGCCGCAAAGGCAGCGTCAGATGTCGCACAGGGTCTTGAAAAAACTCTCTATCTCGCAATGGGTTCAAGAGTAATGCTTAAGACAAATTTATGGGTTGAGAAAGGTTTGGTTAATGGTGCTCTTGGCCACGTGAGAGACATAGTATTTGAACCAGGATCGGCCCCACCACGTGATTTACCCATTGCTATTTGTGTGGCATTCGATAATTACACAGGCCCGACAGTCAACAGATTAGTTCCGATTCCACCGGTTACTCGGACATGGAAATCGGGCCAATCATCATGCTCTCGGTCTCAATTTCCTCTTTCACTAGCGTGGGCAGTCACTGTACATAAATCACAAGGGCTTACCTTAGATCAAGTCATAATAGATATAGGTGACAAAGAGTTAGCTGCGGGATGCACATATGTTGCTCTTTCACGGTCTAAGAGACTGGAGGACTTGGTCTTTGATAAGCCCTTTGATTATACAAGACTGCAAAAAATTAAAAACATGAAGGCACTACACGCCCGAATGTTGGAAGAAGAGAGGCTAAGAAACCTATAATGCCCACATTAGTTATTATAATATATAAAAAAAAAACTAATATAATTATGATCTACTTCCAACTTCTTCTTTCTTCCAACAACTTCTTCCAACATTCAGGCTTGTAGTGCCTTCATGTTTTTAATTTTTAATATGTTAGTTATTTGCAAATTTCCATAGTTTAATATCATAATATTAGTAAGATTTTACTGTGGGGGTCAGCCGGTGGATATTAAGACTATTTTCATACTGCAAAAGCGTGCAATTCGTGCTATGTAATATAAGTGATGCGTCCAAGAGTTTAATATGACATACCCTACCATCTTTGTACATTTACGAAAATATTATGTATGTCAGGAAAAAAATAGATAAATTCAAGTTAAATAGTGATAATCATAACTTTAATATTAGAAATAAGAATAAGTTAGCTGATTCGATTCAGATTGTCCAAAACAAACCATAAATCATTTTAGGGAATTGTGTACGTTTTTATGATAAAATCCCTAAAGTAATAACGGGGCTCACAGAAGGTAAATTCAAAAGCCGTCGTGACATATTACACAAAAAAGCCTTTTATAAAATTAGCTAATACGTAGAAGACAAATAGATGCCTAGAAACCTCTGCAATCACCTGTAAATAAATTATGAAACCAAGAGAAACATTGTAAACACATATGGAAAAAACAAGAAATCACTTTGAGTTTCTTGCTCGTTCTTCTCATGGAGGTGCCTTGCGAATGGGCGTAGAATAGTAAAATAAAATGTAAATAGAGTAACTTACATAAAATATAGTTTTAAACAATTATAAATATTAATAAGCAAAAATAATATGTTATATCTGTAAATAAATTTATTTGGTATACGAGGATTTTGTGTCATTTATTTATGTCATGTAATTTTAATCGACCGAGCGAAGCGAGGTCTTAGAGTCGAGAGCCGCGAAAAGCCTGCGTTTTGACCAGTTTAGCGGTTGACCTCTGGCGCTTAGGTTTGATCGACATTTACTCGGATACGGTTAATCCAAATTAAATGAAACTTTGCACACAAGTTAAGTAGGTTAATTAAATAATGTTACTGAAAAAAAATAGCCAAATAGTCTCCATGGTTGCAAAGTATAGGTGACTTAAAGTCTTTACGATAGGTCAGGCGATAATTTCAAAACTGGTGCTCTGATAATTTTTTTTCTAATATATAGACATTTTTTATAACCGACATAAATATTTTATCAAAAGTGTATGTTTGTATGTATGTTTGTTACGCGATAACTTGAAAAGGAATAGTCCAATCTTTATGAAACTTTGCAAACACGTAGTATGAAACAATAGAATTTTTAAGTTCGAACATGAGCCACATCAGTCGAAGGGTTCCAGAGTAATAGAAAATGCTTAATTACAACGTTACCAAAGTTCCAATCTTAATGGAATTTTGCGATCAGATAGTATAAAATAAAAGAATTCTCAAGTTCGAAAATGAGCCAAATCGATCCAAGGGTTGTAGAGTTATAGAGATGACTAAATTATAATATTTTGCACAATTTGTTAGGTATATTAAGTTTGAGAAAGATCCTATAGACAACAAGAAAGAGCAGGCAAGTAGATCAAGATAAAAGATTAATAGTCCAGAAATTCGGGAATTTCAAGCAATTTATCTTATTTTCAATAAGATTACTTTTTAGTGTATTGCGTAATACCAATTGCGTCAATTATAGTCCGGCCGCATAAAGTTTGCGATTAATAGGTTGACACCTATCAATATAGGTAAGTACGTAATATTATAATATTAAGTATAGATATTGTGATGGGAAATAATCTTCTGTGCTGTTTTTTAACCTCTTTTTATAAACCTCGCTTCGCTCGGTCGGATAAAATATAAAAATAATAATATACGTTATTTAATTTTAAGTGGGTTGTTTTATTTTGAAAATATTTAAAAAAAAAATAACCTTATTAACAGCGTTATTTTATGCCCACTGCTAATGGCAAGCAACCAAAGTTTGATTTAGTAGTATGGGCATAATCATATGACGACAATAATTACGTCACATTGTTTAAAATTTTGTATAAACTTTCCCGAACACAATGTACCGGACTATAATAACTCGCTGTCAAGTAAAATAATATTTAAGGCGCTGTCTCCACGAGCGAGAGAATCGCGGCGATATCATCATCGTGCCACGTATTTCTATATACTTTCTAGGGAACCGTCTCCAGTCTCCACACGGCGATATTATTGCCGCGATGCGACGAGTGGCAACGAGCGTGCGAAACGTCATTACATCGTCGCTAGCCCGACTAGCAGCGGGCCCGCCGCGCGCTCGCGCAGCGGACCCGGCGCTCTCACGACGAGCGCAAACTGAATTCTTTCTTTCGCAACGCGTCGTCAAGGAAACGCAGTGATACCGTTACGAGTCGCCGCGGAAACGTTGCGATTCCGTTACGATACGCGGCGGAATTATCAATCGTTCGTGGAGATTATCCGACGATATAAGGGCGGACTCGTCGCGATTCTCTCGCTCGTGGAGACAGCCCCTTACTGGTAAAACACGAAGGTTGAGGCCATAAACAATATAAATTTTTCGTAAAAGCAGGCAACAATGTCTATGGAAGCGGTGATAGAATAATAAAAAAAAACTCGCTGTTATAAAACCAAATCAAATATATAATTTATATATACATACATACATAGGTATAACATTTTTAGTAGTATATATCTATTGAACAGAGATGCCACGCACAAAAATAAAATCATCAGAAACCGTTGCAAGAATTGGAGCCGAAAAAAGGAAGCGGGAGAGCTCATCAGATAACGAAAGTCGTCTGCAGTATCAGCGAGATTACAGCAGCACGTCACGTTCGTATGAGTCAGAGTCACAGCGACTACAGCGCCTAAGCCTTGCGTCGCAAAATGTTACGAGATCCCGGTCCGATGAGACAACCGACTCACGCGAACAAAGGCTCACCGTGATGCGAAATTATTCAGCTGAAGTTCGGGAGCAGGAAACCTCAGATACATACGAGCAGCGACTAGCGTTAACGAGAGAGCAGTCTCGTATTGCTCGTGATCGGGAGTCTACAGAAGCTTATGAACAGAGGCTCAGCGCAATGCGACAACATTCAGCCGACCTTCGAGAGCAGGAAAGCTCAGAATCTACAGAAACTCATGTCACAACACTAAACAATGACGAGTCTGCAGCGTCGAGCGTTGAGAATATGAATAATACAACTACACTTTATACAGATTTTGAAAAATATCAAAAATCACTGTCATGGAAAGAATGTAGTTCTTGTAACGAGTCCTTTCCAGGTATTAACGTCAATGGAGAAATATGTAGTCGTTGCTGTAAATATACCACAGACCAGCTCAATATATTTTCAACTGAAAATAATATGGATCCCGGTGAATGCCCACCAGAATTGAAAAATCTTTCAATGATCGAAGAACAGCTTATTGCTAAGGTGCATCCAGTTATTTCTGTATATCGTATTCGTGGTCAACAATATGCATTTAAGGGCCAAGTTATTAATTTCCCACAAGATGTTAATAATATAACAACACAGCTTCCACATTCAATAAATTCACTATCATCCGTTATAGTGATAAGACGTCAGAGCGCTGATAATAATTATAGTGACTTCCGAGTTAATAGAAATAAAGTTTACCGAGCGTTACTCTATTTGAAAGCACACAATCTCTTTTACAGGGATATTGAAATAAATGAGGAACATCTTGCACAAATACCTATCGACGGTAATTTAACACAGCATTATAGTCAAGAGGTCGCAATTGAAAACCATTCTGTTAACGATATTGAGCAATCTGACAGCGACGAAATGATTGACACGAATATTATTGGAATAGCTCCAAACGATCAATTGCGAATGGCTCAAAGTGCCCTAGGTACAGCTGGACATCCATTGCAATGGCCCGAAATTTCATCTAATCCCATTAATGAATTCACGACGGCAGGATATGTTGCAATGGCATTTCC
This sequence comes from Hemithea aestivaria, assembly GCA_947507615.1. Lineage (NCBI taxonomy): Eukaryota > Metazoa > Arthropoda > Insecta > Lepidoptera > Geometridae > Hemithea > Hemithea aestivaria. The sequence goes on along the minus strand of OX382351.1, from coordinate 5,006,845 downwards.
GACACTGTTTCCTACGGGTGCTGCAGATTTACGAGCGCCGAGACAAAAAACTGTAACCCATCTCCAATATTTTCAGCATCTTATGCGATATAATGATCAGCGTTTTGCAAAACATTCTCGTTTCCGTTTTTTTGCCCTTAATAGTCACATGAGGTGGGCGGCACTACAAAATAGCTCAATTTGTGTCCGAAGAAATTCAGAACTAGGAAGTTTAACTATAGGCGAGTTAAAAGAAAAAATTAGAGTAGATCCTTCACTGATTCACAAATTGATATGTTTCAATTCAACACTTCGTGGTACCAGCGTATATTGGCGAGCGCGCTGTCAAGAGTTGTTAGATATGGTCGAGTTTCTCGGTATTCCCACACTTTTTTTTACACTGAGTGCCGCCGACTTACATTGGCCCGAACTATATCGTCTCATAGCAGTTGATGTAAATTTTTATGAAATGGAAGCAAATAGAGCCATGAAATTAAAAAATAAGCTGTTGAATGAGAACCCATTGATTGTGTCATGGTTTTTTCAACAAAGAGCCGATTTTTTTATAAACAAAATGATGGGACCTCACTTTGGTGTGAAAGATTTTTGGTACAGGACCGAATTCCAACATCGTGGTAGTCCTCATGTACACGGAATTTTATGGCTGGAAGGAGCGCCTGACTTTTCAGTTGCACTAGATCAGAGGTCTGATGCTGAAAAAAATGAGATTGCGGCCTATTTTGGTACATTAGTTACGACCATGAATCCGAATATTAATAAACCTGCACCTATAATACATCCTTGTCAACGACATTTTTCTGATATAAACGATCACCAAGATGATTACGAGAATCTTATTAACTGCTGTCAACGGCACACTCGTCATGGAAAGCAGTGTTTAAGAATAAACAAAACTACCAAAGTCCAAGAGTGTAGATTTAAATTTCCATTTCCATTAAATGAAGACAATCAACTGGTCAAGGAAAATGAAGAATGGAAATTCAAATCTGCTCGAAACGATCCGCTAATTAATTCACACAACCGTTTTATTTGTGAACATTGGCGTGCAAACACTGATTTGCAGTGCATTCTTTCAGCAAAAGCTGTATTGAACTACATTGCTAAATATGCAAGTAAATCAGAACCCCGGTCTAAAGCTCTCGAGGAAATGTATAATGTGGCGATAGGGAACGAAACTGAAGGGCGTGCAAAAGATGCTCTCAATAAAATATTTCTAAAGGTGTGCGCTGAACGTGATATTTCAGCACAGGAAACATTTCATATTTTGATGGGATGGCCGCTTTATCACGCCAGTAGATCATTTGTCAAGATAAACGTTGACAATGATCAAGTGGTAAGAGTGCAGGCAGATCAGTCAAGTGAGACAACCGCAACATCAGTTTTAGATAATTATCCAAGACGACCGCTACATTTAAATACCATGTGTCTTAAAGAGTTTTATACTAAACATTACAAAAGGGGAAACTCTTGGGTAACACGTAGAAACCCAGCGGTACCTCGTGTTCTCCCACGCCATACGTCAAATACATTCAGTGACAAGTTTTTCAGGCAACAAGTTATTTTATATGTTCCATGGCGCAGTTTAGCCGAGTTTTCGGAAACAGGGAAATCATGGAAAGAATTATATGATGAGAAAATTGGAGACAGAATTATTAGAACTACCGGATTTGACAGACGAATTTGAAGAACAAGAAGATGAAGAAAACGTTCGAGAATATGAAGAGTGGATGTTGTTGGCAAGAATGGGTCCCAATGTACGAAATTTACCACGTACGGAATTAGGCTTGAGGGATTTTGATTTGCAAAAAGATTGGGATGAAACATACTGTAGTTATTTAAATCCAAGAAGTTTGGCATCATTTTTGTCCGAAGCAAAGTTATTACGACAAAACGAAGAATACACCGCGATTCAGTTTGATATGCCAAGAGTAACATTCAACGAGGAGCAAAGCAACATCTTAAATGCTTTAAAAAATCAAATATCTGTTATTCGAAATGGTCATGATGTCGTTTCCAGCTCTGACCAGTGCACTATAATTCAAGGAAAAGCTGGCAGTGGTAAAAGCACGGTGATTGCAGCTATGTGTCATATACTTAGCAACGAGCTTGGACCTAAGAGTTTTCTGTTGATGGCGCCTACTGGAGTAGCAGCAGTAAATGTAAGTGGCTGTACTATACATTCTGGTCTGCATATTGGAATAGAACGCGCTTTCAGAGATTTAGACGGTGAAGCTGCTTTGATTTTGCAGCAAGAAATGACAGATTGTAATTTCATCATAATTGATGAAATGAGCATGGTAGGCTGTTCTTTGTTTTACAAAGTGGACCAGCGTTGCAGGCAAGCTAAACCTAGAAAAGCTTTAATACCATTCGGAGGAATGTTCTTATATCTCCTTGGAGACTTAAAACAGCTACCACCGGTTATGGATAGAGCATTTTATGGCACAGGTTACTCTTCTACAATAGCCGATCAAGGTCAGCTTCTATTCAAGAACATAAAAAAATGTACATTTTTGACAGAGACGCACAGACAAGGATCTGACCAAAACGTGTTTCGAGGTATTTTGGATCGATTGAGTACAGGTGAGTGCACAGTCGATGATTGGAGAGTTTTGATGACTCGCGAGAAATCTCAAGTCTCAAATCTTTCGGATTTCCAAAATGCACTAAAACTTATTCCATATAATGAGGCTGTGCGCTTACACAACCACACAAGATTAGAAGCATTAAACGAACCTGTTGCAAGAATAGAGTCAAAAAACAACAATTCATGTGCCGCAAAGGCAGCGTCAGATGTCGCACAGGGTCTTGAAAAAACTCTCTATCTCGCAATGGGTTCAAGAGTAATGCTTAAGACAAATTTATGGGTTGAGAAAGGTTTGGTTAATGGTGCTCTTGGCCACGTGAGAGACATAGTATTTGAACCAGGATCGGCCCCACCACGTGATTTACCCATTGCTATTTGTGTGGCATTCGATAATTACACAGGCCCGACAGTCAACAGATTAGTTCCGATTCCACCGGTTACTCGGACATGGAAATCGGGCCAATCATCATGCTCTCGGTCTCAATTTCCTCTTTCACTAGCGTGGGCAGTCACTGTACATAAATCACAAGGGCTTACCTTAGATCAAGTCATAATAGATATAGGTGACAAAGAGTTAGCTGCGGGATGCACATATGTTGCTCTTTCACGGTCTAAGAGACTGGAGGACTTGGTCTTTGATAAGCCCTTTGATTATACAAGACTGCAAAAAATTAAAAACATGAAGGCACTACACGCCCGAATGTTGGAAGAAGAGAGGCTAAGAAACCTATAATGCCCACATTAGTTATTATAATATATAAAAAAAAAACTAATATAATTATGATCTACTTCCAACTTCTTCTTTCTTCCAACAACTTCTTCCAACATTCAGGCTTGTAGTGCCTTCATGTTTTTAATTTTTAATATGTTAGTTATTTGCAAATTTCCATAGTTTAATATCATAATATTAGTAAGATTTTACTGTGGGGGTCAGCCGGTGGATATTAAGACTATTTTCATACTGCAAAAGCGTGCAATTCGTGCTATGTAATATAAGTGATGCGTCCAAGAGTTTAATATGACATACCCTACCATCTTTGTACATTTACGAAAATATTATGTATGTCAGGAAAAAAATAGATAAATTCAAGTTAAATAGTGATAATCATAACTTTAATATTAGAAATAAGAATAAGTTAGCTGATTCGATTCAGATTGTCCAAAACAAACCATAAATCATTTTAGGGAATTGTGTACGTTTTTATGATAAAATCCCTAAAGTAATAACGGGGCTCACAGAAGGTAAATTCAAAAGCCGTGTTAAAGACATATTACACAAAAAAGCCTTTTATAAAATTAGCTAATACGTAGAAGACAAATAGATGCCTAGAAACCTCTGCAATTACCTGTAAATAAATTATGAAACCAAGAGAAACATTGTAAACACATATGGAAAAAACAAGAAATCACTTTGAGTTTCTTGCTCGTTCTTCTCATGGAGGTGCCTTGCGAATGGGCGTAGAATAGTAAAATAAAATGTAAATAGAGTAACTTACATAAAATATAGTTTTAAACAATTATAAATATTAATAAGCAAAAATAATATGTTATATCTGTAAATAAATTTATTTGGTATACGAGGATTTTGTGTCATTTATTTATGTCATGTAATTTTAATTTAGATATTTTAAGTTGAGGTATTATGAGCTGAGTTTAGGCATTTTAAGTGTAGGTATTGTTGGTTAGGTTGATATGTGGAGGTAGGTACTTCTATTATAAATTAGGTGTTACAAACCTTCAGTTACATACATAAAGTGTAAAAATTGCAGGGAAATTGGGTCTGCGAGGTCCCAGTTCGCGGCGAACTACTAGTTATTCATTGTTCTAAACTAATTATTATTATTATCATTTATTATGTTTCTTTCAATTCTTTCATTGCTTGTTATATTGGTATTATCAATATTCGTTATTATATTATCATTATCTGTTCTGTTTATATATTAATTATTCATTGTTCTATACTAATTATTATCATTTATTAAGTTTCTTTCAATTCTATCATTAAACGTTATATAGGTATTGTCATTGTTCATTATTGTATTATCATTATCTGTTTATATATTAATTATTCATCGTTTTTTACTCATTATTATTATAATCATTTATTAAGTTTCTTTTAATTCTATCATTGATCGTTATATTGGGTATTATTCATTATTGTATTATCATTATCTATGCTGTTTATATTATAATTATTCATCGTTCTATACATATAATAAATATCACTTATTAAGTTTCTTTCAATTATTTCATTACTCGTTATTAAGGTATTGTCATTGTTCATTATTGTATAATCATTATTTGTTCTGTTTATTTATTAATTATTCATCGTTTTTTACTCATTATTATTAACATTTATTAAGTTCTTTTAATTCTATCATTAATCGTTATATTGGGTATTATTCATTATTGTATTATCATTATCTATGCTTTTATATAATAATTATTTATCGCTCCATACTTATTATAAATATCATTTATTAAGTTTCTTTCAATTATATCATTACTCGTTATATAGGTATTTTCATTGTTCATTATTGAATTATCATTATCTGTTCTGTTTATATATTAATTATTCATTGTTCTATACTCATTATTATTATCATTTATTAAGTTTCTTTCAATTCTATCATTACCTGTTATATTGTATTATCATTATCTGTTCTGTTTATATAATAATTATTAATTGTTCTATATTAATTATTATTATCATTTTTAAGTTTCTTTCAATTATTTCATTACTCGTTATATAGGTATTGTCATTGTTCATTATTGTATTATCATTATCTGTTCTGTTTATTTATTAATTATTTATCGTTCTATACTCATTATAATTATCATTTATTAAGTTTCTTTCAATTATATCATTACTCGTTATATAGGTATTATCATTGTTCATTATTGTATTATCACTATCTTCTACAAATGTTTGCGAAGCCAGTATGGTAACTGTGAAATAACAAGAGAGAGAATTAAATAAATTAAATTGACAAATAATACATTTGATTGGTTGGTTAAATACATTTATTTTATCTAAAAACTTATACATTATAAAATAACTATCTTTATTCAAATAAAATACGATAGACCTTAAAGAATAATGATACAGAGATGTTTATTGCCGTGTAATATACATACAATAGTGTAGTTCAAACAAAATTTATAAAAGCAAGGATCGCAGTATGTTGAAATAATCTTAATAAATTATTACATAGTACAGTCTGTATGTTCCCTTTATATGCTTAGATCTTTAAAAATTCCATGTAACGGCCTTTAACGCAGTTTTTTTAAATAGATAGAGTGAGTCAAGAGGAAAGTTTATATTATGTTTAATATTATATAAGTACATGCATATTATTATAATAGAAAAACACCTTTGTTTAGGTGCAAGCCATTTTAGTAATGGCTTGCACCTAAAACATCAATTGGACACTCTTTGAATTCTGCGTTTGTCTCTTTGATAAAACTGCATAGATGCCTCCAAGCTTTGGAGGTATCATTTGTACGGTTTTTTATTGCTATGATGGCTTGACGCCATCGTAGCAAAGGTGCTACATTTTCTATTTCCTGATAGCTATAGACTTTAACTTCAACATAGTACGATCCTTCCTTATAAATATTAGTCTGCCGCGCAATACCTTTCGGCAGTCGTTTGGTGATTTGCGAAATTACTGGCGCTGACTTTTTACTGCGAGGAGCCGTCTCCTCGTCCTCGCTGAAGTTAAACAGCTCGTTCGCTGTTACTAAGGGCACAGTATGGCTGACGCTGGCGACGTGCTCTGCAGGCTCCCGGCTGTCTTGAAAAGAAAAGTATTTTTAAGCGATACTCCTGATTATAATTATAACGTTACTGTGAACAGGTACGTTCACACATACACATAGTAGGTATACTATGTTACATACTACAGACTGGTCTATATGTTATTTAGCTACAGTCTGACTTAGATATCAAATTATAGCTCAATATTTTTAACAATTTATACACTTGTATGTTTGAAGGCTGAAAGTTTGTGTATATAATAAACCTTCAATTGTACAAACAATTAGGAATGATAATATGATGATGTTTACCTTTATCGATGTCCTCGGACTCGCTACCGCTCGAACCGAATATATCTTTGTATTGAGGACGCGGTTTCATCGATACCGGAGCGATGTGTACTGCTCCGGGCTTGTTCCGTTTTTTTGGGATAGAAGGAGCGGCAGCCGGCTTGTTGAGGTCGGGCATATCTCGACCTCGGACCGCAGGCTCACGAACTCTCTTTGATGGACGAGTCGGGGCCTCCAGCTGCACTCCAGTTCCGTCGGATGTATGACGGCTTGAAGAGGCCTGTGGCATACGCCGATGGCTCGAGCCCGGCTGCGACTCAGCTTCGCTGGGTGTGCGCTCCCGGCTCGATCCCGAGTGCCGATCGGCGTGATGTTTTGAACGTTGTTTAGGGATCGTCTGTTCAACTTCTACGGCATGCCTAGAAATACAACAAAATATTATATAACTGATAAAAATGCAATGAACAGATACAATGAACCGATGCAATGAACAGATACAATGAACAGATACAATGAACAGGTTAAATGAACAGATACAATGAACAGATACAATGAACAGATACAATGAACAGATACAATGAACAGATTAAATGAACAGATACAATGAACAGATACAATGAACAGATACAGTGAACCAATGCAATGAACTGATCATTGCATCTGATAGATAGATTGGTAGTTAGACAGACAATGAATAAAAAAATAAAATTAAATTTATAACTTACATCATTTTAATAATTTTCCGGGTACTTTGAAGATCGGGAAGAAGATTTGTGAAGCTCGGGATGAACTGTGACAATTGAGGCTCCAGACTTGGCTTAAATGCACCTCACTCGTATGTACTTTTTCCATATATGAAAAGAACGTATCAACAATCCGAAATGCAATGACTGCAGTAAATAGATACTAGCTAATTATCCCGTTCTGTCTCTAGATAATATTTGTTTACAAGCTTATTGTGTATAAAATATATTTCTGGAAGTCTGAGTAGGAACTTTATCCTAAAAAATATTAATACGGTAATTATATTAACTAGATATGTAGTGATTTAAATTGCTAAACTGATTGAGATAAAATTTATAATCGAGTTAACTGATTGGTTTGTTGTTAGTTCCCTATACGTTGTCATCTATTCTATGTTAAATATATAAAAGGAAAGATGGATCTATCAACGTACATCCTGAACCGCTGAACGGATTAAGTTGAAATTTGGAACACAGACAGGTTTTATGACGTAGACCTCCGTTAAAAAGGATTTTGCCATGCGGGGGTGAAGCCGTAAGCATAAGCTACTAACTAATAAATAATAAAGTACTATTCTGCTGGGTAACTAATATCTGTTTGTTAATCTTTTATGCTGAACCGATAGAGCTGAAATTCAGTAGATATATTATAATAGATTCGGTAGAAGGGCACTGTAACTAGCTAAATTACTGGGCTAGAGAGTCTTAACATCTTATGACTCTTGAGTAAGAAGCGTTGGTGCAGTGCACCTAGGATTTCACATCATTGTGAAATCCTTAGTAGCACTGTACTGATTATGGGCAGCATTATCTCTTAACATCTGGAGAGTGTCTCGCTCGTCTTCTATTTCATCACATAAAAAAATAGATTATAAAGATTAGATTATAGTAACGATACTACAAACTAGTGTATGAACGTGAAAGTATACTATGTGGACATGATTATTTTTAATGCATTAAGGGCTGGACCAAATGAGTTGAAATTTGGTACTTATATAAATATTGCTTAGAGTTTAGATAAACTCATAGACTACTTTAGAGCGAGTAGGAAAAGTCGAACTATAGTATTTGCTTAATAGCCTCTTTTTCGAAGTCGGTAAATAATTATTGCTTCGCTGCATTTATTATATATGGTATGTTTGTCTACTGACTCACCGCGCACGTATCTAATTGCGGCATGCGGCTAATATGGGTAACACATAAACACATAGACTAATTGGGTGTGTATGCGTATGTTACTACCTGCGTAAACTCTAATTAAAATAAACAAAGTCATCAAAAATATTCCTATATAAAACCTTAAATATTAAATTAATTTATAGCAGTACGAAGTTGCATTAAGTACCTAATAACAGGACGGAAGAAAAAAAGTCCAGAAGAAATTAAAGTAGTAATTATATTTTGTCCATATGGGCAACGATTCATGGATCCAAATAATCATCTTACTCAAGCAAGCTATGCGATACAACCTTTGAATACAACGGGGTGCAGTAAAGAAGCTTACTTCTTGTATCAAAACGATATCCAGTGGAACTAAAGTGATTCGCATAGAGAAGTATATAACGCGACTCAGTTCGAAAATATGGAGGAATCTATATATGTAGGTGCGATCCAGAACTATGCTCACAACACGTTGTTTCAAACGTTAATACTGATTTTATTTAGGCGAAAGTGAGAGATATTTTGAAATCCATGGACAATTCTTTGTATGTTTCATTGTTAAGTCTAATATCATGTACAGATTATAACAATTATAATTTCTATTAGTATAAGTATCTTATATAATAATTTTGTAACATAATCATACATTTATAAATAAACAAATTGAAATGATCATTGTGAAAAAAAAAGGATCTTAACTTGTAATTACTCATCTTTTCAATAACAATGCGTCATCACGTCAATACATTGAATATGTTACCTTTGTTCCTACATATTTTATCTACATACATGTATTGTATGTACATGTATTTATGCGATGGTGACAGATATTATAATATCTATGGATAATTTTTTGTATGTTTCATTGTAAAACTAGTTAAATGGAAACTATATTATGGTCTCCATGACGTAAAGATAATCGATTTTGATAATAATTATGATGGTATTTTAATAACAAACGCTGCAAAAAACGATCAAAAATATACTACGAAGGTTTAATCTTATGTGCTAGAATTATAAGAATAAATCATTTATATGTTGACCTCAAACCCGAACAAATAGTAGTGATGAATAGGTACATTGTGAAATGATGTAGCTTTATTTAAAACGACAGATCTTTTCATGTTACATAATATTTTATATTTGAAATAATTGATCACTACATGCAATGATATTTTTTTAGTAAGTAGGTACTTACTGAAATGAAAACCTGATATTTGAATAAATTGTAATAATATGCAAACATGGCACGAAAATAAAAATATATCATCCTATCACATAAACCTGTGTTCTTACAATATTATGCATCTATCGTGAAAAGATAGGTCGTTGTCTGCAGTGATCTCTTCTTTCAATCAATAATGCTGATCCGTGTTTTGTAATGAAAGAAATTCCTTGTATCTATTACTAATGTATGATAAATTGTATAATATAATATGTATAAATTGATCATTACTAATACAAACAGAACTGAAAAGATGGGTCATTGCAAGAAACTTGAAATTGAAAAAAATATAAAATAAAAATAATGATTGACTGGGAATTAGGGTTTCTGGATCTATTCAAACCTGAATGACGGATCATTTTGATGATTGACTGGGAATTGGGGTTTCTAGATCTATTCAAACCTGAATGATGGATCATTGCAAAATGATCCATCATTCAGGTTTGAATAGATCCAGAAACCCCAATTCCCACCTACTCCCGTCAATATGGGTATCAAATGAAAGGGCTTGACTAGTAGAATACAACGCACTATAACAAATTTAAAATCCAAGATGGCCGCCACCACAAAACCGCGAATTACATAATATTTTGAAAACGTTGCGTTGGGGGTTTTTTAAATTTTTAATTTAATTCACTTGTTAAGTATACAACGAAGTAAGACGTCCAATGTTCTCCTGATAGTAAGAGATAACGCTGCCCATAATATTAGTACAGTTCTCCCCAAAATTTCACATTAATGTAAAATTCTAGGTACACTGCGCTGCTGTAAATAAACGGCATAAACTCACTTGTATTAACTTCGGCTTCGTGCCGACTGTTTCAATCCTGTACGAGGATCTTCTTCAGGGAGTAGCTGCGGCACGGTAAAGACATATACAGTAGTTTGACTCCATAGAAACGGCCGGAATTAGGGAGTGAGTAGATGTGGGCAGATGTGGGTAGAAGTGGGTATATAATCCAGAAGCGGGTGCCACGCAGCGACGGGCGGACGTCGCGATAGTTTTTTTGCAAGTATTTAGTGTAATTTACGTTATTTACTTTGGACGTATGTATACATAATACTAGCTTACCCGGCAAACGTTGTTTTGCCATATAAATAATTTAAATTTTATGAAAACATTGTCTCTTATAATTTTTTCATACAACCAATATTTCCATTGACATTTCAAAATAAAGATTCATAATGATTGATTTTTTGGAAACTATGAAAATCTTAATTGTTCAATTACATTTTTTTAATAAAATTAAATTAAAATTACATTTTTATAAGATCAACAACATTTTCGATATAAATAAAAAAAAGTATACTTACAACACAAAATCCGTTGTTATTGGAAGCTCGTGTCACGTGTTGAGTACTTTTGAGGTTATAAAATCACTTGATTAACTAATCGTGCAAAATACACTCAAAATTGATAATTTAATTATTATTGATAAAATAGGAATGATTAAAAGTTAATATGAGAGTTACACTGAGATAGCAAAATAATAATTGTCAACGTTACTACTACACTTGATGCATAAACAATAATGATGGCCGACAACTGTGTAGGGAGTGAGAAAGAAAGGAGACCGGCTTCGTTCTCATCCCTACTCCGTGCTGTTTACTGGGTCTTAAGTGACACCTGTAGACATCTGGCGGGGATAACTAATTAAATGACGATTGATCAGTTTTCGACCGGAGAGGAAAAATGATTAAATTACTAAAATGGCTATTAAAAATAGGGGTTGATCGTAGAAGGGTGAAAATTGAGGATTGTATGTATTTTTGTATGTTGTATCATAAAAAAATAGAAATTAAAAATTTTGTCTAAAAAAAAAAAAAAATTTAGGAGTGGACTACCCCTAACATTTAGGTGGATGAAAAATAGATGTTGGCCGATTCTCATAGATACCGGATAAGGACAAAAAATTTCATCAAAATCGGTTAAGCCGTTTCGGAGGAGTATGGCAACAAAAACTGTGACACGAGAATTTTATATATTAGATAATAAATTATATAAAATGGCAAAAAATAGCATTCGATATTATGCTGTTTTTGAGGTAAGTTAGTATGAAGTTATTATAATATTTATTGTTTATTTTTAAAAGTATTCTGCTGAAGTAAGAGTGCGAGTAAGAGACCGAGTAAGAGTGCGAGTAAGAGTCCGATAAGAGTGCAAGTAAGAAACTGAGTAAGGATGCGTGTAAGTGTCCGAGTAAGAGTGCGAGTAATAGTCCGATTAAGAGTGCGATTAAGATTCCGAGTAAGAGTGCGAGTAAGAGACCGAGTAAGAGTGCGAATAAGAGTAAGATTCTGAGTAAGAGTTCGAGTAAGAGTTTGAGTAAGAGTCCGAGTAAGAGTCCGAGTAAGAGTTCGAGTAAGAGTGCGAGTAAGAGTTCGAGTAAGAGTTTGAGTAAGAGTGCGAGTAAGAGTCCAAGTCTTGTCTCTTGTCTTGTCTCTTGTCTTGTCTCTTGTCTTGTCTCTTGTCTTGTCTCTTGTCTTGTCTCTTGTCTTGTCTCTTGTCTTGTCTCTTGTCTTGTCTCTTGTCTTGTCTCTTGTCTTGTCTCTTGTCTTGTCTCTTGTCTTGTCTCTTGTCTTGTCTCTTGTCTTGTCTCTTGTCTTGTCTCTTGTCTTGTCTCTTGTCTTGTCTCTTGTCTTGTCTCTTGTCTTGTCTCTTGTCTTGTCTCTTGTCTTGTCTCTTGTCTTGTCTCTTGTCTTGTCTCTTGTCTTGTCTCTTGTCTTGTCTCTTGTCTTGTCTCTTGTCTTGTCTCTTGTCTTGTCTCTTGTCTTGTCTCTTGTCTTGTCTCTTGTCTTGTCTCTTTTCTTGTCTCTTGTCTTGTCTCTTGTCTTGTCTCTTGTCTTGTCTCTTGTCTTGTCTCTTGTCTTGTCTCTTGTCTTGTCTCTTGTCTTGTCTTGTCTCTTGTCTTGTCTCTTGTCTTGTCTCTTGTCTTGTCTCTTGTCTTGTCTCTTGTCTTGTCTCTTGTCTTGTCTCTTGTCTTGTCTCTTGTCTTGTCTCTTGTCTTGTCTCTTGTCTTGTCTCTTGTCTTGTCTCTTGTCTTGTCTCTTGTCTTGTCTCTTGTCTTGTCTCTTGTCTTGTCTCTTGTCTTGTCTCTTGTCTTGTCTCTTGTCTTGTCTCTTGTCTTGTCTCTTGTCTTGTCTCTTGTCTTGTCTCTTGTCTTGTCTCTTGTCTTGTCTCTTGTCTTTTCTTGTCTCTTGTCTTGTCTAGATAGTAGCTTAAGTAAGTAGATAATATGAAATAGGTAGGTACCTACTGTATGCGGGCAGCGGCTGCCCGGCAGCCCTATGACTTGCGCATGTACCGCGAGACTGTAGGTATTTATGTTCAAAAATCACGCTCAGTCAAACTACTGTATATCTCTTTACCGTGGCTGCGGTTACGCGCCGACGTCCGCGCCCCGCGCCGCACTGCCAGAGGGCCTATTGGCTAATTCTCACCCACTACGATTGATGGCAACTTCAATCCCCCATGTCCATGTCATTCATGTCCCTTTTGCCAATATCCCTGTGCATTTCTGTAAATTGTTTTGTTTTTTAGGGTTCCGTACCTCAAAAGGAAAAAAACGGAACCCTTATAGGATCACTTTGTTGTCCGTCCGTCCGTCCGTCCGTCTGTCTGTCTGTCTGTCTGTCTGTCTGTCTGTCTGTCAAGACCCTTTTTCTCAGGAACGCGTGGACGTAACAAGCTGAAATTTATAGGAAATACTAAGGTCCATTGCCTCTTGGTGCTGTGAAAAATTCAAACTTCTAGGCCAACTCAATCAAAAGATAAAGTCGAATATGTCGCAAATTTCAGCAAATTTTCGACATTCGCAAATAAATCAAAACCTATGGGGTACTTCTCGTGAACTCAGAATCTTGAAATTTGGCACGAAGCAGCTTCTTAGAGTACAGATAAAGGAAAAATTGCGAAAACCATAAATTAATATTTTCATCATATGAAAAAAATATTTTGAATAATTTCATACTTTCTACCCCTTTTCTCGTGAACGCGTAAACGTGTTAAATTGAAATTCATATCAAATACTTAAGTCTATAATACCTTTAAACTGTAATAAAATCAAACCTCTATATCAACGCATTCAAAAGAAACAGCCATTTTAGTCGCAATTTTAAACTCGCAAATACTCTCAAAAAATCAAAACCTACAGGGTACTTCCCGGGATCTCAGAATCTTGAAATTTGGCAAGAAGCAACTCCTTAGAGCACAGATAAAGGAAAAATTGCGAAAATTGTATATTTTTAGTTACATCATATAAAAAAATATTTTTAAAAATTTCATACTTTCTACCTTATTTCTCATGAACGCGTGCAGGTATTAAACTGAAATTTATATCTAATACTAAGGTCTATTATACCCTTAAACTGTAATAAAATCAAATATCTATCTCAACGCATTAAAAAAAAACAGCAATTTTAGCCGTATTTTTTAACTCGCGACTACTCTCAAGGGAATCAAAACCTACAGGGTACTTGCCGTTAACTCAGAATCTTGGAATTTGGTACGCAGCAACGTCTTAAATTACATGCATAGGAAAAATTGCGAAAACTATAAATTTTTTGTTACATCATATAAAAAAATATTTTTAATAATTTTGTATTTAGTATCCCTTTCCTCAAGAACGCGTACAGGTATTAAATTCAAATTCATACCAAATACTCAGCTTTATAATAACTTTAAGCTGTACAAAAATCAAACATCTATGTCAACGCAATCAAAAGAAACAGCAATTTTAGCCGCATATTTTCAAACTCGCAAGTACTCGCAAGGGAATCAAAACCTACAGTATATAATATTATACCCACTTTTCCTTAGGGTTCCGTAGAAACCCATAGGTTTGTACGGAACCCTCGGTGCTCGAGTCGTACTCGTACTTGACCGGTTTTTATTATTATGATTATTAATATTTTTTTTTCTCAAAAAAAAATGTAACTTCACTTAAACTGTTATGGTCTATTAGCCCAGTCAATGAGTGCCCAAAAAGGGTATGTGGATCGAAAAGTCGAAAGCAGAAAAACTAACTTAGTAACTTTGTTTGGACTAGTTAGGAGATAAACATACTAAAAGTCCCCACCCCTCCGAGGTGAGCCCGGGGGGGGAGGCCGAAGAAGATCCCATTTTTAGGTTTTTTGCTTATATGTCAAAAACTGTGCGTTGTACGATATTTTGTTGTACTATATTATTAAACCTCATAAAATTTTCTACAACTTCGGCCTTGACACTTTTTATCTATCTCCAATCGTTGTCCAGCTATGAGCTTCCAAACATGGTCTATTTTGAAGACGCTTAAATTAGTTTTCCATACAAAGTCGGTAAAAAAATCTTACTAATAAAATTTGACCAACTTCTGGTTGTCGTATCATAATGAAACTTTGTAAATATCTAGAAATCTGATGACAGTTTAATAATCTGGTACCACTGAGCTGATCTGATGATGGAGCCAGGAGGTGTCTAATGAAACTCTTCAATGGCTATTAGTAAACCCGACGAGTTTGGGCACATTACATTCGAATCGATGAGACTTTTTCATAACGCTTGCTGTCGAGGGTCTGATAATGGATCAGGAGGTGCCTACGTCTCATCAATCCGAGTGTAATGAGTCTAAACTCGCCGGTTATACTAATAGCCATTGAAGGGTTTCAGTAGACACCTCCTGTCTCCATCATCAAATCAGCTTAGTGGTACCAGATTATTAAACTGTCATCAGATTTCTAGACATTTGCAAAGTTTCATTATGATACGACAACCAGAAGTTGGTCAAATTTTATTTGTAAGATTTTTTTACCGGCTTTGTATGGAAAACTAATTTAAGCGTCTTCAAAGTAGACCATGTTTGGAAGCTCATAGCTGGACAACAATTAGAGATAGATAAAAAGTGTCAAGGCCAAAGTTGTAGAAAATTTTAAGAGGTTTAATAATGTTGTACAACAAAATATCGTACAACGCACAGTTTTTGACATATAAGCAAAAAACCTAAAAATGGGACCTTCTTCGGCCTCCACCCCCTCGGGCTCACCTCGGAGGGGTGGAGACTTTTAGTATGTTTATCTCCTAACTAGTCCAAACAAAGTTACTAAGTTAGTTTTTCTGCTTTCAACTTTTCGATCCACATTTCTTCTTTTACTGGACTATATGTTATGATTGGCAATAAATGTTTTTGAAGTTATACTTCTTTTGGCGCGATAGAGAAAAATGATGAGTGTGAATTTTACGATGCGCGCGCACACCGACACCTAAATTCTACATCGTGAAGTTAGTTCTAGGTGGCATGCATGAAAATTGATAACTATGTTCAAGTTGTATATTCTAGTATTTTTATATTTAGAACACGTGTTTCGTAAGGGTACAATTAAACAGTGTGAATAAATAAATATTATTTTGGTGTTTTTATTAAATCAATTTAATATACGACGGTGATACTAACCATTTATTATTTATTTTTCCATACGCCAAAGAAGTATAACTTCTAACGCGTGTACATAAATACACACAATTTTTTTTTCTTTCTTTCTTTCAATGTACATTGCTGCTTTTGATACTTTACTCATATTAACGAGGATGTTTAAGCACGTAGGTAATGTACGCAATTTTATCAATGGATTCTAGCATTTTACATGTCGTTTTGCGATAGCCATTAGGCCCTCAGGATCGAAACGGTCGGCACGAAGCCGAAGTAAATACAAGTGAGTTTATGCCATACGATTTTTAAAACTATCGCGAGTGTTCTCCATAACTAAAAACAAAAACGGCACAACTCACGTCTAATATTGTCGAGAATATCTCGACCACGGTTTCGGACAATTACGATGTCCTTCATCAGGAGATCACGCCTGCAGTAACCGGCGCTCACTGGCTAAAACAACGAGTACAAGTAACCTTATCAAGTACAGAAAGTAACGTAGTAACGTAAAGAAAAGTAACGCATTTTTGAAATTTTTATATTTTTACTTTTTACACAATATACACAGTTGGATTGAAATACGCTTACACTTTCTAACATTTCGGTGATTATTTCCTAATTTTTCAGATTATTTAAAAAAGAAATTGCTAATCAACAAAATTAAATCCTTTTACTAAGATAAAATTAATAAATTAACTTTTATTTTCTATACCATTACAAGGAAGAAGATTTATTTATTGTAAGGTTCAATTTAAAATAAAGATCTTGAAAAGTAACGTAAAAGTCATCTATACAAGAATGCAAAAGTAACACAAAGGGTCAAAAAGTAACAATTATTAGTTATTATTTAAAATTTAGTGTTAATTCCGCTCTAAATTTGTGAGTCTAAGTTTTAAGAGACGGCGAGGAATTCAAACGTTACCAAAATAGTAATTAGTATTAATTCCACCACCGAGTGCACCACCCGCCCTCCCACATATGCATGCATTAAGGGTTATAACTGTTTGTTAGTGTTAGTTATGTGGTTACGCGTAACTTAGCTAGAACAAAGGATACGAAACAACGATGACAAACCGCGGCCGGACGCTACGCAAAAATAGACTACAACGCAGACACGTGTTTCGGCATCTTCAGAGAGATGTTCACTCCTTTGTTCTAGCTAAGTTTAAGTAACCACATAACTAACACTAACAAATAGTTATAACCCTTAATGCATGTATATGCGGGAGTGCGGCTGTTGCACTCGGTGGTGGAATTAATACTAGTTACTATTTTGGTAACGTTTGAATTCCTCGTCGTCTCTTAAAACTTAGTTAGACTCACAAATTTAGAGCGGAATTAACACTAAATATTAAATAATAACTAATCATTGTTGTGATGGATTTCCGCAAAGTAACGCCTAGTTCCATTAATAGTCAAAAAGTAACATAAAACGTTACAAAAGTAACGATCTGGCAACAATTTGACAAAAATGCAACATAAAGAAAATAATTTTGACATCTGTCAGAGGTAAAATAACTGTGAATGGTCTATACCACTTATGTCTGACGCATCGTTAGGCTGCAGACACACCGCACTTGTTGTATCACATTCGCGGACAGACGTTAACGCACGATCACGGGTACTGAGCACAGGCATCCACGCCGAAGGAATGGCCTATCCACGATCCCGATTAAAATTAGCATAGCGACCAATTTCGATTGCCTCCTTAAATTTCCGCGGCACGAAAAACTTCTCCTTTGCCAGGACGGAGACTTTATCGAATCTCAGATAATGCTTCGAATCGGAGATGTATGCGTGTTCAGCTACTGCGGATCGGTCAGTTTCCATATTCTTCACGGCCCTAATGTGTTCCGTAATTCGTGTGGAAATGTTCCGTTGTGTTTCGCCAATATAAGATCGACCACAGTCGCAAGGGATCTTATATACACCCGGCCCACACAATGCCTCCTTGTCCTTCGGCGATGGCAACAGTTGACGCAGCTTACCAGGCGGTCTGAATCTAGCCCGGATTCCACACCTGCGGTCCAAGAGACGATCGGTCTTATCTGTCACACCCTTGACAAAGGGCAGATACACTGGCGATCTTCCTGGCATTTCCGGTCGCTTCAACCTGTCAGGGTTGGCCAGCGACGGCATCGACTCCAGCTGAGTTTATGCCGTTTATTTACAAAGATGAATGACGTCATTGTTCGCAAGTCACGATTCAGGGTGCATCCATCATATCCATAAAGATCCATCGATCATATCTATAAAGGCTCTAATGTCCCGCTTCCAGGAAAATATGGCGTAAAATAAAGCGCGCTCATGATTTATTAGGTACGGTATTCTTTTACTTGATTTCTTGCTCTAATGATCTATTTTTAACTCCCGACGCAAAAACTACGGGGTGTTATAAGTTTGATATGTATGTCTGTGTGTGGGATATAAATAAAAGGGCTTCATTAGTAGAATACTGCGTGGGTGGTATTTTTTTTTAATTTAATTCACTTGTTATAACAGAATTAAGTTCTTTTATTCGTCATAGGTTCGCCTTTGAACACGATCTTGCGTGATGTTAAGCTACGCGGCCGTTAATGAAAGATTATACCTAGAAGGTGGAACATATCCCTGCCTTTTTTTTTGACCCAGGAAAAATGCGTTACGCATCATCACCGCACGCCGGGGGGCGCGGGGCGGTATGTGGGACTCCTGGCTTTACTAATCATCATACCGGAACACGGTCACAATTCACAATGACCGCTTGGCGACACGGTTTTGTCCAGTGGGTAGTAACTAGTAACCAGCCACGGCCAAAGCCGCAACCACCAGTATAAAGGTTATAGACGATGATAAAAGATTGCTTTATGCAAAGACGAAAGTTTGACGAAGAAAGTTTAAGACCGCCGATTGTTTACCTCTAGTTTCAAGTTCTGGTATGCAATAAAGAAAGAAAGAAAGAAAGATAAATATTTATTAAGCACAGAAGCACAGGCACAAGAATATTTTTCGTATACATAGGTACTGTAGTATCACAATTCACAATTCACCATAAAATAAAAACATTCTATTGTACGACCTATTGCGTGTGTAAAGAGTTATTCTATTCTATCTCTTCACCAGGGGTAGACTTCCTTTGCAGGAGGTCGTCTAGGTGGGTGGTACCCCAACAGTGCCAGTTATTCTACCGCCTGAGCAGTGATGTGCAAACATTACTGTGCTCCGGTAGGAGGGCTCTGTAGCTAGTGAAATTACTGGGCTAAAGAGTCTTAACATCTTATGACTCTTGAGTGAGAAGCGTTGTTGCAGTGCTCCTAGAATTTTACATCATTGTGAAATCCTAAGTAGCACTGTACTGAATATGGGCAGCGTTATCTCTTAATATCAGGAGAGCGTCTTGCTCATCTTCTACTTCATCACATAAAAAAAAAAAATCTAATATAATATTTAACCTAGTCAACATTCCCATATGGAGTACTTTTACAGATAGTGAATCGCGAAATAATATTGTATAGTGTTCTTTATTTACATTGAGTGCAATTATACGGAACTAGGTTATCGTAACAAATCAATAATTTTATCTATCCATGTATGACGTATATCCAGTGTAAACTACGTACCTATGCCTTGGGGTTTCTGAGCCTTTATTTTGTGCAACAAAGGTATTTTTCAGTTTTATATAAACACTAGCTGTGCCCAGCTGTTTTACCCGCTGTACTATAGCCTATATGTTATTCCAGGATCTAAGCTATCTCTATACAAAATTTCAGCTCAATCGGTCCACCCGTTGAAGAGTAACAAACATCCAGACATCCCGACAATCAGACATCCATTCTTAGGTACAAACTTTCAAGTTTATAATATTAGTAAGATTCGTCAAGATGACTACGTATCTTTCGAGGTGCGTAGTCATTTAGACGAATGTTTAGCTGATAGGGTTAAAGGCGTAAATTATTTGAACAATTTACTTATATTAGAAAAAAATATTTTTGCGACTATTTTCATCCATTCTAATCAGTTCTTTTCCATTTTTCTTTTTTTATTTTTACTTTGTTTTTTTTTTTTCTAAATCTGATATGTTTTTGTACATGAATAAACATTTTACAAGCTTTATATTACTTTCACCTGTCTGTTGTCTGTCTGTCTGTCTGTCTGTAATCAAATCTTGCAAGTTTGATTTGACCCACTTCCCGGTTTCCAATTGAGCTGAAAATTTGCATGCGTGTGTAAATCGGATGACAATGCAATATTATTATGACATGGAGCTGATCTGATGATGGAGCTGGAAGGTGGCCATAGGAACTCTGTCATTAAACAACGCAACGCCATCGAGTTTGGGCTCATTTGATTCGTCTTGACGAGTACTATATGATGCAAGATGGTAATGATAATTAAAGCTTGTTTTTAAAAAGTATTTTTAAAATTTCACTTGTTTTATTTCATTTCATTTTTTTATTTGTGTATATTTAAACTATGAAGAGTGATCCTTCAACTCACTTCAGTCTTAAGAGCGTATATATCGAGTGACGCTCGCTCGGTCGCACTATTTGACAAATTTTGAAATATGACTTCATAGAGTTAATTTATTGAAAATTCCTTAAGAACAGCCCTCCATAATATTATTGCACACATTTTAAAAGTATTTCCAGTTTGATATATTTAAAAATGGCTTGAAAAGAATTTTAGAAAGAAAATTTTTTTCATTAATTCTTTTGGCTGTTCTTTAGGAATTTTCAATAAATTAATTCTTTGAATTTATATTTCAAAATTTGTCAAATAGTGCAAGCGATAGAGCGTCACTCGATATATTATACGCTCTTAAGTATAATTTAATCGTAATGGCCTATTGACAACCTCTGTGGCGCGGTGGGCTAATACCCGCCTGCAACGCAGAAGGTTGCGGGTTCGATTCCCGCATGGGACAAATGTTTGTGTGATCCACAGGTATTTGTTTCTGGTCTGGGTGGTTTTTTAATATCTATTATAAGTATGTATTTACAAAAGAAAGTATATAAGTATCCCACCAAAAACATTATGTAAAAAACTAGCCAAGTCTCGATGGAGCTGCTTGTTTATCTCTAAAAAGTAATGAAATCTAGACAAAGTCGTGCCAAGTATAAGGTTCCTTACTGCGATTTCTTTATTATTATAGTTAATGTTGTGTGACTTGGCCGTTGAAGGGTACACAAGGGTACAAAACCAGATGCTCCATGACACTTGGATCGCCTAAACATAAGTATTATTGAAATACGCAGCTTTATCAAGCCTACAATTGACTGGTTATCCAATCAACGTTTTCCAAGTGGAAATTTTCTATCGTGAATGGGTAGCGGACAGATTGGTGCAATAGTGTCATGGAGCACCTGGTATAATACCCTTGTGTACCCTTCAACGGCCAAGTCACACAACATTAACTATAATAATAAAGAAATCGCAGTAAGGAACCTTATACTTGGCACGACTTTGTCTAGATTTCATTACTTTTTAGAGATAAACAAGCAGCTCCATCGAGACTTGGCTAGTTTTTTACATAATGTTTTTGGTGGGATTTCACTTATTTTTGTAGAAACGCTATATTATAAGGTTATCAGAAATACAAACCGTAAGCGTGTTTTAAAATACAGTCAGCGCCATCTAGATACGTGTGCGTTCACTCTTAGTCCAATGCATCATAATATTATACCGGGAAGTGGGCCTAATTAAACTTGCAAGATTTAATTACAGACAGACAGACCGACAGGTGAAAGTAAATAAAAGCTTGTAGTAAAGGCGGTATGTCGATCTCTTCTAATAGTTTGGTTGGGCTCTTATTTTAGTTGGCCACGCTAGATATCGCCTGATCATAACTGACGATTTACGACACATATACACACTCACATATACATATACTATGCCTTAAATATATTTTGAATTAATAAGTTGGATATTACACAATTTTAACCATTGACTGCAAATGTAACTTTGTAATCCTATACATTTATATGAGATTACAAAGTTATTTATGCAGATGAATTATCTCGAAAACGAGACCGAAATTGCATGTTTTTTAGTTTTCCTATGGCTTATACAATAAATTCTAAGTATGTACCAAATTTCAGCTCTCTGAGTTTATGGGAAGTACTAGTTCTATTTTGATGATCATGAGTGAGTGAGTGTCGAAAATGCGAAACTTTGCTTTCGCTTAACTTCGGAACTTAATGACCTACAGACTTGAAATTTTGGATTTTAAGTATGTAATTATAGCTTACTGGATGATGAAAATTTCTGTGTTCTGGTCTTATCCAGAGGTTCTCAAATAGGGGCCTGAAAATGCGACGAAATGGTTCCTGTAAAGATGGTACGGCAGTGCTTGCTTCGCGCTCGACTTGCCGGGGGCACTACCGTGCCCCCAGATTATATCCGTTATCCTAACCACCATATTACAAGCATTAAGTTGCTTAGTTTGGGGTTAGGTGGCGCTGTGTGAATCCTCCTGAAATATTTATTTATTTATTCAAACCTGAGCGACATTCTCAACCGCCTACAATAATAGCGAAACAAAAGTGTATAGAAATATCTATGCAGTTTTGTTTCACTCCCGACGCGACGATAATACATAATATCACACAGGTTTGAATAAGCCTTAAGTGGAGTTAAACCTTATTCTTAATATTACTATTCACTAAATAGTCAATGACTATATTTAGTATAGATATGTATAATAATTTGTTACGCTATAGTTATCATATACAAGAAGAGTACAATCACTTTAAAATCACAGTCGTTTCGTTCAACGGACTGTTTAGCTGACATCTACATTTATAAAATGGTTGATCTATTTTAAGCCACACACGTTCCGTTTTAAGTTTGGAATCCCTTATTTTTTTTTTCTTGTAACGCGACACCAAACGGCAGCTACAAACCTTTTTGTATCCAAACTTTTTGATACCCACTGATGTGAAACGTGAAATCCATTTCACGTACAAATAATGGATGAAATGGGAAAAAGAATGGCGCAGTCGGTAGGATAACTTCACACGTTTTAATCAGCATATTATAATAAGGGGAACGTTTTAGCGGTGGTGGCCTAGGGGTTTTGTGGTATAGACATCATTCTGGGCCTGTAGCATGCCATACGGGATCCCGCTGAAATGTCAATAACTGTCATCACTGGACACCGAGTTTGAATCCCGGCCCTGCACCAATGACTATAATCTGTTAAATACGGGTTTTCCACTCGCTATTCTGGTAGGTAGGTACTGGTGTACTGATGCGTTGGTTGTACAGTCAACTACAAAGAGATGTATCCATGTTAGGCTTACAAATTGAAGTAAATATTCATTTGCCACAATGAACTACCCTTGGTTCGTGACATTTCTAGTAGCAATCAAACTTTATATTATCATCGACTCGTTTAATGATGAACAATGATGTATCCCACTACTTTTCCTTAGGTGATACATAATAATAGCATTTTAAATGAATCGAATATAGTATAAGATTTGGTGGGTACTGAAAATGTCACGAAGGGTAAATATTTTTTGCATACTAAAAGTTCCTTCATTTTGTAAGACTAACATGGATACATCTCTTTGTAGTTGACTGTACTGTAGTGTGGTACAATGGACAAAACCGTGTCGTCAAGCGGCCATTGTGGCCGTGTTCCGGCGCGATATTTAGTGAAACTAGGTTTATTCCACCTTCCAGGTTCAGTCTGCTACCACCTACGGCCTCATCGTCGTCAAGATCGTGGTCAAAGACTAACCTATCTTACTAATCTAACTTAATATTATAAACGTAAAAGTTTGTAAGAATGGACGTCTGGATGTTTGTTACCCTTTCACGCCTAAACGGGTGGACCGATTGAGCTGAAATTTTGAATAGAGATAGCTTAGACCCTGGAATAACACATAGGCTATAGTGCAGTGGGTAAAACCGCTGGGCGCAGCTAGTAATATATAAAAAGTTGCAACATTTCCAAGTGATATTTTTTTTTAGTCAGTTAAAAAACGTGTGACTCTACCCACTGTCGATGCTTTCTCTGTGATTGACACGATGCGTGAAAAGGGGCTGAAAAGGGTATGTATTAGGTAGCACCTCGGGAATTTTATTTTCGCCCCAAGTGGCGTAGATACCGACGTAATAATGCTCGAATTGCTTCCAACCGTTTAATGCCTACTTTAATCTATTATTGGTTGGATTTTTAAACGCTTTTCAAAACGTTCTTTTTAGGAGACATCGAAAGAGAGAAAGAAGCCTTATTTAGAGCAAGAGGGGGGCACTGGCAACCTGTATATCAAGTTTATTCAAAACCTAAGGCCAAGTCCCAATATTTTTTGGGAGTCCCAATATTTTTTGTTATTATTAATGTCAGCTAACGATTTATACAGGTTTTGTCGGTGGAAGCGATATAAGAAAAAAACAAAATGGCGAATCACAACGTAACATACAAAAATCTTTAAGCCCCTTTAACTTAATCAAATTACAATAAGATAATTCTACGATTTGCATTTCAAAGTTCGTCAAATCGTGCGAGTGAGAGAGAAGATCAAGCACCGACATTTAACAAAATTCATCAAAATCATCACCCCCTTTACCGCTGTTTTTAATAAATCGTTTCTATTCATGCCATAATGTACATTTCAAAACCGAAAACAGAGAGTTCGAGTGAAAGGGCATTTATAAAATCAACAAAGGTTACCTGGATAATTTTTCATCCGCCCGGGGAGGCACTTAGGAATGGTTCACAATGGGGCTATTATCTAAATAAATAAAATATAAATATTACATGACATTTCACACAGCGCCACCTAACCCCAAGCTAAGCAACTTAATGCTTGTGTTATAGTGGTTAGGTTAACGGATATAATAACTAACATAATTTTCTTTTGTAAATACATACTTATAATAGATATTGAAAGCCACCCAGACCAGACACAAATACTTTTGAATCACACAAACATTTGTCTTATGCGGGAATCGAACCCGCAACCTTTTGCGTTGAAAGCGGGTATTAGCCCATTGCACCACAGAGGTCAAATTTAAATACAGCTATTAGCTTTCATATAAATCTCCCGAAAATATATCTCTGATCGTTCGCTTAGATTACAACTTTTTACAGCAGATGAAGTCTACAAAGCTGTCACTACTAGAATACCACCAAAACAGTCGAAAGATGTATATGGGATCTCTATGGAGCTCATAAGGTATGCCATTATTCCACTTGCACCTGTACTTGCATCACTTTTTAATACTTGCATGAGGCAAGGATCATATCCAAAACCCTTGAAAGTAAGTAAAGTGGCACCAATTTTCAAGGGCAAGGGGAAAAGGGATAATATAGATGGGTATAGACCTGTATCTATAATTCCAGCTCTTGCGAAAATCTTCGAGAACGGTCTGAGTTGTAGGCTTACAAAATTCCTCGACGCTACTAACGCATTATCCAGTCGGCAGTACGCATACAGGTCTGGACGGTCAATGGTTTCGATGACCAGGGAGGTCGTAAGACGGCTAATGGACGCTCGCGAGCGTAAATTCCAAGTCGCTATGATCTGCTGCGACTTATCCAAAGCCTTTGACGTAGCCGATCATGAAGTACTCGCATTAAAACTAAGGCACTATGGAATTACTAATACGGCGTTTTCGCTGTTCACTGACTTATTGAGAGAAAGGTCGCAAATGGTCGATGCAGGTGACGGCAAAACCAAGTCAAAGGCACTGACATCGAAAATGGGAGTAGCCCAGGGGTCCTCAGTGTCTAATATACTGTTTTCGTTGTTAATGAACGACCTACCTAGCGCAGTGTCTTCGGCAGACATACTGATGTATGCTGACGATGTAGCAGCGATCGTCACGGCGAGGACTGTTGACGGTCTGGAGTGTCAGCTTAATAAGGTAGCTTCGGACCTAGCTGAGTGGTTCAATGCGAACGGATTAGCTCTCAACCTGGGTAAAACTCACTTCCTGCACCTGAACTTGTCTGGTCGTAGAATAAAGCCGCTCGTAGTATCAGTCGGAGGAATAAAAATTAACCAAGCCAAGTGTCTAACATTTCTGGGCTTCGAAATTGATGACCGGCTCACGTGGGAACACCACATACATAAACTATGTGGAAAACTAGGGAGTGCCTGTTTCGCTCTTAAACGAGTATCACGAGTGGTCCCGGCGGATGTAGCACGCACTTGCTACTTTGGCACGGTACACTCGTTGCTGCAGTACGGCGCAGAGCTGTGGGGACGCGCTGCCGACTGGGAGCGCGTCTTCCGCATGCAGAAACGCGCCGTCAGGGCTCTGGTGCGAGTATCGCAAAGGACGTCCGCCAGGCCACACTTTAAAGAACTCGGGGTTCTCACATTGCCTTCCACTGTAATATACCAAGTGGCGGTCTATGTGAGATCTAATCGTGATCAGTTTAAAAAGAATAGCAACAGGCACTCAATCTACACTCGGGGTGCAGACAAACTCTCCACAGTACAGCGGTCCCTCAGTAAGTCCGACAAATTGATGCACGTGATGGGCCCAGCCGTTTATAACAAGTTACCGGAGCACATTATCAACGCATCTAGTGAACAATGTTTCAAAATAAAATTAAAAAATTGGTTGCTTGAGCAAACATTCTACAGCTTTAAAGAATTTGTGGAATTTAAATTATAAATTACTTAATTTTGTTTTTTTTTTTTTTTTTTATCATTATTTTATTATATATTGAATAATTAATTTATTATTTAATTTTTTTCTGTATTGACATGTAATTTTTATTATGAATAAATTATGATTATGATTATGATTATGAAGCGTGATCCTGCCGACTGCGCCAAATTTTTTTAAAACTGTATATTTATTACAATAATTATATCAAATTATAGTGTTTGAACTCGTATCTAAACAATATCACGAGTTTATGCGTACGTGTTTAAACTACATATATCATATATAAGCAAAATTTTGGAAATTGCTAATATTTTTCAGTGGATTCGATAATGGAACAAAAACACACTACGTTTGCCTACATTCGCTATATATATAATGTTGCTAAAGAATATTTAAATAGTATACCAGCTTTAGCTTTAACAATATTTTAAGTTATTCAAAATCAACAAAGGTTTCCTAGATAATTTTTCATCCGCCCGGGGGAGAGAATTAGGAATGGTTTACATTGGGGAGGACTATTTAAATTTAAAAAGTTATTTAAAAGAAAGTCTTGCGGAAAGATTTAACAAGATCCTGTCGACAGCGCCATATATTTTTTTAGAGCGAAGAATATTTTGGAATTTTAACCAAAATATCCTATTCGGTGTTTATGTATCTTGTAAATAATTGAAATTGAATCAGTGTTTATGCTATATAAAGTTTTCATGCAAAATTTGAAAAAAAAAATGTAATTATGTATTTTTTTCATAGATTTTAACCAAAATATCCTATTCGGTGTTTATGTATCTTGTAAATAATTGAAATTGAATCAGTGTTTATGCTATATAAAGTTTTCATGCAAAATTTGAAAAAAAAAATGTAATTATGTATTTTTTTCATAGATTAAGAATTAAGAAAAGTGGTGGCTTCAGGTATGTGCAGGTACAACTATAGGCATTTAAATACACAAACTATACGGAGTCGTATTATATGTCATAGCTTTTATATATAGTACAAAATGTATGGCACAGAATACTAAATAATATAGATACGCTTTTGCATTAACAACATTTTAATACTACCTATTTAAAATCAACAAAGGTCGCCTAGATAATTTTTCATCCGCCCGGGGGAGGGACTTAGGAATGGTTCACAATGGGCTATTTAAAATTAATAAAAACCTCGCAAGAGAATAAGCGTGCTCCTACCAATTGTGCCAAAAATACATAATGTGTAGGTCGCGTTAGTGGCGCGTGGTGTGCCCTTGGGCGAGATACGTTGACGATATCCGGAGGGTTGCTGAGAGTGGGTGGAGAAGGAAGATGGAGGACCGAGTTGAGTGGCGTGCCGTGGGGAAGGCCTATGTCTAGGAGTGGACAAATATGGGTTTATGATGATGTGAAGATTTTATGAGATCCTGCCGACTGCGCCAAAAATATTATCTTACTTATATTATGTGAAAGTTTAAGAATGGATGTCTGGATGTCAGGATGTATGTTACTCTTTCACACCTCTCATCCGTTTGATGGACCGATTGAGCTGAAATTTTGTATAGAGATAGCTTAGACCCTGAAATAACACATAGGCTTTAGAAAAGCGGGTAAAACCGCTGGGCGCAGCTAGTAAATTATAATTTGTTTACTTCCAAGGGTGAATAATAGAATATGTAAAATAAAATTTCTTACAAAAGTGCTCCATTATTATTAAAATTTACCCCCCTATTTGAATAAATTCCTTTTGAGTTTGAATCAGTAATTCCCCTCTCAATGTGTACAAGCCTTAAGGATTTTTGTTATTATCGTAATTTATTAGGTTTAATAAAAGATACTTTGGAATAATGTTTATTTTAGAAACGTTTTCATTACAATTTTATTCGATAACTTGATGATTATATTTCTTTTGCCCATTAATATTGGTTTTATCATTTTATGGAACTTGCGATTTGTGAAAATCGTTTGTATGAATCATAAAGACCTGTTCAAACCTGGGTAGTGAAAAATATTGCGCTGGGCTGGGTAGAAGAAAATAGCTACTTATACCGCAAATTTCAATTAAATCGGTTCATCCGTTTAAGCGAACAATGTAACACAATTTCTTGTACCAAATCTCATTCTACTCCTTCAGTCAACTTTTATGCACAAAGGTTGTTTGGAAGTGATCGCTCACAAAGATAAGGCCGTCCATTGTGAACCAAACTATTTTAGTACTAATTAATAGTTGTAAGTAAATTATTATATAGTAAGTATTATATCCGTTATCCTAACCACCATAACACAAGCATTAAGTTGCTTAGCTTGGGGTTAGGTGGCGCTATATGAAATGTCTTGAAATATTTATTTATTATTTTTAACCCCCGACGCAAAAACGACGGGGTGTTATAATTTTGACGTGTCTGTCTATCTGTCTGTCTGTGTGTGTGTGTGTGTGTCTGTCTGTGGCATCGTAGCTCACAAACGGATGAACGGATTTTGATTTAAGTTTTTTTTTTGTTTGAAAGTAGAGTTAGTCGAGAGTGTTCTTAGCCATGTTTGGTGGAAATCGGTTCAAGATGGCCGCCGCTACAAAATGGCGGATTACTTTTTTCTTTCACGACCCCCTCAATATGGGTATCAAATGAAAGGGCTTTTTTTAACACATTATAATGTATTAAAAAATGATAAATTGTATTATTCTTCTGTTGTAATCTAATCCACAAAGAAAATATTAGTCGGATTTATTATTTCTATGCTCCCCGTCCCTTCAAAAATGAATACCAATATCCGTGTGACGTCACGAGTTAGAATTCATGGCACACCCGGACATGAGAGCCGGATATTATGGAAATATACCATAATGTTTGTGAACATTTTAATCTAAATACATATATAAAAGAAAAGAGTGACTGATTGACTGACTATCAACGCACAGCACAAACCACTGAACGGATTTGGTTGAAATTTGGAATACAGATAGGTTTTATGACGTAGACCTCCGCTAAGAAAGGATTTTGCCACGCGGGCAAAGCCGCGAGCACAAGCTTGTATAGAATAAGATCATAATTCATTTTAAAAAGCTTTTATTTTTACTTTCATCTGTGGTCGGTCTGTAATCAAATCTTGCAAGTTTAATTTGATGCACATCCGAGTTTCCGATTGAGCAGAAATTCAGCATGTAGAATTGAATAGAAAACACTTTATACACGGCAAAAAAACATACTTAAAAAATAATACACAAAGGGAACCATATTTGACTAAAACTCTACTATGACCTCCCTAATTCGATGACTACGCCTAACGACGACGACTAACTATCTATAAATCGGATGACAATGCAATATAATTATGACATCGAGCTGATCTGATGATAGAGCTGGAAGGTGGCCATAAGAACTCCGTAATTAAACGATGAAACTGCATCGAGTTTGGGCTTATTTGATTCGTTTTTACGAGTACTTTGGTGCTAGATGGTAATAATAATAAAACCTTGTTTTTATTTTATTTTCCCTTGTTTATTCATTATACCTATATATGTTAGCCCGTCAAGACGAATCAAATGAGCCCAATCTCGATGAGGTTACGTCGTTTAATTACGGAGTTCCTATGGCCACCTTCCAGCTCGATCATTAAATCCGCTCGATGTCATAATAACATTGCATTGTCATCCGATTTATACATGCAGCATGCCAAATTTCAGCTCAATCAGAAATCGGAAAGTGGATTAAATTAAACTTCCAAGATGATTACAGACAAACTGACAGACAGACAAACAGACAACAGACAGGTGAAAGTAAATAAAAGCTTGTAAAAAGGCACAGTTTTTTTATAAGATCATATTTAAAGGTGCAAGATTGGCGTCCCATCTGCACATTTTTACGGCATTCCCATTTCCTATAAAACTGATTTATTCTCGCCATGAAAGAAAAATGTCTATATCTTTCACATTTTACGATCTTTTTGATGTAACACTGTAATCATTTTGATGCATAGACTTTTGGTAACTTTATAATAAAATTGTAGAATTAAGAATAGAATAGGTATAATAGAATAGAATAGAAAACTCTTTATTGTTCACACAAATACAACAATATAAACTTAGAACTAACATTACACAGAAAAATGTGTTACAATTGGCGGTCTTATCGCTGATAGCGATCTCTTCCAGACAACCAAGAAAGAAGAATTATTTAAAAAAAGAAAAGAAAAAGAAGATTATTGTAAGAATTATTTTTAAAAAATTCAAAGATTTTGATGTTAAAATCGTGTCGCCAAGCGATCACTATGACCGAGTTCCGCTTCCGGCATTATGATAGACTAGCTGTGCCCAGCGATTTTAGCCGCAGTACTTATGTAGCCTATGTGTTATTCCAGGGTCTAATCTATCTCCATACCAAATTTCAGCTCAATCGGTCCACCCGTTTAGGCGTGAAAGAGTAACAAACATCCAGATATCCAGACATCCATTCTTACAAACTTTCACGTTTATAATACGAGTATTAGTAAGATTTTACAAAAAACTACGGAACCCTAAAAACCGACCTCCTATGATTATCTCATGGATGCCAATGCCAAAAATGGACTAAATTTAAATGGGACCACACAGGAAGCACCAGCTTTCAAATAAAAAAGAATCATCAAAATCGGTTCACCCAGTTAAAAGTTCTGATTTGACAAATCAAATAAATATATAATTACATAGTATAAAATAAAGTTGCTTCCCGCGTATCTCTCCCTATGTAGGTACGCTTATATCTTTAAAACTTCGCAACGGATTTTGATACCTACATATGTACTTAGAAGATAACTAGTGGACTCGTGCGCACTTTATCAATGTTTCTCTACTATATTACGCATGTATTATAGATATAAACCTTCCTCTTGAATCACTCTATTTATTAATGAAAACCGTATCAAAATCCGTTGCGAAGTTTTAGAGATATAAGCGTACCTACATAGGGAGAGATACGCGGGTAGCAACTTTATTTTATACTATGTAATTATATATTTATTTGATTTGTCAAATCAGAACTTTTAACTGGGTGAACCGATTTTGATGATTCTTTTTATTTGAAAGCTGGTGCTTCCTGTGTGGTCCCATTTAAATTTAGTCCATTTTTGGCATTGGCATCCATGAGATAGTCATAGGAGGTCGGTTTTTAGGGTTCCGTAGTTTTTTGTAAAATCTTACTAATAATAGGCGTACCCAGGGGGGGCAGGGGGGGGCAGCTGCCCCCCCCCTGGAAATCGAATGTCTTATATTATATCTGCAGAATAAGAAATAAAAATTTCTTGGCGCTCGCAATAAGGCGATTGCACACGTTTTGTAGTCAGAACTATATATTTTTTAGCTTTTTAGTAACAGTATTTCATTTTTTCACCACTCGGAGCGTACTCAATGCATACTTTTTGTCATCATATTTATAAAATTTCTTGGCGCTTACATCAAGTTCGTAGCTATAGAGGTAGTAGCACTAAATCTCTTACATGTAACTTTCGTGGTCAGAAATAATATATTTTCTTGAGGCTCGAATCAAGATTTGAAATTTTCTCGGCTCGCAGCAAACTGCTTGCGCTTTTATTAATTAGAACATTCAAATTTCTTGCAGCTCGGAACGAACTAAGCTCACCTTTCGTAGTCAGAAATATAAAAAATACTCGGCGCTCGTAAGCTGTACGCGCTCTTATAAGTGAAAATATTTAAATTTCAAAATGCTCAGTAAAGTAAAGAAAACTGCATGTTTTCCGTTGTCAAATATATACAATTTTCTTGGCAATAGTAGCAAGCTGCTTGCGCTATTTTACGGAAGAACATTTTAATTTTCCTACTGGTCGAAGCAAATTAACTGCACTTTTTCACTGTCAAAAATATTAAATTTTCTCACCGCTCGCAGCAAGTTGTATGCGCTCCTATATGTCAGAATATTTAAATTTAACCCCTCAGCGAAAGATAACTTCACTCTTTTCGTTACCAAAAATATAAATTTTTTTCGCACTGTTTTAAATAAGAATAATTAAATTTCCAACCGCTCGCAGCAAGTTAACCGCACTCCTAAAAATATAAAATTTTCTCGGCCCTCACAGCAAACTGCTCGCGCTATTTTAAGGAAGAATATTATAATTTTTGTTCCGCTCGGAGCAAGTGAACCGCACTTTTTTCCTTGCCAAAAATATAAAATTTTCTTGGCGCTCGCAGCACACTGTTCGCGCTTTTTATGGTAGTATATTTTAATTTTTCTACCGTTCGTTGCAAATTAAATGCAGTATTTTTTATAGGTCCTACCTGCTCAACGTTAAAACATATAGGCACATACAGCACGACAGGCACAAAGTTCAAGTTCAGTAAAAAATAATTTGAATCCGACCTTGCCTGACCCCCCCCCCCCCCCCCTAGGCCATATGCCTATATAAAAGGTAAAAGTGACTGACTGACTATTCTATCAACGCACAGCCTAAACTACTGGATGGATTGGGTTGAAATTTGAAACAAAAATAGTTTTTATGACGTAGACCTTTTTTTTACGAGGGGAAATGACGTAGACCTCCGCTAAGATAGGATTTTGCCGCGCGAGCAAAGCCGCGAGCATAGGCTAGTAATATAATAATAGTTCAATTCAGAACATGCTCCTTTTTTATGTGATGAAGTAGAAGACGAGCAAGACGCTCTCCTGATGTTAAGAGATAACGCTGCCAATAATCAGTACAGTGCTACTTAGGATTTCACAATGATTTGAAGTTCTAGGAGCACTGCACCAACGCTTCTTACTCAAGAGTCATAAGACGTTAAGACTCTTTAGCCCAGTAATTTCACTAGCTACAGTGCCCTCCTACCGGAGCACAGTAATGTTTGCACAACACTGCTCAGGCGGTAATATAAAAACTGGCACTGTTGGGGTACCCACCTAGACGACCTCCTGCAAAGGAAGTCTCCCCCCGGTCCTCTTTAGTCGATTTAAAACCTACACAATTCGCTGAAAAATTCGATAAATTTCTCTCATTTATCAATCCCTAAAGCTCAGTACAGACAATGGAAAGTTATCCCTAAAATGTAAACATAGAGGTGTGTTTCGTGTGAAAATCCAGTTGTTTACGCGATCTTGAGTTACAATGCGGTGATACGTAGTGATGGGGTCCCGGATCAATACAAGAAAGGGAAATAGGTTTAGGTATTATTGGTCAAGTCCAATTGAAAGAAAGAAAAGACATTTATATGACGGTTTAACATACAATAAATAAAAAAACAAGTGAAATTTTAAAAAACTTTTTCAAAACAAGCCTTTATAATTATTCCAGTAAAGTACTCGTCAAGACGAATCAAATAAGCCCAAACTCGATGGGGTTGCGTCGTTTAATTACGGAGTTCCTATGTCCGTCCAGCTCCATCATCAGATCAGCTCGATGTCATAAAAATATTGCATTGTCATCCGATTTGTTCATGCATGCAAAATTTTAGCTCAATCGGAAACCGGGAAGTGGATCAAATTCAACTTGCAAGATTTGATTACAGAAAGACAGACAGGTGAAAGTAAACAAGTGAAATTTAAAAAAGCCTTTTTAAAAACAAGCTTTTATTATTATTACCATAAAGTACTCGTCAAGACGAATCCAATAAGCCCAAACTCGATGGGGTTACGTCGTTTAATTACGGAGTTCCTATAGCCACCTTCCCGCCTCATCATCAGATCAGCTCCATGTCATAATAAATTGCATTGTCATCCGATTTGAACATGCATGCAAAATTTTAGCTCAATCGAAAACAGAGTAGTGGATCAAATTCAACTTGCGAGATTTGATTACAGAAAGACAGACAGGTGAAAGTAAATAAAAGCTTGTAATAATTAATTAAAAAATAACTGGCTTCCAGTAGGCGATTTTCATCAAGTTTTTTCGTCAACTACATACAGTTTTTACTTCAGCCATACATACATACATTTAGATAAATAGTGGTTTAGATTACTCGTTACCATAGCGATGTGGGCATTAACATACAAATAGGGTTTGTATTGATATTTGTACGGCTATATGAGTGTGGATCAACTTGTGGATTCTGTAGGAACACGACGCGAATTCGTAGCGGCATAATAGCGATATGTGGGTTGTAAAATACAGTGGACCCCCGGTAGTCCGGCCCCTGTCTAATCCGGCGCCCCCTGTAATCCGACATGGTCTATTACATAATTGATTCATAGTTTTTGATTATTTTAGTACATATGTACATTTGTTTGTACACAATTATTTCCTAACGAAAAGTTATTGCATATTTTTTTTAAGTTCTATAGCATTAATGACGTTAATTTTATAATAAAACGTAAGCTCTCTATTGTTGTTTAATTTACTAAATTTGACATACATAATGAAGTATAATTAGTATTTCAGAGTACATATATGTATGTACATATGTATATATAATATGTATGTATAAAGAATCTTATCATTGGATCTGTAATTTGTCGGATTACAAGGTACTCTTTTGTAAAAAAATCCGGACTATAGGGGGTCTTAGGCAGTACTCTATAATCCGACGTATTCGATAGTTCGACACTGCCCTGCAAAATGTTTGTCGGACTACCGGGGGTCCACGTACTAGTTGCGCCCAGCGGTTTCCGGCATTATGGCGTCCCGCAGGAACACCCTCAGGTTTTTTAGTGGGTATCCCCGCCGCTTCCATCTTTGGCGGGGGAGTCCCACATACCGCCTCGCGCCCCCCGGCGTGGGGTGATGATGCGTAATGCATTTTTCCTGGGATAAAAAAAAAGGATCTATGCTAAGCTTATTCCAGGCTATGTGTTATTCCAGGGTTTAAGCTATACCAAATTTCAGCTCAATCGATCCACCCGTTTAGGCGTGAAAGAGTAACAAACATACATCCTACCTCCAAGACCCTTGAATAACATTATTATAATAACAATTATTAGTTATTATTTAATATTTAGTGTTAATTCCGCTCTAAATTTGTGAGTCTAACTAAGTTTTAAGAGACGGCGGTTTGTTAGTGTTAGTTATGTGTGTTACAAATAGTTATAACCCTTAATGCATGCATATGCTGCACTCGGTGGTGGAATTAATACTAATTACTATTTTGGTAACGTTTGAATTCCTCGTCTTCTCTTAAAACTTAGTTAGACTCACAAATTTAGAGCGGAATTAACACTAAATATTAAATAATAACTAATAATTGTTGTGATGGATTTCCGCAAAGTAACGCCTAGTTCCATTAATTAATAAAATAATAGGCTACTGAGCAGCGGGTAAAACCGCTGGGCGCAGCTAGTATTATCTAATATTTAGAGTTGCATTTTTCTTTCGTAACGGATCGGTAAGGCTATTTTCAAAACAACAAGTCGCTTTGCCATGAATTATAATTCACTAGCTGCGTCCAGCGGTTTTACCCGCAGTACTTATGTAGCCTATGTGCTATTCCAGAGTCTAAGCTATCCCTATACAAAATTTCAGCTCAATCGCTCTACTTTAGGCGTGAAATAGTAACAAACATCCAGACATCCATTCTTACAAACTTTCACGTTTTATAATATTAGTAAAATTATTTTAAGTAACTTAATACAGTTCACAGTAAGTAAATACAGTTTTAATAAGCCCAATTTTAATAATCCCCAAAACAGACGGACTTCAAATAAAATAATAAACATAAAATTGAGTAGCAAACAAGACAAGGTCGGAGGCGGCTGGAATTCCAATAAGGGACCTTAATACCCGGGAAACGGGAATGGGGACAAGGACGATCTTGAAAGGGAGAAAGCTGATCATTGTAATAATATTAATAAACATGAAAGTTTGTAAGAATGCATCGGTGCATGGATGTATGTTTGTTACTCATTCACGCTTAAACGGGTGGACAGATTGAGGTGAAATTTGGTATAGAGCAACGATATCTACACTAGATTACTCGTAACCGCTTCAAAAGCGACCATACTAAACAGTGCTTAAATCCAAAATAAGCACTGTTTGGCGTCAGTCTCACGCCGACCGTCAAGTGGAACGCAGCTGTTAAGAATTGCAAAAATAATACACTTACAAAGATAAAATAATATAGGATTTCATATTTTAGGTAAGTTTTATACATTTTACTACTACTTTTAGTGGTTAACATTCGAAATTATGTAGTTATTATATCAAAATTAGTACTTAAAGTTTTTTGTAAGGATGTATGGATCTATCTGTCCCTATGTTTGCTTAAATTATATCTTAAAAACAATGCAATAGAATTTGATGCGATTTTTTCAATAGATAGAGTGATTCAAGAGGCGGCTGGAATTCCAATAAGGGACTTTAATACCCGGGAAACGGGAATGGGGACAAGGACGATCTTAAACAGGAGAAAACTGTTCATTGTAATATCTTACTAATATAATAAACATGAAAGTTTGCATGGATGTGTTATTCCAGGATCTAAGCTATCTCTATAGGAAATTTCAGCTTAATCGGTCCACCCGTTAAGGCGTGAAAGAGTAACAAACATACATCCATACGTTCTTACAAACTTTCACGTTTATAATATTAGTATAAGATTGACTTTCTGTTAATCTACAAAGTGCGCGCGGGTCCATTTATTATGTATATGTCGCAGTCATCTGGTTGAATCCGCTATTTGATTGTATGACCAGCGCGTTAATAGAATGCCGACATTTAATTGAATGACTAAAGGACAACTCGTCAATATATATATATATATATATACATATATATATATATATATATATATATATATATATATATATATATATATATATATATATATATATATAGAGAGAGGTAATATAGTACTACCGGAAAACAGAAAGCCCATCTAAAAGCCTTAATCCCCGGCCGAGCTGGCGTCCGAAATGATTCCTTACTCAACTTGAAATGGTTTGTGTAATTTACCAGTTTACTGACTTTTATTCTTCAGGAAGCAAGTCGACGGACAATGAGTATTTTTAAAATGACGACAAAAAGAAGGAAATCGGTTTTATAAATTGTAAAATTTTAATTATTTTTTTGGTTTTTGAGAACTTCTCGTTTTTCAACCTTTTTTCTTTTTATACAGAAAAATCTATTCCATTATAGGTTAGCCTTTGACCACGATCTTGCGTGATTTTAAGTGACGATGCGGCCGTAGATGGTAGCACACTATACCTAGAAGACGGGATAAATCACTTCGTTTAAGTCCTTAAAGGGTCCCTTTTTTTTTCTTTTTTTTTATTTTCAATGAGTTATACTTTGTAACATTATCCGCGAAACCCGTTTTGTTTGAGTATAAAAGCCAATAAAAAAAAGTATAATACTTTATCTAAGGATGTGGCCATTAGAAGATTTTCCAAAAATCTAGCAATATAATAAATTTTAGATCCTCATGTCGATTCTCATTCTGAACACCCCAATTACTTTTTGTTTTTATGCTTCAAATAAAATGTAGAGATTGCAGGCGCTCATTTCAGCGAAAGAACCGTGTAATTAAAAAAAATTACTTTAATTTACTTCAGTTACATCGGATTTGAAATAATTACCTTAAGAGCGTATTATATCGCGTGACGCTCTCTCGCTCGCACTATTCGACAAATTTTGAAATATAAATTCATAGAATTAATTTATTCACAATTCCTTCAGACCAGCCGTGCATAATATTATTGCACACATTTAAATTAAAAAAATGGCAACGGGAGCAATATTAAATTTTTTTTTTTTTTCATGAATTCGTTTCGTGCCTTTTTTAATATATCAAACTGAAAACACTTTTAAAATGTGTGCAATAATATTATGGAGGGCTGATCTTAAGGAATTTTCAAAAAAATATTGTCATATAATGCGAGCGGGACAGTGGGACAGTATAGACTAAAAAAAAAAAAAAAAAAAAAAAATGCGAGCGAGAGAGCGTCACTCGATATATGCGCTCTTGAATCGATATGATACTTTGATTCTGAATTTTGAGTAAGAAGCGTTGCGTTGGTGCAGTGCACCTAGAATCACACTTCACACTAATATAATATAATGGCGAAAGTTTGTGTTTGTTACTTCTTCGTGCTTTAATTTAATTTACTTGTATTATAATGGGCTACAATGATGAATGTTGTGGCACATACCTGCAATCTAAAATTTGCAGGTAATAAATATGTTTGTAGGTATTAGGTATATAATTTACGTATTAGACTTGGTAATTCCAATTTTCCTGGACTTTCCGTGTATTTCCAACGAATTCACCCCAAATGGCAGTCATACACACAAACCATCCTCCTTAGATAACATATTAGGATAGAACCCGTGAATACGAGAGTTATTTTACTTTTGCTTTGATTTTTTTTCTATTATTTTAAAAGACGATGCAGATTTTGCAGATTATTATAATTATTAAAGGATCAATTATTTAAAAAGAAAAATCTGAAAACTACACATTTGTAAAATTAAATCTTTAAAAACTTTACAATATTTAAAGTACGTAATCAGTAAGCAATCATCGAAGTAAAGCAATGTTATGCGCGTCGCGC
The DNA here is from genome assembly GCA_947507615.1 of Hemithea aestivaria. NCBI lineage: Eukaryota > Metazoa > Arthropoda > Insecta > Lepidoptera > Geometridae > Hemithea > Hemithea aestivaria. The sequence continues at coordinate 4,967,634 of OX382351.1, read as the reverse complement.
GTAACTATTTGGATAACCCAGTGGCTCTTAAAATTTTTGCTGTAATTTTTCAGCAGTACGAAATCCATGGCAGTTTTGTCCGGTTTTATTTTGATTCATATCTATTTACTAGTGAACCCGTGCGAACTTCGTTTCGCGTAACATTATTAGTGTTACTCTACCTATAATATGCATGTATTATACATCAAAACTTTCCTCTTGAATTGCTCTATCGGTTAAAAAACCGCATCGAAATCCGTTGCGTAGTTTTTAAGATTTAAGCATACATAGAAAAGACAGACACGGGAAGCAACTTTATTTTATACTATGTAGTAATTCCCTCTATGCTTCGGTTGGAGGGCACTGTTGCTAGTGAAATTACTTCACATTATTATGAAATCCTAGGTAGCACTGTACAGATTATGGGCAGCGTTATCTCTTAACATCAGGAAAGCGTCTTGCTCGTCTTCCTACTTTTTCACATAAAAAAATCTATCTCTCTAACTCTATATCTATCTCTCTACCTATACGTAATTACACTTTGTTCTCTGTTAATTTGCATCACACCACCAACCCATGTGAATTTATTTTCTCCTCTCCCTGCATGGTTGTCTGGAAGAGATCGCTATTAGCGATAAGACCGCCAATTGTAACACTAAGTTTTTATATTGTTTTAGTTCTTAAGTTCTTTTTTGTATTTTTCTTGTGTTCCAATAAAGTGTTATCGATAGATACCGCGACGTTCACTTAATTAGATAGATAGATAGATATATCTATCTATCTAATTAAGTGAACGTCGCGGCATCTATACGTCGATACAACGTTGGCATCCGACATTGACGAGCAAGTAAACATAAAACAGGGTCGAAAGTTAATGTTCCCCTTTATTGAATAAGGGAAACCATTCGGGAGCAATGAGTTTCCTGGTTGCTTTGTATGAATAGTTCTTTTTGGATGACGTTTTTTGACAAAATAAATATAAGAAGTAAGTAGTGTCCGACCGAAATTCGGTTTCGGTTTCGGCCGAAACTGAAGCCACGGCCGAACATTCGGTTTCGGTTTCGACCGGAAAACTAGTTTCGGTCGGACTCTCATAAGAAGGTACTATGAAGGAAAAAATAAAAAGGTTTACAATTCGTAAGAATCAATTAATGTAGGATTTATCTAGGGAGGTCTTTATCCCGCCTTCTAGGTTTAGTCTACTACCATCGGCTGCATCGTAGATTAACATTACGCGCGCAAAGCCTAACCTAATAAGGTGAATTAAAAAAAATTAATAATTTGTAGTGCGAACCACAATTATTATAAAATTTAAAACCTTTTTGAAATTATTTATTTCGAAACAATAAAAGAACTATCCAAATCAGTTCAGGCGGCTTTCGAATTATCGGCGATTACACACGAAACTTAAACACACACACGAAAATGAATCAAAAACTTTTTAAAAACAAGCTTTTCTTATAATTACTTATTACCATCTAGCACCAAAGTACTCGTCAAGACGAATCAAATGAGCCCAAACTCGATGGGATTGCGTCGTTTAATTACGGAGTTCTCATCCACCTTCCTGCTCCATTATCAGATCAGCTCCATGTCATAATAATATTGCATTTTTATCCGATTTATACATGCATGCAAAATTTGGAGCAGGAAGATGGCAAAAGGAACTTCGTAACTAAACGACGCAACCCCATCGACTTTGGGCTCATTTGATTCGTCTTGACGAATACTTTGGTGCTAGATGGTAATAATAATAAAAGCTTGTTTTTAAAAAGTTTTTTTTTTATTTCACTTGTTTAAGCTTCTTAAAACAAGCTGCATGCAATATGGACACACCCCCATCAATATTATATAACAGCGTCCTAAATGCGCGCTCCCAATATCTCGATCATGCGCGCGCGCAATCAATACCAGTATATTTAGAATGGTGCCGTATATTGCAGTAACACAACTTTGCACCAAATCAGTTCTTAGTTCTTTCGTCCTCTTACCTCCAAACGACCCGCGTCCTACATATCATACGTGTACAAAGGACATCACAATTTAAATGCATTAATTAAAAAAGCTTTTAGTCTCATAAAATTACACATTAAAAAATACACATACAAAAAAACAAAACAAAATTACACATTTTTAGGGTTCCGTACCTCAAAAGGAAAAAACAGAACCCTTATAGGATCACTTTGTTGTCCGTCCGTCTGTCTGTCTGTCTGTCTGTCTGTCTGTCTGTCTGTCAAGACCCTTTTTCTCTGAAACGCGTGGAGGTAACAAGCTGAAATTTATAGGAAATACTAAGGTCTATTGCCTCTTAGAGCTGTGAAAATTTCAAACTTCTAGGCCAACGCAATCAAAAGATATAGTCGAATATGTCGCAAATTTCAGCAAATTTTCGACATTACCAAATAAATCAAAACCTACGGGGCACTTCCCGTAAACTCAGAATCTTGAAATTTGGCACGAAGTAATTCCTTAGAGCACAGATAAAGGAAAAATTGCGAAAACTAAAAATTTTTATTTGATCATATGAAAAAAATATTTTGAATAATTTTATACCTACTACCCTTTTTTTCATGAACGCGTAAACGTATTAAATTGCAATTCATATCAAATACTCAAGTCTATAATACCTTTAAACTGTAATAAAATCAAACCTCTATGTCAACGCATTCAAAAGAAACAGCAATTTTAGTCGCAATTTTAAACTCGCAATTACTCTCAAAAAATCAAAACCTACAGGGTACTTCCCGTGATCTTGGAATCTTGAAATTTGGCACAAAGCAATTTCTTAGAGCACAGATAAAGGAAAAATTGCGAAAAGTGTAAATTTTTAGTTACATCATGTAAAAAAATATTTTTATTAATTTCATACTTACTACCTTATTTCTCATGAACGCGTGCAGTTATTAAACTGAAATTCATATCAAATTCTAAGGTCTATAATACCTTTAAACTGTAATAAAATCAAACCTCTATCTCAACGCATTCAAAAGAAACAGCAATTTTAGCCGTATTTTTTAACTCGCGACTACTCTCTAGGGAATCAAAACCTACAGGTTACTTGCCGTTAACTCAGAATCTTGAAATTTGGTACGCAGCAACGTTTTAAATCACAGGCACAGGAAAAATTGCGAAAACTGTAAATTTTTAGTTACATCATATAAAAAAAAATTTTTAATCATTTCATACTTACTACCTTATTTCTCATGAACGCGTACAGATATTAAATTGAAATTCATACTAAATACTCAGATTTATAATACCTTTAAGCTGTAAAAAAATCAAACATCTATGTCAACGCAATCAAAAGAAACAGCAATTTTAGCCGCATATTTTCAAACTCGCAAGTACTCGCAAGGGAATCAAAACCTACAGTATATAATATTATACCCACGTTTCCTTAGGGTTCCAGAGAAACCCGTAGGTTTGTACGGAACCCTCGGTGCTCGAGTCCTACTCGTACTTGACCGGTTTTTATTTTTATTGTTATTTATCATTTTATTTTATTAGACTCAATGATTTTTCTATTGTACATAGGATAGATAGATAAATAACACTTTATCGTACACCTAATTTCCAAAACAAACAATATGCAACATTAAATACATTTGAACTTAAACAGGGTTACAATTGGCGGTCTTATCGATATCTAAGTTTTGAAAAAACACAGTTTTTATTATATTCCTTAATTTTCTTGTAAGCTTAATGTAAATGTATAAATTGATATTGTATTTTATTATTTTTTTGGCAATAAAACTATTTTTTATTTTATAATCTAGATACATCTTTTTTACAAGCTTTTATTTACTTTTACCTGTCTGTTGTCTGTCTGTCTGTCTGTAATCAAATCTAGCAACTTTAATTTGACCCACTTCCCGGTATCCGATTGAGCTGAATTTTGTATGCATGTATAAATCGGATGACAATGCAATATTATTATGACATGGGGCTCTGATCTGATGACGGAGCTGGAAGGTGGCCATAGGAACTCCGTAATTAAACGACGCAACCCCGTCGAATTGGGCTCATTTGATTCGTCTTGACGAGATCTTCATGGTAGTAATAATTAAAGTTTGTTTTTAAAAAGATTACTGGGCTAAAAAGTCTTAACATCTCATGACTCTTGAGTAAGAAGCGTTGGTGCAGTGCTCCTAGAATTTCACATAATTGTGAAATCCTAGGTAACACTGTACTGATTATGGGCAGCCGTTATCTCTTATCATCAGGAGAGCGTGTTGCTCGTCTTCTACTTCATCACATAAAAAAAAAAGATTTTTTAAAATTTAACTTGTTTAACCTCAAAATCCGTGCAAGTTGATGTACTGCTAAGACTGTATACAACTGTCAGTACTATTTCTGAATGAAGTCGATCGTTCAACCCGGATAAATAAAACATCGCTACTGCATGGTTTTTATCACTTAATCACGTATTTAATTGAAGTCTAATGTACTCCTCTGATTTGTTATACAAGCTTTTGAACCGACTGAAAAAAGTTTGGTTTACAATTTGGGATCTTTTATTTTTTTACGTACACCGATTATTTTTATTAACTAGAGGAGCGGGTGAACTTCTTATCACCTAACTAAACTAACTAAGATGGCGCAGCGACCCAAATTGAGTCTTGGCCTCCGACACTTTTACCGGGGGTAGACTTCCTTTGCAGGAGGTCGTCTAGGTGGGTACCCCAACAGTGCCAGTTATTCTAACGCCTGAGCAGTGATGTGCAAACATTACTGTGCTCCGGTAGGAGGGTACTGTAGCTAGTGAAATTACTGGGCTAAAGAGTCTTAACATCTTATGACTCTTGAGTAAGAAGCGTTGGTGCAGTGCTCCTAGAATTTCACATAATTGTGAAATCCTAGGTTACACTGCACTGATTATGGGCAGCCGTTATCTCTTAACATCAGGAGAGCGTCTTGCTCGTCTTCTACTTCATAATATTAAAAAAAAAACACAAGAAAATGCCACTCTTGCCTGTCCTGCACTGTCGCTTCCCAAGACTCAGCTTGGAGCGCTCTCAGGTCTTTCATCACTTCGTCCTTCCAGCGGTACTTTGGACGCCCCACCGGCCGCTTGCCGGTAGCCCGTCCCAAGTACGCCCGCCTCACTCCCCGATCCTCCCCCATTCGCTCTACGTGGCCGAGCCAGCGAAGCCTGTGGGATTTGATCTCGCCGATGATATTAGGCTCAGCCACTAGTTCTTCTATTTCTATATTTCTTATCACCTACAAATCACCTACATCTATATTATTAACGATACCTGTACTCGGTTACTAATATTATAAACATGAAAGTTTGTAACAAACAGAACAAAGATGTTGCAACCAAGATGTTGCAACCGGTGCGGCGGTCTTAAAGCTAAAAGCGATCTCTTCCAGACAACCGTGCAGGAAGGGAGTAACATAATATGCCAAAAACTGGTAGGTAGTAAAAACAGTAATGACCAGTATCCAAAAATACATAATAATTTAATTTAAAGGTGCTTGAACCGCAATATTTTTATGTTATACCCACGTTTCTAAACATCGCGCAGATAGAATGTAGAATGTAGGCCACTATTTTACGAGTATGTCACGTATTTACTCGTTGAAAATCTCATAATCGATTTACGAGAAGATAGAGTTAAGTCTTGAGAGACGTTTCACGTAAACTGAGAGGTACAGAGAGTCGGACTTTACGGATTTTCCGTTATCCTAACCACCTTAACATAGTGGAGTCACTAAGCGACGAAAATGGGTCAAACCTGTTTTTTCATGCAGAAGCATGAAACTTGGCACATTGATTTCTAATGTAAAAATAGGCTGATTTCGATCGGTAGCCCTCGGTAGCACCCCCTCTGGCAGCGAGGAGGGGGGTTGGAAGGGGCGCTCCAGCCGCCTTCATTTTAAAAATTCTGGGAGATCACACATAACTAATAGGTCAAGTTTGGTATCAATTTCGGATAAATCGAGGACGTAGATTTCATTTCTGGAATAAAAAAATGACATTTGTGATGATTTGTTTAACAAAAAAATTAAAAATTAAAATTACGTAACTTCGTTTTTATTGTTCAAATTACTGTAAATTCAAAAATACTAGTTTTTTTAATAAACAAAAAATATGTTAATAAAGTCTAGTTTATGTAGATTAAAAAATATATAATTTTATATTACTTTTCTTAATAACAAACCGCATAAAAAATCTTTTGCTGTCCCGGGCCACAATTTTCTTTTAACCGCCATGAAAAGGGTTGTTAGTAAAAAACTTACTATTTAATGCTGAAGTTTAAAACTTGCCACAATTACAATTCCTTACGTTAAAATAAGCCGTTTAGAATCAGTAGCCGTCGGTAACCAGCCTTCTGACAGCGGGGAGGGGGGGTGAAAGGGGCGCACCACCCAGCATCACTTAAAAAAATCTGGAAGACCACGTCTAGCTAATACGTCATGTTTGGTATCGATTTCGAATAAATCAAGAACGTAGATTTCATTTCTGATAATAAAAAACGCATTTTATGGGTTTTTAACCAAATTATAACACAAAATTAGTTCTTAGTTTTTTTTATTTAGAGGCACTTTAATTCTAAATTATAGTAATATTTTGTGATAAACATAAATATTTTTTAAAAATTTATTTCAAGTAGATTAAATAAAATAGAACTTTTATATTATTTTTATAAACATTTTTACTCGTACATTTTTTTTTAAGATACTAGAGTCGCTATTTTCTTCTCACCGCTGCGCTGCGTTGTAAACCCCCATCAACTGTAAAATACGACTATGTACATTCATTTAACATGTTATTGATATAAGAACTTGATATTGTCAACATAAAATTCAGAAAAATCCTATGGCACATCATAATTTACTCTCCTTGAGACAAACTTTTAAAAAATAGGCCCGAAAGTCGTATCTCTTTAATAATAAACGGCTAACCAAAGTTATGCATCTATTTTTCAATTAAATGTAATGTGGCAAAATTATAAATACTACTGGCACCTACCTACAGCTTATTTATATCGTTATATTGTTTTCCAAGACGGATGCTCCATATATAATATAATAATAATATAGTTCAAAACATTTTATGACGAATTATGATAAGCCTTGCATTTATTTATTTAATCAGTCCCATGCACAATATTCTGACAACTGAAAGGTTTTCAGACAAAGGAATGGTCTGCTTCTTGCTTCCTAAACCAAAAGAGAGGATGGGTTAGACTTAACCAAGAAATTATGCCTAGCCTCTCTCAAACAAAGTTCCTTGTAAAATGCGTGTAACAAATGCTGGTATACAGACATATCATGGAAGTAGAAGTATATTTTCCAAATAGTGTTTTTTTTTTGTGATAAGGTGTTTCCTACATAGTTATTGATTGTCGAGTAGTAATTACTGCTTGATCTGCAGTTTCATTGACCGCAAAACATCATATCAAAACCATATAGGTAGAGTTAAGTTTGTGTGCCGTACTTTTATGCTAGTCGAAGGATACGAGTCTTGCTATTTTCCAGCCTCCTGCTTGGTTTTAGAAGCAATAAGCAAACAAAGGGACACCTTATTCATCTAACACCGTTTTGGTGGCCAGTATATTATGCACGAAACTGATTTAATTTATAAATAAAGGGCGGATTGCTAAGATTGATGCAAAACTGCATGAAGACGGTCTTAAAATGTAATGAGCTATAATAACAATATTATCTTTGGAAGAATCAGTCTTGGAATGTAACATACTGATATAAAAAAGCTTGAAGCCTGGAGTATTTATAATTTTGCTAGATTACATTTTGTTGAAACATTTTGATTCATAACAATGTTTAGCAGTTTCCGTTCCGCGATTTGATCGCGTTTTATCGCACCTATTTTTTAAAAGTTTGTCTCAGGGAGAGTAAATTATGATATGCCATAGGATTTTTCTGAATTTTATGTTTGACAATATTAAGTTCTTATATCAATAACATGTACATTCAGTACATAGTCGTATTTTACAGTTGATGGGGGTTTACAACGCAGCGCAGCGGTGAGAAGAAAATAGCGACTCTAGTGTCTTAAAAAAAATTGTACGAGTAAATGTTTATAAAAATAATATAAAAGTTCTATTTTATTTAATCTACTTGAAATAAATTTTTAAAAAATATTTATGTTTATCGCAAAGTATTACTATAATTTAGAATTAAAGTGCCTCTAAATAAAAAAAACTAAGAACTAATTTTGTGTTATAATTTGGTTAAAAACCCATAAAACGCGTTTTTTATTATCAGAAATGAAATCTACGTTCTTGATTTATTCGAAATCGATACCAAACATGACGTATTAGCTATACGTGGTCTTCCAGATTTTTTTAAGTGAAGCTGGGTGGTGCGCCCCTTTCACCCCCCCCTCCCCGCTGTCAGAAGGCTGGTTACCGACGGCTACTGATTCTAAACGGCTTATTTTAACGTAAGGAATTGTAATTGTGGCAAGTTTTAAACTTCAGCATGAAATAGTAAGTTTTTTACTAACAACCCTTTTCATGGCGGTTAAAAGAAAATTGCGGCCCGGGACAGCAAAAGATTTTTTATGCGGTTTGTTATTAAGATAAGTAATATAAAATTATATATTTTTTAATCTACATAAACTAGACTTTATTAACATATTTTTTGTTAATTAAAAAAACTAGTATTTTTGAATTTACAGTAATTTGAACAATAAAAACGAAGTTACGTAATTCTAATTTTTAATTTTTTTGTTCAACAAATCATCACAAATGTCATTTTTTTATTCCAGAAATGAAATCTACGTCCTCGATTTATCCGAAATTGATACCAAATTTGACGTATTAGCTATGCGTGGTCTTCCAGAATTTTTAAAACAAAGCCGGGTGGAGCGCACCCTCCACCCCCCCTCCCCGCTACCAGAGGACCCCTTCCATTAGGCTACCGATCGAAATCAGCTTATTTTGACATAAGGAATCAATGTGCCAAGTTTCATGCTTCTGCAAGAAAAAAACAGGTTTTGCACTAAAGTCCCCCACTAACACAAGCATTAAGTTGCTAAGCTTGGGGTGGCTCTGTGTGAAATGTTCTAATTTTTGAAGTGAAAACTTCTTTAGCGGCGCTGAGCACTTTTTTTGTATGGGTAAAAACTTTCAAACTCGCGTCAGGGTCACGTGATGCTGATCGAAAAAGCGTAAGATCGAGGGGAAGGGAGAGGAACTAGTATCTCTCACTCTTTCTACCGTGCTTGAGTGTGCTGCTCTGTGAATTTGGTTTAACTATGTCAAATGATCGCAATTTTAGCACAACGAAATACAAAACTACTATTGATGCGGTCTTTATTAGACACTTAAATAGGTTCGAATCAAAACTGTTTGTTTCTTACTTCAGTTATCATAAACCAATTGTATCAGTTGTAAAAATTTGCGATGATGATTCTGATAATAACGATGGTGTAAAAGTCGTCGAAATTATGGATGGAAGTTGATTTTTCTGAGAGATAAAATTTAATGTAATGTATAAATAACGATATAATATTATAAATAACAACATATAAATTGTCATATTTGTGTACGATAGCGCAATAAATAAACATTGTATTCTACCTCATAAATGATAGTATTTTTATACTTATAATTAAACACAACGTTAATATTGAAGTTTTCACTTCTGCCGGCACTCCCGGAGTGCTACCTTTTTAATTTTCATTTGTTATTGATCCCTTTGATTTGATTTTAAATCTAAATTTCTCAAAAAAGTCACAATTATTATTATTTTGCTTTTTATTTTTAAATTATTATTTTACTCTGTTACCAGTTATCAGCCAGAGAACAAAGCTGTGTCAAGCAACAGAACTGGTGAGCAGCACCCCGCACCGTTAGTTATAGGTAGGTACTGCACGAAACCATTTGGAGTAACTTTTGACCTCCTAAAATATACTTTACTCAGTATGCCTTAAAATTTTAATAAAATAATAATTAATAATATACATATCTTATTTGAGCTTTGAGATTTTTTGCGTGAAGGAGTGGCATCCATGGATGATCCATTGAGTATTGTTTATACTAATTTTTACCTATTATGAATATTATTGCAGACAGGAGAAGAGAGAAGGGAAAAAGTTACCGTCGCCTATAGAAGTCTGATACACCAGTATACCAGTGGTATATTAGTAGGAACTAGAAACCCTATACGGGGCTGCAGAATTCTAAACTGACGAGTAAGTCACGAAAAAGCTTTTCATTAGACCACGTCGCATCGATTGATTTACACTGAGATTCCCTGTGAAATTGCATACTCATGTGTGTGCGCGCGATTCGCAATACAAAGTCAACTTTCTGTAATATTTTTATTTCAGTCAATCTGGAGACACCTTCTTTGATAGTATTATGTCTTTGATGATTTAAGACTTGAATAGATTTCTAGATTCGTTTGAAGTGCAGAAAAATGAAGAAAGTGTCGAAAGTTCTCGGAAAAATCGTTTGAGCCGCCGTGTATCACCGGGGAAAAAATCATAGCGGGAGATTTTGTTGTGCGGTACAAGTGAGACGCGAAGAGCTTCAAGCGAAGAGCAAAACTTTGGCTCAAAGATATTTGATTGTTCATATAACTATTAATAACTAGCTGCGCCCAGCGGTTTTACCCGCAGTATTTATATAGCCTATGTGTTATTCCAGGGTCTAAGCTATCTCTGTACAAAATTTCAGCTCAATCGGTTCACCCGTTTAGGCGTGAAAGAGTAACAAACATCCATCCAGACATCCATTCTTACAAACTTTCACATTAGTAAGATTATAAACGTAATAATGTAAACATAATAATGTTATAATTTGTAAATAATTGGCTTTTCTGTACATGTTAGAATATAAGTAATGTTAATTGAAATAAACGGATATTTATGTTAATTTAAATTTGATGGGAGCCGAAGAGGGGATTTTTGCAATTACTCGACCACGTCAGTAAATTATATGGGAAGAAAGCTTGCACCCTGATATGGGGTGCATAGTACATTTCAGGGTGCAAGCAACAAAATATGCCAAATATGAACTCTTGATATAGGGGCTGTGGGTTAGTGCTTCGGCATGGCGTTCTGTAGAAACACCCCAGGTTTTTTGGCCATCCCCGCCGCGCCCATCTTTGGCGGTGGGAGTCCCACATAACGCGCCGCACCTCCCAGCGTGGGGTGACGATACGTAATGCATTTTTCCTGGGTCAAAAAAGGGTGGCCCGTCACATCAGTAAAAAAATCGAGCGCGTCATTCAATTTCTGCCTCGCTCACTTATTCAACATCTCTAAATTGGAACAAAATATATAATTACTGAAAATATTTTTTAATCGCTAGTCTCCTATATCTTATAATTTTATTTACCTCCCCAGTTATTTATTATACAGTTCAAAGCCGAACTCTATCCAGATTATATTAGACGTTTTCATACATATTTTATGATGAAAATGTTATCGTAATATAATATAATGATTTAATTCTATATTGTTATTATAATTCTATTTAAAATTTGTTTTTTGTTTCAAATACTTTTCAGAGGGCTTATTGGCTGCCGCCTTGAAGTTGGAACCAATGGAGATTGCGGTGAACACCAAACTGAAGCCGAAAAATGTCAGGGTTGTTTGCCATCTCACTTGCCTCATACAAATTAAAAACAAAATAATATCGTTAGGCTACGTATAAGCACGGTAAAGAGATATTACAGTATTTTGAATCTCTATAAGCAATCAATCTCAAGGTCGCGCGAGTTTGCGTCGCAGTCGACAGGCATCGACAGGCAGCGATGTGCCGAATAGACGTTTTTATGCAGTAAGCTTCCGAATAATGGTAGTGAATTAGTAAAAATATAGTATATAATTCTTTTTGATATTTTGAGTAATTCACAATAATAACGTTTATTCGGCACCTCGCTGCCTACCGAACCCTACCGACCTCGGTGGGAATCCGCGGAACCTTGTGTTCGACCGCTTCTGGGGAGTCAAAATACTGTATATCTCTTTACCGTGGTATGAGTAAGTAAGATGGCAAACAACGATGACGTCATTTTTTTTCCTCTGTGTGTCTCTGTGCCTCTTGAAGCTGAAGCCACACTGCCACGAGAAAGCGGTCGCGGTGCGGGACAGAATTTGCGTAATGTTCGAATTTGCACGTAACCTGTCACATATAAAGCGGACGCAGTCAGGAACAAAATGAAGATCGCTTCCGCTTTTCCGCTCGCTTTTGCGTCTGTCTGTTATTCCGGTCCAAAATCGCTTCTGGTTTTGCTAGCGCCCACTGTCAAATTTTAACAAAATTTTGAAAAAAATCTTGAAAATTCTTACGATTCCAGTACAAAAAAAATGCAATTTCGATTTTTTTTATTTAGCATCTTTTGGTTGCCTCAAAGTGGCGTTTTTGAAAATAAAAATGTGTTTTATAGGTTATTTTTTGCTTACGTTTAGCTGCGCCTCCGTCTCTTTTTTGTGCAGAATATAGCTTCATAACTCTATGAAGCATGACGTGGTAAACTATTTTAGACAACAAAAGAGGTTTATACGTTTTTAACTGCCGTTTCGCAAAGACAACAAGAATTTATGAGATTATGGCAACTGTAGTTAAACCTATTTTATAGTGGCAACATTGAAAATTTTATAGAGATATTTTTACCTATTTTTTATTCACTGCTAGAATCATGAATTTTAAAGTCAATGGATGCGGCGTGATCACCAAACTGAAGCAAGTAATATAACGTCAGGGTTGTTTGCCATCAGGGGAATTGCGTTACGCATCATCACCCCAGCCCGAGGGCGCGGGGCGGTATGTGGGACACCCCCGTCGAAGATGGGCACGGCGAGGATACCCACTAAAAAACCTGCGGGTGTTCCTGCGGGACGCCATAATGCCGGGGCAGCGGGTACGCCGAAGCACTCATCCGCGGTCAAATAGACTCTACCCCAACGGGAACCAGGCGAGATTATATTATGTATGTATGTCATGATTAAATGAAATTCTACAAACTATTTACGCGAAAAACTATTTAAATAACAGAAAAGTAATTCTAGGCCACGCAATGAGTTTACGTTTTTATGATAAAATTAAATAATATTTTTATAACATAGTTTTAAAAGCTGTCATCCGGTCTGTGTTATTCTAAATTATAATTGGCGGTGTGAGTCACATTCTTCCAATATAAAACTCTTATATTTTTGAGTTTTTCCGATTTACAAAGTAAGAAGACGAGCAAGACGCTCTCCTGATGGTGAGAGATAACGCTGCCCATAATCAGTACAGTGCTACCCAATATTTCACAGTGATGTAAAATTCTAGGTACACTGCACGAACACTTCTTAAACAAGAGACTCGCGCTGAAGTGTAATTGTGTGCTTGAATATAATTGGAGCGGTCCATTTGCGTGAAGCCTGACCCTATCTTGCCTTTATATTTTAATTATTTAAGGTTTTTCATGATATTATATTTTCATTATTTTGTAATAAAATTTACTATATCAACGTGAAAGTTTGTAAGAATGTATGGATGTCTGGATGTATGTTTGTTACTCTTTCACGCTTAAAACGGGTGGAGCGATTGAGCTGAAATTTGGTAGATATAGAGATAGCATAGACTCTGGAATAACACATAGGCTATTATTTTTATTTGTACAGCGGGTAAAACCGCTGGGCCAGCCAGTAATAATATAATTATTAGAAGCTGTTAACCGTCACAAAAGCGAGTAGCAAACATAGTAGGTACACCGACTGTAAGCTAATAAATCTATTTTAATATTAATTAGTTACATTTCCTTGCAACTCTGTATGTTATAGGTATTATTATATTCGTCGCAGTTTAAGGTACTTGCAAAATGCGTCGGAAAATTGTAACTTTTGTTACTTTTAAACTCGCACAACCTTGAGTTCAACCGCTTCTAGGGTGTCACATAAATAAATAAATATTTCAGGACGTTTCACACAGCGCCACCTAACCCTAAACTAAGCAACTTAATGCTTGTATTATGGTGGTTAGGATAACGGATATAATACTTATATACTTTTCTTTTGGAAATACATACTTATAATAGATTTTGAAAACCACCCAGACCAGAAACAAATACCTGTGGATCACACAAAAATTTGTCCCATGCGGGAATCGAACCCGCAACCTTCTGCGTTGCAGGTGGGTATTAGCCCACCGCGCCACAGAGGTCGTCAAACTGACAGTATACCTACATCTTTTACTTTTTTGTACATTACATGACTGTATATAGGGGCATTTCACGTGAAGCGGACAACGAAAAAAAGGTGAGGTTTTGAAAATCGTTCATATTGGGCATATTTGTACTTCTAGGGGATATGAACATGTTCGCGTATTTATTTTTTTTATTTGATTTTTTTGACCAAAATGACGTAAGGGTTCCTTTGAAATTTTATTTTCGTATTGAAGATATTTATTTTAAAATATTAAATGTATTTTGTTTTGTAGATAATTGACTGCTCTTTTTGACTTTTAAATCAGATTCCAAATTTGATTTTTTTTTTCTAGTGTTAAACCGGAAGTGAGTATTTCAAATGGATTTTTGGATAACTTCGACCAATTTAATTTTTAATTTTTTTATGCCAAAATATAGCTCTATGTTTATTTATTTTACCATAAAAATTGTAGGATGTTCTGAGAATTAGTTTAAGAGTTACAGCAATTTGAATACGTACATGCCACTCTGAGCGTGACTTAACGTTGCCTGTTGAAACATATCGGTGATATAAAAATACATTTAAACGTTGGTTATATTTAAATATTATGATTATGTATAACAATCTTGCCCATTTGTGTCATTATGAAGTTATTTGATACCAAGATCCTAGCAATATTACAAAAGCTTAAGATTGTATGTAAGTAGGGATGTTTGTTACTCTATCACGTTTTAACGGGTGGACCGATTTGGAATCTGATTAAAAAGTCAAAAAGAGCAGTCAATTATCTACAAAACAAAATACATTTAATATTTTAAAATAAATATCTTCAATACGAAAATAAAATTTCAAACGAACCCTTACGTCGTTTTGGTCAATTCTATAGAAACCCATATCTTCATAAAAAAAAATCAAATAAAAAAAAAAAAATAAGCGAACATGTTCATATCCCCTAGAAGTACAAATATGCCCAATATTAACGATTTTCAAAACCTCACCTTTTTTTCGTTTTCCGCTTCACGTGAAATGCCCCTATATATCTATTTACCGTGCTTTTAACTAGTTCGCTGAAAACTGAGAACTCGACATCCCAATTTTCTTGTAATTTTTTAACCTCTTATTAGGTAGATACTCATAGTAAAACCATAAAGCTGAGCACACAAACGCGTTCGCTTTATATATAATATGTAACAGGGTGCATACGAATTCGAACTCGAAGATTACAAAAAGTGAAATTAAAAAAAACTTTTTAAAAAGCTTTTATTGTTATTACCATCTAGCATCAAAGTACTCGTCAAGACGAATCAAATGAGCCAAAACTCGATGGGGTTACGTCGTTTAATTCCAGCTCCATCGTCAGTTCAGCTCGATTTCCTAAAAATATTGCATTGTCATCCGATTTATACATGACAAAATTCAGCTCAATCAGAAACTTGGAAGTGGGTCAAATTTAACTTGCACGATTTGATTACAGACAGACAAACAGACAACAGACGTAAGATATGTATGAGGCAGTCGTTAGGTCATGTTGCAAGCCCTGTAGTAATCTCGGCGACCTGAAACTGCAACATATAGGTTGCCACACAATCAATAAATTGTGATTTGACTCTGACAGTGTAAGCAGGGTAACCTGTTCTGTTGGAGTATAAACCCCAATTACTATTATATTATTATTATTAACGGACAGGTGATAGAAAATAAGAGCTTGTAAAAATACCATGGCTTCAGACTTCAGCTTAATAAAAGAGCCGTTTAGATCAGTGATTTTGACCCGTTCCCTCTTTTTTTTCTTTTTTTTTTTTTAATAATATGGCAACATGTGCATTTTGCCAGTGTCGAGTAAAATTCGTGAATGTTCACGGGATATTAAATTATGGTCTCCACTTTCGTGTTTTGCCAGTGTCAAGTTAAATGTTATTTTTTAAGTATTAGGTTAGTTAGTCAGGTCAGAGTCAGAGTGAGCTCGTCTAGTCACGTGAGTCTTCCAGTAAAATGGGTGGAATTTTACTGAAAGTTCGGAGGAGTTTTGGAGGGGGCACCAAAATTCATATTTCAGCACCATATCACTTGCCTACATCTGTGCACATTCAAAAACACTTAACACGCAATATTCCACCATTATTACACGCTAACAATCAAATTCTACACGATTATTAAGCAAAAGACGTGGAGCTAATGATATGATCAAGGCTTGCCGCCAAAAACTCCCCGTTCCCTCTTATCTTCCAAGTAATGACATATTATTTTTGGCGCGATAAACAGTATTTATGGGAACGGTTATCCTTTTGATGCAGGATAAGCTTTAAGGATGAACGCTTCAGGGTATTATAGTACCCTTAAATGTGGCGGTAGGGTCCATGTAAACATATAAAAAAACAACAGTTTGTTTTAAGAGCCTTTACGCTCTCTCGCTCGCACTATTTTACTTATATTATAAAAGTGAAAGTTTGTAAAAATGTGTGGATGTCTGGATGTATGTTTGTCGCATGTCGGTAACGGCGCCATTAATGAGTTGTGAACTATAGAGTTAAGAGCAAGTCGCTTCTGGCGCATCGCCGGCCGCTGCCGGGTATGCTGGGTAGGTAAAAGTATAATAGAAAGAGAAGAGTATCAAACGTTTATATACATACATACTAACTTAAGCAATACATTTTATCATTTGTACTCTATAGGTAGTTATAAGTATACTATAGTGGAGGAAAGTGTTATCTTCTGTTTTGTTTATTTTAATGTAATCATTGTTGATGCCCGAATAAACATTTTTATTTCTTTCTTTCTTTCTTTCAATAATAAAAATATAAGTAGTACACTTATAGGTGTACATAGTACATAGGTACCTAAAAAAATAAGAAATTGCCCGTAATTTAAATATAACCTCTACATACGTATAGAGGTCACAATTCTCTTTGTTAATTCTGGTAGAGTAAACTGCTGAACTGAATTTGATAAACAAGGGTTAACGATACCCCAGTATAGTCCAGTAATTACACAGGATGTCGGTAACGACGCCATTAATGAGCCCAAATATAACTGCACTATTATTCTGGTTTATGGGTAAACAGAGCTGGGGTATTTAAGATTGAGTTTGGGTTTGAAGCTGTGGAGGAACAATATAATAGTAGGTTGTAGGGAGTAGGGACACAATATATTATTGCTTTTTAAGCTATTGCATAGCTTCTATCGCGGGCCTTGAGCGTGGGGACCGAATCCAGAAATTCCGTAACGAAAAAACCTAACACCCCCCACTCCGACCGGTTAATTTAATAAAAGAAAAAAAATTAATTTTATTAAGGTCACCACGCTCAAAGTGTAACTTGAATTAATATCAAAGAAAAAAAAAGGAAAAAAAATACTGCATATTAATAAAATAAATAAATAATTATAATTGCATAAGTTGATAAAAAATGCTATGCAATAGCTTTACCGCGGCAGTCTCCGAGTGCCACACGTCTTTTTTATTTTTTTATTCGTTATAGGTAAGCCTTTGACCACGATCTCGCCTGATCTTATGAGCGTATATACATATATTATCTATGATGAGAATTTTTTAAAGATTTTTTTTTTTTTAAAAATTATTTTATGCCATTTTTAAAATATATCAAACTGGAAACAATTTTAAAATGTGTGCAATAATATTATGGAGGGCTGTTCTTAAGGAATTTTCAATAAATTAATTCTATGAATTTATATTTCAAAATTTGTCTAATAGTGCGAGCGAGAGAGCGTCACTCGATATACACGCTCTTAAGCGACGATGCGTATTGTATTGCAATTCAGCGAAATTTTGCTGAGCGACTGTCCGACCGACGGTGGGGGGCCTCCGTCGGCAGTCATCACGGAAACAGCGTGGCCCTAAGTCGCTTATGTAAAACTAGCTTATGCTCGCGGCTTGCCCGCGTGGCCAAATCCTTTCTTAGCGGACGTCTACGTCGTAAAACCTATCTGTATTCTAAATTTCAACTCAATCGGTTCAGCGGTTTAGGCTGTGCAGTGATAGATCAGTCAGTCACTCTTCAGTTGTATCTCCACGGTTCCATGTATATTGGATACAGGTTGAGAAATCTATCGCACACACAGAATCTGGAGTGATTTCTCTTTCCGTTGGACCGCGCTCGGGGAGTGGGGTACTGTAGCGACATGCTGTGCTGTGACATTGGTCAGCAACTTGGTGATGAGAGGCTAACTGCGACAAAAATACAAGATCTCGCACATCGACGCTCAGTTGCCAGCCTGTGCGTCTTTTACAAGCTCCATCATGCAGAGTACTCCTCAGAACTCCACGGGTTAGTTCCACCGTCACCCTTTTACTACCGAACGTCTAGGCAAACGGCACTGCGCCACCAATATCTGGTGAATATACCAACAGCTCGGACGAAGCGATTTGCTTCGTCTTTCATTATGAGAACAGCGAAGTTATGGAACTCGCTACCACTCTCAGTGTTTCCCAAATGCTATAACGTGGGTTTGTTCAAATCAAGAGTGAATAGGCTCTTCCTGAACAGTCGTGCTACAACTTCGACTGCATCGTCACTTACCAGCAGGTGAGATTGCGGTCAAACGCTTGTTTTAGTCTGCTATAAAAATAAAAAATTAAAACTTGAGGTTAGCGGTCGGTGCCACGTAACTCGACGAGTTTGTCACTTCAGTGAGCAACGCTTCTTATATACATACATATAGGGAATACGGACTATATTATTTTTTTTTGATCTTGTCAACATGTCTCCTCGCCACCTCTTAAGCTTAGTTGGACTCTCAATTTAGAGCGGAAATAACACCAAAATTAAATGTGACCAGCCCATTGCCACTGTGTCTGAAGACTAAAGTCTTCAACCAGTGCGTCTTACCTGTTCTGACGTACGGAGCCGAGACGTGGACACTTACGGCAAGACTGGTCCACAAGTTTAAAGTTGCTCAGCGAGCTATGGAGCGGGCTATGCTCTGCGTCTCTCTCTAAAGGATCGCATCAGAAATGAGATGATTCGGCAGAGGACCAAAGTTACCGACATTAATGTTATAATCCTTATCAATTAAAATTCCCTGTAAACAAGGAAAAATCTTCATTTTCCTCGAAGCTAAGCGACTGTGTTTACTCATTCTACAGCGGGTAAATAAAAATAAACATAACAGTTAGAATAAACGGTCGCAGTTAATTAGATGGTATAATTAATTTTAGGCTAGATTTGGGGTTTGTCGGGGCGCTTTGTTAGAGGGGTTGTGAATGGGGTGAAATAACAAGCGAAATTTAAAAAAAAAACTTTTTAAAAACAAGCTTTTATCATCATTACCATCTAGCATCATAAAGTACTCGTCAAGACGAATCAAATGAGCCCAAACTCGATGGGGTTGCGTTGTTTTATGACAAAGTGCCTATGGCCACCTTCCAGCTCCATCATCAGATCAGCTCGATGTCATAAAAATATTGCATTGTCATCCGATTTACACACGCATGCAAATTTTCAGCTCAATTGGAAACCGGGAAGTGGGTCAAATTAAACTCGCAAGATTTGATTACAGACAGACAGACAGACAGACAGACAGACAACAGACAGGTGAAAGTAATATAAAGCTTGTAATATAATAAATAGAATTAATTTTCAGAAAATTCCTCAAGAGGGTAATTGCACAATATCAATTGCACACATTTTAAAAGTGTTTTCATGTTAAAATATGGCTAGATGAGATTTTTTGAAAGAAAAAATCTTTTCAACATTGCTTCTCATGCCATTATTAGATATACACGGAAAATACTTTTAAAATTTGTGCAGCGACCCTCTTGAGGTATTTTCAAAAAGTTAATTAAATGACTTTATATTTATCTCGCGGACTAAGCGCTCTTAACTGTCCACTATAAACTGTGCTCCCCACTCCCCACACACACAAGAAAGAAATTCCTACAAGCAGAGAATTATTGACTAATAATAAACGTACAAGCGGCGGTATTATCGCTAAAAAGCGAAAAAACTTCAAATAGCGAATCTTTCCTTTTTCTCAGTCGGTTAATACCCCGGGCCACAAAACAAAAGCTCAAGTTGAGTTTGTGAGCTATTTTTGTTTCGTCTAAACAAGGCTTCTCCAGCCTACGCGTTACTTAGTGTTGCCAGCTGTCCCACTTTACCCTGGAATTCTGGAATAAGCTATTTATAAACATTGGGGACTTTTTAGGGGAAATTCCAAAACATTTTAAACAAGTGAAATTTTAAAAATACTTTTTAAAAACAAGCTTTTATTATTATTACCATCTTGCATCATAAAGTACTCATCAAGACGAATCAAATGAGCCCAAACTCGATGGGGTTGCGTTGTTTAATGACAGAGTTCCTATGGCCACCTTCCAGCTCCATCATCAGATCAGCTCGATTTCATAAAAATATTGCATTGTCATCCGATTTACACACGCATGCAAATTTTCAGCTCAATTGGAAACCGGGAAGTGGGTCAAATTAAACTTGCAAGATTTGATTACAGACAGACAGACAGACAGACAGACAGACAACAGACAGGTGAAAGTAATATAAAGCTTGTAAAATATAGATACATATGTATTTTGTATTAGGAAAATGATAATAAATCAGTACTATATTATGGTACGTATAGTACCTACTTTGTAATAAATTTTGCATTACTCTATAATATAATCTATTAAAAACTGCATCAAAATCCGTTTTAAAGATAGATAGTTTTAAAGATAAAGTACAGATGGGTATATAGGGACAGACAGCGGTGACTTTGTTTTATACTATGTACGTAGTGATACTGATATATTATGTACCAGGAGATCAGAAACTGTGCAGATGTCTTTTGAAAATAGAACAATTTTAGCCTGTAAGCTAATCACACGCTACTCGCAGCCGGTTTTATGTTCAAAAGCCGTGAAATTACGCTTTTCATTCGCCGTTGAGTATGGACACTTAAGTACCCTCGGATTTTTTCATAATTTCAAATAAGGAATAAGGAAAAGCTTAGTCGGAAATGTCTTCATATTCTTGTCTAAAATGTAACAGAATTGAATAAAAGCTCTTTACAGTTAATTTTTTTTTTTATTTTTGTGGCAACAGACGGCTTGTGTTTTGCCAGTTGAATTTATTATTTCTAAATTCTTCATATCGATCATAGTGCGAGCGAAAAAGCCACATCCAAAGACGTCGCGCTTAAATTGAAAACTTATGAGAGATTTTAAAGGAATTTTGGATATTTTTTTTTTTGCATTATTTACAATCAATTTAGTTTCAAATTATTGAAAATTCAAAGATAGCTTACAGAAAAGTAACAAAAAAAAAAGAAAAAAGCTTGCGACGAAAAAAAACGCTGATGAAATTACTCTTTGTGGCAAATGAATTATTCGTGCGGCGCCAGACTTGTAGAGTTCAAGAAAAAAAAACTCTTTTATTATTATTTTATTCAAACAATACCAAAACAGAGTCCTCAATCACAAAGTCGTATAAAATCGTTACAAAAGTAAACTGTCTCAACATTATTCCGCCATTTTGAAAGCAGGAAGAAGGAAATAATATTTTGACGACCTTCCCAAATTATTTTTGTTACGAAATCTAATATTTTATGTTGTTTTCTTTTGTAGGAATTCGTTTTGTCAAAGCTAAACGTGTGCGAGGGCGATGTTGGCAATTATTTAGTTGTATTTAAGGGTGGCAAGTTCTTGTAGCGAAAATAAAGCCAAAAATGAGACGACGGTTGAGTACAGAATTTTTCTCTAAGACTCATTAATGTTACTGTCTTTATCTAAATGATTTTTTTACTATCGTGTTTCGGCGCGGCACGTAAAACTGTGGGTCCTGGCTGTTTCCTATAAGATATGTATGTAGGAGGCAGTCGTTAGGTCATGTTTCTGGCACAATATTAATCTCGGCGACCTGAAACTGCAACTTATGGGCGGCCACACAACCTATATAGCCCAGTCAATGAGTGCCCAAAAAGGGTATGTGGATCGAAAAGTCGAAAGCAGAAAAACTAACTTAGTAACTTTGTTTGTACTAGTTAGGAGATAAACATACTAAAAGTCCCCACCCCTCCGTGGTGAGCCCGAGGGGAGGGAGGCCGAAGAAGGTCCCATTTTTAGGTTTTTTGCTTATATGTCAAAAACTGTGCGTAGACTTTTTCATAACACTTGCTGTCGAGGGTCTGATAATGGACCAGGAGGTGCCTACGTCTCATCAATCCGAATGTAATGAGCCTAAACTCGCCGGTTTTACTAATAGCTATTGAAGAGTTTCAGTAGACACCTCCTGGCTCCATCATCAGATCAGCTCAGTGGTACCAGATTATTAAACTGTCATCAGATTTTTAGACATTTGCAAAGTTTCATTATGATACGACAACCAGAAGTTGGTCAAATTTTATTTGTAAGATTTTTTTACCAACTTTGTATGGAAAACTAATTTAAGCGTCTTCAAAATAGACCATGTTTGGAAGCTCATAGCTGGACAACGATTGGAGATAGATGAAAAGTATCAAGGCCGAAGTTGTAGAAAATTTTATGAGGTTTAATAATGTAGTACAACAAAATATCGTACAACGCACAGTTTTTGACATATAAGCAAAAAACCTAAAAATGGGACCTTCTTCGGCCTCCCCCCCCCCTCGGGCTCACCTCGGAGGGGTAGGGACTTTTAGTATGTTTATCTCCTAACTAGTACAAACAAAGTTACTAAGTTAGCTTTTCTGCTTTCGACTTTTCGATCCACATTTCTTCTTTTACTGGACTAATAACTGTGATTCGACTCTGACAGTGTAAGTAGAGTAAACTGTTCTGTTGGAGTATAAACCCCAATATATACCTATATTTTGGAACGAAGTTCCTTATCGCGCGTTGTGAAAAGTGAAAGGAGGCTAGACGGAAAAAATTCTTACCAAAAGTTGTTACACACTTTTTGCTAGCCACTCAAACGTCCCGACCGCTATAGCGGCCCGAAAAAGAGTTAAACGTTACAGCCGCTACAGCGGTCTTAGAGACTTACTACTTTAAAGGGGGGAGGGGGGAGGGGAGAGGTGGAAGGGGGAGGGAGGGGCGGGAAGGGGGAGGGGGAGGGGGGAGTGGGGAGTTATTTTTGTTGAGTTTTGATTTCGCGAAGATTATATTTGTTGAGTGTATACAGGTTTTTTGTAAATAATAAATCGTGTAAATCGTGGGAACTTCGTTCCATCCGGGTGTCCCTTGACACCTCTAAAGTTTTTTTTTATTTCTCATATCAAATTTCAGCTCAATCTTTAGGCGTGAAGAAGTATCAAACACTCACAAACATTCACTTTTACAATATTAGTGTTATCAATGAAACGCCATTTTAATTTACCCTTTATATTTGCGACCGCTGTAATTACACTTTAAAACAAACTTAACTTGTTTAAAATTACTTTAAATGCCATCTCGGTGTTCACAATTGACTTTTAAAGTTGAGTCGCGTAACTCGTTTAAATTTGACCTAAATTCTTTAATCAACATTATTCGAATAATTTATTTGTGTACTAAGGTCATTGCTGATAAACCTAGTTATTAACTGTCGTACGTAATTGAAATACCTATATTTTTTTTTATTATTTTTTTTTTATGTGAAGAAGTAGAAGACGAGCAAGACGCTCTCCTGATGTTAAGAGATAACGGCTGCCCATAATCAGTACAGTGTTACCTAGGATTTCACAATTATGTGAAATTCTAGGAGCACTGCACCAACGCTTCTTACTCAAGAGTCATAAGATGTTAAGACTCTTTAGCCCAGTGATTTCACTAGCTACAGTGCCCTCCTACCGGAGCACAGTAATGTTTGCACATCACTGCTCAGGCGGTAGAATAACTGGCACTGTTGGGGTACCCACCTAGACGACCTCCTGCTAAGGAAGTCTACCCCCGGTAAAATAATTACTTTTAAGAGCGTTTATATCTAACCAAGGGCGGATCCAGGATTTGGTCCTGGGGGAGGCTAAGGTGCAGACTAGCAAAAATAATATCATTACAAGCTTTATATTACTTTCACCTGTCTGTTGTCTGTCTGTCTGTCTATCTGTAATCAAATCTTGCAAGTTTAATTTGACCCACTCCCCGGTTTCCAATTGAGCTGAAAATTTGCATGCGTGTGTAAATCGGATGACAATGCAATATTTTTATGACATCGAGCTGATCTGATGATGGAGCTGGAAGGTGGCCAAAGGAACTCTGTCATAAAACAACGCAACCCCATCGAGTTTGGGCTCATTTGATTCGTCTTGACGAGTACTTTATGATGCAAGATGATAACAATAATTAAAGCTTGTTTTTAAAAAGTATTTTTTAAATTTCACTTGTTTTTACTCCGAAAAGTGTGTGTTTAGCTCGCTCTGAACAGTTAGAAAGTTCAAATATCCTTAAGAGCGTATATATCGAGTGACGCTCTCTCGCTCGCACAATTTGACGAATTTTGAAATATATAAATTCAAGGAATTAATTTATTGAAAATTCCTCTGTACAAGCCCTTCATAATATTATTGCACACATTTAAAAAAGTGTTTTCAGTTTGATATATAAAAAAATGGCACGAGCGCAATATTAAAAAAAAATCAAAAATGTTTTACACAATTACATTTGCCCCCAAATCCCCCAGGTAGCAATTATCACCGAATGGAGACTAGAAAGTTTTTGTTCCCAATTTAAACCGCTGTGTAGATTTAAAATAATGTGTAGATCGCCAATACCCCTTTTTTTTTTGACCCATGAAAAATGCGTTACGCATCATCACCCCACGCCGGGGGGCGCGGGGCGGTATGTGGGACTCCCTCGCCAGAGATGGGAGCGGCGGGGATACCCACTAAAAACCTGGGGGTGTCCTGCGGGACGCCATAGTGCCGGGGCAACGGGTACGCCGAAGCATTCATCCGCTGCCCCGACGGCAGATCGCCAATACCCCTGCGGCAACTAGGAATTCCTCCCCAAATGCTACCTGGGGGCAATGTGGGGGCAATGATGTGCAAACATTACTGTGCTTCGGTAGGAGGGCACTGTAGCTAGTGAAATGAGTGGGCTAAAGAGTCCTAACATCTTATGACTCTTGAGTAAGAAGCGTTGGTGCTGTGCACCTAGAATTTCACATCATAGTGAAATCCTAAGTAGCACTGTACTGATTATGGGCAGCGTTATCTCTTAACATCAGGAGCGCGTCTTCCTCGTCTTCTACTTCATTACATAAAAAAAACAATGTAGGGCAAATGAAAGGTAAGTATATTTCATACCTTTCTACTAAATTGTTACTTGTAAAGTTTCAGCGAGAAGGGGTAGCAAACCTCTTTACATTCAAACATTATCCTTTCATGATATTAGTGGTTTAATAAATAGGATTACACATTAACATGTTACAATCACAATTTAATTAACATTTTCATTTTCATAATTACCGCAAACGTACTCCGTTATTAAAATATAGTAACACCTCGATAATCAGGTTTATTAAAAGAAAATGTGTACCCATATAAAATCCAATAATTGGGGTTTATACTCCAACAGAACAGGTAACCCTACTTTCACTGTCAGAGTCAAATCACAATTTTATAGGTTGTGTGGCCAACCTGCATGTGTAACATACGTTTCAGGTCGCCGAGATTACTACAGGGCCTGCAACATGACCTGACGACTGCCTCCTACATATTCTATCTTATACAAAGAAGTAAGAAGGCGAGCAAGACGCTCTCCTGATGGTAAGAGATAACGCTGCCCATAATCATTACAGGTGAAACAGCGCTTCTTAATGAAGAGTCATAAGATGTTAAGACCCTTCAGCTACAGTGCCCTCCTACCGAAGCACAGCACAGACGGTAGAATAACTGGCACTATTACGGTACTCACCTAGCCGACCTCCTGCAAAGGAAGTTTACCTCGGTAAGGATTTTGTTTATTTTTATAGCAGACTAAACAAGCGTTTGACCGCAATCTCACCTGTTGGTAAGTGACGATGCAGTCTAAGTTGTAGCACGCTTGTTCAGTAAGAACCTATTCACTCTTGATTTAGACAAACCCACGTTATAACATACGGGTCTACCGGGGGTAAACTTCCTCTGCAAGAGGTCGACTAGGTGGGTACCCCAACAGTGCCAGTTATTCTACCGCCTGAGCAGTGATGTGCAAACATTACTGTGCTTCGGTAGGAGGGCACTGTAGTGAAATTACTGGGCTAAAGAGTCTTAACATCTTATGGCTCTCAAGTAAGAAGCGTTGGCGCAGTGCACTGTGTAGCACTGTACTAATTATGTGCAGCGTTATCTCTTACCATCAGGAAAGCGTCTTGCTCGTCTTTTTACTTCATTGTATAAAAAAAAAACGGGAAACACTAACGACGGTAGCGAGTTCCATATCTTCGCCGTTCGCATAATGAAAGACCAGAAAACAGAATAAAAAAACAAACCATATAAACAAGAGTCAGCTGTATTCCACGCGCTCAGAAGTATCCGGGCCCTAATAGGGATTATGAATGCCCTCATTAGGAAGGGCTCATGGAGCCCTCAACATTCAGTGTTAAACATAGAGGTACATTAAATTTGTGTAAAGTTATTGTTGGCATTTAGTTTAGAAATGTACGCGTTTAAGAGCTCTTTCACACTCACTCGTACCGAATCCGATGGGAAATCTTAAAATATTATGTTACGTGTGTTTGTGTGTGTGTGTGTGTGTGTGTGTGTGTGTGTGTGTGTCTTTGTTATCTCAACACACCCTTTTTTGACCAAGGAAAAATGCGTTACGCTTCATCACCCCGAGGGGCGCCAACGATGGGCGCGACGGGGATACCCACTAAACAACCTGGGGGTGTTCCTGCGGGACGCCATAATGCCGGGGCAGCGGGTACGCCGAAGCACTCATCCGCGGCCCCGACGGCGTTTGGTCTTCACTGACAGGAGGACCCCTCCGCGGTGGGGTGAAGAGGAGTTTCACCCCACGCGCGCACCTCGTGGGTCTGTTCTTGCGGCGACGAATACCCCCGTACTCGCCGCCTAGACCCAGGTTATGGGGGCTGGAAAAGGGCGTGGAAGATACGCCTCCGACGCCCCCTTCTCTGGGCACGCATCGGGAGGTCGGTGGTGATCTCCTATTCGCGTTCCGCGATTTCCTTCTGTGAGATAACACTCTTGCAGAACGATACCGCGGCCTGCCACGACTCCTCGCTCGCAACCATGGCTCTTGCTCTTACCATGGTTGCCAACGAGAGTTCGTCCCCCATAAAATAGTTTAGACCCTGGAATAACATATACAAAAGAAAAGTATCTTAGTATTATATCCGTTATCCTAATCACCATAACACAAGCATTAAGTTGCTTAGCTTGGGGTTAGGTGGCGCTGTGTGAAATGTACTAAAAGTATTTATATTATTTTTTTATTTATAGGTTTTCAGATAGAAGAAGAGATCGCTCTAAGCGATAAAACCGCCTATTGTAGACCTTTATATAGTTCTTTTTTTTTATATATAAATAAATATTTCAGGACAATTCACACAGCGCCACCTAACCCCATACTAAGCAACTTAATGCTTGTATTATGGTGATTAGGATAACGGAAATAATACTTATATACTTTTTCTTTTGTAAATACATACTTATAATATAGATATTGAAAACCACCCAGACCAGAAACAAATACCTGTGGATCACACAAATATTTGCCTCATACGGGAATCGAACCCGCAACCTTCTGCGTTGCAGGCGGGTATTAGCCCACCGCGCCACAGAGGTCGTCTTAAGTTAATTTTTAAGTCTTTTTTGTAATGTTTTAACTGTAATAAAGAGTATTGTATTGTATAGGCAACATTTCAGTGGGCATAACCGCTTCTCACTATTAAACAATATAACAATCTTCGAAACTCATCCATCCAACAAATATAAGTGGGATGATTATTTAAAACGGCAATAAAATACATAACAGCCAGCTGTAACAGTTTATTGCTAGTTAAATATATAATTGTTTAGTTTTAAAATAAATGTTGGTGTAAACACTCGATTCATTTGCCACTCGTTTTATTTTTGTACTCGTAAAAAGGTCTAGACAAGCGTGATTATTTTACGTTTGAATTGTAATTATGATAAACTATGTCCAGCGGTTTTAGCTGCTGTTCAGAATATGTGTTATTTCAGGGTCTAAGCTATATTTATACCAAATTTCAGCCCAATCGGTCCACCCGTTTAGGCGTGAAAGAGTAACAAAAATACATACAGACATGCATACATTCTTACAAACTTTCACGTTTATAATATTAGTAAGATAGTAACGCCCCGCGGTGTTACCTGCAATAAAACAGTTTTTATCCCGTGGAATAAAAACCATTTTATAGCCTTTCCCGAGACATGAACTATCTCTATTCCAAATTTTACCTAAATCGGTTCAGTGGTTCAGACATGAAGAGGTACATTTTGAAAAATATGTTTCGCAAATTTTGAAAATGTCTCTTGGTATAGTCGGCTGTAGATACATATATTTTTATATAGTTTTAAAATTATTACCAAAAAGTCCAATCCATCTGTTCTAAATTCAAGTGAACAAACTGACAGACATGCGCGTGCGCCTGTTCATATAGACAATAATATTTATGACATAGTTCGGACGGGTGAAGAACGTTCCGAACACTATATGAGATTTATTTCATGATTCATTCATAAATTCTACCAGCGAAATTGTTGCTACGAGATACCAAAAAAAATTAAATTATTGCTTGTATTTGCTTGTATTTATTTGTTTATACTTTGCTTTATTTTTTGAATTATTGCTTTTTTTAACCTACTAATATGCTGAGCTGGGGCCTTTTTGCGGCAATTTTTTTTTTTTTTTTGTTTATGTGATGAAGTAGAAGACGAGCAAGACGCTCTCCTGATGTTAAGAGATAACGGCTGCCCATAATCAGTACAGTGCTATTTAGGATTTCATAATGATGTGAAATTCTAGAAGCACTGCACCAACGCTTCTTACTCAAGAGTCATAAGATGTTAAGACTCTTTAGCCCAGTAATTTCACTAGCTACAGTACCCTCCTACCGGAGCACAGTAATGTTTGCACATCACTGCTCAGACGGTAGAATAACTGGCACTGTTGGGGTACCCACCTAGACGACCTCCTGCAAAGGAAGTCTACCCCCGGTATAAATGACATGATAATGATTTTAATACTTACCTAGTGCGTGTTTTATGTACCTTAATGCTGTAATTTGTCGTAAATAAAACTTTTTCTTTCTTTCAATTAATACTAGTTATCTTCTAAGGGTGACAGGCGCAATGCAATGCTTTTATTAAACACTAGCTGCGCCCAGTGGGTTTACCCGCAGTACTTATGTAGCATTTGTCTATGCCGCGGATGAGTGCTTCGGCGTACCCGTTGCCCCGGCATTATGGCGTCCCGCAGGAACACCCCCAGGTTTTTTAGTGGGTATCCCCGCCGCTCCCATCTTTGGCGGGGGAGTCCCACATACCGCCCCGCGCCCCCCGGTGTGGGGTGATGATGCGTAACGCATTTTTCCTGGGATAAAAAAAAGGGTCTAAACTATGCCGCGGATGAGTGCTTCGGCGTACCCGTTGCCCCGGCATTATGGCGGCCCGCAGGAACACCCCCAGGTTTTTTAGTGGGTATCCCCGCCGCTTCCATCTTTGGCGGGGGAGTCCCACATACCGCCCCGCGCCCCCCGGTGTGGGGTTATGATGCGTAACGCATTTTCCCTGGGTCAAAAAAAAAAGGGTCTAAGCTATCTCTATACAAAATTTCAGCTCTATTGGTCCACACGTTTAGGCGTGAAAAAGTAACAAACATCCTGACATCCATATTAGTAAGATTTAATATAATAATTTATCTATTTTGCCAAAACCATGTCGCCAAGTAGTCATTAGGACCGTGTTCCGGCATGATGTTCAGTGAAGCTAGGGAGGTATTTATCCCGCCTACCAGGTTTAGTCTGCTACCATCTGCAGCCCCAGGCGTTGCTCAACATCACGCGAGATCGTGAACAAAGGCTATAAGTTAGCCTTAATAAAAGAAAAATAACTAATATTTATGAAAAAAATATAGCAAAAGTATGGCGAATCTTGTAATCGGTATATTTTTTTATTTCCATTTCTTATGACAATAAAATTTAAAAGTGCCAAATCATTACAGACAACGCTACCTATAGCCCAGTCAATGAGTGCTCAAAAAGGGTATGTGGATCGAAAAGTCGAAAGCAGAAAAACCAACTCAAGAACTTTGTTTGGACTAGTTAGGAGATAAACATACTAAAAGTCCCCACCCCTCCAGAATGCTGGCAGCATTGCCACGTTGAATGGCAATACTTATACGTTGGGCCAAATATACCCCAGCATTTTGGTCACACGTCGCCTCGACCAAGCGCTCAGATAAATTTTGGAAAATGCGGTGAGCTCCCGGACCCCAAGGACCCAAAGTCTCTACCCCAAACGGCTCAAAAATGTAACCGCTATCGAGGTTAGCATATTTACGCCGCTTGAGCCGCTCAGCGGAAACTGCCGCCGCACCAGCCGCAATTTGAGTCTCTGGAAGATGTGAGGGCGCCAGTGTATCAACGCAAGTCGCGTCCCACACTAACGGCCGACCTAACTTCCAGGGAATCAAAGTCATACCGTCAGGTCTTTTACCATCGTCACGCATCAGACCATTCGGTTCGAGAATGGCTGCTACATTGGCGCTGGTAAAAGCCCGGCGAATGATGTCGTTGAGACTGGAGTGGCGGGAGATTCGGCCAGCGCTCCGAGAACATGAGAGACCATGGTGACCGAGTTCGTCGACTGCAGTACCACACTGACAGCGGTGACCTACATAACATGCTGCACCCAGGCGCAAACTAACAGCTACACGAAAAGCAGATGAATCTAAAAGATTACCTGTATTAATGGAAGGGATGGCTTGCAACCAAAAACCAGATTCCCTAACAGAGACTGCTAGAAGTCGGGCACGGTCTGACGAGTTGGGACACGTTTGTATTAGACTATTCCGTGCCAACTCGCAGAGTGGCCCATCCCACAGTCTCTGTGAAGATGGTACTTTAGGTAAATCGGTATTGGGGCAAGCTGCCACCCAAGCATTTTTTGCCTCAGCTGAATTAGCTATAGCCAAAGATGATAATGCGGGGTCTCGCGAGGGAGCGAGTATTTTTTGAATGAGATTGTCCGAACTATGCACTGAGGACAAAAAAGCCGGGAGAGCGACACTAGAAATTTTACGGACCCCCAGGCCCCCAAACCTGATAGGTAAGGAGGCTTGAGACCAAGCCCTGTCATCCAAGCTCAAATTCAGGACCGACATCAGGGTATTTTTTATGACGTTGTCTAAGCTTACGAGAAGCTCATTGTGTTTCCACAATGGACAACATCGTAAAACGTCTGTAAATTTTGGTACAAACAAACAATACCTGATAATAGTAAATGCCATGTGGGCATTAATTTTGATCAATCTGTCCGAGGCCATCATAAAATTTTGAATTTTTTCCTCAACAAAAGGTGGGAAGGATTCGTCTAGGATCGGCGAACCAAGGAGGCGAAGTGAGCACTTATCTACAATTTTTATGCTGGGTGCCAAACGAAGGAATTGATCAAGTACCAAATCTAATTGAAAATTTTTACTAATTGAAAACCATTATTCGGAAGCTTACTGCATAAAAATGTCTATTCGGCACCTCGCTCCCTACCGAGCCCTACCCGAATCGTTGCAAACTCGCGCGACCTTGAGTGACACCTGGGGAAAGATTAATGACTTACCTTCTTGGATCAAACTTTTATTGACTTAAAGTTACGTTGGGTAGGAGAAAATTGAAAAATGGCCGCGGATGAGTGCTTCGGCGTACCCGCTGCCCCGGCATTATGCGGGTGAGTCCCACATACCGCCCCGCGCCCCCGGCGTGGGGAATAGATGCGTAACGCATTTTTCCTAGGTCAAAAAAAAAAAAAAAAATGGTAGGAGAAAATTTACTAGTGAAAGTTCAGTGAAGGAAGGGATTTTTATCCCGTCTTATGTGTTTAGTCTCCTACCATCTACGGTCGCATCGTCGCTTTACATCACGCGAGATCGTGGTCAAAGGATAACCTATTTTGAATAAAAAATATTTATTTTAATTATTTAAAAAAAAAAAGACGTGTGGCACTCGGAGACTGCCGCGGTAAAGCTATTGCATAGCATTTTTAATTTTTATCAATAGATGGAAAAACTAAAAAGTTTCACCGCTGTGCCGGTCGGAGTGGGGGGTGTTAGGTTTTTTTCGATACGGAATTTCTGGATTCGGTCCCCACGCTCAAGGCCCGCGATAGAAGCTATACAATAGCTTAAAAAAATAATTTATTCAATAAAAGGCATTACAGAAATACAGATAAATTGAAGAAACCTGCTACCCAAACTAGGCTCTAGACCCGTGCTATGGGTAGCAGGACTTCCTCATTAATATAATATGTTCCTTATTAATTTAGTGTTTCAGTAGGTATAGAGTTATTTGGTTGGAAGGTTGCGGGTTCGATTCCCGCATGGGACAAATGTTTGTGTGATCCACAGATATTTGTTTCTGGTCTGGGTGGCTTCGTGTATCTATTATAAGTATGTATTTACAATAGAAAAGTATAAAGTATTATATCCGTTATCCTAACCACCATATTACAAGCATTAAGTTGCTTAGCTTGAGGTTAGGTGGCGCTGTGTGAAATGTCCTGAAATATTTATTTATATATCGCTCAATGTATGTAAAATTACCATTTTCCTCTTCTAAGCCCGCTGAGCAGGCATAGATAAGGCTGTAATGAGTGTTAAGTGTTTTTCCGTCTTGTATTATGTACCTATATTCATCTAAAATCTAATTTAATCAACACATATTTACTAGATTTAATTTAAAATTATCTTTATAAATAAGCCCATACTACCACTAAGGTTGGGGCCACACAGTCGCTGGATTGTACGTCAGCTCTCTTAACAATATTCATCATCATTATCATCATCTCAGCCGTAAGACGTCCACTGCTGAACATAGGCCTCCCCTTTGGACTTCCATATGTACCGGTTGGAAGCAGTCGTCGTGGGGATGGGTAGCCGGGCATCTTCCGGTGATTCTCAGCACCGCCTGCTCCGCCGTTACCTTGACTGCTACCCGCGTCAGGAACAAGGGAGCTGCCGGGGACTGGGGGCCTGGTATACATGTTGCTCGTCATTCTAAGGGGGGTTTTGCCATACGCGCCACGCTTGGCAGGCGGGTAAAATTACATAACATATAATCACGCCTGGTTCCCGTTGGGGTAGGCAGAGACTATTTCTCTCCATTGGGTACGATCCTGACACACCTCTTTCGCTTCCTCGACTTTCATCACATTCTTCATGCACGCTCGCCGGTTTTTGGTACTCTTGACCTGGCCTTCCTTAGAACGACATTAGCAATATCCTCCTCCCCCCTCCTTCCTTAACAATAATTTGTAGCGTCCGTGGCCCAGTGGTCATACGTCCGGCTTTTAATCCGGAGACCCTGGGTTTAAATCTCAGTGTGTGGCAAAAAGTTCGCCTGGACGCTACCGTGTTTCGGCGCGGCACGCAAAACTGTGGGTCCCGGCTGTTTCCTATAAGATATGTAGGAGGCAGTCGTTAGGTCATGTTGCAGGCCCTGTAGTAATCTCGGCGACCTGAAACTGCAACATATAGGTTCGCCACACAATCTATAAATTGTGATTTGACTCTGACAGTGTAAGTAGAGTAACCTGTTCAGTTGGATTATAAACCCCAATTATTATTATTAGTGTTATAAATACCTACCATTTAATAGATGTGTACGTCATAGTATTTACCTAACTCAAGTCTAAAAGATAGTGTATGTAGTTAATTAGACTACATCACTATCTTGGGTCAATATGAGATAATATTGATAACGGTACATTCTGTATTCCATTTAATACATAGGCATTCTATTGTAATGGCAGACACCGCCGATCCAACCTATACAAGTGAATTAAATTAAAAAACCCCCAACGCAATATGTAATTCACCATTTTGTGGTGGCGGCCATCTTGGACCGATTTCCACCAAACATGGCTAAGAACACTCTCGACTATCTCTACTTTCAAACAAAAAAAAAACTAAATCAAAATCCGTTCATCCGTTCGGGAGCTACGATGCCACAGACAGACACACCTTATAACACCCCGTCGTTTTTGCGTCGGGGGTTAAAAACAGGTTTCGGTGTATATTTCAAACCTTAGTTTGTGAAATTTTGCAGATGTTAAACTTTTTGAACATTATTTAAACATTCCTTCGATTTTTCTTCATTTTGCATATAAAAATAAAATATATAAAAGTAGCACTTTCACCACCAGCCCACCAGTCACCCATCACCCATAAGTTATAAAAGTGGTTGCCGATGCGATGCGCCTACTCAGCCCTGGATTTACACTAGAGGCATTCGGGGCGAGTGCCCGGGGCGGCAAATTAGCTGAACTGGGGGCGGCAAATTTCAAAACGAGAAATGCGAGCTAATCGCGCACTTTAAATACATTTATAAATATTCATAATTACGTATGTACGTATATATATATTGCAAGAACTCGACGCCTGCGCCTACTCGTAACTTCACTTTGGTTATTGGTGCTTGATCTCTAAATTTCTTACAATACTTAGTACGAGTCACAAGGTTGCTAGTAATCAGTTGACTTCCTCTTGAAGGGTCATTGTTGTTATATTTTTGAATAACTTTTGCTATTTAATTTCTGGTAACATCATCTGCGAGATCATGGTCAAAAGCCAACCTATAATTCTATCTTAGTCACAAATAAATAATTTACTTTAAAACATAACTAGCTGTGCCCAGCGGTTTTACACGCTGTCCTATAGCCTATGTGTTATTCCAGAGTCTAAGCTATCTCTGTCCCAAATTTCAGCTCAATCGGTTCACCCGTTGAGCCATGAAAGAGTAACAAACATACATCCAGACATCCATTCTTACAAACTTTCACTTTTATAATACTAGTAAGATGTCATTATGTTAGCCACACAACACATGGTGGTTATTTTTTTCTTCTATTCTTCCCAGATGTAAAATTTTATCGAAAATGGTTCATTTTTTAATATAATGGGTACATATGAATAAAAAATAAAAACTTGAGAGGTGTCAAGGGACACCCGGATGGAACGAAGTTCGATTAATGAAAATATCTGGCTTGCTTCCTATAAGAGAGAGAGAGAGAGAGACAGACAGAGAAACATGCGCACGCCGCACAGCTTACAATAGCTTACTATAGCAAAAAGTGTCGTGACAACTTTTCGTAAGATTTTTTTCCGTCTAGCCCCCTTTCACAACGCGCGATAAGGAACTTCGTTCCAAAAATTACGTCTCTCCCACCGATTATTCAGCTAAAAATCTTGAGACCAGTAGATCACGTCTAGAAACAGCTGCCCGTTATTTTAATATTTTATTAGACTTTGTAATAAAACAAAACACTATTTCTGATTTAGCATTGGCAAATGCCACATTTTCACGGCCATTTTTTTTTATAATGGCAAACACGTGCTTCTGAAACGTGATTTTTCATGTTGACATTTCTTGAATACCTATCGTCGTTTAAGTTCTAACCACGTAAGTCATTTTTAGTAAAATTTCAGGAATGCCAAAAAACAGATTTATTGGAAATCGATAAAATTTAAATTAGGTTTTTTTTTTAATTTCAAAATAGTTTTTTCAATAATAAAACCATGTAGTTTTTAGTACAAATTTTGTATTAACCTTACCTACGCCCTGAATCATGTGATTTTGTCAAATCGGGCTCTTACTTATCCGTGATTTTTAAGGTTTTTATAGGTCTGAAAATACGAAGACGCATTTTTTGATTCTCGACTCTATGTATTTTATTAGGAGAGTTTTATACTCAACAAAAATTGCCTATTTTCGCTAAGCGACGACGCGGTCGAAGATGGTAGCAGACTTAACCTAGAAAGCGGGCGAAATATCCCCCTGATATCATTGAATATCGTGCCGGAATCGGAACACAGTCGCACTGACCGCTTGGCGACACGGTTTTGTCCAGTGGGTGGTAAATGATAACTGGCCTCAGCCAAAGCCTAACTTATACCAGTAAAATTATTAACACTGGCAAAAACACGATTAGGTATAATGCATACCAAAAAAATATTACATTAATGCGTTACCTACTATGGTACCTCACACTTTCGTGTGTTTGCCAGTGTCAAGTAGAAAAATCGTTAGAATTTATTTTGCATCTACCCCCCTTTTTATTGTGATTTCCTTTTTTTATAATTATTGCGTAAATTTGATTCAGACGTTGATTTTACTACATTTACAATACACATAATATAATTTAAATCATTTTTAATTAACACAAATTTATTATTATATTTTTTCGTAGCTATTAGACACAGTAATATAGGTACTAAATTATTGTTTTATTAAATAATATGTATAATCTAAATAATATAATATATAGTCTTTAATAAATATTATATTAACTTTATCAATATACTATACTTAGTATAATCAACAGATAGATATAACCAATACTAAGTATACTCAATTTAATAAATTTTATTAAAATAATAATTATTAATATAATAAGTACGAACCTCTTTCGTCTTCCAAAATTAAAAACAAAATCACATCGCACGTTTGTATAAACAAAACATTCCGTTCCACGCAAACACTGAATTAAAAACAATAATTCTAAAACAAATAAAAAATGACAATTGTTTATTAATGATTAATTACACGAAATCACTGTAATTTTGTTGTTTTTGAATTTGTCCTTGAGATGAGCGTCATCGCTTCATTTTTTTTTATGGAAAATTGCGAGTGAATGCGTTAGCGGGAAACACGTCCGCTCACTCGGCTCGTTTCTCTGACACTGAAAATAATAGTACTGTAAGCTTTGGCAAATCTATAAGAGAAAGTACACATCATCTCTGTCCTTCTCTCGCATCAGCGATACGCTAGTGCTTTCTCTTTCACCTGTTATCCTGAAAAAGTTCGCAAATATCGTAGTATATTATGTTCACATTGGTCGTAAAATGGAACGTCACATCCTTTTTTTATTAAATTTAATTTCCGTATTACAGTCCTTCCGGTATTGTACGAGTATATTTCATCCCCCTGTACGGTTGTCTGGAAGAGATCACTGTGAGCGAAAAGACCGTTAATTGGTTCACCATTTGCTATGTAAAATTTATTTACAATATTTTGCTAATTCAGCATTGTAAGCTTTCAGGATCAATAAATCTAGTCAAATAATTACTGGGCTAAAGAGTCTTAACATCTTATGACTCTTGAGTGAGAAGCGTTGGTGTAGTGCACCTAGAATTGCGCATCATTATGAAATTCTGGGTAGCACTGTAGGTGCTAATAGTTATGGGCAGCGTTATCTCTTAACATCAGGAGAGCGTCTTGCTCGTCTTCTTACTTTTCCACATAAAAAAAATCTATTGTTAGTAATTAAATAGTTTGACGTGAAAAAGTAAGAAAATTAAAATGAAAATGTCACAAAAAGTATTTTTTCCTTCTTTTTTGCTTTCAGGATCGAATGCTTCATGTAAATTTTCAGGATCGAATCTACTGAAATTGTTTCATTGAATTGTTTATATTTATTAAATTTAAAAGTTTTGAGTTTAGGTATAGTCTGCTGCCATCTACGGATACATCATCGCTTTACATCACACGAGATCGCGGCCAAGGCCAAAGGTACAATGTAAAAAAAACGTCAAAAAGTTACTTTCCTAATTCGTTGCAAAAAGTAGAGTGCTTTTCACGAAAGGAGTCCTCTTTGGTGGGGCGCTACTATCGCGCGTGTTAAAGTTAAAAAAAAAATGTTTACAGATTTTCCACTCCTCATAATTTATCATATTGAATTTCTTAAGTTGGTGTAGTATAACTAATCCGACACGTCAGTATACCAATAATCCGGCACCCTCCGGCAACGCCTTCCTCGCCCCTCTACGTGCAAATTGGGAAAAAAATATTGTATTGGACATGCATACCGTAAGAAAAATAAGCAAAAGCTATCCTTTGCTTATTTATCTTAGCCTAAATTAATTAATTTTAAAATTATCCACATGAAGACCACGGAGTCTGGAACAAAAAAGCGTAAAACACAAATATCATATTTATGATTTTTTATTCATTATTTCCAGTAATACGAACATTTCAATAATCCGGCACCCTCGGGTTTTTAATAGTGCCGGATTAGTGAGATTATACTGTAATTTACTTAATCTGACAAATAAAAATAGTTTTGGAAATGAAGTACAGTATCATCGCTAAAATTCAATTCAGTTCCGCTAAATTCCGCGGGACCTTTTTCTGGAAATCCACAAATTTTTCATGAAGCCGGAAGTGCGTAAACGAACTCCATTATAATTAAAACCAAGTGACGGATTCTTAATTAGGTCGAATTATGGGGGATCCTTTTGATTCGTCGCCTTTTAAGTTAAACATTAATTAGATACAAAATGTTTTGAGAAGATTTTCTTTGTGGATTTTCTTATTAAACAGGTTTGTTAGTGAATATAAAGTTAAATAAAGCCTTATTTGGAGGGTCTTATTTTGTTATCAAAAAATTAGGTATACGTTTCCCATGTTTTACGAAAATTTTACGGTCTGCGAATTGAAAGTTTTTGCAAAAACGAGATGACAATATTTATTATTATAAAAAAAATCCATATCATCATCTTCCTGCCCTTATCCCACACTAGGTAGGGTCGGCACAACACGTTTTTCTCCTCCATTCTACTCTATCATCCGTCATAAATCTATAAATCTTCATCCACTCCCCTAGCACCATAGCTGGGCATTAACAATTAACTCGTTAATCCGTTAATCGTTAATTAACGAAGTTAACATTTTGATTAACGGATTAACTTTTAAGTTAATATTAAAAAATGTTAACGGACACGTTAACTTCCGTTAATATGCAAAAGTCCGTTAATCGTTAGTCCACCTTACGACAAGAAGCAGCGGAAAATTCGAAGGATAGAGATAGTTTAAATGGCGGAGGGAGCAATGCGTGCAACAACGATGATGACGAGGAAGACTTTTTCAATTCTGTCACTCAGTCTATAGAAAAACCAAAGAGCTCAAACGCTTTCAGGGTAAAGCGCAAAGTCTTGTTAAAATGTGGCTAGACATGAAATCAAAAGACTCGTCCTATGCTGCATTCCTCGGGGAACAGAGATATTCATAAATCTATTGATTAATAAATACAATACTGCTATACCCTCAAGCGCTGTAGTTAAACGTCTGTATTGTACGGGTAAAGACAATTTAACACCAAAACGAGCCTTGCTTTCAGACGAGAACTTCAGCATGTTAATGATCATGAAGGGAAATATTATGCACCTTATGCCCGACGATTAAATTACACATTTTGAATTCACTGAACAATATGTTTGAATTATACAAGTTTTTGTTTTGTTCCTAACCTGTTAACTTCCAGAACCTAAACCAACAGGTTTTATAAGTTCACTAACGCAACGATATAAAAATGCAATTTTGCACATATTAACGTATGTTAACTTGCGTTAATTCTTCCGAAATTTAACGCTTTAACGTTTAACGAAGCTAACTTTTTTTGTAGCGGATTAACGATTAACGAAGTTAACTATTTGATTAACGGTGCCCAGCTATGCCTAATGCCTAGCACGCATATGTCACACATAGGGCTTGCAAATATTCGAAAATATTAATATTCGAATATTCGATTTTTTTTCGGGCATTATTCGAATATTATTCGATTATTCGAAAAAAAAATTTTTTTTCGTAATCTACTCTCTTTTAACGAAATTGGCGTGAATCCAAGGAAATGAGTGTGATTGTGAGGACATTTTTATGGAGGGGGCATCAGGGAACGTCAGGAGAGATCTACAGCGTCAAGAAAGTCATACTTCCACCTAGACCAGAGACCACCACCAGCACGTTTGCCGAGGAATAGTGGAAAGAAATATCGATATGTGTTCTTTGAGAACTTGAGCTATATAATCAACCATGGGTTGATGATGCGTGCATTAATAAGCTGCAGATACACAGCTTCGGTGCGAGTTCTGGACCTAAGTAACGTAGAACAAGTCATCAAGAAAGGAACATACATTGATGCGAACTTATGACGAAGATGTTTGGATGCAGCGATGGCAAGAATCATCCAATTACAGCGATATTTTCCCCACCAATGAAACTGATATCGAGAACGCATTAGTTACACAAGATCAACACAGACAATGAGCGGCAGATTTTTCAAAGACCAAGAAGACTACCAGTAGCAAAAGAGAAAAAAGAGGAAGCCATGATTGAAGAAATGATAAAAGACGATGTGATTGAAGATGATTAAAAAGGTGATAACAGCCTATTGAAGAAATACAGACCCATTACGCTTCTGAGCCATGTTTATAAGCTGTTTTCAAGGGTCATC
This sequence comes from Hemithea aestivaria, assembly GCA_947507615.1. NCBI lineage: Eukaryota > Metazoa > Arthropoda > Insecta > Lepidoptera > Geometridae > Hemithea > Hemithea aestivaria. Next base: position 4,927,166 of record OX382351.1, on the reverse strand, counting down.
ACGAACCCTCTCGAACACAGACTTGATGACTTCCAGCCTCCCGAACAAGCCGGTTTCCGAAGAGCCTATAGTACCATAGACCACATCCATACGCTGCGGCAAGTTATACAGAAGACCAAAGAGTATAATTTGCCATTATGCTTAGCGTTTGTGGACTATGAAAAAGCCTTTGATTCGGTGGAAACATGGGCGGTGCTCGAGTCACTTCAGCGATGCCATATTGACTATCGGTACATTGATGTGTTGAAGTGCTTGTATAAGAACGCCACTATGTCAGTCCGAGTACAGGAGCAGAGCACGAAGGCGATTCCATTAAGAAGAGGTGTAAGACAGGAAGACGTTATCTCTCCGAAACTGTTTACTGCCGTAATGGAAGACACCTTCAAGCTCCTGGAATGGCAAGGACTTGGCATCAATATCAACGGCGAATACATCACTCACCTTCGATTTGCCGACGACATCGTAGTCATGGCAAAGTCGATGGAGGAACTCAGCATGATGCTCGATGACCTCAACCGAGCTTCCCAACGAGTGGGCTTAAAAATGAACATGGACAAGACGAAGCTTATGTCAAATGCCAATGTTGTGCCCACCCCAGTATCTGTTGGAGGCTCGGTACTCGAAGTTGTGGACTCATATATCTATCTAGGACAAGTAGTCCAATAATTAGGTAGGTCCATCTTCGAGAAAGAGGTCAACTGCTGAATCCAACTCGGTTGGGCGGCGTTCGGGAAACTACGCAACGTCTTTTCGTCCGACATACCTCAGTGCCTCAAGACAAAAGTCTTTAATCAATGTGTTACCGGTGATGACTTACGGCAACGAAACGTGCTCCTTCACTATTGGCCTCATCTCGAAGCTCAAAGTCGCACAGCGATATGAAAAGGTTTATGCTCGGGGTTTCTCTACGCGATCGAATCAGCAATGGAGAGATCCGTAGGCGAACTAAAATCACCGACATAGCCCAGCGGATTAGCAAGCTGAAGTGGCAATGGGCAGGCCTCATAGCGCGGAGAGCGGATGGCCGATGGGGTCGAAAAGTGCTCGAGTGGAGACCACGGAACAGCAAGCGCAGCGTAGGACGTCCACCCACAAGGTGGACAGACGACCTTATAAAGGTCGCCGGAAGACGCTGGATGCAGGTCGCTTCCAACCGGTACATATGGAAGTCCAAAGGGGAGGCCTATGTTCAGCAGTGGACGTCTTACGGCTGAGATGATGATGATGATTTAATTGAATCCTCATCCTTGGTGTTCTACTGTTGTACTGGTTTAGAAGAAGGATGGCAGTTAACATTTTTGTTTGTATTACCAGGAATTGGGAACTAAATGAAATAACTAGGAAGGACCGAGGATCGACGCCACATTGGACACTCCAGTAGGAATGAAATGGCCATCATCGATCAGAAGTGTGGGGTACATGGCAAGTGAAAACAGACCCTTAGGATAAAGCGAAGACTGCATTTTCTACTGGAAAGGGCCTGTGGCAACATCAAGTACCTAATGCCATTCAGATAGTGTAATGCGCCTGCAACGTTCGAGAGGTTAATGGAGTTGGTGCTTGTTGGACTCGTTGGGAACGCGTCTCTTATATACATGAATGACACTGTTCATGAAACTGAGGAGCTCTCGCTCCTTTGAAGACCACCTCCGAAACCTGGAATGTATGCTGATGAAGATCCGTGCGGATTATCTCAAGTTGAGTCAGAAGAAGTGTTTAGGCTTCTAGCACCAAGTGGGTTTTTAGTTTTTGGGGGCACGTAGGCTGGAGGTGAACAAACTGATCAAGAGAAGATCTCTTCACTATTCAAGACAAAAGCAATGCTAGACTAGATATTTTTTTTTTATTCTTGAGCTTTCCTACTAAATGAAAGACGAAAAATGCAATGGGAGAATGCATATTGGCATGTGGTGGTGTTGTATTGTTCTCCTATAACCCGAGTATATTCGATTTTTTACCCGCTAAATAGCCCAAGAGGCCGGCCATTGTTTTTTGTTTGTAGTTACCCTTTCAGCTGTGGTTCTATACCAGCTTAACTTCCGAGTTTGAAAATGTTAAAAAATTATCGAATATTCGAATATGGCAAGTTTGATATTCGAATATTCGGCGTAATTTATTATTCGAATAATTCGAATATTCGAATGCAAGCCCTAGCACACAGTTCATCCAAACCTTTTTCGGGCGCCCCCTTCCCGGATTAACACATATGTATATTATATTCATGGTCTTTTTGGTCATAAAAAATCCATTTAAGTAACATATTTTTTAACTCGTATCTATATTACTAGGTACTTATAAAACCAGCTGTGCACAGAGGTTTTACCCGCTGTAGCCTATGTGTTATTTCAGGGTCTAAATTTCAGCTCAATCGGTCCACCCGTTTAGGGGTGAAAGAGTAACAAACATACATCCAGACATCCATACATTCTCTACAAACTTTCACGTTTTATATAGTAAGATCAGCAGCAGGGCTGTTCACTTATTTGTCAGGGAACCCAACAGAAGACCATCCCACTCACACATAAAATGGGTACTTCTAGTTATTGTATTACTTCTGTGCACTCAGCAGGTTATTCACTTATCCGTCAAGGAATCGAACCGAAGACCGAATCGTCAAAAATGTATGAAATGACATATCACGTCGTATCAATATAATACGTCAATTCACGTCATTTCATACATATTTGACGATTCGGTCTTCGGTTCGATTCCTTGACGGATAAGTGAATAACCTGCTGAGTGCACAGAAGTAATACAATAACTAGAAGTACCCATTTTATGTGTGAGTGTGATGGCAATAGGAAAAATTCTGTGTGAAGAAAAAGGAGAACCTATTTTTTTCCGTCCCTTTCAGCGTGGCCGGTTTATGTTGTTTGTCAAACTGCTTCACTGTGACAATAATACCTGTGTTTAGTTTTTTTTTCAAAATTTTAAAGCAATTTGAGACAATACAATTTTATTCAACTAGTTTATGACCTAAAATATCGCGTATTTTCAATATATCGCGTATTTTCATAAAATAATAAAAATCCGTAAGCTGTTTTTTGTCTCACAGGTGGCCACGATGATGTGACCCCCCTGTGCTGAGTGCTATTTTAATTGTCAAATTAATTCTAATAGTTCCGTCAATAAAAATAAAGACGGAAAAGTATCAAATTCCATAAATTCCACTGACTCAATTTTTTTCTGTCCCAAAAAATCATAGAATTATTTAGATAAGTAGGTAATATTATCAGGCAAATGTAAAAAAATCTTTCGAGACATTAAAACTATTTTAACTTTATAAAAAAAAATGTTAATACAATTAAATTTTGACACAAATATAATATTAAAAATTGAAGCTAGCGTCTTAAAGTATTCTCTTACCATAATATATTATTATATTATATTTCTCTAAAAAGATGTGAGAAAACATACGAAGAGAAAGAAACATACGAAAAGAGAGAGAAAACATAACAAGTGAAATTATAAAAAATATATTTAAAAACAAGCTTTTATTATTATTACCATCTAGCACCATAAAGTACCTACTCGTCAAGACGAATCAAATGAGCCCAAACTCGATGGGGTTATGTCGTTTAATAACAGAGTTCCTATGTCCACCTTCCAGCTCCATCATCAGATCAGCTCAATGTCATAAAAATATTGCATTGTCATCCGATTTATACAGGCATGCAAAATTTCAGCTTAATCGGACACCGGGAAGGGGGTCAAATTAAACTTACAAGATTTGATTACAGACATACAGACAGACAACAGACCGGTGAAAGTAAATAAAAGCTTGTAAAAAGATTATTACGACAAATCGTAAACCCCCTCTTTTTTAAGTCAGTATAATAATTTTATCAGAAACTTCAGACTTGCGTCGAGTTATAAATTTAAAATATTCATAATACGAAAAAAAAAAAACTTAAAAAACATTATTAAAATATTTATAATATTAATATTACGTTTATAAATGCAAGATTCTAAATTCTACAAGTATATAAAATTATATTCCATTTTTTATAAAACCTAAACAATTAAATAATATTATAATTTTTCATCCAACGATATAAAAAAAAAATCCAGAAACCCAATCAAAACTAAAATGTCCAAAAAATGTGGAACGCTTCACGATTTTGCGTGTCATCCTTGCGCAGGGGCCATGCTAATCTTCTCTGTATCGTTCCAATTTTAGTATATGTACTGCCGAAGCAAGTACACTTATAGGGACAAAATTATTCTATACATGCCTCAAGTCAATAACAAAGTCGCTTGCGTGATCTAGACTCTGGTACATTGAGCGCTTTCCCATACATTTGTCGAAGCAACGCCATCTATTGGTGTTATTTGACAGCCAACAAAGCTTAACTTCAAATCTCACCAGGGTCTACTTTTTGCACTTATATTTTGGTGTCTCAAACTACAATTACTTTGAAGTTTTAATTGTTTTACATATGTAATTTTAATAAATAAATTATTTGTTCACCCAATTAAGGGTTTGAGTGCTTATAAATAAATCATCTAATTCGCCACAGCTGTTCTCTGAATTTTAATTACGCCATCTATCGGCACCGTTTTGCAATCAACGCGGTTCTCATTCAAATCCCATCAGGACAACTTTTTGCCATCTTTGTTTTATTGTTTCATATTTGAAATAATAATATTATGTAATGTGTACGATATAATATAGGCTTTTTAAGAAATTAAATATCAAAGCTGTTAGGTAGGGTAGGTATGATATCGAAAGAAAAATACTTAAAAATAAAAAAATAAGTCTACGACTAATGCATTTATATCAGGCCAAATCCTTTTAGTACAAGTACGTTTTATTTGTAAAAGGGAACTTTGTAATGTAACAAAACTTAGAAAAAAACTAAAAAATTTAATAATTGTAAAAGGAAAATTAAACAAGTGAAATTTAAAAAATACTTTTTAAAAACAAGCTTTAATTATTATTATCGTCTTGTATCATAAAGTACTCGTCAATACGAATCAAATGAGCCCAAACTCGATGGGGTTGCGTTGTTTTATGACGGAGTTCCTATGGCTACCTTCCAGCTCCATCATCAGATCAGCTCGATGTCATAAAAATATTGCATTGTCATCCGATTTACACACGCATGCAAATTTTCAGGTCAATTGGAAACCGGGAAGTGGGTCAAATTAAACTTGCAAGATTTGATTACAGACAGACAGACAGACAGACAGACAACAGACAGGTGAAAGTAATATAAAGCTTGTAAAAAAAACATTGCCGCCAAAAGTTGACAATCACAGCGTCTGTATTTTTTTTTTTATTTCGTCTTTTTCCGTAAATGGGGGGGCACGCTAGTGAATTTGCTAGTTACATGATGTATTGTTAGAGAGTTTATATAAATTAAACAGCATTATTAATAGAAAACTTTAATTATTCACTTCATCTGTATCATTTTAGCGAGCGACCAGTTGGTGTCGAGATTGACTGGAGGCTGTACTTCCACGCCTGATGACGTCACCACCGCCAGCTGGTAACGCGGGAACGAACGCGCGTCGCGGTAGAATAGCACCTCCATGCATTTGCGAACTAGGGCTCTGAAAAAAAAAAACAATGAGGAAATGCTGTAGAGTGCGAAAGAGGTCCCGCGGAATCTAGCGGGACTATATTTAATCGGTTATCACTGTAACAGAACTGTACTGATGAAGTTTGTATGTAATATTTTTTGTTTGTTAGATAAAGTAAATACCTATTTATAATAATTTAAAAAAAACTTGAGAGGTGTAAAGGGACACAATTGAACCCGGATGGAACGAAGTTCCGGTTCAGTTATTCTACCGCCTGAGCAGTGATGTGCAAACATTACTGTGCTTCGGTAGGAGGGCACTGTAGCTAGTGAAATGACTGGGCTGAAGAGTATTAACATCTTATGACTCTCAAGTAAGAAGCGTTGGCGCAGTGCACCAGTAGCACTGTACTGCAGCGTAATCTCTTACCATCAGGAGAGCGTCTTGCTCGTCTTCTTACTTCGTTGTATAATAAAAAAAAAAGTTCCTATAGAAATGAAAATATCTGGCTTGCTTTCTATAAGAGAGGGAGAGAGAGACAGACAGAGAAACTTGCGCACACCGCACAGCTTACAATAGCTTACTATAGCAAAAAGTGTCGTGACAACTTTTCGTAATTTTTTCAGTCTAGCCCCCTTTCACAACGCGCGATAAGGAACTTCGTTCCAATTAAGAAATTAAATATGAGAAATTATGAAGTCAAAATGCGTTACTTATAATCACACCACCCCGGGGGCGCGGGGAGGTATGTGGGACACTAAAATCAGGGGTGTTCCTGCGGGACGCCGTAATGCCGGAGCAGCGGGTACGCCGAAGCACTCATTCGCGGTACATCCGCGAAACCAAGGTCTTTAACGGAGGCTTATACATACTTAGCAGACTCCTCAGTGAGAGGCCCCTTCTCCATGGCGTCTCTGATGAGAGGTGTGGCCATGTAGGCTCCGAGGTACTATGGCAGCTTCATATACTACCCAGCTTGTCTCTTATATTATAATATACATACTTGGCAGACTCCTCAGTGAGAGGCCCCTTATCCATGGCGTCTCTGATGAGAGGTGTGGCCATGTAGGCTCCGAGGCCGGTCGCTATGGCAGCGTCTTCGTAAGCTGTTCCTAGCTTGTCTACTGCACCGAGGAATGGTTCGCCATCCTGGAAAATAATACGATTTTTAAAACTGTCGCTAGTGTTGTCCATAACTAAAACGGCACAACTCACGTCTAATATTGTCGAGAATATGTCAACCACGGTTTTGAATAATTACGATGTCCTTCATCAGGAGTTAACGCCTGCAGGACCCGACGCTCACTGGCGACTGATTCTCGAGAAAATTAGACGTGAGTTGTGCTGTTTTTTGTTGTTTTATTCATGGAGATGCCAGATTAGTCTTAATGACCACTTGGTGACATGGTTTTGGGTGGTCACTAGCCACGACCAAGGCGAACCAGTATATTGGTGACAGTTTTCATGCATATGTGAGTACTTGCATGCCTGGGATTCTTTCTCTAAGTGGGACCACCTTAATAACCCACTTCTTCCAAGAGTAGGAAATGGTAAGGTTACACAATAGATCCCAATGGGTTGACATGTTGCAGGTTTTTTGCCAGACCCCCATTAAAATATATGTCGCAGATTCAGATGGATTGCCATGGATATGATGATTTTATTAATCAGTCAGTATGCTCGTATGGCGCTGGCGATGTCCCGAACAAGAGAAGAATGACTTCACAATTGACGATCGGTCAAACCACAGAAGTAATACAACTAGAAGTAGCCATATTGTGTGAGTGTGATGGCAATAGGGAAAATTCTGTGTGAAGAAAAAGGAAAACCTATTTTTCTTCCGTCCCCTTCAGCGTGGCCGGCGGCCGGTATAGATTTTTGTCAAACTCTGTCAAACTGCTTCACTTTGATATATAATGATACCTATGTCCTTCATTATTTTCCAAAATTTAAAGCAATTGGAAAAAATACAATGATATTCAACTAGTTTATGACCTAAAATATCAATATATCGCGTATTTTCATAAAATAATGAAAATCCGTAAACTGATTTTTTGTCTCACCGGTGGCAACGATGTCGTGACCCCCCTGGGTCAAACGCACTACTGACAGATACATCAACATTGACTTTGACCACTGTTAACTCACAAACATCAATCCCGTTGTCTTTCAAATAAAATAAGTGACGTCGCACATCTATGTTATTTGCCTTTCTCCAACACATATTCTCTATATTATATTATTATCTATCTAGATACCTGCATGCCGGCCACAATATAGTTGTTCCACAAGGGGTCCATCTTGCTCCGTTTGTTGTAGAGCACGCGAGTGAGCCAGCAGTGAAGCGAACGAGGCTTCAGGTTCAGGCCGTCGCCTACGCATTGCTCGTCAATACTGAAACCAATGGTTATTTAAAACATTGACTGCTGAAAACACAGCAGCTGTGTGTTTACCGGGGGTAGACTTCCTTTGCAGGAGGTCGTCTAGGTGGGTACCCCAACAGTGCCAGTTATTCTACCGCCTGAGCAGTGATGTGCAAACATCACTGTGCTCCGGTAGGAGGGCACTGTAGCTAGTGAAATTACTGGGCTAAAGAGTCTTAACATCTCATGACTCTTGAGTAAGAAGCGTTGGTGCAGTGCTCCTAGAATTTCACATAATTGTGAAATCCTAGGTAACACTGTACTGATTATGGGCAGCCGTTATCTCTTAACATCAGGAGAGCGTCTTGCTCGTCTTCTACTTCATCACATAAAAAAAAAATTTGAAGTTGGAATGTGAGCGCTGAAAAACACAAACATTGCGTTTTGTCTAAGGATTTTCCCATACATAATTAATTTCCGGCACCTTGGATAGTTCTATAAAATGTGGCCCAGCCAATGTTTTAACAATATATAGCTTGGACACGCATCCTATGAAAATTTGTGATTTGACACTGTAGGAAGTCGGGTAACCTGTTCTGTTGGAGTATAAACCACAAATTATCTAAATAATATTATAAATGTGAAAGTTTATATGTAGGGATGTCAGGATGAATGTTTGTTATTGATGCAGGATGAATGTCACCCCTAAATTTGGTAGAGATAGCTTAGACCCTGGAATAACACATAGGCTACAGAACAGTGGGTAAAACAACTGGGTGCAGCTAGTATTATAATACAGTGCAACCTCGATATAACAAATCGGAGGGGAACAAGAAAATATTCGTAATATCAAGTAATTCGTTGAACTGAGGTTTGTTATGTTGAGGTTAGATTGGTCTAAAATTCGTTATAAAGAGGTAAAAGAATAGTTTTATTCACCTCAATTTTTCGTCATGGGATTTTGGTCAACATAATTAATGATGTTTCGCTTTTCTGCGACCGATAAGGAACACCTTTTACTTTTCTGAGCCATTTTAACTTAAATCTTTAACAATAGTGACGAGCAGAGGTGTTTACATTACTTTCCATCAAAACAACAATGATTACTGTACAAACAAAAGCGTGTCGAAACATGTCGAGACATGAATCACATTATAAGTGAACACATTGATAGTTGAAAATTCGTTATAAAGAGGTTGTACGCAAAGAATGTTCGCAATGTAAAGGTATATTTTATATTGACTCTTATGGAGAATTCAAGGGGATTACGAAGAATTTGTTAAATCGAGGAAGTCGTTATATTGAGGTACGTTATATTAAGGTTGCACTGTAATAGGAATATTAATTTAATAAACGTGTGACACTATTGAAAAAACATATATAATGAAATTGGTCCAGCCAGATGTTGTGACCAAGGGATATAGATGATTACTCACATTTTCTGCTCAATAATATCCTTCAAGTACTGATAATCGGCAAAATCACCACCACTGCCAAGCAGGATGAGATCATTGACCTTCAGAACTCGCTGACAGTCGCGGAATCTAGCCAGGGAGCCGTAGGAACCAAGCGTATCAGCGGCGATGACGCAGCCTTTATCGAACTTGACGCCAATCACTGTGGTTGTCGTTGTTATGGGACTTGCTGAACTGAAATGTTGAAATAACTCTTTTAATTAACTATTTTTGGAGGTATTTTTATGTACATACAGTCAATAAGGACGTTTATTCGCTAGAATACACACAAATCACAAAATAATAAGTAAAAGTGAGAAAAAGTCATCTTTTGTTGACATGAACATGCACCAAAAAGTAACCAAAATTTCGTTAAACTACCGTATAATAACGGGTGAAATTAAGTTATTACGAAGGTTAAATTAATGTTTCTGGATAGAAATGTAGTTTTATACTTACTGAGCTTTGAAATCATGAACCGAATGGTTAGTAGGCCCGAAGTTTGCAGTGTTTCCAGGGAAGTTGTAAAACGCGCCCGGAGAAGGACCGTTGTGCCAAAGAGGGGCAGGATTCATCGTATCTCCCATGAATGCCATATTTATATATTTACTACGCAAACACCTCTTTTAACCGAAAATATAATTCTTCAATTTACAAATTACTAAATTTCTTTGCATGACAAGCCGCTTTTTGCGAATCTGACATTGACAGATTGAAGAATGACAAACAAATTTTGAATTTCGTTCATAATCATGAAAAATAAGTGATATTGTACACGATCAAACTTTTATGCAAAGGGACGCTGACGTAATATTGTTGTTGTATTATTATTTAATATTATAATATATATAAACCCCCCCCCCCCCGTTTGTTACCCCACCCCCTCCACCCCCGCCTTTGTTATAAAATTTAAAATAATAATTAAGTGATTTTTTATAAGAATAGCTAGACGGCTTTGGTTAAATTATTATTATAAATATACATATATTGCAAGAATCAAACTTTCAAGCATAGATTTTTAGCTTCGTTTTTAATAGGTGAAAGCGAAGCGTGACTAACTTCAAGTGGTTGAAAACAAACAAGTTCATTTTTGAACGAACGTTAAACTGTCAAGACGATGCGTTGCTAATTTCACGTTCTTTCAATTTCCTCTCAAAAATTGACACAACAAAATGTCTAAAAGAGGTTCGTGAAATTATTGAAAATCCGTTTTAATCACGTAAATTGGTGTAGAAATTAATTTGGCGACATGCGTTCCTTAAAACTGAATGTATATATGTGTACATTTCACGTTTATTTCGTTAATTGTCGATAATGTTAGCCCGCGTAGTGATTTTGTGATTATGAGTAAAAAGTGGTTTTTCTGTTTTAAGGACGTGGTGGTTCCGCGGGAGCGAAGTTCCGCATCTCGCTGGGTCTCCCAGTGGGTGCTGTGATCAACTGTGCAGACAACACAGGTAAGAAGTGCAAACCTCGTTTGTTTTGGCACCCAAACATAACCTCTAAACACGTTTGACTGAACACCGATGATGATTTTTAAACTAGAACACATTGTAATGTGGTTTGATACACGATGATGTCTTCCTTGGCTGTGTCTGAGGTTGTTCAGTCAACTCGCGCATATATTTTTAAAAATCTCACGTAGTTTGCCCTGTAGGAGGAAACTGTCAGTCTCTTGCTTTTGAACTATATAATGTTGTTTTACTTGCCAGTTGCCAGTACTCAACGCATGTAGCTAAGACCATTCAAATTGTCTTTAACTTCCTAACATCCAAAATTAAAAATTGTTCATATAAGACTTATTCCGCTTGTCCTATCTCATATCAAGAAAAATTACTACTGTTTTTAATAGTTAGCTACAGTGTGCCTTCTATAAGAGCATAATTATTATTGAAAAAAATCTTAAATTAGTTGTGTAATTGTACTATTAACTATTCTAGTAATATAAATTATTTTTAAGTTGTAAGAAGCTATGCCTTTTTATCTAAATTAAAGGAATAAGTGACTGACTGATCTATCAAAGCACAGCTTAAACCGCTGCACTGATTGGACTGAAATTGGAACTCAAACTCAAACTCAAACTCAAAATTCATTTATTCAAATAGGCTACAATGGAGCACTTTTGCAAGTCAATTTTACATTTTATTTTAGTATTCTACCGCTCATTCGCAAGGCACCTCTATGAGAAGAATGAGCAAGAAACTCATAGGGATTGCTTTTTTTAAATATGTGTTTACAATTATTATCTTGGTTACATAATTTATTTACAGGTGGTTGCAGAGGTTTCCAGGCATCTTTGTCTTCTATGTATTGGCTAATTTTATAATAGGCTTTCTTTTGTAATATGTCTTTAACACGGCTTTTGAATTTACCTTCTGTGAGCCCCGTTATTTCATCAGGGATTTTATTATAAAAACGTACACAATTCCCTAAAAATGATTTATGGCTCGTTTTGGACAGTCTGAATCGAGGTACAGCTAACTTATTCTTATTTCTAGTATTAAAGCTATGAGTGTCACTATTTAACTTGAATTTATCTAAATTTTTTCTGACATACATAATATTTTCGTAAATGTACAAAGATGGTAGGGTCAGTATATTTATCTCTTTAAAGACCTCTTTTAAAGAGTCTCTTGGGCGCATCTCATAAATGGCACGAATTGCACGTTTTTGCAGTATGAAAATAGTCTCAATATCTGCTGCCGACCCCCACAGTAAAATACCGTATGACATTAGACTATGGAAATATGCAAAGTAAACTAATCTAGCTGTAGCTACATCTGATAGTTGCCTGATTTTATACACCGCATATGCTGCAGAGCTTAATTTCCCTGACAATACGTTAATATGATTACCCCATTGTAACTTAGAATCTATATTCATGCCAAGGAATAAAGTTGCATTGTCAAGCTTTAGTATTTCACCATCAAGAACTACATTCGATTCTATGTACCTAACGTTAGGTAATGAAAATTTCAGGCATTTAGTCTTTTTCGCATTCAATAACAGATTGTTAGCTGCAAACCATTTAGATATTACTACTAAAGCGTTATTTACATGTACAAGCTCACTATCTTTCCTATCCACTTTGAATATTAGCGAGGTATCATCGGCAAATAAAACGATGTCTGCTAGGTCTTTAACCATGTAAGGGAGATCATTTATATATGCCAGAAACAAAAATGGACCAAGTATTGACCCCTGTGGCACTCCCATTCTAACAGGATGGCTTGATGAAATGACACCGCCAATATCCACTTTCTGCTGTCTGTCCGACAAGTAAGATTCCACCAAGTTCGAGGCATTTCCATGAATTCCGTATACCTCCAACTTCCTCAGCAGTGTGCTATGATCCACACAATCAAAAGCTTTGGAAAGATCACAGAATACGCCAATAGCATCCTTTGAACTCTCCCAAGCCTGAAGGATCAGAGTCATAAGGTGACTACCTGCATCAGTCGTAGATCTACTCTTGGTGAAACCATACTGACTTTGATGTAATATTTTGTGTTGATTGAAGTGAGACAGCAGTTGGTGCAGCATCATCTTTTCAAAGACTTTGCTCAGGACAGGAAGGACCGAGATCGGCCTATAGTTAGAGGGATCAGTTTTGCATCCCGATTTAAAGATTGGGGTGACTTTGCTAACTTTCATCAGGTCTGGAAATGTGCCTTTATCTATACACAAATTAAACAATTCCGATAAGTAAGGAGCAAGGGTGTCTATAAGCGACTCTACCAATTTAACCGATAGGCCCCAGAGGTCTTCAGTGGCTTTTACATTTAGGCTTTTATACGTTTTTCTAACATAATTTGCCGATACATGTGTAAAGGAAAAGTCAGGTATATCATGTTTAAAATTTTCCTTTAGATAAGTTACTGCTAAGTCGGGAGAAGAGTCAAGTGACTTAGTTGAATTTAACGCGATGTTAGAAAAGAAGTCCGCAAAGATATTTGCAATTTCTTCAGAACTTGATATTAATTGATTATTTTGTAATAATTTATATTCTGTATCCTTAGTTTTACTTTTACCCGTCTCTCTATTAATAGTATTCCAAACGGCCTTAACTTTATTGGTTGATTTGCTTATTCTATCTCTAATCATCAAGGCTTTAGCTTGGATGCAGACGGCTTTGAAAGTCTTTGAGTAACATCTAACATATTCTACAAAGGACTCTGAATTATTATGGGCTTTATCGCTGTACAATTGGTACATATTATCTCGGCTTATTCTTATTCCCTTTGTGGCCCAGTCGGCAAACTCTAGTTTACCATTACCCTGTAATTTCCTCTTAGGACATATCTCCTTGAATTCTTTACTTATTACTGAGAACATGGTTTCGTAATTAATATTAGGGTCCTCCGCGGTGAGGTTAGTATTTGCTAGGTTTACCTCTACGCTGGTATTTAGTTTTTCTAATCTATACTTAGTGAGCGGCCTATGCTCAATAACAGTCTTACTTTTAGTATGATTGGTTTCAAATCCTAATGAGAGTGCTCTATGATCGGACCTAATACCTGATGTTAACGTTAAGTTATTACATTCACAGTTAGTAAAAATATTATCGATACAGGTCGAGGAATTGCCGGCTACTCTTGTAGGCTCACAGAATAAGTATTTCATGCCAAAGGAATTGTAGAGGCTAATTAAATTCATTTTATCTGAGGATTCTACCAATATATCAGTGTTAAAGTCACCGCAGACAATTATCGATTTATTGCTCCTTGATATTTTATTAAGTATAGTTTCCATTGCAGATAAAAATGCCGAGAAATTTGAGCTTGGCGGCCTGTACACACATAGTAGTATGTGCCTTCCAACCTCAACACAAGCCACCTCGCAAGTGCGTTCGACAGAACAGCCGACAATGTCAGTTCGTTCTTTATATTTAATACATTTTTTTAACAGTATAATGGAACCACCTCCCTCGGCGGATGCTCTGTTGAACGTACTAGCTACTTGAAAATTATTTACATTAAATGCCATTTTGTCGCTTTTCAACCAAGTTTCACAAAAACATAATATGTCATAATTAAATTTATCTAATAACAGCTCAATATCATTTATTTTGCCAGAGAAGCGATTTATATTTTGATAAAATAGATTTAATGTATTATTGCCGCCCTCTGTTGTCTCATGACTTAGTTTAAATTTTGTTCCACAGTGAATTCATTAGTACATATACTAACCACTGTGGAGTCATTATAAAACTTAGTTATACTACTTATAACTATGTGTATATTATATGCCAACAATTTGGCAATAGTTAACATAGATTTTTTCGAACAATACATATTATTCGAAGTCAAATAAAAATTAGTAATAAACTTATTACTATCAAAATATAAAAGTTTGTCACTATGACGACATGTCAAATTATGAAACAGATTGTTAAGGACATGTATGTGCTTATTTTGATCTGACGTTAATGATGAAGAATATGGGAGAGCACACAAAATGATCCTAGAACAATCAATTTCAAGAAGAGAGGTTATGTTATTAATAATCTCCCTTTTGTCAATACTTAAACTATGTCCTATCATTATTATTACAATTGTGTTTTTGTTTATACAGGAATTTATTTTTATTTTACTACATATTTGTGAATATGACGCACCAGGGAAGCATAAATTGGTGACATCACAACTAGACTCATTACCTAATAATGGACCTAAACCTACACCGATTTCATCAGAATACACAAATACCTTATGTTTACTACTATTATTTGTACAATCATCTACCCTCTGAGCCGCCGCAGGAGTAGTACATGGCGGTGACTGTGAGTCAGGCACCGGTGACATATTTGGTAGTATATATTAGGTAGGTTTAATAATGTAGGCCTCCACTAAGAAATTATTTTTCCTCACGGGCACAGTGATGTGTGGTATATTATCATAAAATATTAATGTGAAAGTTTGTAAGAATGGATGTATGTTACTCTTTCACACCTAAACATGTGGACGGATTGAGCTGATATTTGGTATAGAGGTAGCTTAGACCCTGGAATAACACATAGGCTACATTACAGAAGGTAGCTAGGCTCAGCTAGTAATATCTTAAAATAAGCTCATACTTTTTAAAAATATAATGTAAGTGTTTGTAGCTCCTAAACTTACAATAAATGTCTGGATTTGGATGTATGTTTGTTACTCTTTCACGCCTAAACGGGTGGACCGATTGAGCTGAAATTTTTTATAGAGATAGCTTAGGTCATGGAATAGCACATAGGCTGCATAAGTACTGTGGGTAAAACCGCTGGGCGCAGCTAGTAATTAAATAAATTTGTCCAATATTTCAGGAGCAAAGAACCTGTATGTGATTGCCGTGCAAGGTATCAAGGGACGCCTGAACAGGCTCCCGGCTGCCGGCTCCGGAGACATGATCGTAGCTACCGTCAAGAAAGGCAAACCTGAACTCAGGAAAAAGGTAAATATTACTGACTGATCAATAAATTTGATGGATTTGCTGTGTCAATTTCAATATAAGCAAAAATTCTTTGAAAAACACTCAGTAGAAGAATTTCATAAAACATTGGGGTAAACTGCTAGACGACCAACAAAACGTAAAGTGCCTAAAAGGGTGGCATATTATACTGGGCCTTGACCAGAGAAAGTAACATAAGCAAACAGGCATATTGACGCTATTGCTGAATAGCCTCCAACTTCTCCACTATCTCCCGAGAACGCATTTGGTAAAGGCTACAGAGCCGATTGCAGATAAATATAAACAGGAGAAAAAAAAAGACATTGACTGCGGTGGCATTTTATAGAACAATCACAGGTGCCTGAAAATTAATTTTGTATGGAAAAATCCATTGACAAAGCAATGTTTGTGTTTTTCAACACTTGCATTACGACTGCAAAAACTCAGATGTTGTGTTTGATGATCGAGCTAATCTGATGATGAAGCTGGAAAGGTGGCCATAGGTACTCTGTAATTAAACGACACAACCCCATTGAGTTTGGGCTCATTTGATTTGTCTTGACGAGTACTTTGGTGCTAGATGGTAATAATAATAAAAGCTTGTTTTTAATTTATTTTTTTTTATATCACTTGTTCCACACTGCAGTTCACTTCAGTTATGATTCTTGAGTAAGAAGCGTTGGTGCAGTGCTCCCAGAATTTCACATAATTGTGAAATCCTAGGTAACACTGTACTGATTATGGGCAGCATTATCTCTTAACATCAGGAGAGCGTCTTGCTCGTCTTCTACTTCATCACATAAAAAAAAAAACTTGAGTGTGTATTTTGTTCTGGTCTTACGAAACCTGTATTAACGCATTTGCCTTGCCACTACTTCTGGCATATTTTTATTATGGTGTAGTGTTGTAGCGATGATGATATGCCAATGGTTTCGCTTGATATTAATATCTGATGTGATATCACAGTGTTGATACACCTTGGCTGACTGAGCAACACACATTACACTAATAACATTATTATGAATCATTAAAATTCTATGAAAAAATATCATTTTGTGTTCATTGATGGCTTTTATGTGAAAAGAAATGTGTTCATTGATGGCTTTTATGTGAAAAGATGGCAATTATGTTATGAGCAATCACTATATGGAGACTAAAATATAATAGAAGTTTGTTGCGTAACTCGACAATTTTTTGTGTGTATATGTAATATGAGAAATTCAAGAAAGTACTTTATAGTTCAATGTCTTCACTAGCATAAAATATTATGTATTATGATTGCCAGTGATTTACACTGCTGCTGATACAGCCGCGTTTTTAGATAATAAAATGCATGTTTGACTCAGCAGACCAATTTGTTCTTAAAGCGCGCGTTTTATAAAAGCAGTCTTAAAATAAGAGTCTGTACACATTCGGGCGCTTTGCTTGAGAACCAGCAGTTGTATTAAAGTCTTCTTCTTCTTCTTAGTTGTTAACTTCACGAAGTGAATGAATGAATCGTTTATTTGTATAAATACAGGTATTAATAAGGTCTTAAAATATAGCATACATAATTAATTCCGTATTTGATGTAATGTCGTGCAAATATTTAATAATAACATTGTTTTTGGCATGCATTTGAATAATTTTTCATTACATTATAATTAAAACAAATAGTCCAGTAAAAGAAGAAATGTGGATCGAAAAGTCGAAAGCAGAAAAACTAACTTAGGGACTTTGTTTGGACTAGTTAGGAGATAAACATACTAAAAGTCCCCACCCCTCCGAGGTGAGCCCGAGGGGGGGGAGGCCGAAGAAGGTCCCATTTTTAGGTTTTTTGCTTATATGTCAAAAATTGTGCATTGTACGATATTTTGTGGTACTACATTATTAAACTTCATAAAATTTTCTACAACCTTGGCCTTGACACTTTTTATCTATCTCTAATCGTTGTCCAGCTATAAGCTTCCAAACATGGTCTATTTTGAAGACGCTTAAATTAGCTTTCCATACAAGGTCGGTAAAAAAATCTTACAAATTAAATTTGACCAACTTCTGGTTGTCGCATTATAACGAAACTTTGCCAATGGCTAGAAATCTAATGACAGTATAATAATCTGGTACCACTGAGCTGATCTGATGATGGAGCCAGGAGCTGTCTACTGGAACTCTTCTATGGCTATTAGTAAAACCGGCGAATTTAGGCTCATTACATTCGGATTGATGAGACGTAGGCATCTCCTGGTCCATTATCAGACCCTCGACAGCTAGTGTTATGAAAAAGTCTCATCGATTTAAATGTAATGTGCCCAAACTCGACGGGTTTACCAACAGCCATTGAAGAGTTTCATTAGACACCTCCTGGCTCCATCATCAGATCAGCTCAGTGGTACCAGATTATTAAACTGTCGTCAGATTTCTAGACATTTGCAAAGTTTCATTATGATACGACAACCAGAAGTTGGTCAAATTTAATTTGTAAGATTTTTTTACCGACTTTGTATGGAAAACTAATTTAAGCGTCTTCAAAATAGACCATGTTTCGAAGCTCATAGCTGGATAACGATCGGAGATAGATAAAAAGTGTCAAGGTCAAAGTTGTAGAAATTTTTATGAGGTTTAATAATGTAGTACAAAAAAATATCGTACAACGCACAGTTTTTGACATATAAGCAAAAAACCTAAAAATGGGACCTTCTTCGGCCTCCCCCCCCCCCTCGGGCTCACCTCGGAGGGGTGGGGACTTTTAGTATGTTTATCTCCTAACTAGTCCAAACAAAGTTACTGAGTTAATTTTTCTGCTTTCGACTTTTCGATCCACATACCCTTTTTGAGCACTCGTTGACTGGGCTAAAAGTCTATTCAAATTTACATTTAAAATATTCATCTAATGAGTAAAAACATCTGTCACTGAAGGTCATGTCTAGTCTGCACGATTTGCCATCACTCTTCGAAATTACACTCTGGCAGGTTGTTCTAATCATTGCTGATCTCATGGTCTCCGCCAATGTCAGAATTAAATTTTGGTTCTCAAGACTCGCCTTGGCAAATCTCGCGTTTTTAGTAGTTTTCTTGCGAAGATGCTCATTTAAGGTGAAATTTTTCTTTTTATGAAATGTTGAAATTAATTTTCATTTCACAAATTTCGTCCCCAGGTAATGCCGGCAGTAGTGATCAGGCAACGGAAACCGTTCCGCAGGCGCGACGGAGTATTCATATACTTTGAGGACAATGCAGGCGTCATAGTGAACAACAAGGGCGAGATGAAAGGCTCGGCCATCACCGGGCCCGTGGCTAAGGAGTGCGCTGATCTATGGCCCCGTATCGCCTCCAACGCTAGTTCTATAGCTTGAATATATTGTTAAGATCCTAAGATTTGTTTTATTTAATCTTAGCATATAAAACTGTGGGTCCTATGAGATATGTAGGAGGTAGTCTGGTAATGTTGCAGGCCCTGTAGCAAGGCGACCTGAAACTGCAACATATAGGTTGGCCACACAACTTATAAATAATGATTTGAGTAGGTAGGGGGGGGTGGGTTTGGGTAGGTAGGGTGTTAGCAAGTCAATAATAAACCAAATAAGTAGCAACATTTGTATATTTCTTAAATTCTCAAGTGCGTAAAAGTAATCACAACTAAGTTAAACAACAATATCAATAATAGCTAATAAGATTTCAGGGCTTTTTGGCTTACTCGAAAAATTAAAATCTATAAACCTGACAACAGAAAGCTTTTGAGAAACGGTTTAAAGTTAACAAAGATTCTTACAAACTTTCACGTTTATAATTTTAGTAAGATCAAATAATAGATAAAAAGAATAAATAATATTGATGTAATAATAGTTAGATTGTCTTATAATATTATGCGACAAAAGTTGGGATAACAAAGTTCCCCAAAATTAGTATAGTTCAGTCAATGAGTACCCAAAAGGGGCATGTGGATCGAAAAGTCGAAAGCAGAAAAACTAACTTAGGAACTTTGGACTAGTTAAGAGATAAACATACTAAAAGTCCCCACCCCTCCGAGGTGAGGCCGAAGAAGGTCCCATTTTTAGGTTTTTTGCTTTTATGTCAAAATTGCGTTTTACGATATTTTGTTGTACTACATTATGTAACCTAATAAAATTTTCTACAACTTTGGTCTTTACAGTTTTTATCTATCTCCAATCGTTGTCCAGCTATGAGCTTCCAAACATGATCTATTTTTAAGTCGCTTATATTAGTTTTCCATACAAAGCCGGTAAAAAAATCTTAAAAATAAAATTTGACCAACTTCTGGTTGTCGTACCATAATGAAACTTTCCAAATATCTAGAAATCTGATGACAGTTCAATAATCTGGTACCACTGAACTGATCTGATGATGGAGCCGGGAGGTGTCTACAGGAACTCTTCAATGGCTATAAGTAAAACCGGCGAGTTTAGGCTCATTACATTCGAATTGATGAGACCTTTTCATAATACTTGGTGACGAGGGTCTGATAATGGACCAGGAGGCAGGAGGTGCCTACGTCTTTATACCTTCCTGTCAAACCTCTCAAACTGACGTTCCGTGCGTCGGCGCTCGAAATTAAATTAAAATTAATTATATGTGCGTGCCCGCCGCGAAGTTATATAAAATAGTGACGAAAACTACACCAGACGTGGAGACACACCAGCACCCTGGGCCCAGGAGGAAGAGAAAAAAGGATCCTGTGTTCCGAGGTTGGTGCCAGCCATCTTTACAATAATTTCATAATCTTTACCTAAACCTAACAAAGTCCCTAAGTTAGTTTTTCTGCTTTCGACTTTTCGATCCACATTTCTTCTTTTACTAGACTAGTATCGTTTTAAATTTGTCTATTATGATTTTAATCTTTCCAGTTAGCCATAGTCCCATCGTTTTTACTTAATTCTAACTTATTTTAAAATGTACAGACCAGGTAAATATATTTCATAATTCCATAGCAATAAATAACATTTACGTATATTTTGTAATACAACACAAATTAAAATTATAATATTTAAGCTATTATGGAAGAAAGGTATGTAAGTACCTACATACTACGTAAAACTATATTTAAAAAAAACATTCAGGATCTGTCATACAATTTAAATATTCATCAAAGATGAAAAAAAAAAACATTTTTTATGTATTTCTGTAATGAAAAAAATCATTAAAATCTATTTATGTCTACCACAATGTATATGTTTGGTTTGCCTACTTTTTTAATGCCTTTATTGAGAAAAACAAACTAACAATACTACAGCAGTAAAGAACACTTTTATTAACCACAGATCGGCCACAAGCCAATCTACAGAAAATCCAAGTGCTCCAAACCACTGTCAGATGGCAGAGTGCCCAGAATGCTGGCAGCATTGCCACGTTGAATGGCAATATTTATACTTTTTACAAGCTTTATATTACTTTCACCTGTCTGTTGTCTGTCTGTCTGTAATCAAATCTTGCAAGTTTAATTTGACCCACTTCCCGGTTTCCAATTGAGCTGAAAATTTGCATGCGTGTGTAAATCGGATGACAATGCAATATTTTTATGACATCGAGCTGATCTGATGATGGAGCTGGAAGGTGGCCAAAGGAACTCTGTCATAAAACAACGCAACCCCATCGAGTTTGGGCTCATTTGATTCGTCTTGACGAGTACTTTATGATGCAAGATGATAACAATAATTAAAGCTTGTTTTTAAAAAGTATTTTTTAAATTTCACTTGTTTACAAGTTTTTATTTCACCTTTCTGTTCACTGTCTGTCTGTAATCAAATTTTGTAAGTTTAATTTGATCCACTTCCCGATTTCTGATTGAGCTGAAATTTGGCATGCATGTATAAATCGGATGACAATGCAATATTATTATGACATGGAGTTGATCTGATGATGAAGCAGGAAGGTGGCTATAAGAACTAACGACGCAACCCCATCGAGTTTGGGCTCATTTGATTCGCCTTGACGAGTACTTTGGTGCTAGATGATAATAATAGAAGCTTGTTTTTAAAAAGTTTTTTGTGATTGTGATGTTATCTTCACAAAAAAATGTTTTTTTTTTCATCTTTCTTGAAAGTAAATATCAATAATATTCTCAGTCTTACCCCACATTACTCTTATTCTATATTATATTTACATAAGACATATTATACATTATACATCTAATCACAGGTCATACATATTGCAGTGAATACTTTTTCAATCACCTACATTTAAAACTATTTATTTTCTAATTATAATATATATATTTAACACTCCCAAACTCTTCAGAACAGAGTTTTTTGCCAAAAAATTCAAGACTAAGCAATTTTCTAATAAATGCTATATTATAAGCCAGGTCTAACTAGCAACAAATTCTTCAGAAAAACTGGGTCTACAAGAAATCAAAATGTAAAAATAAAAAAAACTGAAAAAACTGGCAATATTTTAAATCTATGATATATCTATGTGATATTCTAATAATAAATACTTTATTAATTAATCTGAATTTAGAATCTGTTTTTAATATTTTATAATATATTAAAAATAATAACACATGCAAGATCGACTAGTCCGGTCCATTTAGGTTCTGAATTTAGTTCAATCTAGTGTAATAAGTTTTTTACACTTTGACCACGATCTTGACCATAAGATTCGATGTGGTAGTATATGACCATCAAAACTTTCCAATACTTTATTTCAGGTCAATACCTAAATCTTTCATTAATTTCATCCTAATCGGAGAGCCTATTGGCCGGGGGTAGACTTCCTTTGCAGGAGGTCGTCTAGGTGGGTACCCCAACAGTGCCAGTTATTCTACCGCCTGAGCAGTGATGTGCAAACATTACTGTGCTCCGGTAGGAGGGCACTGTAGCTAGTAAAATTACTGGGCTAAAGAGTCTTAACATCTTATGACTCTTGAGTAAGAAGCGTTGGTGCAGTGCTCCTAGAATTTCACATAATTGTGAAATCCTAGGTAACACTGTACTGATTATGGGCAGCCGTTATCTCTTAACATCAGGAGAGCATCTTGCTCGTCTTCTACTTCATCACATTAAAAAAAAAAAAAAAAAAAAAAATTCACCCACTACGCTTGATGACAACTTCAATATACATTGCTGCGTTTGTTATTTTACTCATATTAATGAGGAGGTTTAATCAAGTAATGTACACAATTTCGTCTATGGATTCTAGTGTTTTACATGTCTGTGGCGTTAGCCAATAGGCCCTCGGTTCAGTAAGGCAATGTATCGTCCATATGAACAGTCATGAGGGAATCTTCAGGGTGTATCTCCAGCAATGCCTCTGTGCCATCGTTGAAGGGGAATGATACGCTACCGTCTATGACAAGACCTGAAATTAAAAATAAATATTAAATTAACAATTAAAATAAACAGATTTCCAGCTGTCAGATCGCCAAAGATAATTTCGGGTCGCTAAAGATATATTTCGGGTAGATAAAGATATATCATGGTGCCAAAAGTATATTTCAGGTCGTTAAAGATATATTTTGATCGCTAAATATATATTTTAAGTCGTTAAAGGTATTTTTTTTTTTATGTGATGAAGTAGAAGACGAGCAAGACGCTCTCCTGATGTTAAGAGATAACGGCTGCCCATAATCAGTACAGTGTTACCTAGGATTTCACAATTATGTGAAATTCTAGGAGCACTGCACCAACGCTTCTTAAAGGTATATATATATTATGGCGCCATAGGTAGGTTCGGTTCCCTATAGGTTTTTGGATAGCTAGAGAAATTTTGGGCCGCTAAAGATGTATTTTTTGAGTAACTAAAAATAAGTTTCAGATCACCAAAGATAAATTTCGGGTCGCTGAAGGTAAGAATCGGGTCGCTAAAGGTCGAACCTTACTAATATTATAAACGTGAAAGTTTGTAAGAATGTATGAATGTCTGGATGAATGTTTGTTAATCTTTCACGCCTATACGAGTGGACCGATTGAGCTGAAATTTGGTATAGAGATAGCTTAGACACTGGAATAACACATAGGCTATAAGTAGAGCGGGTAAAGCTGGGCACAACTAGTATATTTATATTTACCGGCGTCAGTGCAGTGTGACTTGACTCTGACCGTAGCAGCTTTGTCCCTCACTCTCAAACCACGCGGTGTGGGCCACTCTTCGAATGTTATGAACTCTCGCACTGAATACGCTAGCTGCTCGGAATCTGTAAAAAATGTCATGTTTTTAAACTTCTCGTTTGTCCATTGCTGGACATAGTATAATAGGCTTCCCATATGGCACGTCACACATACTATATCTATTATTCTAAATTATATCCTAGTTTTTATCCCGCGGGATAAAAAATATTTCATAACGGATAAAGCAGGGACGTAGAATTATGAAATCATCATCTTCCTGCCCTTATCCCACACTAGGTAGGGTCGGCACAACACGTTTTTCTCCTCCATTCTACTCTATCATTCTCATTCATATTTTGGTCATATCTGCATCCACTCCCCTAGCACGCATATCCTCTGACTTGACACACAGTTCATCCAAACCTTTTTCGGGCACCCCCTCCCCGGATTACCACATAATATCACCATAATCATGGACTTTTCGGTAACATGGATTTCCTTCCTCCGCATTATATGTCCATACCAGGCCAATCTTCTACTCTTTAAATTTTCTGTCACTGGCGCAACTTTCAGGCTTCTTCTCACATACGGTTAATATTTTTTTATCCCACAGGATAAAAAGTCCCTTACCAGGCGGGAACATGAGCCTCTCATTGTACATCTCAGCAACTTCTCTAGCAGTCTCCAGCCTTGTATCGAAGTTCACCTTCAACTCTTCAGATAATATCTTCATCAGTTCTAACACTCAATGGGTGTATACGTGACAAATAAATATTATCCCATTTTTTCCCACAGGATATAAACTATTTTACAGTTGGTAAAGTAAAGCGTGATTAGTAAACGAAGTAGGTATATTAGTATGAGAAAAACAAATGTTATCCCATTTATGTCTCACAGGATAAAAACTTATATCTACTTATTAAATACGAATAATTAACTTATAATATTAGTAGGATATAGCATATCCACTAGTACTAAAAAGTATATTATGAGAAAAACATTTTTATCCCCGGGATAAAAACTATTTTACAACGAATAAAACTTAGTATAGCACTAGATATACTTATACTAAAAAAATATATGCGAAAAACAATGTTTATCCTATTTTTATCCTACAGGATAAAAACTATTTTACAACGTGGTATAGCACTAGATAAACTATCACTAAAAATTATATAAGAAAAATATTACACACACACAGGATAAAAGTAGGATAAAAAGTCCCTTACCAGGCGGGAACATGAGCCTCTCATTGTACATCTCAGCAACTTCTCTAGCTGTCTCCAGCCTTGTATCGACGTTCACCTTCAACTCTTCAGATAATATCTTCATCAGCTCTAACACTGAATGGGTTCGCAGGCAGTTTATACTGGAAATAAGGTATTTTAAATTAAAATATAGATAGATTCATAGGCGGATTTAGGGGATCAAGGCCCTCCCCAGAAGGATCGTAGAGTTACGAATTTTGTAAATATTTCATGGTCAAGTGTATATTTTTTTCTTCTCTAATAAACGAGGGCTTATTTTTAAGGATATTTAAAATTTCTAACTGTTCAGACAGAGATATAAACACACTTTTCGTAGCAAAAATTATAATATATTTGCCCGTCTGCACCTTGCCCCCCATGTATAGAGCTTTTTTGTACACAAAATTTACAGAACAAACAATATCTAACAATTAATAAATTTGAAAAAGTGTTACAATAGGGATGTTGACTAATTTTTTGTCTATAATGTAGATTATTGAAAAGTATTGGATACGTATTTTTTATTTGTTAATCTGATAAAAAACGTGGGAGATACAACGCGATAAAGTTGCTTGATCGTGACGTCACACCACTCATTCCTTCTATGCAAGAAAAAAAATACTTATTTTTTTTTTTTTTTAATCAGAAACAAAAAAAAAAGACAAAAGGGCTTTGTCGCCATACACGATCATGCCGCCCTGGTTAAAACTAAACTTATGATTACCACTGTCTTATTGCTAACTTGTACAGTTCCTTGGCGGCCTTTGACAAAGGCTCTGACAATACACTCTGACATGCTCCCACATCCATCATCGACAATGAATATTTTATTATTATTAATATTACGGAATAATTATATTTCAAAAATTTAGACCTTGTCAACATAACTAAAAACTACTGTCAACATCCCTATTGTTTTTTTATCGGGGGTGGATTGAATTAGTTTCTAGCATTTTTAAATTAAAGCCTAAATTCCCATGGGGTGGTTGCGCCGCTCGGGAGTTCAAGATTAACCCGTTAACTCTTATTAAACCTTAAATAATATTTTTATTTACCTGTAATGCCAAGAAGTACTGCCCGTCCCCGTAGTAACACAAAGTCCGGAACTTTTAGTGTGCGTCCATTTGCCTCGCTCTATTTGTAGGCGTAAGAGCGAGACGCGAGATGTCACACTCTCGCCTATAAATACCTGTAATAAAATAAATAAAAAATCTATAAAAGAATTTTAAAAATTTCATGACGTCATCACATCACCGTGGCGTAATTTTTCTCCTCACATTTGTATAATTATACACTGAATATTATAAATTTAAAAGTTTGTAAGAATGTATGTTTGGATATATATTTGTTATTCTTTCAGGCCTGAACAGGTGGATCAATTGAGCTGAAATTTGGTATGGAGATAGCTTTTTTTTTATGTTATGAAGTAGAAGACGAGCAAGACGCTCTCCTGATGTTAAGAGATAACGGCTGCCCATAATCAGTACAGTGTTACCTAGGATTTCACAATTATGTGAAACTCTAGGAGCACTGCACCAACGCTTCTTACTCAAGAGTCATAAGATGTTAAGACTCTTTAGCCCAGTAATTTCACTAGCTACAGTGCCCTCCTACCGGAGCACAGTGATGTTTGCACATCACTGCTCAGGCGGTAGAATAACTGGCTTTGACCCTGGAATAACACATAGGATACAGTATATACAGCGGCTAAAACCGCTAAGCGCAGCTAGTATATAAATAAATCAATATTTCAGGACATTTCACACAGCGCCTCCTAACCCCAAGCTAAGCAACTTAATGCTTGTGTTATGGTGGTTAGATAACGGATATAATACTTATATACTTTTCTTTTGTAAATACATACTTATAATAGATATTGAACTACCCAGATCAGAAACAAATACCTGTGGATCACACAAACATTTGTCCTATGGAATCGAACCCACAACCTTCTGCATTGCAAGCGGGTATTAGCCCACCGCGCCACAGAGGTTGGCTTATGTCGGTCGGCTGCAGACGCTGGATGCAGGTCGCTTCCAACCGGTACATATGGAAGTCTATTAGGGAGGCCTGTGTGAGGCAGTGGACGTCCTACGCCTGAGATGATGATGATGATTAGCCCACCGCGCCACAGATGTCGTTGGTTGATCTTACCTCGTTTAAAGCTAAGAAAGGCAGTACTTTAGTGGACAGCTGATGGTTTTCCTCTTCGTCACTGCATTCTATATCTGGCACTCGGAGATCGGACGTGTCTTGTCTCATCGGTGGATATCTGTACAAATAATACAATACTCTTTATTGGGACAAAAAATAACAAAAGTGACTTAAAACTAAATTATAGTACTAACATTAATGTCCACAATGGGCCTTATTGCTTTGAGCGATCTCATCCAGGCAATCCACAAAAAACTCAAACACTAATAAGACAAGAAACTCTTTATTTTCTACATAATCTTACTAAGAACGAAAGAAAGAACATTTATTGCCGAATCATAACAGACGACAACAGTTTGAGGGAAGTTACATTTTTTTTTTGTATACCAATATTATAAACGTGAATGTTTGTAAGAATGGATGTCAGGATGTTTGTTACTCTTTCACGCCTAAACGGGTGGACCTATCACGCTGAAATTTGGTATAGAGATAGCTTAGACCCTGGAATAACACATAGGCTACAGTACAGCGGGTAAAACCGCTGGGCGCAGCTAGTGTTATATATATATAGTGTTATTTATATTTACTTTTTTTTACCCCAAAAATGCGTCACGCATCATCACCCCACGCCGAGAGGCTCGGAGCGCTATGTGTGACTCCCCCGCCGACGATGGGCGCGGCGGGAATACCCACAAAAAACCTGCGGGTGTTTAATATTTACCTGCAGTAATGTAAGGTGTGTAGGTCGACCGGTGTTATTTTGTCTAACAGCTTCGGTTCACTGGTTACTGTTGTACGGATCCGCGATCGTCGCATCCATTTGAACTTGCCCTGAAATTACATATATAAAATATATTGTTGGCAGAAAGGAGTATTATACTAATGCAAATAAGTGCCTCTATTGACATGCGTTAATTTTTTTATCTGTGGTTGTGTGTTTACTCTCAGCAGCCGGCCAAGCACAGACGCTGCGTAGACTTGTCTTGCTGTCAAGTCAACTGTCATCCCATACATTCACAAACGTACAATGTATGGGATGACAGTTCTACTCTTGAAGTTTCGTCGGGATTCCGTATGTCATGCTACGGCGGCCTACGGACTTGTGCGGGACACTGTTAAAACCTATCACTGCACTGGCTTCCTTCTATAGATACCTCTAGTAACTGTTCCTAAGCACTAACCTCATTCAAAGCATGGAACGCACCCCTTAAACTTATCCTAGGCTTCCTGCAATAAGTAGAAACTGTTTCTAAGCACAAACCTCATTCAATTCATGGAACGCCCCCTTTAAACCTATCCCCTCATGGGCCACCATTTTGAATCTTTAGCTAATTCGATGGCGTGCTGGTGAAAACTAGGCTTCCCGCAGTAAGTAGAAACTATTCCTAAGCACTAACCTCATTCAAAGCATGGAACGCTCCCTTGACATCGTTGGAGCACCATGTGGGCAGACACAGGCGCCCTACGGACTTGTGCGGGGCACTGTTGAAACCTATCACTGGCTTCCTGTAATAACAATAAAAAAAATCTAGATTCTTATTTTGGTTTGATTCAATATTTTGTTCGGTTCAATTTAACACTTCTGAAAAACACATACCTACGAAATTCATAAAAAAATTAGGGCCGCGGCCAACGTGTTAAAATTCGGAATTAATCGCTTTTTGCTGCGAGTGTGAGTAAAAGTGTTATAAAATTATTTCTGCTCATACTCGCAGCAAAAAATAAACAGTGAGTATACATGCCTTCAAAAAATAACTCGCAGTAAAAAATAAACTGTAAGTATACATGCCTTCAAAAAACACAAGTCTCGCAACCCGCAGTTCTTCTACCGTAAAAAGTTGTGACATCCATGTTATACCAAGTCGGTAAAAATACATATTTTGTTTTAAATTATTAATCGTAAATTAGTTAAAAAACTTCTACACTACAAAATTAGTTTTATGAAACGAATGTTTTATTGGAGGATTACGCGAACCGGTACATATGGAAGTCCAAAGTGGACGTCTTACGGCTGAGATGATGATGATATGCGAACTAATATTATTTTATTATTAGTAGTTTGTATACTCACGTATTATCCCTAACTCTTGAAGCTGCTAGAAGGAAGGTGCCGTCTCCACCGCAGGGGACCACCACGTCGCACCAGTTTATCATATCTTCATTGTATGTTAACCTTGAAATAATACAACAATTTTATCGGGGGTAGAGGGTTTAGCGGTGGTGATCAAGGGGTCTGGAGGAGTGCCCGGCATGGGTCAGTGAGCGCCGTACCCTCGTCGCAGTTATGGGGGACGAACACCCGATTTATACGTGCATGCAAAACTTCAGCTCAATCGGAAACTGAGAAGTGGGTCAAATTAAACTTGCAAAATTTGATTACAGACAGACAACAGATATGTGAAAAAAAATAAAAAAAAATTTTTTTTTTTTTTTAATTTAAGTAATTATTTATTCATAAAAAAATTGGTACAAAAGAAACATAACTACGGTTTTTACACTAAACGATTCGTGAGTATTTAGATTCATTTTTGTAAATAAACGGCATAAACCCCCCTACTCCCCTGAAGAAGATCCTCGTACAGGATCGAAACCTCGTACAGGATGAGTTTATGCCGTTTATTTACAAAAATGATAACTACGGTTGTTTTTGTGCGGAATGTTAACGACGGAATTTCCATGAAATGGCCTCACTATTTCGTTATCAATCAATAATATGAAGATTAAGTTTAAGAATGTTATTGAACTGATAGCAATAAACGGTCAAGGATTTATGGATTATTCGCGAATATTCGATATTCCGGGTTTAATAAATATTTGAGGACATTTCACACAGCGCCACCTAACTCCAAGCTAAGCAACTTAATGCTTGTGTTATGGTGGTAAGGATAACTAATATAATACTTATATACTTTTCTATTGTAAATACATAGTTATAGTAGATACAGAAAGCCATCCAGACCAGAAACAAATATCTGTGGATCACACAAACATTTGTCCCATGTCATGTGGGAATCGAACTCGCAACTTTCTGCGTTGCAGGCGGGTTTTTATTAGCCCACCGCGCCACAGAGGTCGTCAGATATTATTTATTTAGAAAGTTTATTCCGCTCTGTCGCTCGCACTATTTGATACATAATGAAATATAAATTCATAGAAATAAACTTTTTGAAAATTCCTCAAGATTTATTATTTAAAAATTCGTCATATAGTGCGCGCGAGGGAATGTCACTTAAGCTCTTCGTGTAAAAATATAAGTAGTTTTAATTCACTTTCGTATCTGGTAACAAAGACAATATTTAGTACTTTTTACTTCGTAAAAGTTTTTAAAATTATTAAATTAAATTTTGCTTATAAATAGCAATTTCAAAGATATAAAACTAATTTTTTTTATATAGGGGGGGGGACAGCGCGTACGCAGTCCCCACTACCAAAAATTACGCGTCCGAGTTATCCACATTAGGGATAATCGCAGAGGTCAACCCAATCGCAGTGCAATGAGAGGGCCTCGCTCTGGGGGAACCGCCTTAGTGATCACGGTATCCCCTACGCCAGGTAAGTATGAATTCACTGGCACAACACGAATAAGCTGATTTTGTTCGCGAGAATCTCGTCAGCGCGATCTAGCCGAGCGTCGCTCGTTTGACAGCGCCATCTAGTTTCGTTTTAGGGAACTGAGTGTGACGTCACGCCGCGGCGAAATGAAGTTTTGTCGCAGATATTTTATTAAGAGTTTAATCCTTAGGTGCGAATACAGTTGCGCGATAATATGATTTAAAAAAAAAAACGGTCAAGTACGAGTAGGACTCGAGCACCGAGGGTTCCGTATAAACCTACGGCATTCTACGGAACCCTAAGGAAAAGTGGGTATAATATTATATACTGTAGGTTTTGATTCCCTTGCGAGTACTTGCGAGTTTGAAAATATGCGGCTAAAATTGCTGTTTCTTTTGATTTCGTTGACATAGATGTTTGATTTTTGTACAGCTTAAAGTTATTATAAAGCTGAGTATTTGGTATGAATTTCAATTTAATACCTGTACGTGTTCTTGAGGAAAGGGATAGTAAATACAAAATTATTAAAAATATTTTTTATATGATGTAACTAAAAATTTACAGTTTTCGTAATTTTTCCTGTGCCTGTGATTTAAGACGTTGCTGCGAACCAAATTTCAAGATTCTGAGTTAACGGCAAGTACCCTGTAGGTTTTGATTCCCTTGAGAGTAGTCGCGAGTTTAAAAATACGGCTAAAATTGCTGTTTCTTTTGAATGCGTTGAGATAGAGGTTTGATTTTATTACAGTTTAAGGGTATAATAGACCTTAGTATTTGATATGAATTTCAGTTTAATACCTGCACGCGTTCATGAGAAATAAGGTAGTAAGTATGAAATTATTAAAAATATTTTTTTATATGATGTAACTAAAAATGTACAATTTTCGGAATTTTCCCTTTATCTGTGCTCTAAGGAATTGCTTTTTACCAAATTTCAAGATTCTACGTTCACGGCAAGTACCCTGTAGGTTTTGGTTTTTTGAGAGTAGTTGCGTGTTTAAAATTTCGGCTAAAATTGCTGTTTCTTTTGAATGCGTTGAGATAGAGGTTTGATTTTATTACAGTTTAAAGGTATTATAGGCCTTAGTATTTGATATGAATTTCAGTTTAATACCTGCACGCGTTCATGAGAAATAAGGTAGTAAGTATGAAATTATTAAAAATATTTTTTTATATGATGTAACTAAAAATGTACAATTTTCGGAATTTTTCCTATATTTGTGCTTTAAGGAATTGCTTATTACCAAATTTCAAGATTCTACGTTCACGGCAAGTACCCTGTAGGTTTTGGTTTTTTGAGAGTAGTTGCGTGTTTAAAATTTCGGCTAAAATTGCTGTTTCTTTTAAATGCGTTGAGATAGAGGTTTGATTTTATTACAGTTTAAAGGTATTATAGGCCTTAGTATTTGATATGAATTTCAGTTTAATACCTGCACGCGTTCATGAGAAAAAGGGTAGTAAGTATAAAATTATTCAAAATATTTTTTTCATATGATCAAATTAAAAATTTATGGTTTTCGCAATTTTTCCTTTATCTGTGCTCTAAGGAGTTGCTTCGTGCCAAATTTCAAGATTCTGAGTTTACGGGAAGTGCCCCGTAGGTTTTGATTTATTTGGTAATGTCGAAAATTTGCTGAAATTTGCGACATATTCGACTATATCTTTTGATTGCGTTGGCCTAGAAGTTTGAATTTTTCACAGCTCTAAGAAGCAATGGACCTTAGTATTTCCTATAAATTTCAGCTTGTTACCTCCACGCGTTCCTGAGAAAAAGGGTCTTGACAGACAGACAGACAGACGGACGGACGGACGGACGGACGGACGGACAACAAAGTGATCCTATAAGGGTTCCGTTTTTTCCTTTTGAGGTACGGAACCCTAAAAAACATTGTGTATATTCTTTGAAAGTGTAAATCTTTAGATACTAAATGGCAAATAATAACATTTGTGTTATTAATTGCCAGTTTGCTATTTTAAATATTTTTTTGCTCTCATTTTGACCCTGGAGTAGGACATATCGACAACTCATTTTTAGCTAAATTGATTAAGCTTATTTTAGATAGAATATTTTTGTTCAATATGATTTTATCAATAAGTTATATTATACGTAGTTCAGAGTCAAAAAAATTAAGAGCAACATTTTTACCAAATCAAACTTTAAATCGTTTTCCTGCAAAATAGTGATTTTTCGTGTGTAAAGTTGTTCTAAAGAAAGAATGTCAATATTTATTTATTTTACTTGTTTCAATAAAAACATCCTACCTGCTCGCCATTTCCACCTTCCGTCCCATGTTTCTCAAAGTGTCAGCTATTTTAACCTCGAAAGCCTTCTGCTCCTTATGATTGGCCAGCATCGCGTCGAAATCAGAACCTCTCTTTCTCAGTACCCTCTCCAATTCTTCATCGCAAATGTAGTTGTGACTGTGCCTGAAATGGAATTCAAAAAAAATACATTATGTTGATGTAGAGTGCTTTTCACGAAAGGAGTCCTTTTTTCGGGGCGCCACTATCGCACATTTTATAAGTTCAAATATCTATAAGGGGGCGTCCATAAATTACGTGAGGTGTTTAAGGGGGGGAGGGGGTCGATTCAAATCTCATCTAATCTTACGTTGGAGAGAGGGGGGGTCTCGGCAAATATCACGCAATTTTTTTTCTGATTGAAACAAAAAAAAAATATATTATTTTGGTCCATTTATGGTCTTAACTAGTCTTAAATAAATGCACGAAGCAATTTTTTTTTTCTTTTTACAATAACAATCCAACGTGTTTACATAAGAAACCCACATTTTGAAAACTCTCACGTGAGATTGGGGGATGGGGGAGGGGGTTGAATAAAATCTCACAACATCTCACCAGGGGGGGAGGGAGGCACAGAAAATTAAAAAAAACACCTCACGTAATTTATGGACGCCCCCTAACATTTTAAATACGCTCTTAAGGAATTTTCAAAAGAATATTCTATGAATTTATATTTTAAAGTTTGTCAAATAGTGCGCGCGAGTGAGCGTCACTCGATATCAGTGGGGTCACATCATCGTGGCCACCTGTGAAACAAAAAACAGTTTAGGGATTTTCATTATTTTATGAAAATACGCGATATATTGATATTTTAGGTCATAAACTAGTTGAATATAATTGTATTGTCTCAAATTGCTTTAAAATTTTGGAAAAAAACGAAACACATGGGTATTATTGTCAAAGTGAAGCAGTTTGACAGAGTTTGACAAACAGCATAAACCGGCCACGCTGAAAGGGACGGAAAAAAATAGGTTCTCCTTTTTCTTCACACAGAATTTTCCCTATTGCCATCACACTCATACATAAAATGGCTACTTCTAGTTGTACGTATTACTTCTGTGCTCGATATATATACGCTCTTCAGGTACATTCAGGTCCATTCAGTACAAGTCCCACACAAATTTTACAGAGTGTAAAATACAAAATAATAATAATTAATATAAATAAAATAAAAGCAAAGACGAGGCCCTTAAAGGATAGTTACGATTGGCGTAATAAATCAAATTTTGCTATGAGTCTCTAGTGAGATCAAAGTGTTAAACCTTTGCCATTTGTTCAATATACTATTAGATAAAACCAGTTAGATTGAGCGTTTGTGATTCCTTCTTAAATATTCTGCAGTCCACACAATATAGGGACGTTGAAAAGATCAACAAAATAAAATATAATTAGTTCGTAATAAATATTAGATCTTTGATTTGTAAATAAAATCAAAAATGGCTGAGATACAGCTTATGAGTGTTTGGGTAAGGACACGCGAACGACGAGTGTCGAAGGATACAAAATGTATCCTAGGTTGTATACACAATACACATATAAAAATAATAATAAACAAAAAAAACTAGTCAAATAAAAAAAACCGGACAAGTACGAGTCGGACTCGAGCACCGAGGGTTCCGTACAAACCCGTAGGCTATACAAAATTTCAATAATCTAAGCTCACGGGAATTACTCTGTAGCTTTTGATTCCCTTGCGAATGTCCATATTTGCGGCATATTCGACTATATATTTTGATTGCGTTGGCCTAGAAGTTTGATTTTTTCACAGCTCCAAAAAGCAGTATATCTAAGTATTTCCTATAAATTTCAGCTTGATACCTCCACGCGTTGCTGAGAAAAAGGGTCTTGACAGACATACAGACGGACGGACGGACAACAAAGTGATATAAGGTTTCTGTTATTTCCTTTGGAGGTACGGAATCCTAAAAAAATGGTCGTAGTAGGTGGAGTAAATTTCCTGTTAATAAACTTACTTTTCATACTCGTATCTGGTGACTTTTGACACGATGAGGCATTTATCCATCTTCAATTGCTGTGCATTCTTGTAGACTGAGCTTTCTGTCCTGGGGGTGGGCTTCGTCGTCAACTCTTTTAGATCTTTGTTCCTTAAACCTGGAGCAGAGAGGATATTGATATCTTACTTATATTTAAAACGTGAAAGTCTGTAAGAACGTATGGATGTGTGGATGTATGTTTGTGACTCTTTTACGCCTACACGGGTGGACCGATTGAGCTTTGGTATATGCTTTGAGATAGCTTAGACACTGTAATAACACAAAGGCTACAGTACAGCGGATATAACCGCTGGACGCAGTTAGTTAACATTATTATTAATCAGGGTTTATACTCCAACAGAACAGAGCATTTACTATTACCATATAGCACCATAGTACTTGTTAAGACGAATCAAATGGGTCCAAACTCAATGAAGTTGTGTCGTTTAACTACGAAGTTCTTATGGCCCCCTTCCAGCTCCATCATCAGATCAGCTCTATATCATAATAATATTGCATTGTCATCCGATTTATACATGTATGCAAAATTTCAGCTCAATCGGAATTTAACTTTCAAGTATTGATTACAGACAACGGAACAGGTGAAAGTATAATATAATATACCTATCTATACTATTAAAACCTTGTAAGCTTATTTTTTTTACAATTATTATTATGAGCCTGTTGGATCCCACTGCAGGGCAAAGGCCTCCCTACCCTCCATCCGTCACGTTCTATGGCTATGGATTTCCATCCTTTCGCATGTGAGTCAAGGTTTAAAAAAATACATGCACACACACACATACATATACATACACACACATACATTACATTTGAAAAAAGTGTAACAAGACCAAGGAGACCTTTGCCCAGCAGTGGGACAATAAAGGCAGATAATGCTGATGATGTAACACATCGTATTATTATTGTCGACGATCAGGAATGGCACAAAGATAAAAGACGTCACGTGATTAGAGATATGAAAATTCTTAGATAAAAAAATGTATTTTGTTGCATACGTAACTTGCCCTATCAGAAATATTCGCAAAAATACATATTTATATCAATAAAACGTGATACGTCGTATGTATATTGCCATTGTCAATAGGGTTGGCAAATTAAACAATTGTTATTATTGAAGTATTCAAGATTTAAACATGTGAAATTATAAAAAAAAACTTTTTAAAAACAAGCTTTTATTATTATTACCATCTAGCATCATGATCTCTTCAAGACGAATTAAATGAGCCCAAACTCGATGAGGTTGCGCCGTTTAATTACGGAGTTCCTATGACCACCTTCGAGCTCCATCATCAGATCAGCTTCATGTCATAATAATGTTGCATTGTCATCCTATTTATACAGGCATGCAAAATTTTAGCTCAACCGGATACCGGGAAGTGGGTCAAATTAAATTTGAAAGATTTGATTACAAACAGACAGACAAGAGACAGGTGAAAGTAAATAAAAGCTTGTAAAAATACAATATGTATTACAATTAGACCGTAATTTAAATAATAATACTTATGCTTATTATTTGGTTTGAAACAAATACTGATACACATAATAATCTGGGGGCACGGCAGTGCCCCCGCCAAGTCGAGCAAAAAAAGCGGCACGGCCGTACCATCCGGCATCCTTTTCTGGAAGCAGTTCAGACCATTTTCGACCCCCTATAACTTCGTTGTGGAAAAAACTAGAAGCTTCAATTTTTAACAACCGAGTATGCATTGTATAAACACGATTTATTCCAAATTTTATTCAATTTGAACTAGTCGTTTAAAAATTATAACTAGTCAAAGTTTTGTAATTTTGTCACTCACTCACTCACTCACTCATTCACTCACTCACTCACTCACTCACTCACTCACTCACTCACTCACTCACTCACTGACCGATCATCAAAAGTCTAAGGCACTTCTAGCAAACATAGAAGGTTCAAACTTGGTAGATACTTAGATTTTATTGTATAAACCCTAGGAAAACTAAAAAAACATGCAATTTCGGTCTAGTTTTCGAGATACATAAACTGCATAAGTAACTTTGTAATCCCGTATAAATGTATAGGATTACAAAGTTACATTTGCAGTCGACGGTAAAAATTGCATAAAATCCCATTAATAATGCCATAATATATATGCCGTAATAATGTATAAAGCCAGAGAGGGATTATCCCGCCTTCTAGGTTTAGTCTGCTCCCATCTACGGGCGTCGTCACTTAAGATCAGGCGATATCGTGGGCAAAGGCTAACCTATAACGAATAAAAAAAAAACAAAAAGTAGTGAGATGCCACCAAAAACATAACTTGTAAAAAATACCAAGTCTCGCAACTGCAGTTCTTCTACCGTAAAAAGTTGTGAGATCCTTGTACTACCAAGTCGGTGAAATCTTTTGTGTTTTAAATTAATAGATTGACTTGGCA
Source organism: Hemithea aestivaria (assembly GCA_947507615.1). Lineage (NCBI taxonomy): Eukaryota > Metazoa > Arthropoda > Insecta > Lepidoptera > Geometridae > Hemithea > Hemithea aestivaria. Next base: position 4,889,684 of record OX382351.1, on the reverse strand, counting down.
ATCGCACTATTATGTCGGTATATTACTTGAGAGATACATTGTTGTGTTTTCATGCGATGGCCAAGTCGATCTATTAATTTAAAACACAAAAGATTTCACCGACTTGGTAGTACAAGGATCTCACAACTTTTTACGGTAGAAGAACTGCAGTTGCGAGACTTGGTATTTTTTACAAGTTATGTTTTTGGTGGCATATAACGTTTACAATATTTTTCGGGTGGAGACGTGTGACACGCTACTCGCTACGTCACCAGAGTTCGGCCAGTCACGTCTTGACCAATCAAATTTTATGCAAATAGGTACATAATACAAAGAAAAATTACTTGTGCTATATTAAGCATAAGTGTATATTTTAATAATAGAATAGAATAGAATTATACTTTATTGCAAACCAAATATTTACAAAGAAACTTACTGAGCTAGATTTCTAAATGCTAGGTAAATAATCTACTTGAAGAACATAAAAAAATATTATGTACATTTTTTTATGTTCATTGTCAATGTGTAGGCAACCCTAATCGATACTACCTACAGTTTATCATTACCTCGATATAATAAAAAACCAATGACCCGCTGACTTTTAATACTGTGAATGACAATATGGTTTTTTTGCTACGACTGATTACTTAGTATTATAATTTAATATTTTTAAATAGGAAGGTACAGGGTTGCTAGCTTAGGTAGCTTTGCTCTCATGAGAAAATAATTATCCCACCATCTACTAATAATAATTGGGGTTTATACTCCAACAGAACAGGTTACCCTACTTACACTGTCAGAGTCAAATCACAATTTATAGGTTGTATGGCCAACCTATATTGCAGTTTCAAGTCGCCGAGATTACTACAAGGCCTGTAACATGACCTAACGACTGCCTCCTACAAATCTTTATCTTGTAGGAAACAGCTACATCAAATTTTGTTAAGAGGGGGTGGGTGGTCTTCTATGTATTAAAATAAACTTAACACCGAACAATATAAAATAATAATAATAAGTGTGTGACAGAAAACTATTTATTACCTAGTCATCATTGATAAATTTTAGCGTCTTTCAACTAAAATAATCTTTCTACTATCTACACAAAACACATAATATTATTGAGCAAATAGTAGGTAGGTGTAGGTACCTACCTACTTAAAGAAAAATGTATTTTTTTAGCAATGGTATTTTAATAAATACCTATTCTGTTACTACCTATCATATTAATTAAAATGTAAAATTCATACACCCAAGGTCGTCTTTTATTATGAAGATTATATTTTATCAGTTAATTGCCTACGTTAAAACTGAAAGCTGATTAAATTGTGAGTCAATAATTTGCAAAAAATAATAAGCTGGTGCTTTATTATTTAAAATACTCTTATGAAGGTAAAGCTCCAGATAATTTATTTATATTTTTAAAATTATGAGAACGGGATTATGAGAACAGGCCATTTCCCTGAACTTTGGAAGGTCTCACAGATAATAATGGTCAACAAACCAGGAAAACCTCCAAACGAATTAGCTTCTTATAGACCAATAAGCCTTCTGCCGATTACTTCAAAACTATTTGAAAAGATTCTCCTGACAAGACTTATGCACACATTGACAGTAAACTCCACCATACCTGATCACCAGTTCGGATTCAGAGTAGAGCATGCTACAATCGAACAGATACATAGAGTGTGCCAAACAATCAGAACTTCCCTAGAGAAAAAAGAATACTGTTCCGCTGCCTTTCTGGATGTGCAACAGGCTTTCGACCGGGTGTGGCATAAGTAGGGATTGCAATCCGGTGTCATTTTCAATCCGGCCGGATCCGGCCGGATTTCCGTCAATCCGGCCGGATCCGACCGGATCCGGCCGGATTGATCAAATCAGGATGATTTTTGCTTTTTACTACAATAAGTGATTTAATCAAGTCACTACTCTCATATTACGTAATACTAGCTGCGCCCAGCGGTTTCACCCGCTGTACTGTAACCTATGTGTTGTTCCAGGGTCTAAGCTATATCAAATTTCAGACCAATCGGTCCACTCATTTAGACGTAAATGAGTAACAAACATACATCCAGACACCCATTCTTACAAACTTTCACGTTTATAATATTAGTAAGATGAAGGTAGTTAAAATCGACTTTATTGCCTAACCAATGTTAAGACCGTTAAGACAAATAGATAAAAACATATTTTCATTCAGAACAATTAAAATTAAGTAGGTAGTGTAGAATTAGACGACATTCTGAATTAGTCACGTCGAATTCCTCAGTGTCTGAAAACCAGGCTTTACAACCAGAGGGCCTATTGGCTAATTCTCACCCACTACGATTGATGACAACTTCAATATACATTGAGGAGGTTTAAGCAAATAATGTGTTTTACATATCGTTTGACGATAGCCTTCAGTGCATCCTGCCCACCATGACATACGCCGCCGAGACATGGACGCTAACACATGAGGCTGTCTACCGCATCAAGGTAGCACAGAGAGCCATGGAGCGCGCCATGCTTGACATCAAACTTCAAGATCAAGTTCCAAACATCGAAATTAGGCGAAGAACAAAAGTTCAAGATGCCGGAACGAGAGTAATGGGACTCAAATGGAGTTGGGCAGGTCACCTGGCTAGGCGAGGTGACGACAGGTGGAGTAAGATGTTGACTGAATGGTGACCAAGGACAGGCAAACGCAGTGTCGGTCGTCCAGCAGCCAGATGGATGGACGATTTGGTAGAATTGGCGGGTCGCACATGGACTAGATTGGCACAGGACAGGGTTGACTGGCATAACCTGAGGAAGGTCTATTCCCAGTAGTGGGATGTAGAGGGCGGTGGATGATGATGACGAAGTAGAGTAGGTAATACTTATAATTTTACGAAGCAACGAGTAACTCAGTCTTTCTAGATTTCACTTTCACAGATTTATTTATAAGTAGGTAACAATATTAATTATTATGTAGTATTTAATAGATACAATAGTTATACCTTACTCTCGGTGACGAAAAACTCGCACGCATGAATACCACACGCATTAAAAGTACCTACGCATGCAACAGCTATATTATTTTGCCACAAACTACTAGCACCGGATCCGGTCTCCGGATCCGGTATATTTGTACCGGATCCGGTAACCGTTAAATGTGCCGGATCCGGCCGGATTACCGGATCCGTTTTCCGGATTGCAATCCCTAGGCATAAGGGACTGCTCTATAAAATAAAAAAATTATTGCCCCATAGCTACTACAGAGTACTTCAATCATACCTGTCCAATCGACTGTTCCAAGTAAGGGAAGGAGAAAACACGTCACCATTCTATGAAATACTTGCTGGAGTGCCGCAGGGTTCAGTGCTTGGCCCGGTGCTGTACACAATATTCACATCAGACTTTCCACAAACTCAAGACGCGACCGTGGCCACTTTTGCCGATGACACGGCCATACTGGCAAGTAATAAAGATCCAATAGAAGCATCTCAAACTCTACAACTCTGCCTAAATAAAGTCAATGACTGGCTCAAGAAATGGAGAATTAAAGCGAGTGCATCTAAGTCTGTGCACATTACTTTTACTCTGAGGAAAGAAGATTGCCCTCCTGTGAGACTATCCAGCGATATACTTCCACACAGTGATTCTGTTAAGTACTTAGGAATGCATCTCGACCGTAAACTTCTATGGAGAAAACATATACAAAAGAAAAGAGACGAACTCAATTTCAGATTTAAAGGACTATACTGGCTACTTAGCAGAAATAGTAGACTGTCAACTGATAACAAGCTGCTCATTTATAAGACAGTTCTCAAACCCATATGGACATATGGAGTACAACTATGGGGATCAGCCTGTGACACAAATATAAAAATTATCCAGAGAGCAGAGGATTATATACTAAAGCAACTAAGCAATGCTCCATGGTATATCAGGAACACAGAACTCCACCAACATCTTGCAATTGGCACAGTAAAGGAGGAAATAAACTCATTTACAAAAAGCTACAAGTCACGACTAAACTACCATCCTAACAAATTGGCTGTGCAGCTCACAATACCTAGTACACTCAGGCGCCTAAAGAGACGTAGAATCCTTGACTCCACAAATGATAAAAAATAGTGAAAGAAGGGGCTACTCCTGATGGGGAGACGACTCCTATAAAAGACCAGAAGCATACAACCCATCTGCTCATAGTCAACAGACTGATCGCAAGATAAAAAGGAAAAAAAAAAAAAAAAATTTTTAAAAGTAGTATTTCCGTTTGCTATCATGAATAAAACAAAAGTTATTTTAAAAACAGAAGATACATTTGTAATTTAGAAACCATTTGCCATTTTTCAGTGTCAAACTGGAAATACTTTTAAAAATAAAAAAAAAAGATAATAATATTATCTCGAGCTTTACCAAGACATTTTCAAAAAGTTATTTCTACTAATTTAAATTTCAAAGTTATTTTTTTAATAATCAAACTGAAAACACTTTTTAAAAATAATAATATGCACGTCTGGTCTTGAGGAATTTGAAATAAATTAATTCTAAAAATTGATTCTTGAATTTATATTACAAAATTTGTCAAATAGTGCAAGCAAGAGAGCATCAACCAATTATAAAAACTTAAGGTCAATAATAATAATATTATGATTACTCCTATCAAAAGTTATTATTGTCTTGAATGGAATAATTCAGTACCTACAGTTAAATTTAGATTGATTGCTCAACTTCTTTATTGGTTACATGTTTATAGTTTTTATCGAGTGATAATGGAGTACTTTTATTATTTTAAGAACTGTTGTGTACACAGAAACTTGTTATGAACTATACTTGATAATATAACTTTACGTGACTAATAATAAAGCATTTCTATGACCTGAACATAACATTGTTAACAAAGTGAACATAGGTGATTCATAATAATTATTTGTTATGTGATGGAGTAGAAGATGAGCAAGACACTTTCCTGATGTTAAGAGATAACGCTGTCCATAATTAGTACAGCGCTACCCAGTATTTTCTAGTGCAAAACCTGTATACCACCGGTAGATCTAAAGTCAGGCTAGAGGAGGACCTATCACATCCGTTTCATACCGAGAGAGGTGTTAGACAGGGCTGTATTCTTTCGCCGCAGCTGTTCAATCTCATCGGCGAACATATAATGAGAAGGGTGTTGGACAATTGGAAAGGTGGCATTCGCGTGGGTGGACAATTGTTAAACAACTTGCGATTTGCCGATGATACCACAATAATAGGCTCCTCAGAATTCGAACTAGCTCAACTCTTTTCTCGAATTAGTTCCATCAGTCGTGAATATGGACTGCGTATCAACAGGTCCAAGACGAAACTCATGTTCGTGGACAGAGCTGGTACTTTGCAGAGAACTCACGAATTGCGCGACCTCGAAGTGGTACACAAATTTGTGTATAGGATCGCAAATCAGTGATGATGGTGACTGCGAGCAAGAAGTGGTCAGGAGGGCACAAATGGCTAAGTCAGCGGTGAAAAGACTCGAAAGGATCTGGCAGAATAGAAGCATTAACCGGAACACGAAGAAGAAGCTAATGCAGACCCATATCTTCTCGATCTTCCTGTATGCTTCGGAAACCTGGACTTTAAAGTCTCGAGTACGATCGAGGATTGACGCGTTCGAAATGTGGTGCTGGCGCAGAATATTGAGAATATCCTGGACGGAACGTCGCACAAACGAGTCAATCCTCAGAGAACTAAATGTTAAAACCAGGCTTTCAACAATCTGCATGCAGAGAGTCCTCAAATTCTTCGGACACACCGTCAGACGCGACCCAGACAGTCTGGAGAGACTTATCATTACTGGCAGTGTAGAAGGGAAGAGAGGCAGAGGGCGCTCACCCACGCGATGGACGCATGTAACCCAGGATGCTACGGGAGCCACCCTGCAAGCGTCAATCCAAATGGCGCAGGACCGGCATAGATGGAAGGAAGTGGTGTCAAAGCTGATGAGGCACCATGATCACGTCCCTCAGTCATGAGGCTACGACCAAGAAGAAGAAGAAGACCCAGTATTTTACAAAGGTAAAACATTCTGGGTGCACTGCGCCAACACTTCTTACTTGAGAGTCATAAGATGTTAAGACTCTTCAGCCCAGTAATTTCATTAGCTACATGCCCTCCTACCGAAGCACAGTAATGTTTGCACATCGCTCAGACGGTAGAATAACTAGCACTGTTGGGGTACCCACCTAGTCGACCTCCTGCAAAGGAAGTCTACCCCAAGCATTTATCCCGCCTTCTAGGATCTGCAACCATCTACGGTCACATCATCCCTTAAGATCAACCAAAGGCTTACCTTTAATGGCTATGAAAGGCACAGCAATAGGATAAAATAAATAAATAAATATTTCAGGACGTTTCTCACATAGCGCCACCTAACCCCAAACTAAGCAACTTAATGCTTGTTATTATGGTGGTTAGGATAACGGATATAATACTTATATACTTTTCTTTTGTAAATACATACTTATAATAGATATTGATAGTTTTGATCATGGATTACCTACCTATCTTCCTAATATTATAAACGTGATAGTTTGTAGGAATGGATGTCTGGATGTTTGTTACTCTTTCACGCCTAAACGAGTGGACTGATTGAGCAGAAATTTGATATAGAGATAGCTTAGACCCTGGAATAACACCTAGGCCATAGTACAGCGTGTAAAAGCGCTGGGCGCAGCTAGTTGATTATAATTTAGGTATAACATTACAATTTAATTACAAAGTAGGTACCTACCTATATTTAATATTATTATAGGTACCTATTATGTTACAGAAGTCATTCATAAGAACGGAAAACTGATTATAAGTGATATATGAACATCATAGCAATTAATGATAATATTTACTTAATTAATATTGTGTTTACTATCTAATAATACCTAAAATAATAGAAATTGCAAATTATCTGTTATTCTATTATGAAGTAGTGACTACTTGAAATGTACACTCGAACAATAAATTTTCTACATATTATTCATACATATTTTTGTTGTGTATGCAAACTCAAACACAAAGTTCATTTATTCAAGCAGGCTTACTTATTATCCCATTTTTCCTATGAAAAACGTTTCCAAATCTCAACGTGTGGCAAAAAGTTCGCCTGGACGATACCGTGTTTCGTTGTTAGGTCATGTTGCAGGCCCTACTGTAGTTAGTCTCAGCAAACTGAAACTGCAACATATAGGTTGGCCACACAACCTATAAATTGTGATTTGACTGGGGGACCTGCAGGGCTATTCACTTATTTGTCAAGGAACCGTACCAAAGACCGAATTGTCAAAAATGTATGAAATGATGTATTATGTCGTATCGATTTAATATGTCATTTCATACATTTTTGACAATTCGGTCTTTGGATTGGTTCCCTGAGGGATAAGAATAACCCTGCTGTTCTGTTGGAGTATAAACGCCAATTATTATTATAAAATCAGGACTTTTGCACACGAAACCTGAAGAGACAGCTAGTATATATGTACAAAATTCTCAATAACAGTCTATAAGTGGATTGTTTATCCATTAGTTTACACATTTGCACTGATAGTGTTATCTGTCACGGAAATCATAACACTGATCGAGATAGTGTGATGCAGTTATATCTATGTGTGCATATAAGAAAGATGTACCTATATATAAATGATCCTATTATGTAATAAACGAGTGAAATTTAAATAAAACTTTTTAAAAACAAGCATTTATTAACTCACCACCTACCCATGTAAATATAATTATTTCTCTTCCTGAAAGGCTGTCTGGAAGAGATCGCTTTTAGTGATAAGACTGCCAATTGTTACACTTATGTCGTGATTTTGTTATAGTTTTAAGTTTTCTGTATGTTTGTAGTATTTCAATAAAGAGTTTTCTATTCTATTCTATTTATTATTACTACCATCCAGCATAAAAGTACTCATCAAGACAAATCAAATGAGCCCAAACTCGATGGGGTTGAGATGTTTAATAATTACAGAGTTCCTATGGCCACTCTTCAGTTCCATCATTAGATCAGGTCAATGTTATAATATTGCATTATCATCCGATTTATACATGCATGCAAAATTTCAGCTCAATCTGAAACTGGGAGTGGATCATTATTTAACTTGCTAGAATTGATTACAGACAGACAATGGACAAGTGACAGTATATAAAAGCTTGTAAAAATAATGAATGAATTAAAAAGCATTATTATAATAGTAATAACTAACTGTACCAAGCCGTTTTACACACTGAAAAGTAGCCTTTGTTTTTTTCTCAGGTTTACAGTTTAAGCTATACGGATTGAGCTGAAATTCAGCAGGTATATTATGTGGTTCAGTCCCTAAAATTTCACATACTTTCCAGCTAAGCAGCTAGTAAAAAATTTTGCCTTTTTAATTATGACATGATATTTTATGCCTGTTTAATTTTGACATGATATTTTCTTATTATATGAATGTTTAATACCTCATTACGTCGAAAGTACGGAATCGATGGGACTGAACTAACAATATAGAAATATTTAACTTTTCAAGGTGAAGCCGCAGGACGATAATAATAAATAAACAAAATGCTACTTACGCCTCAGACTTTTCCCGATGGACACAGAAAAATTGTTCAGCACAGACATAGTTTATTGAATGTTTATAGAAGATAGAAGTAGAGAAAGTAGGTAGGTACCAAGGTCCACAAACTTTATTTTAGGTTACACTTTTCAAACTTTTATAACAAATTCCACGTCTTACCGGCGTCCGATCACAACCAGATATAAGTCAGTAAAGTTTATCACGCATTAATTAGCCGATAACACGAGTAAATCACGAAATACGTAAGTTCTGCGGTGTTATACGAAGCACTGGTGAAACTTATCGCCAGAGGCGTGGTGATTAGATTGCGTGGATTCCCACATTCGCTCATAACAAGCGTTGATAAGAAGGCGCGGTCGTATTAATAGATATCGCCTTGGTAGCGCTATAAATGCAATAAAATCTGAAATTGATATTGATGAACGGGTAACCTGTTTCCGATTTGACATTAGACTGATAACAGGTAATGTCAAACGTCAGTCAGTGGTGGCCGTGATTAGATGTCAACGTCACCTAATTTTTTTATTGGAATAGATCACATTCACATGTTTGTATATTCGCCAGTGTTCTAATTTTTTTGCATAATATTTAGTTCTTCCCAAGACAGAAATTTAAAAATTTATATAAGCCAATACGGCATAAAGATTAACTAATAGAAAAGTTTAACAGTAAAACCCCATAGTGAAGCTAAAAAGGTAAAAAACACAAAGGGCACGTTCCTGCAGGTAAAACCACTGGGTGAAGCTAGGTAAAAAATAAAACAACTTGAATAACTGAGTACTTGTATATTAGTTTTCATATAAAACGCTAATCAACGATACAAGCAATAAATAACAAATTCAATAACACTATTCACTTGACTTCCATTATTTACACCGATGAGAATTCTTACTTACAATTTTTCTTTTTTTTTTACATAGAAAAGTAAACTAAGTCGAGATTAACCATTTTTAAATAAAGTTCACTATAATCGGACAAAAATAGAAAGTGATCAAATAAGAAAAAGTGAGATGAACATTTAACATTTCTCAATTTTGTTGCATAATATTATACGACAACGTTTAGAAACGTCTATTAATTTTACCGTTCTATGTTTTCTTAGAAGTAACTTCGTAATATTATGCGACAAAATTGAGAAACAAACTTTCTTTACATATTTATTGATAACTTTTTGTTTTTGTTGCCTTATAGTAAACAAGTTAATGTCAATTAAAGACCAATTTTAAGATGGTTATTCTCACTTTAAAAAAATAATTACAAGAAAAATAAATTAGAACACGCAAATTGGTTAAAGATATCGTTCATAATTAAAATTAAACTCTTTAATATTTGGGTTAGATTTTATAATTATTTCGATGTCACATAGGTTAGAGTTAGAGGACAGTGCGACAAAAAATCGCAAGATTCTGCGATTAGTCGCACGTTTAGGAATGTCTAAGGTTTATATTAAGACGTTTTTGGAAAGATTGCGTTTTTTAAATGCAAATTATTATAAAAATAATTGTTAATTTGACTAGAAAAGCAAGGTCGAAAAAAACAAATCGAAGTTTCGAAAAAGGAAAACAAAAGGAATTGTATTACTAACCCAAATCTACATTTTGTATTTGTTTTTAACAAATAAGTCAACAATGTCGCTAGCACTTGCGATTGTGGGGCGTTAGATCGCATATTTATTTGCAACTTTTTATTAGAAAACTTACAAAATAGATTTCAGAGGGCCTATTGGCTAATTCACACCCACTACGATTGATGACAACTTCAATGTACATTGCTGCGTTTGTTATTTTACTCATATTAATGAGGAGGTTTAAGCAAGTAATGTACGCAATTTTGTCTATGGATTCCAGTGTTTACATGTCGTTTGGCGCCAATAGGCCCTCTGCTCGTTACGATTGTCGCTGGTCTGTGTTAACCTTATTTTCACATAAAATATAATTGAATGCTTTACAAATTACGTTGAAAAAAGCATTGTTATTATTAACTGCTTATATGCTTTAATGTAGAAAACAAAATTGATTTTTGGCACTTTTCATTACACTATTTTTTTAAAAAGTTTGAAATAATAATGTTATGTTTTTAGAACTTTAAAATACACAAAATAATATAAAAAGCATTCAAAATTTTTGCATAATATTTTTTTATTATTATTTGTACGTATAATAAGGCCAAATCACAATAATTATATACAAATCGCACGACAGAAATCGGGCGTCAATATTTTACAAGATAAGAACGCTTTCACACGTACGACGCGACATCGCGACCTCAATACGCACTATTTGTATTTATTTACGTTGGAAGAATATTTTAATATGAGATCCCGTCTGGATCAGTATTCAGGCGTAGTTCGCTTCGATTAGAAAGTCACTGGGATTTTTACATATACTAGCTGCGCTTTTTTACTTACTGTTTGTGCCTATGTGTTATTCCAGACCCTAAGCTATCTTTATACCAAATTTCAGCTCAATCGGTCCACCCGTTTAGGCGTGATCAAGTAACAAACATAAACACTCACTCACAAACTTTCTTTTAAATATATCTCAGGATGATGGGCATAGTCATAGAGGACGCTTAACGTCGCACAAAATCATGCGAAGGTTGAGCTCGTCTTATTCATCTATTTGCATACAAAATATAAAAACAGCGTTCACAAGTAATATTACGAAAATATCAATTAATCAATAATACAAATAATACTCCACCCAAATAGTTAAAACAAAACTTTTACATTTAATTTTCGGGAATACTCTTTAGAATAAAACACACAACGGCAACAGAGATTTACATGAGACTTAGCATAAAACATTAGAATACCGTCGTGCGGACGTACGTGTGAAACGTTCTTAACACTTCCTTAGCTTACAAAAATTACTTAATAAGTAACCAGCCAAATAAATAATTCCAATTAAATATTATTAATACGGTATATATAACTTTCACAATAATAGAGAAGTTGACAAAAAAATGTCCATTGAGTAGATATTATTAAAAAACATTGGACACTGTTTAAGAAAAATATTCGCAACGAATAACAGTGGTGACTCCATGCGAATATTTATTCTCATCTAGTACCACTGCAGTGTGACAGGAATAGGTGTGACTCGACGAGAATTACCGTTATTATTATTATTTCTTCTTGTCAACATCCCTATTATTGTTACCCATACAATGCCTTAGCAAATGTCTTATTAAAAGCGTATATATCCAGTGACGCTCTCTCGCTCGCACAATTTGACGAATTTTGAAATATAAATTTTCATGGAATTAGTTTATTGAAAATTCCTCTATACCAGCCCTCCATAATATTATTGCACACATTTTAAAAGCGTTTTTACTTTGATTTATTAAAAAATGGGATGGGGAGCAATATTGAAAAAAAAATTTTTTCAAAAAATCTTAATATGCCATTTTTTTAATATAATATCTAACTGAAAAAACTTTCAAAATATGTGCAATAATTTTATGGAGGGCTGGTCTAGAGGAATTTTCAATAAATTAATTCCATGAATTTATATTTCCAAATTCGTCAAATTGTGCGAGCGTGAGAGCGTCACTCGATATATACGCTCTTAAATCGATTCTGATTTCAATCGATTTTAGTGAGGAACAGGATAGTGTTGGGCCGCTTATGAAATCAAAATCGATTACAATCGATATTACGATTATCGATTAAAGTTTTTATTTTAATTTAAAAGGCACGTATGCGTTATTATTACTTAGTTTTTATAATGCGACCAAAATGTAAAATTCCATATTAGAGGTGCTTGTTCGAAAAGTTAGGTTATTATAAGTTGGCAAATGAAATTATGACCTTAGAAATTGAATCTATTTAATTTTAAACTGAAAAATTATTAGCAATTATTATTAATATTTAGTATTTAGTGTTTAACTCCGCTCTTATTGTTATTATTTTATTTTAATGGATTTCCGCAAAGTAAGGCCTAGTTCCATAAATATTTATTTTATCTTAAAACAAGTATGCTTATTCAAATAGGCTACAATAATGGAAAACTTTTGCAAGTCAATTTTGGGTCCATATTGTTTCGCATAAAATTTGTAGTCCTAATTTAAAGTGGCATAATGTTTTTCAGTCCAAAAATTAAAACGTTAGCGCCATTAGGTTATTAGGCATAACTTTTTTGTCCTAATTTTTCTTCCATAATATTTCAAAGCATAACAATCATCTACTTATAAGCGTAGTAGATATAGCAAAGCTATTCGCACTCAAAACTGAGAATTTTTTTATTGCAAATACGTACCTAATTATGATTTAAAGAGAACAGCTTAAAAATTAACCACTTGCTGGTGCCAACTGTTTTGAGAGGCGACTGTAGCCTGATAAACAACAATACCCTATGTTTAATATAGCCAAGTTTTTTTGCTGTGTTGTATTTTGTAATATTTACCGGGGGTAGACTTCCTTTGCAGGAGGTCGTCTAGGTGGGTACCCCAACAGTGCCAGTTATTCTACCGCCTGAGCAGTGATGTGCAAACATTACTGTGCTCCGGTAGGAGGGCACTGTAGCTAATAAAATTACTGGGCTGAAGAGTCTTAACATCTTATGACTCTTGAGTAAGAAGCGTTGGTGCAGTGCTCCTAAAATTTCACATCATTGTGAAATCCTAGGTAACACTGTACTGATTATGGGCAGCCGTTATCTCTTAACATCAGGAGAGCGTCTTGCTCGTCTTCTACTTAATCACATAAAAAAAAAAAAAATTATGACAATAAAGAACTTTGAAAATCAAATCAAATCAATCAACTATTTATTGTTAGCCATGGTCGTCCCACTGCAGGGCAAAGCCCTCCCTTCCAATTTTTACGGTTTTGGGCTATTTCTGACCAGTTTTTGCAGATTGCAAACAATCATCTATTAATTAATTATCATCAGAACGGAAGTGGCAGGTGCCGTAGTCCTAGCAATAGCCTCATTAACCATCCATTTAGAATACACATCCATAGCCTAGTTTAAGTAGTTTCCATTAATTAGCAATAGTCCTGTCACTTGGCGGAGACTGTCTTTGAGCCCATTTTCTATGGATAGACTCACAGACAGACTCCAATAAGTGTCACCCATTACATTTATATTAAAAGCTCAAAAGGGCCTCTGCGCGTTGGACTTTTTTGTCTCCGTGTACGCCTATAAAAAGGCCCGGGTCTAACCCGTTTTTAAGAGCGACATTATCATGAAAATCAAAATCTAATTAATTATCTAAAATGAATGTATTTCATAATTTTTCATAACGTTTTATTTTTGCCGTCTTATAATTAACTTTTCGAAAAAAATAGCCCCTCTAGGACGCTGTCAAAACTTACTACCTGCTTTTTTAAATAGCGGTTACTGCTTTTTTTTTTTCAATTACATCTTCATTATTGCCATATTCAATGCAAACAAAAATGCTATTTATTTGTTGAGTGTTGCCAGATGGGGTTTTTTTCTTATGGATTTTTTCTTAGACGTATGTTAATTTAGGTACAATAATTATTTAATTATTTGTCATATGATGGGGGTAAATTTTATATTATTATAGATTACAATATAGGTAATTATTATTATAGACTAGAAATATTTTACTCTAATAAAGAATTTAAATAAAATATTTCTAGCTTTATTTCGTTAAAATAAAAAGCATTTTCGTTTGTCATTTAAGACTTTTTGATTACTTTTCGGGAAAAATTCACCCACTTTAGGGAGATGGACGAAAACCCCATTTTTAGTATAAAATTGCAAATTTACCCACATAATACTCGAATATTAGAGTAAATGTTGCTAGAACCAAAAATTAATTAAAACTGGCTGTACGCGGCGGTTTTACCGACTCAATAGTCTATCTTTTCATGGTTGACTGGAAGATACCGCTATCAGTCAAAAGACCTTAACACTGAGATTTTTATTTGTACCTATTTTTAAGTTATTTTATTATTTTGTATAATTTCTAGTGTTTCAAAGAAGATTTTAATTAGTCAAGTTTGAGCTACATTTACAGCAAATTTCACGTTAATCGGTTCTATAAGACCACCCTTTTTAATATCAAATGTTTTTAATATTGAATGTTTTTTTGTAATGGTGTAAAAATAGTTATTTTAAGAAGTAACATACATATTAACTTTCGCATTAACAATATTAAACTATTAATAAATAATTACAAAACTAAAATCTTAAAAATCTAATATTCGAGTATTTAGAGTATTGCCATGTCAAATCAAAATCTACCAACATTTGGGGGTAAATTACCCCAATACCACTATTTTTGTTCAATGTTGCCACACTCTCGGGTAAAATTACCCCATTTTTGGGGGTAATATTTCGAGGTGCTTCGAATAATTGACATTATAGTTGATCAGTCTTGTTTTTTGTCATCGTTGGATTTCGGCGCCTCTTCTTTAGGGGAAGGGGGTCGATCCGAGTCATCTAAATCTGAAACAATTTTTTTTTTATTCGTTCGATAGGCAAGCCTTTGACCACGATCTTTGATCACGACGATGCGGCCGTAGATGGTAGCATACTAAACTTAGAAGGCGGGATAAATCCCTACCTAACTTCACTAAACATCATGCCGGAACACGGTCACAATATTCGGAATTCCAAACCACTAGGCCACACTAGCCATGCAGAGAAAAGAAAGACATGAAATGGAGCGGCAGAGAAAGGAAAGACACAAATCAATTAAATTTAAAAATTAAAAAAACCCCAACGCATTTAAAATGTGTAATTCGCCATTTTGTGGTGGCGGCCATATTGGATTTTAAATTTATCAAAGTGCGTTGTATTCTACAAGTTAAGCTCTTTCATTTCTCCAAGATCTTCCAAGATTTGATTACAGACAGACAGGTGGAAGTAAATAAAACCTTGTAATTGGTTCCTTTTTATTAGGGGGTCCTAGTCAAACATAACTTGTAAGCCGGAGGTCCCGGGTTCAAATCTCAGTGTGGCAAAGATTTTCGCCTGGACGCTATCGTGTTTCGGCGCGGCACGTAAAACTGTGTGTCCCGGCTGTTTCCTATAAGATATGTAGGAGGCAGTCGTTAGGTCTTGTTGCAGGCCTTGTAGGAATCTCGGCGACCTGAAACTGCAACATATAGGTTGGCCACACGACCTATAAATTGTGATTTGACTCTGACAGTGTAAGTAGGGTAAACTGTTCTGTTGGAGTATAAACCCCAATTATTATTATTATAAAAAAAAAACACTTACTCGGTGACGCGGTAACGTTATTTCGGTTAATTTGTTCATCTTCAGTGTCACTGCCTGAACTGGCGACTGGAGTCTCATCCACGCTCTCTGTAAACATTAAATAAACAACATAAATATATACAAGTGAAATTTTAAAAATACTTTTTAAAAACAAGCTTTATTTATTATTATCATCTTGCATCATAAAGTACTCGTCAAGACGAATCAAATGAGCCCAAACTCGATGGGGTTGCGTTGTTTTATGACAGAGTTCCTATGGCCACCTTCCATCTCCATCATCAGATCAGCTCGATGTCATAAAAATATTGCATTGTCATCCGATTTACACACGCATGCAAATTTTCAGCTCAATTGGAAACCGGGAAGTGGGTCAAATTAAACTTGCAAGATTTGATTACAAACAGACAGACAGACAGACAACAGACAGGTGAAAGTAATATGAAGCTTGTAATAAAAGGAAAGAGTGACTGATTGAGTGATCTATCAACGCACAGCCTACTGCTGAACGGATCGGAACGGTGCGGTGTTGAGATTTGGAACGCAGCAGACATCGGCGATGCGCCAAAAACTTGTCCTTTTTGGGCCATGGACGCTAGTATATTGAGCGCTTTATATGAAAGAAGTCCCGCGGAAACAGGGGCACGGTCAGGAGGCTAAGACAAGAAGGATTGTAGACTTTCGAATTTTCTTGGCGCTCGAAATAAACCGATCGCACATTTTTTTTTTTTTTTTTTTTATGTGATGAAGTAGAAGACGAGCAAGACGCTCTCCTGATGTTAAGAGATAACGGCTGCCCATAATCAGTACAGTGTAACCTAGGATTTCACAATGATGTGACATACTTCATAGTCAGGATTATAATTTCGTTTTTGATTAATAACAATATTTATATTATTTTGTCGTAGCGCTCCAATCTCAAAATGGGCTTCTCGCGTAATTTACGAAGTAAAAAGAAGTTTTGGTTCTCCTAGAAATAAAACTTGGATCCGCCAGTAGGTAATTACATACCTTTTCTAAGTATAGGTGACGTATAATTAAGAGCTGGCGCGGCGGGGCGTTGTTTCCGCGCCGGATTCAGTTTGCCGCAGTATGCACAAACATAGGACACGTATTCAAACTCTTCCGCCATAGCCATACCTGAAAGGATAAATATTATTTAGAATAATCTTTACGAGTTTCTTGCTCGTTCTTCTCAATTTCAAGAAATCAGGAAATGTAACTTGCAAAAGTGCTCCATTGTAGCCTATTTAAATAAATGAATTTTGAGTTTAAACTAAATAACTTACTTTTTACCTTAAATTTAACTCGGGTTAAATATATAGGTCGGTACAGCATACATATAGTATGACCTATATGTATGCTGTAGGTATTACATAAAATCTAGCTCTGTAAGTTATTATTGGAAATTTGTGGTTTGTAATAAAGTATGTATTATTCTATTAACACTTTAGGCCTCACGCACGCCTACCATAGTACCGGGACACTATTGGCCCGAGATACCTAAAGGTTGACAAACAAATAATAATAATAAATAAATGTTAATTTAGGTACTCACCATTATGCGAGAAACACTCGGTACATATGAGCGCCATGCGATGGTTGGGTCCGTCTTTCAGTAAATAGTCCACAACTTTCTCTAACGCCGACCTTTTCTGATCCAAGATAGGACGAGGCAGTTGATCGCTCTGAAATTTAAAGTAATTTTGTGAGTTTCCCATGGGAATCCCATATTTTAAAAGGCTGCCGACAAGATATGATGGGGAAGTAGATCGCTATGAAATTAAAGATTATATTCGCTCTAGTAATTGAGATTATTTTATGTGTTCCCGTGGGAATCCCATATATTTTTAGTTATATTCCGAGTTCGTGGGATTCGTGATTCGTGGGAATTCCTTGCACTCTTAAGGCCATTGGGAAGTTAGGACTTGACTGCTCTGGAATATTAGGTTTATTTAATGTTCCCGGGGAGTCCCATATATTTTTAAGCCAAGTCACAATGCAACGTGTAGAATATTGAAGAAAGGAGATTGCATCATCCTTTAAGACTGCTACATTGTACATTATACTCACCCTGAGTCTAGATCCGTTGTAAAGAGCGGGCGTGTTGTTGTAAGTGATGGAAGGCACTGGTTTCGGTAAAGGGGTCGATGTTAGAGCCAACTGACGCTGCCTTAATTGACCTGGAGTTGCTATAATATACAATTAAATATATTAAAATTAATAAAGATATGGTGTGGCAATGAGATGTGAATTTTGAAGGGGCTTTTTGTCAACATTAACGAGAAATTTTTGATACTGGATGAATGTTGAGGCTGAGCAAGTGTTGATAAAATTGGGTAAATGTTGATGAAACAGGGTCAATTTTGTAACGAATCGCAATTATAGTAACTGCACGGAATATTATAGCGATTGGACATAATATTATCGTATAATAAATTATGGGCAATATTGATGTATCTGGGAAAATGTTACATGAAGATTGAGGATACATCATAGAGTATTGATGAGACTGGACAAGCTACATGAAACTGGGTAATATTGATGAATCTGGGCAAATTTTACACGAAAACCTAGCAATATTATAGTGACTGGACACTGTACATCATACTTTAAGATAGGTAATATTGATGAATCTGGGCAAATTTTACACGAAAAATGTACAAAATTGATGTGACTGGGCAATGTTGATAGTCCTGGGCATAAATAGTGAACTATGATAGGTATATATACAAGGATCTACCTGGAAGGGGCGAGCTAACACTGTTACCGGGCACATTCTGTGTTGGGATGAACGGCTTCAAAGCTTTGGATTGGTCTTCTATGCCTCCGTATTTGTCCAGAATTTCTTTGGCAATCTGTAAATGATAAAATTATATTTATTCTGTGTTGAAACAACAGGAAAATACCCCATTTCTGTGTGTTTATTAACAAAATCATCACTTTACTATACAAAGAAGTAAGAAAACGAGCTAGACGATCTCCTGTTAGTAAGAGACGCTGCCCATAATCAGTCTAGTGCCACCAAGGATTACTCAATGATGTAAAATTTTAGGTAACACTTACTTAAAGAGTCATAATATGTTAAGACTCTTCAGCCCTGTAATTTCACTAGCTACAATGCCCTCCTACCGAAGCACAGTAATGTTTGCACATCACTGCTGAATACGAGCTAGATGCTCCCCTGATGGTAAGAAATAACGCTGTCTTTAATCAGTACAGTGCTACCCAGGATTTTAAAATGATGTAAAATTCTAGGTGGACTCCGTCAACGCTTCTCACTCAAAAATCTTAAGATACTCTTCAGCTCAGTCATTTCACTAGCTACAGTGTCCTCCTACCTGTGCACAGTAATATTTGCACATCGCTCAGGCGGTAGAAAAGCTGGCACTTTTAGGGTACCCACTTAGTCGACCTCCTGCAAAGGAAGTCTACCTCCGGTAAATCATTTATTAGTGTTACCTTATAAGTCTCAGTGTTCATAACTTGTTCGAGTATCTTCTTCTTCTCTTCTTTCATCTTGGTGAGCTTGATCCTGTTCTTGTTTAGCGTCCAGTTGTAGTACCACGATATCGACGAACGCAGGAATATCACACTGGAATGAAATGTTCAACTTATTAACCGCCACTGAGCAGGGATGTTCAAACCATAGAGATAGACTACTTTTTTTTTTTATGTGATGAAGTAGAAGACGAGCAAGACGCTCTCCTGATGTTAAGAGATAACGGCTGCCCATAATCAGTACAGTGTTACCTAGGATTTCACAATTATGTGAAATTCTAGTAGCACTGCACCAACGCTTCTTACTCAAGAGTCATGAGATGTTAAGACTCTTTAGCCCAGTAATTTCACTAGCTACAGTGCCCTCCTACCGGAGCACAGTGATATTTGCACATCACTGCTCAGGCGGTAGAATAACTACATCTTATTAATATTATAAACGTGAAAGTTTGTAAGTATGTATGGATGAATGTATGTTATATATATTATATAACAAATTTCAGCTCATTTATAGAGATAGCTTAGACCTTAGGAATAACACATAGGCTACAGAACAGCGGGTAAAACTGCTGGGCGCAACATATATTTCAGTGATGCTATCATAACTTTCGGTAGGAGGTCATACTGGGCTGTCTTAAAATTTATGCATCTATCTAGCGGTCCAATCCACCCCTGACCTTTTTTAACCTTGATGAATTAAAGAAAGGTATATACAAATTCTTAAAGGGCCGGCAACGCTCTAATAACACTTCTAGTGTTGGAAGGGTCAATAGGCGGCGGTAACCGATCTAAAAAAGTTAGCCCTACAAATAAATTTACTTCTCAGTAATATAGAAGCCAAAACAGGAGTATTATTTAGATTTGGAAGTGCATTATCCATTGTAATACGACTTATTACTCAATAGGTGAGCTTGGTTAGGCGACCTTGCGGTTAATAAAGAATGGCATATTACACTAGCTATTTTACAGTGGCCTGTAATATTATTCCAGAGTCTAAGCTGTCTTTATACCAAATTTCAGCTCAATCGTCCACCCGTTTAGGCGTGAAAGAGTAACAAACATACATCCATACATTCTCATAAACTGTCACGTTTATAATATTAGTAAAATAGGTATTTATGTAGATATATTAGAAACCTATACAAGCAGACGCTTCGCCTTATGGTGAGGAGTTACCGTCGCTTATTGACGTCTACCACATTTTGCTAGTCAACGCTGACGCGAAGTCGTTCCTTTTCAAATTATGACAACTACTTAAATAATACCTCTATTATTCGTTGGCGTTAGAAAATACTAAAAATTTCGATTTTATGTAGTTTCCGAGATTTCCCGAATTTTACCGATATTTCCCGAAATTCCCAAGTCGAGTATTTTCAAACCAAATAAAGACAAAAACACATAAAATACTCACAGTATAGGCAAAACCAGCAGAGGTAACGCTTGAAGTACGGCAAACATCCAATTCTGCGCCTTTCCCACATACATAAAGTAGTATAATATAGCGAATAACACGTATAAGCCAACTGAGTATGCCATTACGTAGCTGATGACATATTTGCTTTTTAATTACCCATCTTATTCTTAGACGTCTATTTTTATAATACATATATTTTTCGTTGGGGGTTAGAAAATAAAAAAAAATTCGATGTTTACCGATATTTCCCAAAATTCCCAATTCGAGTTTTCCACCTAAGTAAACACTTACCTATATTAGATCTAAAATACTTACAGTATAGGTAAAACCAGCAGAGGTATCGCCTGTAGTACGGCGAACATCCAATTCTGAGCCTTCCCAACATACATAAAATAGTATAATATAGCGAATAGCACGTATAAGCCCACTGAGTACGCCATGACATAGCCGATGACGCGCTTGTGAGTCTGTTCCTTGCACTGTTTATCTTAATCTATAATATCCACATAATACTTAAATAATATCTTTTTTTTTCGTTGGGGTTAGAAAATACTACAAATTTCGATTTAAGATCCGATCTTTCACCGAAATTCCCAAGTCGAGTATTTTCAACCCAAATATAGACAAAAACACAAAATACTCACAGTATAGGCAAAGCCAGCAGAGGTATCGCCTGTAGTACGGCGAACATCCAATTCTGCGCCTTCCCCACGTACATAAAGTAGTATAGTATAGCGAATAGCACGATTAATCCCACTGAGTATGCCATGACGTATCCGATGACGCGCTTGTGACTCTGTTCCTTGCATTGATCATCTTATTCTATGATATCTACTTATTAGATAATACCTGTATTTTTCGTTGGGGTTAGAAAATACTAAAAATTTCGATTTTATGTAGTTTCCGAGATTTTCCGATTTTTACCGATATTTCCCGAAATTCCCAATTAGAGTGTTTTCAACCCAAATAAAGCCAAAAACACATAAAATACTCACAGAATAGGCAAAACCAGCAGAGGTATCGCCTGTAGTACGGCGAACATCCAATTCTGCGCCTTCCCAACATACATAAAGTAGTATAATATAGCGAATAGCACGTATAAGCCCACTGAGTATGCCATGACGTATCCGATGACGCGTTTGTGAGTCTGTTCCTTGCACTGTCCATCTTGCTCTATGGTCTTTATTTTAGATTCTATTCGCTCTAGGATTTCCGTTGTCGTTTTCTTGCGCTGTGGACAAAACAAAAAAATCACTAAATTTTTTACACTTTTTTTATACAATGAAGCAAAAAGACGAGCAAGACGCTCTCCTGTTGGTAAGAGATAACGCTGCCCATAATTAGTACAGTGCTACCGAGCGCACTGCGCGAACGCTTCTTACTTGAGAATTAAAAGATGTTAAGACTCTTTAGCCCAGTAATTTCACTAGCTACAGTGCCCTCCTACCGAAGCACCGTAATGTTTGCACATCACTGCTCAGGCGGTAGAATAACTGGCATTGTTGGGGTACCCACCTAGTCGATCTCCTGCAAAGGAAGTCTACCCCCGATAAATGTCTCGGAATTTTGCATTTAAGCTGCGCCCGGCGGTTACCCGCGATACTTATGTAGCCTATGTGTTATTCTAGGGTCTAAGCTATCTCTATACAAAATTTCAGCTATAGGTACGGGTATTAGACGTGAAAGAGTAACAAACATCCTGACATCCATTCTTATAAACTTTCAGCACTATGATGCCTTGGGTAACTGTAAGTTCGTGGTTGTTACTTAATTAAATAAATAAATCATAGCAATACAATAAAAGGTTGAAGTTTTTCTGTTTTATTTGCTTTAGTCTTTGACCAAGATCTCGCCTGATTTTGGAACTATGCGGTCGAAGATGGTAGCAGAATAAACCTAGAAGGCGGGATAAATCCCTCCCCTCAGTGAAGGCAACTGAACACATGATCACAATCGTAACGACCGCTTGACGACATGGTTTTGGTTTTGTCATGGTTTTGCCCATGGTTTTGTCGTAGAGATCGCTTTAAGCGATAAGACCGCCAATTGATACACCTTTAGTTTTAATTTTTCGATTGTTAAATTTACTTTATAAGTGGATCAATAAAGAGTTTCTTATCTTATCTTTTGTACAGTGGGTGGTAAAGTGGTAACTAGCCTCGACCGAAGCCTATGAAAGCCGAAGGTATTTTACCACGGGCCACGGGTAGACTTCCTTTGCAGGAGGTCGACTATGTGGGTACCCCAACAGTGCCAGTTATCCTACCGCATGAGCAGTGATGTGCAAACATTACTGTGCTTCAGGAGGACATTGTTACTTCATTGCCCTTCAGTCAGGAACACAGTACCTAATGTCTGCACATTGCTTGGCATCTGCGATAGAAGATTTTTATGACAGCATCTTACTAATATTATTAACGTGCAAGTTTGTAAGAATGTATGGATGTCTGGATGTATGTTTGTTACTCTTTCACACCTAAACGGGTGGACGGATTGAGTTTAAATTTGGTAGAGAGATAGCTTAGACCCTGGTACTAGATTAATTTAATTAAAGATTCCCAGTTTTGCATATTACTTAATTTGACTTTAAATTACATTTTTTATGTATGTAATATTTTTATTTACCTACTTCCTACCACAATGTAAATCGAGGTATCGACCTAAATTTAGATAACATTATAATTAAATAATTTACGTAATCTAATTAAAATAATTATTTAATATTAAAATTAGATTTGTAATATATCCTTATTCATCTTACAAAACTACTGAAATGATTTTAGTAAACTTGCCCCTATTTAAACTAAATGTAAGTCAATGAAAATATAATAATATAATCCGCACAGTAACTTCGAAAAATGTCGAGTGCAAGCATGCACTGCTATTTTTTATGTATATTAAAATACCTAACAATGTATTTTAAAATTATGATGATTAATAGGTAGGTAATTGGCCTATGAATAGGTTCTTAAATATATAAAAAAAAATCTCAGCAACAGCGATAAAACTGCCCATCATTGTAGACCTAAATATAGTTCAGTTATTTTATTTTTTGTTAACTTTTGGTTTTGATTAAAATTAAATAAAATATTTAGGTATTTCAGATAACTTTGGATGATTCATATAATAGATACAGAGTACAGATAGAGAATAGAATAACTAGAATTAGTATTGTAGTGTAAGGTTCCAATTGACAATCACAATTTTTGAAATCGGTTAAACTACCTACTTTTTGCGTCGCGAAAGTATTTCCATTCAGAGCGTAACAGATATCTCTTTAAACCTTATTCCAATGAGTCTAGAGACCATTTTCAGTGTTATTGAGATAAAGAGAATGGCACTTGAAAGTTACAATCGTGGGTTTTGAGCTGAAATACTGATTATATTTCGTGCGTTAGATACTATTTCATTGATAGGTAATTTTGTTACAACCAAATAAGAAATTGCGTCGCGACAGACTCCGAAAAAGGCGAAGATTGTCAAACATAGCTATCATTAGATAGTATAAACAAGTGAAATTTTAAAAATACTTTTAAAAAACAAGCTTTATTTATTATTATTATCTTGCATCATAAAGTACTAGTCAAGACGAATCAAATGAGCCCAAACTCGATGGGGTTGCGTTGTTTAATGACAGAGTTCCTATAGCCACCTTCCAGCTCCATCATCAGATCAGCTCCATGCCATAATAATATTTCATTGTCATCCGATTTACACATGCATGCAAATTTTCAGCTCAATTGGAAACCGGGAAGTGGGTCAAATCAAACTTGCAAGATTTGATTACAGACAGACAGACAGACAGACAGACAACAGACAGGTGAAAGTAATATAAAGCTTGTAAAAAAACAAAGAAGACCCGCGCGCACTTCGTTGCGCGCAGTAGAAATTTATCAGTGTTATATTGTATTATACATTTAAAATATAAACCTTCCTCTTGATTCATTTTATTTTGTTTGTTTTATTATGTGTATTAAAATTTATAACAAAATACCTCACAAATTTAGGGAATCTAACACTAAATGTATTTAAGTCCAAAATAACACAGTGGTTGGCAGAAAAATGTTTTTACAGTATAAAATTTGTTTGAATATAAAAATAATAAACTGCTAGGCTTGCTCTAGGTTAATGAAAAAAAATATTTTTAGTAATAGCTGATATTTTTTATATTATATAACAATTATTATAAGAGACTGTATACATAATATGTCTGCAAAAGACAGGTTTCGGTTGGACAATGCTTCCCTTTGTACCTGAAATCTATGATTAAACGATTTGTATTTGTATTTGAAAGATATCGCTAAAAACAAAAACAAAAAAAAAATCGTAAAGATATCGCATCAAAATTCGTTGCAAAGTTTCAAAGATAAGCATACACAACATCAGAAATGAAGAAATCCGTAGACGAACTAAAGTCACCGACATAGCCCGGCGGATTAGCAAGCTGAAGTGGCAATGGGCAGGCCACATAGCGCGCAGAGCGGATGGCCGATGGGGTCGAAAAGTGCTCGAGTGGAGACCACGGACTAGGAAACGAAGCGTAGGACGTCCACCCACAAGGTGGACAGACGACCTTATAAAGGTCGCCGGAAGACGCTGGATGCAGGTCGCTTCCAACCGGTACATATGGAAGTCCAAAGGGGAGGCCTATGTTCAGCAGTAGACGCGGCAGGCGACTTTTTATTATTATATACCTACTAATATAGTGATGATTAATAATATTGAATCGATTTTATTTAGATTCAATACCCTTTTGCGGATTATGACGTCACTACATGTTTACTACTTGGACATTAAGGTTCAATGTCTCAATAGCAGACAATGTATGAGGTCATCCTTGAATGGATTGAATGCAGGTGTACGAGGGCAATTGTGATTTGAATTTAACAATTTGGGGTAAACTGTTTTTTTTTATACAACGAAGTAAGAAGACGAGCAAGACACTCTCCTGATGGTAAGAGATAACGCTGCCCATAATTAGTACAGTGCTACCCAGTATTTTACAAAGATATAATTCTAAATGCGCTGCGTCAATGCTTCTTACTTGAGTCATAAGATGTTAAGACTCTTCAGCCCAGTAATTTCACTAGCTACAGTGCCCTCCTACCGAAGCACAGTAATGTTTGTACATCACTGCTCAGGCAGTAGAATAACTGGCACAGTTGGGGTACCCACCTAGTCGACATCCTGCAAAGGAAATCTACCCCCGGTAAAGATTTAATACCCTTTTGCTGATTATGACGTCACAACATGTTCTCTACTTGGGCGTTAAGGTTCAATGTCGCCTCAAAAGCAGACAATGAATGAGGTCATCCTTGAATGGATTGAATGCAGGTGTACAAGGGCTTGGTAATTGTGATTTAAATCTGACAATTTGGGATATAGTCCGGCTCCTTAGCTTCAAGTATGACCCCATCAAGGAGAAAGCATGAAACTTGGCATGCATATAGCTTTACCGCTCATAAGAAGAAATTTTAGTTGAAATGAAATAATATTATATTATTTGAAAATATTTCACAGTAGGTATCGATTTTATTTAGATTTAAAACACTTTTAAAATGTGTGCAATAATATTATATGGAGGGCTGGTCTTAAGGAATTTTTAATAAATTAATTCTATGAATTTATATTTCAAAATTTGTCAAATAGTGCGAGCGAGAGAGAGTCACTCGATATATACGCTTCAATGTCGCCTCAATAGCACAATGTATGAGGTCATCCTTGAATGGATTGAATGCAGGTGTACAAGGGCAATTGTGATTTGAATCTGACAATTCGGGTAAACTGTTTTTTTAATATTATACCGCGGCGGCGGTTGCGGTACAACTTGGGTATCTTCAAGGCACGAGTGAATAGGTACCTTTCTAGGCATCATACGTGATCCATCAACGACCGCATTTTCACTTTCCATCAGGTGGGATGTGGTCAAACGTAGGCCTATTTTGTATAAAAAAAACTTGAGAGGTTTCAAGGGACACCCGGATGGAACGAAGTTCCTTTCGATTAATGAAAATATCTGGCTTGCTTTCTATAAGAGAGAGAGAGACAGACAGACAGAGAACCATGCGCACGCCGCACAGCTTACTATAGCAAAAAGTGTCGTGACAACTTTTCGTAAGAATTTTTTCCGTCTAGCCCCCTTTCACAACGCGCGATAAGGAACTTCATTCAAAAAAAAAAAAATACACAACGAAGTAATTAAAGTTATTGTATGACTTGTAACTGTTTATAATCCATTGGTATGGTTAAAAATGTATGACGTGTATCTGAATGATATTAATAAATGATTTGTATTTGTAACAATTCTGTTATCAATAAATGAGTATGAGTAAGAAGAAGAGCAAGACACTCTCCTTATGGTAAGAGATAACGCTGCCCATAATTAGTACAAAGCTACCCAGTATTTTACAAAGGTAAAATTCTGTGTGCGCTGCGGGAAACTTTTTACTTAAAGTATTTGACTTTCGAAAAATGGCAATGAGTTTTTTGGTTTAAGAATAACTTGTTATCAAAGACAGAAAACTTTTAACACATTGGCTGGGGCGGCGTTTTATAGAACTATCCCAGGTGCCTGAAATAAATTTTGTATGGATAAATCTTTTGACAAAACACAATGTTTGAGTTTTTCAGCGCTCGCGTTCCCTCAAGAACACAGCTGTGTTTTCAGCAGTCAATGTGTTAAAAAATCTGTTAGGCGTTATGAAGTGTCTGCAGGTCCAGAGGGGCTATTGGCTAATTCTCACCCACTACGATTGATGGCAACTTCAATGTACATTGCTGCTTTTGTTACTTTACTCATATTAATAAGGAGGGAAATTGTCTATGGATTCTAGTGTTTTACATGTCGTTTTGCGATAGCCAATAGGCCCTCAGGTCTTCTAGTTTACTTTACATTATTAGAAAGATTTAGGTACTACAATTTAATACACCGAACTACATAAAAAGTATACATAAAACACTAACAAACAGTAGATAAACAATGTAATGACTCGTTTAATAGATTTATCGTGTTTAATCACCTTTGGAAGGAACAAATGACTGGACAATATATCATTGGTTTTTAATCCTTTATTACGAGTACCAGAATAATTATAATAATTAATAATTGGGGTTTATACTCCAACAGAACAGGTTACCCTTCTTACACTGTCAGAGTCAAATCACAATTTATAGGTTGTGTGGCCAACCTATATGTTGCAGTTTCAGGTCGCCGAGATTACTACAGGGCCTGCAACATGACCTAACGACTGCCTCCTACATATCTTGTAGGAAACAGCCGCGACCCGCAGTTTTACGTGCCTTCCTAAACACGGTAGCATCCAGGCGAAAATGTTTGCCACATGAATGATTTGAACCCAGGACCTCCGGCTTACAAGCCGGACCAACAACCACTGGGCGACAGATGCAACATGTGTGAAGATATAATAAATACATAATGAATGTGAAGAAAGCGCTTGAGTATGGGATAGACTGAAAACCAGCGCGACGCAGTGGTTTCTCCCTGTGCCGCACTAAGCTGAGTCTATCCCATTTGACAATAGAATTGTTCAAATTGTATGCTTTTTTTTTCTCATGTGTATCTTTTTTCCGTTTTTCTAATATCAATAAATTACTTTTTCATTTCATTTCAAGAAGGATGGGTCAATGGGTACATTCCTTACAAAACATGCTATAGATACTGCAACAGTTACAAAGCTCATTGTCTTGCAAGAGACAGATTGCCTTGGAAATAAAATAGAAAAAAAAAGAGTACCTACTTACTTTTATATAATAGAAATTTTGACTGATAAATACAATTTTGATTTGTCAAAAATACTGAGGTACTAGTTATACCTTTGCAGGCAAAGGTAGGATGCGGCCGTAGATGCTAGCAGTTTAAACCTAGAAGGCGGGTGTTATGTTTTAAGTTGTCGTTTTTTATAAACCTAAAAGTGGGTACCTATAAAATAAATCAGTTTTGCTTTTGACCTAAAATATGGCGTTTACTTTATTGGCGACTTCGGAAAATTAATTAAAAGCGTGCTGAAATGGCGTCTAATATTGCAAATATAGTGTTTCCGGGAACATTTAACCCAAAGACTGATAAATGGTGTGATTACAAGGAACTTTTATTGTGTGCTTTGGACGCGGCGGGCTACAGCGATAGTGACGCCGACAAGGCGCGTTCATTATTCCTTGCACAGTGTGGAAAAGAGACTTATGCACTAATTGCGTCATTATTAGTGCCACAGCGACCAACGAAAGTGCCCTTATCGAACATTATAACTGTTTTGGACCAATTTTATGAACCAGAAGTGAATGAAATTTTGCAATCTGGAAAGTTTCATAAACGTATACAAGCAGAAGGCGAAACAGTGCAGGACTTCGTGGCCGCGATTAATGAACTCGGCGCCAAGTGCAACTTTACGGATTTGAAACGTCAGTTAAGAGACCGGCTGGTATTGGGAGTACGGGATGCACGATTAAGGCGGGACTTACTCAAGACTAAGGACCTCACTTATGCGACAGCGTTACAGACGTGTTTAAATTATCAAGCGATATTTCCCGACTTGTACCAGGATACCACCGAGTCAAAGCAAACTCAAAGTGGTACAAGTGGAGCTGAACCTATGGAGATTGGAAGGGTTCACTCGAACACATGTAGATATTGTACCAGACATCACAAGCAAGGGGAACGGTGCCCATTTATGAAACTCAAATGTTTTTATTGCAAAAAGACTGGGCATATTGCTGCGGCTTGTGAAAAGAAAATGGCAAAAGTACACCAAACGGAAATTACATCAGGAAATGATATCCCAACATCATCTGGAAAAGAAGAGGAAATGATGGGCGTGTATATGTGCTCAGTGAGAAATTCTCAACCACCAATAGTTGCCGAAATAGAAGTGGATGGAGCAAAATTGAATATGGAAGTTGACTCCGGTGCAGCTAGATCAATCGTTTCAGAGACTACCTATAAAAGACTGTGGCATATTCCTCCACCATTGAATTCCACTAATGTAAGACTGGTTACAGTTACACGAGAAGCACTGAAGGTGTTGGGGTGTTTGAATGTGCGAGTTATACTTGGGGAGAAGGAAGCACAGTGTGAGTTATTGGTTGTGGCAGGCAACACACCAAGTCTGCTGGGCAGGAATTGGTTCCAGCAGCTGAATATTTCAGTCACGGGCTTGTGCTGGTCTGAAGATATGATAACCCCGCTGATACAAGAGTTTCCTGATTTATTTAAAGAAGGACTGGGAGCATACAAAGGGCCAGAGGTGTCCCTTCATGTACGAGCTGATGCTGTCCCAAGATTTTTCAAATCTCGTCCAGTGCCATTTCCAAGGAAACAAAAAGTTAATGAAGAGCTACGTAGGCTGATTAAGGATGGAGTGCTGACTCCAGTGAAATACTCCAAATGGGCTACACCAATTAGAGTAGTACCGAAAGATGATGGATCACTACGCATATGTGGTGATTACCGGGCCACAGTTAATGGATCTATAGATGTTGATACCTATCCCTTGCCTACATCAGTGGAATCATTTGAGAAGTTAAGTGGTGGTCGAGTGTTTAGTAAATTAGATCTGAAGCAGGCTTATACACAGCTTCGAGTTGATAATGAGACTGCAGAGCTCTTAACACTTAACACCCCACTAGGATTAATGAGAATGAACCGTTTGGCATTTGGAGTTAGTGCCGCACCAGGCATATTTCAACGGGTGATGTCTACTGCACTGGCTGACATGGAGGGAGTGGCCTGTCTGTTAGATGATGTGGCGGTGATGGGCAAGAATGTACAAGAACATAACCAGAGACTGCGGGCAGTTCTATCAAAGTTAAACGATATGGGCTTCCGACTGAATGTTAATAAGTGTATATTTGCCGCAGAGTCTATTACATTTCTTGGACACATGATTGATGCTGAAGGTCTACACCCATCACCTGCGAAAGTTAAAGAAATTAAAGAGAAACCAGCACCGACAAACAAAGAGACACTGCGAGCCTTTCTAGGCTTATATAATTTCTATGAAAAATTTTTGCCGGATAAAGCCACCCTGTTAGAACCTCTGTACAGGCTGCTGGAGGCCAAGAGGCCGTGGTCGTGGACAGAAAGAGAGCAAAATGCCTTTGAGAAGGCCAAGGACCTCATCTCTTCGGACATGACGTTGGTAGGATATGACTTAAATAGAGAATTGCTACTGATATGTGATTCATCTGAATATGGACTTGGAGCTATAATTGCCCACGTGATGGACGATGGAGAGGAGCGACCGGTGATGATGGCGTCACGTACTTTGCAACCACACGAGAGACGCTACGGTCAATTTGATAAGGAAGCCTTAGCAATTATGTTTGGTCTGACAAAGTTCCACGAATTTTTATTTGGTCGCAAGTTTTGCATCATCACCGATCACAAGCCCCTGGTGGGGCTGTTTAATCCCAAAAAAAGCCATTCCAGATCAAATTTCTCCAAGGATGCTACGTTGGTCGTTGAAGCTAGGTTGCTATGATTATACCATTAAGTACAGAGCTGGGAAGCTCATTGGTAATGCAGACGCTCTGAGCAGATGGACAGCGCCGACTGTCTCTGGACATAAAGAGAAAGCTCTGAGAGAAATTCTATTGTTAGAAGAATGCCCGAATGGATGGAACTTGGATGCTGCAAGGATTGCAGCAGAAACCAAAAAGGACCCCTTGCTACGAAGAGTTATGTTTTACATGCTTCATGGTTGGCCACAACACAATTCTGATCCAGCATTACAGCCGTATTGGACTCGAAAGGAGGCTCTTTCACAGAGTAAAGATTGTTTACTGTGGTGCAACAGAGTCATAGTACCGATGACCCTCCAGAGAGAGGTACTAAAATTAATACATGCCCCGCATGCAGGGATAGTCCAAACAAAAGCATATGCACGAGGATATGTGTGGTGGGCGGATATGGACAAACAAATTGAGGCGGTGGTGGCAGAATGTGCGCAATGTCAGCTGGTGAGGAACAATCCACCTAAAGACCCCCAAACCTGGATACCAACGGAAAAGCCTTGGAGCCGTGTGCATGTGGATTTTGCCGGCCCGTTTCAAGGCAAGACTTTCCTAGTGCTGATTGATAGTTACAGCAAATGGGTGGAAGCAGAAATTGTAACCTCTATGACCAGTGCAAATATTATAACTATATTGAGGAAAATATTCGCGACGCAAGGGTTGCCAGATGTTCTAGTATCTGATAACGGCAGAACTTTTAACTCGGCAGATTTTGAGGCTTTCCTGAGTAAAAACGGGATAAAACATCTTTTCTCGCCACCATACCATCCGGCTACTAACGGCCAAGTGGAAAGAACCGTACAAACTTTTAAAAATAAACTGAAGAAGCTGGAGAACACACAGATGCCGTGGAGTGAGAAACTGGCTAAGACGCTATTTTATTTGAGAACCGTACCAAATAGTACTAATAAGACCCCTGCAGAGATGTTAAATGGGCGGAAATTTAAAACAGCCATTTCTATGTTACATCCTGAAAATGCACCTAGTCGGGCAGACAGACAACTGGAAGCGGCAGCACAAAACCCACCTACCAGATCCTTTAATGTCGGCCAACCAGTTTTAATACACATGTATGGGCCAGGAGAGAAATGGGCGAGGGCCACAGTAGACAGTATTGAAGGGCCAAGCTCATATAGGGTGAGGACGGAAGGTGGAGATATACACCGCAGACATGCAGATCAAATATTGGCCCGAAGAGTGTCTGAGAGTAGAGGGGATATACATGACAGACGTGGGGTATCTGAGTCTAGTTCTCAAGATGAAGAGACTATTGAAATACCAGACCCTAGCTTATGGCCTGATATCATAGGCATACCAGACAGTTCATTTTGATTTTCTTTAAAATTAATATCTAGTAAAGTTAAAAGTTTGATTTCCCTTTTGTTAATGTATTGAATTTTGATTGTCAACTAATTTAATTAATTTCTGTTTAACTATTTACTTAATCATTATGAGAGGAAGATATGTTATGTTTTAAGTTGTCGTTTTTTATAAACCTAAAAGTGGGTACCTATAAAATAAATCAGTTTTGCTTTTGACCTAAAATATGGCGTTTACTTTAGCGGGATTAATCCCTTCCTGGTACATGAAGATAGACTAAACTCAGACTGTCTATTGCTCCATTTTTGGAAAAAAAATATTGTAATAGGATTTCAAGCTACGAACCTCTTGCTTAACCCTTAAACTCCCAAGCGGCTCGATCTTGCCGCAACCACCCTTTTTGAATTTAGGCTTTAATTTAAGAATGCTAGAGACTAATTCAATCTACCCTCGCTAAAAACAATTGATTTAGATCACTTGTCCATAATAGATTAACTTTTGAAAAACAATGCATTATCAGGCATTTAAAGGACAAAAGTTTATTCAATCTAGAGGTACCTACCTACCTATTACTTTCATAATAAATGAATAGACATATTGCCATGCCCGGCGAATAAACGGATAATCACCATTGTCTCGTTTTTCCTTTTATTTCATATTCAAATTCTATAGGTCCAAATACATCTACTCTTTCTTTTTACATTTTTCTTCTAATAAATAAAAAAAATAAGGATCATAAAAGTTCTGGATTCTGCAACAAATGTTCTAACAAATAATTGTTGTTTTATTTTTCCTGTAAAGTTGAGTTTTTGCAGTTATCCATTTATTCACTGGGGAAGGAGATATTTATTGCATACCTACCAAATAATTATGAGAAACTTACTGATTTAGAAAATTCAAATGCTAGGGAAATATTGTTTACATTGTGACAAAATAGTAGAGTTAATCATATTCAGTTTTAACCACTTTAAATTCAGAAAAACCTTATAAGATACATTTTAACATGTGTAACATAGTTGTAGTTTCATAATAAACACAACTTACTAAACAAACTTCGGTTACAGCCCACGACAACATCATCAATATGGTAGAAACGAAGATTTCGAGTGGGTGGCACTTAGGAGGTAGATAGAACAAAATTATAGTCAAAAACTGTTACCATTCGAATTTAAATCACTACTGATACTCATTTTACTGCACCAGGTCATGGCTAAACTATTGAATTGCCGCCAAAAACATATTACAGTACCATCCAATCGAAATAGTCTTGGCTACAGCACAAATCACTCAATCAAAGACTTACCCGAAATCTTGATATAATCAGACCCATCTTCTGTCGCTGAACTCTCGATGAACGAGTCGAAAATAAATTGAAACACTTTTAAACTCAAAACAGTACCGGCAATAAGTTTTTGCAGTCTAAAAATAAGTTTGGCATAACCGAACAAATTTGATGACGAGTGATTCTATAACCTATAACACCGCTGTAACTTATAAGGTGTTAATTAATTCCCGGTTGTGTGATGGCGAATCACTAATTAACATATCTCCGTTTATGTTCCGGTCAATCTAATTTGCAAGTAACGTGAATTATTGAATTAAAATACAGGAAAACAATCTCCTTCGAAGACAACGAAAATCTGACAAGTCTAAACGTCAAACGAAACGAATGACGAAAATGACACTAATAACATTTAAGGTGTTACCAGTATTGTTTCACATATTTCTACCATACATATATTATAGTCGGGCCGGCCTAAAAGGCCACATTTGACACATCATCAAAATTCCCTTACAGGTGATCTAAAAATTTTACTTATTTTTTCTGTAAATAATATATGTCAACACTTAGCTGAACAATAAATAATATGACAACACTTAGCTGAACACTGAACACTATACTCAAATTTACAATTAACAATTTACGCATTACCATTAAAATTTCTACCATTTGGTAGATTTTTTGCCTACCATTTAACTTATTACCAAATTCTTATATCATAATTTCTGCCAAAACTACCATTAAATTTTTCTACCAAAAACTACCATTCAAATTTCTAGCAAAATCTACCATTATTTTTTATCATTTAGTTGATTTTTTACCATAAAAAATCTATCAAAAACTACTATTAATTTTCTAAAATTTGGTAGATTTTTCTATCACTAAAAATTCTACCAAAAACTACTAAGTAGATGTGCTTCGGTAGGAGGGCACTGTAGCTAGTGAAATTACTGGGCTAAAAAGTCTTAACATCTCATGACTCTTGAGTAAGAAGCGTTGGTGAAGTGCACCTAGAATTGCACATAATTGTGAAATTCTGGGTAGCACTGTACTGATTATGGGCAGCGTTATATCTTAACATCAGGAGAGCGTCTTGCTCGTCTTCTTACTTCTCCACATAAAAAAAATAAAAAATTCTACTGTGCATTTTTGAAAACTAACGTGAGAGTTATCCATATTACTATGTAAACAAAACGACTAAAAACTCACGGAAATAATGGTCGGAGCTAGGCTCGATCCTGAGTTTCGGACAATTACGATGTCCTTCATCAGGAGCTCACGCATTTTTCTAGCATAAAAAAGTCTACCAAAAACTACAATTGAAATTTCTACCAGAAGAAACGTAAAGAAGGAACAAACATATTCACACACACACACACACACACACACACACACACACACACACACACACACACACACACACACACACACACAGACACACACACACACACACAGACACACACACACACACACACACACACACACAAACACACACACACACACACACACACACACACACACACACACACACACACACACACACACATTATTAAAAAAAATTAAAGTCCTCAACGGTGTCAAAATGTGTAATTAAAAAAGTAATCGGCCATTTTGTAGCGGCCGTAGCCGTCTTGGACGGATTTCCACCAAATGTGTGTTTGCTCAAAATAAGCTGATTAAGATCGGAAAACCCCCCTTGTACCCCTTCTGGCAGTAAGGAAGGGAGGTAAAGGGGCCGCTCCACCCTGCTTCACTTAATCAACTCTGGGAGACCATGTAGAGCCGCTAGAGCCACGAGGAAAATGTCGGTGTCAATTTCGGATAAGCCGATGGTATAGATTTTATTTCTAATATAAAACAACGGTTATTGTGGCATTATGTTTAACCAAAAAAAAATAAAAATAAAAAATACTCAATTTTTGTTTCAAGTCATTGTTGTGTTTATTTTTAAACTATAAAGAATATGTTATACACATAGCTAAGAACATTGCCGAGTAATATTATTAATCTTATAAACGAAAAAATAAACAAACTTCATTAATCCGTTCGGCTACGATGGCACAGACAGATACACAAACAGACAGACAAACAAACACGTCAAACTTATAACACCCCACCTTTCTTGCGTTGGGGGTTAAAAAAATTAGATGAATAAATAGGACACCCTATACAAGGTCACGTCAATCAGTTTTTGTTTTTAAAACAATAAGGATTCTAACCCAATAAAATCGCGAAATCGAAATTTGAAATGTAGAATCGAATGCAATTATAACTTGGATTGAATATTTGATCATAAATAAATAACTATATTGCGATTAAAATAAAATATGTTGTTAATATTGTGATTATATTATAGTAAAATATAATGTAATTAAAATAAAATTGTGTAATGTATAGAGAATAAACATATTTTTTTATTACAGGATTTTTTATAACTCGTGAGATGTTTCTGGCAAAACTAGCCCATGACGCCATTACATTTTTACAAAAAAACCTATTAGAATTAAAATTAATTAGACTTTAGGAATGTTTTCATAAAACTGTATTCGATTCCAACGTGTTTGAAGATCGTATCGATTCATATCCTATAATCGAAATAAACAAACAATGTCCCAACACTTGTTTACTATGACTGACATCTGTCAAAT
The DNA here is from genome assembly GCA_947507615.1 of Hemithea aestivaria. Taxonomy (NCBI): domain Eukaryota; kingdom Metazoa; phylum Arthropoda; class Insecta; order Lepidoptera; family Geometridae; genus Hemithea; species Hemithea aestivaria. The sequence goes on along the minus strand of OX382351.1, from coordinate 4,853,256 downwards.
GTGGCCTTTTAGGCCGGCCCGACGAGTTTTGGCGGCAAGCCTTGATCATATCATTAGCTCCACGTCTTTTGCTTAATAATCGTGTAGAATTTGATTGTTAGCGTGTAATAATGGTGGAATATTGCGTGTTAAGTGTTTTTGAATGTGCACAGATGTAGGCAAGTGATATGGTGCTGAAATATGAATTTTGGTGCCCCCTCCAAAACTCCTCCGAACTTTCAGTAAAATTCCACCCATTTTACTAGAAGACTCACGTGACTAGACGAGCTATTAAGCTCACTCTGACTCTGACCTGACTAACTAACTTATTACTTAAAAAATAACATTTAACTTGACACTGGCAAAACACGAAAGTGGAGACCATAATTTAATATCCCGTGAACATTCACGAATTTTACTCGACACTGGCAAAATGCACATGTTGCCATATTATTAAAAAAAAAAAAAAAAAAAAAGGCCGGCCCGACTATAATATTTTGCACAACTACTGGCACGTAGCTCTTTGAAAATAATGTAATTTAAGGCACTTGTTAAAAAGTAACCTATGTTATTCCAAAGATCTAATAAACTACCTACTTATATACAACATTTCAGCTCAATTTGTTTAGCCAGATAAGCCTGAAAAAATAACAAACATACACACCATACTTTCGCATTCTTAATTTTAGTACAATAATTATAAATCAAAGTCAATTTACCATTAAAAAACCATTTATTTAAAAGTTTAATCTAGCACGTTTTCCAATCGGGAGTATGACAAGATAACTTTGTAACATCAGTTGATTCCTTTTCAGTCTGCCTTCCGTCTGAATCGATGCAATAGCAAAAGCCGCGGCGGCATTGAATTCTTCTAAAATTGCCGTTCTTGCAGCAAACTGGCTTTTCAGCTGACGATGCCATAATTAAGGCGGTTTGGGCGCATTCTGAAACAATAACGCAGTTTCACTATTGAGCTGCGAAAATTTTGAAAAATTCCAACCGAAATTGATTTGGCAAATACATAAATCTTGTGAAGTTTAATTAATAAAAAAGTATATAAAAATCAGCGACATCTAGTGAATAAAAATGATATTAGAATAGTACAAAATGTTTGTATAGATGGCGCTGAACTACAATAATGGAACAAAAATACGTACCTAAATTATAATAAATACTATTTTATAAATAAAAACACTTACTGCAATTCATAGAATCAAACTCAGGTGTGTTGCTTTGAGCTTCGTAATTTTCTATCTGATGCCCACGCTCGTCCACGCAGATTCTCCTAGAAATTCAACGTAAAATTAATTTTGTTTTTGATCACGCTGTCACGCTCCTACGATTATTGTACGGCGCTAGTGTCTACATAGAGTTAAAACGTTTAACATTTTAATATTATGTATTTTTATTTTTTACTCATTATTGCCCAATATTAAGATATTATGAAGAAGATAACACTTGAATACATTTTATAGTAATATAATATTATCTGAAACGTTGTCTTCGTATTCAAATAGGTACTTCAAATTTCCATAGCCCATTAACAATGCCTAGTATTCTTTTATCTGTGACAATGCCAAGCAGTTTCAAAATGGCGTTCATAGTATTTAGCTCCACTTTCATCCACCGGCCAAAAATAAAGTTGTCACACTTAATTTTCTCAACTTTTTACTAGTTTATTTAGCCACTTACTCTCCAGAAGTCCGTCTAACAACTCTGCCATAAGTTCCATCAGGCATACACTCAGGTACGCTGCTAGAATGTTCCACGTTGAAGCCATCTTCAATGCTCTGCTGCAAGAAGTCGACGCGCGCTTGCATCGTTTCCAAGCAAGGAGTTGTGTAGTTGAACGGAGGGGAGCCCAGGGAGAGATGGGGAAATAGGTCGTAGGTTGGATCGTCTGAAAAAAAAATAAACAAAATTAAGTCCGCAGTTCGTTTTTAAAATGTTACATAATTTAACAATAAGAATGCCAATAATAATTTTATTATTGTTCCTCTTGACTCTTAGATTTATTACTAGTCTGCGCCCACCGGTTTTACCCGTTTTACTTTAGCCTATGTGTTATTCCAAGACCTATTTTTTATCCCAGGAAAAATCCGTTTCGCATCATCACCCCACGCCGGGGGGCGCGGGTATGTGGGACTCCCCCGCCAAAGATGGTTATTCCAAAACCCTTAGCTATCTCAATACTAAATTTCAGCTCAATAGGCCACCCGTTTGAAAGAGTAACAGACCGGACATCCAGACATCCATACATTTATTCATGTTTAATAATATCACTAAGATAAACATTTTATAATAGTATCTTACTAATATTATAAACGTGAAAGTTTGTAACAATGTATGGATGTTTGTTACTCTTTCACGCCTAAACGGGTGGACCGATTGAGCTGAAATTTTGTATAGAGATAGCTTAGACCCCGGAATAATACATAGGCTGCATAAGTACTGCGGGTAAAACCACTGGGCACAGCTAGTAGTCAATATTTATAATACATACAGCAAGTCAACTCAGTGAGCGGGTATTCATCCAAGTGCAGTCTCCCCCCCTCCCCGTCTAGAATGGTCCCTGTGAGTGGGTTGACGCAGTAGCACGTCTATCCACAGGTTATGATAGTATAGTAAATATAATACATACAGCAAGTCAACTCAGTGAGCGGGTATTCATCCAAGTGTAGTGTCCTCCCCTCCCCGTCTAGAATGATCCCTGTGAGAGGGTTGACGCAGTAGCACGTTCTGTCGACGCATTGTATGGGGTTGTAGTTCCCGTCGGATGTGCACCGCGGGCCTACCACCGGGGAGGGGACACCGGGGGAGATGTTCTTACGGATCTTGTCGTGTAGGCGGGAACAACCTGAGAAAAGAGATTTTTTAGTAATTTTTATACAGTTTTTTTTGTTTTTTTTTAGCAATGTGCTAATTATGGGCAGCGGCATCTCTTACCAACAGGAGAGCGTCTTGCTCGTATTCTTACTTCGTTGTGTAAAAAAATGAATTCAACGGGGAGTATCCAATACCTGCTTCTAAAAACCTGGGGGTGTTCCAGCGGGACGCTATCAAAGACGCTATAGTACATAATTTAATTTACGCTATGTACCATGGCTACGCTATGCCGAACCCAAACCTTTTTGGTGTAGTATATTTCTTGATTCTATCTGTTAACTAGTTCCCGCAATTTCATCCACGTAAGACTCGTAAGAAAATGGGGATAATAGTAGCCTATTTATTATTCTAGGTTTTAAGCTACCAGCAACGACAAATGCTTCGGCGTATGTCGAATTTATTGAATTTCTGATTTGAAAACTGTTGATGAAAAAAATGGTAGTAATCCGAATGTAGATAGATATCATTAAGTAGATTAATTCACTTACTGCATTGCATATTTTGCGTTGTCACTGTGCCTAGGTTCAGGACCTCACCAAACAGTCTTTCGCCCTGTTCAGACTGACAGAAACATCTGAAACATTAAATGCATGACTTTTTTTTACCCTAGCTGGGGTGGAGGACGACTACAGTGCATCTCCATCCCAAGCGGTCCTGAGAGTCATCATTGAATGGAGGCAAATATCCCGCCTTCTAGGTTTATCCTGCTACCATTTAAGTCCGCATCGTCGCGCAAATTGTAATCAAAGCCTATGAAGAATAAAAAAATAAATAGGTACATTAGTATAGTAAAAAAACACCATTATCTACTCTTATCTATGTGGAAACTAGCCAGGGCAAAACTAACCAGTGTAGTGTCATCTAAATATATCTATACTCTATACTAATATTATAAAGAGGAAAGATTTGTATTTTTGTATGTTTGTTACGAATAAACTCAAAAACTACTGGACGGATTTTGATGATTCTTGCACCATTAGAATGTTATATTATCCCTGAGTAACATGGCTATATCAAATCTGGGCAAAGCTGAAACGGGCTGCTAGTAAGTTATACATACGTTTGTGCCGGCACGCAGTCATAGGGCGAATGTTTACCCTTGTGGTCACAGTGTGGTCTCAGTTCCATCGCGCCCGCTTCTCCCCTCTCCAGGCGGGCGTCGTAGTCGTCTTGCTTGCTGTGACATTCCGATTGCACTGCGGAAAGAATATTAAGTTATAAGAAATCTAACACATTTTTTAATATCTTCGAAAAAGGGGAGTTATCAATTTGATTTTGTGTTATGTAAGACCGCCAATTGTTACACTTATGTCGTGATTTTGTGTTATAGTTTTAAGTTTTCTGTATGTTCGTAGTGTTTCAATAAAGAATTTTCTATTCTATTATATGTACTAGTGCATCTGCGTGCACTTCGTAGCGCCTAAGAAAAAATGATCAGTGTTTTTCTACTATAGGTATGTATGTAGTAAATATATTAATAAACCTTCCTCTTAAATCACTTTTACTTGTCACCGCATCAAAATGCGTTGCGTAGTTTTAAAGATTAAGGCATACATACCTACATAGGGACTAGGGAACATGGAACAAAATACTCTACGAGGCTGGGACTCTGCTAGGGACAGACGCGGAAATCGACTTTATTTGAAAGTGATTTGTTAGTTTTTGATCACGATCCCGCGTGGCGTAAAGCGACGATGCGGCCGTCGATGGTAGCAGACGAAACCTAGAAGGCGGGATAAATCCCTCCTTGATAAATAGGTACATACTCCGTGCACAATAACTGTGTCCTCCATCATCATCATCCACACAAGTCAAGCCGTCTCCGCACCGGCCGACCGTGAACCCAGTCCCGGGACCACCTCGACTGCAGTACGCTCCATCACCTGGAATTGTCAAGGGAAGTCTGCAATTAAAGCATTCTGAGGGACGAGGGCTTATTGGCTATCGACATTTAAAACACTAGAATCCATAGACAAAATTGCGTACATTACTTGGTTAAACCTCCTTATTAATATGAGTAGAATAAGAAACGCAGCAATGTACATTGAAGGTCATCAATCGCAGTGGGTGTGAATTAGCCAATAGGCAATAGGCCCCCCTCTTGTACCTCGGGAGATAGACGTCCCACTACTTACTAGTTGGACCAAGCAGTGGGACCACTGACCACGGGTAACAAATGAGACAAACGCCTGTTAAGTCCAAGTAAATTTATTGTTAAAAATCCAAAAATGGCACAAAAGAGTCCAGAACCGACAATACGCGACGTGTGGAAGATTGTTAACGATCTAAAAAACAACAATTAGTGTATTACAATCGGTGATTATCAGTCAAGGAGTGAAAATTGCAAACCAAGCCCAAGACATTAAAACAATAAAATCGATGACAGAGGGTTGTTCAGTTGACATTACTCAAAAAAAGTATCTACCTTAAAACCAACTTGTAAAAGACACGTACCATAGAAAGGCAGGCAATACTCGCAGCAATTACAGGTGGTGGGAGACGGCAGCCAAACGCCGGTGTGCGTCGAGTTATTGATGCTGCACTCTGATGCTGGAGCAGAACACCCAGTGTCGAACTGGTACGCCTGGCGAACGTGAGGGAAGTTAATCTATCAAGCTAATGCATCCAGAGGGCCTATTGGCTATCGCTAAATGACATGTAAAACACTAAAATCCATAGACAATTGCGCGTACATTACTTGCTTAAATCTCCTTATTAATATGAGTAAAGTAACAAAAGCAGCAATGTACATTGAAGTTGCCATCAATCGTAGTGGGTGAGAATTACCCAATAGCCCCTTTAATTCTCTCATACTTCACAGGGATATTGACAAAAAAACAAGTGAAACTTAAAAAACTTTTATTATTATGTCGCTCATAAACACGGGTCAAGCCCGGGCATTTTTATAGGTGTATACAGAGACAAAAAAGTCCAACGCGCAGAGGCCCTTTTGAGCTTTTAATATAAGTGTGATGGGTGACACATTATTATGTCGCTCATAAACACGGGTCAAACCTGGGCCTTATTATTATTACCATCATCAAAAAACAAGCTTTATTATTACCATGTAGCACCAAAGTACTCGTCAAGACGAATCAAATGAGCCCAAACTCGATGGGGTTGCGTCGTTTAATTACGGAGTTCCTATAGCCTTCCAGCTCCATCAGCAGATTAGCTTGATGTCATAATAATATCGCATTGTCATCCGATTTACACATGCATGCAACAAAATACAAAATTTCAGCTCAATGGCAAACTGGGAAATGCATCAAATTAAACTTGCTAGATTTGATTACAGACAGACAGGGAAAGGTAAATAAAAGCTTCAAATTTTTTTTGGGCTGAAGAGTAACATCTTATGACTCTCAAGTAGCGTTGGCGCAATGCACTGGGTAGCACTGTGCTAAATATAGGCGTTATCTCTTACCATCAGGAGAGCATCTTGCTCGTCTTCTTACTTCGTTGTAAAAAAATGGCAAAAGAGAGGTCGCGGAAACCTTTAGGTTATTTGTCTTTTCTCGAGGTGTGGGCCGTTATCTACCACGCTAGCCCAATGCGGGTTGGTAGATATGTGTTTGATTAATTCCGTAGCATTTCTGCACACGTTTTCATCTGAGAGGACCATCATTTCGTCAAATTAGACCAGCTTGACGTCGACTGGCTTACCACGAGTAGACTGACCTCGAAGGAATATTCTCAAATAGTTCAATACTTGTTACTTTGGCAAAAATGTCACTTGCGCGATCCAGATCTGACGTTAATAATTTAAGTTTAACCCTTATTTTTGTGTAATAAAATTGTTTTTATTATTGTTATTTGAATTATAATATGTAATGTAATGCGTGTTTATTTTAAAAGGTTATATTAATGGACAGAAATGTATGAAATTAAAAGTTTTGGCGATTATTGAAAACAGCGCCACCTATTGTTGAACGGAGAGATGTAAAATAAACTTGAAATGTTACTAAATTTAACATTAACAAAATGCGCAATAAATTAATGTAAGTAATAAATAAATTAGTAATTTCATGGAAAAAGTTGATTTTATCTAAATAGGTATAAATGTTTGATTCCATTTATTTTATCTTTTTATTCCAATGCCATAAGTCGTATTAACTTACAATGCTGGCAATTAGGTACTTTCTATAAATCGGCAAAAGCTATAAAATTTCTTAGAGATACTTATATAATACTTACAAGTTAAATAAAAATAAAATATTTAAACACAAGCTTTTATTATTATTTAATCTAGTACCTACTCGTCAAGACGAATCAAATAAGCCCAAACTCAATGGGATGTATTCCAAATGTCAGCTCGAAAACCGGAAATAGATCAAATTAAACTTGCAAGTTTTGATACAGACAGACAAAGGACAGGTGCATAGGCGGATTTATGGGGGGCAAGAAGCGAGCTAAACACACACTTTTCGTAGTAAAAATTATAATATTTTTGCCCGTCTGCACCTTGCCCCCCCCTCAGAAAAAAATCCTGGATCCGCCTTTTTAATAAATTTATTTCTATTCTATTCTTGGACAGGTGATAGTAAATAAAAGCTTGTAAAAATCCAACAGTTTTACACTCTGTTCGGAACACATATTGTTAGATAGCATAAACAACTGCAGTTTTCTTTAAAAACCTGCAGTATTTTCCAAAAAACTGCAGTTTCCTTTAAACACTGTTTTCCCGGGGGAAATGCTTAACGCATACCACCCTGAGCAGTTGACTCCCCGCCGTAGAAACCGGCGGGTATACCCACTAAAACCCCGGGGTCCTTCCAGCGGGGACAACGGATGTACGCTCTCGCATTCTTCTCCGTCATTCCAGCGGCATCAGCGTTAAGTTTGGCTGAAGAAGCCTTCTCGCCTAGTGGTCTGTGCAACGCCTCATGGCGCAGCACTCTGCAGAGTTCTTCAAAAACCTGATTATTCCTTGACTCACCCTACAGTATCTACCCCTGTTCACAAATCACATCAGATCCATTTGAAAGATATATTCAAGTTTCAAACTTCTTTTGCGCGACGTCTCCCTCTTAAATCTAAACAACTGGCTTTCAAAGACTGAAAAAATCACGACTAAACTATGAACTTTCCAGGAAAACTATAGCGGTAAAGATTGCTTCAAAGATATGGTTGATGAAAGTTAAGGGTTTGCAAGTGCTATTTGGGCTACGCGCAATATAGGCTATTGCGCGTGGCCTAAATAGAGCTTGGTTTATTTATTTATTTTAAAGAAAAGTACATATATTTCCTTGACTCACCCTACAGTACCCTTGTTCACAAATCACATCAGAACCGTCCGCGCCGAGTAAACACAACAACAAACACAGCAACAACCTCCCCGCCATGTCCACCGACCTTCTTTGGAGCACTGGTTGCATTATCAAGTATCAGCTATTTCTAATTATCTATTGATTGGAACTGATAGTGATTTAATTTTAAATGCTTACGTAGAGGATAAGTCAATTAAATATGATACCTTTTTTTGTTTTTTTTTTTCCGAGAAATAACGCGTTACGCGTACCGCGTACCTGCCACCCTCCCGTGGGGGCCTTGAGGGTTTATGTGGGACTGCCTGTGCAAGACGACTGCACGGGGGGGGGGGGGGGGGGGTTTATTAAATTAAAAATTTAATAAACCCCCAACGCAATTTTAATTTTAAATGTATTATAGTGCGTTGTAATTCTACTAGTTAAGCCCTTTAATTTGATACCCATATTGAGGAGGTCGTGGAGAAAATAAGTATTGAATCCGCCATTTTGAACGGGGGCCATCCCTAATAATCACACTTATATTATAAAAATTATGCGCCTAACCGGGTGGACCGATTGAGCAGAAATTTGGTAAAGAGATAGCTTTGACCTACGCAGCGGTCGGTCCGTGCAGCGGCGCGGGCGCTCGCCAGTCAGCGTCGGTTACTGCAGGCGTGGAACTCCTGATGAAGGACATCGTAATTGTCCGAAACCACGGTAAAGAGATAATATATTACCGTGCCGAAACCGTGGTCGAGATATTCTCGACAATATTAGACGTGAGTGCCGTTTTTGTTTTTAGTTATGGAGAACACTCGCGATAGTTTTAAAAATCAGATAGCTTTGACCCTGGAATAACACATAGGCTATTTTTTTTTTTTTTTATTATTTATTTATTTATACTTCAATAGAACGGTTTATACCAATTACACTACTAAAGTTTAAGATAGCTTAGAGAAAAGATATTAAACAATACAGTACCTACATATTACAGAGTAAGTATAGTAAAAAAAAAAAACACAACAAACACAAATGTATAACATTACAAAGTAAAAGAAAAACATAGCTTATAATAATTAAGAGAGAAAATACATGCATGCGTATTTATGCATTCTTCTCAAAAAAACTCTAGACATACAAGCATTATTCTACGCCAGTCGTCAGCAAAGACGTCAAAATCGGGTCTCTTGTCCAAGATATTGTTGAGAGTCGTGAGGGTTCGAGGAATAGGCGAGCGGGAACGGGCAACAGCTATACAGTACAGCGGATAAAACCGCTGGCCGCATCTAGTAAGGTCTAAATTGAAACACATGGCCGTCATCCGTGTTTTCCGAGCGATGTAACTTGGAAATCATCAAGGTTCGGGTACCTTTAAATATGACATTTTACACCTAAGATGGTATCATATCGAAATATCCCCATTATCTTATAAGTAGTGTATAAACATAGGTTGTTCAAACAGTTCACGTCTTGCCGCTATCAGACTCTGATAACAGGTGACTCTGATAACAACTATTTCACCGGGAAGTAGGCACTTGATTCAGACCTACTTATTATGGAATGTTAACAGGTATGAAAAGAGGTAAGTAACTTTCTTCGTTTTAAGTATTTTGCGTAAATCCGGTTGCCTGGAAGAGATCGCTTAAAGCGATAAGGCCGCCCATTGTGGACCAAACTTTTTCTCTAATATTAAGTTTTGTAAATATTATGTTGGTCCACATTAAAGAGTACTTCTATTCTATTCTATTTTTTATTTAAGTTACGTCTTTCAAACGACTCACTCCCATATATGAAGATATGAAGAATTTTGAAATTAAAAATTTATAGAATTTTTTGAAAATGTTTAAAACTCAAAATAATTTAATTATTTTTAGTTCATACTATCCTAAATAATAACAAAGTGATTCTTAAAACGGAGACCGGGAAAGACTGACTGACTGACTTTTTACCGGGAGAAAGACTTCCTTTGCAAGAGGTCGTCCAGGTGGGTACCCCAACAGTGCCAGTTCTACCGCCTGAGTGATGAACAAACATTACTGTGCTGCGGTAGGAGGGCACTGTAGCTAGTGAAATTACTGGGCTAAAGAGTCTTAACATCTTATGACTTGAATAAGAAGCGTTGGCGCAGTGCTCCTAGAATTTCACATCATTGTGAAATCCTAAGTAGCACTGTACTGATTATGGGCAGCGTTATCTCTTAACATCAGGAGAGCGTCTTGCTCGTCTTTTACTTCATCACATAAAAAAAACCGGTCAAGTACGAGTAGGACTCGAGCACCGAGGGTTCCGTATAAACCTACGGCTTTCTACGGAACCCTAAGGAAAAGTTGGTTTAATATTATATACTGTAGGTTTTGATTCCCTTGCGAGTACTTGCGAGTTTGAAAATATGCGGCTAAAATTGCTGTTTCTTTTGATTGCGTTGACATAGATGTTTGATTTTTTTACAGCTTAAAGTTATTATAAAGCTGAGTATTTGGTATGAATTTCAATTTATAATACCTGTACCTACGCGTTCTTGAGGAAAGGGATAGTAAATACAAAAATATTTTTTTATATGATGTAACTAAAAATTTACAGTTTTCGCAATTTTTCCTGTGCCTGTGATTTAAGACGTTGCTGCGAACCAAATTTCAAGATTCTGAGTTAACGGCAAGTACCCTGTAGGTTTTGATTCCCTTGAGAGTAGTCGCGAGTTAAAAAATACGGCTAAAATTGCTGTTTCTTTTGAATGCTTTGAGATAGGGGTTTGATTTTATTACAGTTTAAAGGTATTATAGACTTTAGTATTTGATATGAATTTAAGTTTAATACCTGCACGCGTTCATGAGAAATAAGGTAGTAAGTATGAAATTATTAAAAATATTTTTTTTATATGATGTAACTAAAACTGTACAATTTTCGGAATTTTCCCTTTATCTGTGCTCTAAGGAATTGCTTTTTACCAAATTTCAAGATTCTACGTTCACGGCAAGTACCCTGTAGGTTTTGGTTTTTTGAGAGTAGTTGCGTGTTTAAAATTTCGGCTAAAATGGCTGTTTCTTTTGAATGCGTTGAGATAGAGGTTTGATTTTATTACAGTTTAAAGGTATTATAGACTTGAGTATTTGATATAAATTTCAATTTAATACGTTAACGCGTTCATGACAAAAGGGGTAGTAGGTATAAAATTATTCAAAATATTTTTTTCATATGATGAAAATAAAAATTTATGGTTTTCGCAATTTTTCCTTTATTTGTGCTCTAAGGAATTGCTTCGTGCCAAATTTCAAGATTCTGAGTTCACGGGAAGTGCCCCGTAGGTTTTGATTTATTTGGTAATGTCGAAAATTTGCTGAAATTTGCGACATATTCGACTATATCTTTTGATTGCGTTGGCCTAGAAGTTTGAATTTTTCACAGCTCCAAGAGGCAATGAACTTTAGTATTTCCTATAAATTTCAGCTTGTTACCTCCACGCGTTCCTGAGAAAAAGGGTCTTGACAGACAGACGGACGGACGGACGGACGGATAACAAAGTGATCCTATAAGGGTTCCGTTTTTCCTTTTGAGGTACGGAACCCTAAAAAAGAATGAGCACATTTGTATATAGTCAGCCTTTGCCAAAGTATCAACAAATACTTTTAAAATATTCTTTATTGCAACCAACATTTACAGAATAGAATTAAAACTAAATTAAGAATATTATAAGGTCCACAATGGATGGCCTTATGTTAAAATGGCGCTTAAAACGATCTCTTAAAGACAGTTTGGTTGTTTTAGCTTGATATGTAAGTAGACCATATAACACAAAGGTTGGATATGTCCTCGATGCACAAAGGTTACAATAAATATTAAGGTAGTAGTAAAAATAAATACAATAAAATAATTATAAAGAAAACCATTTAATTTAAAGGTATTGTGTAATAGCAAATACAAATTTATTGCACAAAATGATAAGAACTACAGAATTAGAGTGACATTATCATTCGAATAAATATACTTTACATTATTTATTTAATTTACATTATATACGTAATACAACTAGAAAAATCCAGTGTTAACAAATATCTAATAAACTTACTGGCAGATGAGACTTAAACTAAATATGGTGTAACCATCTTCATCTTATTGTGACCACTGTACAAACAACACTAAAAAGGTGCATCCAATATAAAATTACCAATTCTAGAAGTAGGTATTTTTAACAATAGAAATTACCTCTAAAACACTAAAAAAACCATATAAAAAGTACTTTTTGAAAGAATTTTCCAATTCAAGTTATTCGTACCTATTAGAGTAAGAGAACATGCAGAAAAATAGGTTTCGACTATTCCTGTCTTTGAATTCAATTAAAAGGTACAAAATTCACTTTTTTTTTAAATTTAAAATGTTTATAATAATAAATAATCGGTTCACAAACGATGGCGATACGCAAGTAATCAACACAATAAAAGCATGTAAAAAAATTAACTGTCTAGAATCTTGTTCTATTAGATACGAGTAGTTTTCTTTTTTTTTTGCAACACATATATATTGCTTTTGCAGCACCCTTAAAACGAAGTTAGAAACGTTAATCGTTTGTTATTATCACTACAAAGCTTTATATTTTACTGCAGATAATAGAATATTTAGGGAAGAGACTAGCTACCACGACACAGGGTATACTAGTGTGGGGCTAGTGGACACCATAGGTAATCTATTAGTTCATAAGCAATTAGTTTTTAATATTAATGTTACCATGTACCACCACATCTTTTCTTAAATAAATAAATATTTCATTTTAAACATATCATATTACTACTAACTTTATAATTACTACTTATCTATTTTTTTCCTTATTAAATTTATACATTTTTCATTTTTCTTCCTCTATAGTCATAATACAAATATTGTCCCCTTGAATTCTTGACCCCTTTTCTTCTGTAAACAGCAAATGTAGAGCCAGCATCCGTTCATAAAGAGAGCAACTCCATGACAGTGTTTAAGATCAATACTGTCGACGGATAGCTCTCTTCATTAACAGATTATGGGGACTGTTGTCTCTGTCTGCTTGTCTTGTTGTACATTGTACCTGTGGTTGATATTAAAAGGGAAATAAATTAAATAAAAAAATAACCTTAATAATATAAAACGACACACTATTGACTTTCCTTTTCTCTCTTGTTATGCCCATTAGATTTACTCACGTATTTAATTACTGATCACACAAGCTATTTATTTTCATTATTTATGTTCTTGCGGGTTTCCAGCTATATAAATACCAAGTTTAAGCAGAATTGGCTCAGTGGTTTTGGTGTGATAAAGAGTATATTACAACATACATCGTCATACAAACTTTTACCTTTATAATAATGGTAAATAGTATTATATTGTATACCACCTTTAGCATTTTTTGGTGCATTTCTTGTTGTAATTGGTTAGTTCAGTACATAGGCAGATAGAGATGTATCTGAAAAAAAAAAAAAGATTTTATAATAACTGAATTAAAAAGCGTAAAGTACCTACATAATATATTAATCGTCTAGAATCAAATGTTATAAGTTCGAAAGCATGTAAGTTTCATCTTTGAAATTTGGATTATGTGAAAATTTCAGCAGGAAAAATCAAGTCATCGACAATCACTTGCTTTGCGTAGCTCAATGTTCAGCTTTAAGCCAGTGTTCAGTTTAAAGATGAAAAAAACCATATCTACACAAACCGTTACCAAAATTCCTAGTAACGAATAAGATGTTCCCGGAAAAGACATCAACGCACGCGAATCGGCACATCTAGCACCAAAGTACTCGTCAAAACGGATCAAATGAGCCCAAACCCGATGTGGTTGCGTCGTTTAATTACGAAGTTCATATGGCCACCTTCCAGCTCCATCGTCAGATCAACGCCATGTCATAATAATATTGCATTGTCATCCGATTTATACATGCATGGCAAATTTCAGCTCAATCAGAAATCGGGAAGGGGATCAAATTAAACTTCCAAGATTTGATTACAGACAGACAAACAGACAACAGACAGGTGAAAGTAAATAAAAGCTTGTAAAATATGTCACTTCCCGCTGTCTGTCTGATCAATTTTAATAGTTACTGTGACCGTTTTTGGTTGCAGATTTGTGTGATTTGTCTGCACAAGTGTTCACTAGCGCCTCAGATTATTACGATTAAAAGATGCTATATTAAAAAAAATAAGTTTCATTTGATTTTGTACTGGTATCGTAAGAATTTTCAAGATTTTTTTCAAAATTGACCGTGGACGTTAGTTGGTCCCGCGTTTTTGTAAAATGTCAGTTGATTACGTAACTCAGCGGGATCAAAAACAGTTTACAGATTTTCATTATTTTGTGAAAATACGCGATATAGATAGTAGATAGACCAGGGGTAGACTTCCTTTGCAGGAGGTCGTCTAGGTGGGTACCCCTACAGTGCCAGTTATTCTACCGCCTGAGCAGTAATGTGCAAACATTACTGTGCTCCGGTAGGAGGGCACTGTAGCTAGTGAAATTACTGGGCTAAAGAGTTTTAACATCTTATGACTCTTGAGTAAGAAGCGTTGGTGCAGTGCTCCTAGAATTACACATAATTGTGAAATCCTAGGTAACACTGTACTGATTATGGGCAGCCGTTATCTCTTAACATCAGGAAAGCGTCTTGCTCGACTTCTACTTCATCACATAAAAAAAAAAAGATAGATAGATAGATAACTCTTCATTGGAACACAGAAAATATACAGAAATAAACTTAAAAATAAAACACAATATCATAATCTATGTGTTACAATAGGTATATTGATATTTTAGATCGGCTTGTGGCCGATCTGTGGTTAATAAAAGTGTTCTTTACTGCTGTAGTAGCTGTAGTATTGTTAGTTTGTTTTTCTCAATAAAGGCATTTGCCACTTAAAAAAAAAAATATTTTAGGTAAAAAACTAGTTGAATATCATTATATTGTATCAAATTGCTTTAAAATTTTGGAAAAAAACGAGACGCAGAGGTATTATTGTCAAAGTGAAGTAGTTTGACAGAATTTGACAAACAGCATAAACCGGCCACGCGGAGAGGGATGGAAAAAAAATAGGTTCTCCTATTTCTTCACACACAATTTTCCCTATTGCCATCACACACACATAAAATGGCTATCTATTTTTATTTTGTCTAAGACGTAACTACCTAGATCCAAGGTGAAACTCTATTGCCTTAACAGTGACTCCCGTTAGAGCGGCGTCTCACAAACACAGAGTAACAGTGGCTGTACAAACAGCCTGATCGTCCGTGTGGGACCAATTCACACATACGACACCGTAGGTGGACTGGATGCGAAATACTTGTGACATTGTTATCTTATTTGTGGACATAGTGTTAGGTAAGCCACTTGGCTAGGTATAAACTTACATTTTATTGAAATAAGTATTTTTTTACATAATAAAGGCCACAGCAATCGCAAACAAGTGAAATAAAAAAAAGGTAGCACTCCGGGAGTGCCGGCAGAAGTGAAAACTTCAATATTAACGTTGTGTTTAATTATAAGTATAAAAGTACTATCATTTATGAGGTAGAATACAATGTTTATTTATTGCGCTATCGTACACAAATATGACAATTTATATGTTGTTATTTATAATATTATATCGTTATTTATATATTACATTAAATTTTATCTCTCATAAAAATCAACTTCCATCCATAATTTCGACGACTTTTACACCATCAACAGAGCAGCACACTCAGGCACGGTAGAAAGAGTGGGAGATACTAGTTCCTCTCCCTTCCCCTCGATCTTACGCTTTTTCGATCAGCATCACGTGACCCTGACGCGAGTTTTAAAGTTTTTACCCATACAAAAAAAAGTGCTCAGCGCCGCTAAAGAAGTTTTCACTTCAAAAATATATATTAAAACAAGCTTCTATTATTATTATTTGTACTATATAATTTCACCGTGTTTCGGCGCGGCACGTAAAACTGTGGGTCCCGGCTGTTTCCTATAAGATATGTAGGAGGCAGTCGTTAGGTCATGTTGCAGGCCCTGTAGTAATCTCGGCGACCTGAAACTGCAACATATAGGTTCGCCATACAACCTATAAATTGTGATTTGACTCTGACAGTGTAAGTAGGGAAACCTGTTCTGTTGGAGTATAAACCCCAATGATTATTAATTATTATTATTATAACACCAAAGTATTCGTCAAGACGAATCAAATGAGCTCAAACTTGATGGGGTTGTGTAGTTTAATTATACATTTCCTATCGCCACCTTCCAGCTCCATCATCAGATCAGCTCGATGTTATAATAATATTGCATTGTCATTCAATTTATACAAGCATATGCAAAATTTCAGTTTAATCGGAAACCGGGAAGTGAATCAAATTTAACTTGCAAGATTTGATTACAGACAGACAGTCAGACAACAGACAGGTGAAAGTAAATAATAGCTTGTAAAAACAAAACATGTATTTAATAAATATTTCGACTATCACAAATATTATAGAATTTATAAGTAGAATATTAACATTGAGTACAGTATATGATACATATGACAATTTAAATAAAAATATATAACATTTAAATTATAATATATAACCTAAAGCGTTAAACATAGCGCAGTGTCCTCAGCAATACCTAAGTTAATTCTATGTTCTAAGTAAAAACAATGCTGAACCATTAATGCTAGAACAATCGCAGATAACTTAAACGTTTTACTGTAAAATATATTATATTTATTGCTGTAGACGAGGCTAAAGTATTGGAGACCTTGTTGGAGAACATAGTTATATTAATTTCTTGATTCTGAAGGGAAAATGTAATAGTTATTGGTTTCTTAATTATTATATCAAATAAGGTAAGTAATTTTAATAAAGCATGCCTTTAGAATAATATGGAATAACATTTTAGAAATTAAATTGCCCATTTAGAAATTTAATAGGCGAATTGAAACTGCAACATATAAGTTGAACATTCAATCTATAAATATTATGATTTAGGTACCACGAGAGTGCATGTCACCCTACTTGAAACCAAAGCCAATCTAAATAACGCAATCAGGAATAACCTGTTATCTAAATATATAAAAGGAAAGAGTGACTGATTGACTGACTGATCTATCAACGCACAGCCTAAACTAAACTGCTGCAAGGATTGAATTGAACTTTGGAAAACAGATAGGTTTTATGACGTAGATCTCCGCTAAGAACGGATTTTACCACGCGGGCAAAGCCGCGAGCATAAGCTAGTAATTATATATTATAAAATAAATAAATAGTCCTAAAAACTTGTGTGCAGAAAAAAAAACCAATATCATTTTAAAGCAGCTGTAGATTGATGGAAACATATTTAAAAAAATAAAGGTAGGTGTAACGTTCTCGTTATATTAATGGTTAAATAAATAAAGAGAAATAAAATAAGCAAATAAAAATATCTTTGTAATGTCCACAGATTTCTTCAACGCTTTCCAAATCGTAACCTTGATAATTTGAGACATTTACGTACAAATCTTGGCATTCTAGTTTCCAAGTATAGTTCAGAGCACATTTCAATTATCGTCTTGTATCTAAACGGCTGAGAAGTATGCGCTCACGAATAGTGACTAATTTGATTGTCGGGCGTTACTCAAGGTAGTGTGTTAGGACCGTTATTCTTTGCAATTGACGAATTTACTTCAGGTTGTTATTACTTTTAAAACGAAACGATAAAAAGCTGTATGATCTTTTATAATCATTTCATCATTTACAGCCCTCTACATCCCACTGCTGGGCACAGGTCTCCTTCATGTTATGCCAGTCAATCTCTTATCATCTTGGGAATTTATAAATAGATTTGTATCAATTAGTCTATACTACTTATCATTAATTATTTTAAACATTTTATATAAGCAACTTTAGAAAAAAAAGCAATACCGGCTCTAAATCACGTGTCTTCATGTGCACATGTCAGAAAGTGACAAGAAGAGAAAGAGAGAAGAAAACTTTAAAAACGCTTAATTTTCCATCATTATCAAGAATTAAACACTGGGTTTTTTAGATCTTTGTTAAACACTTACAAGCTTAAAATAGATAAGAAATTGAGAGCGCAGCTATCTTCACGTCAGTTTGCGCGGGAACCGTCAATTGTTTTCCTATTTTAAAAGGTAAAAGGAATATTCTAAGTTACATACAAAACCAGTGGTAGTTGTAACAAAATGGGTCACTTAACAGTTTACATAACAGAAACAAATAACGTTCAAAACTTACATATTCCGCGGTGGAACATGGTGAGACAATAGACCAAACGGATGCTAATGAGTTGAGAATGAGACGACATGTACGAGTATTTGCGTATGAAAGGAAAGAATGCGTTTCGGTGTAGTTCGACTACTGTGGACGCTTTGGAATCTATCGGCTTGGTTTTAACTTGAACAGAGTTTTAAATAAATAGGCTAAGCACTAGTCGGGCTACGTACAATAGCCGTAGGCTTTCGAGACATATTAAAAGTGTAGGCTCCCGCAGTACTGGCGAATCAATATCTAAACAATCAATATTATTTTTCAACCCCTCAATAACTTTCAAAATACTTTTATTCAACATGATGGGATTAACGAAAAAATTCCTCTCTTACGTGTACCTATGGGAGGTTTAATTTTTGAAGTGAAAACTTCTTTAGCGGCGCTGAGCACTTTTTTTTGTATGGGTAAAAACTTTAAAACTCGCGTCAGGGTCACGTGATGCTGATCGAAAAAGCGTAAGATCGAGGGGAAGGGAGAGGAACTAGTATCTCTCACTCTTTCTACCGTGCCTGAGTGTGCTCTGCTCTGTTGATGGTGTAAAAGTCGTCGAAATTATGGATGGAAGTTGATTTTTCTGAGAGATAAAATTTAATGTAATATATAAATAACGATATAATATTATAAATAACAACATATAAATTGTCATATTTGTGTACGATAGCGCAATAAATAAACATTGTATTCTACCTCATAAATGATAGTACTTTTATACTTATAATTAAACACAACGTTAATATTGAAGTTTTCACTTCTGCCGGCACTCCCGGAGTGCTACCTTTTTTTTATCGTTGCCATACCCTGATTATTATTACTTTTATCTGTGCATTATAGCGCTTACCACCGTCATTATAAAACTTGTATTTTTCCTTTCCTGCTTGGTTGTCCGGAAGAGATCGCTATTAGCGATAAGACCGCCAATTGTAACATTGCTTAACTAAAATGAACTTATTTAGTGTTAATTGTTTTTTTGTTCCAATAAAGAGTTATCTATCTATCTATTATAATTTATTTATTTATTACACAAATGCTTAAAGTGCTAACAGCATATAACCAAAGCGCACTAAGAGCTACATTTTTAAATACAATTACTACTACTTTTATTACTCTCCGCAAACGGAATAACGGATGGACGGACAGACGGACAAAGCGAATCTATTTATGGTTTCCTGTTGTCTACAGAACCCTAAAAAAGTTACCGATCCAACGAATTGTAAGCCTCCATTTATCCAATAGGTTGAAAAATGACGAGCGCATGAAAAATCCATTGATTCAACTCCCACCGGACATAGACTAAACAAATACTCAGAACAGACAAAATTTCATTGAAATAAAGGTTAATAATTTGAGTTAAAAAGAACCAGCTGAATAAATAAAGCTGCAGACGAGTTTGGTAGGCAGAGACTGAATCCTCGGAATCTTTTTGTAATTAATGGAAACAGCTTTTGGGCACAAATTTAAAACATTTGATGAAGAAATTTTTTATCCTGTGTTGGGATTTGAACTAATATACGTTAGAAATGCTCGAATGATAAAGTTCTTAAAATTATTGATGCACAATCAAATATATTTTGATTTAATTTGATGTGGAAAAGTTTGTATGGATATTGTATTTAATTAGATATGTTTTTTACTTTTTCAGCTTCAAACGACTGTACTTATTAGGCTGAAGTTTGGTATGTTGATAAAAAAATATACACGTCTACGTTACCGCTTGTAGATAAATATTTGGATGTCTTTTTTGAAAAATCTCTATCTACACAACATTAAATATGTTATTCACAAATTTATAAAACTACAATTTAGTTAACTTGTCATCTATATTAATAATTTCGTCAAGGGGTACGGTAGACTCGATCAAAACCTTATATGAATAACAAAACATAAAAAAATATTGATTTTGAGTCGACGACATATATCCGCAAAATTCGGATTATGGAGAATTTCGTTAAATTCCGACGGCACTGACAAACAAACCGCTATCGCCATTTTCATTTGGTGTCAATCGTTGACGTTTCGCGAAAATATTGTTTTGGCACTTTTTTTTTAATGATATAATTTCGTCAAGGAGTACGGTAGACTCGATCAAAACCTTATATGAATAACAAAACATATTGATTTTTGCGGTGGCGTCAATCGTTGACGTTTCGCGAAAATATTGTTTTTGACACTATTTTTATCATATTTTATATAGGTATATATTTTATATTTTATATACCATGAACCATGAACCTGAGATTAACAACCATAGAAAAAAGAATACTAACCATAACCCATATTTTACTCGACACTGGCAAAATGGATGCAGCGAAGGGCTCTCCGCAAAGATGGTGAGTAGTATTTTAGTAGGTATGTAGGCAGGTTGTGTTTTTAAGTGAATTAAGATGAAATAAGATGAAATAAGATTGTAAGACATTCTGCATTTAAATAAAATAAGTACTTATTTACTTCCAGTGACATGCAATTTTTGTAA
Source organism: Hemithea aestivaria (assembly GCA_947507615.1). Lineage (NCBI taxonomy): Eukaryota > Metazoa > Arthropoda > Insecta > Lepidoptera > Geometridae > Hemithea > Hemithea aestivaria. Next base: position 4,832,441 of record OX382351.1, on the reverse strand, counting down.
AGGCAAAATATTTGCAAGAAACTGCAAGGAAATGCAAATGTGCAGTCGATGTGTGGAATGCGACAACATTATACTCGGTAAGCGGCGCAATATTTTTTCTCTATAACCCGACAAATGATAAATAATATAAATGACCACATGCATACCTAGCCTGTGTTGAGGTATTATGAACAGAAACAGACACGAAATTTTACCGTTTTTCTTGATAATGGAATGGACCCCTATGTGCAAGTTCAACTTGAACTTGGCTTTACTGCTGACTTTACGTTACTGAGATTATTAATTGTATATATTTTTGCAGACAATTTCAATTATTGCGAGTGTTGTGGCCTAGAAACAATGAGGCAGTTAAGAATAACCAAGGCTCGGGAACTATCAAACCATTTTCCAAAAAATCAAACTGCTCCTGTTACATTTACACAACCTGACAAATCCCAAGATTTATTTGATGACTTTCAGGTAAGTGAATGGTGTAGGTCACTGCGTACAGTGTAATGAAAAATAATACTTATTACCAGATGGAGGTGTGAGAATATAGTGTAAGACCCATTTACAAAAAAGTCTTCAAATAACGATTTTCGTGGGTTATGTCTCCATTATACAAATTATTAGTATGAGCTTATTCGGCATATTTTTCTGAACATGAAAAGTGCGGTAGTCACCTCCTAAGTGTATGGGACAAAAATGGCCGCCGGGCCTATTCTATTGTGCGGATTATTTTAATATCTACTGAACCGATTTAATTAAAAAGGATGTCAAATGAGCATCATTTTATTCCTAAAAACTATCAATGTGAAGTCAGTAGTACCAAAGGAAATATTTACAAAAAACATAATTACTAAAAAAAAATAATTTTCTTTTTATGTATATAGCTTGGTAACCATTAGGATAATGCAAATATAGCTTATTATAAAATATTTAGTTTAGTTCAACAGCGTTCTAAAAAAACTTGATTCATTACAATAAAGCTATAAACAACGAAACTGCAGCCGTTTGAATGAGCCTCGGTAGCCTAATGGCTTAGCTACCGCTATGAGTTCCCTCACTACTGAGTAAATCGGTTCAGTAGATATTTATATAACCCGCACAATAGAATTGACCCGGCGGCCATCTTTGTCCCATACACTTAGGAAGTGACTACCACACTTTTCGTGTTCAGAAAAATATGCCGAATAAGCACATACCAATAATTCGTATGACGGAGATATGTCCCACGGAAGTTTATTTTATTTCGCTCGGGGACTCTACTAATATACCTACATACATTCACAATAATTATTATTATTTGAATATATTTTCCCCTTTAAGGTCGATAACGAAGAGTTGACGGTAATCGAAGAGTCACTGGTGACTGATGATGTTTCTTCGGACAACGAGAAAACACAAGAATCAATGCTGTCAGTCAGCAGTGATTTTATTTATTTAGAAGAAGAGGAGAAAGAAAACATACCAAATGGCGGGCAGACCCCCGAAGAAACGTAAATATTGCAGGTTTAGTACAGAACATCAGCCCCCCAGGGCTAACTATGTATATTTAGCACTTTCAAATAACACCATTCAAGTATCAGTACATTCAGTTGGGTCTATGAATTACGAATGTGTTCAATGTCAAGCACTTCATTTTTTTGGTGAAAAAATTAAAAATCATTGTAAAAATTGTTGTCATAATGGGAAGGTATACATAGACCCATATAGAGCATTAAAGCCAATTCCTGATATATTATTAGATTTATACAAAAGCAATACGTCTGATGCTAATCATTTTAAGGCTAATATACGACAATATAATTCAGCATTTGCAATGGCATCTATAAATTCAAACTTGAACACACTCCCTCCAGGATTTTTCACTTATAGGGTACAAGGGCAAATTCACATAAAAACAGGATCTTTGATTCCGTTGCAAGGTCATAAACCACAATATAACCAATTGTATAGGTACATAATTGAAAATGAAGCAGCATTAAATGAACGTTTATCTGATTCTAGAAATAATAATTGTAGAAGCAATATAATGAGGTCCTTACAAACAATGCTAAATAAATCTAATCCTTTTGTCAAATTATACAAAAGGGTGGGTGCAATTTTAGCTGAAGAGGAATTAAAAGCAGCCTCAGAAAATCGACCCAAATATTCGGTATCAATGCAGTTTTATAAACATAAATCTCTTGATTTGCGTCGGTATAACACACCATCAAATAATGAGGTAGCGGTCATTTTTGTAGGAGAAAACGGCGAACCTCCATTAAATATAGACTTCTCTGTACAAGAATATTCTCAACACTTAACTACACTCAAATCAACCAGTCCCAATATTGACCCTTTAGCCTTTCCTTTACTTTTTCCTAATGGAGAACTCGGATGGCATGAAAATCTTCAACACAGAGAAGAGAGACGAACTGCTCGAAGCCGTCTTACAATGTTACAATTTTATCAGTATAGACTTGCTGTTCGTAAAAATTTTAGCCCATTATTTTACGCCGAAAAACTTTTTCATGAATATTGTGTCTTGGCCTATGTTAGGATTAAATCTCAACGATTATTGTTTCTTCGAATGAATCAAAAACAGCTCAGAGCTGACAATTATAATATTTAGCTTAATTCAACAGCGTTCTAAAAAAACTTTATTCATTACAATAAAGCTATAAACAACGGAACTGCAGCCGTTTGAATGAGCCTCGGTAGCCTAATGGCTTAGCTACCGCTATGAGTTCAGCGCTACCGAGGCTCATTCAAACGGCTGCTGTTCCGTTGTTTATAGCTTTATCGTAATGAATAAAGTTTTTTTAGAACGCTGTTGAACTAAACTAAATAAGTAGATATTACTAATCGGTTCAGTAGATATTAATACAACCCGTACAATAGAATAGACCTGGCGGCCATCTTTGTCCCATACACTTAGGAAGTGACTACCGCACTTTTCATGTTCAGAAAAATATGCCGAATAAGCACATACCAATAATTCGTATGACGGAGAGATGTCCCACGGAAGTTTATTTTATTTGGCTCGGGGACTCTACTATTATTTTGATTGTTGATTTGAAATAAAAATTATTTGTGTAAACATTTTTGCAGTTTTTATTTAAGTACTATATTTATTAAACACAACGAACGAAGCCATGCGAATCTATGCTTGCTTATACCTTTAATATTCTTTGAGAACCGATGACTACAGAAATATCTACCTACATTTTGCACCTGGATGTATGTTATGAGTCAAATTTCACCCGAGCGAAGCCGGGTTTTCATCTAGTATTATTATAATGTGGGCAGAATTTTGTGTACTCTTAGATATTCTGTGGCAATACGCAAGTCTGAGTCTAAACCTAGTTTATGTGCAGTAGCAATTACTAGAAGCGTGCATTGTTAAACATATTGTTACACAAATCTGACTGACATACATTACAAATATTGTTCGAGTCACAAAAGTCATTGAGAGGTGGCATTGTCCAGCCCCCCGTAGCACATTTCGACATTGACATAAGACTAGCAACTCCCGTCCCACTGTCCAGGTTTATAAGAGCACAATGACATTGGGAGTTGGGAGTAGCTGCAAATTGTATGCAATGGTAGCAAGAGTAGCGTCTTGATATATGTATGTCAGGGCCTAAATTCTGCACAAACAAGTGAAATTAAAAAAAAACTTTTTAAAAACAAGCTTTTATTATTATTACCATCTATCATCATAAAGTACTCGTCAAGACCAATCAAATGAGCCCAAATTCGATGGGATTGCGTTGTTTAATTACGGAGTTCCTATGGCCACCTTCCAGCTCCATCGTCAGATCAGCTCGATGTCATAATAATATTGCATTGTCATCCAATTTATACATGCATGCAAAATTTCAGCTCATCGGATACCGGGAAGTGGGTCAAATTAAATTTGCAAGATTTGATTACAGACAGACAGACCGACAGACAACGGACAGGTGAAAGTAAATAAAAGCTTGTAATATTTTAGAAGGATATCACTTTACACTAATAGAATAAATGCGAAACTTTTTTTTTAAATATCACTTCTTATTACTGAAGCCAAAAGACTCATTGCCGATTTAGAATCCGATATATATAATCCGCATAGAATCCGATTCAATAGTATACACTCGCCCTGGGTCGTTCATGATGCAAAGAAAACCCATCGCTATCGCTATCTATACATCTATCTTTAACGGGGGCTGGCAAATAAACCAGCACGTCGAGGGGGTGGTCCCACTTAGAGGAAGAAACCTATACTCCTTCGGTTTGGGATATGCGATGCCAAGGAGCCTCATGCGTTTCGTAGCTAATACGTCGCATTCACATATAATGGGCACATAAAATTACCGGGGCTAGATTTCCTTTGTAGGACGACTAAGTGGGTACCCCCAACAGTGCCAATTATTCTACCCCTAAGCAGTGATGTGCAAACATTACTGTGCTTCAGTAGGTGGGCACTGTAGCTACCTACTGAAATTACTGGGCTGAAGAGTCTTAACACCTTATTATTCTTAAGTAAAAAGCGTTGGTGCTGTGTGGCACGAATTTTACATCAATTATAGGCAGCGTTATCTCTTACCAACAGGAGAGCGTCTTGCTCGTGTGTTCTTACTTCATTGCATAAAAAAATACTAGTGGAATTTTATCTCAAGGCGTGAATGTGTAACGAACAATCCAAAACAACCTTTTATTAATAGTATTAAAAAGTGTTTTTATTATTCTATATATAACAATGCTTTTTTTTATTATTCTCGTATATTTATTAGACAATAATAATAACATACATATTATTAGAAATTGTCAAAAAGACGGCCCGGGCCGTTTCCGGTGGAAATATACCAATAAAACGAGCTGCGTTTCCGCGTTGTATGGCGATAGATATTCTTTGCACCAGAAATTTTCAAATTAATATTACCACAGGAGAATTATCGGCAATTGAAGAGCTTACTAAACTTGTGATTTAAATCACTGAACTTTCACGTTAAGTCACATGTTCCATTATAGAGGTCAAAGGAATCCGAGTTTTCTCGACACTCTACGCCATGTTGTAGTGATAAGCTATCAGCAGAGTTTACTGCTCTTATAATCTTAGATACGGCTCTATTTGCCAAGAGACCTGCTCGGTTAATGCTAATATTTGCTTGACTCTAATTATTATCTAAAGTTATCTCCTACGAGGTTACATGATGGTGGAAAAATTTGGATAGAATGAGCGAATAACATTTTACAATTAATGTTGCGTAGGTTTTTTGGGTTTTTCAGTGAGAAAACGAGTAAATCAGGTGCCCGATAGTAAAACATTGTAAATATAACATACTAGCCTGTGGCTGTGGCTTTGCCCGCGTGGTAAAATCCTTTGTTAGCGGAGGTCTACATCATAAAACCTATCTACATTCCAAATTTCAAGCGAATCCGTTTAGTGGTTTGGGCTATGCGTTGATAGATCAATCAGTCACTCTTTCCTTTAATATATTTAGATTTAAAAAAAATCAATCCCTATGAGTTTCTTGCTAGTTCTTCTCATAGAGGTGCATTGTGAACGAGCGGTAGAGTATTAAAATACAAATAAAATGTAAAATTGCCTTGCAAAAGTGCTCCACTGTAGCCTATTTGAATAAATGAATTTTGAGTTTGAGTTTTATAGCGTAATGATTGCCCATTGTCCATACCTGACACAGTGCCATGAAAAAAAATTCAATCAAATGTTTTGAAGATGAGTGACGAGACGAGTAAGTCAGGTGCTCGATGGCAAGCATCATGATTGCCCATATAGGACACAGTGTTTTGGAGAATACAAAAATTGTACGCCGGAATACACATTGCGCTTGTCACCCGGAGATATTACGAGTATAGTTGTTAAATCTCATCATAATCATAATACCTAGTAATATCAATTATTAGTTATTATTTAATATTTAGTGTTAATTCCGCTCTAAGCACACACAACACAACACACAATAACACTAAATAATAACTAATAATTGTTGTGATGGATTTCCGCAAAGTAACGCCTAGTTCCATTAATTACCTAGTAATATCACTAAAACTAACATTATAATATGTACGGCCAATGTTAAACCAAGGGTGTAAGAGATTGCTTATGGAGATAAGGTCGCCAATGTTTTACTTCTAGTTTTAAGTTAAATATTTATAACCCTTTCAACTGGAGCGAACCGCGGCAGAACATTGGATAAGGGTGTAGTTATTAACCCATACGAGATCGCATAGCCATCATTGACTTCCTAGATCGGTAGTCAGAATTCCTGACTTATTATCATTGACTTCCTAGATCGGTAGTCAGAATTCCTGACTTATTATCATTGACTTCCTAGATCGGTAGACAGAATTCCTGACTTATTATTATTATACGTATCATTTAAAACTATATTTCAAAAAGTTTGTGTACCTACGGTAGGTAGACTTCCTATGCAGGGGTCGACTAGGTAGGTACCCCAACAGTGCCAGGTATTCTAATGCCTAAGCAGTAATGTGCAAACATTACTGTGCTTGGGTAGGAGGGCACTGTAGCTAGTTAAATTACTGGGCTGAAGAGACATAAAATATTGTGACTCTTGCGTAAGAAGCGTTGGCGCAGTACACCAAGAATTTTGCATCATTGTGAGAGGCAATGTACCTACCTACTGATTATAATTGCTCGCATTTGGACCACATTGCCGTCATCCGTGTTTCCCTAGAGTTACAACTTGGAAATCTTCAAGGCACGAGTGAATAGGTACCTTCCTAGACATCTTATATATTATCTTATATATATCTACCGCACGCACCATCAGCAGGGCTATTCAATCAGACTTAAACTGTCAGGGACCCGAACTGAAGACCGAATTGTCAAACATGCATGAAATGAATTTCAGTTCCCTGAAGAATAAGTGAAGAGGCTGGCGGGGTGTATGCACAGATGTATGTATGTATTCAAAAGTTTCAAGTCGTCTTGCTATACTCCCATGCGACTTGGTAGAGAGTAGAGGTACATAATTAAATGTAGGAACATTCAGGACTTAATAGAAGTACTTTAAAATAGACTAAATCTATCGATATACGTAACAGGTACTTGTATCGCGTAATATCATGTGGTAAACTGATAATTAAATTATCACATTTAAGTGCTTCGATATCATGAAAATCTTCAGTAACGAATTTCTATAATAAATTTACAGCACAAACAAGAATTTATTTCTTTTTAAAGTGATAAATATAGGTCTATAAAATATTAAAACAATGAAAACAATAAATTATAAGTTAATGATCTAATAAAATAAAAATAAAAGAAAATTCTTACCGCGCGCTCCATTTTCCGGTATCAATTCGCCATCTTGAATCACATGCTATCTCAGGTCATATTCAATACTATTATACTCTAATTTTAAATCGGCGTGTAACCAATCACAGATTACCTAATTATCATAAAAAATACCGAGGAAATTGAATCATTAATTAGAATTAAAATTAATACTTTTTACTATACAACAAAAACTAAAATAATAATGTGCTGAAAAACCGTACCACTGAAGACCACTTTTAATTTTATTTAAACTCGTTCTTTATCTAACTAATTACTGAAAACTCGTTAATTAATTCGTAATTCAATTTTGGCGTGGTTAAATTTGATGGAATGCACAAATTTGGTGATAAATGTGTTAAAAGTTGTTGAACGGTAAACCACGGTGGCGTCGGAAAGAAAAATGGCGGCAGGTGTAACAAGTCGTGAGTTATATAGAGGCTACCTGTGACGTCACACATATGGTTAGGTGTTAGGACTGCCTTATCGGCTTGAGCGCCGTTAAGACTTGAGGCCGATCTAAGAAAATTTGTAGTAGGAACAGTAATCTTGGGTAACTTTGAATCTTGGTATAACTTTGAACGAAATTTTAAAAATAGTTTAGTTAATTATTACATGGACAGATCGCTAAAGTAGGTACCTATTTAGAAAATATTTTAAGGATGCGTGTATTACGACACAGATTGTAATTAATATTTATTTTTATTAAAACAACTATGTTTCACCGGGGGTAGACTTCCTTTGCAGGAGGTCGACTAGGTGCGTACGCCAACAGTGTCAGTTATTCCACCGCCTGAGCAGTGATGTGCAAACATTACTGTGCTTCGGTGGGAGGGCATTGTAGCTAGTGAAATTACTGGGCTGAAGAGTTAACATCTTATGACTCTCAAGTAAGATGCGTTGGCGCATTGCACTGGGTAGCACTGTACTAATTATGGGCATCGTTATCTCTTACCATCAGGAGAGCGTCTTGCTCGTCTTCTTACTTCATTTTATAAAAAAAAAATGTTTCCATGCATTAAATAATTAAACCACATTAACAACCTTGACCAACCTTTGTTCAAAGTTAGATCAAATAGTTCAAAGTTACCCAAGATGACTGTACTTATATAATACTCTACTACGCTGTACTTTAGCCTATGTGTTATTATAGGATCTAAGCTATCTCTATACCACATTTCAGCTCCACCCGTCCACCCGTTTAGGCGTGAAAGAGTAACAAACATCCTGACATCCAGTCATCCAGACATTACAAACTTTCACGTTAATCTTACCTATATTATAAACGTGAAAGTTTGTAAGAATGGATGTCTGGATGTTTGTTACTCTTTCACGCCCAAACGGGTGGACAGATTGAGCTGAAATTTTTTATAGAGATAGCTTAGACCCTGGAATAACACATAGGCTACATAAGTACTGCGGGTAAAACCGCTGGGCGCAGCTAATATATTAGTAAGATTAGAAGTTTGTTTTTTTCGTAGGCTTCTATTGCAAAAGGTTGCCTAGAGAAGAACCACGTTAGTAAGTGCCAGTACTGTTTTCCTGATTGAAAGGAAATATACACTCTCCCAGAGAGCCTATTGGCTAATTCTCACCCACTACGATTGATGACAACTTCAATGTGTAAATTGCTGCGTTTGTTATTTTACGCCATTTTTACACACATTAATGAGGAGTGAGGAGGTTTCAAAATTCAAAGTTGTTTATTTTGCGAAAGTAGGTACAAATAGATCTTATGAATATTATAAGCCCCGTCTCCAGCTACTTTTTTGGTCTACACTCTCACCAAAAACACGTCAACACACAGCAAAATTCCCCTACATAAAAAAAAAATTAATAATGTCTATGCTTCAAGCTTCAACAAATGTTTTTGCTTTGTTTATTCATTTATTTATTTACTAGCTGAGCCCGGCGGTAACCTTCAACAAATGTTTTTGCTTTCCATAGCCGATGGAAAGCAAAAACATTTGTTGAAGCTTGAAGCATAGACATTTTTTTTTTGTGTAGGGGAATTTTGTTGTATGTTGGCGTGTTTTTGTTGAGAGTGTAGAAAAAAAAAGTAGCTGGAGACGCGGCTTTAGACTAACATAAATCCGCTACAATCAGCTTTCTGGCATGCAAAATTATAAATAGTAGTAAATGTCTGGTTGTCAATATTTCATTAATATTATTGTAAGGAATATTATATTATAACATTTTAGAATTAATACAAATTTAAATAAAATAAGTAAACAAGTCTTCAAGGCACGAGTGAATAGGTACCTTTCTAGGCATCTTACGTGATCCATCGTCGACCGCATTTTCACTTTCCATCAGGTGGGATGTGGTCAAACGTAGGCCTATCTCGTATAAAAAAAACAAGAATGGCAAATAGCTTTATCTTGAAGAAACTCATGTATGTTATAGTATGCTTTGCCTACGGGGTACATGCTTGAGCTTAGTCTTAAGTCTTAAATGTGTTCATGTCATTACACACTAGGATTAAGCAAGTAATGTACGCAATTTTGTCTATCATCATCATCATCTCAGCCATTGGACGTCCACTGCTGAACATAGGCCTCCCCTTTGGACTTCCATATGTACCGGTTGGAAGCGACCTGCATCCAGCGTCTTCCGGCGACCTTTATAAGGTCATCTGTCCACCTTGTGGGTGGACGTCCTACGCTTCGTTTGCTAGTCCGTGGTCTCCACTCGAGCACTTTTCGACCCCATCGGCCATTCGCTCTGCGCGCTATGTAATTTTGTCTATGGATTCTAGTATTTTACATGTCGTTTGGAGATAGCCAATAGGCCCTCAGTAGTGATATCGAGTGAAAGCGCAGAATTTTTAATTTCTTAAGAATATGTGGCACTATGTGATAAGAATAGATAGAATAGGGTTTTTCAAAGTATTTTTTCTTAAATTTTGTTGTTAAAAATATTGTCGTGTCAAGCGACGCGACGTGTCATGGTTTTGACATGAATTTAGTTGTGAATAACCCCTCTTACTTAACTGATTGTTAAATAATAACAAATAGCAATTTTATATGTTATGCCTAACTTAAGGAAAGCTAGGCTTTTCAGATGCAAATGTTTAGTTAACTCCTAGAACCCAGCTTTCCTTTGAAACAATGAAAATTGAAAGTATTTCCCTGGTTGCATACATATTTTATAGGTTTTAGCCATGTAGTCTATATTTATGTATATTATTTTCTACTAGTAGACCCGTGCGCACATCGTAGCACGTAACAGAAAATTATCAATGTTTCTCTACTATACCTATCTTACTAATATTATAAACGTGAAAGTTTGTAAGAATGGATGTCTGGATGTTTGTTACTCTTTCACGCCTAAACGGGTGGACCGATTGAGTTGAAATTTTGTATAGAGATAGCTTAGACCCTGGAATAACACATAGGCTACATAAGTACCTACTGCGGGGCTAGGCGCAGCAAGTGTTATGCATATAAACCTTCCTCTTGAATCACCCTATCTATTAAATACCACTTCCAAATTCGGTGGATAGTTTTAAAGATTATATAAGCGCACATAGAGACAGACTGGAAGCAACTTATTGCCTTACTTATACCTAATACCTATATTGTAAAGATTTTTAAATTCACTTCTTGTATATGTACAACTAGCTGCGCCCAGCGGTTTTACCCGCTGTACTATAGCCTATATTTTATTCGAGGGTCTTATCTATCTCTATACCAAATTTCAGCTCCATCGGTTCACCCGTTGAGCCATGAAAGAGTAACAAACATACATCCAGACATCCATTCTTACAAACTTTCACGTTTATAATATGTTAGTGTGATAAAATTAACAATACATCAAAAAGAAAAAAAAATATTAGGTTTGTTACATTTAAAAAGTAAACAGTGTTTGACCTCAGAGGTATTTGACCCCAAACTTCCCTGCTGAGTCCCATATCACAATGGAGTATAGCGCCGCGCCATGTATGATTTAGCTTCCGTAAGCTCGTGACTGGCGCTTACGCACTACATTCTAGAGGTATTATGATCTGTGGGTATAGTGCTTAGTGCAGTCACTAAGCGACACAAGTGAAATAAAAAAAAATAAAACCGGTCAAGTACGAGTAGGACTCGAGCGCCGAGGGTTCCGTACAAACCTACGGGTTTCTACGGAACCCTAAGGAAAAGTGGGTATCTTATTATCTTATTAATATTATAAAAGCGAAAGTTTGTGTGTATGTGTGGTAGTGTGTGAGTGTGTGTGTGTGTGTGTGTATGTTTGTTACTTCTTCACGCTTAAACGGATGAACCGATTGACTTAAAATTTGGTATGAAGATAGCTGAGACTCTGGAATAACACATAGGCTACTTTTTATCCTGATAAAAGAAACAATTTTAGTAAAAAATCCAATAAATTAAAAAAATGACAGTTCTGAAATTTGACAATTAATTGTCATTTTGACATTTTCGATTTTCAATTGTTTTTGAGAAATTTGACAATTAATTGTCATTTTGACGTATTCGGTTTGGTTTTCGGTGAAGTTAGGATTTAAAAAAATTATTTAGATTTTTTATAAAACTCTTTATTCTGAAAGTTCAACTAATGAAAATTATCCAAATCCAAATCACACCTACATCCGTTTAGACACCATACCTGATATTAGTAATCTAGAGGTATACAAAGCCATATTGTCAATGCATTACAATCGCAGCCCCGGTGAAGATGGAATCACTACTGAAGCACTAAAAATTGGTCTACCTACACTACTTCCTCACATTACAAAATTTTTCAATAGTATTTTAGATTCAGGAAATATACCACCGAACATGTGTCACTCCAACATAGTTCTACTTCACAAGAAAGGAAACAAAAATGAAATTAGCAACTATCGCCCAATTAGTCTTATCTCACATTTATATAAAGCATTTATTAAAGTTATTTTGAACCGAATAGACGTAAAACTTGATACCGAACAACCACCGGAACAAGCTGGATTTCGACACTCGTTTTCGACAACAGACCATCTTCAAACCCTTAACCAAATACTTGAAAAATACTCAGAGTTTAATCAACCTCTTTACCTTGCATTCGTTGATTATACGAAGGCTTTTGACAGTGTCCACCAAGCTGCAATATTCACCGCTCTCCGTAACCAAAATCTTGATGAAACCTACATTAATCTTCTGAAAACCATTTACAACAATAGTTCAGCTAACATAAAACTCAACACTAACACAGGCCCTACGTTCCCAATTAAAAAAGGCGTAAAACAGGGTGACCCGCTCTCACCCAAATTATTTACATCTGCACTCGAAGAGATCTTCAGAATGTTGAACGACTCTTGGGTCAATGAGGGCATTGAAATCGGTAATAAAAGGTTAACAAACCTTAGATTTACTGATGATATTGTCCTTTTTGCCCCTTCAGCTCTCCAACTCCAGACTATGCTACAAGAACTTAGCGCTGCAAGCCTCGAGGTGGGATTAGCAATGAATCGGTCCAAAACTCAGGTAATGCAAAAATCACGAAGCGCAAGATCGAGGTAGATGGGGAACAAATAAACTATGTCGATGAGTATGTCTACTTGGGCCAGTTAGTCTCTTTCGAAAATAGGCAAGAAAAAGAAATCAGTCGCCGTATCGATAACGCCTGGAAGAGCTACTGGTCCATGAAGATGCTAATGAAGGGGGACCTACCGATCTCCCTGAAGCGCAAGCTTATCGACATGTGTATTCTCCCCATCCTAACTTACGGTGCCCAGACCTGGTCATTGACCGAGTTGCAGAAATTCCACCTTGGGGTTTGCCAACGAGCAATGGAGCGCAGCATCCTGGGGATCAAAAGGACAGATAGAGTGCGCAACACCGTCATAAGAGCGAAGACGGGAGTCACAGATGTTGGCTACAAATCAGCAAAGCTAAAATGGGAATGGGCGGGTCACGTTAGTCGTATGCACCCCGACCGCTGGGCAAAGATCTCTACAGAATGGGTACCCAGAGAAAAGCGACGCCGCCGAGGCCGGCCTAAGAAACGATGGCGAGATGATTTGGACGCGCATCAGATCGGGTGGGCTGAGGTGGCGCAGGAAAGAGATAAGTGGAAGGATTTGGGGGAGGTCTTTGCCCAGCAGTGGGACAGTACAGACTAAACAAAAAAAAAAAAAAAAAAAAATTAGATTTTAAATTTTTTCCAAATTCGGTTTCTAATTCGGTTCGGTTTTTTTTCCACAGTCGGTTTCTTATTCGGTTCGGTTTTCGGTGAAGTTAGGATTGACAAATTTATTTCGATTTCCATTTTTTACAAATTCGGTTTCTAATTCGGTTCGGTTTTTTTCCAAATTCGGTTTCTTATTCGGTTCGGTTTTCGGTGAAGTTATGATTTGACAAATTTATTTCGATTTCCATTTTTTCAAAATTCGGTTTCTAATTCGGTTCGATTTTTTTCCAAATTCGGTTTGTTATTCGGTTCGGTTTTCGGTGAAGTTAGGATTTGACAAATTTATTTCGATTTCCATTTTTTCCAAATTCAGTTTCTAATTCGGTTCGGTTTTTTTCCAAATTCGGTTTCTTATTCGGTTCGGTTTTCGGTGAAGTAAGGATTTGACAAATTTATTTCGATTTAATTTTTTTCTAAATTCGGTTTCTAATTCGGTTCGGTTTTTTTTCCAAAGTCGGTTTCTTATTCGGTTCGGTTTTCGGTGAAGTAAGGATTTGACAAATTTATTTCAATTTTCCATTTTTTCCAAATTCGGTTTGTAATTCGGTTCGGTTTTTTTTCCAAATTCGGTGTCTTATTCGGTTCGGTTTTCGGTGAAGTAAGGATTTGATAAATTTATTTTGATTTTCCATTTTTTCCAAATTCTGTTTCTTATTCGGTTCGGTTTTCGGTGAAGTTAGGATTTGACAAATTTATTTCGATTTCCATTTTTTCCAAATTCGGTTTCTAATTCGGTTCGGTTTTTTACAAATTAGGTTTCTTATTCGGTTCAGTTTTCGGTGAAGTTAGAATTTGACAAATTTATTTCGATTTTCCATTTTTTCCAAATTCGGTTTCTTATTCGGTTCGGTTTTCGGTGAAGTTAGGATTTGACAAATTTATTTGGATTTAATTTTTTTCCAAATTCAGTTTCTAATTCGGTTCGGTTTTTTTTCCAAAGTCGGTTTCTTATTCGGTTCGGTTTTCGGTGAAGTAAGGATTTGACAAATTTATTTCGATTTTCCATTTTTTCCAAATTCCGTTTCTAATTAGGTTCGGTTTTTTTCCAAATTTGGTGTCTTATTCGGTTCGGTTTTCGGTGAAGTAAGGATTTGACAAATTTATTTCGATTTTCCATTTCTTCCAAATTCGGTTTCTTATTCGGTTCGGTTTTCGGTGAAGTAAGGATTTGACAAATTTATTTCGATTTTCCATTTTTTACAAATTCGGTTTCTTATTCGGTTCGGTTTTCGGTGAAGTTAGGATTTGACAAATTTATTTTCTTCCATTATTTCCAAATTCGATTTCTTATTCGGTTCGGTTTTCGGTGAAGTAAGGATTTGAAAAAATTATTTCGATTTCCATTTTTTCCAAATTCTATATACTGTAGGTTTTGATTTTTTGAGAGTAGTTGCGAGTTTAAAATTACGACTAAAATTGCTGTTTCTTTTGAATGCGTTGACATAGAGGTTTGATTTTATTACAGTTTAAAGGTATTATAGACTTGAGTATTTGATATGAATTTCAATTTAATACGTTTACGCGTTCATGAGAAAAAGGGTAGTAGGTATAAAATTATTCAAAATATTTTTTTCATATGATGCAAATATTTTTTTTTGATTTTCGCAATGTTTCTTTTATCTGTGCTCTAAGGAGTTGTTTCGTGCCAAATTTCAAGATTCTGAGTTCACGGGAAGTGCCCCGTAGGTTTTGATTTATTTGGTAATGTCGAAAATTTGCTGAAATTTGCAACATATTCGACTATATCTTTTGATTGCGTTGGCCTAGAAGTTTGAAATTTTCACAGCTCTAAGAGGCAATAGACCTTAGTATTTCCTATAAATTTCAGCTTGTTACCTCCACGCGTTCCTGAGAAAAAGGGTCTTGACAGACAGACGGACAGACAACAAAGTGATCCTATAAGGGTTCCGTTTTTCCTTTTGAGGTACGGAACCCTAAAAAAACTTTTTACAAACATGCTTTTATTATTAATTACTTTTAGGATTTTTAAGGTAAGGAAATCACAACAAATTAATTATTCATTTTATTTATTCATATAACTACGATTCATTATTTGTACCAGGTAGCGTGATGACACATTTTTCCTTTTTTTACGAAGGACAACAAGAAATATTTCGTTATCTTATTTTACTTACTAAATTAAACAAAAAATATCTCCTACATTCAAAATATACCAGATACACATAAATGTGGCGCTAGTGTCTTTGAGTTACGACATTTTTTCAACATTCTAGTGTGGGGTAATTTAGTTCTAATTCTCGCCACATTCACAATGATCATAGTCAGTTTTAAGATTTTCAGCATCTAGCGACCCCGTTTTCTGTATCTTTATTCTTTATATCAGTTAATAGTTAATATCTACTGATAAGCAATGTAAACTGTCAGTCCGTGTGTATAAATGTACGTAATCAAATAACTCTGCACGTAACTAAGAGTTTTGTAATGTTTTCTTGAATAAATATTGTAAAATAATGACAAGAAATTACTGTTTGTAGTTCAAGAAAATTGTCGATAGAGGCGCTGGTGGCTTAATGAGAAATTATTCAATTTTTGTATTTAGCGCTTCACTATTAACATGTAGTATATAAGCATTAACAATCCTTGTGATTTTAAAACATTTACCTAACTTAGTTTTACTAATATAAAAGCTCTACATAATAAAGTAATTAGTAATATTGTGATTGTAGAAAAGTATTAAAGACAGTTAAAAGAAAATTCCGCCAGAGGCGCTGATAGTTAAGACTTATCCAACTTATGTTAAATTAAATTCATATTTTATGAGGCCATTGCTGACCATGATTGGATAATATTTTAAAGTTAAAAATGATAAATAATATTATTATCCTTATTTTGTTTAATAACGAAACTGCTCGACTCGAATCAGGTGCGGATCCAGACCATGATTTTGGGGGGGGTCATCGGCTAGAATATTTTTGCAGACATATTAAGCGTAGTCTTGAAAATCTTACATTTTTCAGCACGAATGATGTGCGTTTAGCTTGCTTCAAGTGGCAAGAAACCTAAATATTCTTATTTATAGAGCGCGAGCAGCTCGCTGCGAGCGCCGAGAATATTTTGGATTTTTCAGCACGAATGATGTGCGTTTAGCTTGCTTCAAGTGGCAAGAAACCTAAATATTCTTATTTATAGAGCGCGAGCAGCTTGCTGCGAGCGCCGAGAAAATTTTGGATTTTTCAGCACGAATGATGTGCGTTTAGCTTGCTCCGAGTGGCAATGAAACTAAATATTCTTATATTTATAGAAAGAGCGAGCAGCTCGCTGCGAGTGGCGAGAAAATTTTGAATTTTTCAGCACGAACGATGTGCGTTTTGCTTGCACCAAGTGGCAAGGAACCTAAATATTCTTATTTATCTCGCAGCGAGCTGCGAGCGCCGAGAAAATTTTGGATTTTTCAGCACGAATGATGTGCATTTAGCTTGCTCCGAGTGGCAATGAAACTAAATATTTTTATATTTATAGAGAGCGAGTAGCTCGCTGCGAGCGCCGAGAAAATTTTGAATTTTTCAGCACGAATTATGTGCGTTTAGTTTGCTTCAAGTGGCAAGGAACCTAAATATTCTTATTTATAGAGCGCGAGCAGCTTGCTGCGAGTGCCGAGAAAATTTTGAACTTTTTAGCACGAACCAACGACGTAAGAGCCAACTAGAGAACATTTTGTATTTTTATGTGCAAAAGATGTAATTTTCTTAGCTCGTTCACACAAAATCATAGTCATTTTTATTAGAGCGCAAGCAGTTAACGTCGAGAAAATTTTAAAACCTGTGTGTATCCACTGATTTCGCACCAAGCACCAAGAAAAACATAAGTATATAATCCTAACCACGAAAGGTACGTTTTGTTTAGTTTGTTATCAGAAAGCGAGCGTTAAGCAAATTTTAATATTATTTCTAATAAGAAGGCGAGCAGCTTTCTGCTATCGCAAAGAAAAATAATAATGCCTGACCTGAGTAAAAATGTACGTTTAGCTCGCTCCAAAGCAAGAAAATAAAATATTTTGACCAATAAAGCCAGAATTTTTTTATAACTTTGACCTCGAAAAGAACCGATTTAGTCGTCGACTACAATCAAAAAATAAATCCTAGAAGTTTTGTGAACGCTCATAAATTGTACTGGTAAGTAATTCAAATTATATGAAAGGCGCGCAACTTACTTAATCCAAATGCCAAAAAAATGACTATTATACACGCGCGAGCAGCTTGCTGCAAGCGCAAAGACTTAGCTGCAAAGACGACATAAAGCGCGAACAGCTTTCAGCAGTTAATATAATCCAATTAATCCTAAATATGAAAGATGCTGTGCAGCTTGCTACGAAAACCTACGGATAATTCGTAGGCGAGGGCCGAAAAAAAATGTAGGTAGCTATGGTAAAAAAATAATTAAAACAGCGAAACAATTTTATGAACTTTTACGTAGAGCTTGCTGCTTAGAGAAAATTTCCTAATTCTAACTATGAATGTAGCGTAAAACCAGTCGATAAGATCGGATTTTTTTTCCGACTAGGATTTTGGGGGGGGTCATTACCCCCTTGACCCCCCCCCCCTGGATCCGCGCCTGACTCGAATCTCATCGTATTTTTTGTTGTGTATATGTTACCGGCCAAACCCGATTTCCGGACAAACTATTTTATCCTAGGCTAAACTAGTTTGTCCTATACGCGATAGGATAAACTAGTTTGGCCTAGGCTAAACTAGTTTATCCTAAGGCTGATAGGACGAACTAGTTTAGCCTAGGCTAAACTAGTTTGTCCTGAAATCGGGTTTGGCCGGTAACATATATAATGACATCAGCTTAAAATAGCGCCATCTATTCAGCACGCGTGTCAACTTTGTTTTAGTTATTTTTCCCTGAAATTGACATCAAGAACGAACTAATTAATTTTTATTATGTTGGCCAACTTCTCTGTGATACCATATATGGGTTTTCATTTTGGTAGAAAATATTTTCATTACCTAACCCTTTAACCGCCACCGTCGGATATATCCGACAAGCCTGTTCTGTTACGTAACCGCCAGAGTCGTATATTTCCGACGAGTCGTATATTTCCGACTGCACTTTAAATCATAACACTGTATTTTATAAAACTATACTCGTAATTAGATAAATAGTGAATAAAGTTATGATTTACAGTTGGTTTTATGCTTCTCTCCCAAATAGAATAAATATTAGACATCACTTTTATTGTAGGTATTTATAATTCTAAAAACTTGCCTGGCGCTAGGGGCACGACAAGTGATTTTAAGTCTGGCGGTTAAAGGGTTAGATTTTAGAGAATAATCGCTGTTTTACACTCCCAAAAACAACTTTTCGTGTACATTTGTACACCACAGTAGGTACCACTATTATTAAATTTTATTTTGTCAACAAAATAAAAAGAAAATAATCTTTATATATCTCGATGAAATAATCAAACAAAATTCAAAACAGAAAATGTTTTTAATACGTACTGGGAAATCGCGAAAATTTGCGTAATATTATGAAATATAGAAAAAAAATGACGTTTGCTAATTTGACAGTTGTCAGATGTCATCAGCAGCCCAATGTCAATGACCCAACAAATTTTAGTTGTCAAAAAGTGAACAAAGGTGGAGGACGTTTCCCTCGTTGCAAAAAAATTGGAAATTCCATAACGAAATCGTTAAAACGTGGAATTAGAGACAGTAGGAACCGTGATGTAAGAGCTCGAGAAAAACGATCTCATGTCATATTCAACACCTTCTTACCTACAGGCGAAAGTAATTAACGTTTATGAAAACTGGTACATGAAAGGAAAACCCAAATCTTGCAGTGCCAGAAAACTTTACAGCGGAATCATGTCGTTAAATCATTTAAAAGTTGCATATTCAGCGTCCACGCTTCAGGATTTGACTGTAAATACTAAATCTAAGCTTAGTGATGGACAAAATATCGTGAGTCAAAGTGAAGATAGGATCACTTTAGTGGTTGATAATACTCGTTTTGTGGTAGATCCTGCCCAGTTTACAGCACATCCAAATACCATGCTTGGAAGAATGTTCAGTTCTGGTAAGAATAACTGGAGAATTTAAACTCTTTTGTCGTAAACTTTTGATATTACTCATACATACTGACTGATTAATTATGTATGTTAAACTCTTTATTCAAAGCTATTTAGAGATTGTTCAATGATTGCTAAGTACAAAGACCTGAGTCAACAGTATGATGAGGTCTTTGATACTATGATAATTTAACTTACATAAAAATAGTTGATAATTAGTTTTGCTTAACATATTCTTTCTCCGAAGAAAAGCACCTGTTTAGAACTTTCATTGAACAGAAAGTGTATAATTGACAAATACATAAATTTCCACCTAAAAATCTGACCATTGAATTTTATTCATATAACAAAGACTTATATGAAAAATTGCTGCTTCAAATGATATGTACCTCCATGATTTTAAGATAGACTTTTAAAATTTTTGATTTAACTTTGACACCAAATACACACACACACACACACACATAATCCTCCGAATACACATGATATTGTGCCCAGGGTTAAAAATATTACTAAAATTTTATGCAAGTTGTACTTGTATTTACTTTACTTTAAATCATAGATATTATTAGATATGATTTCATCTGTAATGTAAAATGCATTAATTCAAATATGCTACAAATGTAAGAATTTTGTTCTACGGATAGTTCAACTCTTTCATTATACAGGTATAAACTTCACACATCCAAACGAAGCGGGCGAGTACGAAGTAGCAGAAGGCATATCGGCAACAATATTCCGAGCGATACTAGAATACTACCGCGGAGGCACTATACGATGTCCACCTACCGTCTCGGTGCAGGAACTGAGGGAGGCCTGTGATTATTTACTGGTGCCGTTTGATGCTAGCACGGTTAGGTGTCAGGTAAGACTATAGTTACATATCACTGGTTTTTTTTTTTTTTTTTTTTTTTTAATAAACTATATTATACTGCCGCTCTGGCTTATGCGGCACCATTATATCCTCACATTAAAATAATCTCCATAATATTACTTACAATTTTCAACTTAACTATGTACATGCTTAAATTAATTATTACTAATGTACCTGATATCTATTATATTGTAACGTGTTTTTTTTTTTTTTTTTTTTTTCTGACCTCTATTTTTTAATTGTTCTTATTATTATTATTTTTTCCATCTTTTTTTTTTTTTTTTTTTTTTTTTACATATCACTGGTGTCAGGTAAGACTATAGTTACATGTCACTATCATCATCATCCCACGTTTGTCCACTGCTGGACATAGGGCATGGCACGCCACTCAACTCTGTCCTCTGTCTTCCTCCTCCACCCGCTCCCCGCGACCTTCCGGATATTGTCACCCCATCTCGCCCAAGGACACCCTACACTACGTTTGCCGAGACGCGGTCTCCACTCTAGAACCCGTAGACCCCATCGGTGATCGGTTCTGCGGCAAATGTGACCAGCCCATTGCCACTTCAACTTGCTAATCACTATCACTACATAGTATGAAACTACGCAATAGATATTAGAGTACTACCGCCGAGGCACTATAGTGACCACCAACTGTCTCGGTGCAGGAACTGAGGAAGGCTTGTGATATTTACTGGTGCCGTTTGATGCCAGCACTGTTAGGTGTCAGGTGAGACCATAATCACTCACTTGAAGATTTGGAAGTTCTTAGAAGCTACGGCATGTACTATGAGTTCGAATCCTGGCCCAATGACTTAAAATAGTTATCTATGTGCGGTTTTTCCACTCGTTTTACTGGTGGTAGGCCATCGGCCATGGCTAGTTACCACCCACTGGACAAAACCGTGTCGCCAAACAGTTAACAGTGTTCCTGCTTGATACAGCAGAGATTTATCCCACCTTCTAGGTATAGTCTGCTTCTATCTACGGCCGCATCATCATTCAACATCGGTTCATGCGTTCTCGACTATATAATCTTTAAAAACAGAATAAAATAAAAGAACTCATAACCTTTCCTTTTCTTCAATCAATCAATTCAATACAATACAATAAACTTACCCCCGACGCCTCAAGAGAAAACACATAGTCAATGCTACTAGCTAGTCTAGATAGCTGAAACATTGAAGTAGTCCCTATGGAGAGGCACTTAAAAAGCCATAATTGACTGCAACACATCGCTTATAGTCGCAAGACTGATCGCAGATAACCACAAAGAAAAAAAAATCTATTCAATTCTTCATCAATTTTAAAATTCCAATACTTGACTTTCTAAAGTACCAATAATATATTATTTATTTCAGAATCTCCGAGGTCTTCTCCACGAGTTATCAAATGAAGGTGCCCGATGTCAATTTGAATCATTCCTTGACTCGCTCATACTACCGTTGATGGTAGAGTCTGCGAGACGGGGGGACAGGTAGTATTTTATATATTTATTGTATTTCAAGCAATTTCAGAGTTTATAGCTTCCTTGGTCACTCTTGGCCTTGAGATTTCTACAACCCCTTATACAATCTTACTAATATAATAAACTCGAAAGTTTGTAAGATTTGATGTCTGGATGTTTGTTACTCTTTTACCTAAACGGGTGGACAGATTGAGCTGAAATTTGGTATAGAGATAGCTTAGACCCTGGAATAACACATAGGCTATAGAACAGCGGGTAAAACCGCTGGGAATATCTAGTTCTCTATAATATATTGACCTAAATATTGATATCTTGCATGCAAGCTAGTAGATTTAAAAATCTGCCTGAAAATGTGTTTGAGTGTGAATTTATGGGAATAATTTTTCATGGTATTCAAATAATTTGCCAAAATTTGTTAATTCTCCTATATGTTTACAAAGAAAGAATTAGATTTTAAGTTTTAATATAAAATCAGTTGTACGTTTGTGCAATTATCAATTTAGATTAAAATGCTATAAATACTAAACCGATTTTAAGAAGAAATGGATTCATCCCAAATTGGCCAAACTTGAGCAACAAATAACAATATTCAAAATTGGACTACTCTCTATAAATATACGTGGTCATAAAAAACGCGTCGACATGTAAACCTCGGTTTTTTTTGTTGGTTAAAAAGATTTACGAGTTACATTCCAATTTGAACAGATGTCTTTAGTCTACCAAAAGTATTTAAGGTCGTAAATGTCCGAGGTCACGGCCTTTCACCCCCTCTGAAAGGTCTTTCACCCATTTGTCTCAGACGTCTGGCGTGAGTCATTCACCTACTCACCTTAATGCGAATGAACTGGATGTATTACTCTGATCTATGGAATGAGCGGCTTTTGTCTTTGATGATAATATGAGAGCTTCAAAAGCAAGTGAATTTACTTTGATGATAACGTGCTTTTGTTTTACGCGTGCTTTTGCGATAATAATAAAATTGAGTAAGAATCGAAGCTCATTGCATATTCTTAGGGTAGACGGTAGACCGGCAGGGCTATTCACTTATCCGTTAGCACTGATGCCAGATTGGGGGGAAACACCCCAAATTTTGGGGTTTTAAAAGCCATGGGGGGATTTTTGGGGGGACAAATCATTTATTTCGGCGCTCACAGCTAGCTGCTCACGCAATTGAGAAAATTTCTAATTTTCTCATCGCTTCAGAACGAATCGATCGCACATGATTTAAGGTTTAAATGTGCAAAAAGTTAACTTTTAAAAAATCTACCTACCTGCCCCCCCTCCCCCCGAATTTTCAAAAATGTATGAAATGACGTATTACGTACGACGTATCAATTATATAATACGTCATTTCATAAATTTTTGACAATTCGGTCTTCGGTTCGGTACCCTGACGGATAAGTGAATATCCCTGCAGAGGGTCTTTTGGCTATTATATCAATATCTAGAAAGGTATAGAAAGGAAAACGTGCCGTTTTCATGCTTTGCAGCACAAGGTATGGTTGAATCTTGTATAGAGATCTTTGGAGTACGGTTAAAGATCTTTATTTCTCAGAAGAATTTAACAATTCACTTATTGAGAAAATACAGTATTTATCTAAACTAAATAAATAGTGGCGGTAGGCGTAAGTGAGTAAACAAAAGCTAAATACAGCAGTAGTGTAGTAGGTACTTACTATCTTGATTATTTTGCATACAAAATAAACATAAAATTACAAAGCTGATTAAAATTACCGGGGGTAGACTTCCTTTGCAGGAGGTCGTCTAGGTGGGTACCCCAACAGTGCCAGTTATTCTACCGCCTGAGCAGTGATGTGCAAACATTACTGTGCTTCGGTAGGAGGGCACTGTAGCTAGTGTAATTACTGGGCTAAAGAGTCTTAACATCTTATGACTCTTGAGTGAGAAGCGTTGGTGCAGTGCTCCTAGAATTTCACATAATTGTGAAATCCTAGGTAACACTGTACTGATTATGGGCAGCCGTTATCTCTTAACATCAGGAGAGCGTCTTGCTCGTCTTCTACTTCATCACATAAAAAAAAAAAAAAAAAAAAAATAATTAACAATAACATAATATTACTGTTATTTAAATCTATTTCCAAAACAAAACGACTAAAAATCAGTAAAATGTGGGTAGTTCAATCGGCTGATGGATGTAGCTGTCATGAAGAATTATTGTTTATTAAGGCTGTTTTTAAAGTATAAGAGTATAGCGATTTTCGATTTAGAGTGTTTTTTTAATGTTATAATAATATATGGAGTAAAATAACGAACGCAGTAATGTACATTGAAGTAATTGTCATCTATCTTAGTGGGTGTGAATTAGCCAATGGATCCGCATAATATGGTCTCGTATAGTAACCATACTATTGTATATTCCAGAGAGTGCCACATAGTAGTCCTGCTTGACGACGACTCGGTAGAGTGGGACGAGGAATACCCCCCACAGATGGGCGACGAATACAGTCAGACGGTACTGTCTACGCCGTTGTTTAGGTTCTTCAAATATATCGAGAATAGGTGAGTGTTTTCACTAGTTCATGGGAGATTAGTAGCCTAAATAGCACTTCATTGATTTCACATAGTTTGAGCCAAAGGTGTAATTTTTTTTTTCATAATTAAAATAATTTATTCAAGTAAGACACATAAATAGCACTTTTGCACGTCAATTAATTGGCGGTCTTATCGCTTAGAGTGAATAGTATTTTAGACTAGGAATATTGTCTACATTTTTCATTTTCAACATTACTGTGCTTCGGTAGGAGGGCACTGTAGCTAGTGAAATTACTGGACTGAAGAGTCTTAACATCTTATGACTCGACGATCGTCTTACTCTTACTTCTTTGTATAACTCCTGTATAACTGTGTATAACTCCTGCTAGACGACGACTCGGTAGAGTGGGACGAGGAATACCCCCCACAGATGGGCGACGAATACAGTCAGACAGTACTGTCCACGCCGTTGTTTAGGTTCTTCAAATATATCGAGAATAGGTGAGTGTTTTGTCTACCTCAGAAAAGAATTTCCTAGACAAAGATAATGGAGATGGAAGACTGATCGTCTGACAATTTTACTTATACCGAGGATTCTGTACTGAGTACCCGGGTTCAAAGTGACTTCATTTTTAGTTGTTTTTAATTTTTTTTGCATATTTTACGGTGTATAATCAAGAGTTATCTATTCATTCAGACTCTTGACGCATATGTATGTCACACAAAAATAAATTTCATTTAAGAATGAAATGAAATTAAATGAAAACAATATTTTTTGAATTAGAACAAAAGATTGCCCGCCTCTCTTACTTTCTTTAATAACAAATTTCTAAAACATATATTCCTTTCCTGCTTGGTTGTGTGGAAGAGATCGCTATTAGCGATAAGACCGCCAATTGCGACACTGTTCAATTTAAAATGTATTAATGCTGTATATTGTTTGTAATTTTTTGTGTGCAATAAAATGTTATCTATCTATCAAATTTATATATTTCAGGGACGTAGCAAAACAAGTCATGAAAGAGCGCGGCCTAAAGAAAATCCGTCTCGGCGTAGAAGGCTACCCCACATACAAGGAAAAGGTCCGAAAAAGACCTGGGAGTCGTCCTGAAGTCATTTACAACTATGTTCAACGGCCCTTCATTCATATGTCTTGGGAAAAAGAGGAAGCGAAAAGCAGACATGTTGACTTTCAGTGCTTCAAATCTAAGTCGGTCACTAATCTGGCTGAGGCGACCGCTGATCCTATTATTGGTGAGTAATTTTCACATTTATAATATTAGTACACATACAGACACATTTATAATATTAGTACACACACAGATAAATACAGACACAGATATCCATACATATACAGACACACAAATACACATTTATAATATAAGTACACAGACACACATAATATAAGGAACCACACAGACACATGCAGACACAAATATGTACAGACACACAAAGACACATAATATTAGTACACATACAGATACGGCTCATTTATTTTCGTATTTACAATATTAGTAGAATGAAAGTTTGTGTGTTTGTATGTTTCTTCTGTCTCCACACCTAAACTGTTCAACCGATCGAGTTGAAACTTGGTATGTAGATATAGTTTGGTCATATACCTACAACTATGTTCAGCGGCCCTTCATTCATATGTCTTGGAAAAAGGAGGCGAAGGCAGGGAGAACGAAGAGTATATCAAAGATTTTAGTTTTATATTTAATTTATAAGATTAGATCAATCAGTGCAGCCGGTTTTGGCGTGGCACACATAAAAATAATAAAAAAATCAATTAACGGTCTTATCGCATGAAGCAATGTCTTACAGACAACAGGGTCGGAAGGAATTTTGAGAACATCTTTTATATAGAGTTATATTGATTTTCACTATTTTATTTCAGAATTACCTCAATCGATTGTATGCAGAGAGCCACCAATAAGGACTGAAGACGAGTGACATACGCCGCGCGGCGTCTGCGCGTTTCTGTGCTATCGCCGCTCGGCATAAACAATACTATTGGTTAAACAAATATTGTTGTTTAAACAATACTCTTGGTTAAACAAGTATTCTTGTTTAAACAATACTCTGGGTTAAACAAATATTCTTGGTTAAACAATACTCTTGGTTAAACAATATCGTTGTTTAAACAATACTCTTGGTTAAACAATACTCTGGGTCCTGGGTTAAACAAAACTATTTAATCAAGAAACAAGTTGAATACTCTAAGAGACTTTTACAGTTGGTTAAACAATACTCGCGACTCGCAGTTAAACAATACGTACTTTTGTTTAGACAATACTCGGGTTTAAACAAGAAACAAATTGAATACTCTAAGAGACTTTTACTCTTTGAGATGAATACTCTTGGTTAAACAAAACTCTTCCTGAATAATACTGTTGGTTACTTAGTAGGTATTCCTGTTTAAACAGTACTCTTGTTTAAACAGCACTCCGTTTAAACAATAATCTTGTTCAAACAAAACACTTGTTTGAACAATAAATGGAGGAAAATGTAGACCCTTCCTTTGCCAGTTATTCATCCGTCAAGCAATGTGTAGACAAACAGAGGGCCTATTGGCTATTTCTCACCCACTACGATTGATGACAACTTCAATGTACATTGCTGCGTTTGTTATTGTACTCATATTAATGAGGAGGTTTAAGCAAGTAATGTACGCAATTTTGTCTATGGATTGTAGTGTTTTATATATCGTTGGGCGATAGCCAAGGCCCTCAGTAATTTCGTGCGTTTAGGGTCATATCTCAATAAAAATAATCAAATATACAATTTTTTGAGGGTAGTTGTAAAATGTAAATCGGTGTGTTATGTACAGCACAACGCCATCTAGCGTAATAATTGTGAATGATGATTTGAAAGTGATTTTTTGATGAGTGCCACATTTTGGAGGGAATTTTGTACTTAATGTTTACATTTAGATAAATATGTAAGCTTTTTGCTGATTTTCTTTTTTGCTTGGTGTTGATGTTATTAATTTAAACATATCAAATTAGAGACCTATAGGGATGTCGACAAAAAAATTAAAAAATCGTCAAGTAAATTTAGAATTACTAGCTTATGCTAACGGCTTTGCCCGCATGGACTAATTTCTTAGCGCAGTTATACGTCATAACACCTGTGTTCCCAAATTTCAACCAAATCCGTTCAGTGGATTGGGCTGTGCGTTTATAGATCAGTCAATCAGTCACTATTTTCTTTTTTTTTTTTTTTTTTTTTTTATACAACGAAGTAAAAAGACGAGCAAGACGCTCTCCTGATGGTAAGAGATAACGCTGCCCATAATTAGTACAGTGCTACCCAGTGCACTGCCCCAACGCTTCCTACTTGAGAGTCATAAGATGTTAAGACTCCTCAGCCCAGTAATTTCACTAGCTACAGTGCCCTCCTACCGAAGCACAGTAATGTTTGCACATCACTGCTCAGGCGGTAGGATAACTGGCACTGTTGGGGTACCCACCTAGTCGACCTCCTGCAAAGGAAGTCTACCCCCCGGTTCTTTTATATATTTAGCATTTAGATACATTATCATCATCATCTCAGCCGTAGGACGTCCACTGCTGAACATAGGCCTCCCTAATAGACTTCCATATGTACCGGTTGGAAGCGACCTGCATCCAGCGTCTGCAGGCGACCTTTATAAGGTCGTCTGTCCACCTTGTGAATGGACGTCGGTTAAATTATAATAAGTAAATATTATTTAATTTATAATTATTATTTATTTTCAGCTTAGTTTGTCCCACAGCTGGGCAAAGGTCCAAATTATAAAAAAAATAATATAAATAGGTATTTATTTTTTCTTTCATAAATTTAATAAGAAACGGGTTTTCTATATTGGTATAATATTTTTTTAATAATTTACTTGTCAAAGTTTTTTAATTTTTTTGGTCACATCCCTATTTAAGGCAAATTGATAAATATCTCTGTTGGAACATTCCAAATATATCACAATAATTATAACTTTAATGTAAAATGTTTAAACTAACCAAAAATGCTCAAACTTAATCAAATATCGGTTATTTATGTAATAATAATATTATGTACTCTGGTCGTATTGGCTAGCTTCACTGTAAGACGACAAAATTAAAATATTCTTAGAAATATAGAACAATAAGTAAATGCGGTTATTAAACTTTGTATTAAACCAAATTAGAGAAAATTCGACACTTATATTTTACTAATATTATAAATGTGAAAGTTTGTAAGAATGTATGGATGTCTGGATGTATGATTGTTACTCTTTTAAGCCTAAACGGATGTAGCGATTGAGTTGAAATTCGGTATAGAGATAGCTTAGACCCTGGAATAACACATAGACTACATACAGCGGGTAAAACAGCTTGGGCAGCTAGTTATGTGATAAAATAACAAGTGAATTAAATTAAAAATTTAAAAAACCCCCAACGCAATACGTAATTCAAATTTTTTTGATGGCGGCCTTCTTGGATTTTAAATTTTATATAATGGGCTGTATTCTACTCGTTAAGCCCTTTCATTTGATACCCATATCGATGGGGTCGTGGAAGAAAAAAGTAATCAGTCATTTTCTAGCGGCGGCCATCTTGGATCGATTTCCACCAAACATGGCTAAGAACACTCTCGACTAACTCTACTTTCAAACAAAAAAACTAAATCAAAATCCGTTCATCCGTTTGGGAGCTACGATGCCACAGACACACACACACACACACAGACAGACAGACACGTCAAACTTATAACACCCCGTCGTTTTTGCGTCGGGGGTTAAAAACGTCCTTTAGTTCTATACATTGTATGTCTCTAAGATCGTTTCATTTTTGTCGCATTATAGTGATTGTTGTCAGCACAGTTAGCTAATAAGCTAATCTAGTCAAGCGCCAAAAGTTTTGTGGCTAACTCTCAAATTAAGTATTGCCTCGTAAGGTAAGGTACTTCGAATTTCCTTGGCGCTCGAAATAAGCTGATCGCAGTTTTTTTTTGTTTTTTTTTTATGTAATAGGTGACAAACAAGCAGATGGCCCACCTGATGGTAAGTGGCTACCGTCGCCTATGGATAGAGTGCTTTGCACGAAAGGAGTCCTTTTTTCGGGGCGCCACTATCGCAAATTTAATAAGTTAACATATCTATAACTTTTTAACGTCTCATAATTTCTTATATTTAATTTCTTGATTAAATATGTATTTATTTTATCTAACAAATAAAAATTATTTAGGATATGAAGTCCAGTAATTATCGAAAAAAAAAATTTTGTTCCGCAAAATTCCGTGGGACCTCTTTCGTGAAAAGGACTATACGTGTAGTTTCGTGCATCTCAGTACATTTTTGGCGTTAGCTACAAGAGTTTGGCGCTTTTGGTTAGAAGGGCAGTATATTAGATTATAAACGCTTTTAATACTTTAGTACTTTTGTAATATTATACCAAATGTATGTTAAATTGTGAAAAATAAATGATACTAAATATATCAAACTTTTTTTTTTACAAAATCTATTTTTGTAATTACTATAAGTACCTACTTTATGATAGTATTTGAGCTAAATGTGTGGAATTTAACAAGCCCGAAATTATTTAAATTTTTGCCGCCATACTTAAATGTAAGATTTGAGTTGCCATATACAAAGGTCAAAATTCTACCATTCAATCATTTTTCTACTATTTTCTACGATTTTTTTTACGTTGATGTAATTTTTTCAATAAAATTTATGAATAAACACAATACATAAAGTCCATTTATTAATTTATTACGTAATATTGGTTGAAATCCAAGGATATTTAACTTTGGCCTGCTTCAAAAGTTTCAAATGCCTCTTGTCCAAGTATGTAGCAAAAGTTTTACAAGTACGCCCAGTACATTTACCTCTAACCCTTTTGTAGTAATCATGTAGAGATTTATCTATTCTGTGCACGGAATCTCTTAGCTTTTTTCCCCCAGTGGGATTCATCCAGAAGAACGTTTGTATCTCCAAACAGTGATCAGCCATGTAGCGAGCTAAATTGTTGAATTCAAACGTCAACTCTCTCATAACTCTATCAGTAGCAGCACACACTTTGCAAATAGTCTGATTCTCCCTACATTTACAATCGCACACCCTGTCGTGACCTAAGAATTTCTTTATCGTGCCCCAGTTCAACTTGTGTTCCGTCTTTGCCTTCTGTTTTTGTTTCTCCAAAGAGTTTATCAACCTATATAATTGTAATAGTTCCTTATTTGCAACGTCATCAACTTTTTTGGTTGTTTTGCTCAGCTCTTGGCGCAATGTGGTCGTCGCTCTTTCGGTTTTCGTTGTTTTTTTCAAGGGTTTTGAATTTCCTTTTTCGGGTTCCAATGAAAAATATCCTCTCAAATCTTTGGTTTTTTCATCTACTAATAAGTACAAATCTGTGTGTGAATATGAAATAGGATGAGTAGATGAAACGGGATGAGTAGTGGATGGAATACGAGTGATATCGGCATTATGGTTCAAGTCTGGGTACCAATCGTTTAAATCCTCAGTGCTCGGGTAATTTACATACTCGTGCGTTACCTCCGTTGAAGGATTGGGATAAGTTGTTGGAACAGTTGATAACGGAGTGGTTGATATTGGAGTTGTTGACATAGGAGTTGTTGCAATTGGAGTGGTCAATAATGGAGTACTCAATGTTGTAGTAGTACTCTTTGTGTACATTGTACGTAATGACGCAATAGTTACCATATCTTTCAACGCATTATCAGCCGAAATTTTATTCTTATGATATCCTAAAATTTGAAATAAATTAGAACCTATAGGATGTTTCATGTTGCTGACTTTTTTACTTGTTTCCGTTACTTCGGTAACAGGGAAAAGGCTTTTTAAGATGTCGTCGTATTTGCCTTTATCTTGTTCGTTATTATAATTGGGTATACTATTGATTAAATCTTCTATAGCTTTTATTACGGAGAGTTTTTTGACAGATATTGTAGAGTTTAAGTCTTTGATATTCTGGTTCGGGTCAGGATCGTTGTGGTACTTGTAGTCATCGTGACTTGCTGAGTTGTAAGACGGTGATGGTACATTTTCTGATGGTGATGGTGAGGGTGATATTGGTGATATAGTTCTCATCGTCGTTGCTGACAGTGTAGAGTGCGGGTAAGGTTTCCAAACAGGATTTATTGACGTTTTCGTTGTTACCACTTTAACTGCGTCAAATAAGCTTCCGCTGAATATCTGGACAAAAGAATTTAGTATGATTAATTATAATCGGTATCGGGTAATGTATGATCATTGAAAAATGTGTGAACATTTTAATAAATGGAGATCCTATTCATCATCACGTTCATGACTTAATCATTTTTTTATCAATATTATCTCCGTTGTCTACAATCAAACAATTATTAAGTTACTCAGCTTGGTGTTAGATGATGTTGTGTGTAATGTCCTATAACATTTTTGTTTTATATATAGATATTCAAGGCAATGATAGCATAGCATGAAGTCCTTTCATACTAAACACTAACATTGTCTCAGACGCGATCTATGTATTCACTCTAGAATACGCCTACCAACTACCAACTAAATCTTCTTATCCCAGTATCCTAGAAAAAATCATTACAGAATAAGGATCCAACCCAGAATTTTCATGAGATTATATCGATAGAATTACGAAGTTATATAGTTACTAGCTGCGCTCAGCAGTTTTACCCGCTTTACCTATGTGTTATTCTAGGATTTAAGCTATCTCTATACCAACATTCAGCTCAATCGGTCCACTCGTTCAGGCGTGAAGAAGTAACACAGTCACATACTCATAAACATTCGCATTTATAATACGAGTATTTGTGTGATTTGTTGAAATATACTTACACGTCCTCGTATTTCTCCACCAGGCGCTCGAGTGACGTAAATAGCTTCGTGGTCCACCGGCTTTATTGTAATCTTCTCACTTTTCTCTATTGTCCTTACGATTTGGTTGTCTGCGTTTTCTGTGTTATCCGTTTGCTATAATAATCAATCAAATTGTGTTATTAAACTCAAATGTAATGGTGTTTATTGAAATAGGTTGCAAAATTACAACCCTACGAAATTACACCCTAAGTACCTAATTACCTACTCTTTTATTCACAAAACTGCGTGCATAGCTTTTTGCCTGGAAAAGATCGCTCTAAGCGATAAGGCTGCCCATTGTGAACTTTACTTTTATATAAAGTTTTAAGTCTATTTTGTTAACTTTAGGTCTCAATAAAAAGTTAAATAGAACACTTTTGCAAGTCAATTTTTACAGAGTAATCTTCTGTTGTTAGATTATAATCGCCCATTAGGAAAGTAAGAGTGGTTTGTGAATTATATTATACGTCGCGTCACATAAAAAGAACGCTGGAAGAAAGTAGCGGGGGTGAGCTTGCGCATGGGTACACCCACGCATAAAACTACTAGGCCTATTTAATTCTAACTAGCTTTTCAATCGTGGTTTTTTATATTAGATATTTATTGGTAACCACATCGCTCCCCTCATACCACTAAATAGATCGATAAATCGTTTACTGCGCAGCTTACGCGCCAGCGTTCTTTTTATGTGACGCGACCTGTATAATCTTTCAATAATACGAAAATTCTCCCACCTTAGCTTTTCTGGTATAGATAAGCTTTGATGACGTTATTAGTGTGGCTACTTACAGAAGTTGTTCGATCTTCGTTATGGATATTTAAGTGAGTCGGGGTCGAGGTGAATGCTGAAAACAAAAACAAAAGGTGAGTATACCTACTTCTAGCAAGTGGTCTGTCCATTCCGATAGTTAACTAAGCATACAGTATATGTCAATAATTCTACCTCTAAAAATGTCTTGCTCTTTCTCTTTTTCCTTCAGTTCTTTATGAGTATCCCGTTTTACACTGTACCCTAGATCTGCAGTTGACTTCAAAATTTCAAAAAACTTCAAAGAACTAGGTTCTAAGTCGTCATCTTCTTTTTCCGGATGTTCTGTGCTGTCTTCTCTTATTTGCTTGGATTGAGGAGTGGGATCAACCATGAACTGATTAGTCCAAGTGAATTGTATTGGCTCTGCATTCTTTTTCTCCGATTTCGACATCAATTCTTCAATTAGTTTGTTTATAGCTTCGCTTTCAGATGTCGTTTGAGTGTGTGCATACCGTATTACAAGATATAAACTGAAAAAAAGGATTGTCGATACAAAAAATACTGACTAATTGGGTAATTAACTAATTTCTAACACGGTACATAGTGCTAAGTCAAAAAAATGCTTCACACAGCTTTGAGCTCAGATTCTCCGTATTACATGCCAGAAGAATTACTGCTTACATACATCTATTTTTCTACTCAGCTTGTACTATTCTGAAAAATATGCTCCTCATGGTCACAGCTCTCCTTGTAGTAGAGTGCTTTTCACGAAAGGAGTCCTTTTTGCGGGGCGCCACTATCGCACATTTTTAAAAATTAAAATATTTCAATTAAAATTTGTCATGTTAAATATATTTTAATTAAAATTTGTCATGTTAAATATATTTTAATTAAAATTTGTCATGTTAAATATATTTTAATTAAAATTTGTCATGTTAAATTTTTTTATTAAATAACTATTTATTTTATCTAACAAATACACATTATTTAGGATATGAAGTCCAGTAATAATTGATAAAATTAAATTTAGTTCCGCTAAATTCCGCGGGACCTCTTTCGTGAAAAGGACTCTACGAATTGTATTAAAAAGAAATCATACCTTAGTAAATAACATATAAATACCATTGTAGACCTATATACAAATTACTTATTTACAAATAAAATTTAACACTATTCTTTGTTTAGTTGTTGCCAATGATTTTTCAAAATATTGTGCTTTATTGCTTATCGTCATTTTCATTTCGTCACATGACACTTTCACTGAAATAGTCATGACGGTTCCGTAAAGAGGTCGAGAAAACAATGAGGATAACATTTAATATATTGGGGTTGCGTTTTTCACTGATATTGCAAATCTTATCCCAAAAATCAAAGAGAGGCAATCTCTAATTACTAAAAGATGAGCTTGTAAAAAGTACTCTGTGATGAGCTTCTATCTGACCTATGTATTAATATCACAGAACTAATACAACTAGAAGTAGCCATTTTATGTGTGAGTGTGACGGCAATAGGGAAAATTCTATGTGAAGAAAAAGGAGAACCTATTTTTCTTCCGTCCCTTTCAGCGTGGCCGGTTTACGTTGTTTGTCACAAGTTCAAACGGCTTCCTTGTGACAAACATACCATCAAGTCATTCGAATTATCTTTTATTTTTTAAGATTTTAAGTGCTTTCAAGGAATAATTAATGGTTTATGTGTACTCATAGTGGTAGTGAAATGGTAGGATGTGCAGTTTTGGGCTGTAAAAGCAACATTAGGAGAAACTATTGCTGTCGCATAGGCGGGCACGCAGTGGTGAACCACCTGTATTATATCTATGTATCTGACGAATTTTATTTCGAGAATTTTGAATTATCAAAACGGAGGTAGGTTGCCATCTTATTTTGCTTTTAGTAGTTTTACAAATTATGGCATGGCAACATTATTTAGTGCCAACATAAAAACACGAATTTTCCAATGACACATGACTGACGTTTAATTTGACATTTAGAATTTTCTCAATTTTTCTTTCATTCGCAACAAAAGCGGGTGCCTGTACGTATTTTTGTAATAAATTATTAATATATCCCCAAACCTACGTAAAACTGTTCAAATGTCTTTTTAAAAAGTTACTTTGCGTTCTTAATTGTTTTGTTTAGAAACCTATGCGTGTGACATAAAGAAAAAAAAAATGACAGAGGTTATGTTGAAAGTGAAGATTCCATAGCTCTTCAGTGCTTCATTTAGGAGATTTTACTCGGTTTTTGAGCGTGTTTCTTTGTTTTTGCAGCACCACACACTGGTTTGGACATAATGAGAACAACACAAATTGCCCAGTACGCTTTGAGACTCACATATTCGCAGGTAAGTCCAACTATCATTTTACTTAAAATATCTATTATAACCATCGTAAATTTAATTCAAACTAGTATTTACAATATTGAGCCATAATTCCTACTAAATGCCGAATATTCTACATTCCTGTCTGAATTCCGGCATGACGTTCAGTGAAGCCAGGGAGGGATTTACCCCGCCTTCGATGTTTATTTTGCTACCATCTACGGCCGCATCGTCGTTTAACATCACGAAAGATCGTTTTCAAAGGCCTATGATGAATTAGTAAAAGAAAATTATGTCTATGGCAACCTTGGTCCTGAGCCGCCCCTCTACCCATTCCCAACATAAAAAAGGGTGTCAATAGAACACCACTTCCATCGAAAAATAAACAGTCTTTTTTCCCTGTAAAATCAAGGGTCAGTCACATTTTCCTGAATATTTTCGTGGAAAATCATTTTCATGAAAAATGGTCTATGGCAACCTTGATCCTGAGCCGCCCCTCTACCCATTCCCAATATAAAAATACGTGGGGTGTCAATAGAATACCACTTCCATTGAAAAATAAACTGTCTTTTTCCTCAGTGCCCCCTTTTGTACACTCCAACCGAAAATTATGTTAAATTCTTGTTAGAAACTTTACTATGCTATTAGAAATACTTCCCAATACTAAATGCATTACCAAAATGACTTATCACAAGTAAAACCCATTTCATTCCTTCTGGTAACACGAAAACACGTGTCTTTATGATCTATATGGCTTAAACTATGTAAACAAACTCATCGTCACATGCAATTTAACTCAATCAATGCAGGAGACCTGTCAAGTGCATTCATGCACTCGGCAACGTGATTTTACACGTGAGAATACTTCCTTTATTATACTGCTATAGATAGACTCTACGTGTGCATCTTTGAATTTAAAACCATAATAATCAAAAAGAAACTTATGGTACTTAACTTATACTTACTTATACTTTATTACTTACTTAAAAGTTGGTTGCCTGGAAGAGGTCGCTTTGAGCGATAAGGCCGCCCATTGTGGGCCAATGTGTTTTAATATTGTCATAATAATTTTAAGTACCTTTTGTTACATTGGACACAATAAAGAGTATTTCTATTCTATTCTTATGGGCCTAAACAGTTTTGTAGGTATACTCAAAATTCATTTATTAAAATAGACTACAAAATAGGTATGACGTGGGTTTGTTCAAATCAAGAGTGAATAGGTTCTTACTAAACAAGCGTGCTACAACTTCGACTGCATCGTCACTTACCAACAGGTGAGATTGCAGCCAAACACTTGATTAGTCATCTATAAAAAATAAAAATGATTTGTCATTTTGTTTGTGTTAGTAAATTTAAAATTAAAGGTAATTTAACCCTAAAATGACTCACTACATTTTAAACAATATAGACATCTATGCAGAAAGGCTTAAAACATTGGCTTCCCAGGTGCTTGAAATTAATTTTGTGTGGAAAAATTCTTTGACAAAACACAATGTTTGTGCTTTTTAGCACTCGCGTTCCGACCTCAAAAACACAGCTGGTGTGTTTTCAGCTGTCAATGTGTTAATGTTATAAATAAATAGCGCAAAAAAGTTTATACAGGAGTAAGTGGGTTAATTCCATTTTAAGACGCTACTGGTCAATCAGAACGTTCAAATGTTGTTGTCTAACTGATTCATAATAATGAGCTAGACTTTGGTTTGTTTTTTAATTCACTCCATCAAAATAGTCTGCAGTTTTCCAGTCAAAACATTTACTCATACTATGATTGAGTCGTGCAATTTAAACATGTTTAAACTCCTTATCAATCAGAGTTCAGATGTTACGGGTTCAGCTAAAATTAGATGATATCTTAGCAATTAACCTTTTAAGTTCTGTTACTTCCGATAAAGTTATCCTTTCTTATTTTATTATTTATTATTTTTAACCCCCGACGCAAAAACGACGGGGTGTTATAAGTTTGACGTGTCTGTGTGCGTCTGCGTGCGTGCGTGCGTGCGTGCGTGCGTGCGTGCGTGCGTGCGTGCGTGTGTGTGTGTGTCTGTCTGTCTGTGGCATGAAAGCTCCCGAACGGATTTTGATTTAGTTTGTTTTCTTTGAAAGTAGTGTTAATCGATAGTGTTCTTAGCCATGTTTGTTGGAAATCGGTCCAAGATGGCCGCCGCTACAAAATGGCGGATTACTTTTTTCTTCCCCAACCCC
This sequence comes from Hemithea aestivaria, assembly GCA_947507615.1. Taxonomy (NCBI): domain Eukaryota; kingdom Metazoa; phylum Arthropoda; class Insecta; order Lepidoptera; family Geometridae; genus Hemithea; species Hemithea aestivaria. The sequence goes on along the minus strand of OX382351.1, from coordinate 4,795,019 downwards.
CTCAATATGAGTATCACATGAAAGGGCTTAACTAGTAGAATACGACATACTATGACAAATTTAAAATCCAAGATGGCCGCCACCAAAAAACCGCAAATTACATATTTTGAAAGCGTTGCATTGGGGGTTTTTTAAATTTATAATTTAATTCACTTGTTAAGTTGTTTTGTACATTTTGTTTTTGTGTTTCAATATAGGGTTCTATCTATCTATCATAGGAAGTTTCTATTGGAATATTTCTATTAGAATTCCTACTCATATTATAAACGCGAAAGTTTGTAAGTATGTTTGTTACTCTTTCACGCCTTAACGGGTGGACGGATTGAGCTGAAATTTGGTATACAGATAGCTTAGACCCTGGAATAACATATAGGCTACAATAAAGTGGGTAAAACCTCTGTGTGCAGCTAATTGTTAATAAAGAAATGTTATTCTCTATTGTAAAATATTACAAAGTTAAAATTAGTTAACATCTGAGCAAATAACCTTTTAAGTTCTTTTACTTCTGACAATGAAGTGATCCTTTCTTGGGTTGTAGAAATCGTTACATAGCATAAAACAAAGTCGCTTCCCGTGTCTGTCTGTCCTTTGATTTGGCTTCTTTTAATAGAGTGATTCAAGAGGAAGGTTTATACATATATACTAGCTTATGCTCGCGGCTTTGCCCGCGTGGCAAATTTCTTTCTTAGCGGAGGTCTACGTCATAAATCCTATCTATGTTCCAAATTTCAACCCAATCCGTTCAGCGGTTTAGGCTATGCATTGATAGATCAGTCAATCAGTCACACTTTCCTTTTATATATTTAGAATACTTGCATAATATATTAGAACAAGTGAAATTTTAAAAATACTTTTTAAAAACAAGCTTTAATTATCATTACCATCTTGCATCATATAGTACTCGTCAAGACGAATCAAATGAGCCCAAACTCGACGGGGTTGCGTTGTTTAATGACAGAGTTCCTGTAGCCACCTTCCAGCTCCATCATCAGATCAGCTCCATGTCATAATAATATTGCATTGTCATCCGATTTACACACGCATGCAAATTTTCAGCTCAATTGGAAACCGGGAAGTGCGTCAAATCAAACTTGCAAGATTTGATTACAGACAGACAGACAGACAGACAACAGACAGGTGAAAGTAATATAAAGCTTGTAAAAAAGACACGCCCCTCTGGTGTTTTTTTACGAATCAAAAAATTTTTACCGGGGGTAGACTTCCTTTGCAGGAGGTCGTCTAGGTGGGTACCCCAACAGTGCCAGTTATTCTACCGCCTGAGCGATGTGCAAACATTACTGCGCTTCACTGTAGCTAGTGAAAAAAAACTTGGACCAATGAGTCTTAACATCTTATGAGTCTTGAGTAAGAAGTGCAGTGCAACTAGAATTTCATATCATTGTGAAATCTTAGATGCCACTGTACTGATTATGGGCAACATTATGTCTTACCATGTCATGTAGGAGAGCGTCTTGCTCGTCTTCATAATTCATTGTATGAAAAAAAGGTCTTCCCCTATTAGTAGCACTTAATTAGTAACATATCTTTAACAAAAGTACCTCATTTATCTACGGGGTATTCTAACATAGTGACGTATGAATTTAAATCTAGCTCCAAGGCCAACCGCCTACATTGTGCTACACCGGTTGCCACGCTTGACGCGTCAAATGTTGAGTGAAAGGATACTAGAATTACTGATATTCAAGATTAATTTATTAATTATGGCGGATCAGGATTTTTGGGCTAATAGGCTCGGCAACACACTCGTACACACATTTATTGAACAAAAAAAATGTATTTATATAGTTTGTTAGTTTTAAGATCGCTTTATCTCCTTAACATTGTCTGCACTCCTCCCATTGTCCAGTACATTTTCTCCAGTTCCAGGACAACTGGTAGAAAATGCTATTTTAGCATTAAGTTTTATTAGCGTTGTGCTGAATAATAAAATAAAATATATATCAAAATTTGACATATCGTGCGAGCGAGAAAGTCCCACGTATTGACGAAACTCTTCAAAATATACAGGCATACTGCATTTTCATACGCGTCATGTTGGCGCAGTAAGGTATTGATTTAGCCTGTTAAAGTTTTAACGCTAGCTGTCCACGTAAATCGCAGAATTCTTAGAATTTCAACCCACTGGACAATGTGTTCCGACGCGATGTTCAGCGAAGCCAGGTGGGATTTATCCCGCCTTCTATGTTTTGTCTCCTACCATCTTGGACCGCATCGTCATTTAACCAGTTCTATCTTAGATTACATTTTTTTATTAATCAGGTTCAGTAGTTTTCGAGTAGTCGATGAATAAAAAAAACATTGTGAAGATTTCGGACTGTCCAAGTATTTTAATGTCTGTTAATAATAGGTAAATTGATTGAATTATTGATAATTCTTATTCTTAGTCATTAAGGAGTCTTCTCAGTAGAGGAAACTACGTCATGGACAAAGAATTTCCCCATACATGACGTCACAATGAGTTGTAGATCAAGAATCAAGTGCAAAGATGACCCAAGGTTTCTTGTTCTTTTTAGGCTTCCTTAGTCAACAACGAAGCCTTATAGTTTCGCCTTGTCTGTCCGTCCGTCTGTCCGCGGCTTTACGACAATGACAGCTTTTTAAGAAACTTTTTCGATTTAATGATCCATTTGAAACATATACTAGTTAAAATCGTCTTTTGGGCGTCCCCCCTTCCTTCCTTTCTAAAATCTACTGACTTTCAAGCACTGAAATAATTGGGATTTATAAATAATAATTGGGGTTTATACTCCAACAGAACAGGTTGCCCTACTTACACTGTCAGAGTCAAATCACAAATTATAGGCTGTGTGGCGAACCTATATGTTGCAGTTTCAGGTCGCCGAGATTCCTACAAGGCCTGCAACATGACCTAACGACTGCCTCCTACATATCTTATAGGAAACAGCCGGGACCCACAGTTTTACGTGCCTTCCGAAACACGGTAGCGTCCAGGCGAAAATTTTTGCCACACTGAGATTTGAACCCAGGACCTCCAGCTTACAAGTCGGAGGTATGACCACTGGGCCACGGACGCTACAAAGAATAATATTATTAAGTAGCTTTATTCGTTTTAAAGAAATGGTTGATGAAAGTTAAGGCAGTAAATATTCGATTTCGATTTGCCTGTACTACGGAAGCCTATAATAATATTGCGCGTAGTCTAAATAGCGCTTGGTCTATTTATTTAATCGAATTTATAAAATAAGATCCTAGTACAGTTGTAGATTTTTTTTTGAAGTTTTTGCTATTATGAACTTGCTGTGCTTGTTTTCCTAAGTCTAAGCTATCCAGCTACTACTACTCAAAATACCAAATTTCACTTTTTAGGATTACCTATTACGGCTTAGAAATGTCACATAAAAAATGAAAATTATGAAACACACATTTTACACTTTCCACTTCATATTTTTGTCAATTATGCAATTTATTTGTGCAAAATTTTTTGTACTCAAAATTGTTCCAAATCGTAGAAATTAACTTTATGTTATCACTAATGGAGGGTCCTATTTTGTTGCTATCTGTCTGATAGCGGAGATAATTACGCATTTTATATTACAATCAGAAATATTTTTACACTATCTGTTGTATTACTGGCTGTTATACACATTGTAATCAAAATTTGAATCATTCTTTTTATATATTCTTATTGATGTATGTTTTGTCACTTCAATAAAATGAGTCAAATACAACATTCGTTATCAGCACGAATTTATAAGAAAATACAAGAATAAACTGTTTTTCTGCATTAAAAGTGAAAAGAAAGTTTTTCTAAAGTATTACGTGCATCATATGTGTATTTTTTGGACATTGACCAGCTGTTCGTGAGTTATAAAATTATGTCAAATAATAATTCCCTTTCTTGCATAAAACCTTTAATTAATAGGGAAGGCTACTCTACATGGAAGTTTAAGATGCGGATGTGCCTTATTCATGAAGAATTGTGGGAAGCCGTCGTAGGTTACCAAGATAGTACCGATAAAAGGTTAAGAAATGATCAGAAAGCTTTATCGAAGATTTGCCTTACTCTGGATGGACTGGCAATAACCCACGTAAGGTCATCAAAAACTGCAAAGGAGGCATGGGACGCTCTTTCGTCCGCATACGAAGACAAAGGTTTGGGTCGACGTATAAGCCTTGAACGTAAACTCTATAGATGCAGCCTTGAAGATTATAACTCAATTGAGATGTATATAAATGCCATCATGTCTACTATACAAGACTTGGCTGACATCGGAAAAACAATAGAAGATGCATCAATAGCTGCTATTCTTCTGGGAGGTCTGAGTCCACGATATGAGCCTTTAATATTAGCTCTGGAAAATTCGAATACACATATAACTTCGGACCTTGTAAAGACAAAATTATTGAATGAATTGAATAAAACTGAATATGATAATCCTGATACTGCTCTTCGTTCCCGGATGAATCAAAGTAAATCTTCTGCATCCAAGCCTAAGAAGCCTATTGTGTGTTATGACTGTAATGAGCCAGGTCATAAGCGTCCAGACTGTCCCCATAAGAAGGACAAGAATAAGAAATCTGTAAATCATAAGAATGCTCTCTGTGCACTGAATGTAAATGAGAAATTAGATAATGAGAAATGGTATATAGATTCTGGAGCGTCAGCACACATGACATCGCGAGCTGATTGGATGGAGAATGTGAAGGATTCCCCTATTGGAACTGTAACTATAGCAAATGGTGATATACTGGAAACCCAAGGTGTTGGTGAAGTTTCGATTACCAGTTGCAGTGATAATTTGACATCGGTCAAAAAGATTCTTGATGTAGTTCATGTGCCAAACTTGGACTCGAATCTTATATCAGTTAAGAAGGCAGTAGATAAAGGTTTTAGTTTAGTTTTTGATAAAACTGGTTGTAATTTTTATGATTCTGATGCTTTTACTTGTAATGGAGATGTAATTTTACATGGTTCTATTTGTGGTGGACTGTATTCATTAGATGTTACAGTCAATCCTAAACTCAATGAACGATTATCCGCTTTTGAAACGCACTCTGATGTATCTTGTTTCAAGCTTTGGCATAGACGATTAGGTCACTTATGCCGCATTGGAATGGACCAACTTAAGAAGGGTCACGCGGTGGGCGTTGATTATTCAGAAGTCGATAAGGAACCTTGTATCTCCTGTATTGAAGGTAAGCAAAATAGGAAAACTTTTAAGAAAGTTTCACATAAAAAATCAACTTCAGTTCTGGAACTTATTCATTCAGACGTTTGTGGTCCCTTGCCTGAATCTTCATTTCAAGGCAATAAATATATTTTATTTTTTATAGATGATTTTTCTCGTATGACTTTTGTCTACTTTATTTCTTCAAAAGCTGAAGTAAAGAATAAGTTTTGTATTTTCCAGTCCTCTGTGGAACGGGAAACGGGAGCCAAGATAAAGACACTGAAGAGTGACAACGGAAAAGAGTATGTTAATGCAGCTTTTTCGAAACATTTACAAAATGAAGGGATTAAACACCAAACTACTGTTCCCTATAGTCCTCAACAGAACGGTATTGCTGAACGGACGAATAAGTCCATTATGGAGAAGGTAAGGTCTATGCTGTCAGAAAGTTCTCTTTCTTCTGCCTATTGGCAGGATGCAGCAGATATGGCTGTATATCTTAAGAATAGATCTCCACATCGTGCTCTCGAAGGCAAGACGGCATACGAGAAGTGGTATGGTATGGTCCCAAATTTATCACATCTACGCGTCTTCGGATGTAGGGCTCTAATTCATGTCCCCGACTGTAATCGGAAGAAATTGGATATGAAAGCATCGGAACACATCTTTGTCGGATATTCAGAAGATCCGAGAAGCTATTTCTTTAGAGATGCTACGTGTCCTAGAAGACTTGTGAAGAGTAGAGATGTAACATTCTTTGAAGATCATTTTCATGATTTAAAAGGTAAAGGTAATACTTGTAAGACTGGTAATGATTTATTGGAACCAGTATACTCGTACATACCTCTTCTGTCTGAGAATTCATTAAATAGTTCAGAGCAGAGAAATACTGTCACTGTGGAACAGTTAATAAAGCCTAATATTGCACCAGTATCAGAAAATTGTGTACCTGATAGTAGTGAGGAACAGTGGCATAATGCTGATACATCAATTTCTTCAGAAGAAATTAATTCTGATACTGAGGTTGTAGAACCAAGATATAATTTAAGACCAAGAAAACCTAATTCTTCTGCTAACTATGTATGTGTGCAGACTTCATCCTCTGAACTGGATGAACCATTAAGCTATTCACAAGCTATTAATGCAGAAGATAGTGAAAAGTGGCGTCTCGCAATGTGCGATGAATACCAATCATTGCTTGAGAAGAAAACTTGGGTACTCGTTGATAGACCAGATAAAAAGGTTATTCCATGCAAATGGATATACAAGTTAAAGAAAAATGCGCAAGGTGATGTTGTTAAGTATAAAGCAAGACTTGTTGCAAAAGGATTTAATCAAGTATATGGTGTTGATTTCTCAGAAACTTTCTCCCCGGTTGTCCGGAGCTCCTCTTTACGCATGTTGTTTGCGTTGGCTGCAGAAACAGGAATGAAAATGCATCATTTGGATGTTGATACTGCGTTTTTAAACGGAGACTTAGAGGAAGAGGTCTACATGAGTCAACCAGAAGGTTTTGCTAAACCTGGTCAAGAAGATAAGGTATGCTTATTAAACGTTCACTTTATGGCCTAAAACAGGCCCCAAGGACATGGTTTAAAAAGTTGACCGAAATACTGCAATGTATAGGATTTAAACAAACTCCTTCAGAAGCATGTATTTATACCAAGAAGGTTGGTAACGAGTTACTTATTCTGGCCTTTCATGTCGATGACATTGTCGTATTTTATAAAAAAGATTCTACACTTGACTCTGTCATATCTGACTTACAGAATCATTTTAGTATGAAAGTGATTGGGCCATTGAGTTATTATTTAGGTTTAAACATTGATTGGAAACCTAATGAGATAAAAATACATCAAGCTACTTATATCCGGAGCTTGTTAGAAAAATTTCAAATGGGTGATTGCAGATCTATGCATACACCTTTACAAAAGGAAAAATTAGTGCCATCTAAAGGTAATGAGGACTCTACTGTATATCCTTACCAGAAATTAATTGGCTGTTTAATGTTCCTTGCAGTCAATTCTCGACCCGACATAGCTTTTGCTGTTTCGTATTTGAGTCAGTTCAATACTAAATACGACAAAACTCACTGGATTGCGGCAAAGCGCGTGTTACAGTATTTAAAAGGAAGTATCGATGTGGGTATTACTTACAGGAAAGATAGAGGAAATTTAGTTGGCTATGCGGATGCAGATTGGGCTAATTGTCCCATAGATCGTCGTTCATACACTGGATTTTACTTCTCTTTGGCAGGTGGAGCAATCTCATGGGAAAGCAAGAAACAAACAACAATTGCTCTTTCCTCTACTGAAAGTGAATATATGAGTTTAGCGGGAGCGGCAAAGGATGCTGTATTTTTAAAGCGGCTAATGTTAGAAATAACAGGTGAGTCAACTGTTGTAACAATTTATAATGATTCGCAATCTGCTCAAAAATTAGCAATAAATCCAGTCCACCACAACAGATCAAAACATATAGACACTAGGTATCATTTTCTACGTGATTTAGTTGCTAAGAAAGTTATCAATGTTGTCTTTAAACACACAGAGGAGATGTGGGCTGATGTATTCACTAAGCCGCTAGCACGCATTAAGCATCAGAATTGTATAAAAGGGATAGGTTTATGTTAATTGTCTCATTTTGATTACGGGGGTGTATGTTGTATTACTGGCTGTTATACACATTGTAATCAAAATTTGAATCATTCTTTTTATATATTCTTATTGATGTATGTTTTGTCACTTCAATAAAATGAGTCAAATACAACATAATCTAAATGGGTCTAATCATTGTCGTACAAAGTATAATGTTCATTCCCATTATTTCGACTCAGTCATAGATCTAGGGCGTAAATCAGTGCCAGTTATTCTACCGCCTGAGCAGTGATGTGCAAACATTACTGTGCTTCGGTAGGAGGGCACTGTAGCTAGTGAAATTACTTAAATTACGAAGTAATAGTATCTATTCTTTGTTACTGGGCTGAAGAGTCTTAACATCTTATGTCTCTCGAGTAAGAAGCGTTGGCGCAGTGCCAAGCAGTGCGCTCGGTAGCACTGTACTAATTATGGGCAGCGTTATCTCTTACCATCAGGAAAGCGTCTTGCTCGTCTTCTTACTTCATTGTATAAACAAGTGAATTAAATTAAAAATTTAAAAAAACCCCCAACGCAATACGTAATTCACCATTTTTTGATGGCGGCCATCTTGGATTTTAAATTTTAAATAGTGGGCTGTATTCTACTCGTTAAGCCCTTTCATTTGATACCCATATTGAGGGGGTCGTGGAAGAAAAAAGTAATCCGCCATTTTGTAGCGGCGGCCATCTTGGACCGATTTTCACCAAACCTGGCTAAGAACACTCTCGACTAACTCTACTTTCAAACAAAAAAAACTAAATCAAAATCCGTTCATCCGTTTGGACGCTACGATGCCACAGACAGACACATACACACACACACACACACAGACAGACAGACAGACAGACAGACACGTCAAACTTATAACACCCCGTCGTTTTTGCGTCGGGGGTTAAAAAAAATCACAAACCAAAATCGTCAAATGCATCTTAAATCTAAAAAAGACGTGTGGCACTCGGATACTGCCGCGGTAAAGCTATTGCATAGCATTTTTATCTATAGATGGAAAAACTAAAAAGTATCACCGCTGTGCCGGTCGGAGTGGGGGGTGTTAGGTTTTTTTCGTTACGGAATTTCTGGATTCGGTCCCCACGCTCAAGGCCCGCGATAGAAGCTATGCAATAGCTTAATAAAAGGAAAGATTGACTGACTGATCTATCAACGCACTAGCTAAACCGCTGAACAGATTTGATTGAAATTTTGAACACAGTTAGGTTTTATGACGTAGGCCTCCGCTCCGCTAAGGATTTTGCCACGCGGGCAAAGCCGCAATCATATTATATGCTAGTCTAATATATATTTATTTTTTTAATTTTGCATCTTTTAGTCGCTCCAAAGTGGCGTGTATGAAAATTATTGGAACGAAGTTCCTTATCGCGCGTTGTGACTAGACGGAAAAAATTCTTACGAAAAGTTGTCACGACACTTTTTACTATAGTAAGCTATTGTAAGCTGTGCGGCGTGCGCATGTTTCTCTGTCTCTCTATCTCTTATAGAAAGCAAGGCAGATATTTTCATTAATCAAACTTCGTTCCATCCGGGTGTCCCTTGACACCTCTCAAGTTTTTATATGTTTTATAGGTTCAAAAAGAAGCGTCGTGGAAATTTTACTAAGAAACGCTCGAATATGCTGAATTTTATTTCAAACAGTCGTACTCTTCCGAAGTAGATTACCTCTACATTCAGAACAAATGTTAGTGCAACGCATTATCGGAAGCAGGAAGTTTAGCGTTCATAGATTAATTTATATTCACACTACGACAAAACTACTTTACTTGTATTATACTCATTACCAAGAAGTTTATATTCAAAGTAGTTTGCGTGGTGAACACCAAACTGAAGCAAGAAAAATTACGTCACGGTTGTTTGCCATCTCATTTGCTCATACTGAATACGTAGGTTAACGATAGTATTTTCATTTTATTTGTATGAGTATGAGGTAAGTGAGATGGCTAACAACCCAGGCGTCTTTATTTTTTGACGACCTCTGTGGCGTGGTGGGCTAATACCCGCCTGCAACGCAGAAGGTTGCGGGTTCGATTCCCGCATGGGACAAATGTTTGTGTGATCCACAGTTATTTGTTTCTGGTCTGGGTGGTTTTACAATATCTATTATAAGTATGTATTTACAAAAGAAAATTATATAAGTATTATATCCGTTATCCTAACCACCATATTAAAAGCATTAAGTTGCTTAGTTTGGGGTTAGGTGGCGCTGTGTGAAACGTCCTGAAATATTTATTATTATTATTATTTATTTATTCAGTTTGAACGTGCAAACTTCATTGGTTCCTAATTGGTTCCTACTTCTAGCTCATTACACATTGTTTACAATGGACAATGAAATGTGGCCAAAAATAGAACTAAGTCCACTGCCAAACATATTTCAGTCAAAATTGCTTCAGTACATAGAAGCTAGCGCCACTGCATACTTCTGATTGAATCGTAGACAGTTTAACGCTCTTGGCATGAGATATTATCCTTTGTCTACGAAGTACTTTCTATTATTGTTCTTCTCTAAATAATTTCATTTATCATTTTGAGAAACTTAAAAAATAGCTCTTTAGTTCTATTTGTTTTAGTTGGAACTGCGAGAAATATACAAGGTTTTTTTTTATTTTTATTTTACTTGTGGCAAGATGCCTTTTTTTTGTTATCGCCGGGAAAAAATGCATTACGCATACGACGGAGGACTGGGAATCGGCAGAGCCTTGGCATCCAGTCCCCCATCGACGACCGCACGCCTTTATAAAGACGGGCCCTTTACGCCCCTCTCATCAGGGAGGGGCCCGGGAACGGTACCCGAGTGCTCGGCCGTTCCCACCGACGGTGGTGGTGAATTGTGCAATGTGGATGAAGGCGCCCTCACGCCAATCATCCGCTATTCACCACCGGAGGGCAGGCGTTGGCTCACGTAGAGCCGCCTTCTCCAGCCCCTTCTCCTGCGGAGCGGTTCTGCGAGGGGGCCATGCTGCCTCGTACGCTCCGCACTCTCCTTTTGCGACATCACATCCTCGCAAAAGGAGGCAACCGCGGCCCAGGCCTCCTCACTCCCCAGCATGGCTGAGATCACGCTGGGGAGCGAGAGGTCCGGTCCGACCACTGAGGTTGGCAAGATGCCTAAGCGGCACGGCACTGCGCCTGGTAACCTTTTACCCGGGAAAATATGTGCATGGGCGTAGCTAGGTTGGGGCAGAGTGGGGCACTTGTCCCACCCTGGCTCTAACATGTAAGGTACTTTGAATTTTTTTGGCGCTCGAAATAAGCTGATCGCACATACTACATGAGTCAGGACTCAGGATTAGGTTGTTTTCTCGTGTTATCCTATGATTTTGCCCACCTGTTTTGTTTATTGTTACATCATTTTATTATTTAAGAAAGCTGCCCCACCTGAAATCCATGGCTGGCTACGCTCATGGTAGACCATTCCATACACGGGGTAATGTGAGGTAGTTATGTGGGACTTGGGACTAACCGCCAAAAATATCAACTGGTAGTATATCCACTGAAACTCCGGGGTTGTTTCTACTTCACCTTCGTTGGGTCTATGAGTACGCCAAAGCACTCACGACGCGACACGCGTTTCACCCTGAAATCTGAAATATAGTTAAACATGTCGTTGAAAATTATTATGACTAAATTATAACATAATATCTTAAAACTGTACCTTACCAATTTCAAAAGGCCCAGAGTAGAGTGCTGCATGAGCGATCCAAGTGTAACTTATTATTAGAGTTGCCGCGAATACTCGCTATTATTCGGTATTCGGCATTACTCGTAATTTTTTTTTATATTCGTCGAATACCGAATAATAGCTAGTATTATTCGGCATTCGGCGAATAGTCCAAAATAAACTTTTAACGAACAAAAAAACTAATGAGTTAAAAATAATCATTTTTTAAATTATTTTTCTTAATAAAACAATACAAAATATCAATTATTATCTGTTATATGTGCCTGTGCCTATCATATTCATGAAATTAAATTAGTAAGGCTTTTTAATTAACATTTAAAATCCAACAGAGGCAGATTGTGGTGCAAAAAAAAACAATTTTTTCTGCACGTTCTGGAGCAAGTCAGTTTCGTTTTTCCTCGTAAATTAAACCTGCCTCGGAAAATAGTCTTTCTGAATAAACAGAGCTTGCTGGTGTGATTAAGTATCGTTTAGCAAACTTACTTAAAATAGGAAATCTATTCTTATTGGTACTCAAAGCCCACCATTCATATGGGTTTATTTTTCTGTCAGCCTTTGCTAATGCGATGTAGTTAACAATCGAAACAGATTTCTTTAACTTTATTGTTTTCTTTTCTCACAACCTTAGAAGAAATTAGAAATATTTTTAATGTTTTTTTTATGTCGAATAGCAATGTCGAGTTATTCGACTACTCGCCAAAGTGAATGGCGATTAATCGGTATTCGACTATTCGCTATAAACACTATTCGCGGCAACTCTACTTATTATATTGTATACCTATTTTATATACACTTACATACTGGTGACGGTTACTTAAATTTTAATTTTTTCACAATACGTTTCTCTTATGTTATCATGTATTTATGAGAATAAATGATTTAAACCCAAATATTAGTAGTAGTCGAATCTTATCAGCCAGTAATTTGGCTAGTTAGAATAAAAATTCTAGACAGAAGATGGCCGATATCTATCAGGCCTCAGACATGTAGATTACATGACTTACTACGCAGCGAGCGTGATAAATGATAAGCAAATGGATGGACTCGACCCGGTGCGGTGCTAACTACGACAATATGAACTGAATTGAACTGGATATCATTACTGTATTGCGTTTACTTAGTCCGTGTAGTTTACTGAAAAGATTAACAAATTTTAACAATGTTGCTAATGATAACGAGAAGGGTAAAGATTCTTTTGGCAAGTAAATTTATTACATTTTTATATTATTTCACAATTCGTCGAAATATTTTTTTTTGACAATAAGTGACGGGGTTAACAAACGTCCCCGATGGTAATGTACCACATCAAAAAAAATCCTACATAATATGAAAATTTAAATAATAGTTCCTGTTACAAACATTACAGTAATTTAAATTAGCAATAGAAACATTGTTTTTGTTTTGCAAACTAAATTAGAAGACGCGAGGCCCACAATGGCGGCAAGCCAACTCGCAAAAAGACAATATCATTGCGCAAATTAACTAAATATAACTAGCGAATTCCTGACTGACGATTAGATAATATGTTTACGACAATTCTTTTTTTTAAGTACGAAGTAAGAAGGCGAGCAAGACGCTCTCTTGATGGTAAGAGATAACGCTACCCATAATCAGTACAGTGCTACCCAGTGCACTGCGCCAACTATTCTTACTTGAGACTTGAGAGTCATAAGATATTGAGACTCTTCGGGCCAGTAATTTCACTAGGATATTCTGGAGAACTACTCTTTCTCGCTTTTTTTTTCGGGTTTTAGGCTTCGGTAGTGAACAAGGAAGCCTTATAGTTTCCGTTTGTCCGTCCGTCTGTCCGCAGTTTTTCTGAGAAACTAAGTCCTAGAAACCTGTAACAAAGATCTTACTAATATTATAAACGTGAAAGTTTGTAAGAATGAATGGATGTCTGGATGTATGTTTGTTACTCCTTCACGCCTAAACGGGTGGACCGATTGAGCTGAAATTTGGTATAGAGATAGCTTAGACACTTGAATAACACATAGCGGGTTACCGCTGGGCGCTGCTAGTTTGGGTAATCCATAATAATTAGGGTAAGAGAACAGTAAAAATGGAAGGATTGATTTTTTTAGGCGAGCGCGTGGCTGAGAACAAAATACTATCAAGTATTCAAGATATACTATTATAAACGATTGGAAATATCATAATATGGAAAAAGAAAAAAGTGCTACTTATTGACCGATAAAACTGTCGCATTTTTACGTCAAACTTTCGCCGAAAACGCCCAAATTCCAGCGCTATCTACGTCTTATCACATATCATACAACTTGTTCTGAGTTATGTAATCAGTCAGACCGGTTATCAATCTGATTTGCTGATTAAAATTTGGCGCCTATCTGTTGTCTATTTTTGGAGCATTTTTTACTGCCAATGGGCGATTGTTCTAGAATTTTGTTATCTAGAAGTAAGAATCTTCAACTGTATAATCTGTATTCTGTAACTGTGTGATGACCACAGTTTGATACGATACTTTTCATTAGGTTCCTTTGTCTTTCGAAAAAAAGTAAGTAGTTTTTTTTTAAATGAGAAGTTAACAATGCGCGCTTTCTATTCATTTATTCAAGCCACAATCAGCACCTGACTTCCCTGCCCTTCGTTCGCAATTTGGCGCCGTATGGCTCATAATTCTATTTGCGTCGCTGTCATATTGCCAACTCTAGACGCGGAGAAATAACTGCGTTACATCTTTACACGGTCTGTTTCGTTATTAACTTGTACCTAATATACCAGTTTTCATCATCATCAGCATTCAATTATTGCCTACTGCTGGGAATGTTTGTGTTCATCTATCCGTCTAGCCATCTTACCGAGGCCCGGATTTTCACACCATTTCGTTACTGAGCTACACATACGAGTATTATGATGTTTTTGATGTCAATGAGTCAAACTCAAAATTCATTTAAATAGGCTACAATGAAGAACTTTTAAAGTTTTGGTTTCAATTATTAAGTGACTACCTACAGCTCGTTCAGAAAGCACCTATATGAGAAGAACGAGCAAGAAACCTATACCGCGCAGACTACGATAGTTCTGGGAGATGTCTAGTTTTAACTAGTTTGGGGACCTATGGATTCATATCATGTTTTGATATAATTTCATGTCAATAAATTTACTTTTACTTTACTTTACCTCTGGAACAATCGTATGTCCCAGTTTTGTAACAACACGGATGTGGTATTAGGGATAGGGTATGGTAAGCATTAATCATCATGATTGCCCATATTATCAGACGCAGCGCCTACAAATTAATGTACCTAATTAATGTTAGGACTTTGCTCACACGCGCCGCTTAGCTATTTTATCAATGTCCGTATTCGTAATTTGTGATAGCCTTATTAATCATTTCTAATCAGAAGATTTTTAGCGAAAGAAGTGAAAAACACTCAGCGTGTAAATATTTTTGTCTTTGAACATGTTTTTTTCTGATCTTGCCTGATCTTAAACGATGCGGTCGATGAAGGTAGCATAACATTCTTAACTTATAAAGCAGGATAAATACTCTTGCAATAGCGACCCCATACGGTCCCGTGAAGGTTTTAAGATTGCTTTATTTCCCTAATATTGTCTGCACTCCTCCCATTGTCCAATACGTTTTTCTCCAGCTACAGGGCAAAAAGATAAGAAAATGCTACTTTAGCATTAAGTTAGTCCTAGCCCCTAGCGTTGTGCTGAATAATAAAAAAAAGGTGAAACGACGGCCTACCAAGGGCTTTTAGTTGGTATTCTTACCGGTCTTGCACTCCCGCCGGCAAGCTGTCCCACAACCCGCGCCTCTCCCCCGGGAGGTGTGGGTATGCATAAACGAATTTCCTCTTGCAAAAAAAAAAGCATAAAATACCCTTTTTCATCCGCCAAGTAATGTTCAGGCATTACCGTGTTCTGGACTAAAGGGCAATGCCACCTGCAAAAGTACTCGACTTGTCAAGATTCAATTACTAATATCTCAGGGTGAGGGTTTTTTTTGTTACGCCGGGAAAAATACTTTACGCATACCCTTCCATCGGGGGTATGGGAGGGTTATGTGGGACTCCCCGTGCAGAGCGACTGCACGGGTATACCCACTAAAACAACCCGGCGGCACTCCCGCATCATCTTTGTGACAGGGAACTGGGAATCGGCAGAGCCTTGCATCCAGTCCTGATAACTGATATGGGCAATCTATCTAGCAACTACATGGTCTTGTCACTGTCAATAAAAAGGTTTTAAATCTTCCAATTTCCAAAAGGTTTCCAACCCAAACAAGGGTCGATAAACGGGCCTCCCATATGCTAATCAGCGCTAAAATTGTCACTGATCAGTAACATAAAGTTACTACAACATGTGATTACTAAGAATTCTCGACGCGTAGGAACCTTGACTTTGAACTCGCTTCCGGATCGAGTGATCAGCTTTGTCGGGGTATTGAACTTCCTTATAAATTGTTATATGGGTATTATTAGAGAATAGAAAACTCGTATTGAGGCATCATACATATCCCAGCGATCTCTTCCAGACAAACTGCCATTACAGGGTTCGAAGGATATCTTGCTAATATTATAAACGTGAAAGTTTGTAAGAATGTATGGATGTCTGGATGTCAGGACGTCTGAATGTATGTTGTTACTCTTTCACGCCTAAACGGTGGACCGATTGAGCTGAAATTTGGTTAGACCCTGTAATAACACATAAGTACAGCGGTAAAATTCGCATATTTTTTGCCTTGACAACATTCCTATTTGTGATTGTGGTTTGACTCTGACAGTGGGAGTAGTGAGTAGAGTTGTTCTGATGGGTGATGCGAGTATAAACTACATATTTTTGTAATGAAAATCCGTGTCGTGGCCTGAAGTATTACAAAAGCGCTAACAATAAACCAATGCGTTTATTATTAGAGACATTTACATAAAATGTCATTGTGAAGAGTGAAGACATTCTATTGCACAATGCACTACCCTCGGTTTTGCAATTTATAACAATAAGTGGAAAAACATCCGATTCTTTGACGTTGGAATGAAGAGATGTTTATCAAATAAATGTATGTTTCTTTGGAAATATTTCAAACTAGCTGTGACCAGCGGTTTTACTATAAGCCTATGTATTATTCCAACATCTAAACTATCTCTATAGGTACGAAATTTCAGCTCAATCGGTCCACCCGTCTAAGCGTAAGAAGTAACAAGCGTACACACTCACTCACAAACTTTTGCTTTTTGAAGTGAAAACTTCTTTAGCGGCGCTGAGCACTTTTTTGTATGGGTAAAAACTTTAAAACTCGCGTCAGGGTCACGTGATGCTGATCGAAAAAGCGTAAGATCGAGGGGAAGGGAGAGGAACTAGTATCTCCCACTCTTTCTACCGTGCCTGAGTGTGCTGCTCTGTTGATGGTGTAAAAGTCGTCGAAATTATGGATGGAAGTTGATTTTTCTGAGAGATAAAATTTAATGTAATATATAAATAACGATTTAATATTATAAATAACAACATATAAATTGTCATATTTGTGTACGATAGCGCAATAAATAAACATTGTATTCTACCTCATAAATGATAGTACTTTTATACTTATAATTAAACACAACGTTAATATTGAAGTTTTCACTTCTGCCGGCACTCCCGGAGTGCTACCTTTTTTTTTTTATGTTATGAAGTAGAAGACGAGCAAGACGCTCTCCTGATGTTAAGAGATAACGGCTGCCCATAATCAGTAGTGTAACCTAGGATTTCACAATTATGTGAAATTCTAGGAGCACTGCACCAACGCTTCTTACTCAAGAGTCATAAGATGTTAAGACTCTTTAGCCCAGTAATTTCACTAGCTACAGTGCCCTCCTACCGGAGCACAGTAATATTTGAATAATATTAGAATAACTGGCACTGTTGGGGTACCACCCACCTAGACGACCTCCTGCAAAGGAAGTCTACCCCCGGTAATAATTACAAATTTTTATAATATTTGTGTAATTATCGTTTTCTTTTCACTGACTTAAAAAAAAAGGAATTTATCCATTTAATGTATGAAATATTATTAGAACCCTGAGATATTAACAGAGAACAATAATAATTTCGTAGATATCTCAAATTTTAGTAGGTTTATAAACTAACCATGCCCTCCGATAGTTTGCAATCTTACTCTATATTTTATCTCCCGCGAAATTGTACCTAATAATAATGTGTTACCCACTTTTCATGTTTGTTTTACTTGACCCAAATAATAATCGCAATCACAATGTAAATACAATGTCATACCTATGAAAATTTGTTTTAATTTTTTTTATAGAATAAAAATGACTCTTGAGTAAGAAGCGTTGCGTTGGTGTAATGCACTTAGAATTTTACATAAAATCTTGGGTAGCACTGTACTGATTATGGGTAGAGTTATCTCTTATCATCAGGAAAGCGTCTTGCTTGTCTTCTTACTACTTTACATAAAGTGAAATTTTAAAAATCTTTTTAAAAACAAGCTTTTATTATAATTACCATCTAGCACCAAAGTACTCGCCAAGACGAAACAAATGAGCCCTAACTCAATGGGGTTGTGTCGTTTAATTACGGAGTTCCTATGGCCACCTTCCAGCTCCAACATCAGATTAGCTCGATGTCATAACAATATTGCATTGTCATCCGATTTATACTTGCATGCAAAATTTCAGCTCAATCAGAAACCGGATCAAATTAAACTTGACAGATTTGATTACAAACACACAGACAAGAGACAGGTGAAAGTAAATAAAAGCTTGTAAACAGATAGAATGGGTGTGGCAGGGAACCACCTGGCAAAGTGACCAGTTACATAACAATTTGGTAGACGGAATAGGTATTACCTAAATAGGTCGGACTTCTGCCTCATAAGCCAATTAGGTAATTTTATATGAATTAGTTGCTATTACAGTCATGTGATACTTATTTACCTATTATATAACATCGATCAGAGGGCCTATTGACCATCGCCAAAGGACATGTAAAACCAGGTGGTTCACCACTGCGTGCCCGCCTATGCGACAGCAATAGTTTCTCCTAATGTTGTTCACTACGGCTTTTACAGCCCAAAACTGCACATCCTACCATTTCACTACCACTATGAGTACACATAAACCATTAATTATTCCCTGAAAGCACTTAAAATCTTAAAAATAAAATATAATTCGATGGTATGTTTGTCACAGGGAAGTCGTTTGAACCATAGTTTGAACTTGTGACAAACAACGTAACCGGCCACGCTGAAAGGGACGGAAGAAAAATAGGTTCTCCTTTTTCTTCACATAGAATTTTCCCTATTGCCGTCACACTCACACATAATATGGCTACTTCTAGTTGTATTAGTTCTGTGTGTAAAACACTAGAATCCATAGACAAAATTGCATACATAACTTGCTTAAACCTCCTCATTCATATGAGTACAATAACAAATGCAGCAATGTACTTACTTGTCTTCAATCGTAGTGAGTGTGAATTAGCCAATAGGCTCTCTGAATAGGTATACTCGTATGATGGCGGATAGCCGATGGGGTTGAATATTGCTTTATTGGAGACCACGGACTAGCAAACGCAGCGTAGGACGTCACACAATGTGGACAGACGACTTTATAAAGGTTGCCGGAAGACGCTGGATGCAGGTCGCTTCCAACCGGTACATATGGAAGTCTATTAGGGAGGCCTATGTTCAGCAGTGGACGTCCTATATAGCTGAGATGTTGATGATGAAATAGTTATAAAAGGAAAGGGTGTTTGATTGACTTATCTACCGCCGGAGCAGTGATGTGCAAACATTACTGTGCTTCGGTAGGAGGATACTGTAGCTAGTGAAATTACTGGATTGAAGAAGCGTGTACGTAGAATTTTGTGAACATTGTGAAATCCTGGGTGGCAAGTGGCACTGTACTGATTATGGGTAGCGTTATCTCTTACCATCAAGAGAGCGTCTTGCTCGCCTTCTTACTTCTTTGCATAAAAAATCTTGTGGAATGTATTGTTGACAAATACTTGTGTTTGTCCATCATTTATTACCCATGTAGTTGCAGTTCATACGTTATTTATTATTTCATTGTTTCTTTAAACAGCCGTTTGCCTCACTGCGTCATTCTACCGTCACAAATTCATACAATACATACCTACCTATATTTTATAAATAGCTTTCGAACAAAATTCACATGACTTTGGCCCACGCGCGCGCTATTTCTGAATTGAGGTTTTTATGAATTGGAATGCTTTCTGTTTCCATTGCCAATGTTTGGAAAACGAAAGTTCTTTTTTTATAAAAAAAAAATACTGGCTCGTTTTTGCTTCGCTTCGGGAACCTTTCATGTTAGTGTTTAACCTCTTCACACCCTAAGAGAACAAAAAAATATTGATTGAATACCACAGCAATCTCTTTTCGACAACCAAGGAAAGGAAGAGACAGAAATTAGACTTTTATTAATTTATTAAAACACTTAACAGATAGCGATGATGTCGTAGATGGTGGCAGTTTAAACTTAGAAGGCGGGATATATCCCTTCCAGGCTTCACTGAACATCATTTATCATCATCAGATTGACCTGAAAAAGCTCGACACTGGCAAAAGTAGTGCAAAGGCTTGTGTATTGCCAGTGTCAACTGAAAACTTTGTTAAAAATTCTACCATTTTTGTGTATTTGTTAAAAATTCTACCATTTTTGTGTATTTGTTAAAAATTCTACCATTTTTGTGTATTTGTTAAAAATTTACCATTTTTGTGTATTGCCAGTGTCGACTGAAAATTTAAAATTCTACCATTTTATTAATATTGTTTTTTCTCTTCTTTCCAGCCAGCGAATCGTGAGAAAATGATGTCAAGATCCGCAATGTTTCTCGCGGCTATAGGACTCGGCTTGTCAACGTTCAGCGTCCGCCAAATGATTATCCACCAGTCCAGACGATTCTAGAACATTCTAAACCATTCTATGTAGAACCATTCTATATGGAACCATTCTATGTAGAACAATTCTATGTGGAACCATTCTATGTAGAATCATTCTAAGTAGAAACCGTTCTATGTGGAATAATTCTATAAAGAACCATTCTATGAAGAGAAATTCTAATATAAGTCGCTAGATCCCACATGATAAGATTCAAATATGTTTACAATCTTTCATGTTCACTATAAAACGCATTTTCAATCAATTAAAGCTATTTAATTCACACCAAAATGCGTTTCTTAGTTTCATTAATCGAGAATAAATATTGAGTTAGGGTTGCAAGTAAAAAAAATGTAAATGAATGTAATGTAAAAAATATATTGTAATTTATTTTTTATTTCTTTTTTCGTGTGAGATTGTGTGCATCCACTTTAGTTGAAGTTTAGAATTAAGTTTTATGTGTTTGGCTGAATGGTAGGATGGTTGATTTCTGCCTTTGTGATGGAAACCAAATAAAAATAGTAATGAAAAATATTTTTTCTGTGTTTTTAATTACTGGGCACGTTCACGTTCTCATACACTAACACAATTTTATTATACTTGAGCTCAAATCTCGGATGGCTCAAATAGATAATTGGCTCAAAACATTATTTACAGCAAATCTACCAAAACAGTTGAAATTATTTAACTGGCAACATTTTTGTATATAATATTTTTTTTTTAACTTTGACGAGGGCTGTAAATTTATGTACCATTTGTTACATTTGCCATTAGTTTAAAATGTATATTTTAATCCATAAAATAAAACACATTTTAAGAAAGATCTTACATTTATTATAGTCAGTGGTGCACAAGTATCCAGTATGTACATTATGTACTTAAATAAAATCCGCTTTTGTTCAACCTTTGACATTGGTACATAAAATTACTTACACAAAAATACACACTTAAAACCACTATTATTTACCTAAATCTAGATGTCTCAAGTTTGTGAGTCGTAGTACTTAGAGAATAAGAAATCCATGACATTATCTTTCATATAAAATCTAGAAGTTTTGCTAAGTTTCAAAGACTGGGATTATTAAAGTTTGCAGCTTCGAATACTAGCAGTATGCCATTTTGTAGTCACAAAGAGCGCTTTCACACTATTCCATCACCGAGTCTGAATCATTCGTCATGTGTAGTGTAAAGGTCGCACATCTATGTATCCGCATCGACCGCGCCGAGAGAATTTTTGTATAGAAAATCTTCCGATTCGGGGCTGCGCAGACGGCACACTTTTTGTGCGATGGAGTCTGCGGCGCACAAAATGTCTGCATGGCGCGCAAAAAGTCGGTTGCGGATTTTTCACAGACTCAACGCACACGACGCACATCTTCGATCATTCTGTCGGCAGAGCTGTAGGGACGTAGACGCTATGGAAATCGTGCAGAGATCGCGAAGTATTATTTTGTACATGAAGTACAGAAAAAGAAGAAGAAAGAAGCGTTACGTCCACCCCTAGCAAATGCAGATTGCCGACTAAAGTGTGTGCCGTCTGCGTTAGCGCGCGTTGAAGCAAACGTTCAATTTTTTTCATACACTTTTTGTGCGGAGCGGCGCGGCGCGGTGCGGTCTGCCCGAATTACACGGATTATTTGTGCGCCGGACTTTTTGCGCGTCGTGTGCGTTACTGCATATAATTGCATAGGTTCTATTTTCACAGACTAAAAAGTGCGTCATGGATAGTCTGTCGTCTGCGCAGCCCCTTCGACTCTGGCAAGTATGCGAGGTTTCATAACATTTCATATAAAGAATTCCAAATTCGATTCGTTCGGCGCGCTCGATGCGGATTGCGGATAGATGTGCGTTCTTCAAGTAAAACAGACGTTCCAATTGCTATAATATGTTTTTAAATTAATTTGGATTTTTTTAGACAAACTTGGTACCTTTTTTTAGTATAAATTAATTTCGAGATTGACTGAACATGTCATAAAAAGGTATAGTCTAACTAATATTATAAACGTGAAAGTTTGTAAGAATGGATGTCTGGATGGATATTTGTTACTCTTTCACGCCTAAACGGGTGGACCGAATGAGCTGAAATTTGGTATAGATATAGCTTAGAGCCTGGAATAACACATAGGCTACATAAGTACTGCGGGTAAAACTCCTGGGCGCAGCTAGTCATACATAAAGAAGCATATGTACATGTTAAATTGAAACACAGCCAGGAAGACTTTCATCTCGCTTTCTCCCGCCGTCTAGGTTAAGTCTGCTACCTCACACATGCTACCTCACACTGCTATCTACAGCCACATTATTGCTTAACACGTGGTACAACACTTTAAGTAGGTTTCTATAACATTGTTTAACAAAAAGCATATATGAATCAGTTTGCCATGTACATATAAATTTGTTAATTAGATAAGTTTATCGTCTCTTCTTATGTCCTTTGGTAGGTCCTTTGACAAAGCACCAATCCACTGAGATAGCTTGTCCGAGGATGTCTGCGCCGTCTAGAGCTTCACGGGCACTCTGAAAAAGGGTTAATTCAGATTACTTTTACATGTCCATGACATGACGCTTCCAAATTGTGTTTTTGAGGGTTTTTTGAAGTGAAAACTTCTTTAGCGGCGCTGAGCACTTTTTTGTATGGGTAAAAACTTTCAAACTCGCGTCAGGGTCACGTGATGCTGATCGAAAAAGCGTAAGATCGAGGGGAAGGGAGAGGAACTAGTATCTCCCACTCTTTCTACCGTGCCTGAGTGTGCTGCTCTGTTTAGGCGGCACAGGGGGCTTAGACAAGCGCGCGCCCGATTTTTTTTTTTTATATTTTATATTTATATTTTTTTTATTAGACACATAAATAGGTTCGAATCAAAACTGTTTGTTTCTTACTTAAGTTATCATAAACCAATTGTATAAGTTGTAAAAATTTGCGATGATGATTCTGATAATAACGATGGTGTAAAAGTCGTCGAAATTATGGATGGAAGTTGATTTTTCTGAGAGATAAAATTTAATGTAATATATAAATAACGATATAATATTATAAATAACAACATATAAATTGTCATATTTGTGTACGATAGCGCAATAAATAAACATTGTATTCTACCTCATAAATGATAGTATTATTATACTTATAATTAAACACAACGTTAATATTGAAGTTTTCACTTCTGCCGGCACTCCCGGAGTGCTATATTTTTTTTTTTATACAACGAAGTAAGAAGACGAGCAAGACGCTTTCCTGATGGTAAGAGATAACGCTGCCCATATGTATGCGCCAACGATTCTTACTTGAGAGTCATAAGATGTTAAGACTCCTCAGCCCAGTAATGTCACTAGCTACAGTGCCCTCCTACCGAAGCACAGTAATGTTTGCACATCACTGCTCTGACGGTACAATAACTGGCACTGTTGGGGTACCCACCTAGTTGACCTCCTGCAAAGGAAGTCTACCCCCGGTAAACCCCTGTTGGAACGCGAGTGAAAAACACACACATTGAGTTTTGTCAAATTATTTTTCCATACAAAATTAATTTCAGTCACCTGGGATAAGTTCCATAAAACGCCGACGCAGCCAATGTCTTAAAATGTGTAACATTTGTAAAAATAAGACAATAAAGGGAGTTGAAGATTTGTAGCATACCTACTGATCAAATTTTGATATTTTTCCGAAATCAGGGCCAGCTACAGTACAATAGATATTCTAACAAAAGTGTCAGGTGTCAGAATAATTTATTAAGCTTCAAAGTTGATCATGTAACTTCCATTTTTATTGCTGGTAAGACGAGCACCATTCAATGATCTTCAAAATTAAAAATATGGAACTTGACACTTAATAACTCCGAAACCTGACACTTCATGAGGATGAGTGGCTGAATAGTTTTGTTTGGTTTTGATGTCAGCTATTGAATAATATAGGTTATAATAAATTAATTCCATGAATTTATATTTGAAAATTCGGCAAATTGTGCGAACGAGAGAGCGTCACTCGATATATATCACTGGCCTCAATTATTAATAAATACTAAAATGGCAGATTGGTAGGTATGCTATGCTACATAAGAAAATCTTCAAATCTTTTTGTACTATTGTCAAACAATTTTTTGGAACAAAGTTCCTTATCACGCGTTGTGAAAGGGGGCTAGACGGAAAAAAATCTTACGAAAAGTTGTCACGACACTTTTTGCTATAGTAAGCTATTGTAAGCTGTGCGGCGTGCGCATGTTTCTCTGTCTGTCTCTCTCTCTCTCTTATAGACAGCAAGCCAGATATTTTCATTAATCAAACTTCGTTCCATCTGGGTGTCCCTTGACACCTCTCAAGTTTTTTAATGTGATGAGGTAGAAGACGCACTCTCCTGATTATGTTAAGAGATAACGCTGCCCATAATCAGTTTATACTAATCCTAGTGCACAGTGCTACTAATCCTAGGAGCACTGTACCTATGCTTCTTACTCAAGAGTCATAAGATGTTAAGACTCTTCAGCCCAGTAATTACACTAGCTACAGTGCCCTCCTACCGAAGCACAGCAATGTTTGCACATCACTGTCTAGGTGGTAGAATAACTGGCACTGTCGGGGTACCTACCTAGTCGACCTCCTGCAAAGGAAGTCTACCTTTGGTAAAATTATAATGATAATGAATACTTACAGCAGCCTGTTTGTAAGTTTCGTATTCAACGAGAGCATATCCCTTGAGGAAACCGGTGCGCCGGTCCAAGTTTAAATGGATGTTCTTTATCTCTCCAAACTCTGAGAATTGGTTCTGAAATGTAGACATATAATTTAAGTTTTTAAGGGGCACTCTATCATAACTTAGCATAACAAGTATTTTAAAAGTTTTTACACATTGCGAAAATCATAAAGGCTATTTTATTTTCATTTTAGACACTGACACACATCACATAAGCAGAAGGCTGCCTCGTACATATCTTAGAGGAAGCAGCTGGGACCCAAGTTTTGCCTTCGGAAACACAGTAGTTATGGAGAATATTTTGCCACACACTAAGATTTGAACCCAGGGTGTCTACAGTGTGTTTTAACATAGAAAAGAATTTGAAGAAACAAAACTTGTGGAAACCCATACTAATAGATTTAAAATACCAGTAGTTAATCATAGAACTAGGTCTAAATACCTGCAGGTTGAAAAATATTATAGGATTATATAATAAAAAAAAGTTAAATTTGTAACTGTAGTTTTTAACATAAAAATATGTTTAAAATACCTGTATATCTTCCTCCTGAGCCTCTTCGTGTACATTGCTGACGAATAAGATCCATCCCTCAACTGATCTCTGAGGGCCGGGAGTGCTGCCGTCACCCTCCGGAGCTAGGCTGTCATATCTGGAAGTAAGTTATGTTTTAGTTTGATTTTGATACCATTAAAATCATAATAACATAGTAATGATGTAGACGTAAAGACGACACATAAAACTATTGATTTTGTTGTGTACGTGTAACTATTTTTTTATATAATTAGTTAGTTCAATTTTTTTAAAAGAATTTAGGAGTTATATAGTGGTATTTTCATATCGCCATCCTCGGCGAAGAAACGGATAATCGTCATTGTCTTTACTTTTATTTCATATTTGAATTCTTTAGGTCCAAATATGTCAATTTTTTACATTTTTCTTGTAATAAATAAATAAGTTATTAAATCATCTTAAAGTTCTGTTCTCTGGAACAACATAACTGTTCTAGCAAAAAATTGATTTTTTTATTTTTCCTGTAAAGTTGAGTTTTGCAGTTATCCGTTTAATCGTTGGGGATGGCGATATATTTGCAATTATGATTTATGCAGCAGATTTGGTGTATTCAGTACTACGTCTAAGGAAAGACAGTCTCCGAATGAGTTTTTATAATGAGTTAAATTTTATTACCTGCCCCTATTTCCGCGCTCAGAAGCACCTCCGCTGCCCACTTCGCTGCCGAAACCACGACCTTTACGCTTTCGCGCCTTTTCCTTCAAACGGGCAATGCCCTCTGAAAATATAATTATTTTTATTGTTATTAGGTAACTATTAAACTTGTGTAAAGGACTGCGCAAACCGGCGGAAGAGATTATCGCTCTTATTTGAACAAGCCTTAACTTTCCTTTTTAATATAGCAACAATTAGAATATTTACCGTTGATAGTTTTACAAACCAAAATTATTTTATAACCTATAAAAATACGACAATATACCAAGTCGATATCACTGCATTACTAGATGATATTGCACAAAATACAGTTCAAATCAAGCAAGTGTGCAATAAACTGTACTAATTAGTGCTCTAAATAGCAATATATCAAAGAAAACAAAGCGAAAGTCACTTACGTTCTCCATCCTCGTCTACTTCGAATTCTTCAGAGTTTTCTATATCCAACACATCTGCCATTGTTCCAAAATTATGTTTTCACTGGAATCGCTCAAAATACGCAGTTATTTCGCTGAATATCCCGTTATTTAGAAAGATTTTTACGTAAATATGAATGATGCGTGTCGCCCAAACAAAACTTCACTAGTAAAGAGAAATACATTTAAACATCAAATGATCGACTATAGTTAACGATTATAATATCGATTTTATATAATATGTCACTGCTCCGAGTCGTATGATATAACATCAATTAATACATAATATATAGAAAAAACCTCACAGAATAATAATAAGCGGATTCTTAATTTTTTTATTATAAAATTACATTGCTAAAGTCCGGTCCGGTAACGAACGACATTCTATGTTGGGATGTATAAGTGATCACTCAGTTTTTGGACACTTTTAAGATGGCATACGTTAAAAAGCTGCTGCAGGAGGGCAGAAGCTGAAAAATGGCAAAATTGTATCAGCCACGTAAAAAAGAGGAATTGAAGTTAGGTTAGTAGTCTGGATCATAATATAGACAAAACTGTAGATTATTTCGTCAAAACTGTGACAGGCGAGACAGTACAGAGAATACGGATTCTGATTTTTGAATTTTTATTTCAACGTTAGAAGTAAATACCCATAACTCGATTTATTACAACTGTTTTCATACTAAAATAAAAAAAAATAATTTAAACAGCTAGTTTTTTTTTCTTCTTTCGTAGTTTTTTTTTCATATAAGCTGAACTTAATAGATAAATGTTTTGACCACCGCCAGTAGGCGAAAGACATCATTGTACGATATTCTTTCTACTCCGCGACCGGACCTAATTATTATAAATAATTATTGATTTCTATAATATCTACGAATCGATTGGCAGCAATCGATAGAAAATAATGTTGGCCATATTTCTCGTATTATGACATCACTATAGTTGTCTGTCCACAGACTATACATTTTTTCATAAAAAATGCTGCCATGCATTGAAATTCTTACTATTTTGTTAATTTACAGCAAGTATTTAATAATATAAAAAAATTATATGAAATGATTGAACCAAAAGTAGATACACAATCTACAGGAGAAAGCGTATAATTTTATTTGATAAATTACCAAACTAGGAGAGACATCTATCATTCTATCCTTCTTAATCTTTCTTATTAGAAAAAAATCTATACCTTGCATCGAGATAAACTATGTTTTCCTTTTTGACCTTGAAGTAGGTAGCAGGAACCAATATAAACTTCTTGTTTTTGACCAAGAAGTTTATTTTTGACTCTATTCTGCTATAATGTCAATAAGACAAAAGTTTCTGACAAATTAGTCCATTAAAATTATTTTGTTATAAATAAACACAAAATTAATTGTTGAAATAAATTATTCAGAATGACCGATTTACATTTTTGGCAAAGCGAAGCCAAAGAGAACAAATTAAAAGAAACCGAATCTTCTTCAGAATGGACATCACTAGCCCCAACTATTTTAAGTACAGCACCATCAAGATCTTCTTCTCCGATTGGAAAAGGAGAGTCAATCTGTAATAAGTACATGGATATTATTCATTCAGAATCAAATTTATCGAATGAAGATCAAACGGAACCTCTTAATAGACCATTTGATTTTTTTGATGATGAAGAATTTGCCTTTGGGATTAATATTTTGAACAACAATGTAGCGTGCGTTGGAGGTAACATTACGAAACAAATACAGATGGGTCAGTTATTTTTGTAAATAAGCTTGTAGTATGAAATTATATCATGTGAAATTTTGATAAAAATATTTAGTGTAGAGTCAACGAGTTCTTAGCCTAGGGAGAAGATACGCGGACTTATTTCTATGTGAAAAATGCTGGCATTCTGGCGGGGGGAGAGGCAACGCACACTAATACAACGATTCCACACTAATGAATTTTCAGTCATGTCGCTACGAACGCTTACGTCAAAATTATCCAACACTACACCACACCATAAATACACGCACACGAACATAATACACACACAGAAACCGCTTGCATGTGCACTAGATGACGCACATTTTACGTTAACAACGGTAGTGCTTGAAATTATCGATACTCACTATCGATACTTTGGTCAAAATATTATTGCATATTATGACGGAAGGTTATAAGAGACAGGTATAATTAGGTATTTTTCGTAATCTTATATTAGGTTAAATCAGTTAAAAAAATATTTGGCTGAACTAGTGAACCAAATAAACGCGTATCTTGTTATTAAAATTTATGTTGTACTACCTGCGCCCAGCGGTTTTACCCGCAGTACTTATGTAGCCTATATGTTATTCCAGGGTCTAAGCTATCTCAATACAACATTTCAGCTGCTTTTTACACATAAAAGTGTTATCAGTGTTAGGTATATATTGAAAAACAGCAAGAGAATCAATTTCGAAAGAAAAAAAATCTCAAAAAACGCAACGAGTTCTTAGCCTAGGGAGAAGATACGCGGACTAATTTCTATGTGAAAAATGCTGGCATCTCTGGCGGGGGGAGAGGCAACTCACACTAATATAACGTTTCCACACTAATGAATTTTCAATAATGTCGCTACGAACGCTTACGTCAAAATTATCCAACACTACCATAAATACACGCACGCGAATATAATACACACACAGAAACAGCCTGCATGTGCACTAAAGATCATTCACAGTTATTTTACCACTAGCCTTTACGTTGGCTAGCCTGAAAATTATGTTGCCATATCACGTTAGTATTGACTTCCCCATTTTAACCCCCAACGCAAAAACGACGAGGTGTTATAAGTTTGACGTGTCTGTCTGTCTGTGTGTGTGTGTGTGTTTGGTGGAAATCGGTCCAAGATGGCCGCCGCTACAAAATGGCGGATTACTTTTTTCTTTCACAACTCCCTCAATATGGATACTAAATGAAAGGGCTTAATAAGTAAAATACAGCCTACTATATAAAATTTAAAATCCAAGATGGCCGCCATTAAAAATGGTGAATTGTGTATTACGTTTGGGGCGGGGGTTTTTTAATTTTTTTATTTAATTCACTTGTATTATTTTACAGTGCTGTAGGTAGGTACTTACATGAAATTCCTGTTTCGAACCTACCTAATATTTTATATCATATTGATAGTTCGCAGTTACCACTTGTTCATGTGTTAACCATCCGATATTTTTATAGATAAATTCATTTTCTTCATAGGAAATTGAGTTTATGGGCATTGGTAAAGCTTGGGATTATAATAATATTTATTAAAACAACGAGTACAAGTGACCTTATCAAGTACAAAAAGTAACGTTTTAACAAAAAAAGTGCAAGCATTTTTGAGCCTTTCATACCATACAATGTCCCTACACTATTGACTTTAAGTTTTAGATTTTGATAAGATTTCTACTAAAAAGTCGATATCGATATTTTATTTGTCTCGACATGTCCCAACTTGATTTTTGTTCCAGTGTGGCCATTGTATAACTTTAAATTACCTTTTTTTGAGAGTAATAAATATTAATTTGTAATAAAATATTCAATTAAAAAAAAAGTCTAAAGAAAATTAGAAAAAAATTCAAGAAGGTATGTACCTAATAGAAAAACTTGTAAGAAAAATGTAATGTATTTAATTTTTAATACTAAATTGAAGAATTTTGCAAAGGCAGTTTTTGGGAAAAATATCATATTATTGAACGTTTTTTAGTATCAGGGACCTACGCTATGATTGTTTTGAAATCGTTTTTGTGAAAATCGCTAGATTGGTTGTCTCGTTTTCCTTTTTGAACATAGGGTGGATAGTGTTTGGGACTGGCCGACCCGCGGTTTCACTTTATGTTTTGATTTGTTATAATAACCTAGTACCTACTCTCAGATATATTTATATAGTATCAGATATATTTATATAGATTTTGAGATATCCAGGCTGGTTATTTATACATGTAATAATTAGGAATGTGAGTGTTTTTGTTTAAATGTGTATAATAATATGAATACTGGTTTTTAGTATTACAATAACGGGCGTAAAATAGACGTTTATAATATTATATAACTACTCATACGTAAAATTTACCCCAAGTTAGGTCTTGCATGATTTAGTGGCAACACATGGTAATTTTTAGTATTTTGCTTATTTTTTGTATTTTTAGTTGATATTTCGACAAAATTATGGTTAAATATGGAAAGTAACATGATCCTCTTGTAAATTAAATGTTTTCTCATCGCGTTTTGCACCATAAAACGCTACAATTGGCCAATTTCTGCTCACGACTTTCCCTGTTGCGGTCGTTTGCTGAATGACGCGTTAGTGTCACAACTAGTTTTAATAAACAAGCCGGATTGGGAATGAGTGCTTTGTATGTGTGTGTTGGCAGCGGGGGTCGCCTAGTGGTTACCCATCCATGTGGCTTTTTCATCCGAGTGTAGAGTAGATGAGTAGATTTTTTTTCATTTTATATGGTAAGACTGTTATCAGCTGACAGATTAACGTTATATATGGAGTTTTTGGCGGCAAGCCTTGATCATATCATTAGCTCCACGTCTTTTGCTAAATAATCGTGTAGAATTTGATTGTTAGCGTGTAATAATGGTGGAATATTGCGTGTTAAGTGTTTTTGAATGTGCACAGATGTAGGCAAGTGATATGGTGCTGAAATATGAATTTTGGTGCCCCCTCCAAAACTCCTCCGAACTTTCAGTAAAATTCCACCCATTTTACTGGAAGACTCACGTGACTAGACGAGCTATTAAGCTCACTCTGACTCTGACCTGACTTACTAACTTATTACTTAAAAAATAACATTTAACTTGACACTGGCAAAACACGAAAGTGGAGACCATAATTTAATATCCCGTGAACATTCACCAATTTTACTCGACACTGGCAAAATGCACATGTTGCCATATTATTAAAAAGAAAAAAAAAAAAAACGTTATATATTTTCACTTTTGTCACTGTCAACTGTCAGTTTCAAATTGCAGAAATTTTCGTATTCTCAATTCTCGTGTGTTCTATTCATTTTTATCAAACACGATTTACTCAATAAATAGTGAATTTTATTAACATTAAGCCACAATGCCGGAATACCCGTTGGCGGATTCCATATTGACATCGTTGAATGGTACGTAACAACACATATTTGCTAACTTTTAGTAAAATGCGGTCTCGGTTACCTACGTTACATAATTTTTGCCAGATTTATTATGTTTTGTGTGACACAATCGTTTAATTTTAGCTACAGGACGCCCTACATTATAAGATAGAGCCGCTGTGACATCACTTGCATAATAATTTCTCCCAGAAGTGTTACAAAATGCAAAACGGAAATACCTTTGAATTTGGTATTAAAATTGACATGAGTTTTGTGTGATCTCTTTACTCCTAAGATGTTTTTCATGTGTTTAACCGCAATATCATCGAAGCTTATTTTATATAATAATCAATATGTGTAATAGATTACATGGATTGTTGTTTTTTTGTGTGAATGTAAATTTAAAAAAATATCTACCACAAATTATAATCACATAGGTCGTGAAAACTGTCAAGAATTATAAATTTTGAAATATGTGTGCATTTAAAATGTGGCAAATCCAAATGACTGGACAAACATGTTGTTTTTTTGTAATTTTTTTCTCTGTAATAATTCTAACATAATAAGATATATTATTTCAGCATGCTCTTATCTATAATAAAACCTTATTATAATATTATGAAGCTGAACAATTGTAGGTATACGAGTATGTATTATGTATTTTTTTTTATTTATGTGGTGCGGCTATGATATCACTGCGGCCATGATTGGCCTATTGTGATCACCATGAATGTATTATGTATATTTGTTGCTCTTACGCAGTCACAAACTTATTGAGCTTAAACTAGTACATATCAACCTATGTGTAAAACAAAATCCCATCTGAAAAATTACTACCACAAACTGCTGCACCTTTGCCCACCAGTCCCAACATTGCCTCCTACAAAGTTCATTTATTTTCTTGACACATTATTTAAAAAAATATGCAAATGGAACAAAATTTTACCACTGTACAGCAGTGGTAAAATATGTGTAAAAGAAGCTCAAATTTAATTTATGACTTGTATATGACAGGAAAGAATGGAAGAGACTAGAAATAGCCTTTCTCCAAAGGTTCACAATAATAAGGGACATCCTATAAATCTAACTTCACTCAAGGCTGGGGGAGGCCTAGTGTTTTTTATGACACGCTGTACATAGTTAGTAAATAATCCAATGTTAAATTTAGGTTTTAAGTTAAACAGCAAATAAAGGCTATTTTATGTTTTTATTATTTTTATTTTTTGTATATGACACCACAAAATAACATGATTTGTAAGTATAATATAGGTATCATAGGATTCCAAATGAGATATAAGTCATATTATTTTATGTCCACATTTTCACAAATTTATCAATTGATATCTCTTGGTATATTTATAAACTAGGTAACTAGGTAAATTTATAAACTAGGTAACTAGGATTAATTTATAAATTTACGAATTTTGTTATATTCCGGTGACATATACATTTTATCCTAACTACCTTAATATGCCCTCCAGGGTTAAAAAAGTTATGGCAAAATATTATATAATGCAACTCATACTTTAAATTGCTTGTCTTTAAAGTAGTGATTTTGACATTGGACTTCATTCTACACATAGGTTGAAGCTAATCTGAAAGGAAAAAATGAAATGAAGAACTTTATTTATGTATGTACAAACATCTTAGATACAAAACATGAAATAAAAAATGAAGACATACACAAAATGGTCACAATTCTGCATATTTCTGGCCCTTAACAGAACCTTTCATTGACATTATTTGAATGTTTGTAGCACAAGAGCCATGGCCGGACAATGTGAAACTTTTCCAGCCATACGAAGTGGAGCAGATACTGTTGCCGGATAATGCCAGCTGTTTGGCTGTACAGGCATTTTTAAAGGTATAATATATCTTTCTTTCTGATAGAACCAGGATCCTGTTATTAATCACTCTCTCCATCGACTTACAAAGTAAGGAGGTGAGAGAGATCGGACGGTAATTTGAAGGGTCAGCACGACTGCCTTTTTTGGGTACTGGTTGCACGTTTGCAACTTTCCAACCTTTGGGGACTACTCCCAACTCTAACGACAGGCGGAATAAACGCGTAAGTACCGGAGACAACTCTGGTGCACAATTCTTCAAAACTATTGCAGGTACACCATCAGGACCGCTAGCTTTACTAACGTCTAGAGCTCGAAGTGTTCTAAGAACCTCCTTCTGATGTATGCGAATATCGGGCATGAAAACCCCGCAGTGTTGGATAAGAGGAGGTGTGGCACTTGTAGCATCTAGACGAGAGGATTCCGCAAATAAAGAGGCAAATAAATTTGCCTTCTCTGTGGCGGAGTGTGCCAGGGAGCCGTCAGGTTTTAGTAGTGGTGGTAGCGAAGGTTGGCAGAAGTTAGCTTCAACCGCTTTAGCAAGGGACCAAAAAGCTTTACTGCCCGTTGGTTGAGAAGCAAGTTTCTTCCCTATTCGACCAACGTGGTTGAAGTAACTCCTTTTCAACGACTTCTTATACTCCTTGGAGGCAGCATTAAAAGCTTTCTTCTTAGCTCGAGTGTCCGACGCTTTGCGCACACGCGCATCAGCCCAGGCTAGGTATGCTGAGTGTTTACGTGCTTCAGCACGCGCACATTCAGCCCGAAACCAGGGGCGAGCCTTGGTACTGAGTGGTTTTTCAGAAAACGGAATAAAATATTCCATTGCCTGATTCACCACATCAGTTATGGCGTCTGCGCAAGTCGTCGGGTCTCCAGAAGAAAAGCATGCTTGCTTCCAGGGGTAAGATGCAAAGAATTGGCGCATTTCATCCCAATCAGCTGACCCGTATTTCCAGATACGCCTAGTTCCGGTTGGGCTGGAATCTATAGGAGAAAATGTCGAAGATGACTGGATCAGACAATGATCAGAGCTCCCTAATGGAGATGAAACAGAGACCGTGTAACGGTCCGGGTCAGTGGTAAGGATAAGGTCAAGGCAGTTTGCAGTGTGGTTATCAACATCTGGAACTCGCGTTGGTTCAAGGACAATCTGAGAGAGGTTCAGCGTGAGGGCCAATTTGCGCGTCTCTCTTCCTGCGTGATCAGTACGCTGAAAGGGGAAGAGCCACTCCTGGTGATGTGCATTGAAGTCTCCCAAAAGGACCAGTTGAGCGGAGGGGTATCGTTGTTGAGCCACATCTGCCGTTTCTCCAAGGTATTCATGAAGTAGAGTTGTCTCGCTGTCGCCTTTGTGCGACCGATATACTCCAGCGTATAGGATCTTCTCCATGCCAGTATCCACCATCACCCAAATTACCGAAAAGCGAGGGTGTTCGAGATTACGGAGACGTACACAGCAAACATCGTCACGCGAGTAGACACATAGTCCTGCGCGTGAGACAAAACGGTGCTCCAGGGTGTAGCCTGGGTAGTCTAGGTAAGCAGTGTCTAATGGTTGCTTGATTTGGGTCTCCGTTAAGAAGAGCAAGTGAGGTTTTGCAGTCTCGAGATGATAATGGAATTATGCTGAGTTTATTCCATTTATCAGTAGTAGTCATTTATTGTTTATGTTGTTTTATTATATTCTGTTCATAATATCTCATACTAACATGTCACTATATTTATGTGTACAATTGTTATGTATGTACTTTTGGAACTGATATAATAAATAATTTTTTATCGAATAGAATAGATCTTTATTAACCTTAGCAATAACAATCGTCATCTTAGGCAAGTCAAGTACATCATGCATGAAATTATAATTATTCTTATTAATATTCATTGTTAATTATTATTAAATTATTTTAAAATTATCTTATCTAAATAAAAAAAAATAGGTACTAAGTTGACAGCCATTATAATTTAAGGGGACCCTGGGTTGGTACCCGAACAGTGCCAGTTATTCTGCCGCCTGAGCAGTGTTGTGCAAACATTACTGTGTTTCAGTAGGAGGGCACTGTAGCTAGTGAAAATACTGGTCTGAAGAGTCATAACTTCTTATGAGTTTTGAGCGGGAAATGTTAGTGCAGTGCACCTAGAATTTTAATTCAGAGTGAAATTCTGGGTAGCACTACATATTCTACCATGAAGAGATCATATGGCCTGCCTTCTTACTTCTTTATATAAAATACTAGCTTACACTCACGGCTTTGCCCGCATGGTGAAATCCTTTTTTTAGCGGAGTTCTACATCATAAAACCTCTGTGGTTCAAATATCAACCCAATCCAATCAGCGGTTTGGGCTGTATGTTGATAGATCAACATTCTCCTAGTATGTATGCTTGGATCTTTAAACCTACGCGATTTTGATGCGGATTTTTTAATAGATAGAGTGATTCAAGAGGAAGTTTTATATGTAAAATACATGCATAATATAGTAGAGAAACACTGATGATATTACGCGAAACGAAGTACGCGCGGGTTCACTAGTAATGAATAAAAAAACACTATTTTGTTGTCATTTGTCCCACAGATGTGCAACCTCCCCTTCGAGGTAGAAATGCGTTGGAACGCCGAATTCATGTCGCCATCAGGCCGAGTTCCCTTCATCAAGTGTGGTGCGTTTGTGGTGTCTGAACTGGAGCCCATAGTACAGTTCGCAGCCAATAAGGGGGTCACTCTATGTAGCGATCTATCTATGGAGGAGAAGGCTGAAATGCGAGCGTATATGAGCTTGATCACCAATGTACTGGTTAACGCTGAGGTAAGATGCTAAATTCCTTTTCAGACATCTAAAAACGTCCTGATTGTAGTAATATTTCGCCTTGATTGGCTCCAGTTTCAAGCGATTTTTTATATTCGACTCTAATATTGATAAATGGTCATAATGTTTACTATCAAACCTATCAAATATTCAATATCAATATTATCAAAGCACAAGTACACAATTGGTTATCAACCCCATCACATTCCATAACAGTAGCAATAAATGACAAGTTATGTGTTATCAACCCTATAAAAAATAAAAATAATTTGCTATCAATTATCAACCCTGTCAATGACAAATTACTATCAACCTACTCGACAAACAATTACTAGGTATCAATATTTTATAACACAGTAGATCCTAATGGGTAGAAGTGTTGCTGGCTTTGCCAGCCTCTATTTTACCGCCTGATCAGTGATGTTCAAAGTTCAAACATGGTGCAATGTGCTTTGGTAGGAGAGCACTGTAGCTAGTGAAAATATTGAGCTGAAGAGTTAATATTTTATGACTTGACTAAAAAGCGGTGCACTTAGAATTTTACATCATTGTGAAATCCTGGATAGCACTGTACTAATTATGGGCAGCGTTATCTCTTACCATCAGGAGAGAACAAACATTACTGTGATTCAGTAGGAGGGCACTGTAGCTAGCGAAAATACTGAGCTGAAGAGTCTTAACATTTATGACTCTTTGTTAAAAAGCGCAGTGCACGTAGAATTTTACAACTGTAATCTTGGTTAGCATTGTACTAATTATTATTATGGGCAGCGTGATCTCTTACCATCAGAATCAGGAGAATGTCTTTCTCGTCTTCTTACTTTTTCATATAAAAAAAGACTTTTTCACCCCCCCACCTCGGAAAGTGTATTTTTGCGCTTCGATATCTGACTGGAAAAGTCCATATTATCCTCTAGAGAAATTCAAATTTACTTTACCCTCTAGAGACAAAAACATAATTAAACCTATTTACTTCCACCTCTATGGTACCGAAATAAGCGTACAACTTTTTTAAATTTGTTAAAAACTCTGAGTAAGAACCTCTTTAGTAAACTTTTTTTTTTAATTTGCTTTGGGCGCACCAGCAGCCAGTAAGTTACTTTTGTAACATATTACGTTTCTTTTGAACTATATTTACGTTAGTTGTTTATATATAAGTTATATTTCGAGGCAATAATGTTTTTAATGAATTATATAGTTGTAGTGTAAGAACTTAAGAACTATTTACTATTCTGTAACTGCTTAATATATTATTGATCATATCCTAATAAATCAGTCTTATGTTAGCATTCGATCGTTTTACTTATCTCCCTAACAACACACATTACATGGCGACCCGGCCAGTAATTTGAGCGCGCGCGAGTGATGACCTTTTAAAGACAGTGGAATGTAAACGTGATTTATATGAACCATCCTCCGATCTAAAAGTTTTCTAAAAATGATGACTGACTTTTTTTTGCTCTTACTGGGGCCAGACGTTTCCGGCGGTATTAAGTGCGATAGTTACGTTAATTCTAAAAATGGGTGGAGCCAGTACTAAAGAGGAGGTCATCGTAGCCCAGAACGCAGCCGGTGGGGTAAATTTGGCCCACATTGAGGAACTCAAAACCAGAGCAGGAGCTACCAACAGTATACTCATTGGGATTGCAGTTATTTTGGGCGTTGGTGGCTTGGTTCTTCTATACCGCCTATACAAAAGGTGCCATAAAAAGTTGGTCCAGCGACAGCTGAACGAGGTCTCTCTGAGGAGATACGCTAGCCTTCTTCGCCAGCGTCAAATCAAGGCGGATGACGTCGTCTAGATGAAAGACTTACGTGCGTAAGTGAAAAGTGCGTGCGCGTGAGTTTACGTCCCCAAAATCCTAAAATAGTGAAGTGATCGCGAAGCGCGATATTCGTATCAATAAAAATAAATCGTAATGTGTTAGTTAAGGCTATGTTTAATCGCATTTATTATACGTATGTATTTGTATAGGTTCAGTGTAACATGAGTATAGGACAGTGATAACAGGTAAGAGATATTAAATTGTTTACATTTATTGAGACTTAAATTAACTGCAATAATGTACGAGTATGTCAAAATATTATGGCTGAGGAATTAACTTTATTATTAAATCAGATAAAAAATGTTAGGACATATCTCATTAAAATCGGACCAGAGCGTAGAGTAGGAAAAATATTGGAACAGAAAAAGAGTGAAGCAAATAATATCTTATTGCAGTATAACAAGTACCTATCTAGAAACATACAAAACACTGTTCCAAAAGAGTGAAATCAGCCTTATAAATAAAATTTGTGACGATTTCACTACTACATTGTCGGACATTAATAAGTTGTGTTCAGTAGACGTGCATTACTCTAGAGACCGAAAATATGGCGGTCGAGACTTTTAATTTGAAAACTGCGCTGAGTCTTTTACCTGTTATGACTGATAACGATGATAATACCAAGCAGCTTATTGAAGGTATTGAATATTACGGGACAGTGTTGAGCAAACCCGAATGTATAAAGAAATTGATTCAATTTGTACTAAAGAGTCGATTATCACAGCATGCTAAGCTTAAACTTTTGCCGAACTATAATTCTATTGACGAACTTATTCAGGACATGCGAAAGCTGTTATTGCCACAAAAGAGTTTTACCGCTCTCCAAACACGACTGCAGCAGTGTAGGCAAAATGATAAGTCTATTTCGGATTTTGGAAAAGAAATCTCAGAGTTGTTTGTCGACCTGACCATTTCGCAGGCCGATGGAAATTCAAATAATTATAATGTTTTACGACCACTGAACGAAAAACTCGCTATTAAGCGTTTCAGCGACGGCCTGCGGAATCGTCGGTTGAGCACTATTATTGCTGCTCGTAATTTTTCTTCCCTGACAGAGGCAATACGGGCGGCGCAGGACGAAGAGATTTCCACTACAGGTACCTCGGCGGAAGTAATGGGTATGTACAGACAACCCTATCGTTCTAATGTTTACAGAAGAGCGCAACAAGGTCGTGCCGGTGGCAGTCAGCAAACATACATAAACCCGTCTTCAAGGGGGCGAATGCAAACGCGCAACCCTAGCCAGCAAGGGCAGTCGCAGGTGAGTTCTCCAAATAATTACTATCGAGGCTTGATCACCCAAGAGTTGTGGAAATTATTAAAAAACCGAGACACATTACTGAACTTTCATTAATCACGGATAGGGACTTAGATAAAATAAATAAGAAAGGATTATTAGTAGAGCGTTATAAATATTTTACATACGTGCCCTGCAAATGTATTATATATGTAAACACATCTTCTCCATCACCAGTAACGCGAGACGGATTGGTGAGAGATTTGTTGTTTCTATGTAGTAAATTTAAAATAAATGATGTATGCATACTTAAACAAGATAATAATAAAGAATTTGTAGCGGGGCTTATACAAGAAATAAATAAATACGATGAATGGTCCGGACCTCGATTATGCGTAGTAAGCAAGGTTCAAAGAGTAGATAACTTAGACGATAGGCGAGTTGTATTGAACGATTTTCACCTTTTGCCTACCAGTGGCCACGCAGGCATAAGGCGAATGTCGAACAATATCAAAAGGTTTTATTTTTGGCCAAATTTAGAAAAAGATGTTTCAGAATATGTATCTAAGTGCGAACAATGTCAAAAGCAAAAATATTCAAACCCGACTAAGCAACCCATGGTAGTGACAAGTACAGCCAATTCGGCATTTGAGAAAGTGTACTTAGATATTGTTGGTCCGCTTCAAAAAGATGCATTAGGCTATAGTTATGTTCTCACATTACAGTGCGAGTTATCCAAGTTCACGGAGGCGTACCCGTTACATAACAAAGATGCGGTAAGTGTGGCTCGAGCCTTTGTAGATAATTTTATTTTAAGATATGGCGTACCTCGAGAAATAGCGACAGATCGCGGGACTGAATTTATTTGTAGTACAATGAAAGAGATATGCCAAATCTTAAAAATTACTCAGCTCACGTCAACTGCTTATCATCACGAGAGTTTAGGATCGCTGGAGAACTCTCATAAAACTATGGGTGCGTATTTGAGGATTAATTCTGAGAATAAGATAGGTTACTGGAGCAGCTGGTTGCCGTATTGGTGTTTTGCGTATAACAATACGGTACATACGGAAACAAAATATACACCGCACGAGTTGGTGTTTGGAAAGCGATG
Organism: Hemithea aestivaria; assembly: GCA_947507615.1. Classification (NCBI taxonomy): domain Eukaryota; kingdom Metazoa; phylum Arthropoda; class Insecta; order Lepidoptera; family Geometridae; genus Hemithea; species Hemithea aestivaria. The sequence goes on along the minus strand of OX382351.1, from coordinate 4,754,445 downwards.
TTTGTTACCTGGTAACTTTAGTGGTACTTCTGTAGAACCATTATATTGTTATGATAACTATCCATTAGAGTTCAAATATAGACTACAAGTAGCCCAAAAAGATGCTCGTGATAATCTGATTCAAAGTAAAATTTACAGAAAATGTAAATATGACAGTGTTGTAAAACCAGCATATTATGATAAGGATGACTATGTACTTGTTAGAAATACTTCAAATAATAAAATGGATCCCATATATCTGGGACCATATAAAGTTTTAGAGGATTTAGACTGCAATGTAAAGATTTTAAAAAATAATAAGGAAGAGATTGTACACAAAAATCGAACTAAACAATTTTATATAAACTGCTAATTTTTTAAGTTTTTAATTTAATTGTATAATTCTGTATTATAAAATATTTTATACTATACCTATACAATTACAAACACATATATTATAATCGATATATTATTCACTTTAATTTTAAATCATGTAATTAATGTGTGCCAATTATTAATAAATATATAAAAATGTGAGGCACCTAAATAAATAATCAAAAAAAAAAAAAATGTAACAAGATAAATGCATAAAGAATGTTTGAAAAAAAAAAACTATGTATTTGTTTTTTTTTTCTCTAAGAGGGTAGATGTAGTGTAAGAACTTAAGAACTATTTACTATTCTGTAACTGCTTAATATATTATTGATCATATCCTAATAAATCAGTCTTATGTTAGCATTCGATCGTTTTACTTATCTCCCTAACAACACACATTATATAGTACTGTAATAGTCAATATAATAGTTGAGTTAATTTAGCAGAGTTAATAGAATAAGCCAATTTTTTATAACTTTATTTAGTTAGTAGCAAGATTTTTTCTAAGTATTACTTTTTAGTAACTTTTTTATTAACGATTTCTCACTGTAATAAACTGAAAATGAGGAAATAATCACTAAAACGAATAGGTAGAGTGCTTTTCACGAAAGGAGACCTTTTTGCGGGACGCCACTATCGCACATTTTAAAAGTTTAAATACCTTTAACTTTTTAACGCCTCATAATTTCTCATATTTAATTTCTAAATCAAAAAGGTATTTATTTTATGTAACAAATAAAAATTATTTAAAATATGAAGTCCAATAATAAAAAATTAGTTCTGCTAAATTCCGTGGGACCTCTTTCGTGAAAAGGACTCTAAGTAAGCGTACCTACGTAAATTAAAATTGAATACTGGTTATTTTTGAAGATAGTGCACTGGCAACACTGTGCGCATCCATGGTGAGAATAATTTAAAAAAAAACTTTTAGCATTGAGTTATTTCCTCGCTGAGGGGGGATGAAAAATTATGTGTCACACTCGAGTGCAAAGATTTTTGACCTTGTGCTCTTTTGATTCCCTCGCTAACGCTCAGGATTCTAATTATTAAATCACTCGCTACGCTCGTGATTTAATTTTAGAATCCTTCGCTTGCTCGGTCATACAAACTGAGCACGCGGTAAAAAAGCAACTTTGCACTCTTGTATAACAAATAACTATTGCGGGTTTATGTATATAGATATTTATAGTAGCTATTTATTTCTTTACAGCTATACATATCCTGGATAGACGACGAAACATTCAACGCAGTGACTAAAGTGCGTAACTCGTCTGTGTACCCATGGCCGTTAGGATGGCTGCAAACGAGGTCCAAGCGTAATGCAGTGGCGAAACGATTGAGGGCTTTGCACTGGGGCGACAAGACTTTGGACCAGGTTTTGGCTGATGTAAGTATTAAATAGATAAAAAAAGTTTTATATCACTAGCTGACCGGGCGAACTTTGTTCCACCTTACAGGTAATAAATGCGCAAATGGAACTGTCTAATTCTTTTAATTTTCTATCATTCCAATTTCTACCATTAAAATTTCTCACAATTTCTACCATTAAAATTTCTTTAATCTTTCGTAGTTGATTATAAACAAAATGATTATAAACGAATCATTTCAAAGCGTTTCAATTAATAAGATATTTTTTAAAGGATTTTTAAAAGTTTGGAAACCAAAAAGTACATTAGATTTTTAGAGCCTTCTAAATTGGATTGGAAGATTGGAAACTTTTCCATTTTGGTTAAGTTGAGATAAAAAATATTTTTAAATATTTATAATAGTGAAATAAAGTCTAAGAAGCAAAAAAAAATTAATATTAAGTTACTTATTTGTTTTTTTTTATTATTTTTAGGTGGAGCAGTGTTGCAACTCATTGAGCCAAAGGTTGGGTGATAAGGATTACTTCTTTGGCACATCGTAAGTAGATTATAATAATATGTTTTTTTTTAATCAAAAATTAAAATTGATGATAAATGATAATTTAGGGGAAAAATAAGGTTTAAATCAAAATACAAATGAAAATGTAAGTTGTCGCTACAGACACATAAACTTTTTGATGATTGCCATTTTACATAATTTCGTTGGTAAAAACGATGTTTTCTTTGTTTAGGATCTCTTATTTCTATAAGTTGAGATTTCGTTGCATTATTATTCGGCTAAATTCTTATATTATTATTATGGAATTTTGTGTGAAAATACATAACTTCTTATATTCGTCCCAAATATCCCCAATTCTTAAATCCTTCTTTTCAAAATTTTCCCTTCCTTCCCCAGTCCAACTCCTCTAGACGCCCTAGTATTTGGTCACGTGCGTGCGCTTCTAGCAGCAAAAGGGCCTAAGGCGGCGTTAATGATTAAACCCATGACATCATCGCTGCTGAAATTCGTTGTTAGAATGGTCAGCGCTACTGGCATGATGTTGACGGTTAGTCTGTATTTTGTAAATTAATTCCAATACCGCGCTTTTTGCTCTAGTGGTAGACGTACCTACATATATAGGCGACAGTAACCGCTTACCATCAGGCGGGCTGTCTTGTGTTCGGTGCTTTAACATAAAACTTTAGAAAAAAAGTAAGTTTGTGGTAGAAATTGGGCCTAAGAATAAGAGAATATTAGCATGTTGGTTAGAAGAGGATTTGCTTCCACGGTTTAATGATCACAGAAACACTAAATTTACACATTGTTACAGTTTACTACTATAAATCAGGCCACCGACAAATTTTAATTGTTCTGTCTTTTAAATTGAAATCATGGAACAACTAAACTTTTATTAACAAAGACCTCCTTTTTTGTAGCTGTAATATTATTATCATCATCAGCCTTTTTTTGCCGATTTAGCTGCCTTTGTTTTGTCGATTACTTATATTGTTTAAATCAATACACTTCGATTATCCGAAAACACTGGCTTTCCGAACATCCAAGTCCTCCAGTTAGTTCGGATAATCCACGCTCTACTTACTTTCACGTACTTTTCTTTCAGTTTTATTTATACAATGAAGCAAATATATGAGCTAGAAGCTCTCCTGATGGTAATAGATAACGCTACTCATAATTAGTACAGTACTGCCTAGGATTTTACAATGTCAATTTTAGTCTATTTCCATAAAAAATACGGTTAATTTATAGGATCAAGAAGAATACCTAATAACCCAAGCGTTTCAAGTGACTAGACGCCGCACATCGCCCGAGCGTACTGCTTCAGATCGCAGCACACGTATCAAACGCTCTAAGTTGTGTGTTAGGAGTCCGAGTAAGGAGAACATGACTCACAATCGAGATATGCGTGATACTAATGGTAATATGCGATTGATATTTGTACTATCTGATAGTGCAATAATTGATAGTAATGCTACAATATTGATAGTGAATTGTATGTTTTTACAATAATTAATTTGAACAATCGTTGCCTTTGAAGGATAGGAAATTACCGGATATTATAAATGGCAAAATCTCAAATCAATGTTAAGATTTTTTCACATACAAATCAACAATCCTCGCTTGAGATTTGTTAACTTTAGGAAATCTGATATTTAGCTTCACTATCAGATAGAACAATGTAAAATAGTCTTGTACCGTGTAGCGTAGTTCTTATACTTACAAAATAAGCATATTATAGTACATATAAATATACCACAAAGTGGACTTTTAAATCAAAAGTAGATCTCAGACTTAAATATCAAATCTATCAATACCATTTTACACAGGATTCAAGCCATTCGCATCTAAGCAAATCATAATATCGACAACCAAAGAAGGCGGTGTCACTTGCGCTCTAAAAAACGAAGAATTAAACAAAATATATTCTACAACAACATTCAAATTGGAAAAAAGCCACTCTTTCATCGATGAAATAGTTAAAGATATTGTCGAAAAAGCTCAAGAGAACGCTTTTGATAATATCAGTGAAGAAAAACACGATTTTGAAATGGTATATCCTCACGAAGGATTTTATGGTAGTCCTATTCCAAAAGTGACAGATTTTCTTGACACGATAGAAGAAAATGACGCGACAGATACTACAGCTTCTCTAGAGTTAGCTGATTTGATAGTGATAAATGATAGTAGATATGATGACGCGGATGATATTGATCACGCTGATATGGTTGATAGTGACGGTGTTGTGACTGATAAACATTTGGAAGTCGCTGTGCTTGTTGAGGGCAGTAAATATAATTTTGTTGGATCTGATGCCACTGACTCGAGGTAATTTGTTTTTGAATTGTTTATCTAAATATACAGGGTTATTTTTAAACCACCAGCAAACTTGGAGGACCAGACAGCCAACATCATAAACAACAACATTATAATTTATTGACTTACTCATCGATCAGTTCCTCATAGTTTAAGCTGCCTTACGGAATGAAATACATAAATTTATGACGTAGGCATGCGTTAAGGAATATTTTTGAAAATGTTACCCTTGATAGAATAAAAGGGGGCTTACAATTTGTATTGAGAAATCAAACTGTAGTTGTGAGTGGGCATAATATTATACAAATCAATTACTTAATGGCATTTGATCGTAGTCTTATCATATTTTAATATAACATGTCTATAATATTAATTTTTAACAGTTTTTGTTTATTTTGTTTTTTTTTAGCAATAACAAGAATATAAAAGGTTCATATAATATGACGGCGACCAGCAGTGGAGATAGGATATCTAAAGGCTCTGATTTTCTTACTAGCGCATCAGGTTTTTTTTCATTATTTTATTGTAGTTTACCTTTATTTTTCACCCTTCAATTATTATTTGTATTAGCATCTATTCTTGTGTTGTAGAATAGATTCAGGACGTATATTTAAAAAAATAAGTTTTTGATTATTATCAGCCCCTTAAGCACAGACGCTGTGTAGGCTTGTCTCGCTGTCAAGTCAACTGTCATTCCACACATTCACAAAACTACAATGTATGGGATGACAGTTCTACTATTGACATTTCTGCAGGATCCCATGTGTCATGCTACGGCAACAGATGCCGCTTTTGATAATCTGTTTTTTGGGCAGCATCTTTAGAAAATAGAGTCAGAAACAATCTCATCCAAGTGGTCCAAATGTTTGTTTCAAAGTATTTCAATTTAGATTATTTGTTGTTTTTGTTCATTCTTCATATAAAAATAAGATTGTGGCAATATAGTTGCTACTATCTAAAAGAGGGTAGAGGGTACTATCTATTTTTTTTTATTTTATGACCCTTCCTTCAATCCAATAACTTTTCAGGCTCCAAGTCGACATTGAAGATGCCAAGCGACGAGGAAATAAGCGTTGAAAGCCTATTAAAGTACTTGCGTGAACGGAACGCTATGTATGGCAGTTTGAGTACACGCATCGAAGTTGCTGATGTGGATTAAATGATGCATTTAAATAAACAATTAAAAAAACCTTGTCGGTGATAAACCATAATGAATAGAATAAAAATAAATTTATTACGAGACTTACAAGATACACATTGACAACAATATATTTTCAAAAATGCTGCAAATACCTATTTGATCAGCATGTGCAGATCTGAATTTGTTTAGTTATAATGAAGAAAAAATCTTAAAGCTAGGAAATAATGCAATAAATATTTGGAAAATTTATAAAATTATGAGTTAAAGTATTAGTAATAATATTATTATACAACGCCTAACCTTTCTTACCACTGGAGAAATGCATAACCCGAATCCATACATTTTTCTTTATCATTAATTTAAATATGTGCATTTTGATGTTCAAAAAGATAACATAAAAAGAAAATTCATCAGAAAATCATTACAATTCTGATGCCTCCAATTAGGTTATAATATTTGCACGTCTGCTTGCAGGCTGAATACATTTACTTAATTTTAAGCAATTTGTAACATCTATTGTAATATTTTATGTATTCTAGCAAATAAACATTTGATTTGATTTGATTTGATTTAGGCTGACAATAAAAATAAAAGATACATAAAATTATCTAATATCAGATTGTTTGAACTGCAAATAAAAATCGCCATTATTTATTTTCTTACTTAATAAAATATACGTGTCCAATATTATTAAATAATAAATTAAACTGTTAAGTCCAAAATACAAATATGTATATTCAAAATAGAATAAAATAGACTAATATCATATTTAGTGTAGGTTGCTTTTAATAATACGCTGAAAATTAGCCGCTAAATTTACCAGTTATCAATTATTTTCTGTATTAAAAATATGACTGTACTTGAATATACCTTGTTTTTAATTATTAATACTAATGCGAAATGGCAATCATCAAGTGAGTGAATTTATTGATCTTTTTGTAGTTAGAAAGCAGCTGTGTTTTTGGTAATAATTTTTAATTAAACTGGATATTAGGTGATAGGTGTTGATTGATATGATAGTGCTAACTATCAAATTAATCAACTCAATTAAACATGAGCATGACAACATTCAAAAAAATCTCGGCGATTTAGACTTCTTGTTTGCCACAACAATATTTTTTGCTTTCCATATCCGATGGAAAGCACGTACAACAAACATAATATCAATATTCATCAAAATACATTCGTCATGAGGAATATTATTTAAATTACTATACAAAAGGTGGTGTAGAATTTAGATTTTAAAGCTATGATTTTTACACTTTTTCTGTTTTTTAACCCCCATGTTTGGTGCCATGTTTGGTGGTAATCGGTCCAAGATGGCCGCCGTTACAAAATGGCGGATTACTTTTTTTCTCCAAGACCCCATCAATATGGGTATCAAATGAAAGGGCTTAACTAATAGAATACAACGCACTATAATAAATTTAAAATCCAATATGGCTCCCACCACAAAATGGTGAATTACATATTGCGTTGGGGGTTTTTTTAATTTTTACTTTTATTCACTTGTTGATTTTAATTTGTATTTTATTTCCAGGCCTTCAGAACTGGACGCGCTAGTTTTCGGTCACGTTTTCACTATCATAACAACACGTTTACCGTGCCGTAAGCTAGCTGACACAGTTCGCAAACACGATACCCTCGTCTCTCTCGCCAAGAGAATAGACGAGCAGTTCTTCAAGAGGATATAGCATGAGGTTTTCAAGGACATCTCTACCAAGTTTAGAGGTCCTTGAAGTGAGGGAATGAGTAGATTTTTCGGACTTTGGTGTTTTGGACGCTGGAAAGTGTTTTTGATGGAATTTATTATATTGGGTTGTGGAAGCAGCGATATAATTTAAAAAAAAGTTAAAATAATTTTGACATTTGAAACGAAAGAGTTTAATATTATAAGATTCTTCCACATGCTTAAAGCTAGTGCTCTACTTGACGATTCTTTTGCGCGAAGTGTAAAATTCACGAATTAAAGTGATTTTTGACATATTATTGAGAATTTTACATTTCGTACGAATATTTCAGATGAGTGAGGTTGGCTTATTAGGATAGATAGGTCATGTACTGTAATAACATTAAATAAATAATTGTAAATTGCATTTTTTGTAGTGCACAAATTATTAACTTAGAGGTAGTGTAGTTTAAGGATCAACGTACACATGAGCAAAAACGCAGAGTAATATTATTTTAACAACTATTTTTTAAAAGAAAGTTGTTTATTTATTTATTAAAGCATGCCAACATAATGTACACCTTTACTAACAATTACACACATTTTTATATAATACATGCTAAGTGTCATTACATTTATAGGCACAGACTGCATGACTTGTTGATATTATTATTTTTAATTCAAGCTTAGATTGCATTAGTGTGCGTTGATATAGTATTTTTATGTTTGATTCACAATACATAGGTACTAATATATTATTTTTGTTACTTTAAATAATAATATTAAATATTAACTATCTTGGTATTAATAAATAAACATTTATTATTTAACTTTAAAGTACTTATATAATTGTAGAATGTAATTTTAATGTTATTATTAGAATTTATGGTAGGTACGTAGTTAGTAGTTGCATGTATGCGACGGATTGCATATATCTTACTAATATTATCAACGTGAAAGTTTGTAAGAATGTATGGATGTCTGTATGTATGTTTGTTACTCTTTCACGCCTAAACGGGTGGACCGATTGAGCTTAACTTTGGTATAGATTTTAGATATAGCTTAGACCCTGCAATAACACATAGGCTACACTTAAGTGGGTAAAACTGCTGGGCGGAGCTAGTTATGTATCAAATTGATAATATAGTCATTGGTTCAACGCAGACTTGACACGAAATTGAATTTTCAATAATATTAAGTGACAGTTTACCACTATAACGTTACGTTTCTATGATAATAATTTATTTACTTCTTCGTATCACTTGATTTTTTGCGTAATACAACAACAAGAATAAAAATATATAAAGAAAAAATAAAAATAAATATCTTTACTTGTGAGTTGTGAGTATATTTAAAGAACAGTTATCTAATTCGTTTTATATTAAATAATATACATAATATTTCATGACCTTACCTGACTGAAAAACATTTGACATTTTTTATATCATGACTTATCATGAGTGCCACAGAAAGATTTACATAAGTAATTTTACATCGTCGCATAGTAAAGATTCTGCGCTAGTGTGCGTTGAGCCTAATTATATTAAATCAAATTTAAAATATTCAAGTTACTTAATAATAAAATTTTGTTGAATTAAAATATTACTAATAATAATATTAATTATGTTTAGAAACGATTTTGTGTATTGTTTTAAGCATTTATAAGTACACAAATATTTTTCTTGTAGTATTTAATAATGCATTTTGTTATTGTTTTCTTTATGTTTAATAATAAATTACTATGGTACATCTAATATTAATTTCATTTCACATTATAATCCTAAAAAGCAATACCATTTCATAAATTCTATATTTTATTATCATTGTAAATACAAGATGGCCGCCGCTACAAAATGGCGGATTCAATATTTTTAAACGACTACCTCATATGAGTATAAAAAAAAAAGTGCTTGACGAGTAGAAAACCGTTTAACATAAAAAAAAATCATTTCTTATATTTCAAACTTGTCTTTTCGGTTCAACTTTCAAGCCGCCTAACTTTAGATTTTTTTCATATAACGCCGTCACCGGCGAATAAACGGATAACATTACAGGAAAAATAAAATTAATCTATTTTTCGTTAGTTACAAAATTGTTCCAGAAACCAGAACTTATAAGATGCATTTTTTTATTTATTACAAGAAAAATGTAAAAAAAATAGTTGATGTTTTTGGACCTCTAGAATTCGAATATGAAAAAAGCAAAAACAAGACAATGGCGGTTATCCGTTTATTCCCCGGGGACGGCGAAAGTATTGTCTATATCGATAAGCATAGAAAACAGAGAAGGGTGTAGAAAAATAAAAACACAATTTAATTTATTGTCAGTATATTTATTATTGTTAAAAATTCGTACACTGTCTACATCGATATCGTTCCAGAACCCCATTGTAATTAAAAATAAACTATTAAACAGTTAGTCGAACAAACTAAAATCAATGGGGTGTATGAAACGGACATCGACATTCGTTGTCTCATTCTTACATTAAATATAAGCAAATAAAAATAAGCCCAAAGTAAAATAGCACCGAGTACGGACGGAACTTAATACAAACTTAAAAAATATGGCATCAAATAAAAAAAATATTCCAAATTGAAATCTTTGCAAGCAAAAGTTAAAAGATTGCTTTTCCCGCCACCGGAAGTGAAGTGTCAAGCAGACCTGTCAAAACTGTCATTTTTTCTTTTTTTATTGAGACGCTGCTCCGACTAGACGCTGTTTTTTTTAACGCATTGTGTGCTTCTATTCAAAAATATAATCGAAATATTTAATTTAGTCAACACACGCGCTTTTAGGAAATGTGTAACTATAACTATTTATTTTAATTATTTATTTTTCATGTTTTTTTTTTAAAAATAATTATTAGTTTTGACAGGTCTCAAGAAATACCCCCTATTTATATTAGAGATCAACAATATCACAAAGACAATAATAAAGTTGATCAAATTATTACTATTTCATTACGTAACGCAAGGCAACCTTTTAGTTATAACTTAAAAACAAAAGTATAATATACCATGCATACTAGGACGGAATATTTTATAATTATCACAAAAATATAAATTATTTTTAAATGGAGAGGTGAATAAAGGAAAAGTACTTGTAGGACAAATTTTCAACAAGGCAACCTATTTTTTTTTTAAATGGCGGACAGACTCGCCATTTTTTTTTGGCGCCGCGCGTCATTGCATTTGCCCGCCATTTTTTTTTTCGTCATTCACCTCAAAAGCGAATTATTTTCATATAATCTACATAAAAACTGGTAAATCACTAGATAAACTAAACTAAAATATGACTGAATTGTGAACATTTGAACACAACGTTTTATTTCATATTATAATACCTATATTATTTGAATTTGTTTTTAATTTTATTGCTTAGCACGGCGAAACTAACTGACCACAATTTGAAAAAGTCTTGATCAGTCAATTAAGTCGTCTAAACGTAAACCTATTATAATAGATATAATTATATTGGCAGTGTCTCATTTCGACACAATCACACTCACATTACGGCCGCCATTTTAACAATAATTCGTATTAAATCGATGTATAAAACCAATCAAATGTCCATATAAATGGCACAGTGTGCTGACTTCAACATCGTTGATGAAAAAAAAACACTAGTTTCCGCTTTTTGACATCACGGATTCCGCCATTTTGAAAGAAAGATGGCGGGTGACTCGTATGTCACCTGTCAAAATTGACACTTGTTTTTTTTAACTGGTGTGTGAGTAGCCAGTGTTAGTATAAGGGCCGCTGTACAAAGAGCTGCCCGTTCTAGAATATGTCTTAGGGTTGCGTCGTCGCGCGAGGATGAATGCTATTGCTGCGATTACGCATATCATGAGGATGACGCCAGCTATGCAGATGCCGATCGCGAAGTTACGCTGCGATATGCAGATCTCGTCTTCCTTCTGCAAAAAAGAAAAATACGCTTTAAAATTATCGATTTATTTCAAAGCACAAGGAGAACAGTTCCCAATCGCTCCCACATCGATCGCCCTCAAGTGGCTATTACGTACCACCAACATCAATCATCCTCCTCATCCGGCAACTGGGATTTTATTCCCATACCTACCCATGTCTTCGGGCGCAATCAATGTGCGGGCGAATGGTAACTACACCTAAAACTGTGGCTAATATTTTTGCACGACTTTTGGAACTAAATCAACAAAACGACACAACTCACGTCTAATATAGTTGAGAATATATCTGAACGACTTTAGCTAGGTACCTATGGAGAATATTCGTGGTAGTTTTAAAAAGCTAACTATTTTTAGAGCATAACAAGCGAAAATTAAAAAAAAACTTTTTAAAATCAAGTTTTTATTATTATTACTATCTAGCATCAAAATACTCGTCAAGACCCAACTCCAAACACGATGGGGTTACGTCGATTAATTACGAAGTTGCTATGGTCACCTTCCAGCTTCATCAGATCAGCTCGATGCAATAATAATATTGCATTGTCATCCGATTTATACATGCATGTAAAATTTCAGCTCAATCGGAAACCAGGAAGTGGACCAAAATTAAAGTTGCAATATTTGATTACAGACAGACAGACAGACAACAGATAGGTGAAAGTAAATAAAAGCTTGTAATAATCGAACACCTTACGCATTTGCCAATAATTTATTTCCAAAACGTTACCTTCTCACTGACTACATCGTCGTTGTCCGGTGAATCAGCCTCGTTGACGTATAATCCGGAGAACACCTCCACCATCGCTGGGGACCCTTCTTCTGTGTCACGACGGGAGCGCCGGGAGTGGGAACACGGCTCCTGGAACATATTTGTGAAGAACTTTACGTGTTTTCCTACTTTGATAAAGAAGAGCCTTTTTATTATTGGCTGAAATAACCAGGGGGCCATTCAATAGACTTGAATTCCATAATTAAATTTAACTAGCGCTAACTAAAAACTAAGTAACTCAATGCCTGTGTTATGTTGGGTAGATAACCCCAGAATGGAGCATTTATTATACTTGTCCCATCACCACCCACTTAACCAAGTAATCAGTGGGGCACGTGAGACGGCCAGAAGAAGCCACAGTTTGAAGTTTGACTCGCAAACATTTTGCTTGCTAGTCCAGTACTGGAACATTCTAACAGTAATATTGACTCACGCAATCAGTAGGATGGTTCAAGTCACATAGTTTGACCTCGCAAGTGTAGTACACACTGGCTGTGTAAGGGAACTTGTGCGCAGGGAACGCTACGTGAGCTTCTTGCTTGCTGGTGGAATACTGGAACATGCCCATTATCTCGCCGTCTAGTGGACAACTGGAAACAGAAACATGATTTTATAACTTTTTTTGTTTTAAATTGATCCTGTCTGTGGCGCCAAGAATATTAAAGAAACAACTGGACGCGATAAACTAGGTCTCTCCCACGGTGACTTTTTGAAGCAATGTAGGCGCGCTTTTAAAAGTACTTCTATATCGCTACTATCGCGCGACACACAAGCGATGTAATGTGCGGCTGCATCGATGCATACGCGCAGCCGTTGCTGACTCCATCGGTTCGTTTTACATGCTGAATCGCGCTTGCATCGCGATTAAAGCGTGGCAGTAACGATACAGAATCTTCGCATCAGCACCGCGCGACAGCATAACTACATAAAGTCGCCGTGGGTCTCGAAATTGTCAGTAGCATTTAGCATCGATCTAAATGTATGGTTGTATGCAACTGTAGTATGTAACCGACTGTAGGCACTTCTGTACTATTCCTTCTTTACTGGTGAAATACGACGATTGGGCCTAAGGTCACTCACCCATCATTAGCTATGAGACTCTGCTCGGCCCAGCCCAGTCCGTCCCGTACCGCGCACTCTGACACTAGTACTCCATATCGTTGTTGCTTCTCTAATGTTACTACTAGGGTGAGGGAGTCGCCGATGCGGACGTTTGATGCCACCTGAAAAAATAAAGTGATATAGGTTATATGGTTAAGGTGTCTTCTGGGACCGTTCATACTTTGAATCGATTGTTTTCTTTTTTTAACCCAGAAAAAATGCGTAACGCATAGTCACAATGCGCTGGGGGTGCAGGGCGGTATGTGGAACTCCCCGCCGAAGATGGGCGCGGTGGGGATACCCACTAAACAACCGGGGGGTGTTCCTGCGGGACGCCATAATGCCGGGGTACGACGAAGCACTCATCCGCGACTTTCAAATCGACCTTACACCGACTAGCTGTGGCGAAGCACGATAGATATTGAAGTCTAAAAAAGAGCAGGAAAGGAAGGAGGGAGGGGAGAAGGTGAGGGAATGGAAAACAAATGAATTAGATTTTTTTGTACTTACAATTTTGTCTTTTGGGTCTCCCTTGTAGATCTTCATGGTGACGGAAGGCAGCAGGCCAGATTCCTCGTCGTACTCCTCATCACTGTAATCAACAAAAATACATTTAAACTCAAAAGCACAAAGCTTGGACCACGTGTTGACAAAGAAGTAAGTAAACGAGCAAGTTCTCCTGATGGTAAGAGATAACGCTGCCCATAATCAGTGCAGTGTCAACCAGGATATGACAATGATGTAACTTCTAGTTTCACTGCGTCAATGTTTCTTACTCAAGAGCATGAGCGTACCGAGCCATGGGTTTAGGATGGGGCAGCAGTCTTAAATAATAATTTGATGTAAACAATATTAGGCTGGACTGATGCTATTGTAGTATTCTTCTGTGCTTCTCCTAGATTATTACTATAAGTGGACCCGCGCGAACTTCGTATAGCGTAACATGCATAATGCATATCACACTAACATTATAATTAACGTAGAAGGTTGCGGGTTCGATTCCTGCATGGGACAAATGTTTGTGTGATCCACAGGTATTTGTTTCTGGTCTGGGTGGCTTTTCTGTATCTATTATAAGTATGTATTTACAGAAAAAGTATACACATAAAAAAAAGCATACATATAAGTATTATATCCGTTATCCTAACCACCATAACTCAAGCATTAAGTTGCTTAGCTTGGGGTTAGGTAGCACTGTGTGAAATGTCCTTAAATATTTATTTATTTAATCACACTAATATATAATGTTGGGCCAAAATAACAACTATGTGGTCACCATCCAACATAAAGCGTTGTCACGGTAGGCTTTGAAAACGCTGGCGGGACGAGCTTGACTCTCATTGTACCACCTGGAAAAATATAGCTCTGGACAGGACGGAATGGCGTGACGGAAGGGAGGCCTTTGCCCAGCAGTGGGACATAAATGGATAATATAATAATGATAATATATAATGTCTCACTTGTTATAATCATCCAGTGCGTTAGTCAGTCGGTCCGGCTGCGGCCGCTGTCTGTACAGATGGTACTGCGCTAAGTCCCGGCGTCTGTACCGGCATCGAACGTGGTACCCGCGTCCTTGCCCCGTCACCAGCTTCAAATGGGGCTGGACTATGATGTTGTTGTAGTATTCTACTGTGCCGTCCTCCTGGAATATTAATAAGATTTAATTAATGACGTTGGAAAAAGCTTTCTTTTTAATACCACGAGTACTTTGTGCTCGCGTAGAGAATCCCTTACTTAGCAGAGGTCTACGTCATAAAGGCTTTTTTTATTTTCTATCATTATTATTATTCATTATATTTAATAGGTTGGCCTTTAAGTTGTTAAGCAACAATACGACCGTAGATAGTGGTACTAGTATTCTTTTATCTGTGATTATGGCTACCTGTTTCATATTTTAACCCCAATCTGTTGAGCAGTTTGGGCTGTGCGTTGATAGATCAGTCAGTATTTTCTTTTTATGTTGTGTAGTTGTAAGTTAATAAATGTATTATTTTTTTAGCAATAGAAGCTCTATTTTATTTATTTCAGCGTAAAAAATTAACAACACACGACACACATCCAAATATTCGCATTACTTTATGTTGAGTTATTTGTACATATATGGGTACTTATGGGCCTAAATTCACCCAAGTTTGTTCCATTATAATGCCAAAGTCATCGACCACGTCCCGCTAAAAGCTTGTCAAAAAGCGTCGTAAGCGCAGGGGTCTGTTTGAAACAATAGGGGGATGTGACGTCACGTCCGGTCGCGTGCGACATGCGCCGGCGACTTTTGGGGGAAGTGTATCGATTGATGTATTAATTTTATGGTAGTTTGGTTTAAACAGGGCAAGGAGTAGAACATATAACACTAGCAGCGCCCAGCGGTTTTACCCGCTATATTGTCTATGTGCCTATGTGTTATTCCAGGGCTTAAGCTATTTTTATACCAAATTTCAGCTCAATCGGTCCACCTGTTTAGGCGTAAAAGAGCAACAAACATAATCCAGACATCCATACATTCTTACAAACTTTCACATTTGTAATATTAGTAAGAATTTCCTGAGTTAAAAGTTGTCCTTCTATTTATTTACCACACGGTTTTTTATTTATGACAGTTTTTGTTTACTTCGTCTAAATATTTATAGCGCTCTATTCTAAGTACCTACAGATATGCCTACAAACAAATATAATACTTGCCTATGCTATGAACTTAACAAAATGACAAATAAAAAGTGAAAAGCAGACCTGGCGAGCCATATTAACCGCCTTACCTATAGCCTATAGTCTACAAGGCCGACTTAAAGGTCAGTTGTTTGTATAACCAACAGGTATGCTGTCATTTTACTTTTATTATTAGTGACGTGTCTTGCCAGTATAACATTCTACCGAGGCAAGTACGTTCAGCAAGAAAGAGCACAGTGCGGCCCTAAGTGCTCCTTTGACTAAGAATAAGAATTTGTTTATTCATAGATTTCAGATACATAATATCAGATCTTAATGTAATGCAATTCTGCCGAAACCTGTCTTTTCCAGACGTATGAATAATACATAATTACAATAATGGGTTATAGCTTAGAATAATGCCTTTAGTTACATTGTATGGAATATGCTATTTATATTTTGTATTCAAAAAATTCATGTATGCTAGCTAGTGTAGTCCATTTCACGAAAGAGGTCCCGCGGAATTTAGCGGAACTAATTTTGTCGATGTCCAAAATTATTTTAAATTCTTAGATTAAGAAATACCCATTTAATTAAGAAATTAAATATGAGAAATGATGAAGAGTCGAAAATCTGTAAATATTTTTAACTTTAAAATATGCCTTAGTGGCGCTCCACCAAAGGGACTCCTTTCGTGAAAAACAGTCTAGATTCGATCTTGTATGTTCAAGTAGATTAAAAAAACAAAACGAACAGAATGCGAACCTCCGCCCACACAGACCTTGTCCGACCAGTAGCATACAGATACAATCGCAGACAGTTCGTATACATATACCTATATAAATAGCTACTAAATTTATTATGCGGGATCGCAACAAACCCCCGTCAGTCCAGTAATTTCACTAGCTGTAGTGCCCTCCTACCGAAACATAGTAATGTTTGCACATAACTGGCTCTGTTGGACCCACAAAGTCTACCTACTGCAAAGAAAGTTTACTCCTGGTAATACCTAATACTAACAAAAGCGATTGGCGCTTAGCTATATGGACCAATTTCGTCCAAGTAGATATTTTTACAGAAAAGTTAAGAAGACAAGCAAGACGCTCTCCTGGTGGTAAGAGATAACTCTGCCCATATAATTAGTGCAGTGCAACTCTGAATTTCACAATGATTTAAAATTCTAGGTGCTGCACCAAAACTCGTTACTCAGGAGTCATGAGATGTTAAGAGTCTTCAGCCCAGTAACTTCATAAGCTAGATAAAAACAAAATTAATAAAATGCGAACCTCCGCCCACATAGACCTTGTCCGACCAGTAGCATACAGATACAATCGCAGACTCGTATACATTATTATAAATAGCTACAATTATGCGAGATCGCAACAAACGAGTGAGATAACACGTATCTACTCAATCACGAAGAGGTGGCCCTTTATCAAGGTTACATTTTTTTATTCGTCTTCGAATAAGACAACTCCTTACTACTACTTAGTAAGAACACAAGCAAGACCGGGGGTAGACATCCTTTGCAGGAGGTCGTCTAGGTGGGTACCCCAACAGTGCCAGTTATTCTACCGCCTGAGCAGTGATGTGCAAACATTACTGTGCTCCGGTAGGAGGGCACTGTAGATAGTGAAATTACTGGGCTAAAGAGTCTTAACATCTTATGACTCTTGAGTGAGAAGCGTTGGTGCAGTGCTCCTAGAATTTCACATCATTGTGAAATCCTAAGTAGCACTGTGCTAATTATGGGCAGCGTTATCTCTTAACATCAGGAGAGCGTCTTGCTCGTCTTCTACTTCATCACATAAAAAAGACGCTCTCCTGATGGTAAGAGATAACGCTACCCATAATTAGTACAGTGCTACCCAGGATTACACATACATATGTAGATGTAAATCCTAGGTGCTGCACCAACGCTTACCTTACATTCCTTATTCGTAGTTCTTACTCAAGCACTAACCGCTCCTTACCTTACAACGAGTCATAAGATATCAAGACTCTTCGGCTCAATAACTTCACTAGCTACTGGATATGGTTGAAATTAAGTCCACACATAGGTTTTGTAACGAAGACCTTTGCTAAGAAAGGATTTAAAAAAGGAAAAGCTAAGAAAGGATTTTTTTGTCCGTGTTTCGGAAGGCACGTAAAACTGTGGGTCCCGGCTGTTTCCTATAAGATATGTAGGAGGCAGTCGTCAGGTCATGTTGCAAGCCCCTGTAGTAATCTCGACAACCTGAAACTGCAACATATAGGTTTGCCACACAAACTATAAATTGTGATTTGACTCTGACAGTGTAAGTAGGGTAACCTGTTCTGTTGGAGTATAACCCCCAATTTTTTTATATGTCCACGTGTACAAAGCCATGAGCTAGCATATACCTATATTAATTATGGATGTTTTCAAGTTTCCTAAAACAATATATTATGTTATTTTATAGACATTTTGCGTGTAAATCTATAATTTTGTTCAAGGTTACACAGATATAGTCAGCGGTCACGCATGTTTGAATGAACCGGAAGATACTGTTTTGTAGCTATTATTAAACTGTTCAACAAAATTATAGTCCAGCCATTTATTTGTTTAAAGTTTTATAAGTCTTATTAATCAGAAAAAACATGGAATATTTATGTTATTGAACTCATTACAATTTTAATGTACGAAGTGGTGGTGGCCAAATGGTTATGTGCAGATGTAATTTAGGATCATCGAGTTCAAATCCCGGCCTCGCACCCATGACTATTATAATTATTAGTGATGTGCGGTTTTCCACTCGACATACCACCAGGTATACTTCGGCCGTGACAAGTTACCACCTACTGGACAAAACCGTGTCACTAAGTGGTCATTCTGATCATGTTCCGGAATGATATTCAGAGAATCTGGAGTGGAATTTACCCCGCCTTCTAGGTTTAGTCTACCACCTACGGCCACATCGTCACTTATTATAACGCGAGATTGTGGTCAAAGGCTAACCTATATTATAATTATGAATAAAAAAATTAAAGGTTTAAGCATATTAAAGGTTGTCTGGAAGAGATCGCTATTAGTAATAAGACCGCCAATCGAGCACTTTTTAAATCAAATGTTTTTTATTTTTATTTCTTAATTTAAGGACAATATTGGTTGAGCGGCGAATGATGTTGTTGAGTGCGGCATGGCGTGATAAACGGCCGGGACTCAATGTATTTTATGTTAATTGTTTTGTGCCCGCTTGGGTCACCAAGTTTTGTCCAGTGGGTGGTAGTACCCAAAACATCACAAAATACCTAATAAAACATCGCAAAATACCAAAATAACATCCTAAACACCAAAGTTACATCTCAAAGTGTGTAAGTAAGTCA
Organism: Hemithea aestivaria; assembly: GCA_947507615.1. Classification (NCBI taxonomy): domain Eukaryota; kingdom Metazoa; phylum Arthropoda; class Insecta; order Lepidoptera; family Geometridae; genus Hemithea; species Hemithea aestivaria. The sequence goes on along the minus strand of OX382351.1, from coordinate 4,735,313 downwards.
TAATACGTCAACATGAGAGGAATGGTTACGTAATAAGCAACTAGTTTACATATCGAGGTCGGCCATCTTGAATGTGCAATCAACGCTTCGGAATAATGAATTGTTTTTGTGGAATTCTTGCGTTTTTGTGAATGGATGCATCTTGCGATCATAAAATTAATAATTAAATTAAATTTATAATTATTAACAGATTAAGATGAAAATAACATACCAATTTAATGTTTTTTATTAAATTTAAATGTACATAAAATCTTACAGGATCTATTTTAATGATATCTAGTTTTTTTTTGTCATATAAAAAAGTAAGAAGACGAGCAAGACGCTCTCCTGTTAGTACGAGATAACGCTGCCCATAATTAGTACAGTGCTACCCAGGATACCATGATATAAAATTCTAGGTGCATTGCGCAAAAGACAACATACAAAAACACACAAACACAAAACAAAACACACAAAGACATGAAAAATAGGACAACCCTGAAGTTAGACTCATTTATACCTATGTGTGCGTGTGCGTGTGTGTATGTGTGTGTGTGTGTGTGTGTGTGTGTGTGTGTGTGTGTGTGTGTGTGTGTGTGTGTTTGTGTGTGTTGTGTTATATTTAATCTGATCTACGCCAAAAATGTGCAATAGTTTGGCTTCAACTCTACGTAAAATTTTCACATACGAAAGAATTCAACGCGCTTCCTTTCACTTCAAAAATCAAATAGTGTTGGTAATTATAACTCATTAATGATTTATTAAATAAATGTTGTTTTTATGTTTTTGATGTTACGAGTAGTTATAAAATGAAGTGTTTAAAAATAATTAACTCAAGTCTGACCCCGCATCAAGGAAGTTTAATATATAATGTATTTACATATTTATTAACTAATTAGGATAAGAAACGGCAACAAAAAGTGCTTGAAGAATATTTTAAATTCTTGCTTTTTTATTGCCTTTGAAATTGTGTTACGTAGGTTAGAGTTAAAAAGTGTATTTAGTTAGCGCAGAGCTAATTTCGATAGCGTTTCGATATTAGAATAGAAATACGCTTTATCGTGACCAATATAGTACTGAAAATTACTACAGCTTAAAATATATAAGCATATTGGCCCACAATTTACGGCCTAATCGTTTAAAGCGACCTTTTCCAGGCAACCAACTTTTAGACGAATTAATTAACGCTTTAGTAAATACTAGTCGACCCGCGCGCTCTTCGTCGCGTTTTATAGAAAATTATCAGTATTTTTCTACTATATTATGCATACATTATACATATAAACTTTTCTCTTGAATCACTCTATCTATTAATGAAAACTGTATCAAAATCCGTTGCGTAGTTTTAAAGATATAAGCATACATAGGACACACAGACGCGAAAAGCAACTTTATTACAACCTTTTATTTACTTTCACCTGTCTGTTGTCTGTCTGTCTGTCTGTAATCAAATCTTGCAAGTTTAATTTGACGCACTTCCCGGTATCCGATTGAGCTGAAATTTTGATGCATGTTTAAATTAGATGACAATGCAATATTATTATGACATCGAGCTGATCTGATGATGGAGCTGGAAGGTGGCCATAGGAACTGCGTAATTAAAGACGCAACCCCATCGAGTTTGGGCTCATTTGATTCGTCTTGACGAGTACTATGTGATGCAAGATGGAAACGATAATTAAAGCTTGTTTTTAAAAAGTATTTTTAAAATTTCACTTGTATTATCTACGTAGTCATTAGTAGGATTTGTATGTGCGGTAAACAACATCATAATTAAAAGTTTAAAAGCCTTTTGACATTGTAAGTAGCGTAGGAGTCATTACAAAACCTAATAGATCTTTTAAAACAAACATATAATAATAATTGACATTTCGCATATGGGCTGTAAAATGTCGCGTTCTGAGAGGACGTAGGTTTGACGCCTACATTTGGCCAAAAATTCAAGTGCCTATATCAAATTTATGGCTTTTCACCTAAAATTTAACGAATTTGACCATTTGTATTTTAATAACTATGATTATTACAGTCTGAATTGTTAATTTTATGTTTGTAAAAGATTTTCCTGGTAATATATTTAATGCTTACGATGTATCTACCACAAAACTATACTCTAGCTGGTCGGCGTCACCATCGCCTTTTTGCTATACTAGTATTCTTTTATCTGTGCTAGTACACTGCATATGCTCAAGGCAAATAATGCGCCCACACCGAGAGCAGTAAGAATACTGAACCAATTCCTTCAAAATGTCCAGGATGCGCTGACATACGACATACGCTACCGTGTTTCGGCACGGCACGGCACGTTAAACTGTGTGTCCCGGCTGTTATCTTATAAGATATGATAGGAGGCAGTCGTTAGGTCATGTTGCAGGCCCTGTCGTAATCTCGGCGACCTGAAACGGCAATATAGGTTCGCCACACAACCTATAAAATTGTGATTTGACTCTGACAGTGTAAGTAGGGTAACCTTTTCAGTTGGAGTATAAACCCCAATTATTTTTTATTTATACGCGAACATTGCCACGTTGTATAAGCATCTCTTCCAGTATTTGTGCAATGTCTGTGCATTATTGTAATTGTGATATCTGGGTGTAAGTGTGTGGGTGTGTTGTCATGCTTTATTTAACTTATGAGTGCTTTGGAATATGCTGTTAGCTCATAAGGTTCTTACTGAATCTAAATATATAAAAGGAAAGAGTGACTGACTGATCTATCAACGCACAGTCCAAACCGCTGAACGGATTGAGTTGAAATTTTGAACACAAATAGGTTTCATGAAGTAGACCTCCGCTAAGAAAGGATTTCTGCATACGCAAAGCCGTGAACACACGCTAGTAAATAAATAAATGTGAAAGTGAAATGAATGGATGTGTGTGTTTGCTACCCTTTCACGCTTAAACGGTGGAACTGATTGAGCTGATATAGGTAGCTTTTACCTTAGTTTTTCTATTCGCTATACTGGTGGTAGGCTTCGGCCATGGCTGTAAATACCGCCCACTGGACAAAGCCATAATTTTTTTTAATGTGATGAAGTAGAAGACGAGCAAGACGCTCACCTGATGTTAAGAGATAACGGCTGTTCATTATAATCAGTACAGTGTTACCTAGGATTTCACAATTATGTGAAATTCTAGGAGCACTGCACCAACGCATCTTACTCAAGAGTCATAAGATGTTAAGACTCTTCAGCCCAGTAATTTTACTAGCTACAGTGCCCTCCTACCGGAGCACAGTAATGTTTGCACATCACTGCTCAGCCGGTAGAATAACTGGCACTGTTGGAAAGGAAGTCTACCCCCGGTTATGACCGTGTTCCGGCATGATTTTCAGTGAAGCCAGGGAGGTACTTATCTCGCCTTCATGGTGTAATCTTTATCCACGGCCACATCGTTGCTTAAAGTGACGAGAGATCGCAGCGAAAAAAAAGATTTTTTTTTGGTTTTAATAAAGTTGTTATCTATAGGTATATTAGATGGAAAAAAGGGTTCCAAGAAAATAATCCAGTGTGTTTTAGCTTATTTGTTTGAAATAAAAAATATTATTAATTCAAACACAGCTCAGTCCTAAACACACAGTAGAGTCCCGAACACACAGAAACACAAAAGAGTGGTGAGTCAATATTTGAACATAACACATTTGTAATTAGTTGTGTCTACTTTTTAAACGACGCAAAAACGACGAGGTGAATCTTAGACAAATAGACATTTTATGTGTGAGTATGATGGCAATAGGGAAAATGTTGTGTGAAGAAAAAGGAGAACCTATTATTTTTCCATCCCTTTCAGCGTGGCCGGTTTATGCTGTTTGTCAAATTCTGTCAAACTGCTTCACTTGGACAAAAATACCTCTGTGTTTCGTTTTTTTCCAAAATTTTAAAGCTATTTGAGACAATACAAGGGTAAATCCTGAGATCGGGCGTATTTAAGTGATTTCCGTGGCAGATTTTAAATCAAAGTATTATTGCATTTTACATGTAAAACATCAAATTTCCCATTATTATAAGCACATCAATCAAATAGGCATCATTATAACTTGTTTTGTGCAGAAGATATTTAAATTAAAATTTTTGGTGCCACGGGAATCAATAAAGTGTGGCATGGGAATCAAAATTAAAACTATTTTGTTTGAATTCTATGTTATTATTTAAATATTGACCTCTACATACTAATCATATAAAATAGAAATGATTAAAAACGGTGATCCAAACAGATATACACCAAACATAAAGTATTAAAAAGGTCTATATTGGCTCTCTATATAATAATCATGTAAACTTAATAAAATCAACGTATTGCAGTCTTAAACAATGTAAAAATATTGAATATATAGTCCTAGAATATGAGATTAAGTTCTCAGTCACAGTCACTGACAGGATTCACTCCAGAAGCTGTCATCAGATTGTACATTTATCATTAGTTAGGTTAATCTGAACTGAAAGTTGCAGTCAGCCCATAGTTTCGTTTTATTTTTTCATCATACATCATCTCAGCCATAAGACGTCTACTGCTGAACATAAACCTCCCCTTTAGACCTCCATATATAACACCGGTGTTGGAAGCGACCTGCTTCAAGCGTCTTTCAGCGACCTAAATAAGGTCGTCTGCCACACTTGTGGGTAGACGTTCTACGCTGCATTTGCTTGCCTGTAGTAGCCACTTGAACACTTTTCGACTCCATCAGCCATTCGCTCTACGTGCTATGTGGCTTGCCCATTACCACTTCAGCTTCCTGATCCGCGGAGATATGTCAGTGACTTTGGCTCATCTCCTCATTCCTGATTCGATCACGTAGAGAAACCCCGAGTAAAGCCCTCTCCATAGCTCGCTGAGTGACTTTTTAATGTGGGGATATAATGGTGCCGCATAAGCCAGAGCGGCTGTCTACTATAGTACAATATAAAAAAATCTGATGTATACAATATAAAAAAAATATCTGAAATAATGAAATATACAAATATAAACTGTCAAAATCACTTCCATACCTGCGGCTTCGCTGTAGTTGGATAAAAAGTGAAAGAATGCGCAAGAAAACTCAGGGGAAAATTGATCACCGTGGTAAAATGCCATGAGAATCAATACAATGGAAATCAATATTGTATAGTTTTTTGTCAATATTTTTAAATACCATAATTATAGACCAAAATTAATAAAATATATGATAAACCCTTTTCCTAACTGCACACCCTAGTCAAAAAACCGTAATGGATAAAAAAATATTTTTAAACATGGAAAAGGTAATCAATGATCTAGTGTACCAAAACCACGGTAATCAATTTCTCACCTTCGTAAATCCAGTTTATAACAACGAGAGGAGGAGCCTCTCTTCACTATGTTTAGAGCGCAATCGAAGTTAGCCAATAGCGTGCGTACAAGCTTCTAAGTATTGTGGTTTGTGAAATGTGGGTAGTTATGTCGCGCGCCATGGGAATCACTTTTTGTCCGGGGACAAACCTAAATTTGTTATTTTCTCTTAAACTACGCTGAGTACAGCCTTCGCATATTTTTTGATCATATAACAGTTCACCCTTTACAGCTTTGATCACAGGAATTAATTAAATTCCTTTTATAAATTAGTGTAAAAAATATATTTTGTTCCAAAAATGTGTAAGGGACAGCCCACGGTAATCAAATTTCAGGGCTTTTACATTTTTTTTTAGATACTTGCAGCTAAATATAACCTGATGTCTATCATGCATTAAGTAGATTGAACCTTAGACTAACAGGAAAAAAATACCTTTGGGTAGAATTTTTATGTTACGTGTAGTTTATTCCCCCAGACACGTAAAATTTTGACTCTCAGGAATCACCCACAATAATATTCAACTAGTTTATGACCTAAAATATCAATATATCGCGTATTTTCATAAAATAATGTAAATCCGTAAACTGTTTTTTGTCTCATAAGTGGCCACGATGATGACACCCCTGAATTCGACCAACCAGGTAACTTATCAAGAAGGTGGATTTCAAAAACCATTCTTGTAGTACTAATCTAAATGCCAAAGAAACTGTTTGAATAAACTTTATTGATTAAAATTTAAATGTATTATAATATCATAAAAATATACGATGGAATTCTCACATCATATTAATTTAATTATTTATAATATTTTATGAAGATGTGACTAGATAACCTTGCAAGAAAACTTTAACATTAGAAAACGTGATGTTCCAATAAATATTCATTAAAGCATATCAATAAATAGATATATTTTTCCTTTAATAAAATACATATATCGATATAGGTAGGTATATTTCCTGTTATTTAAGATGACGTAATTAAGTGTTTTTGCATTTTTTTTACCTTTCTACTTTTAGCTTAGTAATAAAATTGATTTATGATTTATATAATAAGTATATAATATTGTGCTATATTAATTTATTATCTAGATACTCGAAAACAACAACAGCACAACAACAACAGTGCAACTAGTTGCACCGCTAAACTTGAAAATGGTTTTCATACGCTCGTAAATTGATTTATTGGACTACTAGCTTATGGTCGCGGTCTTAACACTTATTTCACTTACCAATAAGAGGTGTCGTACCTATATAGAAAACTAGCTTACGCTCGCGGCTTTGATCGCGTGGCAAAATCCTTTCTTAGCGAAGGTCTACGTCATAAAACCTATCTATGTTCCAAATTTCAACCCAATCCGTCGAGCGGTTAAGCTGTGCGTTGATAGATCAGTCAGTCACACTTTTCATTTATATATTTAGATATCAATTATATAATTAAAACTTTTGTAATTTGTATATAGTAGGTACTTTAAATATTTTTTTTTGATGAATTAATAATTAAAAATGTATAGTTTACAAATTTAAAACGTATGTAGCATTTTATAGTCTACCAAATTATGTAAATACATATATGGCTACGGCAAGTCTACCCTCTTTTTCTGAACTTTGTTATGAATTTTGTTTCGTCTTCTAAATATATAAAAAGAAAGAGTGACCGATTGACTGACTGATCTATCAACGCACAGCCCAAACCGCTGAACGGGTTGGGTTGAAATTTGGAACACAGATAGGTTTTATGACGTAGACCTTCGCTAAGAAAGGATTTTGCCACGCGATCAAAGCCACGAGCGTAAGCTAGTTTTCTATATAGGTACGACACCTCTTATTGGTAAGTGAAATAAGTGTTAGTGACCAAAGGGATCCCAGCCAATTACAGATTAGATCAATACAAAGAAAGTGCCCAAATTCGTCACAGACGGACAAATGTCAACATGGCCGACCTTTCGTGTGCTGTAGTCATGCAAGCGATCCGTTAAACGCATTACTCAATACCACGCAACGACGTGATTCTAATGAACTTTGTACGATGTACCGTGGAATGAGAAGAACTACGGTGGAACAGAAATGACGCTTTCAAACGCTGCGAGCCTCGTATTTCAAAATTCGTCATATCGTGCTAGCGAGTGTCGAAGAAGAAAAATATTATTTTATTTACTACTAATTTTGAAAATACCGTTTTATTTTTAGCATGGCTGAAGACACATACGACCTATCTAATCGTATGGGGCTGGGCACTGAATAGTACCACGTAATTTTTGTTCAGACGACACATTTAGAAGTTAGACATCGCAACGAATAAAAATATATAAACGATTAATACACATTGTCATCAATAAAATTAATAATACCAATTAGAAGCGTTGAAAACAAAAAATAAAAGTACATAATAACAAGAAGAGAAATACAAAATTGAAAAAAAAATATGAATTCACTTAACGTTTTTTTTTAAGCAGTGTTGGCCAAGGAGTTAGGTTTGTGATTTCGAATCCTATCAATGACTTAAACTAGTAGTATGTTGAGGGTTTTTCCAGTCGTTATGCTAGAACGCTTCGGTCATGCTAGTTATACCGCCATTGGACACTATAATTGGACAAAATCAGACGTGTTCAATCACAATGATCAGTAAAGCCATCGAAGGACTCCACTTCTTTACTTACATAAATTATTGCTTGGGCAATGATCAACACCGCGTCGATAATACTATTGACCTCATTGCGATTTAGTGTAGGTCACGTATACGTACTTCCTTTAGACAGGAGGAGTTCGACCCAGGGAGTACATGGTCCACTATTGTACTCACGTTGTCAGTAGACATGTTGTTGCATCTTCTCAGCGGCACGGTTTAGTGTAGGTCGCCTCTCTCGAACACGTGCTCTCTCAGGGGGAGTTCGACCCAGGGAGTACATGGTCCACTATTGTACTCACGTTGTCAGTAGACATGGTGTTGCATCCTCTCAGCGGCACGGTGTAGTGTAGGTCGCCTCGCTCGAACACGTACTCCCTCAGACAGGAGGAGTTCGACCCCAACCCGGCGGGATACACAATTCCGTTGAATGTTGAATACCTGTAGCCACTGGAACAAAAATTTAACTTTAGATTGGCATTCATTATTATACCTCTACATATTATATTATACGTGTATAATCATTACCATTTGAAAGACCAAGTTAAAAGACGCGAAACGACGTACAAGAGTGAAGCCGCTCGTTATATTATTTACTACGCAGTACCTACTACCTACATCTGCTGACCTGTCCATGACCTGACCTGAGTATATCTACTGACCTGAACAGTACAGTACCTACTACCAGTGACTGCACAGTATAGTGTATCTACTGACCTGTCTAGTACAGAAAACCAGAGCTGCGCAATGGTTTCTCCCTGTGCCGCAAAAAGCTGAGTATATCAGTATAACCCATTTGACAATAGAACTGTTAAAATTGTATACTTTTTTCGTGTGTATCTTTTCTGTTTTTATTCTACTGACAATAAATTGCGTTTTATTTTTTCTACAGTATTCCTGATATACTGACCTATCCTGTACAAATATACAAATCATCAGACCAGTACAATATATCTACTGACCTTTCTAGTATAGTATATCTACTGACCTGACCTGACCTATCCAGTACAGTATCTTACTGACCTGTCCAGTCCGTTAGCGGTGTGTCGTGCGAGAGAGACGGTGACCTGTATGCTGTCCCGCTCACACGTCTAGTGGAGCCACCAGTGACAGACATTACTCTTCAACTAGGGTATATCTACTGATCTGACCAGTACAGTATCAACTGACCTGTCCAGTCCGTTAGCGGCGTGTCGTGCGAGTGAGACGGTGACCTGCATGCTGTCCCGCTCGCACGATACTGCGAGCGTGTCTAGTGGAGCCACCTCTGACGATACCTGTCTAGTACAGTATATCAACTGACATGACCAGTACAGTATCTACTGACCTGTCCAGTCCGTTAGCGGCGTGTCGTGCGAGTGAGACGGTGACCTGCATGCTGTCTCGCTCGCACGATACTGCGAGCGTGTCTAGTGGAGCCACCGCCGACGGCCATGTTGTTGAGTCGGGTTCTGTCGCTGTCGCCACTGTTGTTGATGGCAGCAGTTCTGTTGGAGAATAATTATGATACAGTTGGATAAAAAAAATTGGGATTTACACTCCAACAGCAGAGGGCCTATTTCCTATCATTTATATATTATTAACCAACAAAAATAAAGTGTTCTAGTCACTGCGCTAAAGTTAAAAAGGCATTAGTAGTCACCGGGGGTTTTCCTTTGCAGGAGGTCGACTAGGTGGGCACCCCATTAGTGCCAGTTATTCTACCGCCTGAGCAGTGATGTGCAAACATTACTGCGCTCCGGTACAGTGCCCTGTAGCTAGTGAAATTACTGGGCTGACTCTTAATATCTTATGAGAAAAAAGCGTTGGCGCAGTGCACCCAGAGTTTCACATCTTTGTAAAATCCTGGGCACTATACTAATTATGGGCAGCGTTATCTCTTAACATCAGGAGAGCGTCTTCTTAGTATTATATTAATCCACTAGTTTAGAAATTGGAAAATAGTATAGTATACTTTGGCACAGCTACCACATTAGCACGTTATTATCCGATCAAATTTAGCAGCGAATCTATAATTCCGTTTTCTGTTTCACCTCTATGATTACAGATACAATTACATACAAAACGCTGTAAGATCCAAGGTTCCTTGTTACGCGTTACCTCATGCATAACGTCATCTCACCATCAACAAACGGCTGTAGGTGTAAATTATGGGAAAACTGTCTTACTTCACTCATGTAACAATTATATACAGAGGGAATAACGATACAAGAAAACTGTAATAATAGAAAAAAAAAAAAACCGATTTCGCTTTTGTGTAATTTGGAAATAAAAAATCACCAGGGGTAGACTTCCTTTATTCTATCGCCTGAACGTGATGTGCAAATATTACTGTTCACAGAGGGCCTATTGGCTAATTCTCACCCACTACGATTGATGACAACTTCAATGTACATTGCTGCGTTTGTTATGTTACTCATATCAATGAGGAGGTTTAAGCAAGTAATGTACGCAATATTGTCTATGGATTCTAGTGTTTTAGATGTCGTTTGGCGATAGCCATTAGGCCCTCTGGAAGGAGAGCACTGTGTGGCTATTGAAATTATTGGGCTGAAGGATTAAGTCTGAAGCGTTGGTCCAGTGCACGTAGAATTTCTCATCATTGTGTAATCCATAATCCAAGGCGGGTGGCGCTTTACTGATTAGGGGCAGTGTTATCTCTTAATGTCAGGAGTCAGGAGAGCGTAGCTCGTCTTCTTTCTATAAAAAAAATCCGCCATTTTATTTTTTAATTTAATTCCTAAAATATTTATTTATTTAATTTTACTATGACAGCGACGCAACGAATTAGGACAGACGTTTATAATTTTGCTACGATAGCATAGCTGAAATCTTACTAAACGGATGTCTCGATGTATGCACATGCATAGGCGTACCCAGGGGGTGGGCAGGGGGGGGGGGCAGCTGCCCCCCCCTGGAAATCGAATGTCTTATATATTATATCTGTAGAATACGAAATAAAAATTTCTTGGCGCTCGCAATAAGGCGATCACACACGTTTCGTAGTCAGAATTATATATTTTTTAGCTTTTTAGTTTTTAGTAACAATATTTTTTTTTTACCACTCGGAGCGTACTAAATGCACACTTATTGTCATTATATTAATAAAATTTCTTGGCACTTGCACCAAGTTCGTAAGTAGCTATAGAGGTAGTAGTAGTATATCTCTTACATGTAACTTTCGTGGTCAGAAATAAGATATTTTCTTGGGGCTCGAAATAAGCCGTTCGCACATTCTTCATAATCAAGATTTGAAATTTTCTCGGCTCGCAGCAAACTGCTTGCGTTTTTATTGGTAAGAACATTCGAGTTTCTTGCAGCTCGGAACGAACTAAGCTCACCTTTCGTAGTCAGAAATATAAAAAATACTCGGCGCTCGTAAGCTGTACGCGCTCTTATACCTATAAGTAAAAATAATTAAATTTCTAACCGCTCAGAAAAAGATAACTGCACGTTTTTCGTTGTCAAATATACATATACAATTTTCTTGGCAATAGCAGCAAGCTGCTTGTGCTATTTTACGGAAGAATATTTTAATTTTCCTACTGCTCGAAGCAAATTAACTGCACTTTTTCGTTGTCCAAAACATTACATTTTCTCGCCACTCGCAGCAAGCTGTATGCGCTCCTATATGTCAGAATATTTAAATTTCTAACCCCTCAGCGAAAGATAACTTCACTCTTTTCGTAGTCGAAAATATAAAATTGTCTTGGCGCGCGTTTTAAATAAGAATAATTTAATTTTCCAACGGAGCAAGTTAACTGCACTCTTTTAGTTGCCAAAAATATAAAATTTTCTCGGTGTTCACAGCAAACTGCTCGCGCATTTTTAAGGAAGATTATTGTAATTTTCCTACAGCTCAGAGCAAGTTAACCGTACTCCTAAAAATATAAAATTTTCTCGGCGCTCACAGCAAGCTGCTCGCGCTATTTTAAGAAGGAATATTATAATTTTTCTACCACTCGGAGCAAGATAACCGCACTTTTTTCCTTGCCAAAAATTATAATTTTCTTGGCGCTCGCAGCAAGCTGCTCGCGCTTTTTAAGGAAGAATATTTTAATTTTTCTACCGCTCGCAGCAAAATTAACTGCAGTATTTTCGCTACCAAAAGTATAAAAGTTTCTCGGGGCTCGCAGCAAGCTGCTCGCGCTATTTAAAGGAAGAATATTTTAATTTTCTTACCGCTCTGTGCGAGCCGAAATCAAAGTATGGCGTCCCTTTAAATAGGTCCTACTTGCTCAACGTTAAAACATATACATAGGTGCATCACACATACAGGCATAAAGTTCGCCCTTGCCTGCCCCCCCTAGGCCAGAAGCTGGGTACGCCTATGTGCACATGTACATATGTTTGTTACTCTTTCACGCCTAAACGGGTGGACTGATTGAACTGAAATTTGGTATAGCCATAGCTAAGACCCTGGAATAACACATAGGCTATAGTAAACTATTATACTTTAATTTAATAGGAGATGGCAGATACACCTACATAATATTATGTAAAATTATAGCGGTTTATTCGTATACTATAATTATTAGAAAGCATAAAATACTGCGATTATTCACAAATTCACGGTAGCGTAACAAAAAAGATGTTTTGCGTGAAATTTTGTAGTTACGTAATTTTATGGAATCTTCTATATATTTTTAATTCATTATAATTTGGCTTTAAACCACGATCTCGCTTGATCTTAAGCGATGGTGCGGCCGAAGATGGTAGCAGAGTAAACCTATGTGGTGGGATAAATCCCTCCCTAGCTTCACTCAACATTATGTCGGAACACGGTTATAAAAATTACCACTTTGCGACTTGGTTTCTTAATAAAATAAACAGTATTTGTACCTACATGTTATATAGGCTGAAATCGTAACATATAGGTTGGCTACGACACGTATTGTGATTTGACTCTGACAGTTTAAGTAAAGCTGACGACAGAACGACGCGGGACGGCGCGGAAAGGCGGTCGCGATCTTGCATTTTGTTCCTGTCCGCGTTCGCTTTATATGTGACAGGTTACGTACAAATTTGAACATTACAAAAATTCCCGCACAGTGACCGCTTTGCCGCCTGTGTGTAGAGCTTAAGACTTTTGACTAATTTACACATTTGGATATAGAATATAGGGAAGAGACTAGCTACCACAACACAGGGGATCCTAGTGTGGGGCTAGTGGACTCCATAGGTAATCCATTAGTTCATAAGAAATTAGTTTTTAATTTATATGTTACCATGTACCACCGCATCTTTTCTTTAATAAATTTCATTTCATTTCATTTCATATTTCGATCTCCTACGCGTTGGCCAGACCTCATCAAAGCTGCGATACAAACCTCCGTAGTGCAGAGTTCCCGAGACGCTGGAGACCGTGACAAGTGGAGGCGCATCGCGAGGGCTGTTTTAGCCAATAATGAATATGCAGCATCATCAACCACGACCACTCTGTCAAGAGTGACCGACTAAGGAGGAGGATAGAATATTTGTCTGGAATGAATTTACATTAGTGGCAACCATTCCAAGCCAACAAAAATAAAATGTTGTTAAACACATAGAGCGTTTAAGATAATAGGCATTTCTTAACTTTGTAGATTTGCGTGTATTCTAAAAATAACCAATAGTCATGCGGGCGCCGTTCTTCAGAGGTCAAAAGCTATATTATACATACATCAGACAAAGAACCTGTAAGTACTGAGGTGCCCGGACATAGATTAACTAACAGTTATTGTGTAGTGCTACCATCATTTAAGTACCTACTTACATTATTTCTTGGCTTAACTTTTTTTTAGCCTTTGACCATAATCTCACCTGATCTTAAGCGACAATGTGGCCGTAGATGGTAGGAGACTAAAAATAATAATAATTGGGATTTATATACTCTAACAGAACAGGTTACTGCAGAGGATACTTACACTGTCATAGTCAAATAACAATTAAAGGGTTTGTGTGGCTAACCCATATGTTGCAGTTTCAGGTAGCCGAGATTACTACAAGGCCAGCAACATGACCTGACGACTGCCTCCTACATATCTGTGTCTTCATTTTTCGGCGATGTTGTTTTCATATAGAAAATCACAAAACCGGGGTATAGTTTGGTCACCTCAGTAAGTGTCTGTCCAGCGCGGGCGGACGAGAGGGGTCATCGGCCCCGCCCGCACGCGTCCATGGGAATGCAAGATGCGCCGGAGTCGCCGCGCGTATATGTGTGTGTGTGCTTTTGCATTCGTTGTGGTATATTACGAAACTGCTATGACACGATAGGAATAGGTACGAAACAGGGATTCATCTTACCAATTTTACTAATAAACGTTATAAACGTGAAAGTTTCCAAGAATGGATGTCTGGATGTTTGTTTCTCTTTCACGCCTAAACGGTTGAGCCGATTGAGCTGAAATTTGGTATAGATAAACCCTGGAATAACACATAGGTTATAGTAGAACAGCGGGTAAAACCGCTGGGCGCAGCTAGTATTATAAACGCGAAAGTTAGAAATGTCTGGTAAGTAAGAATGTCTGGATATATGTTTGTTACTTTTCCACGCCTTAACGGGTGAACCGCTGGGTGTAGCTAGTATGTTTAATTCTGTACTTATATCCAGGCATTCAAACGTACTTACAAACTTCCACGTTACCTTACACTGTCAGAGTCAAATCACAATTTATAAGTTGTGTGACCAACCTACATGTTGCAGTTTCAGGTCGCTGAGATCACTAGGTACAGGGCCTGCAACATGACCTGACGACTGCCTCCTACTCTCCTACTCGTACATATCTTTTAGGAAACAGCCGAGACCCACAGTTTTACGTGCCTTCTGTAACACGGTAGCGTCCAGGCGAAAATCTTTGCGACACTAAGATTTGAACCCAGGACCTCCGGCTTACAAGCCGGACCTACGACCACTGGGTCACGGATGTTACAAAATATATTAGTAACAGTAATAATAATTATTATTTTGATTAAATGATGTATGTTACCAGTGGACGGTGGCAGTTGTTTGGAATGCGCGGTCGCTAGCAGCGCCGATACCAACAGTACGCCCCACATTGCTCAGTCTGAAACAAAACGAATCTAATATTAATACAAGCAAAATTAAAAACGAGTGAAATAAAAAAAAATTAAAAACTACCTTTCACCTCCATCATCAAATCAGCTCGATGTCATAATAAATTGCATTGTCATCCGATTTATATATGTATGCAAAATTTCAGCGCAATCGTATACAGGGAAGTGGATCAAATTAAACAACGAAAGGTAGGTAGGGAACGCAAGAGAGGTAGTTGAAAGTATATAAAAGCTTGTAAAAAACAAACCAATATTACTATTATTTTTTTAATTGAGAGTGAAGAGTGGCAAATGCCTTTATTGAGAAAAACAAACTTACAATACTACAGCTACTACAGCAGTAAAGAACACTTATTATTTAATTTATATTAGAGGTATTAATCGAGGTCTAAAGATGAACAAACAAATTGGTATTTAATGACATAATATTAAATCTGAGTTTATTACATGCGGAAATACGAGAGGCAGCGATGTCAAAAGTGGCTCGGAATAATTTAAACTTGTGTTAGATAATATTAATTGATTACTGCGGCTTTGGATAGTATTTTATGTAACTTAAGATATTTAGTGTGAGAACTATTATGTTTTTGGAATTTATGATATTTAGTTACGCTTAAATGTTAGATAGATAACTTTTTGTTGATGTTTTCGAGTCGAGAGTTTCGCTTGTCAAGATACATTAAGTCTATACTCCATAATTCGCTCTTTCTGATCAAGGTAAAATATAAATGTCTATATTTTTTTGTCTGGTTGCATAAATGAAAAGATTTAAGATGACCCCACACAGACGCGGGATCGCGCGGAAAAGCGGTAGCTATTTTTGTTTTGTGCACGAATTCGACCATTACAAAAAATCTGTTTCACTTTCTCGCTTGATTCTGCAGCTGTGTGGCATCATTTTCACTTCAATTACAGGGCACGCAGAACTGCTTTTTTTTTGTTTTCGCCGGGAAAAAATGCATTACGCATACCCTCTCATCGGGGGTATGGGAGGGTTATGTGGGACTCCCCGTGCAGGGCGCCTGCACGGGTATACCCACTAAAACAACCCGGCGGCACTCCCGACTCCCGCATCGTCTTTGTGACGGGGGGACTGGGAATCGGCAGAGCCTTGCATCCAGTACATACAACTGCTCCAAATCTCTATTTTACACCGTTGGTCAATTATAAAGCAAATTTAATTGGCGCAGACCGGAGTTCAACATCGTAATTAATAACAAATTTGCCGCAAGGTCAGTCCACACGCCCTTAATGTTGGGAACGGTCACGACTGAATGTTATGTAGCGGTGAACGGTGAAAGGCAGTGGTCGGCGGTCGATTGGACCGCGGCCAAACTGAATCACATAGGGTGTGGGCTAATTTTACACTGGTGTAGACTTAGTGAGAAATACGTGAATAAACTGCACTTATTAACAACTGCACAGCATATATCGATACTGACTGTTATTCTTGTATTGACTTATAGTCTAGATTATTCTCTGCAAAGCAAATGGTTCTGGTCAAATTGTAAGGTTACCCGCGATACAGGCGAGCCCTAGTGTGGGAACCACTGGAAATCTTGTAAACTTAATTATCTATTGGAAAATAAATGTTTTAACAGGCATTTTGCATGGTAATATTATCACTTTTCATAGTCATTTTTCTTTGACCACATCTCGGGCATCTAGCAACTAGTCAGTTACCAGCGTCGCGACCTCAGCGCGTGAGCTCCTGATGAAGGACTTCGTAATAGTCCGAAACCCAGGGTCGAGCCTAGTTTCGACTTTTATATCCGTGAGTTTAGTCGGTATATTTACATAGTTAATATTATTATTACCGCTTAGAGACATTGTTTTGTTCAGTGGGTGGTAACTGGTAACTCGCCACGGCCGAAGCCTACCAGTAGATTTTTTTTACACACAAACAAGTAATAAGATGAGCAATACATTCTCCTAATAGTAAGAGATAACGCTGTCTATAATTAATGCAGTGGCTACCTAGGATTTAACAATGGTGTAAAATTCTAGGTGCACAGCGCTATCGCTTCTTACTTAAGAGTCATAGGTTAAGACTCTTCAGGCCAGTATTTTCACTAGCTACAGTACCCTTCTACTGAAGCACTGTAATGTTGCACATCACTCAGGCGGTAGAATAACTGACACTGATGAGGTACCCACATAGTCGACCTCCTGCAAAGCAAGTCTACCCCCGCCCCGATAAAAACAACATATGCAATAAATGTACGCAGAAAAGCTACAAATTCTCGCCACGTACATAACAGCCATCTAATTGTTTTATCTAAGAGTCTGTCGAAACGTTAGACAAAGCTAGTTATGTAAACAGGTGGTAGGTTACGGGTTACGACACACTGATCAAATATAGGCAAGTGTGTGACCCACATCTTGACACTGACTTGGATATGTCTTATTTGTCTAGTAAAAGAAGAAATCCTTCTTCGGCCTCCCCCCCCTCGAGCTCACCTCGGAGGGGTGGGGACTTTTAGTATGTTTATCTCCTAACTAGTCCAAACAAAGTTACTAAGTTAGTTTTTCTGCTTTCGACTTTTCGATCCACATGCCCTTTTTGGGCACTCATTTACTGGACTATATGTCCATAGTCCATATACTTTGCAACTATTAACAAGTAAATTAAATAAAAATATAAAACTGATCTCAAGCTTGCTTTTAAGGCTGCTTAGTCCGCGGGACACTCTCTCGCTCGCATATTGAAATATAATTTCATAAAATTAACGTTTTTTAAATTCCTCGTTGCTCAATATTATTGCACGCATTTTAAAAGTATTTTAAGTTTGATATGTCACAAGGCAAAATGAGGTTTTCTTAAAAAAAATTTTTTTTTTAATTGTGTCTCATGCCATTTTACAATATTATATAACACTGAAAACACTAGATAGATAGGGGATAAATCCCTCCAAATATTATAAACGCGAAAGTTTGCACGAATGTATGCAGCATGTTTGTTATTTGTTACTCTTTCACGCCTAAACGGGTGGACCAATTGCTCTGAAATTTGGTATAGAGATAGCTTAGACCCTGTTTAACATATTATAGGCTACTGTATAGCAGGTAAAACCGCTAAGCGCAGCTAGTATAATCTTACTAATATTAGAAACGTGAAAGTTTGTAAGAATGGATGTATGGATGTCTGGATGTGTGTTTGTTACTCTTTCACGCCTAAATGGGTGGACCTATTGCTTTGAAATTTGATATAGAGATAGCTTAGACCCTGTTTAACATATTATAGGCTTACTGTACAGTGGGTAAAACCTTTAAGCGTAGCTAGTGTAAATATATATTATGAATCTGTATAAACATAGTAAACGCTTGGTAAATATTTGAGTCGAAAGCAAATTGTCTCAAGGCTCAGATTGTGTAACGTATCTTAATAGTGTTTATTTTTGTACCTACTCGTGTATAACTTCATTCAATGTTTGAAAAGTACAGCTGGTAGCTTTTCTTTACATACAAAATGTCGCAATAGAGATTATATGCCCTAATTTGCACTGAAGCTAGAGCAATTACTGGGCTGAAGAGTCTTAACATCTTATAAACTTATATGACTCTCAAGTAAGAAGCGTTGGCGCAGTGCATTGGGTAGCACTGTACTAATTATGGGCAGCGTTATCTCTTACCATCAGGAGAGCGTCTTGCTCCTCTGCTTACTTCGTTGTATAAAAAAAATATTTGATCACAGGTTTGCGTTTGACCACGAACTTTTGCGTGATGGGAAGCATCGATGCGATTGTAAATGGTAGCAGACCAAAATTTAGAAGGCGGGATAAACCTCTACCTCTGTTATTTTTTTATGTGAAGAAGTAAGAAAACGAGTAGGGCGCTCTCCTGATGTTAAGAGATAACGCTGCCCACTGCCTATTATAATCAGTACAGTGCTAGAATTTTACAATGATGTGCAATTCTAGGTGCACTGCACCAACGCTTCTTACTCAAACTCAAAATTCATTTATTCAAATAGGCTACATTGGAGCACTTTTGCAAGTCAATTTTACATTTTTCTATTTTAACACTCTACCGCTCGTTCGCAAGGCACCTTTATGAGAAGAACGAGCAAGAAACTCATGAGGATTGCATTTTTTAAATAAGTGTTTACAATGTTTATCTTGGTTACATAATTTATTGTGCGTTTGAGGGGCACCAGCTGGTTTATTATGCAGAGGTTTCCAGGCATCTTTGTCGTCTATGTATTGGCTTATTTTATAATAGGCTTTCTTCAAGAGTCATAAGTCCCATCATCCACAAATAACATTAACTTCATAGTCATAGCGTAGGCGCCAACACAACTCAAAATATAGACTTTATAGCCCGTTCACTTATTAACATAAAACAAGTATATAATATAATCATAGAATATCGAGTTATTACGTCACTGTCTCATGCACGTAACGGATATCAATGCGTTTCCGTTATAGAAATACTTCTGTTACGCATAGTGCGTAATTCTCTAGAGTCTATGGAAGACTTTCAGTTTTCTTTAAGGCCGAATAACAATATAAAATCAATATAATATAGGTAATATTTGGCAGAAGTATGGTTCATAACTACATAAACAAAGAAAACAAAGTCGGTTTACGCGTCTGTCTGTCCGTATTCCCTTTGTATGCTTAGGGCTTGTTCACGTGTACCCGCGGGCGCGGGCGCGGGCGCGGGCGCGAAATATCAAACATATGACGTGCTATGAAGGTGTTCACGTACAACGCACGTGCGGTGTGAGCAAAGTCTGTCGCGCCCGCGCCCGCGCCCGCGTGTTATAGCGTGAACAAGCACTTAGATCTTTAAAACTACGCATCGCATTTTGATGCGGTTTCTTTTAGTAGAAACAGTGATTCCAGAGGAAGGTTTATATGTAGGTATAATACAGATGCATATTATAGTAGAGCAACACTGATAATTGCGCTACGAAGTGAGCGCGGGTACACTAGTTGCCAAGTTGCCAAGCGGTTAGTATGACTGTCTCCCGACACGATGTTCAGAGAAGCCTGTGAGGGATTTTTCCCGCCTTCTAAGTTTCGCCTGCTACTATCTACGGCCGCATAGTAATGAACAAAAAAGCATAAACCCAATTTTGTTACGAATCTACAAATAAAATCTCAAAATCCTCAACATTAGAAGGACCATACTACATACTACTGACCCTAGTGGAATGCCACCTGACTCTATTATATTTTTTCTATAATATCGACACCTGTCGGAGCTTGTTGAGCGGATGGGTAGTCCCGTTACTTCCTAGTCGTGGCATAAGGCAGACGGTGTGTGAATCATTTCCGATACGTTACACATTTATTGATTCTCAATCCATAACAAGTAAATTAAAAAAAATACTTTTTAAAAACAAGCTTTTATTATTAGGTTCATATCTAGCATCAAAGTCTCGTCAAGACGAATCAAATGAGCCCAAACTCGATGGGGTTGCGCCGTTTAATTACGGAGTTCTTATGCCTATGACCACCTTCCAGCTCTATCATCAGATCAGCTCGATGTCATAAGAATATTGCTTTGTCATCCGATTTAGACATGTATGCAAAATTTCAGCTCAATCGGAAACCAGGAAGTGGATCAAATTAAGCTCGCAAAATTTGATTACAGACAGACAGACAGACAACAGACAGGTGAAGTGGTGACAGGTAAATAAAAGCTTGTAATATTGTAGGGGCTCGGTGATTTTGTAAGTGATCCAGCTGAGCTATTAAAAGTAAGGGTGGCAAAAAACAGTATTCATGATTTTTTTTAAAAGTATAAATCACTAATATAATATTTATAAATGCGAATATTTGTGAGTGTATGTTTGTTACTTTTTCACGCCTAAACGGGTGGACAGATTGAGCTGAAATTTGGTATAGAGATAAGAATAAGAATTTGTTTATTCATAGATTTCAGGTACATAAAGATCTTAATGTAATGCATTGTTCTGCCGAAACCTGTCTTTTCCAGACGTGTGAATAATACATACAATAATAATATTATGTAAATACAATAATGACTTATAGCTAAGAATAATACCTAGTTACATTGTATGGAGTATGCATGACTATTTATATTTTGTATGATAACTTAGATCCTTAATAACACATAGGCTACATACAGCATAGGCGGATTTAGGGGGAGGGGGGGGGGGGGGGGGCAGGGGGCCAAGGGGGCCCCCAGAAGCATTGTAGAGTTACGAATTTTGCACATATTTCATGGTCAAGATTATAATTTTTTTCTCGGCGCTCGCAGCAACCTGCTCGCGCACTTATTATTAAGGATATTTGAACTTACTGACTGTTCAGAGCGAGCTAAACACACACTTTTCGTAGTAAAAATTATAATATTTTTGCCTTTCTGCACCCAGAACCAAATCCTAGATCCGCCCTTGGGTTACAATACAGCGGATAAAACCGTTGGGCGCATCTAGTTTAACCATAAATTTAGGCAATTTATTCAGTTTTCAGACACGTTTCAGAGAAAAAACCCTTAGTAAGGACTAAGGGTTTTTTCATAATTATCTAAGGGCCTCGTTTTTGATAGATAAAAGGCACTAAAATTGCTTGTTGGGAGTTGTGACGTCACACGTTCGGCTTATTTGTACACTTAGACTTAATAAGATGTTAAGTAAATGTTTTTTTTTATTAACGTCATTATGGGTTATAAAATATTATGTAATCGATTCAGCGGAAAATCATGAATATCTTCGCAAGTTAACAGTCATCCATACATATTCATACAAGTCTAGGTGAGTTAGTGCTAAGTGAATGGTCTACAGTTATGTAAGAACTTGACTTTCCCTCTCTATTGTTGATCTGGGGATAACATATCATTGGCCGACATATTAAGCTCGATACTTTGATTCATTGATCGAAGCTTTTATTACAAAAACAACTGAAATTTAAAAAACCTTTTTAAAAACAAGGTTTTATTATTATTACTATCTAGCATCTAGCACTAAAGTACTCGTCAAGACGAATCAAATGTGCCCAAACTCGATGGGGTTGCGTCGTTTAATTACGGAGTTCCTATGGTCACCTTACAGCTCAATCCATACATATAATAAGAATGGAAATTTCTCCCCATTCATAGTGATCCTTTACTAAAGTGAACTGTGAAAATACGCATATGAACAAAACGACGCGAAAAAGTCGCTTGCGCGATCTAATTCGTAAAACATTTTGTCAATTTTTCCTAGGGAAACGTAAAATAATATAATAAAATAAATAATAATCATTTATATCGGACACATCGCCCCTAATTTACATCAAAAATTCGAAATAAAAGTAATAGAATATAAAGTAAATTCAATTCAAAAAAAAATAGTGCCAAAAACGCTACAGACGCCATCTATCGATGTGGCTGTAACTTGGTTGACCTTTAGTTTAATTTGGGCTAAATTTGTAAATAGTTTGTGTCACTTGTGTGGTTAAACAACACCACCGATTTGAATAAAATTTTCACTAATACGTTGCAGTTTTCTCTACTTGAAACTTAGTGTTGGTTTTAGTCAAATCGGTTCATAAATAAAAGAGTTATATCAATCTAAAGATTCGCATATAAAATGCTAATAAACAAGAAAGGTAGTTATAGGAACCGCGTAATCAAAAGACAAAACCTCATCGAGTTTGGGCTCATTTGATTCGTCTTGACGAGTACTTTGATACTATATAGTAACCAGGGTCCGATGACGGAGCTGGAAGGTGGCCATAGGAACTCCGTGATTAAAAGAAAAAACCCCACCGAGTTTGGGCTCATTTGATTCGTCTTGACGAGCACTTTGATGCTATATAGTAGCCAGGGTCTGTACATAGGTAGGTATCATTTTGCACCTTATTTTTAATTTCTAAACCATGTAAATTCATCAGGAAACAAATTAGAATTCATTTAAATTAGTAAATGTAACTTCTAATATATAAAATTCTCGTGTCACAGTTTTTGTTGCCATACTCCTCCGAAACGGCTTGACCGATTTTGATGAAATTTTTTGTGCTTATCCGGTATCTATGAGAATCGGCCAACATCTATTTTTCATCCCCCTAAATGTTAGGGGTAGTCCACCCCTAAATTTTTATTTTAATTTTTTAGACAAAATTTTTAATTTCTATTTTTTTATGATACAACATACAAAAATACATACAATCCTTAATTTTCACCCTTCTACGATCAACCATTATTTTTTAATAGCCATTTTAGTAATTTAATCATTTTTCCTCTCCGGTCGAAAACTGATCAATCGTCATTTAATTAGTTATCCCCGCCAGATGTCTAAAGGTGTCACTTCTGACCCAGTAAACAGCACGGAGTAGGGATGAGAACGAAGCCGGTCTCCTTTCTTTCTCACTCCCTACACAGTTGTCGGCCATCATTATTGTTTATGCATCAAGTGTAGTAGTAACGTTGACAATTATTATTTTGCTATCTCAGTGTAACTCTCATATTAACTTTTAATCATTCCTATTTTATCAATAATAATTAAATTATCAATTTTGAGTGTATTTTGAACGATTAGTTAATCAAGTGATTTTATAACCTCAAAAGTACTCAACACGTGACACGAGCTTCCAATAACAACGGATTTTGTGTTGTAAGTATACTTTTTTTTATTTATATCGAAAATGTTGTTGATCTTATAAAAATGTAATTTTAATTTAATTTTATTAAAAAAATGTAATTGAACAATTAAGATTTTCATAGTTTCCAAAAAATCAATCATTATGAATCTTTATTTTGAAATGTCAATGGAAATATTGGTTGTATGAAAAAATTATAAGAGACAATGTTTTCATAAAATTTAATTTTTTACTTTTGTTTGAAATTTTTTTACATAAAATAATGCTTATTTCACGCATATACCACATTCTTACATACATACAATATACACATTCTAAAATACATACATACTTCCAATAAGTAAGCTATTTTTTGTCTACACTAGAAATTACTAGGAAATTATTTATATGGCAAAACAACGTTTGCCGGGTAAGCTAGTATTATATAAAATCGTTCGTACACTTTTGTTCTATCAACGCACAGCCCAAACGGCTGGACGGATTGAGTTGAAATTTGGACAGCGTATTCTTAAGAAGATTTCATCGTGCAATAAGAAGCGATTTTTTGAAATTCCCTCAGGAACAGGAATTATTCCCGAAAAACGAATGTATGCAAATCTGTAACCGCTGAACCGATTGAGCTGAAATTTTGTAAAACGATTGTTGGGATTGTGATTAGAAACATCGAATAGTTTTTTTTGTCAAAAATTTACTTTTAAGGGGGGGTAAAGGGGGGTCGAAGTTTGTATGGAAAATTTAGAACTGCTGACTCTATTGAGCTGAAATTTGGTACAGAGGTAGATTGAGTTCTAAAAAATTGTATGGTATACTTTTATCCCTATAATCAACCTCTAAGGCGGGATAAAGGTGGTCAAAGTTTGAATGGGAAATCGGTAACCGCTTCTTTGTTTAAGCTGAAATTTAAACCAGCGTGTTCTTTAGGTAACGTAGGCGACCTATAAAAAGGAATTTTTGCAAAATTTCCCCGGAAACAGGAATTATTCTCGAAAAACGTTTGTATGCAAATCCGTAACCGCTGAACCGATTGAGCTGAAACTTTGTAAAACGATTGTCTGGAGTGTGTTTAGGAACATTGAATAGTTTTTATGCCAGAAATTTACTTTTAAGGGGGGTCGAAGTTTGTAAGGAAAATTTAGAACCGCTGACCCTATTGAGCTGAAATTTGGTACATAGGTAGATTGAGTCCTAAAAAATTGTATGGTATACTTTTTATCCCAAAAATTAACCTCAAAGGCGGGATAAAGGTGGTCAAAGTTTGAATGGGAAATCGGTAACCGCTTCTTTGTTTAAGCTGATATTTAAACCAGCGTGTTTTTTAGGTAACTTAGACGACTTATAAAAAGGGATTTTTGCAAAATTCCCCCGGGAACGGGAATTATTCTCGAAAAACCTTTGTATGCAAATCTGTAACCGATTGAGCTGAAATTTTGTAAAACGATTTTTGGGATTGTGATTAGAAACATTGAATAGTTTTTTGTCAGAAATTAACATTTAAGGAGGGGTAAAGGGGGGTCAAAGTTTGTATGGGAAATTTAGAACCGCTGATCCTATTGAGCTAAAATTTGGTACAGAGGTAGATTGAATTCTAAAACATGATATGGGACACTTTTTATCCCAGAAATCAACCTTTAAGAGGGGGAAAGGGGGGTGCAAGTTTGTGTAAGAAATCGTTAACCGTTTCTTTGTTTTAGCTGGAATTTGGACAGCGTATTCTTTAGGTAACGTAAGCGACCGATAAAAAGTCATTTTGCATGCTAAAAGTAAAAGTTTGTATGCAAATCCGTTACCACAAAACCGATTGAGTTGAAATTTTGTAAAACGATTGGTGGGGATGTGTTGAAAAATGTTATTTGGTTTTATATGACAGAAATTTACTTTAAGGGGGTAAAGGGGGGTCCAAGTTTGTATGGAAAATTTTGAACCGCTGGCTCTATTGACCTAAAATTTAGTACAGAGGTAGATGGAGTCCTAAAAAATGATATAGGATACTTTTTATCTCGGGGGGGTGCAAGTTTTTGTTAGAAATCGTTAACCGCTTCTTTGTTTTAGCTGAAATTTTGACAGCGTATTATTTAGGTACCGTAAGCAGCCGATAAGGAGGGATTATGTAAAATTCTTCCGAGAAAGGGAATTATTTCCAAAATAACTTTTGCTTGGTAATCAGTTACCGCTGAACCGAAAATGAGCTGATTTTTTGATAAACAATAGTCTAAGTCCAGTTAATGAATAGTTTTTCATGTCAGAAATTAACTTTTAGGGAGAATCAGAATTAAAGAAGGGAGGAAGGATGGTAAGAGTTATAATGGGAATTCAGGAACCAAGGGATTGATTTGAGTCGAGGGAAGGATAGTGTGAGAAATTAGTAACCAATAATAATTTAGCTTAGATACATTACGGTAGAGATAAGTTCAAGAGTTATCGGGAAAGGAACGCAAAATACTTTTAATTCCTGCAAAGTGGCGTGAAAATTTGTGAAGGCAATCAAACAACCGCTGAACCGAGATAGTTTGACCTCTGGGAAAGGACAGGATTGGTACCTACTTTCTTACGGTAGCGAAACAAAACTGCGTAGAAATACCCAGTCCGATATTCTTCACTGCCCACAGCGGGAGCAAATGTTATAGCCATTGTTTAAACAGGCCTATACTTATTTTACGCTCACAAAGTCGCGGGGATTGAGTTACAATCATAGTCGAAAAGGCAGCACCAAATTTTCGCTTGAATAATAGACTGTCACGCGCAACGAAGTGCGCGCGGGTCAGCTAGTGTCATAATAATATTGCATTGTCATCCGATTTATACATAAATACATGCTAAATTTCAACACAGTCGGAAACTCTGAAGTGGATCAAATTAAAATCTAAACAAGAACTTAAACTTGCAAGATTTGATTACAGACGGACAGACCGACAAAGGACAGGTAAAAGTAAATAAAAGCTTGTAAACAAGTGTAACACTCAAACTCAACATTCATTTATTCAAAAAGGCTACAATGGAACACTTTTGCAAGTCAATTTAAGAACGTATATATCGAGTGTCTATTACACTCTTTGACAAATTTTGAAATGTAAATTCATAGAATTAATTTATTGAAAAAAAAAGTGTTTTCAGTTTGATATTATATTTAAAAATGGGATGAAAAGAATTTTTAAAAGATTTCTTTTAAAACACTATTAAAATGTGTGGAATAATATTATGAGGGCTGTTCTTAAGGAATTTTCACTAAATTAATTCTATATACGCTATTAACAATTATTTAGTTCTATTTCAAGACTCTACCGCCTGCTCGAAAAACATCTCCATGAAAACATGTTAATTTTTTTTATTATGAGAGAACCTCTACGAGAAGAACGACCAAGAAACTCATAAAGAGATATTTTTTTTATTTCAATTTTCATCTTGATTATATACGTTATTTGCAAGCAACAATGCTTTTAATTAAAACCTCTTTGTATTTTAAATCTATAGATAAATTATTTGATTTTTTTGCTAGAGTTTCAGGTTTCCAAGGTTTCCCCTAAACCTAAGAGTAAACCTAGGTAAACCAAAGTAGAGTAAACCTGGGTTTAAAAGAATTTTTTTTTAGGTTGGTATTTATTTATTTTTTTAATTAAAATTAAAATAAGGTATACACATGTTTGGAGTCCACTAGCCCCCACACTAGGATACCCTGTGTCGTCGGGGCTAGTCTCTTCCCCTTAATATATACATTCATTCATGTTTATAAGTAGGTTTCTAAACATTGTTCTTACTTAAGCACTAAATGAACATCCAAATGATGTTATTTTAACAATAAGTGGGTAGTTTATAAAATAAACTTTCCTAAATACTAGAAGACATACGAAATGTTAATTACCTACTCAGTTATGCTGTAGAAAGGCAAAATACTAAGAATATTAATAAATAATTAATAAAATAAATTATCTTCTTCTTCTTTTTTAACCCCCGACGCAAAAACGACGGGGTGTCTGTCTGTCTGTCTGTGTGTGTGTTTGTCTGTGGCATCGTAGCTCCCGAACGGATGAACGAATTTTGATTTAGTTTTTTTTGTTTGAAAGTAGAGTTAGTCGAGAATGTTCTTAGCCATGTTTGGTGGAAATCGGTCCAAGATGGCCGACGCTACAAAATGGCGGATTACTTTTTTCTTCCACGACCCCCTCAATATGGGTATCAAATGAAAGGGCTTAACTAGTAGAATACAACCCACTATATACGAGTAAAATTTAAAATGGAAAATTACGTATTGCGTTGGGGTTTTTTAAATATTTAATTTAATTCACTTGTTCTCGACAATATTAGACGTGAGTTGTGCCGTTTTTGTTTATAGTTAAAAGAAATCTTATGATAAGTGCCTTTTATTCGTGAAAGGCTAAAAACAATCATTAAAAAAGTGACAATAACTTGTACAAAAGAGGTTTATTATCAATTATTATCAGCGGCACAGATACCCCGTCCTTGGTTATTACATAACTTGACACGCTTTACTAGAAGCATTATAAAAGGCCTTTTATAAGATGTAATTACTATTGAGAATATTATTATATTTGCGAGTTAGAATCATTTCGTAGTTATAATAACGTTATTCTACCGTCTGAGCAGTGATGTGCAAATATTACTGTGCTTCGGTAGGAGGGCACTGTAGCTAGTGAAATTACTGGGCTAAAGAGTCTTAACATCTTATGACTCTTGAGTAAGAAGCGTTGGTGCAGTGCACCTAGAATTGCACATCATTGTGAAATTCTGGGTAGCACTGTACTGATTATGGGCAGCGTTATCTCTTAACATCAGGAGAGCGTCTTGCTCGTCTTCTTACTTCTCCACATAAAAAAAAAACCTAATTATATTGAATGCTAACAAGGTAGTCTGTAAAGGGGCGGAAGTTTTAGTCTACACAATCAACAAAAACATGAAACATTCAACATAATTATGAATATTGATATTATATTTTTGTTGTACGTGATATCCATCGGGTAGGGAAAGCAAAAACATTGTTAGAGCAAAGAACATTATGTAGTTTAACAAGATTTTGTGAAAAATGTTGTCATATTTTTGTTGATTATGTAGACCAAAACACGAGCTGGAGACCCGGATTAAGAGTGTGGTTTATAAGATAAAACCGCTGATTTTTTATATACCTTTCGCTTAAAGTAAATTTTGTATTTCTAACTTCATTTTCTATAGATATGCAGTAAAAAGTTAATGTATTCAAGTTTATAAATAGCTAAATCTGGCGGTTTTACAGCCTGAAAATCCTTTCTTAGTGTAGGTATACGTCAGCACAGTGAACATTGGTGATATAAAACAAATCATCAATTTTATATATGCACATGTCAATCAAGAGCTCTTCAAATAATTTTGATGCCAATTATATCAAAATTATTTGAAAAGCTCTTGCTAAAACGATTGAAACCTATCATCCAAAAATGTAACCTGATACCTGATTATCAATTCGGATTCAGGGAACGTCATTCTACTATCGATCAAGTACATCGAATTACGAACGTCATAGAAAAGGCATTAGAAGAAAAGAAGGTCTGCTCAACCGTTTTCTTGGACGTTGCTCAGGCTTTCGACAAAGTATGGCACGAGGGCTTAATGTGCAAACTAAGTAACATGCTTCCGCTAAAGTTTGCTGAATTATTAAAATCATACCTTACACAACGAATGTTCAGGGTACGACAAGAAGATGCCTATTCACCACTCAGGCCTATAAAAGCTGGGGTACCTCAAGGCAGTGTACTTGGACCAATTCTATACCTATTGTACACTTGTGATATCCCAGAGCTAGAACAAAATACCATAGCAACCTTTGCTGACGACACCGCAATTATGGCGACAGGGACCACGCATAAGGAAGCAGTACAAAAGGTTCAAACAGCCGTAAATGCTATCCATGACTGGACGTGCAAATGGAAAATTAAGTTGAATGAATCAAAATCTATTCATGTCGATTTTACTAACAAAAATACTATTTATCATCCGGTTTTCATCAACAACACGGTCATACCTTATGCGAACACAGCCAAATACTTGGGCATGACTCTCGACGCTAAGCTCCGCTGGAGAGCTCACGTCAAGAAGAAACGTACAGAACTAGAGCTACGATATAGGTCAATGAACTGGCTTCTCGGAAAATATTCTAAGTTGTCAATTCACAACAAATTGCTTTTGTACAAACAAGTCCTAACACCTATTTGGACGTATGGCATTCAGTTGTGGGGATGCGCTAAAAACAATAATATAGAAATTATACAACGTTTCCAAAATAAAGTGCTCAGGGACTTAGTAAACGCCCCTTGGTTCATTAGAAACGAGGATCTCCACCGCGATTTGAAAGTGGACCTCGTGACGAACGTCATCAAAAAGTTCGCGGAAGCCCACCAGCGCCGGCTCCATCATCACGTGAACGTCGAGGCTATCCAGCTCCTCGACACCACGGGTCTAGTGAGGAGACTAAAAAGGAAAAAACCTTTCGAGTTGATTTAAGTGTAGTGAATAGTGAAAAGTAGTGTTAGTGCTGCATAATAAGAACACATGAACAAAGTGTCTTCACCTTTATAGAGACAGTAAGAACAAGTGTTATTGGACACGTTCTTAGTTTAACTCAACCTAGCAGTTTAAGATAAAATTAAATTACTTATTAGTCATAATTTAGACTAGATTGTAATCTGATGCAATGTCTATTTCTAAATTAGGCATATCATCCACAAAAAAAAAAAAAAAAAAAAAAATGTGATTCAAATAAAATTCTGTTCTTACAACCATGGTCATGAAGTGCAATTTAACAGTAAACTGCGAAGATATGTATACCTAATATAAAATGACCATTTTGTAATTGCATGTATCATTCAAACAAAATGTTCTTACAACTATGGCAACGAAGTGCAATTTAAGACTGAACTCTACAATTACGTGACTTTAGACTATTATTAATTTAATACCACAAATTTTCGGAAATACCGTCATGCTACCTCTTGTTTAATACCCTGAATCATCTGCAATTTACGACCGAAACTTTATAGAACTTTATCACAATAAAGAAAGGCATTTTATTAAACTGCTTTTAACCTTAATACATTACGTACTATACTACTATGTACTATTGTATATTATTGTATTTTTATGCAAAGAAGTAAGAGAAAGATGCTCTCCTGATTGACTGATGGTCAGAGATAACGCTGCCCATAATTAGTACAGTGAAAATACCTAGAAAGGTACCTATTCACTCATGCCTTGAAGATACCCAAGTTGTACCACTCGGGAAACACGGATGACGGCAAAGTGTTCCAAATGCGACCAGTTCGCATTAAAAACGATGAAGCAAAACGCTTGGTGCGGGCAGTTGGTAGCGCCACTAAGTAAGGATGCCGCATTGCCGTCTGCCGTGACGTCCGTAGGTAGAATGGGCTTGGAGGAATTAGTTCATGTAATTCCTGTGCACATTCTCCAAAATGAATCCTATAGAAAACCGATAGCGAAGCGACCATTCTACGCTGTTAGGCTAGTATGATGGTCTAGCAAATCTTCGACCCGGATTTTCATAAAAAAAATCGTCAAATCATATAAAAAAGGTTCTTATACTTCAGTCTAAAGTTAAATTAGACAAAGTTCTACAAAAGTGTAGCTTTAACTGACTTTAACACCCGGAACTGAAGTCAAGGTCTGCGAAGCATGACATATAATGTGGACGTCTAACTCAGTGTATAATTATGTACAGTTTTGATTTGGTCATTCGGTTTCGAGCGGTTACACTGATTACTTATGTAATGGTAGACTCTGTTCTATGACCTACAGGGTAATAAGTGTATAAAAATCTCATGTCAGTGTTTTCGAATATGGGATAACCCACTGGCTTCTGAACACAGTGAAAACTAGTTCGGGAATCAATGGATTCAAAAAGATTGTACACTATATAATTTATAATATTATGTCAAAGAAATATTTGAGTTTATACACCTACTTCTTAAAAGTGATTCAACTGAATCTTTACTATTACTACATAGTCATATTATTAAACAAATTCGTCAGCCGTCTGTCTGTCTCTATGTGGTATGCTTAGATCTTTAATAACTGGAATAACTTATAGGTACAGTACAGCAGGTTAAACCGCTGGGCGCAGCTAGAATGTGTATAAACCGTTAAGTAAAATAAAATAAATATTTTAGGACATTTCACACAGCGCCACCTAACCCCAAGCTAAGCAACTTAATGCTTGTGTTATGGTGGTTAGGGTACCGGATATTATACTTATATACTTTTCTTTTGTAAATACATACTTATAAAAGATATTGAAAGACGCCCAGACCAGAAACAAATACCCGTGGATCACACAAACATTTGTCCCATGCGGGAATCGAACCCACAATCTTCTGCGTTGCAAGCGGGTATTACCTCACCGCGCCACAGAGGTCGTCGAAGTAATTTAATAAACCTTTAACTTAAACATATCATACCGTATATCCACAAGTAAAGAATATTTTGTAAAGCTCGCCCATTCAATCAAAATAGGTATAATTAATTCCCTTCTCGTCCAATATTCCTTATTCGTCGCCATCTCGTCACCGCATATCATGCGATTGCGACTTACGTTTAAAGTTCTGCAACCACTATCAGCTGACACAGTTAAAGTTGTCCTTCGTTGCGTAATAACCGTTTACCATAGCTGCACTTGTACACTTTCCATGTATTGGTTTTATTGGTAGAATGGGCTAGATTCATATCGAATATTGCTTTTTTTTATACAAAGAAGTAACGACGAGCAAGACGCTCTCCTGATGGTAAGAGATAACGTTTCCCATAATTAACACAGTATTGGCTTTATTGGTAGAATGGGCTAGATTCATATTGAATTTTGCTTTTTTTTATAATAGTAAGAAGACGAGCTAGACTTTTTCCTGGTAAGAGATAACGCAGCCCATAATTAGAACAGTGCACTGCGCCAACGCTTCTTACTTAAGTGTCATAAGATGTTAGGACTCTTCAGTTCAGAAATTTCACTACCTACAGTGCCCTACTACCGAAGCACAGTAACATTAGAATATTACTACTCACGCTAGGCGGTACAATAACTGCCACTGTTGGGGTACCCACCTAGTCAACCTCCGGCAAAGAAAATCTTCCCCCTGTCTTATTTTTATCTAAACTAGGAAGCTATGAGCGATGAGGTAAGTGAGATGGCAAATCCTAACGTCATTTTTCATTTGTTTCAGTTAGGTGTTCACGCTGCAAAATCCAATCCAATGAGAGCTAAATTCTTGGCTGCAAATCTATTTACAATGACAGTGTTAGTAGCAAGAGTATCCTCTTGCTAAACGTCGGACTATTCTTAGATATCAATAAGGGATGACAGTTAGTAGTCTTGACACATTTTTTTTTTCATACAACGATGTAAGAAGACGAGCAAGACTCTCTCCTGATGGTAAGAGATAACGCTGCCCATAATTAGCACAGTGCTACCCATGATTTTACAAAGGTGTGCACTGCTCCAACGCTTCTTACTTGAGAGTCATAAGATGTTAAGACTCTTCGGCTCAGTAATTTCACTAGCTACAGTGCCCAGACATATTCTGCCAGTGGCATTCTTCAAGATCCCGAACGCCGTGCCCTCTAAACATGAAAGGTAAAAAGCGCGACATAACTCGTTCAGTTGGGCAATGGATAACGTTTCCGCTTACAAAACAGCTTTGTTGCGACATCGCCAACGTTACTTAAAAGCTTCTAGACACAATGTGGCCTATGAAGGCATTTTATTATTTGAAACCTTTCTCTATATTATTTACTAGCTGCCGGCTTCGATATTCAAATGGTGAAAGAATTATCGAAATCTGTCCAGTAGTTTTCGAGTTTTTTCGTATAAAGCCGCGTCTCCAACTCCTGTTTTGGTTCAAACATTTAACATGAGCATGACAAAATCCAAAGAAAATCTCGGCGATTTTGACTCCTTGTTTGCTTCAACAATGTTTTTTGCTTTCCATATCCAATGGAAAGCACGTACAACAAAACATAATATCAATATTCATCAAAATCGCCGAGATTGTTTTTGGATGTTGTCATTTTTTTTTTATGTGGAGAAGTAAGAAGACGAGCAAGACGCTCTCCTGATGTTAAGAGATAACGCTGCCCATAATCAGTACAGTGCTACCCAGAATTTCACAATTATGTGCAATTCTAGGTGCACTGCACCAACGCTTCTTACTCAAGAGTCATAAGATGTTAAGACTCTTTAGCCCAGTAATTTCACTAGCTACAGTGCCCTCCTACCGAAGCACAGTAATGTTTGCACATTACTGCTCAGGCGGTAGAATAACTAGCACTGTTGGGGTACCCACCTAGACGACCTCCTGCAAAGGAAGTCTACCCCAACTGTCATGCTCATATGTTGAATGTTGGAACCAAAACAGTAGTTTAAAATGATCTTTTTATCCATTATAGAGGCAGGTTAGCGTTTGCCCACGATGCGATATTAAGCGATGATCCGGCCGTAGATGTTAGCAGATTAAACCTAGAAGGCGGGATAAATCCCTCCCCTGCTTTACTGAACATGCCGGAACGCGGTTATTAAGGACCGCTTGGCGACATGTTTTTTTTTTTTTTTAATAAATATTTCAGGACATTTCACACAGCGCCACCTAACCCCAAACTATGCAACTTAATACTTGTAATATGGTGGTTAGGATAACGGATATAATACTTATATACTTTTCTTTTGTAAATACATACTTATAATAGATATTGAAAAACCACCCAGACCAGAAACAAATACCTGTGGATCACACAAACATTTGTCCCATGCGGGAATCGAACCCGCAACCTTCTGCGTTGCAGGCGGGTATTAGCCCACCGCGCCACAGAGGCCGTCATATGGTTTTGTCCAGGGGCTTTCATACAAAATCATACAGCTAGCCTACTGATATTATAAACACACAGTTTGTGTGTATGTATGTTTGTTACTCTTTCACGCCTAAACGGGAAGACCGATTGAACAGAAACTTGGTATAGAGATAGGTCAGACCCTGGAATAACACATAGACTACAGTACAGCGGGTAAAACTGCTGGGCGCATATATATGTTGGCATAGGCGGATCCAGGATTTGGTTCTGGGGGGGCCAAGGTGCAGACGGGCAAAAATATTATAATTTTTACTACGAAAAGTGTGTGTTTAGCTCGCTCTGAGCAGTTAGAAAGTTTAAACATCCTTAATAATACATACATATATGCGCGAGCAGCTTGCTGCGAGCGCCGAGAAAAAAATTATAATATTTACCATGAAATATGTGCAAAACTCGTAACTCTACAATGATTCTGGGGGGGGGGGGCTTGGCCCCCTGCCCCCCCCCCCCCTAAATCCGCCTATGTATGTTGGCGTAAACATTTGCTAAGAAATGATACCTAATGGCGGGACGGAACGGTAAAGCGGTCGCGATCTTCATTTAGTACCTGCCCGTGTTCGCTTTATATGTGACAGGTTACGTACAAACTAGAACATTACAAAAATTCCGTCCCGGATCGCGTTCACTTTACCGGCTCAGTGTGACGTAAGCTTAAGAGAAGCAAAAAAGATTAAGCTAGTACTAAATATGGCTACAAGTAAAAAATATTTAAGTTTTCTTTACATAGACTAATAACTGATAACACTACCATATGAGGTGCAGGTAACGGGCAATGCCTTTAATGTACCGTTGCCTTTTTCGGCTAGATTTGTTTTAGGCACGATTGTTCCGTTAGATTAGACCTAGGTTACTGCCCAGACATTATAGGAGATTTATTATTTATTTATTAATACTTTTTTGTAACACCACATGAAAATTAAAAATTTACAACAGTAATTAACAAACAAAACAAAGATGTTTCAATGGCCGTAGCATGCCATATATGGGATCCCGACGAAACTTCAAGAGTAGAACTGTCATCCCATACATTCACAAAAGTACAATGTATGGGATGACAGCTCTACTCTTGAAGTTTCGTCGGGATCCCATGTGGCATGCTACAGCCACAACCGGCGGTCTTATCGCTAAAAGTGATCGATTTATGGAATATCTATGGTAATTAGCAGATTTCTACTTCATAACATTTATCTCTATACATAGTGCTTTTCACGAACGAAGTTCCCTAGATTGGGCGCCACGCATATCAAAGTTACAATATCTATAGATTTTTACTCATCTAAATTTTTAATATTCTATTTCTTAATTAAATAGGTATTTACTTTAGAATAGAATGGAATAGAAAACTCTTTATTGAAACACTACGAACATACTTAAAACTATAACACAAAATCACGACATAAGTGTAACAATTAGCGGTCGTATCGTTAAAAGCGTTCTCTCTTCCAGACAACCTTGACACCTTGACTTTAGCTAACAAATAAAAATAATTGAGGACATAAAATTTAATTTAGCTTCGCTAGTTTCCATGCGACTCTTTTTGTGAAAAGCACTCTAATTTTAACACGTCTTTTTTATAACATTTAGATAATGAGCTCAAGGTTATTTATATGCAGTTTAGTAGTATGGGTTTGCAAAAATTTAATGCTTCCGTTCATAGGCGTATCCAGGATTTGGTTCTGGGGGGGGCCAAGGTGCGGACGGGCAAAATATTACAATTTTTACTACGAAAAATGTGTGTTTAGCTCGCTCTGAGCTGTTAGAAAGCTTAAACATTCATAATAATAAGTGCGCGAGCAGCTTGCTGCGAGCGCCGAGAAAAAAATTATAATCTTTACCATGAAATATGTGCAAAATTCGTAACTCGACAATGCTTCTGGGGGGGGGCCTTGGCCCCCTGGCCCCCTATGCTTCCGTTAAATCCGCCTATGCTTCCGTTAGCCAACTTAAAATATAACTTTTAGCAAGAAATTAAACGCCGAAAAAACTCAATATCTATAAGTAATTTTGAGCCGACGCCAAACAGGCAAGTAAAAATGCCTAGCGTTCATTCTAATTTACTTTATTGGGTAGGCATACCAAATACCAACATGAGTTAACTTTTTGCTTTTCAGTTTTTTCGGCGATTTATTTTTTGTTAAAAAGTTTGATTACATTTTAGTTAAAAGAACTATATATAATTAAGAAGTTTTTTTGTAAATTAACTTAATAAAGTTCTATTGTTAAATCTCAGCAAATTATTTGCTACAGGTATATTGAGAACATTTCACAACCAGTTGTTCATTTGTCATTTGTCCTCAAAGGATCCAAACCTGATACCAAAGGACAAGGTGTACGCGCCTGCAAGGTCAACAAGGTCAATACCGACACGTCTTGTTGACTATACTTAGCGACTATTTAAATATTAATTACTTTGCGAGCTTTATAAGAATAGGCATGAAGACAGAAAAACATTTTTTTGTCCATAATGTAGATTTAAAAAAAATATTGGACACGTATTTTTATTCTTGTAAATTTAATGAAAAACGAGTAAGTTACAGCGCCTTAAAGTTGCGGAGAAGGAGGTAATGACGTCACGCCTAGGTACGATTTGTACCTAGGTGTGACGTAGCGTTTCTCCCCCATAATTTTAGATTCCTTATATCTCAGTCAAATTCAATGATATTGACAAACAAAAAAATACGTATCGAATATTTTTTTATTATTTAAATTACGGACTTATAACATTTAAAAAATGTTAGCCTTGTCATCACGCCTATTAATTGCTGACGACAGACAGAGGGAAGGAGCGCAGCGGTTAAAGCGGTCGCGATCTTCATTTTGTTCCTGCCCGCTTTCGCTTTATATGTGACAGGTTATGTACAAATTCGAACATTACTAAAATTCCGCCCCGGTTCGCAACAGCTTTCTCGATCTTTAAGGTGCCACACACAGAAAGAAAGAAAGAAAAAACATTTATTGCCAATCATAACATAGAACACAACAGTTTGAATGAAGTTACAATTTTTTTGAGCAAAAAAAAAAAAGAATAGTAATAGATATAGGCGGGAAAGCGGTCGCGGTATGCGTGTACCGTGACACATTTCCAATAAGTAAAATCTACAATTTTTTTGGCACAATAAGGATGTGGACTTAATTTGTTTGGTTATAATGTAGATTATTAAAAAATATTAGATAAGATTTTTTTTCTTAATCTTATTAAATATGTGTACCGATTATGTACTCATACTATATTTTTTAGTCGTTCCTATATAGTTTTACATCCCTTTTGTTAAGATAACTACTTTTTAGCAGTTAATTGAATAACTGAAATCAAAATATTTAACCAGAAATTAAAACCCCAAAGCACTTAAATACCATGCGTACACTGTAGTCTATATAATTTCACATCGCTATTGTGCGATGGGAACCTTGGCAACCGTAGCATTGTCTGACAAGTTTTGTAACGTTACATATTATAGGTACTTGTTACACTTTGCCTTTAATTCTTTAAAAGAAATATGCGGTGTTTTAATTATAATTCAATCTGATCCTAGGATCCGTGGACACAAACACTGTTTTTCGATTTACAAAACGAAATCCCTATTTTAATTTATCGACTGAACGAAGCGAGTGGTAGAGTCATCATTTTAATTTATATAGATTTATGGACCGAACGAAGCGAGTGACAGAGTCAACGGAAAAAGTATTATTTGACCTGGGAAAAGTGCGTTACGCATCGTCTCCCTACGCCGGAGGTCGCAGAGTAGTATGTGGGACCCCCCCGTCCCCCACCGAAGATCAGCGCGGCGGGGATACCCACTAAAACTCTTGAGGTGTTCCTGCGGGACGCGACGCCATAATGCCATAATGCCGTGGCAGCGGGTACACCGAAGCATTCGTCCGCGGCCTCGAAAGTAAGTGGGAAAAATAAGCTGAACGTATGTAAGTTTGTTCAACGTTTGACTCATGCTGAT
Organism: Hemithea aestivaria; assembly: GCA_947507615.1. Classification (NCBI taxonomy): domain Eukaryota; kingdom Metazoa; phylum Arthropoda; class Insecta; order Lepidoptera; family Geometridae; genus Hemithea; species Hemithea aestivaria. Next base: position 4,696,960 of record OX382351.1, on the reverse strand, counting down.
TTATTACATTAAGAAACCCACCCAGCGTTTATACACCGTTTCTTAGAAAATCTGTGTTCAAATTAGGGATAAAATTAAGAAAAAGAACGGCCACGCAACCACGCATAAGCTGTCAATGAGTTTGAGTTTATTATAAGTTGTGGAAGAGTAATAAATTTAAGTCCAATATATTGGACGGCAAACGTTGCTGGGAAAAATTTGTCTATAGTAGTAACTCAAATTCAAAATTCATTTATTCATATAGGTACTAGGTATTTGTAATCATAGGCGGATCCAGGATTTGGTTCTGTGGGGGGCCAAGGTGCAGACGGGCAAAAATATTATAATTTTTACTACAAAAAGTGTGTGTTTAGCTCGCTCTGAGCAGTTAGAAAGTTTAAACATCGTTTACAATAAGTGCGCGAGCAGCTAGCTGCGAGCGCCGAGAAAAAAAATTATAATCTTTACCATAAAAAAATAAAATAAAATATTTCAGGACACCCCACACAGCGCCACCTAACCCCAAGCTAAGCAACTTAATGCTTGTGTTATGGTGGTTAGGATAACGGATATAATACTTATATACTTTTCTTTTGTAAATACATACTTATAATATATACAGAAAGCCACCCAGACCAGAAACAAACATCTGCCGGATCACACAAACACTTGTCCCATGCGGGAATCGAACCCGCAACCTTCCGCGCCGCACGCGAGTATTAGCCCACCGCGCCACAGTGGTCGTCATGAAATATGTGCAAAATTCGTAACTCTACAATGCTTCTGGGGGGGCCTTGGCCCCCTGCCCCCCCCCCCCTAAATCCGCCTATGTTTGTAATGAAGCACTTTTGCAAGTCAATTTAACATTTTATTTTAATATTTTACCGCTCATTCGCAAGGCACCTCTATGAGAAGAACGAGCAAGTACTTTGTTACTTTTAGTGAGCGCTTTCAGCCAATCCCTGATCGAATGAGTGCACTTAAAACTACATGGACACGATGACCGATCAAATCATATTAAACAACCTGTTATTCAAATATTTTCCTCACAAAATGACATCACTTCATTGAAAACTCATTGCAAGCGTCTTACTAAATAACAAACGTAACTAGGAACTGTACTCACCAAAAATTCGAGACCTTTCAATCATTGAAACTTGTTTACATTGACAGCTCTTATTTGGCTGGTTATTAACACCAGTGTAAGAAGACCTTTGCATTACGAAGTAAATGCTTCGAGTATTTAACCACTGAAGGAGACGACCCGGGTAGGAATTTTTATGAGAAAAAGTCTGCCGGTTTCTGCGGGAGAAGAGGCAACACACACCTATTTGATATCATAATGATACCACACTAACGTTTTTGATAGCATCACTACGACATAAATTGATTAGCAATGGCATTAATAAATAATAAATATACTAACAGAAGTACACGTACTCTTTGTAGCATACTATGTAGCGTCCCTGGGTTTAAATCTCAGTTTGGCAAATAATTTTCGCCTGGACGCTACCCTGTTCTGGAAGGCAGGTACAACTGTCTCGGCTGTTTCCTATAAGATAAGTAAGAGGCAGTCGTTAGGTTATGTTGCAGGTCATATATGAATTTCGGCGACCTGAAACTGCAACATATAGTTTGGCCACACAACCTATAATTGTGATTTGACTCCAATACTAGAAGTAGGGTAACCTGTTCTGTTGGAGTATAAACCCCAATACTATTCACACACAGGGATAATCTGTATTTTTAAAACTAGTTCCATGCCTGGCCTATTTTTTTTGCAGCGGGATCTAACAGTGACGTATCCAGTTAGCTATCTAATCTAAGTATATAATACAAGTTGACAGGTCCATGTAAGCTGGCGACCTTACTCATGTGACCTTAAAGCAATTGTATAAGAAGTTATGTAATGTTTAGTACTAAATAAAGGAAATGTGGGGGAAGTCGCGGGTTTGTGTTAGTTTTAACGTGTTTGAAGGGTTCCGTGATAACAGTTTGTTATTGAAATTAAATATTTTTTGTTATAAAATCAAGGTTAGGGTACAGTTTTCATTCACAAATGATTGTAACACTAGCTTTTCCCAGCGGTTTGATACATATGCCCACATATGTATAGCTTTTATAATAATAGTTAAGGTTTATACTCTAATAAGTTATCCCATTTTTACAAGCTTTATATTACTTTCACCTGTCTGTTGTCTGTCTGTCTGTCTGTCTGTCTGTCTGTAATCAAATCTTGCAAGTTTAATTTGACCCACTTCCCGGTTTCCAATTTAGCTGAAAATTTGCATGCGTGTGTAATCCGGATGACAATGCAATACTTTTATGACATCGAGCTGACCTGATGATGGAGCTGGAAGGTGGCCATAGGAACTCTGTCATAAAACAACGCAACCCCATCGAGTTTGGGCTCATTTGATTCGTCTTGACGAGTACTTTATGATGCAAGATGATAATAATAAATAAAGCTTGTTTTTAAAAAGTATTTATAAAATTTCACTTGTTTTTGACCACCTCTGTGGTGCGGTGGGCTAATACCTGCTTGCAACGCAGAAGGTTGCGGGTTCGATTCCCGCATGAGACGAATGTTTGTGTGACCCACAAATATTTATTTCTGCTCTAGGTGGTTTTCAATATCTATTATAAGTATGTATTTACAAAAGAAAAGTATAATATAAGTATTACATCCGTTATCCTAACCACCATAACGTGTTGCTTAGCCACACAAGCATTATGTTGCTTAGGTGGCGCTGTGTGAAATGTCCATATACATTGTCAGAGTCAAATCACAATTTATTATAGGTTACTAGCTGCTCCCAGCGGTTTTATCCACTGTACTAATAGCTTATGTGTTCTTACAGGGTCTAAGCTATCACTATACAAAATTTCAGCTCAATCGGTCCACCCGTTTAGGCGTGAACGAGTAACAAACACACATCCAGACATCCATACATTCTTACGAACTTTCATGTTTATAACATTAGTGAGAAAAGATGTGGCCTACCTATATGTTGCAGTTTCAGGTCTGAAGGCCTATTAGCTATTTCTGACCCAATACGATTGATGACAACTTCAATGTACATTGCTGCGTTTGTTATTCTACTCATATTAATGAGGAGGTTTGAGCAAGTAATGTACGCAATTTTGTCTATAGATTCTAGTGTTTTACATATCGTTTGGCGATAGGCCCTCTGGTATTCTAGTATAGCGACGTATAACAATAAATCTTAGTTTCGTTCAGTTGGTAATAAAAAAAGTTATGGCGTAATATACCCGCATAGATGATATCATAATATAATGTAATACAATGATGGTATAATTACTTCTGTGCGTAAAACTGTAGTGCCTACTTCACACGACTTTGCCCGCATGGGTGGGTAACTATTTTAACCCGACTATAAAAAATTGATTAAAATTTATTTGCACTCAGGATAAACATAGCTTAAAAATAAATATGTAAAAAATCATGCCGTAAAATGAGGGAAAGTTCACAATTTCTCGGATTTTTAAACGGTTTTATTCATGTAATACCTACTTTTACCGATTACTCAAAGATACTTGAATATAAATTACATAGAAGTAGGTATGTATTTGTGCAATACAATGATTAAATTGAGAAAATTGCACTAGAAATTTGGGTAAGGTATGTTAAATAGTCGGATGAGAATGCGCACTGAAATTTTCTAAGTCTACCTTTTTAATCCGGGAAAAATGTTTTACGCATCGTCACTCTATGCAGGCTGTATGTAGGACTCCGTCCAAGAATTAATACATAGCATGGTCTGCCAACTAAAAACCCCAGGGTTGAGCCGGCGGAGCGCCATAATTTTAGCGCTAGCCCGCCGAACCACTCACCCGTAGCTCCCAACTTAACCTCACTTCGTCTTGACATAGATAGATCATCTTGATCAATATTATATGTTCCTATTTGGAATCACATGTAGGCACATGGCCTCGGAGCGAGGTCAGATCGACCAAACATATTACACATCCTCACACAAACTTAACTCCTTGAAATAAAGTTGAAAATTGCTTGAAAAGTTGAACGAATAAGTTGGTAGTGCGCGGCAAAGTTGTCCGTTGTTTTTCGCATTGCAAAACCTGTATTGTAATGAGTTAAAGTCTATTTTGTCGTGGCACAATTGCGAACTTGTGGCAAATGATTTGTCATATTATGTGGTGATTATGATTCTTGAAGAGGCGCTGTGATGTAACGTTTTGGTTTTATTGGTTCGTCTGAGTTTGTTCGTTTTTTAAGGGACTTCTGGAGTCTGCGAAGTAAACGCAACCTTTCAGGTGTTTTGTTGGATATTTAGTTTTGCTTTGACTTACTTAAAGGCTAAAAAGGTCATGGTTCCATATATGGTAGCCAGCACTTTTCAACAGTGAGGTAATTAACTAATTAGTATGAAAAAAATCCTGCTGCAATAAAATAAAAAAGCCTGAAATGTAACGCTTCAGTATAAGTAAAGGGTACCGCATTAGTTTTTGGATTTGGGGCGCTACGTCACAAACCTGTACAAAATATTCCGAGTTCGGCCAATAACTTTGATATCTCATCCGTTTTTTATTAAATTTACCAAGTCAAATATAATATGCAAGGGGATAAACTCCTACTAATATTGTTAATGTGAAAGTTTGTTAAAATGAATATGTATGTTTGTTACTCTTTCACGCCTAAACTGGTGGACCGATTGAGCTGAAATTTCGTTTATAGTTTAACAAATATGCCAATACAGCGGGTAAAACCGCTGGGTGCAGCTTGTCTAAATATATAAAAGGGAAGAGTGACTGATGGAGTGACTGACCAACTGATCTATCAACGCACAGCTCGAACCACTGAATGCATTGGGTTCAAATTTGGAATACAGATAGGTATAACCTATCTGTATTGACTATATGACGTAGATCTCCTCTAATAAAGGATTTCGTCGCGCGGGCAAAGCCGCGGGCATAAGCTAGTACTATATTTTTTTTATGTGGAGAAGTAAGAAGACGAGCAAGACGCTCTCCTGATGTTAAGAGATAACGCTGCCCATAATCAGTACAGTGCTACCCAGAATTTCACAATTATGCGCAATTCTAGGTGCACTGCACCAACGCTTCTTACTCAAGAGTCATAAGATGTTAAGACTCTTTAGCCCAGTAATTTCACTAGCTACAGTGCCCTCCTACCGGAGCACAGTAATGTTTGCACATCACATATAAACAATTATTGTTTGTACATCATATAAAACGGTAGTGCAAAGTTGAAATGAAGGCTTGAATGAATATGATAGTTGCATCACGCATCAGCCTCCGCTCGCCCTTGTATGCCATACCGGCAGGTGTAGATCATCGCGACCAGTATTGAGTAATTATGTCAACAGAATTTACAAGGCTCACCATATATTATGTTTATTTTATATACAAAGAAGTAATAATAAAAGAAAAGAAGTTATTTTATTGAGCAAAGAGACACAGGCACAAAATAAACAAGAAAAGAGCAAAGAAGAAAACAAAATAACTAAATCATAACATAAAATACTACTAACGCCACCTAACCTCATACTAAGCAACTTAATGCTTGTGTTATGGTGGTTAGGGTAACGGATATAATACATACTTATAATAGATATTGAAACCACCCAGACCAGAAACAAATGTCACACAAACATTTGTCCCATGCGGGAATCGAACCCGCAACCTTCTGCGTTGCAGGCGGGTATTAGCCCACTGCCACTAAAACTAAACTATCGCCACGAGGTGCCAAAGGTGCTAAGTGACTCACTGAAAAGTAGCCTACATAATATGTGTTATTCAAGGGTCTATGCTACCTGGCCGCGAATAAATACTTCGGCACCAGTACTTCGGCGTCCCGCAAGAAAAACCGCAGGAATCTCCAGGTATTTAGCGACGATGCGTACCTCATTTTTCTGGGTCCAAAAAGTGTCTATATAAATAATCATAATCATTTATTTATTTGCTTTTAACACGGTATAAAGATGTAAGTACAATGATATGAACAGCATTTTAAGCCATTATAATATACAGCATGCAAATTAATTTTTTTAATAAAAAATAATAATACAATATCTAATAATGTCTAAATATTAGTTAGGTTAATAATACAATAACAATGTCAAAATATTACCTATTTTATAATTAAAAAAATCATTTATGTCATAAAAGTTATTCTCATTTAACCATAAGAAGAGCTTCCTTTTAAATTGATTGCATGGTAAATATTTGAGATCATTTGGGATTTTATTGAACACTTTTACGCACATTTCAGACAATTATTATCAAATTTAGCAGATCTAATTGGCTCAATTAACATCATTCTATTTGGATCTCTTTGACTTCTACTACTATGTGTTATTGATGAGAATATCTCTTTATGTTGTTTTACGAAATTACCAACCTCATAAATATAGAGTGATGGTAATGGTATACTAATTTTAGTAAAGAATAGACGGACAAAAATAATCAAAAATCATTATCACAGTCTAAAAAAGTATATTCATTAACGACTTCAAACGACTCCAAAAGTATGATTTGCCTATTATATGTACCTACCAATTTCACCTTTTCCACGAAAATAACTGTAAAAAACCATTAATCACTTCAATTTAGACGAATGATTTATAAAATGCACCAAAAATCGCAGTTCGATGCCTCTAAAATCGAACCAGACTTTAAATACCAATTATAACCAACTGTTTAAGGTTAAAATGTGTTATTTCTGTGTACATATATAGAATGAATGGTATATAAAGATTATAACACCTGAGTGTGGGAAGGAAGGCTGCCTCCCACTGGTGGCGAAAATCCCGCCTTGGTCGATTTCCTTTTGTGGATTAATATGCAATATTGTCTGTTTTTATGATTTTATTGCATTGGTAATTGCTATTTAGTACTTGGTATATATAATTTTTTTTTATTTAGCCTATAAGCCTTTGACTATCTCGTGTGATGTTAGGCGATGATGCGGCCGTAGATGGTAGAAGCCTAAACCTAGAAGACGGATAAATCCCTCTCTGGCTTCATTGAACATCATGGCGAGACACGGTCACCATGACCGCTTGGCGACTTGGTTTTGTCCAGTGGGTGGTAACTAGCAACGGTATATATACGTAGGTATTTGAAGCAGTATTGACCAAGGAGTTTACCTTTCAAAGAAATAAGAAAACAAGCAAGATGCTCTCCTGATAAACTCCCAAAATCCAAATTTACACTGCTCAACATAGCTCGTGAAATTACTGGACTTAAGAGTCTACACACACATACAGCAAACATTCTTATGAGTCTTAAAGTGCAGTGCACTTAGAATTTTATATTATTGTGAAATCCTAGGTGGCACTAAACTGATTAAGGACAGCGTTATCTTACCATCAGTAGAATCAGGAGAGCGTCTCGCTCGTGTTCTTACTTCGTTAATAAAATACACAAAAATACATAAAAATGAGTTTTAGCCTTCCTTCTTTAATTTTACGTGGAATCAATAAAACCACACAAGTCACACAAGCCTACAAGTGGTAGAGTTCCGTGTGGTGACGTCACGAGTGGGCGATCAGTAGGTGGGCAACCTTGAACGTCGCAGTCGGGTGACGATTCGTCACCGCTCGCCACACTACGCTGGGTTGTGTGCCTTTTAATATACATACAGACGTACATATAATCACGCCTGGTTCTCGCTGGGGTATTTCCCTCTACTTCGTACGTTCCTGGCACACCTCTTTACGCTCCTTCAACTTTCATCACATTCTTCTTATTTGGTCAAGGAAAGTATGCCTCGGTCGACCAATTGCGGATGAATACAAGGTGATTTAGGGGTTCTCTCCTCGCATTACCTCGCATTTCTCGTTTCGAAATTTTCCGCCCGGTTCAGTTAATTTGCCGCCCTGGGCACTCGCTCCGAATGCCCCTAGTGTAAATCCAGGGCTGAGTACAGGACCTACCTCGGTTTGGTATCATTGGTAAGAGACACGGGAAAGTGGAAAGAAGATTGGTTGAAGAACAGATGAGAAGATAATACATATATGGGGGGGGGGGGGGGGGGGTTATTGGTTATTTAGTACATTTGTGTATATGGATTGGGGAGGTCATTATCCATGACTTGAGGCCAATATATATGATCCGCGAAAATTTACGACCTTAGATAATCATTTTTTGAAAAATTACTCTCATTTCAGTTCAGTTCAGTTTAAGAAAAGAATTTTAAAAATTTACTAAAAAAGTCTTAATTCCTATACAGGAACACACAGGTACCACATGGCATACTCATGACAGGGGCATATGTTTTTAGTGAGCTTTTGACTACGATTTCGCGTGAAGTTAAGCGGTTAATAGTCGCTGAACCTCTGTCTCGCTCGCACGATATAACAAATTGATAAAATGTACTTTTTGGAAATGTGTTAAAATGAAAATTTTGCTAACCTTATCTATAAAATGGTTGAGGAATGTTTATAGATAGATATTTTTCATATAATTGAGAATGCCATTGTTGTTATTTAAGGTAGCAAACTGGGAATACTTTTGAAAATAGTATAAAAATATGAGTAAAATTTTCAATTTAACACATTTTCAAAAAGTAAATTTTATCAATTGTTATTTGACAATAAGTTATATCGTGCGAGCGAGACAGAGGCTCTGCGACTATTAACCCCTCAAGCGACAATGCATATAAATAATAAATCCCTCCCTGGCTTCACTAAACATCGTCCACACAACAAAATGATTTTGCCTTGCTGGATACGAATACTTATACGTTAGTTAGCTTGCATATATTTTTCTGCAGGTAAACCCGTAAGACGCACCTAAATTAAACGTCGAAGGTATTTTTACCTTCATTTTCCTCCTCCACAATTAAGCAGACAATTAAATTAGTTACCAACCCATAAAAACAATAAGTGCGCACGCAAATCTTTTAAACTAAACAATGGACTTAAATTAATTTATTAGAATAAGGAAATAAGTCTTAAGTTTCGTCTATTCATTGTAAACTCAAGGTTTTAGAGTTTTGAAATTATGCAACGCAATGCAACTATTTAGTTCATGTGCAAAACGGTAATGCTGTTAGGAAACTGATAAGGCACAAAATGGCGGATGCTTGAAAGTGCCAAAAGCTGCCATATACCAACTTGAAGCACTGGAGTTGATTGAATGGCGGGATAAAAAGCTCGTATTTGAGCAACACCGCAGATGGGCCACCTGTTTATCGGTATTCCTGTGGAAATACTTAAGCTAATTCTTCCATTCCTTTCATTACGCTACGCCGGAGGCGCAAGGCTGTATGCGGTATGTAGGATACCCACTAAAAACTTGGGGGAGTTCCTACGGAAACCCACAATTACCAGGCTGAGGGTAGGAAAAAGTAGGTACTCGTCCGCAGCCCCGACGGCGTCTAGTCCTCACTGACAGGAGAATCTCTCCATCCAGAGATGAAGAGGAGTTTCCTCAAGAGTACGCGCGAGTTGGGCATACTAGCAGTGCTTCACTTTTTCAGGAAGTTCCATTCTGTAGTCCATGCTCATGTATTACAAAAGTAAATGCAATAGATAATAAATTATTTTATTACGAGTATAAAAAAATCTAATCATTATTTAATAACAGAATGAAGTAATATTAATAACTTGTTCTGTTGGAGTATAAACCCCAATTTATATAACCTGTATGTATATATACCTGTATAATATAAAAGTTGTTTCTCAAAAAGAGCGAAGAGGTGCGGTAGTGACCAAGTGGTTATAGATGTGATTTTGGATCCCTGAGTTCGAATCCCGGCCCCGCACTAATGACTATAATAATATTAGTAACCATATTAGTTACAGTTATACGCGGGTTTTCCACTCGGTAACTCGGTATACTATATGGTTGGCTTCGGTCGTCGCTAGTTACTAACCACTGGACAAAAAGCCCAGAATTTGCGTATCTATAAATGGATTTCCGATGTATGATGGATTCTTAAACCAAATTGATAGCATGAGAAAGAAAATCTTTTGGTGGGACACCCAGCATTAAATTGAGACGTCTTTCCCGTTTCCCTTAGCGGGATATCTATCTCGAAAAACAGGACTGTTCCGCCTAAATCTCGATGAATGGTCATGTCGTACCCCATGGGGTCATGTGAACATTTTTGACGTCTTCACGTATAGGTAGAGAGTCATAGAGTTGCGTATAGAGTATAGACAAATCACCTATTTTGGAATGTTAGCTCTTTTACGGCAATGTAATTTAGTTTATTTATATTTATAGTTTCATAGTTTTAGTCAAATATTGTTTCCTTATATTATGTATTATTTTTTAAGTATGTGTACGTATTTTGCCGTGAATAAAGTGTTTTCTGTTCTATTCTTTTACGTATAAGGTAGATGCCGCGTCTCCAGCGCATGTTTTGCTTCCAACATTCAACACAAACATGACAACATTTTTCACAAAACTTTGTCTAACTATACTTTTTGTTTGCTCCAACAATGTTTTTGGTTTCCATCCAATGGAAAGCACATACAACAAAACATAATATCAATATTCATCAAAATCACCGAGATTTTTTTTAATGTTGTGATGTTTGTGTTGAATGTTGGAACCAAAACAGGCGCTGAAGATGCGGCTTTAGTCATTATTATAACTCATGGGGTCATATTCTATAAGTAAACATTTTACCGTAACATGTGGTCTATGCCCCGCAGTGGACGAACTTTTTTAAAATTCGTAGTTGTTTAGAATTTGACCGAGACCTCCGTAGATGGAAGCAAAATAAACCTAGAAGGCGGGATAAATGCTTCACTGGCTTCACTGAACGTCGTGCCTGAACACATCGTAATGACCGTTTTGTCCAGTGGGTGGTAACTAGCGACGACCGAAGCCTACCACCAGTACACATAGAGTACTTAAAGTACCTCTAGAGATACGGTAAACCATTTTAAAATTGCTCCTATCAGTCAAACAAAATGTTCTAACATCCACAAAAACGACCTCCAAATATAAATTGGTCGGTCCTCTTAAGTAACAAAATAAAAAATTACGTATACCTAATTAATACCATAAAAATAATTGTTTTGTCATCGTAATTTCATTGACCAAGACGAATTTTAGCTGACCACTCGACCGTGGCGACCTTTGCCACCAAAGGTTTTTATCATCATTATGAATGGGTAGTTACTAGAAACTGGTAATTTAGTCGCAATACAACCTTTTTGGTCAGGTTTCAAAGAGTTTTAATAGTAAGAAACTGGTAAAGAGGTTTTTTATGAAAAGTAGAGGTATTTTAAATGGTCTTGTACTGTAGACACGTGTTCTCAATAATCCTTCCAACCAGGTTGTCTGTAAGATTGTTCTATGCGATAATACCGTCGATTGTTTACCTTTAGCTTTTTATATACCTATATTTTTTACTTATAACTATTTCCTGTAACTTTTGTACGCAATAATATGTTATTGTATTTTATTTTTTGACAATTATTTCGTAACATTTTTTTTTAATATCGTTATAAAGCTTTTCGATACATATTTTAAAGACATTTGTTTAATAAGATATATTGTAAAATGTGCTATTAACTGCTAGAGTTAATTAAAAATTTAATAATATATCAAGTCAAGGATACCAACTGTCAAAAGTAAATTCTGATTGGACGAACTTAAATGACGTCATACGTTTTTAAATAATATAAAGTTTTTATTAAAAACTCACCTTGTTATGAATCCTTATTTAAAACCTGACTCAGTGGACACTAAAATGTTGGCACCTCACATCAAAAACAAATTAAAAAAGCCGTTCGCACTACACAAGATCTTTTTCTCATGGACACTGATACCACATTCCTTTAGCACAAAATTAAAAAAAGTTCACATCCTACACAGGCTATGAAGAAAAAAATTTAATTTTGAATATGGAATCGTAATGGCGGTTAAGTTAGTTTGAATTTGGATGTTCGTTTTCGTTTTTTGAATTCGTTTTTGCTCGCATGGCGGCCGCGCGTTGCCTTGTCGTTGGCGTACTGGCAAGGAGGTTGCGCGCGCGCAGGCTTCACGCCCTCCGTCGAAAAAGGTCGTATACGTATTGATTTTAAAGCTATAGTCAACTTTAAGATAGAATGATGTCAGAAGGATTTTGAAAACTCGTTTTGCCTTAACGGGAATAACTTAAGTAATGACTAAGTTGTAGCGCCTGTTAAGTTAGGTTTAATGGTGTATATTTTGGTATGTCGTTTATACGAGTATTATGTTAGGAATCTTTACTAATAAAATATTTTTAAAACAAATTATAGTTTACACTCCACTCCAACGGAACAGGTTAACTTGCATACACTGTCAGAGTCAAATCACAATAATTATTGAAATTTGTGTGGGATATGTATATCTAATGTCGCTGTTTCGAATCTTCAAGATTATTACACTTACAGGGCCTGCAACATGACCTAAAGACTGCCTCCTACATACTCGTATCTTATAGGAAACAGCCGGGACCCACAGTTTAACGTGCCTTCCGAAACATGGTAGCTTCCAAATTTCGAGCGATAATTTCGCCACACATTTCTACACATTTGATATTATGTAATACTAGCTGCGCTCAGCGGTTTTACCCGTTATAGTCTATGTGTTATTTTAGGGTCTAAGCTACCAAATTTCAGCTCAATCGGTCCACCCGTTTAGGCGTGACAAACATACATCCTGACATCCATACATCCATTCTTACAAACTTTCATGTAAACAATATGAGTAAGAAATATATTACTTAAAATAATTAAACGATTGCATATTATTCGTAATATAAAAAGTACTTTTACAATTTTTTTTCAAAAAGGGTGTAAGTACTCTCTACTATTTTTGTTAAATAAGTCTTTATTCCACGGTTAGGCTGATTGGATCTTTAAACTAATGAGTTTTTACTAAACAAAGTTACAATTACATCCAAAGTGCATCCAAGTTACAACACGCTAAAATCTTAAAAGATATTTTGCAATTCGCTACATCTTTTTCTGTTCAGAATCAGGTTTTCAACTCGACGAAAATTAAAGAGCTTATGTCCATTTCAATTACATACAGAATTAAGTTTTAGACCTACAGTAATAAAGGTTAAATTCGTTTGAAATTAATTTTAATGTGGATAATAAAATTGATCTTTTACTCAGAGTTGGTTTATTTTTAAAATGTCGAGTCGAATATGAAGCGAGGATGTTTTAAACTTGAGACGACATTTAATAAAATTATTACCCAAAATTTTGCTTTTGAATATATTTAAATAGAATATATAACTCTTTATTGCATACCAAGTGACAAGAAATAGATATAACTACAAAATACAAACCGACCTCCTCCTCCGTTTTATTGAAAAGGTTGGCTTTTTCTCTCTCCCTTTGTTATGGACGAGAGCCAAACAGTGCCCGTAGAGTGCTTTTTACGAAATCAGACCCTTTGGCGGAGTGTCACTATCGCGCGTTTTAAGGTTAAAATATCTATAACATTTTTCATCATCATCATCATCCACAGCCCTCTACATCCCACTGCTGGGCATAGGCCTCCCTCATGTTATGCCACTCAACTCTGTCCTGTGCCAATCTGGTCCATGTGCAACCCGTCTTATTCACATCGACCGTCCATCTGGCTGCTGGACGACCGATTACCATTTTTACTCCTCATAATTTCTCATATTTAATTACTTAATTAAATAGGTATTTACTTTATCTATCAAATAAAAATGGTGTAGGATATTATGAAGTACAGTAATAATCGATTAAATTAAATTTAGTTCCGCTAAATTCCGCGGTACCTCTTTCGTGAAAAGGACTCTAGCTTCGGCACTATGGTTTTCCGTAAGAACTCTCCCAGGTTTAAGTATACGCTTAGAGTCTTTTTCATGAAAGGGAACTAAATTCATTTTTATCAATTATTGCTGGACTTTGTATCCTAAATATTAATTGTTAGACCTATTTAATTAAGAAATTAATATGAGAAATTACGACGAGTTAAACTGTTATAGAAATGTTAACTTTTAAAATGTACGATAAAAAGGAACAAGTGAATTATATTAAAAATTAAAAAAAACCCCCACCGCAATATTTAAATCACAATTTTGTGGTGGCGGCCATCTTAGATTTTAAATTTATTATAGTGCGTTGTATTCTACTCGTTAAGCCCTTTCATTTGATACCCATGTTGACGGGGTCGTCGAACAAAAAAGTAATCCGCCATTTTGTAGCGGCGGCCATCTTGGACCGATTTCCACCAAACATAGCTAAGAACACTCTCGACTAACTCTACTTTAAAACAAAAAAAATAAATCAAAATCCGTTTATCTGTTCGGGAGCTACGGTGCCACAGAGAGACAGACACACACACAGACAGACAGACAGACAGACACGTCTTATAACACCCCATCGTTTTTGCGTCGGGGGTTAAAAAGGACTTTCGTGAAAAGCACTCTATATAGGTGGGGAATGAAGGGTAAATCACACAGCCGCAGGATTGCGCGGAAAAGCGGGACCTAATTTTTGTAACGTTCAAATTCGTATACGCACCCTGCCTGTTAATGAGGGGGTCGTGGAAGAAAAAAATAATCCGCCATTTTATAGCGGCGGCCATCTTGAACCGATTTCCACCAAACATGGCTAAGAACACTCTCGACTAACTCTATTTGCAAACAAAAAAAACTAAATCAAAATCCGTTCATCCGTTCGGGAGCTACGATGCCACAGACAGACACATACACACACACACACACAGACAGACAGACAGACAGACACGTCAAACTTATAACACCCCGTCGTTTTTGCGTCGGGGGTTAAAAACAGCTTTCACTATTTTGTCAAAGCATGAAACTTATCCATTAGGTATATAAGTATTATATCCGCTATCCTAACCATCACAATACAAGCATTAAGTTGCTTAGTTTGGGGTTAGGTGGCGCTGTTTGTAATGTCCAGAAATAATTATTTATTTATTTATTGAACTTGGCATAACTAGGCTTGGTTCACAGTAGGTATATTATACCTTTTGCTTATTATATTGTCCATGATTGTGCCTTAACAAGCTATAAGCTCCTCCTACGGTTTCGTGCGTCATTTCGGATGTAGCTACCAGTCGACATTGAAGAACATTTCTGCATGACTTAATGAGTTACTTGACAAGGTTATAATTAAGTAAGCCTTATGGGGCCATTTAAATATCACGGCTTTCCCACTTTGTGTGTTCCCAGTGTTACAGAGTAAAAATTTAATTTTATGTTTTTATAGATGGTCGCATTTGGAACACATAGCAGTCATCCGTGTTTCCCTAGCGATACGTAAGATCATTAAGCCAAAAATGTTAAGAAAAATTTACAATCATGACCATGACGTAGGTGCGATCGGCTTATTCCCTACGCCAAGATAAAAATTTCTCCTCCACTAATTTTGGGGGTGGAACCCCAACACTGCCCCCTACATCTGATATAGGTATTTATATAAAAAAACCTACTTGCCTTGAATCCTGTAAAATAAAAATCAAGTAAGCTTTTTTATTTCATTTGTTATTTATTTAGTTCCATTCCTCGCCACGTCGACGCTATTTCTGAACAAGCAATACATTAATTTTAAAAGCCTGCGTCTTTTGCAAGCTTTTTGTATTTTTGCGTTGGAATTGAATGGAAGGTCACCTTTTATTTTAACCGAAGCGAAGAGTCGTGTTTTGTTTGTGGGTGCATTTTGCTGTCACATGGAATGCTTTATTAAGTTCTGTATAATACCGCCTTGTAGGCATTGTTAAAGTTATGTAGCGTTTGTGGCCCAGTAGTCGTTGGCCCGGCTTGCAAGCCGGAGGTCCTGGGTTCAAATCTCAGTGTGGCAAAGATTTTCGCCTGGACGCTACCGTGTTTCGGAAGGCACGTAAAACTGTGGGTCCCGGCTGTTTCCTATAAGATTTTAGAAGTAAATATATATGTTGTCTGTCGTTCTGTCTGTCTGTTTGTAATCAAAACTTGCAAGCTTAATTTGTACGACTTCCTGGTTTCTGATTGAGCTAAAATTTTGCATGCATGTATAAATCGGATTACAATGCAATATTAATTATGACATGAAGCTGATCTGATGATGATGATGCTAGAAGGTGGCCATGGGTACTCCGTAATTAAATGATGCAACCCCATCGAGTTTGGGCTCATTTGATTCGTCTTGATGAGTTTTTTATGATGCTAGATGGTAATAATAATAAAAGCTTGTTTTTAAAAAGTATTTTTTCCAAATTTCACTTGTTATTCGATATATTTAGGTTAGCCTTAGACTCTTAGACCACGATCTCCCCTGATTTTAAGCGATGTTGCAGCCGCTAGCTATGCTATGGGATGCTTGTAACATATTTTTTAAAAACCCGCTAAGACTAAATAAACTTCTTCACTTCGAATTCGGTGTTTTTTTATTTATTTATAGAGTATAAATGTTACGCTGTTACGCTAGTTTTCCCTTCTTTTAAGTTCTCCTTCAAAATTATGTTTTTTATTTTTTATTGAATAGACATAAACGCAATCAAAATACTCGTTGATGTCTTTTGTATCGGACACAAGTAGAACTGTTTTAAGCTATATTCGCTAGCTTGCTTTAAGTCCTTAGACGATTTTTTTTAAGTGTTTTTATTAGATTTATTATTTATTTATAAGTTTTACCGGGGGTAGACTTCCTTTGCAGGAGGTCGACTAGGTGGGTACCCCGACGGTGCCACTTATTCTACCGCCTGAGCAAACATTACTGTGTTTCGGTAGGAGGGTACTGTAGCTAGTGAAATTACTGGGCTGAAGAGTTTTAACATCTTATATGACTCTCAAGTAAGAAGCGTTGGCGCAGTGCACTGGGTAGCATTGTACTAATCATGGGCAGCGTTATCTCTTACCATCAGGAGAACGTCTTGCTCGTCTCCTTACTACGTTGCATAAAAAAAGAAATCTTCTTAATATATATAAATCTCGTGTCACAATGTTTGTCTTCAATGGACTCCTAAACCACTTAACCGATTATAATAAAATTCGCACACCATGTGCAGTTCGATCCAACTTGAGAGATAGGATAATTTAAATCTCAAATTATAGTCGCAATTTTAATTTATTGCTAATTATTTGTCTGTTATTATTTGACAGTCACAATTATCTGTTAACTCCAAATGATTCTAACAGATGTCGATACCTTTCGATTGGGTTGAGTAAGTAATCAATAGATGGCGCTGCTATGGTAAATCTACGAACGTGTCATATAAGCTACATTTTAACAGCATAATTACCACGTGTTGTTGACGCTATAAAATTAATTAAATTTATTTTGTAGTGAACGAAATACCGTATAATTCAGCTAATTATTTGTCTGTTATTATTTGACAGTCACAATTATCTGTTAACTCAAAATGATTCTAACAAATGTCGATACCTTTCGATTGGGTTGAGTAAGTAATCAATAGATGGCGCTGCTATGGTAAATCTACGAACGTGTCATATAAGCTATTTGTTATAAAATTAAATGGAAATAATAAATCTGATAAATTTTTATTTTGTACCTATTGATTTCTGCTTAATATCAAGTGTAAGAACATTTTAATTAATTGTGTTCAACGTACTTCCCCTTCAATCCAGTGAATCTCAATCCAGTGAATTTGTATACCAACATCAACATTTTCGTCTTTGTTCGTAAATAATTTCATTGTACTAAAGGGTTATAGTAGTAGAAAGTCAAATAAGGAGATCACCATATTTTTTTACAAATACCATCTGTGTGAAAAAGCATAGTGGACTCCGTGACTGATGTTCTCTTATTGTTCCTCTTAGATTGTTTACTATAATGTAATATAACAAAAACTTTAGCCACAGCAACGCGTGGCCGGGTCAGCTAGTTTATTATAAAAACCTTTAGTTTTAAGATTTTACTGTGACTCTGTATGTAGGAGATTCATACGATTGGATTCATGTAAAAAACGAGTCGTTATTTTCGTGTCTCTCACAGTCAAATTCTGTGTTTATTTAGAATGAATAAACGTTGCCTAACACATTGACTGCGGAAAACATAACAGCTATGTTTTAGAAGTCAGAACGCGAGTGCTGAAAAACTGAAACGATGTGTTGTGTCAAAGGCCAAAGGATTTAGATTTAATAATTTCTATGCCCCTAGGATAGAATAGAATAGAATAGGAAACTATTTATTGACACACTACAAACATACAGAAAACTTAAAACTATAACACAAAATCACAACATAAGTGTTACAATTGGCGGTCTTATCGCTAAAAGCTATTTCTTCCAGACAACATTGGGAGAGTAAGTATATAATATATTTAATACATACATAAACACATCATATCATATATACACAATACATTCATAATAATATTATAATATCCACTATAACTACATATAGGATAGTTCTATAAAACGTTAAAAGCAATTTGAGTACAGAATCCAATAAATGTAGAGAATACTACACCAACACTCCGAACAAACTTCAAAGCTCCGAAGCCTCTACCATAATTTTATAACAACGCCATCTATTGGTTAAGTTATAAGTTTCTCTTCATATCTGCGCAAGAGTTTAGCACGGTCAAACCTTTACAAACATACAATCCTTACAGATGTAATTTATATTTAAAAAGTGGGTTATTGTTTCTCACGAAATTATGTAGATGGCAGTAATTTAGGAAAATTATAGCCTAACAGCGGACTGTTAAAACTTAAACTACCTATCTTTTATATTACAAGCTTTATATTACTTTCACCTGTCTGTTGTCTGTCTGTCTGTCTGTCTGTAATCAAATCTTGCAAGTTTAATTTGACTCAGAGATGTGACTTATCTTAGATAAAAGTATCTGAAATACAGGTACAAGATACAAAATACGTATTTACATCTTTTATTTGAAATACTTTTTTAATTTTTTATTTTGTATCTTTTATTTAGATACATTTTCCTGGTATCTTAGTATTTTGAAAATACTTTGTTCCCTAAGATACTTTTTTACTACAAGTGAATTAAATTAAAAATTTAAAAAACCCCCAATGCAATATGTAATTCACTATTTTTTGATGGCGGCCATCTTGGATTTTAATTTTACGAAAATTTTATCCTTCTCCCATTTCTGATATTTCCTCTTTTTCTCTACAACTTCAGGTTTGTATACGGTCGCCGGTAAATCTTTTAGAACTGTTATTCGAGTGGTGCTTGATATCAGTCGACGATGTAAGTGTAAATACAGAGAAATGCAATTTAGACGAATGAGCATTGTTGTTAGATTGATTCACATTGAATTCTTAAAATAAATTATCAAAATTCAACATTTCAAAACATTTTCCGTGTGCAGGAAAATATGAAAACTTTCGTTTCCTTTCCTGACATTGACATTTGCTTGAAATGACAGTGACAACTTAAAATCACGTTCAAAAGTTTGATAAAAAATATTATTCCTGCCTTTTTTTCAGAAGAATATTATTTCTCATAGTTTTGCTCTATCCCATGAAAAATAGAAATAATTTAGCAAAGAAAAGCTTCTTAGAATTACATTGTAATAGTATAAAAGTACAATACATAACAGCTGCCTATAAAAAGGCCCGGGCTTAGCCCGTGTTAACACGGGCGAAGCCCGGGCCTTTTTATAGGCGTACACGGAGACAAAAAGTCCAACGCGCAGAGGCCCTTTTGAGCTTTTAATATAAATGTAATGGGTGACACTTATTGGAGTCTGTCTGTGAGTCCATCCATAGAAAATGGGCTCAAAGGCAGTCTCCGCCAAGTGACAGGACTATTGCTAATTAATGGAAACTACTTGACCTAGGCTATGGATGTGTATTCTAAATGGATGGTTAATGCCGTATTTGACATGATGTAATGTCGTGCAAATATTTAATAATAACAGTTTGGCATGCATCTGAATATATTTTACATTTAAAATTCATAAATAATTTAAACAGAGTCTATTCAAAATTACATTTAAAATATTCATCTAATGAGTAAAAACATCTGTCACATAGCCATTTAAATATTTTATTATAAAATTCATTTTTGCTTAATTGATTATATCCTATAGGAAGTTTATTGTAAATTTTTGTCGCCATTTTGTAACAATAAATACCTTCATATTTTGTCTTGTCACATTCTTTGTTATCAACGCAGTCTATTCGATTCTAAATTGTTTTCTCGAACAAATAAACTTAGTTAAATTAAATGTTGTATTCTTTCAAAAGTATTTTATCTTTAAAAAGTATTTGATAGATAGGTATTTTGTATTTAGTATTTCAGATACCTTGTAAGAAAATTTTCTGTATCTGGTATCTGAAATGCTTTTTTTAAAAGTATCTTACATCTTGTATTTCAGATACTCTGAATAGAGTATCTTATACATCACTGAATTTGACCCACTTCCCGGTTTCCAAATGAGCTGAAAATTTGCATGCGTGTGTAAATCGGATGACAATGCAATATTTTTATGACATCGAGCTGATCTGATGATGGAGCTGGAAGGTGGCCAAAGGAACTCTGTCATAAAACAACGCAACCCCATCGAGTTTGGGCTCATTTGATTCGTCTTGACGAGTACTTTATGATGCAAGATCATAACAATAATTAAAGCTTGTTTTTAAAAAGTATTTTTTAAATTTCACTTGTTATTTTTTGTTACGGATTTGTGTTAATTTTCTTCATTTTAGAGCACTTTTTTACTTTTTTTTATAGTCTGCTGCCATCTACCGACGCATAGTCCCTGAACATCGCGCGATTGAATTAAAAAAAAGCTTTTATGTAAGTCTTACTTCATAAAAGCTTGTCTTGTTTGATATTTTGTTTTTCTTGTCTGTGCTTCGGTAGGAGGGCACTGTAGCTAGTGAAATTACTGGGCTAAAGAGTCTTAACATCCTCTCTCTCTTCTCTTGAGTAAGAAGCGTTGGTGCAGTGCACCTAGAATTGCACATCATTGTGAAATTCTGGGTAGCACTGTACTGATTATGGGCAGCGTTATCTCTTAACATCAGGAGAGAGTCTTGCTCGTCTTCTTACTTCTCCACATATTTGGCTTAAGCCGCAGCGTCTCCAGCTCCTGTTTTGGTCCAAACATTCAACACAAACATCACTACATTTTTCACCAAATATTGTCATACTACACTTTTTGTTTGCTCCAACAATGGCTTTGCTTTTCCATATCCGATGGAAAGCACGTACAACAAAACATAATATTCATCAAAATCACAAAGTTATTTTTAAATGTTGTCATGTTCATGTTTAATGTTTGAACCAAAGCACGCCCTGGAGACGCCGCTTTATGTAATATTTCTAAATGTTATAGATTAAAAAAAAAAACAAGCAAAAGTTAATTTATCGTATCCTGTGTACCAGGAATCAGGTTATTCCATTTCAAAATAAAACAAATAATAAATTATTAAAAAACTTTTATAAAAATTATAAAACATAAAAAATCTTAACCTAACTAAAATATAAAAATAAATTAACTTAATTTTACATCTAAGACCACATAGTCGTAGGTCCTAATTTAGGACTTTGAGTATTTTTATTTATAGTTTTACATTATTTAAATTAAAATTAGTGTACATAAAGATGATGAAATAATAAATGATGATTTAAATGTGATTATGAATTTAAATGTGCTTTTATCACCGCACGAGCCGTCACCGCTCGAAAGCCCATCCACACATTATTGATGCTTGGCATTCTCGCACTGTGCGATTCACTCGCTCCTTCTTGCCGTACACCTGCAAAATGTGGAATGAGCTTCCGCCCGCGGTATTTCCGATGAGCTTTAACATGGGACTCTTCAAAAGGCAAGTGAATAGAGTCTTGAAAGGTAGGCAACGTACCAGCGGTACCTGGTATTGCAGGTATCCATAGGCGACGGTAGCCACTCACCATCAGGTGGGCCGTCTGCTTGTTTGTCACCTATTACATAAAAAAAAATATGAATAATAAATGATAAAATAAGTCCTTGTTATAAATAGTTTGAGAATATTTAAATTATGATGATGATGATAAATAAATGATGACATACATATAAATATGAATAGATGATAAAATAAGTTGTGTAAATAAAAATAATTTGTTAGTACTTTGAGTGTGATTAATGGATATACAATATTTAAATTTATATTATCATGATGGTGATGATTAATAAATATTATCATCAGATTAATAAATAAATGATGTGAATATGATTATGAATAGATGATTAAAATAGTTGTATAAAAATTTAAGATAACTTGTCTTCTTGTTATTTAAGTTGACTTTGATATTTTTTTTATAGGTTAACAATACATATTTAAATATGATGAAGCGAAATTGTAATTATCAATAAATCATATGTAAATAATATGATAGATGATAAACTATGTGTAAAATGTAGTTTATTATAACGTTAAGTAGGTATTTGATTTTAATAATAGATTAATTATAATTAAATTGATATTATGATGATGATGATGATGAGCAATAAATTATGATGTAAATATAAAATATGATAATGACAATATAAATTAAATACATGATGTAAAAATACAATAAAATGAGATGTGAGAATATATAGATGACTATTTAATAGGACTTTGAGTGTGTACTTTTTTATTATTTAAATTATAATGATAGTGATGAACAAATTATAATGTAAATGAGATTATCAATAGATGATGAAATATGTTGTATAAACATTTAGACTATGATAAAATGTAATTAAAAATAGAATAAAAGAGGTTATGATTAATAATATTGGGAACGTAAATATATTATTGATAAATAATATGATTCGGTGATGAGTGATGTGATTTAAAAATAAATATGAAATGATTAAAAATGGTAACTACCTACCATAATGTGTAACAATAAAATTATAACATTAAAATATATTACATAAATAACAATAGAAAACATTATACTATAGTAGTTACATACTCAATTAAAATAATATTGTATTTAACCATATTATATATTAATTGTACAAAAATAACAACTTAAATGTCTTATAACTAAAAATTCGTAAAAACATCTCTTCTCTTTTCAACATCACTTTTCTAAAATAATTATTATTTATTAATTTATTTACAAATTATTAATCTTATTTTAATATTTTGTATAAAATTGCGATTGACCGAGATCTTCAGCATTTGTAAAAAAGTTTTATAAAAAAGTAATAAGTACCTATATATTTTTTTTCATTCAACTAAAATAAGTTTTTAAAACAAGAAATTTGTTAGTAAATATTAGTTATATGTTTTAACTTTTTGATATATGAAAGAACTTTTACTAAAAAAAATATTAACAAAACTTTTCAAAACTGCATGCATCTTGAAAAATGACTGTACTTTGATACATGAATAAACTTTAAAATTATATTGACGCACTTTTCATATATAAATTTGAATTTTGAAACATGAAAGAACTTTGAAACAAGAATGAACTTTTAAATTTAAATGAATTTGCAACATGCATAAACTTTTAAACACAAATGAAATTAAAACACTGAATTAATTTTAAACATAAATAAACATTGAAACATGAAAGAGCTTTGAAACATGAGTGAACTTTTGAATTATAAATTATAATTATGATATAACTATAACCTTTCAAATTCAAATCATTTTGAAATATATCAAATTTAAAACTTTTCAACACTTTGAAATATGAAGTATCAGTGGGCCTCCCCTAATGTAATTTAAACAACAATGATTTTTTTTATACTAAGGCACTTTTCATATATAAATCATGAATAACTTTTAAAAAAATAATGGATTTGAAACATGAATCATGAATGACTATTGAGATATGAATGATCATTGAAACATGTACTTTGTAACATGAACGAACTTTTCAAATTTAAAACTTTTCAACATTTTGAAATATGAATAAAGTTTTTCAACACATTTTACAAAAGACATTTATTATTATTTAAGGGTTAATAACTTTTCACCACTCTCGCACGAAAATGGTGTCTTTGGTCATCGATTTCAGTGAGCAAAAGCCGTTTTTGCTCTCTAGAGAGGCAAAGTGATTTGAATTTCGAACACAATTTTATTGGCTATGAAGAAGTTGGTGTGTTCTGAAACTTATTTGTGTACAATTATTTAACTGAGATGCACATAATTTTTAATGTTATTTATTGAATTTTAAGTTTATAAATTGTATTTTTTCAATAATATTTTAAATAAAATACTATTATAGAATAATAAGTCGTAAGTGAGTTTTTTTTAAAATAATTACAATTTGTTTTTCATAAATATGTCACACACACAAATTTCGAACGCAACTCTTTTAATAAAAAAAAAAAAAATACAAAATGGCGGGATGTAGAAGTTTAGAGTTTACAGCGTAAACGGTTTACAGTCAAATGGAGAATGCGTTGTGACGTCATCGATAAATGCCATCTTTGTCTCTCTCTTTTGTATGAGGTAAGTGAGATGGCACTTATAGTTGTCATTTTTCTTGCGACAGTGGTGTTCACGACACATTTTCCATTTGGTTCTAAATCTCTTGGTAAAGATTCAAATAAATATTTTCAACTATAAGTTGTTATATTTTCTCACTGTTCGTGGTGAAAAGCTGTATGTTCAACTTGTGAGAAAGTTTTTTTTGATGTTTCGTACCGTTAAGTCACTCACTGCGCTCAGCAGTCTATTATTTGAATCACTCGCTGCGCTCGTGATTCAATTCTTGACTGCTTCGCGAGCTCGTGACTTAATCTCGGTACTCACAGCAAAAAACAACTTTGCTCACATGTTGAACAAATAGCTATTATCGACCCAAGGCACAAATTTCTGTATATTTGTATATACGCCGGGTAGATAGTCGCGGCCGCAGCCTATGCTCCAAGAGACGAGCCCTACGAGGGTGCTTCGCCCCTCTAGCTTCATTGTGAGAGGGCCTCCACTTTAATGTTAATGTACTTTAAACAACAATGAAATTATATTATACTGAGGAACTTTTCATATATAAATCATGAAGTTTAAACCATGAATAACTTTAAACAAGAATGTTCTTTTAAAATATGAATAACATTAAACAAAGATGTACCTACTTTGAAACATGAATGAACTTTTAAATATGTACGTGAAGTTTAAAAAATTAATGGATTTGAAACATGAATCATGAATGACTATTGAGATATGAATGATCATTGAAACATGTACTTTGTAACATGAACGAACTTTTCAAATTTAAAACTATTCAACATTTTGAAATATGAATAAGGTTTTTCAACACATTTTACAAAACACATTTATTATTATTTAAGGGTTAATAACTTTGTCGACCCAAGGCACAAATTTCTGTATATTAGTGTATACGCCGGGCAGATGGTCGCGGCCGCAGCCTATGCCCCACGAGACGAGCCCTACGAGGGTGCTTCGCCCCTCCAGCTTCATTGTGAGGGGGCCTCCGCTGTCGCCTTGACAGGAATCACGACCGCCCTGGAATATGGAGAAAAATAGCTTATTATAATGCCCAAATATATAAACTATTGATATAGGAAAACATGTTAATAAAAGAAACAAGAATGTAAAAAATGATAACCCAATATTAATTAATATTAAAGTTTATTAGAGGATGACATAGATATTATGGTAAAAATAAGAAAATATTGTAAAAAAGCTTCTGATTCCGTTATGCCTGCCCATGCCCTATAAATAAAAAAAAATAATGCTCCGAATAGCTCTACAATCAATTCTGAATGATTGCTAGAGTAAAATAATCGTTAGGGAATTGTTAAAATAGTTATGATTAAGTATCGCGTTAGATTTTTTTATATATAAATTTTGTCATGTGGATAAAGCCGTGAACATAAAACTAGCTACAGTAAAAGGAACTTAGAAAAGTGTATAATAATGATAATAATGTATGTATGTAATGATAATGATGTAATGTGTATAATAATGATGTAATGGAGGGCACTGTAGCTAGTGAAATTACTGGGCTAAAGAGTCTTAGCATCTTATGACTCTTGAGTAAGAAGCGTTGGTGCAGTGCACCTAGAATTGCACATCACTGTGAAATTCTGGGTAGCACTGTACTGATTATGGGCAGCGTTATCTCTTAACATCAGGAGAGCGTCTTGCTCGTCTTCTTACTTCTCCACATAAAAAAAAAAAATGTATCCTCTGTAAAAGCGTTCGTAGTAACATTGTAGCAAGAAGTAGAAAAAAAAACATAAAACAAAAAAAAAACAAAACTAAAAACTCTTAAAAACAACCAAAAATAAAACTCTTCAAAGTCACTCTCTCTTCTCTTTGAGCTTTTTTATATAAAACTCTTCATTGCAAACCACATTTACAATAAAATAAGCTTAAAAATAAGATTACACATAAAAAGAAGTGTTACAACTGGCGGTGTTATCGCTAATAGCGATCTCTACCGACGGTGTTTGGGATAATAATAAACTATAAACATTGCACGGACATATTTTAAACTTCTTTTTGTTAAATATGTTTCTCGCGGCAATTTGTAACTGTGCCTGTGATCTTGGATATCGAGGGAGATTGAGATTTCGTGTGTGCACCGCGCAAACATAGTGTTGGTGCAGTGCACCTAGAATTTTACAGCTTTGTTTAATCCCGGGTAGCACTGTACTAATTATGGACAGCGTTATTTCTTACCACCAGGAGAGCGTCTTGCTCATCTTCCTTTTTTTTGTACAAAATATTTTGATATATAGTAAAAGAATATTTACCTCTTTATACCCAGCACATAAGAAGACATCATGAATGGTTTCCCTTCTACCGGCCGCTCGGAACCAACGCTGGCATCGTTCGTTGGGAATTACCTCTACGTCAACTTCCTGTAAATAAGGAATAGTTTTGGTGAATTGAGGTCACCCTGGGGTGCGCAATGCGTAAAAACTATGGAATTAATATAATTTATTCCCGTTCCCGTGGGAATTTCGCGTAATACTGTCTTAGTGAGCACCTACGTTCTAAAAGGAACCTGTATGCCAATTTTCAGCTCTTGTAGTTTCAGAGATTTCGTGATGTTAAGTCAGTCAGTCAGTTTTTTACTATTTAATATATGACCAGGTGTGCGGTTTTACCTGCTTTAAAGAAGCCTATATGTTATTCTAGAGTCTAGCTATCTCTATACCAAGCTTCAACATAATTGATCCTTCCGTTTAGGCACAAAATAGTTACAAACCACATCTGTCATAAGAACACATTATGAATGAGGAATAATTTAGGTGAATGAGGGTTACCTTGGGGTGCGCCTTGCGTAAAAACAATATCAATACAATATGTATACCTAAAATATAGGACTAATAGCGTTACATGTGAACGAAATGTGTAAGTTTTAGAGAGTTCAGATGACGAGCACAGATGCGCGTTGTTAGAGTATACTCAGCATTGCTAGTCAATAGTAAGACACTCAGTAAGACTCAGTAGATAGTTCAGTAGAACTTAAACGTGTTGGCCTGCGTCTTGAGATTTTTTCTTTGAGCCCTGCGCTGAATATGAACGGTTATTAGGGCAATATTTTTCATCAAAACGCGCGCCAAAATTTTGCCAAAATATAAACATACGCTATATGTAAAATGTCACATTTGGTATTGAAGATATTTCAAAATCAATTTTTGGGGGACACTCTACGAACGATACTGAAGTAGTTTCAGATAGCCAATTACTGCAAGGCCTGCAACATGACCTGACGACTGCCTCCTACATTTTTCATACAAAACAGAAAGAAGTTAAAGTAAAGATGTACAAACCTGTAGTACAGAAGGTACAGTGCTCTGTCCGTGCCTAGTTCTTCCCCAACCAGCTACAGTCGCCATCTTGCCTGCTAGCTTCACTTGCTTCTGGGGCAGACATACCTGGAACGAACACAAGAGTTTATTGAGATTTTTTAAACAAAAGTGACAAAAGCTTGCAAGAAAATACTGTTGGTAGGCTTCGGCCGTGGCTATATACCACCCACTGGATAAAACCGTGAAGCTAATGTCATTATACGGGGGATTGGATGCCAAGGCTCTGCCGATTCCCAGTCCTCCGTCACTAAGACGATGCGGGAGTGCCGCCGGCTCGTTTTAGTGGGTAAACCGTGCAGCTGTCCTGCACGGGAGTCCCACATAACCCTCCCATTCCCTCGATGGGAGGGTATGTGTAATGCATTTTTTCCCGGCGATAACAATAAAAAAAGCGGTCATTATGACCGTGTTCCGACATGATATCGACGTAGCGTCATCATGCCTAGAAATGTTATTGGTAACATTTTTCCCTTCAGTTCGAAACACAGTAATGCCTGCATATTCCTTGGCGGATGAATTACTGGCAAAGGTGTAATACTCTAGCCCCAGATAGCCTCTGCAATGGCAATGGTATAATAAAATGACATAATAATAATAATATGTATATTACTGGCAATATATGCTGTTTGAACAGTACAGCTCTGTCCAGCTGTACTAAAACCACATCATTCCTGAAGTCAGCTAGTTGGTAAAAGGACTAGGCTAACTGTATCTACATCAAAAGAAGTATATTTACCGGCAATATGTATATGCATATGCAGTTTGAACAGTATAGCTCTGTCCAACTGCACTAACACAGCTCTATCCAGCTGCACTAAAGCCACATTATTCCTGACGTCAGCCGGTGAGTTCCTGGAGTCAGCCAGTTGGTAAAAGGGCTAGGCTTACTATATGAACATAAGAAGTGGTATATTTACCGGCAGTATATGTTGTTTGAAGAGCACAGCTCTGTCAAGTTGGACTAATTCCACATCGTTCCTGAAGTCAGCCAGTTAGTTCTTGGAGTCAGCCACTTGGTAAAAGGGCTAGGCTTACTGTATCTACATCAGAAGAAGTATATTTACCGGCAATATATGCTGTTTGAACAGCACAGCTCTGTCAAGCTGGACTAAAGCCACATCGTTCCTGAAGTCAGCAGGTTCGTACGAAGGGTGTACTTCCTTCCTTTGAACTGTGAATTCCTCGTGGGAATATTTCTCGCCGGAATCTCTCACGTCCCATTCGCCGAGGCGGACGCGCAGTTGGGAGTTTGGAGTGCTGGAAATTAAAGGTATTTGATCAGTTTTTCAATAAAAAATATTATATAATATGAACATACTATTATTACAAGCTTTTGTTCAAGTTGTCAAATCGAGTAATTATAAAATTAAAAAAAAAAATCTGTTAACGTAAGGGGATGAGATTTCCTTTGCAGGAGGTCGACTAGGTGGGTACTCCAACAGTGCCAGTTTTTCTACCGCCTGAGTAGTGATGTGCAAACATTAATGTGCACCGGTAGGAGGGCATTGTAGCTAGTGAAATAACTGCGCTGAAGAGCCATAAGACCTTATGACTTTGAGTAAGAAGCGTTGCCTGGGTAGCACTGTACTAATTATGGCAGCTCTTACCAACAGTAGAGCGTCTTGCTCTTCTTCTTTGCATAAAATTGTTTCTCATCACACACCTATTTGCTCGCATTGTCGCTTATCATCATCATCATCAGCCCACGTTCGTCCACTGCTGGACATAGGCTATGCCATGGGGGACATGGCACGCCACTCAACTCGATTCTCCGTCTTTCCTCCAACCACTCCCAGCGACCCTCCGGATATGATCACCCCATCTCGCCCAAGGACGCCCTATACTACGTTTGCCGAGACGCGGTCTCCACTCTAGAACACGTCTACCCCATCAGTTCTGCGACAAATGTGACCAGCCCATTGCCACTTCAGCTTGTTAATCCTTTCGGCTATGGAACTTTGGTTCTCTGCCGAATCACCTCATTTCAACATTGTCACTCATATTATCATAAAAATATATTACTTACTTGGCAACACAATGCGCAGCAGTGATGACCCATCGATCCGAGATCAAGGCGCCTCCACAGGCCAGCTTCTTGCTGAATATACTGGACTTGATGAGCGCCGCTTGCCACGGGTGCGAGCCGAACCCGGTCGAGTGGCCGCCTACTATGCGGTTGGAACGGGTGAAATGTTCGCCGCAGCCTGTGTTAGGGCGAATGTTTGGTCAATGTTGGGATGTTTGAGTTGGAGACAAAATATTTGGTAGAAGTTGGATCCAATGTTTTAGTATGCTGTTTAGAGGAGAAACATTTGCTACAACGTGTAAGGAGTAATTAAAGTTGGGTCAAATGTTTGAAGTTAGGTGGAATGTTTCAAGGTGGGTTAAATGTTTGGTGAAGTTGGATCAAATATTTGGTGAAGATCGGTCAAATGTTTGATGAGTTTGGATCAAGTATTTCGTGATTGTATTGTATCAAAAAGTATAAGTAGAAGTAGTGAAATGCAAAGAATTTTAGAGAGATCCAAAGATTTTATAAGTAGAGACGAATAACGACTGTGACTTAAAGAAGTGGGTTGTAATTTGTACCTGTGCATATAATTTAAATAATAGGCCTCATTTACACATATAAACATCATTTTATAGTAAACCAAGAAAAAACTAGATGACTGAACTTCGTGATTGAAGACAACACAAATTTGTCCATGCAGGTACATTCATATAAATATTATAAAATTAAAGGTCTCAGGAAAAGATGGGGCTTATCAACAAGCATGTATATGAGATAAGAGATTACGGCTAATTAAATAAAAGGTTTTTTAAACGAAATCCGATAAGTGCCCCTTCTTATCCTGTACCCTTTAATTATAATTATTGTAAAGATTAAAAGCTTGGTGCTGTACAAACAGAGTGCGGTGATGATTACGAAAACGCAGTGCTGGTGGAAGCGAAAGAAACAGTTCAAAAACACTGGAAAATTGACAAAATCAGCAAAAGTGTAATTTATATTTACGTTACGCTACAGTTTTTGATACTATTTTTGAGTTTGATACCTAGAAAGCGGGATAAATCGATCTCGCTAAAATAAACTCCCACTAAATTCTATATCGTCTTACACATTTTAGCCCTGTTTGTAAAGAACATTTTTGGCAACAGACCAGTTTTGGTCTTTTACAACTTGTCTGTAGAAACATTAGCGCATTCTACCACCCGGCAGATTTCTTTATACGAAAATGAAACCTCGAAAAGTGGTATAAAAATCTAATTTTAGAAACACTTTCGCTGATTTTGAATTTTCCCTAAAACTAAACATACCAGGAAAGCTAGGTCTTTGCGGTTTCGATACAGGCACATAATCATCACCGCCCTGTGTATCAGGTTTAGGTTTCTCTGTGTAAGTAGGTTTCACATGGTAGTAATTCCAGTCGTCAGGTTTCGGACGGTTTTGTTCTGTGTATATTATGATCGGTTCTTCGTATTGATTTGTGTAGGAGTACTCGTGGGGGAATGTTCCGATTAGTTCGATTAGATCACCTGTAGTTTAGATTGTGTTAGTCACAATAGTGTAAGTAATAGAGTTTTGAAGGTAATTAATTGAATAAGTGACTTAAAAATACTGTAAAAGCGTTTATTACTAGTTAATAAAAGGAAGTAGATAGATATAAATGGTTTCCATATAGCACTAACAAAACTATGTACCTACCCTACTACTACTTCTATCTAGTTTTTTTTTGGTTACGCCGGGACAAATGCGTTACGCATACCCTCCAACCGGGGGTATGGGAGGGTTATGTGGGACTCCCCGTGCAGAGCGACTGCACGGGTATACCCACTAAAACAACCCGGCGGCACTCCCGCATCGTCTTTGTGACAGGGAACTGGGAATCGGCAAAATCTTGCATCCAGTCCCCATCGACACTTTTATCTAGTACCAATGTTTTGGATGGGAATGCCCTACGTCACACTAAAGTATAATAAATGTTGCCGAAAAGCATTAAAAAACGCGTCATAAACTATCACCAGTTGGGGTTTATATTCCAACAGAATAGGTTACCCTACTTACACTGTCAGAGTCAAATCGAATTTATATTATAGAGGTGCTTTACTTATATGTTGCAGATTGCAGTTTCAGACCAAGATTACTACAAGACCTGCAAGACGATATAACGACTGCCTCTCCGATTATTATTACCAATCCATAGTTCATACCATAGTTTTTCGTACCTCCAAAACAGGGTAGCGTATAGGTAAAAATTTGCCACACAATAAGATTCGAACTTCAGTATTACAAGCCGGACGTAAGAAAAAACTTAACAAAGACAAAATTCGTACCAGAAAAGTTGTATAACTGAATTAACCGCTTTTAGTTATTGAATTATCCATTGTGTTTCTGGTCCAATGGTTTTCACTTTCACTATAGTTTTCTCTGTTTCCAGATAATCGGTTTGCGTTCTTAGAAACTGAGAACTTAGTCTCCGAAAGCTTTGCGTGCCCTAAGAAACTGAAATGTCTTTTTTTTTCATTATTGATTAGACTATGACCACGATCTCGCGTTATGTTATGTGAGGATGCAGCCTTATATGGTAGCAGATTTAATCTAGAAAGCGGGATAATTCCCACCCTGGCTTCAATGAATATAATGCCGGAACACGGACACAATGACCGCTTGGCGACACGGTATTGTCCAATGGGTGGTAACTAGCCACGGCCGAAGTCTACCACCAGTATAGCGGGTAGAAATACTGATCATAATTAATGAGTAGCCGCGATTCAACCTTTGTGATCCAGAAATACTAAGGCGATGCGGGTGTGCCCCCTGTATTGAGCTGGTACCTATATCCCATCGAAGATAGGCGCGGTAGGGACACCTGTTGAATTCCTGGTGTTGTTCATGCCCCGGGACTTTAGCGTCCCATAGCCGGGGCGGGTACGCCGAAGTAATCCGTGATTTCATATTACATATCGTAGTTGCCGTTTTCTAGGCCACTTACGTATTTCACGGATGGCAGAATATCAAGCAAATGTCACGGTTGAAGTACACACTCTCACCACACCTAAGCCCCCTAATTCAACGTCTAACAATACGCATAACGCGAGAAAGTGTAATGTTACGAAATGCCTTATGAATGAGCGGCGGAAACCAAGTTGCAATCAGGGCGGAACTTACAAGCGAAAAGCTTAACGCGACTTGATAATATGCTAATTAAATATTGTTCGGTTAATTTCAAACAAAAAATGCCTTTTCTTTTTCACCTGCATCGAGCACGGGAGCAGGCTGAAAATCAGTAGTCAGGTTAGCCCTAGGGCTCTAGCCCAAGGGTTAATCTGTCAAAACGCTGAGCCTGTTCCATTCCTATTGGCGAGTACCTACATTAAAACTTTAACACATTATGTAAGCTTAAGCTCTAAGATAAAGCCAATAAATTATTTTCATTTCATTTTCATTTTTTTTTCACAGACCCTGGCCTTCTCCGATCGCGCCTGCTTTATATGTGTAGGGGTGAGTACAAATTCGATCATTATAAAAACTCGGTCCCTGATCGCGATCGCTTTTCCGCGCATTCCGGCGTCTTTATCAACGTCTTAAAACTTTTGCAAGTTAATTTTTACAGAGTAGGTAATAACTAAACTATATAAAAAGTCCTTGTAAAAATCTTGACGAACTGAAAATCTAATATAGAGGCAATGTATATGTACCTATGTAAGTCGGCCACATCGCACTAATATAAATGCGATTTTGAGTATGTATGTTTATTATTTAATCATACTTAAACGGGTGGGACGCAGCGTAGGACGTCCACCCACAAGGTGGACAGACGACCTTATAAAGGTCGCCGGAAGGCGCTGGATGCATGTCGCTTCCAACCGGTACATATGGAAGTCCAAAGGGGAGGCCTATGTTCAGCAGTGGACGTCTTACGGCTGAGATGATGATGATGATGATGATGAAACGGGTGGACCGATTGAGCTGAAATTTGGTATAGAGATATCTAAGACCCTGGAATAATATATGGGCTATCTGTACAGCTGGTAACACCGATGGGCGCAGTTAGTAACCTATAATTGTAATTTGACTTTTTTTTATGTGGAGAAGTAAGAAGACGAGCAAGACGCTCTCCTGATGTTAAGAGATAACGCTGCCCATAATCAGTACAGTGCTACCCAGAATTTCACAATGATGTGCAATTCTAGGTTCACCAACGCTTCTTACTCAAGAGTCATAAGATGATAAGACTCTTTAGCCCAGTAATTTCACTAGCTACAGTGCCCTCCTACCGAAGCACGGTAATGTTTACACATTACTGCTCAGGCGGTAGAATAACTGGCACTGTTGGGGTACCCACCTAGACGACCTCCTGCAAAGGAAGTCTACCCCCGGTGAAACACTAAGTAAAAGCTAGCAGTGTTATTAGGGTAACTTTTAGGTACTATTGGAATATAAATCCCATACCTATATCTACATAATACAATTTTGTATACACATGTAAAATAACTATAGGTATAATAATCGCTAAACTCTTGTCCCTTGACTAACTTGAGAGAGTGCAGTGCGGATGCGTTTCATAGCTTTATGACGTCACAATGTCGAGACAAGTAGAGCAACCTTCGCGAGGTTTCCATACGCATATGCGTAAGAATACCTTAAATATATTGAGGTTTGAAGTGTTGCAAGTAATTTAATTAGATTAAGACCCTAGTACATTTTTTTACATTCATTATAGAACCGTCGTTCCTTTGACCACGGTTAAGCGACGATGAAAAAGTAGAAAGAGGAGAAATCCGTCCTTGGCTTCAGTGAACATCATGCCGGAACACGGTCACAATGACCGCTTGGCGACACGGTTTTGTCCAGTGGGTGGTAACTAGCCACGGCCGAAGCCTACCACTAGTATAGCGAGTGGAAAATGGATTTGTATGGATTTTAGTGCTAGTGGAGCTGTTTATATCAGAGAGCCTATTGCCTAATTCACACCCACTACGATTGATGACTATTCAATGTACATTGTATTTAAATACACCACCTAACCCATGTGAATTACAATTGCTCTCCTCTCCTTGCACGGTTGTCTGGAGATCGCTATTAGCGATAAGACCGCCAATAGTAACACTTAATTTTATATTATAGTTTTAAGTTGTTTTTGTACATTTCTGTGTTTCAATAAAGGATTATCGAGCTGTGTATCTATTGCTGCGTTTGTTATTTTACTCATATTAATTTATTTATTTATTTTATTTATTTATTCATTTACTAACAGTAACTTACAGATAGGATCCAAAACGTTACATTAGCTAATTTATTTACTATAGTTTACTTAAATATTCTAATACACAATTATAAAATTTGGACATATTATCATAAAATATATCCGCATCTGGGTGCTGAGCGAGCAATCCGTTGAAAAGGGCAACAACTCTCGGCGCGGGAGCGTTGTTAGCGAGGAGGTTCAAGTAAGTAATGTTCGCTATTTTGTTTATCGTTTCTAGTGTTTTACATATCGTTTGGCGATAGCCAATAGGTCCCCTGATCCATTGCGATATTAATAAAAATACCTATAGGTATAACCAGACATTGGTTGTGTAGTGTGTAGGCTACCATACAAAATGTTCTAGAACTACGCAGGACCGTCATTTCACAAATTAAAATTGTACTTGAGATAGTGTTGTGGTCTAAATTAGTAAAAAAAAATCGTGTTAATAGTTTTGTTATTTGGGACTTTACTCGTAGACATTTTAATGTAAATTTGACAATAATATAATATCAAGATCGTCGCTTGCTTTCGTGAGGACGGCTCATGTAACTAAGCCGACACGTTGTTGGTTTTGTAAAAGTAACATTATAATATCTTCAAAATAAAAAAAAAAATAAATTCAAAAATTTGATAACATAGTTTGTTTTGATACACATCTTACGAGTATTATACATCATCTTCTTTGTCATCGCGATAAGTAACGATTAGCAAAATTAACATGAGTTATTCAAATTGCGTTTGGTTAAATTGTAATAAAAAATCAACTTACTAGCATTATGCACGACCGGCGCCAGCTCCGAAGGTCTCTCCGTGGTTGCACTATCCACACAGCATGCCCATATCATGCCCCCGGAACACAAGTCCATGGGCTTACCACCGCCGAGCACGCATGATATGCTCAGCCCGCATGGGTACCGCGCGCCACGGAATCGGCACGTCTGCGGTATCACTGGAAATAAACAAAAACTAATTTAAATACGAAAATAGAATGCGAAGTACAAAACGAAAGGCAATCTTAGTATGAATCGCCTTAAAAAACCGAATATTGCGTGTATAAAACAAAAGACGATCGACGTTTAATCCAGAAATTGCCAAAACAATATTACGAATGAAAAACAAGAGTTTTTGGCGGCAAGCCTTGATCATATCATTAGCTCCACGTCTTTTGCTTAATAATCGTGTAGAATTTGATTGTTAGCGTGTAATAATGGTGGAATATTGCGTGTTAAGTGTTTTTGAATGTGCACAGATGTAGGCAAGTGATATGGTGCTGAAATATGAATTTTGGTGCCCCCTCCAAAACTCCTCCAAACTTTCAGTAAAATTCCACCCATTTTACTGGAAGACTCACGTGACTAGACGAGCTATTAAGCTCACTCTGACTCTGACCTGACTAACTATATAACTTATTACTTAAAAAATAACATTTAACTTGACACTGGCAAAACACGAAAGTGGAGACCATAATTTAATATCCCGTGAACATTCACGAATTTTACTCGACACTGGCAAAATGCACATGTTGCCATATTATTAAAAAGAAAAAAAAAAATGAAAAACAAAAGACAATCAAGGTACCTATAATATAGTCTGACTTAACCAAAATAATTACGAATTAAAAACAAAAGATGATCGAACTTTAAATCTTTTAGAACAGTAAAGGTACAGTTACACATGCTAGTTAATAGCATGCTTTTTAGTATGCTCATTAGCATACTTGTTTCGAGCATGCTCTGCACCTGTCTACATTTGCTAGATATAAGCATGCTAGTTTTAAGTATGCTCCTGAAAGAGCATGCTCAAAGCAAACACTCCGGTACACATGCCATTTTATAGCGTGCTCTCTCTCTGTCAGTTCAAACAAAACCATGGACAATCAAACAACCATTCAACCATTCAACAGTATATGAGTTGAATAGAATTATTCTTTTGGTGGCGTTGCAATGCGTCCAAAAACTTCTCTCATATAGAAAGAAAAAAACAAGGAATAGGAAGATTTGGGTCCGTGATTGGCTAAGTAGAAGAGAAATCCTTGGAGCAAGTACTCGATTGTTAGTCGAAATGCGAGAAGAAGATATTAATGGTTCATCATCATCATCATCAGCCTATGTTCGTCCACTGCTGGACATAGGAGGACCGAGTTGAGTGGCGTGCCATGGGGGATGGCACGCCACTCAACTCGGTCCTCCGTTTTTCTTCTCCACCCACCCCCAGCGACCCTCCGAATATCATCGCCCCATCTCGCCCATGGTTATTATATATTATATACTAGCATGTATATTATTTACTAGCATGCTCAATAAGCAAACCTGTTTACACACGCTATAAGCACGCCCCCTTCCACCCGCGCTGCAGGTAGCATGCCCAAAAATCGCAAGACTGTTGATTTTTGAGCAAACTAGAAACTAGCATGCTCATTATTAGCAATGTTTCGACACACATACTACTAAGTAGCAATTGCTCAATAGTGGCATGCTTTCGTGCTAGTAATCAGCATGTGTATACCGAGTTGAGTGGCGTGCCATCCCCCATGGCACGCCACTCAACTCGGTCCTCCGTTTTTCTTCTCCACCCACCCCCAGCGACCCTCCGAATATCATCGCCCTATCTCGCCCATGGTTATTATATATTATATACTAGCATGTATATTATTTACTAGCATGCTCAATAAGCAAACCTGTTTACACACGCTATAAGCACGCCCCCTTCCACCCGCGCTGCAGGTAGCATGCCCAAAAATCGCAAGACTGTTGATTTTTGAGCAACTAGAAACATAGCATGCTCATTATTAGCAATGTTTCGACACACATACTACTAAGTAGCAATTGCTCAATAGTGGCATGCTTTCGTGCTAGTAATCAGCATGTGTAACAGTAGCTTAATGCTTAGTATCTATAATACGCATGCCCATATTATCATGCCCCCGGAACACAAGTCAATAGCCGCGTACTGATTGAGCGAGCAGCCTCGCGAGGCAGCCTCGGACATTTGCCGCAGTACGCATGCCGCGCGAGGCGGCCTCGCTCTATAAGTTTTTTAATCCGAGGCTGCCTCGCGCGGCAAGCCCGAGCCACCGTGAGGCTTAGCCAACATCGACGCTCAGTTTAACTTGAAGAATAACTGACGACGAATAAGCGAGGCAAAACACTACCGTCTTGAGTGAGCGCGGCAAACGTAGTGAGGCGCCTTTGAGCATCGACAAAAACCGACACCGCTCGGCTCGGGCCGCGGCACGCTCGGGCGAGGCAGCGCGTGCGTTTGCCTCGGGCGAGGCACGTCTTGACCGACCGAGGATTTGCCTCACGAGGCAGCCTCGCGAGGCTGCTCGCTCAATCAGTACGCGGCTATTGGGCTTCCCACCGCCGAGCACGCATGAAATGCTCAGCCCGCATCGGGTACCGCGCGCCTCGGAATCGGCACATCTGCGGTATCACTGCGAAATATGACGATCGATGTTGATGTAAGAAAATAATATTAATACCTACTGCAATAAGGATCGTAATGTGTATTACAAATCCTTAATCCACCTAACCCGTGTGAATTACAATTGCTCTCCTCTCCTTGCACGGTTGTCTGGAAGAGATCGCTTTTACCGATAAGACCGCCAATTATAACACTTAGTTATATTATAGTTTTAAGTTGTTTTTGTACATTTTTGTGTTTCAATAAAGGATTATCTATCTATCTATCTAACCTTAGCCCGTCGTTTTGACCCTCACAAATTTAGGTACCAAAACAAAAACTAGTAGGTATATAAAGTGTTTTCTGGTATAAATTGTGTATGTTGGTATAAATCGTTTTAATGACCAAAAATTGCGTATATGAAACAAAAAGCGATCGATATTAAAACCTGAATTGAAACAAAACAAAAGATAAAACATAATTATATTATATTATTTTTTTATATTGCCTAGTGCGATAAGACCGCCGATTGTTTACCTAAGATATTTAGATCATTAAGCTTCTTTGTTGTTCTTTGTTTGTTGTTGTTCTTCGTTGTTTGGTATGCAATAATAAGATAATAGATCTAGTATATCTATATCATTACTATGATAATGGTCAATATTAATATTATGATCAACCTGCGTCTTTGTGTATGCCCGGATGGTAAACATAAGAGTATACAATTTAGACCGCAAGTGTAGTGACGTGTCTGGGTCCGTGCATCACTTATAGGTGTGTGCTGAAAACCAGCGTCACAGATGCTTCTGCGCTGTGGCATTATGCTGAGCACCCACCTTTTCTAGCATCACGATGATTGCTGACATTACTTTTACTTTATTATCTGTTCTCTATAGGTAGTTTTAATTATTATACTATAGTGGAGTAATGTGTTATTTTCTGTATTTTTTAATGTTGATGCTTGAATAAACATTTTTTCTTTCTTTCTTTCTTTCTTTCTTTCAATAAAGTATTATTCTATTCTATTCTAATTAAAACAAAGGATGATCTAAGGATAAAAGATGTTGGAAAATAGCCGAAATAACAACTAATTAGAAACAAAAGAGGGGTGTTACAATTTTTTTTGTGTTTAATTTGTCGGTAAAATTCAAAGAAAAAATGGCAAGGACGTAGGTACTGATTACGACAATATTTATGCATTAAAGTAACATGATTATATCAGGAGAGTAATTAACTATAGACGTTCTAGCGAGTACCACTAACCCAAGTTCACATATTAGCCTAACATCGCTTGCCTATATTTTTATACGTTCAAAAACCCTTAACATGCAATATTCCACCATTATTACACATTTATTATGAACACAGTAATGCCTGCACATTGCTTAGCGGAAGAATAACTAGTAAAGGTCCTTCTTATCCTTATACCTACTTTCCCAAGTGGTCTCTACTATAACCTATAAAAATACGACCAAAAGTGCCCAAAGATATGAAAATCCGCGCGCGTTTAAGTCTTTTTCGTGCACGCCGTTCTCAAACGTCATAATATTATTTTATAGCGACTTTCCACTTCGCACGCATGAAGCTGAAAGAAATGATTCTTTTGACTGAATCATGAATTCAGAGCAATTCAAAGCCATCCATCACTGTCTTTAAACAAAATTGTAAAAACCTTGTAAATTTGTCAAAAACTCTACCATGCAGTCGTCGTACCACATTTCGACATTGACATAATACCACCAGTCGTATATTTCCTCTCCCTGCACGGTTGTCTGGAAGAGATCGCTTTAAGCGATAAGACCGCCAATTGATACACCTTTAGTTTTAATTGTTGTATTTGTAAAATTTACTTTATATGTGGATCAATAAAGAGTTTCTTATCTTATCTTATAAGACTAACAACTCCTGTTCCATTGATTTTATTTTAAAACTGCCCCTTTAGCATAGTAAGACATTGACATAAGAGTAGCAACTCTGTCAAGACTAAACTGACATGTATCAAGACGCTACTCTTGCTACTCGTACTGTCATTGCATACAATTTGCACCTACTCCCAATGTCATTGTGCTAT
The DNA here is from genome assembly GCA_947507615.1 of Hemithea aestivaria. Lineage (NCBI taxonomy): Eukaryota > Metazoa > Arthropoda > Insecta > Lepidoptera > Geometridae > Hemithea > Hemithea aestivaria. The sequence continues at coordinate 4,656,562 of OX382351.1, read as the reverse complement.
TACAAACGTCAATATACTCTTAACAGTGGGATGGGAGATGCTATAATTATGTCAATATTTTTGTAAGAAATCGATTTGACATTAATTCAAGTACGAATAATCCATCAACATCGTTAGTCAAGTTTTTCATCAACATGACACATCAATCCTGTTAGTTTTCGTACATAAATAAGCCAAACGAGAGTAAGAGTTGATCAGTGAAACGGTCATTCACATCGCGTGCGATCAGCCATCCGCTCTCGTTAAATGGCTATTGATCTCTTACATTACAGCTGTTATTTACTATTTACATTGTTACAGCTAAACAAGTAAAATATAAAAAAAAACTTTTTAAAAACAGTCTTTTATTATTATTACCGTAAAGTACTTGTCAAGACGAATCAAATGAGCCCAAATGGGGATGCGTCATTTAATTACGGAGTTCCTATGGCCACCTTCGAGCTCCATCATCAGATCAGCTCGATGTCATAATAATATTGCATTGTCATCCGATTTATACATGCATGCATTTCAACTCAATCAGAAACCGGAAAGTGGATCAAATTAAACTTGCAAGATTTGATTACAGAGAGACAGACAGCAGACAGGTGAAAGTAAATAAAAGCTTGTAATAGTAATGATTCTCATGATGATGATATCGTCCAAGGGCGTAATTCACAATCGAATTCATTTCTCTTTTCGCCATCGCCTACTGTATTTTTTTTAGAAATTGTTGTAAAAAACCCTTGAAAAGCCGTATCATTCTAGCAGACCCTTTAGCATAGTAAAACATTGGCATAAGAGTAGCAAATCCCGTCCCACTGTCAAGAGTAATCTGACATATATCAAGACGCTACTCTTGCTACTCGCGCTGTCATTGCATACAATTTGCAGCTACTCCCAATGTCATTGTGCTCTTACAAACGTCAATTACTCTTGACAGTGGGACGGGAGTTGCTAGTCTTATGTCAATGTTTTTATGTGCTCGGGCCGCAGCAGTACAAAGTCGAATGCAACTTTTTTTTTAAATTTTGGGTACAGTTGGTCTTTTAGTAATTCTTGTTTCCGGACAATATTTTTTATATTATTGCGGACAATATTGTCCACGAAATTAATGAGCATGACGAAATTCAACAACTCGACTAATATCCGAATTCGCAATAATTCGACTAACATCTAAGTTCGAACATAGAGGGCAGACCCAAAATCAGCAACCGTGTTAACCTGGTGTTAATATTTATTTATTTATATAAATAGGACACCCAACACAGAATACACATTAGATTTACATACTTAAGACCATAGGTGGATTTAGGGGGGGCCAGGCGGCCAAGCCCCCCCCCCCCCCCCCCCAGAAGCATTGTAGAGTACGAATTTTGCACATATTTCATGGCCAAGATTATAATTTTATTCTCGGCTCGCAGCAAGCTGCTCGCGCACTTATTATTATGGATATTTGAACTTTCTAACTGTTCAGAGCGAGCTAAACACACACTTTTCGTAGTAAAAATTATAATATTTTTGCCCGTCTGCACCTTGGCCCCCCCAGAACCAAATCCTGGATCCGCCAGTGCCTGCATTTATAGGGTGCCACAGCATGCACAACTAAACTGTTTATATTATTTTCTTAATATAATATAGGTAATTAAAAATCAGTCAATAAGGTAAAAATTAGAAACATAGGACCAAAAAATTAATTAAAATTTAAAATTATGATAATGGGCTCATTCTCATTTTAGCTCAAATTTGATGGTCACACGGTTATATTTCCTAAACGGTTAAAGACAGAGATATGAATTGTAGATAGGTGTATAAATCATATATTAAGCTACAAAATAAATGAAGATTGTCTTAATAGACGCAAAAAATAATACTAAAATTTAACATGAAAGTTCAAAATCGGGGCCATTTTTCGTATTCTCATGGTGTCACACTTTGCGTTGCAGTTAAACATTTGGGCACTACTTTAACAAATTTTGATGTATCTGTATGTTATATATACCAAAATTATCGCAAACAAATATACTTAAAGGTCTACAGGCTAAAAAAGAGTTTTCAGTATTATTTTGAATTTAAAATAATATAATGCGGCGGTCACACGATTTTAGGTGCTTTAGATTTGCGTAGTTTAACGGCTGCCGTTAAACACAACATCAACAATCCAATACAGAGTTCGATTCATTTCAATTATGGCCATGTTCTGCAATCGTAGAAGTAGGATCTAGGACTTATCTAGCCGTGGGAAAAAATAAAATTGCTAAGTTTCAATTTATTCATGGGTGTACCGATCACTTGCATGGACAACATTCTTATGCATTGTATTTTAGTTATTTAAATCAAAGCTAGCTTTTCGAAACGCCAAAATGTGTGAGATAAAGATGTAGTATTTAATTTTATACATTATACCTAAACTTTCCAGAATTTCACCAAAAAGGGATATTTTCGTCACCAGCATGGCATCACCTTCATAGCGTTTTTTACCATGAAGGTGATTTTTAAGCCACGCAAGTGATTTTTTGTATTCTTTTTCTTTTAAAAGGGCCTTTTTACCAACTAAAAAGTACTTTATCTGTTATGTTAGGGTTTTAATACATACATACCAAATTTCTGACTAATAAAAAAGTAAAGTGAAAGGTAAAGTAATATCTCAAATAACGCATATTTTCTTCTGTTGTGAGGTTTATTGTTACGTACAATGTCGTGTTATTGTACATTTTTGGTAGATTTAGTCTTTTAAAAGGGTTTTACTTGAAAAAGTTGTGAAAAAATAATGTCGGAATCACTTTCGTGGCGTTGAAAATTTCAAAACTGTTTTTCTTCGAAATGAAACGTACGATTTAAATCATTTCTATAAAAGTTTACTCGTGTTATCCAGCTCTATACAATATTATACATAAACATTACAAATAAGCAATAAATAAGAATTGCCATGAAGGTGACGATGAGAATCGATTCCATGAGAATGAGCCAATGAATACAATTAAAATTTGAAACAAAACATGTTTTTCTTTAATATGGTTACCAACTGAGTCTGCTCCTATTGCCTACAATGTCTTTTTTTCTTCTTGTAATAATTGTACTTTTTGTCATAATTGTTTTTCTTTTGTGTGGCAATAAATGATTTTTATTCTTTTATTTAACTCATCAGGGGATTCAACAACTCATCAGTGAAATAAAGAAGGTACTGATAAGTAGGTACCTAATGACAGATATAATGTTTATGCAACACGGATCAAAGATCATATGTAGGACACACATGATCTTTGATCCTAAACTTTCGAGAGAAACCCTCATTATCTTAAATCATCACGTACCAAGGTAGTAAGTAGTAACGACCTTTCCCTTGGTTTTATCGTAACATCTATTTTACGTAATGTAAGGAAAGTTTTTATCAAGATCGGTTTAGTACTTTAATAGGCTATAAAATCCAATATGTCCAAAATTACGTGTATTAATTAATTTCCCAACAGATTTTTTTCTCGCATGTGCTTTAAATAAATAAATAAATATTTCAGGACATTTCACACAGCGCCACCTAACCCCAAGCTAAGCAACTTAATGCTTGTGTTATGGTGGTTAGGATAACGGATATAATACTTATATACCTACTTTTCTTTTGTGAATACATACTTATAATAGATATCGAACCACCCAGACCAGAAAAAAATACTTGTATACCTCTAATAAGTATCTTATGGGTATTTCAGGATATAGAGGTAGAGTTCTTTTCACGAAAGAAGTCCCCAAGATAGGTTGTGGCAACTCATCGCGCGTTTTAAAGTCACAATATTTTTTTTACTACTCACAACTTGTTTTATATTTAGTATCTTAATTAAAAAGTACCTAGAGATATTTACTTAATCTAACAAATAAAAAATATTTTGAGGCAGAACAGTAGTTATCGCTTAAATTGAACATAGTTCCGCTGGATTCCGCGGGACCTCTTTTTACGTGAAAAGCACTATAGAAAGAATGTGCAAGCTTAATTTCAGAACTTTTAGAGTTTTGACAAACTATAGCACGTGCTATACCTATAGAAGCAGTGAGGCTGTGGTCAAAGAGTTTGAAGCCATAATTTCTTATAAGAACAAGGCGTTTTTGGCGCTTCGCCAGCCGCTGTCGAGGCTCACTCGGCATCGCTAGCGCTTAATAACACAACGTCCACATAATTTATTTTACAATCGAAATATAGGTCTATATGGCAGTCCGTGCAGCAATGTACAGCGATTTTATATGGTGGCAAAATTTCCATTCGTCACCCGGTGACCAATGAGAATTTATAATTTATTACCATTTGCCACCTGGGGACGAAAACGTACCGTTTTAAAAATTAAAATACCTGCTCCTAAATATTTTTAAAAAAAGTATTTAAACTATGTCGATTACTTAATCCAACTGCAATTACGTACATAATCAGAATAAATATTAATTATAATCTATTCAAGAATCACTCCAATTACATGCCTTAGATATTCTAAATTAATTATAATTGCTCTACTCTAATTAAATTCAGACAAGTCGTAAATAATTAGTTGTATACATTTTAAATTATTTCCACTATGTTGAGTGTAGAGTATAAGTTTATTAATATTACATATTACTTTTGTATTATTATTAAGTTTAAAAATAATATGGCCACTTCCTGCCTTACTTAAATGCTCTACTTTTTATGATGTTGTTCTACTCACACGTTAGTGTATATGACGGTGTTAAGAAATGTTTTAACTGTTACAGTTACAGATTGGTAGTCAGGTCAAATTCGAGATTTTGACCTAGTCCTATCAAGTTATGCCAAAAAAGACCAATAATAAATAAACCTAGATATATTATAGATTTTAGACGTAATATAATACTTACTCTTTCCCAACAAATCCATAATAGAATCATCTTCTTGCGAAGAACTGCTGCTGTATCCACTATGATACGCTCCTTTTCTCCTACCCAACGCGTCTAACAATAAAATGTCCTTTTCTTGATCGTTAGACGGCCTCCTTCGATCAGATATATCATCCTCTTTCAAATCTAACTCATCTTGCAAAGTTAACACATCGTTATTGTCTGTACACAAAACGAATTTAAAAAAACATAGCACAAACAAAAGAGTTCCCTTCCCGACCATAATGTCACTTCTTCTGCGTATTTTGAAGTTTTTCTTTTCAATTTTTCCCGCCACTCCATTTACGTTCCGTTCACACATTTCACTTTCAAATTTTAACACATTGTTTTTTTTTTTGTTTTTTTTTTACGCGGAGTGAAGGCGACCGCGGCGTAAGACGTTTCGTTTCACTTTGATTTGGGTTTACATTTTCTTTTGAATGAGTGCGCCGTGACTCATGAGTTAGGCAATATTATGGTAACAGTTATCTGTGAATAAATTATAGAGTACTTTAATGTTGTTTTAATTTATTGATGACGTAGTGAAAGTATGCATAAAAGTTTTTATTTGTAAAATCAACTATTGCATGAAAATGCTAACTCTGTATTTTACAGCTCTAAGAGGCAATGGACTTTAGTATTTGCTATAAATTTCAGCTTGTTACCTCCACGCGTTCCTGAGAAAAAGGGTCTTGACAGACAGACGGACGGACGGACGGACGGACAACAAAGTGATCCTATAAGGGTTCCGTTTTTTCCTTTTGAGGTACGGAACCCTAAAAAGAAATCAGACCCAAAGAAAAACAAAGATCACCTAAGTAACGACAAGACAAGCTGTCCTGTAATAAGTACTATTTTTTAATATTAATTTTAATTTTTTATTTGTATTTATCCATCCGTCAATATTATGTCTGGATCTAATTTGTTCAAATGAAGTGTCGACTAAACAGTCTTGATCCGTTATTTATATTTTACTATTATTTTACCTAAATTTAAAACGATGGGTGGATGTATGTACGTGTGTGTGTATGTGGTAGTAATTTGTGGTAGTTCTTTATAATTGTGGCAAATGCCTTTATTGATAAAAACAAACTAATAATACTACAGCTACTACAGCAGTAGAGAACACTCAAAATTAACAATTGATAATTATTCAACTAGCTTTCGCTAGAGCCACGTACATGGGCGTACCCAGCTTTTGACCCAGGGGGGGGCAAGCAAGGACTTTACCGAACTTTTTTTTACGATTTTTTTTTACCGAACTTTATGCCTGTATGCATATTATGTTTTAACGTTGAGCAGGTATCTATTTATAAGGTGCACCATGCTTTGCTTTCAGCTCGTACAGAAATATACTCCTTTAAAAAAGCGCGAGCAGCTTGCTGCGAGCCCCAAGAAAATTTTATATTTTTGACAAGAAAAAGGTGTGATTAACTTGCTCCGAGCGGAAATAGAGATTTGAGAAATTTTTATATTTTCAACAGCGAAAAGAGTCCAATTAACTTGCTTCGAGCGGTAGGAAAATCAATATACTTATCCTTTCTTAAAATAGTGCAAACAGCATGCAACAACCGCCAAGAAAAAAAAATTTGTGACAACGAAGAAAGTGCGGTTAATTTGCTCGGAGCGATTGGATAGTTAAAATATTATTCCTTAAAATAGCCGCCGAGAAATTTTTATATTTTGACAAAGAAAAGAGTTCAGTTAACTTGTTTCGAGCGGTAGAAAATGAAAATATCTTTCCTTAGAATAGCGCGAGCAGCTTGCTGCGAGCGGCGAGAAAATTTTATATTTTGGACAACGAAAAGAGTGCGGCTATCTTAGTCTGAGCGGTTAAAAATTTAAATATTCTCACTAATAAGATCGCGTAGGCGTACAGCTTACTGCAAGCGACGAGTATTTTTAATATTGCTGACTTCGAAAGGTGAGCTAAGTTCGTTCCGAGCTGCAAAAAACTTAAACATTCTTACTAATAAGTGCGCGAGTAGTTTGCTGTGAGCGGAGAACAAATCAAAATCTTGATTATGAAGAGTGTACGAACTACTTAACGGCAAGAAAATTCTATATTTCTGACCACGATCGTTACTATACGGGATATACCATAACTACTACTACCTACAAACTTGCCGCAAGTGCCAATTTTGAATATATTATTTTAAAAAAAGTGTTCATTTAAAAAAAAAAATCTTACTAAAAAGCTAAAAAATATATTATAATCCTGACTATGAAACGTGTGACCAGCTTATTGGGAGCGCCAAAATTTTTTTTTTGTTATATTCTAGATTTAATTCAAGAAAATCGATTTCCAGGGGGGGCAGCTGCCCCCTCTGCCCCCCCCCTGGGTACGCCTATGGCCACGTAGATAATAAATCCTTTTGTTATCAGTCTGTGTCATAAGACTGTGTTACAAATTGTAACCCCATCCGTTTAGCAGTTACTGTGAGTTTTGGTAAGATATATTTTAAAGAGTCAGTCATGTTTTCCTCCTATAATATTTTTAGATAGAGGACTGGCTATGGGTATTAAATACATATAAAATATTAATATTGAAGAATTTTATAGCACTTTTAATGGTCAAAAAATTACTCGAGGAAGTCATAAGTTGCAATAAAAAGCACATAAAAAACTTTCAAATAAATATGACAGTATACAATTTCCGTACTATAAAATACATAATAATATAATTACATAATACATTACAGAACAAATGTTTTAATTCCCAAAGTATCAAGATTAAGTGGTCACACTTGAGCCGTAAGGCGCCAACTTTCGCTTTAACTTTCCAAAACCTGCCCACAAATCGTATAACGACTTAAGTTATCAAAACTAGAAACGAAATTAGACCTTAAAATTATGTTATTACCGTCTAAAATAGTTTGAATTTTTCATTTGTACTTATTTTAGAGTTGTGATGCACTTTTTGATTTGACAGTGACATTTGAAGTTAGGTTTTCTTTCTGAGTTGGTAGAGTGTAAAATTGAATGTTGCTTGTCAGTCTGCTTTCTTCGCTAATGGCGTCGGATTAGGTTAATAATTTCCAAGTAATTGATGAAACGTAGCGTAAAATCTGCGACTAATACGATTTTGATTGGACTTCCGATTTTTTGCTGCGAAAAGGGGACGAAAATTTCTCACGTGCCGATTGGCGATTGTTTTACTTTTTTTGTAAGAATACGTAAAGTATCAAAATTATTTGAACAATGGTGGAACCCTTATTCTCCGTCATGTTTTCGTCCTTGACTCTACCTTACTAAACCATTTTCGAGGAAAACCGAAATCTAAGCCGAAAAAAATGACGCCTTCACAACATTTTTTTAATATTAAAAGAGCCAGTTTATTAATATTAAAAGATTAATAACACGTTTAAATTAATAGTTAATAGACTTACCTATAATACGTTTAAATATTTTTTAATTAAAATCGAGAGTGAATCGGAACGCAACAGTTTGACAGCTCATCTTTGCCGCCATTTTCACTTTCATTCGCGCGTGCAGCGAAAACTCGTGAAAGGTTCGAATTATTGTGTTGGGCAGTGGAATTATTATACAATCGATTTATAACAGTTTCGTGTTTATTATGTTTTGTTTAAATTTATAAATTGCTTTGTTTACTTATGTATCTATTAACTACGTAATAATATGTATGTAGGTAAAATATAAATATAACAATAAATTACAAGTTGTAAGCAGCAGAGGTGTGAATCTCAATTATCATATTTGTGGATTTCTTAAGCGGCGCTAAGCAAACGGCTGACCGATTTATGATCAAAAATAAAAAAAAGCCATCCAAATTGGCTTATGTCGCTAGTTTTTTTTTTATATCTACCCTTCTCAAATTAATTCAAAATATGCCACAGTCATAAAAACAAGTTAAGTTTATGGCCACAGTAAAATAAAACAAGTGAATTAAATTAAAAAATTAAGAAACCCCCAACGCATCCCTTCAAAATATGCAATTCGCGGTTTTGTAGTGGCGGCCATATTGGATTTTAAATTTGGGGTTAAAACTACGAAAAATAAAATGGTCTAGAAAAGACACAGTCGCACATCTGCATATTTCGCAAAACATTTCATATTCCATTGTACTCGTCACACGTCCGGTTCGCACGGACAATCACTTGCCAAATATAATGCAGTTACCAAACGACGCGCTCCTTGAGCATTCACAATTATTGTCACGATCTGATTCGCGTACGCAGAACATCACAAGTGGGATTTTGTGTAATGAGAGTGACCTTTCTTTTATAGAACTATCCCAGGTGCCTGAAATTAATTTTTATGGAAAAGCCATTTATTTTTTTTGCTTTTTTTTACAAGCTTTTAATTATTTTCACCTGTCTGTTGTCTGTCTGTCTGTCTGTCTGTCTGTCTGTCTGTAATCAAATCTTGCAAGTTTAATTTGACCCACTTCCCGGTTTCCAATTGAGCTGAAAATTTGCATGCGTGTGTAAATCGGATGACAATGTCATATTTTTATGACATCGAGCTGATCTGATGATGAAGCTGGAAGGTGGCCATAGGAACGCCGTCATAAAACAACGCAACCCCATCGAGTTTGGGCTCATTTGTCGTCTTGACGAGTACTTTATGATGCAAGATGGTAATAATAATAAAAGCTTGTTTTTACAATGTCACTTGTAAATATAAATATTTCAGCTCGTTTCACACAGCGCCACCTAACCCCAAACTAAACAACTTAATGCTTGTATTATGGTGGTTAGGATAACGGATATAATACTTATATACTTTACTTTTGTAAATACATACTTATAATAGATATTGAAAAACCACCCAGCCCAGAAACAAATACCTGTGGATCACATAAACATTTGTCCCATGCGGGAATCGAACACGCAACCTTCTGCGTTGCAGGCGGGTATTAGCCCACCGCGCCACATAGGTCGTCAAACTTTGACAAAACACCGTTTGTGTGACCTCAAAAACATAGCTGTTGTGTTTTCAGCAGTCGATGTGTTAAACAGGAGGTTAACTATTCGATATCTAATATAGATCTAGAGATATTTTCAATGATAATAATATATATTGAATAAGAACTATTTACCTAATGCTTCGAATACTTGTCATTAATTAGGTACTCGTTTTTGTGTTATATATAATTTTTGAATGATTAATTTGACACCACGTGACTATTGAGCATTCTAACACTGCTTTAATAAAATTATTACCGTAATTAAATCTCAAATTAATAAAGCATTACAATTAAACATTAGTACCTTTTTAAATTTTATAAAGGCTTTCTAGCTTTTAATGAGGTTGCAAAATAGAGCAGCAACAGGTGTACTACGTAAGGATAAATCGCAAAATGTCCACAATATTCATTCGTATTAGTCGTAAAAGAAAAAAAAAACAAATAGTAGCCTATTTGTATCATTACATACTCGAAGTATAAAATAAAGTTGCTCCCCGCGCTATCTTTAAAACTACTCAACCGATTTTGATGCTGTTTTCAATAATAAATAATGTAATTCAAGAGGAAGGTTATGTATGATACATATGCATGATTAGAAGAACACTGATATTTTTCGATTAATCGCGACGAAGTGCGCGCAAGTCCTCTAGTAATTAATAAAGAAGAGCAGAAAATAATGGCACAGTAGGTAACTTATGAAAGTTATAACCCTATTGTTTTCTTTTTTCTACCTAGTCTTTAACGTTTTTAAGTGCCTTCCGAAACACGGTAGCGTCCAGGCGAAATTCTTTGCCACACCGAGATTTGAACCCAGGACCTCCGACGTTAAATCCGGACCTACGACCACTGGGCCACGGACGATTTCATAATACATTATTATGATGTGTTCAGTGTTCATATGTGTGTATTTTATATAGATAATGTTAATCTTGATTTACTTATTTTATTCAGTTTTAAGATCTTATTCGAATAAATATAAAGAAAATTATAATACAACAGAAAACCAACATTCGTTTAGTTTTAGTAATCAAATCAAGTCTTAAATCATATACTTACAAGTATATATTACTCTAAATTAAATACATAGAGTTATATTGATACCATGTTTCTAATTCCTAATACCGTTTATATTTATAATACAGGCTATTTTACCTACATCATTTTATTCTATTACCTATTTTACAAACACTAAGTATCATTACTATACTACTTTTTTTTAGATAATTTTTTTTTAGTTTTACGAGCACAATTTTCGTAAAACGGAACGTAATTTATTTTGTTTTTTTTTTAACGCGTGCTACAGATTATAGCATCTACGCGGCACTGGCTCCACACGGCAAGACATTCAGCTAGTGTGGGGAGATAAACATTTTACTTTCATTGTTTTTTCATGTTTTTTACATATAAGATTTATGCATTGGTGTCGTGTGAATTATGCATAATTTTGTAATCCATTATGATTGATGTTAAATATTTGCTCGTTTTAATTTTTAAGTCGTCGAATTGCTTTTTTGTGCGTCTGTATATGAGACAAAAGTGGTGTATAATAAGACATTATGAAATTTCAAATAAAAAACAAATTCAATGCGTCTGCGTTTTAAAAATTGTGTTGTTAATAAATATCGGGTTTTATACTGGTGGCTTCGGTCGTGACTAGTTACCATTCACTGGACCAAACCGTGTCGCCAAGCGGTCATTATGACCATGTTACGGCATAAAGAGTTTTGCTACGAACTCGTGATGTCCTTTCTGGGTACACTGCAGTTTTCCCCACGCGCCAAGTCTAGTTACAGAAACAACATGTGAAGATATTTTTTTTATAAATATAGACATATTAATTGTAAAAAAATGTTGACGATGTTATAAAAGCAAAACGCGTACCTATCATTTTGCTTCGACTTGTTTTCTTCCAGAATCTACATAAAGATATGTATTTTCTTATTTTGTTTACTCATTTATTTTATTGTAAAAAATGTTGGCGACGCCATCGGGCGCCAGAGAGAGGTGGCGAGAGCGGCTGGAAAGCTACCTCCGGTTTTACTTTTTAATTTTTATATTTAGAACATGACACCGAGTTATTGCAATGACCACATTACAAGTGGATTAGCACGGGATTTGCATTTGCCATTTATAATATTTTATACGGAGTAAGCTTTCGCGCTATTAATTGGCGCCGTCTCTACCTTTTGAGATCAATTATGAGTGTACATGTGGATTCGGCATCTATATTGCTATCGCGTCGCTGTCGTATTGCTACAGTTGTTTCAAAGGTTTTATAATGCGCGGCGTTATATGAATAAATAATATAGGAACGGAATCACAAGTTTGTGTGTGAGTGTGTAATTTTCTTACTTCTTCACGCCTAAACGGATGGATCGATGGAGCTGAAATTTGCTATAGAGCTATGAGAGAGCTTAGACCCTAGAATAACATATAGGCTACAGTAGGTAGGTACAACTATCTCCCCCCTGGGACCTGGAGGCGGAGCTGTATGCGGCGCGCTACGAGTGGCGCGCCGCGCTCCGCCTCCGCGGGCTCACCGCGTCTCCCAGGGAGGTAGAGAGGTGGAAGGAGGAAGCCAAGGAGGCACTGCTCGAGAGGTGGAGTACGCGTCTGGCCCACCCTCGAGCAGGCAGCTGGACAGTGGTGGCAGTCCGTCCGCTACTCCAGCAGTGGACGGACAGAGAGCACGGGTCCTTGACCTTCCGGCTCGTGCAGGTGCTTTCCGGGCACGGATGCTTCGGAAAGTACTTGCACCACGTAGCCGGCAGGGAACCGACCCCTGCTTGCCACCACTGTGGTAGCGACGTGGATACGGCGCAGCACACACTGGAGGAGTGCCCAGCTTGGGTCAGTGAGCGCCGTGCCCTCGTCGCTGTTATGGGGGGCGAACCCTCGCTGGCAACCATGGTTAGAACCATGGTTGCGAGCGAGGAGTCGTGGCAGGCTGCGGTCTCATTCTGCGAGAATGTTATCTCGCAGAAGGAGATCGCGGAACGCGAACGGGAGGTCACCACCGACCTCCCGATGCGTGCCCGGAGAAGGGGGCGTCGGAGGCGTATCTTCCACGCCCTTCTCCAGCCCCCATAACCTGGGTCTAGGCGGCGAGTACGGGGGTATTCGTCGCCGCAAGAACAGACCCACGAGGTGGCGCGCGCGGTGTTTCCGCGCGCCCCTTGAGAGGGTGGGGTGAAACTCCTCTTCACCCCACCGCGGAGGGGTCCTCCTATCAGTGAGGACCAAACGCCGTCGGGGCAGCGGATGAATGCTTCGGCGTACCCGTTGCCCCGGCATTATGGCGTCCCGCAGGACACCCCCAGGTTTTTTAGTGGGTATCCCCGCCGCTACCATCTTTGGCGGGGGAGTCCCACATACCACCTCGCGCCCCCCGGCGTGGGGTGATGATGCGTAACGCATTTTTCCTGGGAAAAAAAAAAAAAAAAAAAAAAAGGTAGGTACAACTAGTCACCGCGGATGAGTGTTTCGGGGTACCCGCTGCCCCGGTCTTATGGCGTCCCGCAGGAACACACCCAGGTTTTTTAGTAGGTATCCCCGCCGTGCCCATCTTCGGCGGGGGAGTCCCACATACCGTCCCGCGCCTCCCGACTTGGGGTGATGATGCGTAACGCGTTTTTCCTGGGTCAAAAAAATGGTACAGCTAGTAGAACCGCTTATTTTATATTTATTTTTTACATGTATTTTTCCACAGTGCACGAATGCCAATAGGCAGAACCAAAGGATTAACTAGTATTTTACAATAGTAAGTGGGACAGAGCAAGATAATAATTCGATATTCAAATAGGTGTAACTGTGGCGCACATTACATTGCAATATAACGGCTAAGCTTTGTTATCGATTATTGAAAACCGCTATGGGTGAATCTTGAGAGACAAAATTTTACGTGTCTGGGGGAATAAACTACCCGTAACATAAAAATTCTACCCAAAGGTATTTTTTTTCTGTTAGTTTAAGGTTTAATCTACTTAATGCAAGATAAACATCAGCTTAAATTTAGCTGCAAATATCTGAAAAAAAATATTAAAGCCCTGAAATTTGATTACCATGGGGTGTCCCTTACACTTTTTTGGAACAAAATATATTTTTTACACCAATTTATAAACGGAATTTTATTAATTGCTGTGATCTAAGCTGTAAAGGGTGAACTGTTATATTATCAAAAAAATACGCGAAGGCTGTACACAGCGTAGTTTTAGAAAAATATACAAATTTAGGTTTGTCCCCGGACAAAAAGTGATTACCATGGCGCGCGACATAACTACTCACATTTCACAAGCCACAAGACTTAGAAGCTTGTACGCACGCTATTGGCTAACTTCGATTGCGCTCTAAACATCGTGAAGAGAGGCTGCTCCTCTTGTTGTTTTAAACTAGATTTACGAAGGTGCGAAATTGATTACCGTGGTTTTGGTTCACTAGGTCATTGATTACCATTTTCATGTTTAAAAATATTTTTTTATCCATTAAGGTTTTTTGACTAGGGTGTGCAGTTAGGAAAAGGGTATTGTTTATCATATATTTTATTATTAATGGTCTATAATTGTAGTATTTAAAAATATTGACAAAAAACTATACAATTTTGATTTCCATGGTATTGATTCTCATGGCGTTTTACCACGGTGATCAATTTTCCCTTGAGTTTTCTAGCGCATTCTTTCACTTTTTACCCTTCTTCAGCGAAGCCACAGGTATGGAAGTGATTTTGACAGTTTATATTTGTATATTTCATTATTTCAGATGTTTTTTTTATATTGTATACTCGTACATCAGATTTCTTTTTATATTGTACTATAGTAGATAGCCGCTCTGGCTTATGCGGCACCATTATATCCCCACATTAAAATAAGTCGCTCAGCGAGCTATGGAGATGGCTATACTCGGGGTTTCTATACGTGATCGAATCAGGAATGAGGAGATCCGAAGACGAACCAAAGGCACTGACATATCTCCGCGGATCAGGAAGCTGAAATGGTAATGGGTAGGCCACATAGCACGTAGAGCGAATGGCTGATGGGGTCGAAAAGTGTTCGAGTGCCTACCACGTACAAGCAAACGCAGCGTAGAGAACGTCTACCCACGAGTGTGACAGACGACCTTATTAAGGTCGCTGAAAGACGCTTGAAGCAGGTCGCTTCCAACACCGGTTTTATATATGGAGATCTAAAGGGGAGGTTTATGTTTAGCAGTAGACATCTTATGGCTGAGATGATGTATGATGAAAAAATAAAACGAAACTATGGGCTGACTGCACTTCAGTCCAGATTAACCTAACTAATGATAAATGTACAATCTGATGACAGCTTCTGGAGTGAATCCTGTCAGTGACTGTAACTGAGAACTTAATCTCATATTCTAGGACTATTTATTCAATATTTTTACATTGTTTAAGACAGCAATACGTTGATTTTATTTAGTTTACATGATTATTATATAGAAAGCCAATATAGACCATTTTTAATACTTTATGTTTGGTGTATATTTGTTTGGATCGTTTTTAATCATTTCTATTTTATATGATTAGTATGTCTACATACTGACATACTTATCTAAGACGTGGATCACTTAGTAATTAGATCGGCCCTCCATCTAAATATAAACCAAGTAATGCTAATTTATAAAAAAAAACTACAAATGAAAAAAAAACGCTATTTTGTGTTTTTACAAGCTTTTATTTACTTTCACCTGTCTGTTGTCCGTTTGTCTGCCTGTAATCAAATCTTGCAAGTTTAATTTAACCCACTTCCCGGTATCCGATTGAGCTGAAATTTTGTATGCATGAATAAATCGGATGACAATGCAATCGGATGACATGGAGCTGATCTGACGATGGATCTGGAAGATGGCAATAAGAACTCTGCAATTAAACGACGCAACCCAATTTAGTTTGGGGTCATATGATTCGTCTTGACGAGTACTTTGGTGCTAGATGGTTATAATAATAAAAGCTTGTTTTTAAAAAGTTTTTTTTTCACTTGTTTTTAATTTGATGTACCTAAGTATAATATTATGATGTATGTGGGTACGATGAACAACTAATACCTCAGCTTGAAAAGAGCAGTGCAGTGCCACACAGAATTTTGTACCTATTTCAAAACACTGGGTGGCACTGACACTTAAAGGAAGTCATGATGCAGATCAGGGACTAGTTTTGCTCGCTCTTTATCATAAACAAAACGTTACCGTTAACTACCACGGCTGTTCCACTTATTTATTCTTTCCGTGATCAAAAGTATTATACATCAATATTGCAATTTAATTATAGCATGCAAATTATAACGTGTTACTTTGTATAGTTTGATGCACACGCATGTCTATTCTGTATGAAGGCAACGCAACGTGGTAGAGAAGCGAGACGACAGCGACTTTTAGGTAGGCAGTAGACTATAATAATAATAAATCTTTAATAGATAGATAGATAGATAGAATACTCTTTATTGTAACACCACAAATATACAGAGAAACTTAAAACTAAAACATTTTTTTTTTTCATTTTTAATTTGATATAATTAATAATTTTGTTACATTTTCGTTGTTGAATTCATAGGCTCCTGAACTAGTTAAGCACCTACTGTGTGTCAGGTGCCAATGGCTTCTCCCATATAATTATGATGATTTCTATACATTTTTAAAACATTATTTTATTATGAAAATCCCACTTGAGACTAAAATGTGAGAAGTACTTATCAAAAATTTAGTTTAAAAGATTTTTTTTATTCATCAGCCTATGACCACGATCTCGCGTGATGGTAAGCGACGATGTGGCTGTAGGTGGTGGCGGACTAAACCCAGAAGGCGGGATAAATACCTCCCTGGCTTCACTAAAAATCATGCGTCATAATGACCGCTTGGCGACACGGTTTTGTCCAGTGGGTGGTAACTAGCCACGCCTGAAGGGAGTAAAAAAACCGCACATTATTAAGTGCGTTTGGGCACCACCGCTTCAAAAAAACATTAATAAAAAACAATGTATTTTACATAACACTATGCGCTATGTGGCGCTGTGTCTGATATGTTATGAGCCATTATCACAAATTATTTTAAGTGCAAAGAAAGCTAACCAATAACCAATTACCTATAAATAGCAGATCGTTATAAAATTATAGCAAATGCTATAACTTTATATAACGTAATAGCATTGCGTCACTGAAGGTTGGAGAAAGCAGTTTGCACCGCGGTTACTCGGCTTAGGCCTAAGGATGTGTTTACAGTAAGGATTTTGTAAATATTCGGAGGTTCCCGCGCAAAAATTATTTACTTGTACCTTGAATGAGCTTCACATAATGGCAATGAGCTTTGCCGAAAATAATACGAACATCATTTAGCGAAATGTAACGTTATTAATTGCTTATCATAATATATTTTATTGAAGTTAATATTAAGTATTGCCTTTATATAAAATCTTTAGTAATAGTTTTGGTCCTGGGTCTGCGAATTGGGTAAAACTGTAATGCAGACCAGGATATGGTAAATAAATAAAAATAAATAAAATTTAGTCAAGATTCAAGATGGCTGCGCTCGAAATTAATTTTATAAGATATTGAGCATGACAACTATAGAATACAAAGTACAAAGAACGGGCGAGCGTGCCTGAAGAACGTGATGAAAATTAAGGAAGCGAAAGAGGTTTGTCAGGAGTCAGGATCGTACCAAGTGAACGGAAATGGTCTCTGCCTACCCCAACGGGAACCATGCTTGATTATAAAATTATGTATGTAAGTAACTATGGAATTTTAAAACTCGTAAAAGTTTTTCTAAGATTTTTTTTAACGCAATGAATTAAGAAGACGAGCAAGACGATCTCCTGTTGTTAAGAGATATCGCTGTCCATTAAAATCAATTCAGAGCCACCCAGTATTTAACAATGATGTGAAATTCTAGGTGCACTGCATCAACGCTTCTTACTCAAGACTCAAGAGTCATAACCTGTTAAGACTCTTCAGCCCAGTAATGTCACTAGCTACAGTGGCCTCCTACTGAAGCATACAGTGTTTGCACATCAATGCTCAGGGGGTAGAATAATTGGCACTCCTAGGTATCCTCCTAGTCGACCGGCAAAAGAAGTCTACGCCTGCCCCGGTAAAGTTTTGTAAAGCTGCGTCTCCAGCTCCTGTTTTGGTTCAACATGAGCATGACAACATCCAAAAAAAATCTCGGCGATTTCGATGAATATTGATATTATGATTCGTTGTTCACGTGCTTTACATCGGATATGGAAAGAATAAAATATTGTTGGAGCAAACAAGAAGTCAAAATCGCCGAGATATTTTTTGGATGTTGTCATGCTCATGTAAAGTTTTGTAAGATGTGCAAACTCAAGTTGTTATCAAATGCCTTTATTGAGAAAAACAAACTAACAATACTACAGCTACTACAGCAGTAAAGAACACTTTTATTAACCACAGATCGGCCACAAGCCGATCTATAGAAAATCCAAGTGCTCCAAACCACTGTCAGATGGCAGAGTGCCCAGAATGCTGGCAGCATTGCCACGTTGAATGGCAATACTTATACGTTGGGCCAAATATACCCCAGCATTTCGGTCACACGTCGCCTCGACCAAGCGCTCAGATAAATTTTGGAAAATGCGGTGAGCTCCGTTGTTATCTATCACTCACTTTCGCATTTATAAAATAAAAGTTACATTTTATATTTGAGAATAATAAAACAAGTTAAAATGACACAGATTCCAATGTATAAATAAACAAAATAACAAAACTATTATAAAGTGGTGATGTAACACACGATCTTCATTTTAAGCTAAAACTTAGCGTGGGATTTTGTCCATAAAGTAGTTTATTTAAAAATTTGGACACGTATTTTTCTTTGTAAATTTGATGACGTGAGAGATACTCTAAAGTTTGCTTGGTCGCGAATCGTGACGTCACTGGCCGAACTCTGGTACATTTTGTTGGTGCATTGGGGTAATTTCGTAAGGTTTTTAGATGAGTGAGGTATATATTATGTTAGTGTTGTGTAGTAGTTATGTCTACAAATTATTAGATATAATGTTATCTATGTTGATTTGATATTTTTGCCATGTACTAAATTATTATAGTATAAACTTTTTACAGATTTAACAATAGACGGGTTCTTAAAAATCACCGTGTGTTTTTTACTGTTTCAGGACAATTTTGTACACCCGTGGGGTAATTTCGAATAATAGTCAAATTACGACTTAATGCTGCTTAGATTTAGAGTTTAGATTATTTTTTTCGATAGAGTTTGTTAAATTTTATTCTCATGCATAAATATCATGCATTCAAGCCATAGATAACCTAAAATTTTCAATAAAAAAAAACGAAATTACCCTACATTTCTCCGAAAAACCAATTGGCACGAAAAAAATTGTAGCACACAAACGCTTCTAACCAGCAACAAAGTGATAGAAACTGGCGTCTTAATGAAAATTGCTAGCATGCAAATCCCGACGTTAGCGCCATAATAGGGTCAGATGTCTATTTTTTCGGATATCGACTTCGGACCTTATGGGTCAAACATAAAGTCCTATGTTCGGAATGATGATGAATCGGACATCCAATCTTATGGCTCTAACGTCGAGAAAAATACTTTATATTTGGAAGTTATTTGCCATTTACGGAATAGCCCTGTTTTCAAAAGTTGCCGAAGCTACCCCCTTATGATATACGTTTGCTGAGCTGTCGGCTCTATTTCATAGCAATGTTTAGTGGCCACCAACTTCATTGAAACCGCGGCCTTAACAATGAGTGATGGAGCAGAGCCAAACAACGGAACTTTCACCGGAACAACCTGCGTAACATTACAACACGGCGCACGATGCTATGCGCATGTTACACGCGCACGCGCATCAACACTATGTAACACATTTACGCAATGTATGTATACAGATTAAATAAATAAATATTTCAGGACATTTCACACAGCGCCACCTAACCCCAAGTTAAGCAATTTAGTGCTTGTGTTATGGTGGTTAGGTTATCGGATATACTAGGTAATATTTTCCTATATGCTTTTCTTTTGCAAATACATACTTATAATATATATTGAAACCACCCAGACCATAAACAAATACCTGTGGATCACACAAACATTTGTCCCATGCAACGAATAATAATAAGTCTTAGTCCCATGCGGGAATCGAACCCGCAACCTTCTGCGTTGCAGGCGGTGCAGACGGGCAAAAATATTATAATTTTTACTACGAAAAGTGTGTGTTTAGCTTGCCCTGAATAGTTAGAAAATGTGTAAATATCCTTATTATGTGCGAGAGCAGCTTGCTGCGAGCGCCGAAAAAAAAATTATAATTTTGACCATGAAATATGTACAAAATTCGTAACTCTACTTGGCCCCCAATGGGCAGGCCACATAGCACGCAGAGCGGATGGCCGATGGGATCAAATAGTGCTCGAGTGGAGACCACGGACTAGCAATCGCAGCGTAGGATGTCCCACAAGGTGGACAGACGACCTTATAAAGGTCGCCGAAAGACGCTGGATGCAGATCGCTGCCAACCGGTACGTATGGAAGTCCAAAGGGGAGGCCTATGTTCAGCAGTGGACGTCCTATGGCTGAGATGATGATGACGGATGTTAAGACTGCTGATGATTCCCATTCCTCCATCTCGCAGACGATGCGGGAGTGCCGCCGAGTTACCAAAGTTCAGCTCAATCGGTACACCCGTTTAGGCGTGATGAAGTAACAAACATGTATGAGTGTGTAGATAGATAGATAGAATACTCTTTATTGTAACACCACAAATATACAGAGAATCTTAAAACTAAAACACAATTTCGTAACAAGTATTAGTTATTAGATATTTTATATTTAGTGTTAATTCCGCTCTAAATGATGATCTATTTAGAGCGGAATTAACACCAAATAATAATAACTAATAATAATTGTTGTGATGGATTTCCGCAAAGTAACGCCTAGTTTAATTACAATTTCGTAACTTAAGTGTAACAATTGGCGGTCTTATCGCTAATAGCGATCTCATCCAGACAACCTTGAATGGAGAGAAATAATTATAATCACATGGGTTGGTGGTGAAGCTGGTAAATAAGATAAACAGAAATCATTCTTAAATATTAATAATTATAATAATACATGTGTGTGTGTGTGTATGTGGTACACATAGGAACACACACACAGTAGCTTCGTAGCTGTAAGGTTGCACTGTATGTTAAGACTCTGTTAATTTCAAATTACTTAAGAACTCACTTCGAGTTTTAAAAATATATTAGGTAGGTATTTACTTACATTCCTCAAGCTCCTCCAAGAACTTTGAGCCTATTTGATCACCTAAAAGAGCCACTTGATTTGACACTCCACTTTGTATCACTTTAGGTTTCACAGATTTTAACTTTACAGTTTTCAAATTGCCTTCATCATCTAATACTTGAATATCCGCATAATTTTCACTACTTTTCAAATTCTCACCAAGTTCTTTAATCACAGATTGGTCTGAGATCCGAAATTTTGTGTCCAGAAAATCCTCATTTATCGTATTTTCTATATCACAGTTCACTGGTAAAAAATTCGTTAGCAGTATCACATTGGCAAATAAATATATTTTGTATTGCATTGTAAAAAAAAAAACAATTATTAGTTTGAAGAGTTCATACGTACTCGCTGTTTGCGAATTAAAAATAAGTTTTTCACATAAATTTTATAAAATATGGTTGGTATATCACAATATTTGACTAACATTTAATTTAGTGTATTATAAATTATTTTCACATAGACTGATCTATTATAAAACTGAATAAAGTTAAATTAGTACCTAACAATAAACGCGTAATTAAGTTCCCGCTTAAGTAAACGTCAAAGATTGGCGGGAACGTTGTTTTTTTTTCGACAAATGGAAAGTTTGTCCGCAGTCGTTCGAGACATTCAGCCGAATGTCCAAAATCGATCTTTTAAGTTGGTGAAATGGTGTTACGTAACATTTCTTGTGATAGGTCCGGTCTTTAAATGGCCTGAGATGTATTTCGTAATTCACGGATGGAATTTTTGTTTGATGATGTGTGTAGGCCAAAGCCATTTTGTGCAGAAACATACTTTTGTGTTTTTTCGTTGTGCATCAGAATCATGTCGGTTTCATACATTTACGCCTGTTTTTACAAGCTTTTATTTACTTTCACAAGTCTGTTGTCATCTGTCTGTCTGTCTGTGTGAAATCTTGGATGTTTAATTTTATCCACTTCCCGATTTCTGATTGAGCTGAAATTTGGCATGCATGCATAAATCGGCTTTAGAAGGTGATTTATATATATTTTTTAATCGTGGTTTCATCCTCGACTCTGCTCTACTCGACCTTTTTCGAGGATAATGGCATGTTTATAATATTGGGTTATGGGTACAATATAATTTTTTTTTTCTAAATTCAAAACATGGTCCAGATGATGTCTTTTTCACCATTGACCCTTTTCCTCGAAAAAGTAAAAAAGGAGTCGAGGGCAACGACTCGACTAAAATACAGTTAAAATAATCAAGGTTACCTAATAATCATAGAAACCACAACTTTTACAAATAGTCTTTTTTTGCTTTAAACGCCTAAAAATAATTGAAGTTAAATTGCAAATGAACTTTTTCAGGCGTTTGTTTTTTAGATTCTAAGAAATTCGTATTTTACGAATTTCTGTTCTGTTTTCAAATAAGCTGAAATCGCACCACGCGGGAAAGCGCGAAATAGCGGTCGCGATTCCTGTACCATGTACAAATTAGAACATTACAAAAATTCCATCGCGCTTGCCCGCGCGTTATTTTGCTGTGTGCCATTACCTTAAGAATATTTTTATTGGAAGCAGTTTAACAATTTATTTCATCTGATTACTTAATAATCACATTTAACCAAGAGTGGTAAAACCAAAGGCCTTCCACACACTTATTTGTAAACTTTGAAAACTCCCGGCAATAAAATGATTCATCCATTTTGAAAGATGGTAAAACCAAACCTTGTATTGGGGTTATAGCAATGTTGCAAAGTAGCCTGAGATTTACGAAATTTGAACTCTAAAAGCATAAATAAACCTTTTAAATAATATAACCAATTATAATTCAGTTTTATTACAACAAAATTTTACTACTTTTATAACGCCAAAATGAATAAAGTCCTGTTCAAAACCCGTTGCCAGTAGCGACTTTTTGAAAAAAGTATTTTATGAAGTTAACTTCCTTTAGATCTACATAGATGTGCGATATGTATACCTGTACATACGTTCGCATCTTACTAATATTATAAACATGAAAGTTTGTAAGAAAGGATGTCGGGATGTCTGGATGTTTGTTACTCTTTCACGCCTAAACGGGTGGACCGATTGAGCTGAAATTTTGTATAGAGATAGCTTATACCTTGGAATAACACATAGGCTACATAAGTAATACTTAAGTACGTAATAAGTAGTACTTGGGGTAGACTTCCTTTGCAGGAGGTCGTCTAGGTGGGTACCCCAACAGTGCCAGTTATTCTACCGCCTGAGCAGTGATGTGCAAACATTACTGTGCTCCGGTAGGAGGGCACTGTAGCTAGTGAAATTACTGGGCTAAAGAGTCTTAACATCTTATGGCTCTTGAGTAAGAAGCGTTGGTGCAGTGCTCCTAGAATTTCACATCATTGTGAAATCCTAGGTAACACTGTAGGGGAGAGTGGGGGAAACGCGAACGCGGGGTAACGGCGAATTCGATAGTTCTAATATGTTAGAAAGAGATAGCCATAAATCACTTGCCGCCATTTCGACGATCACGCCACCACTAGTGTCAGTCATCAAAACGGAGAAGCGGACGCACGTACTTGTCAAGGTACGCAATTTTTAATATTTTGTATGTTTTTGATGTAATTTTTTGGTCAGTTCAAGTTGATGTAGCTTTATTTCTATCTACAATAGCAATTTAGCTTGTACATTGTGAAATAATCACATATTAACCAGCTTAATGACACTGACACAATTGGCAAAAGAAATATAACCTAATTTGTTAATTGACATTTTATTGTTTTCGATCCCGCGGGGTAAAGCCGAACACTCAATGTCGAGCAATCTCGAACGTTCGGCATTACCCCACTCCCTTTTGTTGGTTTCCCGTTCAACTTATTAACCTCCTGATTATTCACCTCCTGATGCTCACAATCATGCAGATGTAACCGCAGCATCTCAAGATCTTCTTGTTGAAGACCATGATGTCCAAGCTTCCGGTATAGTTAATTCACAAAGCGATAATGCAAGCACGCATGCAGTTTCCCTATCAGAGATCGTTGAACTGCCTATTATTTCTCCTAAAATATCAAAACGCAATATCAGGAAGAAAAATCTACTATTCTTACGAGCACACCCATAAAAGATCAGTTAGAGGAAAAGGAAAACAGAAAAAGAGCTAAAGCAGAAGAACTCAAGAAAAAAACGGAAAAATGCCAAAAAAAAGGAACTCAAATAACAAGACTGAAATGTAGTAAGAAGGAACCTATAAACAAAAAGATTGAGAAAGTATTAAAGAATTTCAACAAAATAAAAGACTTTAGCGACTATCAAAACACGAAAGTAAAAGAAAGAGAAAATGGTGAAAAGGGAACTGAAGACTACCCCCCACTGAAAACTGGATTATGTGCTACGTGTGCAAAAAATGGGCTCACGAGGATTGTACTGACAGACAGTCAACATCGTTGGGTTTTAAATGTGATCTCTGTCGTTAATAGTGTTAGTTCGTAATTACCCCACTGATGTCGGGTAAAGCCGAACACTAAGGGTTGTGTTTTTCTTTCATAATTATAGCAATTTATAAAAAAATATGAATGTTGATTAGTAAATTAGTTAGACAGATAAGTAAACTTTATAATTAAAAAAAGAAACAAACTCTGTGATCAAATTCCACTGTTTTATTTAAGTTTTCCCTTAGGTGTTCGTATTTCCCCCACTTTCCCCTACTGATTATGGGCAGCCGTTATCTCTTAAGGATACGTCACACTGAGGCGGCACGGCGGCAAAGCGAACTGGCCGCGATCCGAACGCGAACGGTCGCGAACCGAACCACGTCACACAGGACCGGTCCGCAGTTCGCGGCGGCAGGCGGGCAATGGATCAGGCGTGTTTGGTCACATTCTCAAATGGACATAAAAAACGCGGATTGTCATATTAGCAGAATGTCGCAGTTGCATTATAATATTACTGTCATAGCAGCATATTATCAAAGTAGCAATAAGATATTGTAGCAAATATTATCATTTTGGTAATAAAAATACTTCATCATCATCATCATCATCTCAGCCATTGGACGTCCACTGCTGAACATAGGCCTCCCCTTTGGACTTCCATATGTACCGGTTGGAAGCGACCTGCATCCAGCGTCTTCCGGCGACCTTTATAAGGTCGTCTGTCCACCTTGTGGGTGGACGTCCTACGCTTGTTTGCTAGTCCGTGGTCTCCACTCGAGCACTTTTCGACCCCATCGGCCATCCGCTCTGCGCGCTATGTGGCCTGCCCATTGCCACTTCAGCTTTCGTTCGTCTACGGATTTCTTCATTTCTGATTCGATCTCGTAGAGAAACCCCGAGCATAGCCCTTTCCATAGCACGCTGGGCGACTTTGAGCTTCGAGATGAGGCCATTGGTGAAGGACCATGTTTCGGTACCGTAAGTCATCACTGGTAACACACATTGATCAAAAACTTTCGTCTTGAGGCACTGAGGTATATCGGACGAAAAGACATTGCGTAGTTCATAAAAATACTTAATAAAAGTAAATACTATTGGTAGCGCAAGAAAACACATGTCAAGACTTATCAACTCTTACGTTGCGTCAAGAGTACTACCGCTGTCATTGCAAAGAGATTTGTAGCTTTTCTCAATATCATTGTGCATAAACAGAGTAGTTAACAAGCGTTTTTTTTTAAACAAGCTTTTATTATTATTACCATCTAATATAAAAGTACTTGTCAAGTTGTGAATAAAATGAGCTCAAACTCGATGGGTTTGTGCCGTTCAATAACATAGTTCCTATGGCCACCTTCGAGCTCCGTCATCAAATCAGCTCCATGTTATAATAATATTGCACTGTCATACGATTTATACAGGCACGCAATATTGCAGCTCAATCGGATATCGGGAAGTGGGTCAAATTTAACTTGCAAGATTTGATTAAGACAGACGGACAGACAGACAACAGATAGGTTAAAGTAAAAAAAAGCATGTAAAAAGGGGCGATAATAGAAAGAATACTCTTAATAATCCGCTCTTGGCGAATGTATTTGCCTCGTATGACAATGTGCGAAAATTACATTTTTCGTCGAAATGGCATTTTGCGAATGTGACCAAGTTCACCTGATCCAACAGAAAAAGCGGTTGACAGTTTACAGTGGTTTGACAGTGAATAAATTATTATTCTGACATTGAAACTTCAAAAGTTCGCGCTTCTAGATTTTTCTTAGATCATTATACCAGCCGGATACGTAACAGTTAGGCATCTCCCGCCACCAAAACAAGAAGTGCTGGGCATAAAACTAGTTTAACACTAAACGATTCGTGAGTTGTTGCTTGTGAGTTTTTGAGCTTCTTGTCGACCGTTTCGATCCTGTACGAGGATCTTCTTCAGGGAGTAGCTGCGGTTACTCGCCGGCGTCCGCGCCCCGCTCCTCGTACAGGCACGAAGCCGAAGTAAATTCAAGTTAGTATATGCTGTTTATTTCCAAAGATGAACATAAAACTAGTTGGCACAATTCAGGTTATCTTTATGTGTGTCGTTTATATTTATGTGTACTCGTGTGCGTAGTGCGTAATCATTATCACATAGCGTAGTGATATCATTATAAGTATTAGTGTGCGTTTCCTTTCCCCCTGCAGAAACTAGCAATTTTTTCACATAAAAATTAGATCTGGCTTCGTTTCCTGTTGGTTTAATTTTTCAAAGAGAACAAAAGAAAAACAATGTGAATTTGAATTTACTAAAAATGTGACAAACAGGTCGTTTGAGTAGTATACTTTTTTAACTGATGAGATGTCGCTAGATATTCATTTGCCAGCTCTTCAATTTTCGTAAGGTAGTTTCGATAACTACATATATTATGGGTCATCAGACCCTCTCTACATCATGTGGAATGAACCATAGGGTTCTCAGTCGGTGTGTCACGGCTCCATCATCAGTGCAGCTCGATAACACAAAGAAAAAACCAGATTTATTATATATTACCATTATGCTACAATTATTTAGCTAATTCTGCGTTATAACTGAGTTGTAAGATTTTTTTACATATGTAAGATAATATTAATTGAGTAGCACCTTTGATTTTCAAGCCCAGCAGCGGGAGAGAACAAGCTTAGCTTTAATTATCATAATTTTTCATTGGAAATTTCCATTAGATTCATGATTAAAATCGCACTGAAGTTGTAATAAAATACAACTCGTTCTACCGCACCGCGTGCCGTCGCGGCACGGACGGCGCCCGGTTCGCTCTGTGTGACGGCTTGTATTGACTTCCCTACAATACAGCGTCCGCGAACGCATTCCGCCGCGGAAAGCGGTCCAATTGACAAGTTGTCAGTTGTCATCAACGCGATCTGCCCGGCGCGGCAGACCGGACCGCGCCTGTTCGCGTCCGCTTTATGTGTGACGCCTCACGTACAAACTAGAACATTACAAAAATTCCGTCCCGGTTCGCGTCCGCTTTGTCCGCTCAGTGTGACGTAAGCTTTAACATCAGGAGAGCGTCTTGCTCGTCTTCTACTTCATAAAAAAAAAAAAAAAAAAAGTAATGCGGGTAAAACCGCTGGGCGCAGCTAGTTTATAATATTTGTGGGATATAGTAATTTATAATATTCGTAATTTATGTTCTACGTAAATAGGACAGCATGGATAAGATAAATAAAAAAAAACAATCAATACCTATTTAAAGTTTTATTCAACAAAAATAGAAGTAGAAAATTATCTTAAAATTTAATAAAAAACATGATAAAGTAGAAAATAATCTCACAATATTTATATATTTATTATAACAATGTTACTTATATGCGTACTCGTAATACATAAGTACAAGTACAACAGGGACAAAACCCCAAAACCAAATTACAAAAGATTAAAGAATTTTCCAAATCAGTTCAGGATTTTTTTTGCAAAGAAGTGAGAAGACGAGCAAGACGCTCTCCTGATGATAAGAGATAACGCTGCCCATAATCAGGTACATAACTAATATACTTTTTCGTATAGTCAGCTTTTTTTTGTTATCGCCGAGTAATAACTCATTACGCATAGGTACCCCCATACTCAAAATATAAAAAAAAAAACACACACACAAACGTTATATAATAATATGAGCATTATAATCAGTTTAAATATTTAGTTTTTCATAATTTACTCTTCTTAGACTTGGCCATTTTCCTGAGTTCCTTCCTGAGAATCTTGCCGCTTGGATTTTTTGGTATTTCTTCTAGGAATCGAACTCCGCCACGAAGATGTTTTGGGTTTGATAGCTGTAATAATAATATAAAACATTTTTC
This sequence comes from Hemithea aestivaria, assembly GCA_947507615.1. Classification (NCBI taxonomy): domain Eukaryota; kingdom Metazoa; phylum Arthropoda; class Insecta; order Lepidoptera; family Geometridae; genus Hemithea; species Hemithea aestivaria. The sequence goes on along the minus strand of OX382351.1, from coordinate 4,628,303 downwards.
TAATATCAAAAAATTCTGTTTTTTATGCAGATAAATAAAAAGACGAGCAAGACGCTCTCCTGATAGTATGAGATATCGCTGCTCATATTTACAGTGCCACCTAGGATTGTACAATGCTGTAAAATTCTAGGCGCACTGCATCAACGCTTCAGACTTTTTTATATTTTTTATTGGGATACCCACCTTGTCGGCAAAGGAAGTCTACCCCCGCTGATAAAATGCATTATTTTTAAATATAAGTCACATTACTGTAATTCAGTACCTATTATAATTCATTCAGATTTCGGGAGAACAATGATATTATGAATGTAATCTATGAAATTACTGGACTTACGACTCTTGAGTGAGAAGCGTTGGTGCTGTGAGCCCAGAATATTACATCAATGTGAAATTCTGGGTATCTGTAGGTATATAGGTACTGATTATGGGCAGCGTTATCTCTTACTATCATAGCCCAGTCAATGAGTGCCCAAAAAGGGTATGTGGATCGAAAAGTCGAAAGCAGAAAAACTAACTTAGTAACTTTGTTTGGACTAGTTAGGAGATAAACATACTAAAAGTCCCCACCCCTCCGAGGTGAGCCCGAGGGGGGGGAGGCCGAAGAAGGTCCCATTTTTAGGTTTTTTGCTTATATGTCAAAAACTGTGCATTGTACCATATTTTGTAGTACTACATTATTAAACCTCATAAAATTTTCTACAACTTCGGCCTTGACACTTTTTATCTATCTCCAATCGTTGTCCAGCTATGAGCTTGAGACTTTTTCATTACACTTGCTGTCGAGGGTCTGATAATGGACCAAGAGGTGCCTACGTCTCATCAATCCGAATGTAATGTGCCCAAACTCGACGGGTTTACTAATAGCCATTGAAGAGTTTCATTAGACACCTCCTGGCTCCATCATCAGATCAGCTCAGTGGTACCAGACTATTAAACTGTCATCAGATTTCTAGACATTTGCAAAGTTTCATTATGATACGACAACCAGAAGTTGGTCAAATTTTATTTTTAAGATTTTTTTACTGACTTTGTATGGAAAACTAATTTAAGCGTTTTCAAAATAGATCATGTTTGGAAGCTCATAGCTGGACAACGATTGGAGATAGATAAAAAGTGTCAAGGCCGAAGTTGTAGAAAATTTTATGAGGTTTAATAATGTAGTACTACAAAATATGGTACAATGCACAGTTTTTGACATATAAGCAAAAAACCTAAAAATGGGACCTTCTTCGGCCTCCCGAGGGGGGGCTCACCTCGGAGGGGTGGGGACTTTTAGTATGTTTATCTCCTAACTAGTCCAAACAAAGTTACTAAGTTAGTTTTTCTGCTTTCGACTTTTCGATCCACATTTCTTCTTTTACTGGACTATCAGGAGAGAGTTTTGCTCGTTTTTTCACTTATTTACATAAAAAAATGTTTCGTCTGTTTTAGTGTTTTATTGTATTATTGTTTATTAAATAGTGTGCGTGTGTATTAGTGAGTGGGATCTGTCCGTGAAGCCACTGCTGACGGTTCCAGCGGATTGACCTACATATGCTGAGCTGGCACTATTTCGCGGCAATGTAATTTAAGTAGTTTATTTTATATTTATAGTTCCATAGTTCTATTTAAACCGCGTCTCCAGCTCCTGTTTTGGTTCAAACATTCAACATAAGCATGACAACATCCAAAAATAAACTCGGGGATTTTGATGAATATTGATACTTATTATGTTTTGTTGTACGTGCTCAAGGGCGGATCCAGGATTTGGTTCTGGGGGGGCAAGGTGCAGAAAGGCAAGAATATTATAATTTTTTATTACGGAAAAAGTGTGTTTAGCTCGTTATGAACAGTTAGGAAGTTCAAATATCCTTAATAATAAGTGCGCGAGCAGCTTGCTGCGAGCACCGAGAAAAACATTATAATCTTGATCATGAAATATGTGCAAAATTCGTAACTCTACAATGCTTCTGGGGGGCCTTGGCCCCCTGCCCCCCCCCCCCCCCTAAATCCGCCTATGTACGTGCTTACCATCGGATATGGAAAGCAAAAAATATTGTAGGAACAAACAAGTCAAAATCGCCGAGATTTTTTGTGGATGTTGTCATGCTCATGTTGAATGTTTGAACCAAAACAGGCGCTGGAGATGGGGCTTTAGATATTCTGTTTACTGATGTGTTAGGAACACATAAGGAAAGGAGGGAGGGAGGGAGGAGAGGTGGGGGTTATGTATGTTTTCTTGCCGTGTATAAAGTGTTTTCTATTTCTATTTGAAGTTTTTTTAATCTTACCCTTTCCGCAACGAATGTGATCAAATCCTGCTCAGTAACATTACTCCCCGGTTGTCGGACCACGAAAGCTAAAGGTACTTCGTCAGTGCCGCGAGGTATGCCAATAACACCCACATCTTTTACCGCGTCGTGGGTTAACAATAACGCTTCTAATTCTGCTGGTGGTACCTGAGGAAAGAATTCAATAAAAAAATTTTTAACATTTTTTTTTAAGTTTCAACAAAAGGTCAATTCGTTAATTTAACAAAAAAAAAGCTTTTTAAAAACAAGCTTTTATTATTATTACCATCTAGCACAAAAGTACTCGTCAAGACGAATCAAATGAGCCCTAACTCGATGGGGTTGCGTTGTTTAATTACGAAGTTCTTATGGACAAGGGCGGATCCAGGATTTGTTTTTGGAGGGGTCCAAGGTAGTCCAAGGTGCAAATGGGCAAAAATTTTATAATTTTTACTACGAAAAGTGTGTGTTTAGCTCGCTCTGAACAGTTAGAAAATTCAGATAGCCTTAATAATAAGTGTGCGGCTAGCCCCGAGAAAAAAAATATAATCTTGACCATGAAATATGAGCCAAATTCGTAACTCCACAATGATTCTGGGGGGCCATGGCCCCCTGGCCCCCCCTCCTAAATCCGCCTATGCTTATGGCCACCTTCCAGCTCAATCTTCAGATTAGCTCCATGTCATAATAATATTGCTCGACATCCGGGAAGTAGATCAAATTTAACAAGATTTGAAAATAGACAGACAGACAACAGACAGGTGTAAATAAAAGCATGTAAAAAAGGTGTAAATAAAAGCTTACCTGATATCCCTTGTATTTAATAAGCTCTTTCAGTCTGTCTGAGATGTAAAGTAAGCCATCTTCGTCGTAATAACCCACGTCTCCTGTTTTGTAGAAACTGTAGAAAAATATATATTTTATTAATTTTAGTAGACTCTAACCGCTTTAAGATTAATTTAACAGGTTTCCATATATACGCAACGGGGCATTTCACGTGAAGCGGACAACGAAATAAGTGACATTTAAAAAACTTCTTAATAACAAGTTTTTTATTATTATTACCATCTAAAATCATAAAGTACTCGTCAAGACGAATAAAATAAGCCCAAACTCGATGGGGTTACGTCGTTTAATAACGGAGTTCTTATGGCCACCTTCCAGCTCCATCATCAGATCAGCTCGATGTCATAAAAATATTGCATCCGATTTATATAAGCATGCAAAATTTCAGCTTAATCGGACACCGGGAAGGGGGTCAAATTAAAACTCTTAAGATTTGATTACAGACAGACAGGTGAAAGTAAATAAAAGCTTGTAAAAAAGGTGAGGTCCTGGACTTCGTTCATATTGGGTATGTTTGTACTTCTAGGGGATATTAGCTTCACTTTTTTTTTTTTTATTTGAGATTTAGTTGTGAAGATCTGAGGTTCTAAAGAATTACCCAAAGTGGGTACCTTTGGAATTTTATTTTCGTATTATACAGTTTTCTACTCTATTCTGACCTACCCTTCTTCATCGAAATCATCAGTTTTGACTCCAATGTACCCTTTCATGATAATAGGCCCCCTGACACATATTTCTCCTGCTTGCCTTGGACCTAAGGGCTCTCTCGTATCTATATCTACCACCTGGAAAACAAAAGATTTTGATATAAGTAGGTAAGTTCATACATTTATGTGGCATAAAAATGATTATTCCCATCTAACCCCCTAAGAAAAGAGTAAGATTATTCTTAAATTTTCATATGTGACATTCAGAAAACAGCAGGGGGACGGATGAGAATAATTTAGTTTCATCTTTCCCTCTTTTACCGTTTGGGGGACAGATGAAACGAATTATTACCATCCGTTCCCCAAAACTGTTTTCTGAATGTCACATATAAAAATTTAACTCTACCTAAGTAGGTACGTTACCTACTACTTTCTTGACGTAAGATAAAAGTTAATTAGTCTTGACAGGTGACATCGTGTGCTACCAATGTAAATCCGTAATTTAAACTTTAAATTATAATAAAAAAAAGATACATATTTTTTGTAAGAAAATAAATTAGGTAAATTTCTGGCGTAAACGCGCCATGTAAAACTACTCTGTTCAAAACGTACCAGACAAGCAACTTAAGAACAGATTTCATCATCATCATCATCATCTCAGCCGTAGGACGTCCACTGCTGAACATAGGCCTCCCCTTTGGACTTCATATGTACCGGTTGGAAGCGACCTGCATCCAGCGTCTTCCAGCGACATTTATAAGGTCGTCTGTCCACCTTGTGGGTGGGCGTCCTACGCTGCGTCCGTGGTCTCCACTCGAGCACTTTTCGACCCCATCGGCCATCCGCTCTCCGCGCTATGTGGCGCCCATTGCCACTTCAGCTTGCTAATCCGTTGTGCTATGTCGGTAACTTTAGTTCGTCTGCGGATCTCTTCATTCCTGATTCGATCGCGTAGAGAAACCCCGAGCATAGCCCTTTCCATAGCTGCGACTTTGAGCTTTGAGCAATAAAGTGTAATCTAATTTAATACCCTACCTTTAAAGTGCACCCCTCAGTGAGAATCCCAACATTACCAGGCCTCTCTCTAGCGATCTGCAGATTGTCGACCCTGTTCCTAGTTATAATTAACGTTGATTCTGACGAGCCATAGCCTTGTAGTAACGATATTAGGTTGGGGAATCTGAAAAATTAACATTTAGGTTAAAAATAAACGAAATTTTAATAATACCTACTTTTTAAAAACAAGCCTTTATTATTATTACCATCTAGCACCAAAGTACTCGTCAAGATAAATCAATTCGATCGGGTTGCGTCGTTTAATTACGAAGTTCTTATGGTCACCTTCAAGCTCCATCAACAGATCAGCTCCATGTCATAATAATGTTGCATTGTCATCCGATTTATACATGCATGCACAACTTCAGTTTGATCGAAAACCGGGAAGTGAGTCAAATTAAACTTGCAAGATTTGATTAAAGACAGACAACAGACAGGTGAAAGTAAATAAAAGCTTATAATAAGCAATAAGCACTGCTCATCCAACCTGTATAATACACACAATATTATAACGAAAGTTTGTGAGTGTGTTTGTTACTTCTTCTCCCCTAAACGGGTGGACCGATTGAGCTGAAAATTGGTATAGAGATAGCTTAGACCCTGGAATGACACATAGGCTACAGTACTGCGGGTAAAACCACTGGGCGCAGCTAGTAAATAATAAACTTACTTGACATAGCGCACCCCAAACCGAAGGAGTACAGGTTTCTTCCTCTTAGTGGGATCACCACTCTAATTAAGCACTTCTTTGAAGAGTAACAAACGATAGGCAAGGGGTGAACACAATAGATCCCAATGGGTCGATGTGTTGCTGACTTAGTCAGCCCCCTATATATAGATAAGATAACTTAAGTAGCTCCGTAGACGAACTAAAGTCACCGACATAGATTATAATTAATGGAACTAGGCGTTACTTTGCGGAAATCCATCACAACAATTATTCCAGCGGTCGGCGAGTGAACATCTCTCTGAAGATGCCTCGTGTAGAGGTGAAACACGTGTCAGCATTGTAGGTAGTCTATTTTTGCGTAGCGTCCGGCAGCGGTTTGTCATCGTTGTCGTCGTCGTTTCGTATCCTTTGTTCTAGCTAAGTTTCGCGTAACCACATAACTAACACTAACAAATAGTTATAACCCTTAATGCATGCATATGCGGGAGGGCGGGTGGTGTACTCGGTGGTGGAATTAATACTAATTACTATTTTGGTAACGTTTGAATTCCTCGCCGTTCCTTAAAACTTAGTTAGACTCACAAATTTAGAGCGGAATTAACACATTAAATAATAACTAATAATTCACCGACATAGCCCAGCGGATTAGCAAGCTGAAGTGGCAATGGGCGCCACATAACGCGGAGAGCGGATGGCCGATGGGGTCGAAAAGTGCTCGAGTGGAGACCACGGACTAGCAAACGCAGCGTAGGACGTCAGACAAGGTGGACAGACGACCTTATGTCGGTTGCCTGCAGACGCTGGATGCAGGTCGCTTCCAACCGGTACATATGGAAGTCCAAAGGGGAGGCCTATGTTCAGCAGTGGACGTCCTATGGCTGAGATGATGATGAAGATAACTTACTTGTCATAAACTGCAGCGATAGTTTCCTTATGTAACGGTGCGGCGCCAGATACGATGAGTTTGACTGAGCTGAGATCATAGTTGGAGTTCGTTTTGCAAGCTGCGACTAACACTGGGGGGACCACTGATAGGATGTTTACCTGTAAAATAACATTAAGAGTAAGAGCGTGAATAGGTATATCGCTCACTCGCTCGCAATATTTGACAAATTTTGAAATATAAATTCATAGAATTAATTTATTGAAAATTCCTTAAGAACAGCCCTCCATAATATTATTGCACACATTTAAAAAGTGTTTCCAGTTTGATATATTTAAAAATGGCGTGAAAAGAATATTTGAAAGAATTTTTTTTTTCATTTAGACATGTGAAGAAAGAATATTGGACATATATTTTTTTCTTTGTCAGTTTAATAAATAAGTGAAATTTAAAAAATGATTTTTGAAAACAAGGTTTTATTATTATTATCAGCTAGCACTAAAGTAGGTACTCGTCAAGACAAATAAATGAGCCCAAAACTCGATGGGGTTGCGTCGTTTAATTACGGAGTTCCTATGGCCTTTTTAGGGTTCCGTAGTCAACAAGGAACCCTTATAGTTTCGCTTTGTCCGTCCGTCCGTCCGTCCGTCCGTCCGTCTGTCTGTCCGCGGCATTGCGGAGAAACTATAAGTCCTAGAAAAGTGTAATTTTGTATACAGGTAAGTAATAATAAGGGTAAGAGAACGGTGACAAAAAATAATTTTTAATTAATTAATTTAGGCTACCTCCCGTACACGTAAGATGGGGATGATTTTTTTTTTTCTGGCTGATACCATCGTGTGGGGTATCGTTGAATAGGTATTTTAAAATGAAGGACGGTTTGCTAAGAAACTTTTTCGATTTCATGTTCTGTTTGAAAGATATTCAAGTTTTAAAAAAAAAATTGAGCGTCCCCCCCCCTCTAAAATCTGAACTACTAGCTTTAAAATTCTGAAAAAAATCAGAGGTATGCTTTCAACCATGAATTTTCCAGGAAAACTATAGCGGTTAAGATAAAATTATTAGTTTCGGTAAAATCAGCAAAATAAGAATACCTAAAGCTAACCTAGCCTATAGTTTATTAATGCATAACTAGATGGCGCTAGTAGTAAAATTAGATCGCGTATAGCTATCACAAATAAATCACCATATTACAGTGTTACTTAGCTCATAATTTCTAACTTAAGTTTTTTTATTATAATTTGATATAGCATGGTCAAGGCTACTTGTGTGAATGATCCGGATATATTTTTTTTAATTTGCGGAGAATATTATGCTCAAAGAATTCCGTTTGAATGTGACAACGTTCATAATTTAGGCTTACAAAAATTACTTTGGATACTCCCTGGAAATTAACGACAAGCCTTGGATTCCCCAAAAGTTATGCAAAACGTGTGTTGAGTATCTACGTTTGTGGACAAATTAGAAAATAAATAGATTTTGGTACGAAACCGCTATAATGTGGAAAGGACTCGAGAACCATCACGATGACTTATTTTTGCTTAGTGTAAACATAAAACTATTGTTTTGATTTTATTAAAAATTAAGTATGCGGAACATAATAACTGGCTCATAATGTGTTCATTTAAAAATGGTTTACTTTGTTTTAGGCCAATGGTGGTTATATTTTTTTTTTGTAAAGTAAGAATTATTTGGACTTTTCTCAACACGTCCAAAAACTAATGCGTCACTTTCAAAGGCTCGAATGTGACATAACCATCAAGTTACACTCTCTCCACGACCACCTAGACTATATTCATGACAACCTTGGGGTACTAAGTGAAGAATTGGGCAAGCAATTCCACCCGAACTTTTGTTCGATGAAGTAACGCTATCAAGGCTTCTGGAACGCACATATGATGGCTGAATATTGTTAGAGCATTTAGAATAGCCCTTAGAATAAGAATAGCATTTAGAATAGCTCTGCCTTCAGTTTCAGCAAGAAAATCAAATAACATAAAGAGTTTTTCAACTTAAACTTAAATTAATTAGGATCATCTCTACATTGACCCACAAGGTGGACAGACGGACCTTATAAAGGTCGCCGGAAGACGCTGGATGCAGGTCGCTTCCAACCGGTACATATGGAAGTCCAAAGGGGAGGCCTATGTTCAGCAGTGGACGTCTTACGGCTGAGATGATGATGATGATCTCTACATTTATAGCGTTTTACTAGCTGACCCGCGCGCACTTCGTAGCGCGTGACAGTAAATTATTCATATATTAATGAATTTGATACAGACCATTTAATTCGATTTCCAATTCCACGGAAAAGAGGGATTCAATTCACGGGTTTTCTGCGACTTAATGGGCGTAGAATTAGTAAAGGCTGGCAAACCTTGCCAATATGTAACTACGATCGAATCACCTACTATTCAAAATGTCTATTGGACGTTTCGCCTACGTTCATAATAACTATTGGTTGAAATCAATATTGGACGATTCGCCTACGGTTAACTCAGCTACGGTCGATTGAGCTATGGTTGATTAAACTATTGGACGATTTGCCTATTTTTGACCGAACTAACGGACAGTTCACGTATTTTTAGACCACGTTTCCGGCTGTGTAGGCACCATTTATGCCAATAATTAATACAACCTGTAAAAAATAACAATAATTTAGTTTACTTATTTTTAGATAGGTACAGTTAGATAGGTTTTCTTTGAAATAAATTAGCTTTTGTATCAATTTACTTACTTTTAAAGCGAGGTATTTACTGTCTGGTGCTTCATTCAGAAATTTTTCTATTTCAAGGTCACGTTTCGTTTTCAAGACAGCTTTTATCATAGAAAAAATGCTCCATAATGTACTGGATTTTCTTGTTTTAGATAGTTCCATGAAATATGATAGTATCACGGTCTCGGAATATGTTTTTGCATTTTTTGAGAGGCGCCAATTATTGAAGGATTCGTACGCCTTTACATATTTCACTTTAGATTTTTCAGGCAAATAGCTGAACTCGGCATTCGAAACTTGTTCTTTCAACTTTTTTGGCGTAAGACAACTACCTTCATCACTGGGGTCACTCATTTCTTTGTAATTAAACAGACGGTCAGAGGATACCAAAGGGGGCACTGAGGGATTTTTTTTTTTTTTTTTTATAAATCATCAAATATATAGTAGTTTCAAAACACTTTGAAAATATTTTGGAAAAATTAAAAAAAATTACGTGTTCAAAAAAAAATTTTTTTTTATAAAATCATGGAATTTATAATAGTTTCTAAACACTGAAATTATTTAGGAAAAAATAAAAAAAATCATGTACAAAAAAATTTTTTTTTTGTTTTTTTTCGTCATCATCATTGGATCGCGGCATAATAAGCTGTCTGCACATCTACAGATAAAAATCATTCAGCTATCAAAATCAACTCGTATCTGGCGCTTCGCCGGCCGCTGCCGCGGCACGCTCGCTTCGCTCGCTCGGCTCGCGCGTTGCTTATATGTAAAACCTAACACTCCTCCTCGCTTCGCTCGTCGTCGTACCTATATTATAATGTGACTGAACTTGACCCAAAAGAATTTCGATGTCAATAGAACACCACTGACAGCGAAATATAAACAGTCTTTTTTCCCTGTAAAAATCGTGAATATTTTCGTGGAAAATCATTTTCATGAAAAATGGTCTATGGCAACCTTGGTCCTGAGCCACCCCTTTACCCATTCCCAACATAAAAAAGGGGTGTCAATAGAACACCACTGTCATCGAAAAATAATCAGTCTTTTTTCCCTGTAAAAATCGTGAATATTTTCGTGGAAAATCATTTTCATGAAAAATGGTCTATGGCAACCTTGGTCCTGAGCCGCCTCTCTACCCATTTCTAACACAAAAAAGGGGTGTCAATAGAACACCACTGACATCGAAAAATAAACAAAGTCTTTTTTCCCTGTAAAAATCGTGAATATTTTCGTGGAAAATCATTTTCATGAAAAATGGTCTATGGCAACCTTGGTCCTGAGCCGCCCCTCTACCCATTCCCAACATAAAAAAGGGGTGTCAATAGAACACCACTGACATCGAAAAATAAACTAAGTCTTTTTCCTCAGTGCCCCCTTTCGTACACTCCAACCAAACAGACTATTAGATCACAAATAGAAATTTGCAAAAGTTTACAACTTAAGTTGAAAATATTTAGTTGAATCTTTACCAAGAGGTTTAGAACCAAATGGAAAATGTGTTGTGAACACCACTGTCGCAAGAAAAATGACAACTATAAGTGCCATCTCACTTACCTCATACAAAAGAGAGAGACAAAGATGGCATTTATCGATGACGTCACAACGCATTCTCCATTTGACTGTAAACTCTAAACTTCTACATCCCGCCATTTTGTATTTTTTTATTTTTATTAAAAGAGTTGCGTTCGAAATTTGTGTGTGTGACATATTTATGAAAAACAAATTGTAATAATATTTTTTTAAAAAAAAACTCACCTACGACTTATTATTCTATAATAGTATTTTATTTAAAATATTATTGAAAAAATACAATTTATAAAGTTAAAATTCAATAAATAACATTAAAAATTATGTGCATCTCAGTTAAATAAAAATTGTACACAAATAAGTTTCAGAACACACCAACTTCTTCATAGCCAATAAAACTGTGTTCGAAATTCCCCCCCCCCCCCTAAAGCTTAAACATCCTTTATAATATGTGCGCGAGCAGTTAGCTTAATGACTCGGGGGGGGGGCGGCTTGGCCCCTTGCCCCCCCTCCCAAATCACTTTGCCTCTCTACTCTCTAGAGAGCAAAAACGGCTTTTGCTCACTGAAATCGATGACCAAAGACACTATTTTCGTGCGAGAGTGGTAAAAAATTATTTATGGCATGAAGTCCAGAATTTATCGAAAAAATGTAATTTAGTTCCGCAAAATTCCGCGGGACCTCATTCGTGAGAAGGACTCTACCACTGAGGTGTATACCTAAAATCATAGGCGGATCCAGGATTTGGTTTGGGGGGGGGGGGGGCAAGGTGCAGACGGGCAAAAATATTATAATTTTTATTACGAAAAGTGTATGTTTAGCTCGCTCTGAGCGGTTAGGAAGTTTAAACATCCATTACAATAAGTGCGCGAGCAGCTAGCTGCGAGCGCCGAAAAAAAAATTTTATTTCAGAAATATGTGCGAAATTCGTAACTCTACAATGCTTCTGGGGGTACCTTGGCCCCCTGCCCCCCCCCCCCCCCCTAAAGCTTAAACATCCTTTATAATATGTGCGCGAGCAGTTAGCTTAATGACTTCGGGGGGGGGGGCGGCTTGGCCCCTTGCCCCCCCTCCCAAATCACTTTGCCTCTCTACTCTCTAGAGAGCAAAAACGGCTTTTGCTCACTGAAATCGATGACCAAAGACACTATTTTCGTGCGAGAGTGGTGAAAAATTATTTATGGCATGAAGTCCAGAATAGGGATGTTGACTAATTTTTGGAATTGCTTTTATATGTTAGATAGACCCATTTCATACACGAATATCATATTTTTATGCAAAATTATATGATATTTCAATATAAAAATACGTAAATAAAAATGATTTTTTGAATTCTGGCTAAAACGTTCCGAACAGTCATTATTCATAACTTAAAAACTACTGAACCGATTTTGATGTAACTTATACTGTGCCCTTAGTTGGTCAATATTTAAGCCAAAAATAAAGTCAATAACTAAAATGTCTCTCTGAAAATATAAGATCCATTTTGGTTATTGACTTTTTTTGCTTAAATTTAGACCAACTTAGAGCACAGTATAAGTTGCATCAAAATCGGTTCAGTAGTTTTTAAGTTATGAATAATTAAAATATGTCGAAATCAGGAACATTGTACTTAGGAAGCGTAAGGCCAGTGGCGTGACGTCACGCGCCCTGATTGGCGTTCGCATTCGCGTAATAATAAGTAAAAATTATTGAAATTAAAATTGATTTTATTCCATTTTGGCTTGTAAATAGATCCTTAAAATGTGATTGTAGGTTTTTAAATACTGTCTTTTATGTGAAAAACATAACTTTATATGAATTTGTAACATGTGTCAACATCCCTATTTATCGAAAAAATGTAATTTAGTTCCGCAAAATTCCGCGGGACCTCATTCGTGAGAAGGACTCTACCACTGAGGTGTATACCTAAAATCATAGGCGGATCCAGGATTTGGTTTGGGGGGGGGGGGGGGGGGGGGCAAGGTGCAGACGGGCAAAAATATTATAATTTTTATTACGAAAAGTGTATGTTTAGCTCGCTCTGAGCGGTTAGGAAGTTTAAACATCCATTACAATAAGTGCGCGAGCAGCTAGCTGCGAGCGCCGAAAAAAAAATTTTATTTCAGAAATATGTGCGAAATTCGTAACTCTACAATGCTTCTGGGGGTACCTTGGCCCCCTGCCCCCCCCCCCCCCCCCTAAAGCTTAAACATCCTTTATAATATGTGCGCGAGCAGTTAGCTTAATGACTCGGGGGGGGGGCGGCTTGGCCCCTTGCCCCCCCTCCCAAATCACTTTGCCTCTCTACTCTCTAGAGAGCAAAAACGGCTTTTGCTCACTGAAATCGATGACCAAAGACACTATTTTCGTGCGAGAGTGGTGAAAAATTATTTATGGCATGAAGTCCAGAATAGGGATGTTGACTAATTTTTGGAATTGCTTTTATATGTTAGATAGACCCATTTCATACACGAATATCATATTTTTATGCAAAATTATATGATATTTCAATATAAAAATACGTAAATAAAAATGATTTTTTGAATTCTGGCTAAAACGTTCCGAACAGTCATTATTCATAACTTAAAAACTACTGAACCGATTTTGATGTAACTTATACTGTGCCCTTAGTTGGTCAATATTTAAGCCAAAAATAAAGTCAATAACTAAAATGTCTCTCTGAAAATATAAGATCCATTTTGGTTATTGACTTTTTTTGCTTAAATTTAGACCAACTTAGAGCACAGTATAAGTTGCATCAAAATCGGTTCAGTAGTTTTTAAGTTATGAATAATTAAAATATGTCGAAATCAGGAACATTGTACTTAGGAAGCGTAAGGCCAGTGGCGTGACGTCACGCGCCCTGATTGGCGTTCGCATTCGCGTAATAATAAGTAAAAATTATTGAAATTAAAATTGATTTTATTCCATTTTGGCTTGTAAATAGATCCTTAAAATGTGATTGTAGGTTTTTAAATACTGTCTTTTATGTGAAAAACATAACTTTATATGAATTTGTAACATGTGTCAACATCCCTATTTATCGAAAAAATGTAATTTAGTTCCGCAAAATTCCGCGGGACCTCATTCGTGAGAAGGACTCTACCACTGAGGTGTATACCTAAAATCATAGGCGGATCCAGGATTTGGTTTTGGGGGCAAGGTGCAGACGGGCAAAAATATTATAATTTTTATTACGAAAAGTGTATGTTTAGCTCGCTCTGAGCGGTTAGGAAGTTTAAACATCCATTACAATAAGTGCGCGAGCAGCTAGCTGCGAGCGCCGAAAAAAAAAATTTATTTCAGAAATATGTGCGAAATTCGTAACTCTACAATGCTTCTGGGGGTACCTTGGCCCCCTGCCCCCCCCCCCCCCCCTAAAGCTTAAACATCCTTTATAATATGTGCGCGAGCAGTTAGCTTAATGACTCGGGGGGGGGGGCGGCTTGGCCCCTTGCCCCCCCTCCCTAAATCCGCCTATGATTATCTATAACACAGATAAAAGGTTCTATAATAATCATTGCAAAATTTTACTAACATTATAAACGTGACAGTTTGTGTCTGGATGTATGCCTAAATGGGTGTGAACAGATTTTATGTCTGTGTGTCTCCGGATAACCAGTGATTTTTACAAAAGATCCCCCTAGATGGAGCGCCACAATCGCGTGATTTTAAGTTAAAATATCTACAGATTTTTAACAATTCATAATTTCTCATATTTAATTTCTCAATTAAATAGGTACATAATATTTAATTAATCTAACAAATAAAAAATATATAATAAATGAAGTATTCACAGTAATTATAAATCTATTATTTAGTTCCGCTAGGTTACGCGGGACTTCTTTTCTAAAACTGTTTGCAGAATAAACGATATTTCTTTTTCTTAGGACATTAGTTCCATTATTTTCCGTGGCGCTAGCTTGTATGAAAAATAATTTACTTTTACAATGAACTGTAAATGAATTTTTCTATTTATCTTCAGATGATTTTACATGTTCAGAAATTAAAAATAAGCAGCAAAAAGATATTTATTACTGATATTTACACGCATCATGCGCACATTAGATTATTTTCCGCTGGCGCTGATTCATTTGAGAAATAAGTTACATTTACTAATTTAAATGAATTCTAATTTGTTTGGCTACTATATAGCATCAAAGTACTCGTCAAGACGAATCAAATGAGCCCAAACTCGATGGGGTTTTTTCTTTTAATCACGGAGTTCCTATGGCCACCTTCCAGCTCCGTTTCGGACCCTGGTTACTATATAGTATCAAAGTACTCGTCAAGACGAATCAAATGAGCCCAAACTCGATGAGGTTTTGTCTTTTGATTACGCGGTTCCTATGACTACCTTTCTTGTTTATTAGCATTTTATATGCGAATCTTTAGATTGATATAACTCTTTTATTTATGAACCGATTTGACTAAAACCAAGACTAAGGTTCAAGTAGAGAAAACTGCAACGTATTAGTGAAAATTTTATTCAAATCGGTGGTGTTGTTTAACCACACCAGTGACACAAACTATTTACAAATTTAGCCCAAATTAAACTAAAGGTCAACCACAAGTTTACACCCATACCGATAGATGGCGTCTGTAGCGTTTTTGGCACTATTTTTTTTTTGAATTGAATTTACTTTATATTCTATTACTTTTATTTCGAATTTTTGATGTAAATTAGGGGCGATGTGTCTGATATAAATGATTATTATTTATTTTTTTATTTTATTTTACGTTTCCCTAGGAAAAATTGACAAAATGTTTTACGAATTAGATCGCGCAAGCGACTTTTTCGCGTCGTTTTGTTCATATGCGTATTTTCACAGTTCACCTTAGTAAAGGATCACAATGAATGGGGAGAAATTTCCATTCTTATTATATGTATGGATGGATATGGATATGGATTACGAAAACAACATAATATGTGTCATATCTTTTTAACTAGAGCTGGTACAGAAATTTCAGTCACAAATTTGAAATCGTCGTCAAAAATCATCCAAAATGCTGTTGTGCAGTGTATTCAATCTACTAGAACTACGGAACCCTACATTGTGCGTGGCCCGACTCGCGCTTGGCCTATTTATTTATTATAACCTTGCAGCTCTATCACCAGATCAGCTCGGGCTCATATATATTGTATTGTCATCCGACTTACACATGCACGCAAAATTTCAGCTCAATCGGAAACCGGGAAGTGGATATAATTTTAGTTGCAAGATTTAATTACAGACAGACAACAGACAGGTGAAAGTAAATAAAAGCTTGTAAAAGCTTGCTTGGTCGTGACGTCACTAGCCTCGCTCGGACACTTTTTGACGTCATTAGCGCGTCCCCACCCAAAAACTTATAAGCATTATAATATTTATTATCTGATATATAATCTACTTGATGGATCATTTTTAGTTATTATTCGTATTGTAGGCTGTGTGGCCAAATAATATGTAATTTTTTCAGGTTACCAAGATTACTAGAAGTACCTAGTACGAGGTATACATAATTATTATATACACACACATAAGTAATGGCCAATGAAATGATAAATGATTATATTGATGGTTGATAAATACCCAAGATGTAATAGTTTGTAAATAACGTAGCGTTTTTGCAGCGTTGGTGCAGTGTTCCTAGAATTTCACATCATTGTGAAATCTTAAAAAGCATTGTACTGATCATGGGCAGCGTTATCTCTTAACTTCAGGAGAGCGTCTTGCTCGTCTTTTACTTCACCGCATAAAAAAAACCCACCTTATATTTCTCAATAGTCCTCAAATACAGATCGACGTCGAACTTGGGCAAGTAGACCCCAGTTCTACCAGTGACGAGGCCGGTGAACTGTCCCACAAGCCCCATGGTGTGGTACCATGGACTGATTGCCATGGCACGCATTGTGGGGTCTGTGGAATTGGGGCTGAAAGAGTAATTTGTTACGTCTCATCTTATTGAGACTCTACCAGGGGCCCGTAGCATGCCATAAGGGATCCCGCTAAAATGTCAAGTAGAACTGTCATCCCATACATTGTACTTTTGTGAATGTATGGGATGACAGTTCTACTCTTGAAGTTTTGTCGGGATTCTATTTGGCATGCTACGGCCGCAGCGGTCTTAGCACATTGACATTTACGTAAGAGTAACAACTCTTGTGCTACTTCAAAAGTTATAGACGTTTAGTAATAGCCGTCGTAGCATATTTAGACATTGACATAAGACTAGCAAGTCCCGTTCTACTGTCAAGAGTAATTGACGTTTGTAAGAGCACAATGACATTGGGAGTAGCTACAAATTGTATGCAATGACAGCGCGAGTAGCAAGAGTAGCGTCTTGATATATTATGTTAGTTTAGTCTTGATATAATATGCCAGTTTGGTCTTGAAAGTTGGACGGGAGTTGCTAGAGTCTTATGTCAATGTCTTACTATGCGAAAGGGGCAGCATTTTTGTTCTATTGTGCATTCGATACAAATTTACAAAATTTCGTTTTGGTAGGCATTTTTCTCGCGTAAACTGTTGTCGCTTGTTTTACTCGACACTGGCAAAATGAACACTGTTGCCATTATCTTTAAAAAAATAAAAAGAAAATAAAGGGGCAGCACAATAACATTGGAAGTAGTTAAAAATTGTATGCAATGATGTGAGAGTAGCAAAAGTAACGTCCGTAAGTAAGACAAGAGTTGCTACTCTTACGTCAATGTCATACTATGCTAAAGCCGCTGAGCTGTTGGGTATCGCACATTGGTAGCATATGACGCCACCTGTCAAGACTAATCAACTCATTGCGTCACCGCAATGACAAGAAAGAGTAGTCTGCAGGGCTATTCACTTATCGGTTAGGGAACCGAACCGAACAGCGAATTGTCAAAAATGTATGAAATGACATGACATGTCAAGTTGTATCTACGTAATATGTAATTTCATACATTTTTGACAATTCGGTATTCGGTTCGGTTCTTTCACGGATAAGTGAATAACCCTGCAGATGAGTGATGTTTATTAAGAGGTTATTCTTACTACGCCCACTGTTATTGCAGAGATTTGCAGTTTTTCCCAATGTAATTATTGTGCTCTTACAGAGAGTCCAATAAATGTAGGAGATACTTACATAGCACAACAAGAAATAACATTACAGTGCGTCAACATAACTCCTTTAGGCAAACCAGTAGTTCCAGACGAATATATAATAAACAACGTGTCTGTCTGTCCATTTACTGGCACCGCTTCAAAATCCTTATAATCAACGTTTTGCACGTTAATTGCTAAATCGTTATAGCTAATAACATTAGCTGCTTTTTCGTTGCCGAATAATATGATGTTTTTGATAAATTTTAGCGTTCTGAGCGTGTTCTCGTGCATTTTGTAAGTGTACGGCGAGCAGATGACGTATTTTGGTTTCGATATATTCAAAACGTGGATTAATTCCCCTGAAAATGCAAGAAATTATTTAAAATTAAATTAAGTACATTTTTGTAAGAGAGTGTTTTCAGATGCTTTATTTAACTTCTTAGATGAGGAGAAAGCATTTGATTTTGTAACCTACAATGTAGTCCTAAAATACAACACCTTAACAGGAAATCGGCTAGATATAACTTTCAATATAAGTATATTAAATCCTTGAAGAATTTATGGAACAAAATGCTGTATGATATAGTTAATTTATTAAAACAGAACGCGACAGCATCGAGGTGTAAGACAAGGAGCCACGATCTCTCCGGTTTTTAATAATTTATGTTTGACACGGCTTTTGAATTTATTATAACATATTAATTAGATCGTCGATTATGAATGTACCGTCTGTAGCCCCGTTATCTTTTTAGGGATTTAGTATGAAAACGTCCAATAATGATTTTAGTTTCCTGGAAAATCTATTTGAATAAGTTAACCCTTTACCTTTCACATATCCAGTGCTAATAGCAGTCAAAGCAGCACCGGTAGACGTAACTCCTACGACAGCGCTGAGGTATTCCTGTCTATTCTCAGATAGAATGCCCACCACGTCTCCCTTTTTAACTCCCAATCTTGCGAGAGAGAGGCCAAAGTTGACCGCCTGTTGGAGCATCTCGCCGTATGTTATGGTTTCGTGAGTGGCTCCATTTATCTGAAAATTATATTCTTTTTTTTTACATAGAATAGGACTGCATTTGACCACAGTCTCACTTGTTAGTAAGTGAAGACGTGGTCGAAGCTGTTACACACAGGCCTAGCAAATACTTATTAACCCTCGACTTGAAGACAGTCAAGTTGAAATTTACGTGAACACAGGTAGGGAGTTCCAAATCTTCGCCGTCAGGATTATGAAGGCTGAAGCAAATCGCTTCGACATCACAATTCACAATGAACAAGGCTATGGTCGAGAGTCGAGACTACTAAGAATCGGCGAGCGTGTATGAAGATTGTGTTGAAAGTTGAGGAAGCGAAAGAGGTTTGACAGGATCGTACCAAGTGTAGGAATATAGTTTCTGCCTTTTTTTTTTAATAAAGGGAAATGTGTTAATGCGTGAAGGAATCCCTTGGTCCAAATCTCAGCGTGGCAATTTCGCCTAGACGCTACCGTGTTTCGGAAGGCACGTAAAACTGTGGGTCCTGGCTGTTTCCTATAAGATATGTAGGAGGTCACTCATTGTCATAAAAAAATACATTGGCAATGTTATTAATGCCAGCTTTATCTGATGATAACATATCATTCTTTAGTTTTTAATATTATACTACTTGTGTACCTAATTCATATTATACCTACTTAGAGATATTATGCTTGTTTGATAACGTATTACGTGATATGGGGGTCAAATTCCAAATACCTTCGTAACAAGATGGGAATTTAAACATTTTTTAACTACTTTATATCTTAATATTTGTTTTTATTTTTGTCAATAATTAACAAGATGAGCATATCAGTTGCCATTAAGATTGCTGAGAGCACGGTGCTCACAGTGTTTTGATTTTTGATAATATAAATACAAAATTTTATCACACTTTACTGTGCCTGTCACCCCTTTTTTGTGACCCAGGAAAAATGCGTTACGTTACGCATCATCATCCCACGACGTAACGCATTTTAAAAACAAGTGAATTAAATTAAAAATTTCAAAAACCCCCAACGCAATACGTAATTCCTCATTTTGTGGTGGCGGCCATCTTGGATTTTAAATTTTATATAGTGGATTGTATTTTACTAGTTAAGCCCTTTCATTTAATACCCATATTGAGGGGGTCGCGGAAGAAAAAAGTAATCCGCCATTTTGTAGCGGCTGCCATCTTGAACCGATTTCCACCAAACATGGCTAAGAACACTCTCGACTAACCCTACTTTCAAAAAAAAAACTAAATCAAAATCCGTTCATCCGTTCGGGAGCTACGGTGCCACAGACAGACACACACACAGACAGACAGACAGACAGACGGACAGACAGACGAAGCAGGTGATTTTATTGTACTTACATTAGCGATATTATCCTTGTACTGCCAGAATTTATCCAACACGTATGTAGTGAAGTTCAGATGTCCTGGGAGCTTTAATTCTCCCTTCGAATACAGGTACTTCGGGTTTTTCAACATTCTGTTCTAAACTGAAATAAATTCAGTATATTAAGTAATATTTATTTAAAGCCAGATTGGCAAACCGAGTCTCGCTTTAATTCCCTCTACGTCGATCCTACAGTTTTTGCCACGCTTCTATTCTTTACGTCGACTGCTAAAAAATTGTTGCACTTGTTTGATTGTAGCACGAGACTTAGAATAAAAAAAAAACGGCCAGTGCAAGTCGGACTTGCCCATGAAGGGTTCCGTAGCAGCAAGTTACATAATATAAAAGTTCTGATATCGTTCAAACCAATTTTCGGTGGAAGTTTGCATGGTAATGTACATCATATATTATTTTTACATTTATCATTAGAAGTTACAGAGTGGGGGGGGGGGGGGGGTAGGGGGGGCACATTTTTCCACATGGTGTGATAATTTTGATGCGGTTTACCAAATACATCTACTCATAGGCGGATTTAGGGGAGGGGGGGGCAAGGCCCCCCCAGAAGCATTGTAGAATTACGAATTTTGCACATATTTCATGGTCAAGATTATAGTTTTTTTCTCGGCGCTCGCAGCAAGCTGCTCGCGCACTTATTATTAAGGATATTTGAACTATCTGACTGTTCATAGGGAGCTAAACACACACTTTTCGTAGTAAAAGTTATGATATTTTTGCCCGTCTGCACCTTGCCCCCCCCCCAGGACCAAATCCTGGATCCGCCTATGCATCTACTTACCAAGTTTCAACAGTATAGTTCTTATAGTTTCGGAAAAAAGTGGCTGTGATATACGGACGGACGGACAGACATGGCGAATCTATAAGGGTTCCGTTTTTTGCCATTTGGCTACGAAACCCTAAAAGTTGACCACCGGTTTTTTAAGACAATAAATAACACTTAATTATATAGAATAAGTAGTATCTATTTCGTTACGTATTAAGCAGAATTGATATATTTTATAGGTATCTTCATCTACATAATATATATCTATAGGTAGGTACATCTGTAAATTAGGCCCAACAACTGTAAGTTATTAAAACCCTCGTAGAAAAGGTGTGAAATACTTAGTTAGATACTTGTTACAGAATGTGAATTCTGCTACTGAGTATATTGCTAAGCACGTTCATAATATACTACCTCCTAATAATAACTTTTTACCTACTATTCTACTAATATTACAAATTCGAAAGTATGGATGTGTGTTTGTTACCGCTTCACGCTTAGACTGCCCGCACACATGCAATAATATTGTCAATACCTCCGATATTGACAATATTATTGCTTGTGTGCGGGCAGCCTTAGAAATTGGCCCCAAAATTGCATCGGCGATTCGTAGCGTTCATTAGTACCCAGTAGTAAAATGTGACGTCAGATGGGTTTCGTCCATAACAAGTTACTTACTGTTAACACAATTATGTAAACAAACGAAGTAGGTAAACACTATGATAACGGCGCGTGCGACTCGACTCAACGATCGCGGAAACTGTACTGATTACTGATATTATGTAATTTACGCACTCCTAGTAGATATGTAGCTAATATCACAGCTTAGTACATAATGTACCGTGTGTTATAAAGTGAGACTATCATCGTATTCGTCATATTCACTAAAACTAGATTCAGGAATGAAGTGCCATAGGCGGATTTAGGGGGGAATCATTGTAGAGTTCATTGTAGAAAATCATTGTAGAGTTACGAATTTCGCACATAATATTTCATGTCAAGATTATAATTTTTATCTCGGCACTTATTATTAAGGATATTTGATTTTTCTAACTGTTCAGAGCGAGCTAAATACACACTTTTCGTAGTAAAAAATATAATATTTTTGCCCGGCCCGTCAGCACCTTGCCCCTCTCAGAAAAAAATCCTGGATCCGCCCTTGCTCAGTGCCCTGAATAAGCATGCTATGTTATGGAACCCACATGAAAGTACATATGCCCTTCTGCTCGAAAAAGTTCAGAAAGCATTTTTGCGTTACTTGTACAAGCGAGTAAATGGATATTACCCCTATCTCTACCCTACAAAATTTCTTCTGGGGTCTTTAGGGTATAACTCTTTGAAGGTCAGGCGAGAGAGAAATCAACTGATCACCATGTGTAAAATTCTTCGTGGTAAAATCGATGCCCCGGATCTGCATCAGAAGTTGTGCACACTCTATGTCCCGAACAACTATCTCCGTAATAGAAGGCACAGACTGTTTGCGGTGCCGTCAGCTCGAACTGTAGCTAGGGCTAACTCGCCAATACCGCGCTCGCTCTCTTCTCTTAACACCCTCTTATGTGCCACTCCTAGTTTTGATATATTTGCTGATGAATGGATGAACATATTGGCGGAGTGTTTACGTTTTTGTGAAGCGAAAGATCTGTAAAAAGATAATGTGAAAAGATTTCTCTCGAATTAAATCTTCATTATACAATATTATAGGCACATTCGCTATTATATTATATAATATGATATATAATAGTATAGATTTTAGTTTAATTATTGTATTTGTTCTTTTATTAGTTTTATTATTGCAATGTGTAATAAGTCTTTATTATGTGAATGTAATAATTATAATGCTTTGAATTGTAATCATTTTAATTGGTATTATAGGTACCGTTTTGATTAAATAAATAAATAAATAAATAAATAAATGAGTGCTTAGTAACTTACTTCCAATTATAATGTTATGGTTAGTAAATTAGTACACCTACCTTTTTTATGAACGAAAAAAATAGCAACATAAGATAGAAACTGTGTAGGTATACCCAGTGGCGTAGCTAGGTAACCAAGGGCCCTGGGGCAAATTAAAAAATGGGACCCCACTGCCAAGGGCAGATCCAGGATTTTGTTCTTGGGGGAGGCAAGGTCCAGACGCGACGGTCAAAACAACAATCACCTTGTTTTTGAAAACGATCATCGGCAATTTTTTAAAAAAAACTAAGATATTTTTGCACATTTCAACGTCGAGGTTACCTATAGTCTAACAATAAATATAATTTAGAGTGTTTAAAATAGAAAATATATTTCTGACAAAAATGTGTGGGTTAAGGTCGATATCAAAATCCTTATAATTGCACGAGCCACTAGCTGCGCCGAGAAAATTTTATATTTCCGAGTACGAAAGATGTGCAATAAGCTTGTTCTGAGCGATGAAAAAATTACATAATATCCTTATTATAATTTCGCGAGCAGCTAGCTGCGAGCGCCGAGAAAATTTTATATTTCACACTACAAAAGATGTACAATTAGCTCGTTTTGAGTGGTGAAAAATAACATAATTTCCCTATTATAATTACACGAGCAGCGAGCTGTGAGCGCTGAGAAAATTTTATATTTCAGACTATACAAGATGTGCAATTAGCTCGTTCTAAGTGGTGAAAATATGACATAATATCCCTATTATAATTGCGCGAGCAGCTAGCTGCGAGCGCCAAGAAAATTTTATATTTCAGACTACAAAAGATGTGCAATTAGCTCGTTGTGAGTAGTGAAAAAATTACATAATATCCTTTTTATAATTGCGCGAGCAGCGAGCCGCGAGCACTGAGAAAATGTTTTAGACTATTTTTGTTCGGACGATATATCGTAAACGAAAGTGATTATGGTAGGAAACGTGCGAAAAATCGGCCAAACTTCGTTTTCGGAACGTGTTATTGTAGACCTCCCGTTCGATCGAGATTTCTGGTAAGGATTCGAGGGCCCCCTGAGCTTGAGGGCCCCGGGGCACTGCCCCGCCTAGCCCCTGGGTAGCTACGCCACTGATATACCTAATATGTATAATGTTATAAAACAAAAATCCGTATTGGCTGTATCTCATGTTAAAATATGTTTAAACTTCGTTAATTAAGAGCTGTGGATTTTGTAAATAAATAAATCTTCCTGCCCTTATCCCACACTAGGCAGGGTCGGCATAACACGTTTTTCTCTTCCATTCTACTCTATCATCCTTCATATCTGCATCCACTCCCCTAGCACGCATATCCTCTTCATCCAAATCTTTTTCGGGCGCCCCCTTCTCTGATTTCCTCGCTCGCTATATTCATGGACTTTTTGGTAACATGATTTCCATCGCTCCGCATAATATTAAACTTTAATCCTCCATATTCTTTTTTTTTACGATAAGTAACAGAGAGTAAGTTATCGCTTTTAGCGACAAAACGAAACTTCGTCCATTACAACCGCTTATCGTAGCCATACTATATTTTTATCTATATATTATTACACCCCACGCTGTAGTCGGTAAGTACGTAGGTAAACAATGTACCTGCCTTACACTACAGATGTAAATACACCGATTTAAAACGTTATATTCCAAATCTTGTGGTATAATACTCCAAATACACCATTTCAAACAGTTTAAAACTCTCCTACAAAAATAAAAAAATAAATTATTCTTTGTTATTTTGAGCAATTATTGAGTTAATACCTACTACGTTAGCATTACCGCCAAAGCCGCACGCGCGCCGCGGGTTTATGTCACCAAAGTAAAAAAATCCTATACCCCTGCAATAAGTAGGTAAGTAACCCTACCTAAAGTAAAAATATTATACATCATTAATAAAAAAGAAGCAAAACTAATATAGTAAATCACTCTCAAAACAACAATAGCAAAATATAGAATATCAATAGAAAGTATTTCCTACAATATTGTCGAGATACCTACAACTGATGACGATATCGTGACGAGGCAAGAGTGTGAGTTTGGTTATACCTATTTATTATGTGGTTATCAATAATTATAATCAATAAAGTTTTTAATTCTTATAGTTTTTTATTACCAACACAGAGCTTTCACCGCATCAATGTAGTTTTTATAACTAATTCCTATCTCTCCACTTGGTCGGACGGACCAAACTAACTGAACTAAGTAGGTACCTATATTTAATATCAGTAAGTACTCAATCTCAATGCGACGTTGCCAGCTTTCAACTCTACATACGTAAACGCCAATGCAGGCGGCGCGCGGCCATCAGACGAGACGATGCGCTAGAAAGAGACGACGCTCTAACTCAAAGGTGCCGTAGATTGCGAGTGTGTCTGTAATGAGACGTTGCCGTATTGTGCAACGCCCGCACTGCTCTTTATGTATGTGTGTGAGTGTACGTAGTATAGGTAGATTGCGAGTGTGTATGTAATGCGACGTTGCCGTATTGTGCGAGCCCGCACTGCTCTTTATGTATGTGTGTGAGTGTACGTAGTATAGGTAGATTGCGAATGTGTGAATTTGGTTAGATTGGTTAAGTTACAAACCGAATTAAATTATAACAAGCTTTTATTTGACTGACAACAGACAGGTGAATGGTCTGTTGTCTGTCTATCTGTAATCAAATCTTAAACGTTTGTGTGTGTGCGTGTAGCTTAGGTGAGTGCGTGAATATTATTATTACGTTTACCGGGGTAGACTTCCTTTGCAGGAGGTCGACTAAGTGGGTACCCCGACAGTGCCGGTTATTTTACCGCCTGAGCAGTAATGTGCAAACATTACTGTGCTTCGGTAGAAGGGCACTGTAGCTAGTGAAATTACTGGGCTGAGGAGTCTTATCATCTCATGACTCTCAAGTAAGAAGCGTTGGCGCAGTGCATCCAGAATCGTACCTTTGTAAAATACTGAGTAGCACTGTACTAATAATGGGCAGCGTTATCTCTTACCAACAGGAGAGCGTCTTGCTCGTCTTCTTACTTCGTAGTATAAAATTCTTTTTTTATTGTTAGAAATCGAACTAAATTATAACAAGCTTTTATTTGACAAACAACATACAGGTGAAAGGTCTGTTGTCTATCTATTTGTAATCATATCTTTTACGTATGTGTGTGTAGTTGAGGTGAGAGTGTGTGAATATTATTATTATTTTATTGTTAGTTAGAAATTGAATTAAATTATTACAAGCTTTTTTTTGAGTTACGAATTTTGCATATTTCTTTTAAGAATATTTGAAGTTTTTAACCGTTCAGAGCGAGCAAAACTCACTTTTAACATTATAATATTTTTACACCTTCTCCCCCAGGGCCCAATCCTGGATCCGCCCTAGTCGTGCGACGTTGCCGTATTGTGCGGCGCCTGCACTGCTCTTTATGTATGTGTGTGAGTGTACGTAGTATAGGTAGATTGCGAGTGTGTATGTAATGCGACGTTGCCGTATTGTGCGGCGCCTGCACTGCTCTTTATGTATGTGTGTGAGTGTACGTAGTATAGGTAGATTGCGAATGTGTGAATTTGGTTAGATTGGTTAAGTTACAAACCGAATTAAATTATATAACAAGCTTTCATTTGACTGACAACAGACAGGTGAATGAAGCGTTGGCGCAGTGCACCCAGAATCGTACCTTTGTAAAATACTGAGTAGCACTGTACTAATAATGGGCAGCGTTATCTCTTACCATCAGGAGAGCGTCTTGCTCGTCTTCTTACTTCGTAGTATAAAATTCTTTTTTTATTGTTAGAAATCGAACTAAATTATAACAAGCTTTTATTTGACAAACAACAGACAGGTGAAAGGTCTGTTGTCTATCTATTTGTAATCATATCTTTTAAGTATGTGTGTGTAGTTGAGGTGAGAGTGTGTGAATATTATTATTATTTTATTGTTAGTTAGAAATTGAATTAAATTATTACAAGCTTTTTTTGAGTTAAGAATTTTGCATATTTCTTTTAAGAATATTTGAAGTTTTTAACCGTTCAGAGCGAGCAAAACTCACTTTTAACATTATAATATTTTTACACCTTCCCCCCCAGGGCCCAATCCTGGATCCGCCCTAGTCATGCGACGTTGCCGTATTGTGCGGCGCCTGCACTGCTCTTTATGTATGTGTGTGAGTGTACGTAGTATAGGTAGATTGCGAATGTGTGAATTTGGTTAGATTGATTAAGTTACAAACCGAATTAAATTATAACAAGCTTTTATTTGACTGACAACAGACAGGTGAATGAAGCGTTGGCGCAGTGCACCCAGAATCGTACCTTTGTAAAATACTGAGTAGCACTGTACTAATAATGGGCAGCGTTATCTCTTACCATCAGGAGAGCGTCTTGCTCGTCTTCTTACTTCGTAGTATAAAATTATTTTTTTATTGTTAGTTAGAAATCGAACTAAATTATAACAAACTTTTATTTGACAAACAACAGACAGGTGAAAGGTCTGTTGTCTATCTATTTGTAATCATATCTTTTACGTATGTGTGTGTAGTTGAGGTGAGAGTGTGTGAATATTATTATTATTTTATTGTTAGTTAGAAATTGACTTAAATTATTACAAGCTTTTTTTTGAGTTACGAATTTTGCATATTTCTTTTAAGAATATTTGAAGTTTTTAACCGTTCAGAGCGAGCAAAACTCACTTTTAACATTATAATATTTTTACACCTTCTCCCCCAGGGCCCAATCCTGGATCCGCCCTAGTCGTGCGACGTTGCCGTATTGTGCGGCGCCTGCACTGCTCTTTATGTATGTGTGTGAGTGTACGTAGTATAGGTAGATTGCGAGTGTGTATGTAATGCGACGTTGCCGTATTGTGCGGCGCCTGCACTGCTCTTTATGTATGTGTGTGAGTGTACGTAGTATAGGTAGATTGCGAATGTGTGAATTTGGTTAGATTGGTTAAGTTACAAACCGAATTAAATTATATAACAAGCTTTCATTTGACTGACAACAGACAGGTGAATGAAGCGTTGGCGCAGTGCACCCAGAATCGTACCTTTGTAAAATACTGAGTAGCACTGTACTAATAATGGGCAGCGTTATCTCTTACCATCAGGAGAGCGTCTTGCTCGTCTTCTTACTTCGTAGTATAAAATTCTTTTTTTATTGTTAGAAATCGAACTAAATTATAACAAGCTTTTATTTGACAAACAACAGACAGGTGAAAGGTCTGTTGTCTATCTATTTGTAATCATATCTTTTAAGTATGTGTGTGTAGTTGAGGTGAGAGTGTGTGAATATTATTATTATTTTATTGTTAGTTAGAAATTGAATTAAATTATTACAAGCTTTTTTTGAGTTAAGAATTTTGCATATTTCTTTTAAGAATATTTGAAGTTTTTAACCGTTCAGAGCGAGCAAAACTCACTTTTAACATTATAATATTTTTACACCTTCCCCCCCAGGGCCCAATCCTGGATCCGCCCTAGTCATGCGACGTTGCCGTATTGTGCGGCGCCTGCACTGCTCTTTATGTATGTGTGTGAGTGTACGTAGTATAGGTAGATTGCGAATGTGTGAATTTGGTTAGATTGATTAAGTTACAAACCGAATTAAATTATAACAAGCTTTTATTTGACTGACAACAGACAGGTGAATGAAGCGTTGGCGCAGTGCACCCAGAATCGTACCTTTGTAAAATACTGAGTAGCACTGTACTAATAATGGGCAGCGTTATCTCTTACCATCAGGAGAGCGTCTTGCTCGTCTTCTTACTTCGTAGTATAAAATTATTTTTTTATTGTTAGTTAGAAATCGAACTAAATTATAACAAACTTTTATTTGACAAACAACAGACAGGTGAAAGGTCTGTTGTCTATCTATTTGTAATCATATCTTTTACGTATGTGTGTGTAGTTGAGGTGAGAGTGTGTGAATATTATTATTATTTTATTGTTAGTTAGAAATTGACTTAAATTATTACAAGCTTTTTTTTGAGTTACGAATTTTGCATATTTCTTTTAAGAATATTTGAAGTTTTTAACCGTTCAGAGCGAGCAAAACTCACTTTTAACATTATAATATTTTTACACCTTCCCCCCCAGGGCCCAATCCTGGATCCGCCCTAGTCGTGCGACGTTGCCGTATTGTGCGGCGCCTGCACTGCTCTTTATGTATGTGTGTGAGTGTACGTAGTATAGGTAGATTGCGAGTGTGTATGTAATGCGACGTTGCCGTATTGTGCGGCGCCTGCACTGCTCTTTATGTATGTGTGTGAGTATACGTAGTATAGGTAGATTGCGAATGTGTGAATTTGGTTAGATTGGTTAAGTTACAAACCGAATTAAATTATAACAAGCTTTCATTTGACTGACAACAGACAGGTGAATGAAGCGTTGGCGCAGTGCACCCAGAATCGTACCTTTGTAAAATACTGAGTAGCACTGTACTAATAATGGGCAGCGTTATCTCTTACCATCAGGAGAGCGTCTTGCTCGTCTTCTTACTTCGTAGTATAAAATTCTTTTTTTATTGTTAGAAATCGAACTAAATTATAACAAGCTTTTATTTGACAAACAACAGACAGGTGAAAGGTCTGTTGTCTATCTATTTGTAATCATATCTTTTAAGTATGTGTGTGTAGTTGAGGTGAGAGTGTGTGAATATTATTATTATTTTATTGTTAGTTAGAAATTGAATTAAATTATTACAAGCTTTTTTTTGAGTTAAGAATTTTGCATATTTCTTTTAGGAATATTTGAAGTTTTTAACCGTTCAGAGCGAGCAAAACTCACTTTTAACATTATAATATTTTTACACCTTCCCCCCCAGGGCCCAATCCTGGATCCGCCCTAGTCGTGCGACGTTGCCGTATTGTGCGGCGCCTGCACTGCTCTTTATGTATGTGTGTGAGTGTACGTAGTATAGGTAGATTGCGAGTGTGTGAATTTGGTAGATTGGTTAAGTTAAAAACCGAATTAAATTATAACAAGCTTTTATTTGACTGACAACAGACAGGTGAATGAAGCGTTGGCGCAGTGCACCCAGAATCGTACCTTTGTAAAATACTGAGTAGCACTGTACTAATAATGGGCAGCGATATCTCTTACCATCAGGAGAGCGTCTTGCTCGTCTTCTTACTTCGTAGTATAAAATTCTTTTTTTATTGTTAGAAATCGAACTAAATTATAACAAGCTTTTATTTGACAAACAACAGACAGGTAAAAGGTCTGTTGTCTATCTATTTGTAATCATATCTTTTACGTATGTGTGTGTAGTTGAGGTGAGAGTGTGTGAATATTATTATTATTTTATTGTAAGTTAGAAATTGAATTAAATTATTACAAGCTTTTTTTGAGTTACGAATTTTGCATATTTCTTTTAAGAATATTTGAAGTTTTTAACCGTTCAGAGCGAGCAAAACTCACTTTTAACATTATAATATTTTTACACCTTCCCCCAGGGCCCAATCCTGGATCCGCCCTAGTCGTGCGACGTTGCCGTATTGTGCGGCGCCTGCACTGCTCTTCATATATGTGTGTGAGTTTACGTAGTATAGGTAGATTGCGAGTGTGTATGTAATGCGACGTTGCCGTTTTGTGCGGGCCCGCACTGCTCTTTATGTATGTGTGTGAGTGTACGTAGTATAGGTAGATTGCGAATGTGTGAATTTGGTTAGATTGATTAAGTTACAAACCGAATCAAATTATAACAAGCTTTTATTTGACTGACAACAGACAGGTGAATGAAGCGTTGGCGCAGTGCACCCAGAATCGTTCCTTTGTAAAATACTGAGTAGCACTGTACTAATAATGGGCATCGTTATCTCTTACCATCAGGAGAGCGTCTTGCTCGTCTTCTAACTTCGTAGTATAAAATTCTTTTTTTATTGTTAGTTAGAAATCGAACTAAATTATAACAAGCTTTTATTTGACAAACAACAGACAGGTGAAAGGTCTGTTGTCTATCTATTTGTAATCATATCTTTTACGTATGTGTGTGTAGTTGAGGTGAGAGTGTGTGAATATTATTATTATTTTATTGTTAGTTAGAAATTGACTTAAATTATTACAAGCTTTTTTTTGAGTTACGAATTTTGCATATTTCTTTTAAGAATATTTGAAGTTTTTAACCGTTCAGAGCGAGCAAAACTCACTTTTAACATTATAATATTTTTACACCTTCTCCCCCAGGGCCCAATCCTGGATCCGCCCTAGTCATGCGACGTTGCCGTATTGTGCGGCGCCTGCACTTGCTCTTTATGTATGTGTGTGAGTGTACGTAGTATAGGTAGATTGCGAGTGTGTATGTAATGCGACGTTGCCGTATTGTGCGGCGCCTGCACTGCTCTTTATGTATGTGTGTGAGTGTACGTAGTATAGGTAGATTGCGAATGTGTGAATTTGGTTAGATTGGTTAAGTTACAAACCGAATTAAATTATAACAAGCTTTCATTTGACTGACAACAGACAGGTGAATGAAGCGTTGGCGCAGTGCACCCAGAATCGTACCTTTGTAAAATACTGAGTAGCACTGTACTAATAATGGGCAGCGTTATCTCTTACCATCAGGAGAGCGTCTTGCTCGTCTTCTTACTTCGTAGTATAAAATTCTTTTTTTATTGTTAGAAATCGAACTAAATTATAACAAGCTTTTATTTGACAAACAACAGACAGGTGAAAGGTCTGTTGTCTATCTATTTGTAATCATATCTTTTACGTATGTGTGTGTAGTTGAGGTGAGAGTGTGTGAATATTATTATTAGTTCATTGTTAGTTAGAAATTGAATTAAATTATTACAAGCTTTTTTTGAGTTACGAATTTTACATATTTCTTTTAAGAATATTTGAAGTTTTTAACCGTTCAGAGCGAGAAAAACTCACTTTTAACATTATAATATTTTTGCACCTTCCCCCCCAGGGCCCAATCCTGGATCCGCCATAGTCGTGCGACGTTGCCGTATTGTGCGGCGCCTGCACTGCTCTTTATGTATGTGTGTGAGTGTACGTAGTATAGGTAGATTGCGAGTGTATATGTAATGCGACGTTGCCGTATTGTGCGGCGCCTGCACTGCTCTTTATGTATGTGTGTGAGTGTACGTAGTATAGGTAGATTGCGAGTGTGTATGTAATGCGACGTTGCCGTATTGTGCGGGCCCGCACTGCTCTTTATGTATGTGTGTGAGTGTACGTAGTATAGGTAGATTGCGAATGTGTGAATTTGGTAGATTGGTTAAGTTAAAAACCGAATTAAATTATAACAAGCTTTTATTTGACTGACAACAGACAGGTGAATGAAGCGTTGGCGCAGTGCACCCAGAATCGTACCTTTGTAAAATACTGAGTAGCACTGTACTAATAATGGGCAGCGTTATCTCTTACCATCAGGAGAGCGTCTTGCTCGTCTTCTTACTTCGTAGTATAAAATTCTTTTTTATTGTTAGAAATCGAACTAAATTATAACAAGCTTTTATTTGACAAACAACAGACAGGTGAAAGGTCTGTTGTCTATCTATTTGTAATCATATTATCTTTTACGTATGTGTGTGTAGTTGAGGTGAGAGTGTGTGAATATTATTTTATTGTTAGTTAGAAATTGAATTAAATTATTACAAGCTTTTTTTGAGTTACGAATTTTGCATATTTCTTTTAAGAATATTTGAAGTTTTTAACCGTTCAGAGCGAGTAAAACTCACTTTTAACATTATAATATTTTTGCACCTTCCCCCCCAGGGCCCAATCCTGGATCCGCCCTAGTCGTGCGACGTTGCCGTATTGTGCGGCGCCTGCACTGCTCTTTATGTATGTGTTGAGTGTACGTAGAGTGTGTATGTAATGCGACGTTGCCGTATTGTGCGGCGCCTGCACTGCTCTTTATGTATGTGTGTGAGTGTACGTAGTATAGGTAAATTGCGAATGTGTGAATTTGGTTAGATTGGTTAAGTTACAAACCGAATTAAATTATAGATCATTCACAGTTATTTTACCTCTGACAGATGTCAAAATTATTTTCTTTATGTTGCATTTTTTTCAAAATGTTGCCAGATCGTTACTTTTGTTACGTTTTACGTTACTTTTTCACTCTTTGAGTTTTTTACTTTTGCATTCATGTATGACTTTAACGATAATTTTCAAGATCTTTATTTTAAATTAAAAATAGAATATGTAAGCGTATTTCAATTCAACTGTGTATATCGTGTAAATTTTTCAAAAATGCGTTACTTTTCTTGTTTAAACGTTACTTATTGTACTTGATAAGGTTACTTGTACTCGTTGTTTTAATAATTATTATTATAATCTCAAGCTTTACCAATGCCGGTAAACTCAATTTCCTTTGAAGAAAAAGAATTTATCTATAACAATATCGGATGGTTAACATATGAACAAGTGGTTACTGCGAACCATAGGCGGATTTAGGGGGGGGGGGGGGCAGGGGGCCAAGCCCCCCCCCCCAGAATCATTGTAGAGTTACGAATTTTGCACATATTTCATGGTAAAGATTATAATTTGTTTCTCGGCGCTCGCAGCAGGCTGCTCGCGCACATATTATTAAGGATGTTTAAACTTTCTAACTGCTCAGAGCGAGCTAAACACACACTTTCGTAGTAAAAATTATAATATTTTTGCCCGTCTGCACCTTGGGCCCCCCCAGAACCAAATCCTGGATCCGCCTATGCTGCGAACTATCAATATGATATAAAATATTAGGTAGGTTCGAAACAGGAAATTTATGTTAGTACACACATCACTGTAAAATAATACTTACAAGTGAAATAAATAAAAAAATTAAAAAACCCCCGCCCCCAACGCAAAACGTTCGCCATTTTGAATGGCGGCCATCTTGGATTTTAAATTTTATACAGTGCCCTTTCATTTGATTTCCATATTGAGGTGGTTGTGGAAGAAAAAAGTAATTCGCCATTTTGTAGTTAATAATGGGCAGCGTTATCTCTTACCATCAGGAGAGCGTCTTGCTCGTCTTCTTACTTCGTAGTATAAAATTCTTTTTTTATTGTTAGTTAGAAATCGAACTAAATTATAACAAGCTTTTATTTGACAGACAACAGACAGGTGAAAGGTCTGTTGTCTGTCTATTTGTAATCATATCTTTTACGTATGTGTGTGTAGTTGAGGTGAGAGTGTGTGAATATTATTATTATTTTATTGTAAGTTAGAAATTGAATTAAATTATTACAAGCTTTTTTTGAGTTACGAATTTTGCATATTTCTTTTAAGAATATTTGAAGTTTTTAACCGTTCAGAGCGAGCAAAACTCACTTTTAACATTATAATATTTTTACACCTTCCCCCCCAGGGCCCAATCCTGGATCCGCCCTAGTCGTGCGACGTTGCCGTATTGTGCGGCGCCTGCACTGCTCTTTATGTATGTGTGTGAGTGTACGTAGTATAGGTAGATTGCGAATGTGTGAATTTGGTTAGATTGGTTAAGTTACAAACCGAATTAAATTATAACAAGCTTTTATTTGACTGACAACAGACAGGTGAATGGTCTGTTGTCTGTCTATCTGTAATCAAATCTTAAACGTTTGTGTGTGTGCGTGTAGCTTTGATGAGTGTGTGAATATTATTATTACTTTTACCGGGGTAAACTTCCTTTGCAGGAGGTCGACTAGGTGGGTACACCAACAGTGCCGGTTATTCTACCGCCTGAGCAGTGATGTACAAACATTACTGTGCTTCGGTAGAAGGGCACTGTAGCTAATGAAATTACTGGGCTGAGGAGTCTTATCATCTTATGACTCTCAAGTAAGAAGCGTTGGCGCAGTGCACCCAGAATCGTACCTTTGTAAAATACTGAGTAGCACTGTACTAATAATGGGCAGCGTTATCTCTTACCATCAGGAGAGCGTCTTGCTCGTCTTCTTACTTCGTAGTATAAAATTCTTTTTTTATTGTTAGTTAGAAATCGAACTAATTTATAACAAGCTTTTATTTTACAGACAACTGATAGGTGTAGGATCTGTTGTCTATCTGTAATCAAATCTTTTTCGTTTGTGTGCGTGTAGTTTAGGTGAGAATGTGAGTGTGTGAATTTTGTTAGATTGGTTAGAAATCGAATTAAATTATTACAAGCTTTTATTTGACATTAGAGTTATGAATTTTGCAATTTTTTTTTTGCAGTCTCAGCAAGCTTCTCGCTCTTATGTTATTAAAGATATTGGAATTTTTTAACTGTTCAGAGCGAGCTCAACTCACACTTCTCGTAGCAAACATTATAATATTTTTGCACCTTGCCACTTGCTGACGCAGCTCAAACGAGTTTGGGTTCATTTGATTTGTCTGAAAGAGTAGGAGTAATAATAGATTGTTTTTATTAAAGGGTTTTATAATTTTCTTTATGATAATATTATTTTTTTCAAAGAAGGAGCTTTTAAACTTATTACTCCTTTGTTTTTATAAATACATTAGGTAATCTCTGCTCTTGGTGGACTGATTGAGCTGAAATTTCGTATAGAGATAGCTTAGAACACAGACTATAATATTATATAGAACAGCGGGTAAAACCGCTGGGGGCAGCTAATATGGACATAAGACACCTATTGCGTCTCGATAAAATCAAGAAATGTAGTTATAATTACAAAAAAATGTTTTTTTAATTCCAAAGGTTTTAAATGGTGTTTTACGGTGTTTTTGGGTATTAAATGGGTTTTTTGGTAACTAACCGATAGGTAAGATTGGTTATATACCGGCCTCACATCTATACTACACCTAGATTAATTGTTTATCTTATCTTCTCCAAATACGCGGTCAATAAACTACTAAAATGTGTCCTATGTATAATCGCTCTTTTCCTGACTTCACATTTAACAAAATGATGTTTATTAGTTATTATTTAATATTTAGTATTAATTCCGCTCTAAATTTGCGAGTCTAACTAAGTTTTAAGAGACGGCGAGGAATTCAAACGTTACCAAAATAGTAATTAGTATTAATTCCACCACCGAGTGCACCACCCGCCCTCCCGCATATGCATGCATTAAGGGTTATAACTGTTTGTTAGTGTTAGTAATGTGGTTACGCGAAACTTAGCTAGAACAAAGGATACGAAACGACGACGACAACGATGACAAACCGCTGCCGGACGCTACGCAAAAATAGACTACAACGCTGACACGTGTTTCACCTCTACACGAGGCATCTTCAGAGAGATGTCAAAACTTAGTTAGAGTCACAAATTTAGAGCGGAATTAACACTAAATATTAAATAATAATTGTTGTGATGGATTTCCGCAAAGTAACGCCTAGTTACTAGTTCCATTAATGAAAATGATGTTTTTTTTTCTTTTTCTTACACACTCTCTTCTCTTTTTTTTTTTAAATAATAAATAAAGAGAACAGAAAAATGTCATTGTTTTTATGTGCTCGGGCCGCAGGATTTGCAGCACTGAAGTAATACAAATAGAAGTAGCCATTGAATGTGTGAGTGTGATGGCAATAGGGAAAATTCTATGTGAAGAAAAAGGAGAACCTATTTTTTCCGTCTCTTTCAGCGTGGCCGGTTTATGCTGTTTGTCAAACTCTGTCAAACTGCTTCATGACAATAATACCTGGGTTTCGTTTTTTCCCAAAATTTTAAAGCAATGTGAGACAATTCAATGATATTCAACTAGTTTATGACCTAAAATATCAATATAAAATAATGAAAATCCGTAAACTGTTTTTTGTCTCATCGCTGATGTGACCCCCTGACTTTTGTGAATGTATGGGATGACAGTTGACAGCAAGACAAGTCTACGCAGCGCAGGGGGGTCACATCATCGTGGCCACCTGTGAGACAAAAACAGCTTACGAATTTTCATTATTTTATGGAAATCTGCGATATATTGATATTTTAGGTCATAAACTAGTTGAATTACATTGTATTGTCTCAAATTGCTTTTAAATTTTGGAAAAAAACGAAACAGGTATTATTGTCAAAGTGAAGCAGTTTGACAGAGTTTGACAAACAGCATAAACCGGCCACGCTGAAAGGGACGGAAAAAATAGGTTCTCCTTTTTCTTCACACAGAATTTTCCCTATTGCCATCACACTCGCACATAAAATGGGTACTTCTAGTTGTATTACTTCTGTGACGCAGCGTCTGCGGTTGGTTAAGTGGGCTGGTTAAGTTCTAGTCAATACCAAGGGTAAATAAAATAAAACGCATAATGTGAGTGTACATGTAATATAGTATTATATTGTGATGAATCACGCGAGATAACTGTAGGTGTCCTTTTCTCCCTCCGTGCGCTCCAAATATTCCTTCTCTATCAGGATGTCGATACATTTCTGGAACAAACATCAATATTATTCGTTTTTGAAAACTAACGTGAGAGTTTTTTTTTTTTTTTTTTTTTTATGTGATGAAGTAGAAGACGAGCAAGACGCTCTCCTGATGTTAAGAGATAACGGCTGCCCATAATCAGTACAGTGTTACCTAGGATTTCACAATTATGTGAAATTCTAGGAGCACTGCACCAACGCTTCTTACTCAAGAGTCATTAGATGTTAAGACTCTTTAGCCCAGTAATTTCACTAGCTACAGTGCCCTCCTACCGGAGCACAGTGATATTTGCACATCACTGCTCAGGCGGTAGAATAACTGGCACTGTTGGGGTACCCACCTAGACGACCTCCTGCAAAGGAAGTCTACCCCCGGTAGTGTGCATCTGCACTGAGTGTCTTTTTTTTGAAGTATCAGTAAAAAATCTGAAATTTACAGGGGAGTTAGTAAAAATATAGTAAAAAATAATGCACAGGGTCTCGAATTTCTAAAACTTGAATTGAACGAGATATGACCAAAAGATTAGGACACTCAATCCTGATGCGCCGCTAAATACGAATATTTTCAAAAGTATTGACCCTAGGATTATAATTTTTAGTTCTGGAGTTAGTAAAAAATTTCTAAAAACTTTTGGGAAATTTTCAAATCAATAGAATGTACCGTTACAGATTTATAACGGTTTAACTAGGACACTCAGTTCTTACGCCGTAAGGATTGAGTGTCCTGCTAAATATGGGTTTATTGGAATAAATACATAAAAATAACATTACCATCTTGTAGTCTGACCCTCAAAACAATTTCTAAAAGAGAAACTATGTCGAAAAAGCTTACCCTTTTAAAATAAATGAAAGATTTCATTTTTACGAAACGTCTGTACTGAGTGTCTTTTATTTTTGAAAAAAAAGGGTCAAATAGTAGTTTTAGAAATTTGGCACTTGGTGCAAAAGTTTTTACTAATTGAATACTAAAACATGATATATAATTTGTTTTTCTAAATTGTATATTTTTAGAGTAAATCCACTTTTTGCGGTTTTCTGTGAGTGTCTTTTTTTTTTCGAGGTTGAGCAAAATTAATGAAATTCACAGGGGAGTTAGTAAAAAATTAGTAAAAACTTTTGTAGTAAGTGGCGAATTTCTAAAACTTAAATTGAATTTTTTATGAGCAAAATACTAGGACACTCAATCCTTACGTTTTAAAAAAGTGAAAAACCTCGATATCTCGGTAAGTATTAACTTTTTTTTCAGGATTTTTTTTTTCTAGAGTTAGTAAAGAATTTCTAAAAACTTTGTAAAAAAAAATATACAGGCTAACACGTGGTGTTACTGAGTTATAGCGGTTTAATTAGTTTCACTGAGCGTAAGAACTGAGTGTCCTAGTTAAACGGCTCTACAGATAAAACTAAACCTCGTAGATAAAAACAACTTATATCCACGAGTTTTACTAATTTTTTACTAACTCTGGATATAAAATTCATTTTTGTAAGTTTTATATTTTTTGAGAAAATCCACATTTTCATGTTTTTCACTGAGTGTCCCATTTTTTTCAAAATATCAAAATGATTTTTTCAGGAGAGTTAGTAAAAGATTAGTTACATCGTTTGCACTAGGTGTCGAATTTCTAAAACTAAAATTATTCTTTTTATGATCAAATAACTACAGTCCAGACGCCCGAAAAACATGAAAAACCTCGATATCTCGATAAATATTAACTTTTTTCCTAGGATTTTTTTTTCAGTAGTTAGTAAAAAATTAGTAAAATCTTTTGCACAAGGTGCTAAATTTCTAAAACTGAAATCAAATTTTTTATAATCAAAAAACTAGGACACTCAATCCTTACGTTTTAAAAAAGTGAAAAACCTCGATATCTCGGTAAGTATTAACTTTTTTTTCAGGATTTTTTTTCCAGTAGTTAGTAATGAATTTCTAAAAACTTTTACAAAAAAAACCAACAGGCTAACATGTGTTGTTACTGATTTATAGCGAATAATTAGTTTCACTGAGCGTAAGAACTGAGTGTCCTAGTTAAACGGATCTACAGACAAAATTAAACCTCGTAGATAAAAACAACTTATATCCACGAGTTTTACTAATTTTTTACTAACTCTGGATATAAAATTCATTTTTGTAAGTTTTATATTTTTTGAGAAAATCCACATTTTCATGTTTTTCACTGAGTGTCCCATTTTTTTCAAAATATCAAAATGATTTTTTCAGGAGAGTTAGTAAAAGATTAGTTACATCGTTTGCACTAGGTGTCGAATTTCTAAAACTAAAATTATTCTTTTTATGATCAAATAACTACAGTCCAGACGCTCGAAAAACATGAAAAACCTCGATATCTCGATAAATATCAACTTTTTTCTTAGGATTTTTTTTTCAGTAGTTAGTAACGAATTTCTAAAAACTTTTACAAAAAAAACCAACAGGCTAACATGTGTTGTTACTGATTTATAGCGGTTAATTAATTCTGTTTTACGGAGCGAGCTAAATGAATAAAGCCGTGAGTTGTTCTCACCATGAATAATTCTTATACCTAGGCACTATTATTCAACTGACCACTATTTAATTTGTTGGCAATACTTTCTCTCTGATAACATACACGTTCAAACACTTGGCTGCCTCCCGACTCCCGGTTCCCAACTTTTACGAGGCTGCTGACTTTGGGAAGATCAACTTTTGCACATAGAATTAACACACACACGCACATACACACACACACACACTAACACACATAATACACCTAGGGACCTGTTTAATTGAATAAGAAGGAGGGCGCCGGCAACTGCAACATAGTTTTATAAACTATCGCAATTTCCAACGTTCATGGCGTTTAAGATTAACGTGTATTTTAAGCGCAAATAAAGATTTATTATTTATATTAAGGGGTACGATTTTGCAAATTTACGCTAGGGCGTATTACAAGACGGATGTCGCAAAATTTAACAAAATTTATAAGAAACCAGTTGTTTAAGGATTTGAAATTTTAAAATTGGCGCCAAATGTATTTTTATTTATGTTATTGGCAAATGCTTCAGATGTACAGAAAGCAAATTAGAAAAAATTGATGTCAAATATTAACCTGTCAAAGTTTTCAATTATATCTGTGCATTTTTGTCATTCAATCTTCTCTCAATAGCGCTTCACGGTTCTGCTCGTAATTTTGTATCAATTAATTTTTAAGGAAATAAAAGCCTTCCAAGTTATTTTTTGTTGTACAACTGTACACTGTACACCCCGTACACCAGTTAAAGCAATTTCAACCATAATCATAGCCAAAACAAGTTCTCAAATAAATAGTAGTGATTACGACTTTACTAATTAAGCAAAGGAGCGATGCAAGTCCATTAGTTATTTTAAACAGGGATTTTAGGCCATTCGATTGTAGTTGACATGACCGTAGGTATACGTAACCTACAAGACGGACGTTGCAAAATTTAACCTTTAACCAATAGTAAGTGGCACGTTCTTATTAATAATAAGGAGTATTTCTACTCTAAGAGTAGAAATACTCTTTATTGTGTCCAATGTAACAAAAGGTACTTAAATTACTATGACAATATTATAACACATTGGCCCACAATGGGCGGCCTTATCGCTTAAAGCGACCTCTTCCAGGCAACCAACTTTTGGATGAATACATTATCTAATGAAGAGTAGGGTTTATGTGGAAAATGTTAGGTATTTTAAAAACTTGTAATAATAGTTATAATATAATATGTTCTACCATACCATACGTATAGGGGCTAGGGGTGTGCATGATAAATCTGCATTAACCTATAAATAAATAAATAATAAATAAATATTTCAGGACATTTCACACAGCGCCACCTAACCCCAAACTAAGCAACTTAATGCTTGTGTTATGGTGGTTAGGATAACGGATATAATACTTATATGCTTTTCGTTTTTAAATACATACTTATAATAGATATTGAAAACCACCCAGACCAGAAACAAATACCTGTGGATCACACAAACATTTGTCCCATGCGGGAATCGAACCCGCAACCTTTTGCGTTGCAGGCGGGTATAAGCCCACCGCGCCACAGAGGTTGTTAAATCTCAACCTGAGCCTATGCTCAGGCAGTATAATGATTTACTTACCGTTGTGCAGGTTTGCAACCAAGCTTGCCTTGAGATCGCTATTAGCGATAAGACCACCAATTATAACACTTCTTTCTGTGTAATCTTAGTTCTAAGTTTATATTGTTGTATTTGTGTGAACAATAAAGAGTTTTCTATTCTATTCTTGCCTGACACGTGTTACTGTAAGTATATGCGAGCCCGTCTTACTTACGCGGGAATGAGGTACTGCAGCGCTAATATACACCACTCGTGCGTATTTGTATGAGTGACCTATTCACTATGAGCTCCTTTTGCTAGCTGCGAATGGATTAGCACTACGCCCGTACGTAAACTTGCAAAATCATAACAATATAAATAAAAGCCAATAACATAAATAAAAATACATTTGGCGCCAATTTTAAAATTTCAAATCCTTAAACAACTGGTTTCTTATAAATTTTGTTAAATTTTGCGACATCCGTCTTGTAATACGCCCTAGCGTAAATTTGCAAAATCGTACCCCTTAATATAAATAATAAATCTTTATTTGCGCTTAAAATACACGTTAATCTTAAACGCCATGAACGTTGGAAATTGCGATAGTTTATAAAACTATGTTGCAGTTGCCGGCGCCCTCCTTCTTATTCAATTAAACAGGTCCCTAGGTGTATTATGTGTGTTAGTGTGTGTGTGTGTGTATGTGCGTGTGTGTGTTAATTCTATGTGCAAAAGTTGATCTTCCCAAAGTCAGCAGCCTCGTAAAAGTTGGGAACCGGGAGTCGGGAGGCAGCCAAGTGTTTGAACGTGTATGTTATCAGAGAGAAAGTATTGCCAACAAATTAAATAGTGGTCAGTTGAATAATAGTGCCTAGGTATAAGAATTATTCATGGTGAGAACAACTCACGGCTTTATTCATTTAGCTCGCTCCGTAAAACAGAATTAATTAACCGCTATAAATCAGTAACAACACATGTTAGCCTGTTGGTTTTTTTTGTAAAAGTTTTTAGAAATTCGTTACTAACTACTGAAAAAAAAATCCTAAGAAAAAAGTTGATATTTATCGAGATATCGAGGTTTTTCATGTTTTTCGAGCGTCTGGACTGTAGTTATTTGATCATAAAAAGAATAATTTTAGTTTTAGAAATTCGACACCTAGTGCAAACGATGTAACTAATCTTTTACTAACTCTCCTGAAAAAATCATTTTGATATTTTGAAAAAAATGGGACACTCAGTGAAAAACATGAAAATGTGGATTTTCTCAAAAAATATAAAACTTACAAAAATGAATTTTATATCCAGAGTTAGTAAAAAATTAGTAAAACTCGTGGATATAAGTTGTTTTTATCTACGAGGTTTAATTTTGTCTGTAGAGCCGTTTAACTAGGACACTCAGTTCTTACGCTCAGTGAAACTAATTATTCGCTATAAATCAGTAACAACACATGTTAGCCTGTTGGTTTTTTTTGTAAAAGTTTTTAGAAATTCATTACTAACTACTGGAAAAAAAATCCTGAAAAAAAAGTTAATACTTACCGAGATATCGAGGTTTTTCACTTTTTTAAAACGTAAGGATTGAGTGTCCTAGTTTTTTGATTATAAAAAATTTGATTTCAGTTTTAGAAATTTAGCACCTTGTGCAAAAGATTTTACTAATTTTTTACTAACTACTGAAAAAAAAATCCTAGGAAAAAAGTTAATATTTATCGAGATATCGAGGTTTTTCATGTTTTTCGGGCGTCTGGACTGTAGTTATTTGATCATAAAAAGAATAATTTTAGTTTTAGAAATTCGACACCTAGTGCAAACGATGTAACTAATCTTTTACTAACTCTCCTGAAAAAATCATTTTGATATTTTGAAAAAAATGGGACACTCAGTGAAAAACATGAAAATGTGGATTTTCTCAAAAAATATAAAACTTACAAAAATGAATTTTATATCCAGAGTTAGTAAAAAATTAGTAAAACTCGTGGATATAAGTTGTTTTTATCTACGAGGTTTAGTTTTATCTGTAGAGCCGTTTAACTAGGACACTCAGTTCTTACGCTCAGTGAAACTAATTAAACCGCTATAACTCAGTAACACCACGTGTTAGCCTGTATATTTTTTTTTACAAAGTTTTTAGAAATTCTTTACTAACTCTAGAAAAAAAAATCCTGAAAAAAAAGTTAATACTTACCGAGATATCGAGGTTTTTCACTTTTTTAAAACGTAAGGATTGAGTGTCCTAGTATTTTGCTCATAAAAAATTCAATTTAAGTTTTAGAAATTCGCCACTTACTACAAAAGTTTTTACTAATTTTTTACTAACTCCCCTGTGAATTTCATTAATTTTGCTCAACCTCGAAAAAAAAAAGACACTCACAGAAAACCGCAAAAAGTGGATTTACTCTAAAAATATACAATTTAGAAAAACAAATTATATATCATGTTTTAGTATTCAATTAGTAAAAACTTTTGCACCAAGTGCCAAATTTCTAAAACTACTATTTGACCCTTTTTTTTCAAAAATAAAAGACACTCAGTACAGACGTTTCGTAAAAATGAAATCTTTCATTTATTTTAAAAGGGTAAGCTTTTTCGACATAGTTTCTCTTTTAGAAATTGTTTTGAGGGTCAGACTACAAGATGGTAATGTTATTTTTATGTATTTATTCCAATAAACCCATATTTAGCAGGACACTCAATCCTTACGGCGTAAGAACTGAGTGTCCTAGTTAAACCGTTATAAATCTGTAACGGTACATTCTATTGATTTGAAAATTTCCCAAAAGTTTTTAGAAATTTTTTACTAACTCCAGAACTAAAAATTATAATCCTAGGGTCAATACTTTTGAAAATATTCGTATTTAGCGGCGCATCAGGATTGAGTGTCCTAATCTTTTGGTCATATCTCGTTCAATTCAAGTTTTAGAAATTCGAGACCCTGTGCATTATTTTTTACTATATTTTTACTAACTCCCCTGTAAATTTCAGATTTTTTACTGATACTTCAAAAAAAAGACACTCAGTGCAGATGCACACCCCCCGGTATAGGTTATCCATATTATTATGTAAACAAACGACTAAAACTCACGGAAATAATGGTCGAAACTAGGCTCGACCCTGGGTTTCGGACAATTACGATGTCCTTCATCAGGAGCTCACGCCTCTCAGTCGCGACGCTGGCTACAACCCAGCGTCGAACCTAGTTTCGACCATTATTTCCGTGAGTTTTAGTCG
This sequence comes from Hemithea aestivaria, assembly GCA_947507615.1. Lineage (NCBI taxonomy): Eukaryota > Metazoa > Arthropoda > Insecta > Lepidoptera > Geometridae > Hemithea > Hemithea aestivaria. The sequence continues at coordinate 4,583,992 of OX382351.1, read as the reverse complement.
TTTGTTTACATAATAATATCAATATTATTATTATTTATTTGTGGCAAATGCCTTTATTGAGAAAAAAAAACTAACAATACTAAAGCTACTACAGTAAAGAACACTTTTATTAACGACAGATCGGCCACAAGCCGATCTACAGAAAATCCAAGTGCTCAAAACCACTCAAACTCAAAATTCATTTATTCAAATAGGCTACAATGGAGCACTTTTGCAAGTCAATTTTACATTTTATTTTAATATTCTACCGTTACGAAGTGCGAGCGAGTACACTATAATAATATTATTACCTTGATGACAGGCACCCTGGGCTTGAACCGGGACGAGAGCTGGTTGAGGACTTCCACCACCAGGTGCTGATGCTTCAGGGTCTTGCGAGTCTTCATTATCCGGACTATGGCCGCCTGACGACAAAAATAACAATTTATAACAATTTTTTTTTAATGTGGCAAATGCCTTAATTGAGAAAAACAAACTAACAAAACTACAGCACTGCCGTGGTATAACTATAATGCCGTTAACTGACATCTAGACGCATACCATTATGTACCTTATTTTTTTAGGTTTTTTTGCTCGTAGTTCAAAATTAGATTTTGGTAGATAACGGCATTATACGAGTAGTTATACCACGGCAGAGCAGCTTTATAACATTGGTATTTTATTTTTTTATTTTTTTTATGTGGAGAAGTGAGAAGATGTGCAAGACGCTCACCTGATGTTAAGTGATAACTCTAGCTCATTAAGCTTCTTTGTAATTGTTTGCAATAAAGTATTTTTCTATTATATTCTATAGGGATGTATCAACATTTAAATTTTTTTTGAGGGATAAGCGTGGAGGCGTGCCCGTCGCATTCCTTGCCGGTCCGGCGAGCACATGTGTCAGATCCTGATGCGTGTGCTCGCAGAACTGCAACTCCACTTGAACTCTGCCGGTGGTAGGGCTATTTCTGTAGTCCGTCTGGATGGCTACCACCCTCCCGATTTGAGAGTGCCGCCAAGTATCGAACTCCTCGGATTTCGATATGTTCCGACACGTTGACGGGAGTGCCAGTCCCACTCCGCAGTACTTTCTGTCTCCCCATTTTTGGGGCCCCGTGGTTGGGTGAAGGCAATTCGGGTTGACGGCCGTGTCTGATGGGCTCGGGGGCCAGGGAGACCCGGTGAAACGGTTGTCCGCTGGCCGCCCGCTGGACAGTAGGGGACCCGAACCCGGGGATCTCTTTGTATCTCCGCCCCGGGAGGCTGTCTCGCCATCCGGCGCATAATCCTGTGAGTTGCTGTCGTGCCGGAGTAGGAGACCGGAGTGGATCCCGGCAGTCGCTCGCAGGGGGGACCGGGGGCCCTTCCGTCCCCCGTGCCCACTATACACTCTCGCTGTCTTCTCGCAATCAGCCATATGCCCTACCGCTACCTCTCTTTTTCCCTTCGATGGAGAGACATTATGTGCTGCCTTACCCCCACTCACTTCACACCTTATGGCCAGATCAAAAAATAGAAAGAGTTACACAGCGGTCACCAACTCCACATTTCAAGTGGATTTCTGTAATATTAGGGGCCTCCACGCTAACCTTAACGAGATTCATTATCACCTTGAATCTACTAAACCAGCCTTACTCTTTTTAACTGAGACGCAAATACTTGACCCAACCGAGACTTCCTATTTGCTCTACCCCGGGTACAATCTCGAGCATAAATTCATGCGTCGTGCCGGAGTATGTGTGTTTGTCCGGGAAGATATTTGCTATCGCCGTCTCTCTGGTCTTGAAGATCATGATCTGTCTACTTTGTGGCTGCGTACAAACCATGGTGGTAGAACCAGAGTGTACGTGTGCCTCTACAGATCACACAGCGGGGACACAGAGACTACTCGTTTATTCGAGCACATTTCGGATGGAGCTGACCATGTTCTTGAGCAATTCACCTCCGCTGAGCTGGTGGTGTTAGGCGACTTTAACGCCCACCATTCCAACTGGCTAGGCTCTAGGACCACCGATCACGCGGGGCGTGCAGCTTTCGACCTAGCTTCGGTCTTTAGTTTAACACAACTGGTTTCTGAACCCACCAGAATACCGGATGTTGAGAGCCATGACCCTTCCTTGTTGGACCTGTTCCTGACGTCGCACCCTGATCAGTACCAAGTTTCGGTTGAGGCGCCGCTTGGCCGCTCCGACCATTGTCTGGTCCGTACGATGGTGCCAAACCATGATCGTACCCGCTTTACTTCCTGTGGTAAGCGTAAAGTTTGGCACTATGGGTCGGCTGACTGGGATAGCTTACGCGAATTCTATGCGTCCTATCCATGGAACCAACTCTGCTTCTCTTCGGACAGTGTAGACTTTTGTGCAGACTCCGTCGCCGATGTTGTGCTGCAGGGTATGGAATTATTTATTCCTTGCTCTGTTGTGCGCGTTGGTGGGCGGAGTCGTCCATGGTTTAATAAATCTTGTGCGGAAGCGTCCCTAAAAAAACAAACCGCCTATAAATCATGGACTGAGGCACTCGTTAGTCACGATCCCAACATCACTGCCTTGAAGAAAAAGCTTAACAGCGAGTCTAGGTCCAGTAAGAGGGTTACTGCTAAAGCCCGAGATGCCCATATAAGCCGAATTGGCGATCAACTCGCGGGATTCCCTACCGGGAGCCGAGCCTTTTGGTCTCTCGCTAAGGCTGCTGAGGGTAACTTTTGCAAGTCTGCTCTTCCCGCTATGCGTAGGCCGGATGATTCTCTGGCCCATAGCGCTAAAGAAAAGGCCGATCTCCTCGGCTCTATCTTTGCCTCTAACTCGACTATCGACGACGGGGGTGCCACACCGCCTACTATCCCGCGGTGTGAGAGTTCCATGCCAGAAGTACGTTTCACTCAGAAAGCTGTACGGAAGGAACTTTTATCCCTTGACGTGCGGAAAGCGAGTGGGCCGGATAATATTCCCGCTATTGTCTTAAAAACATGTGCTCCCGAGTTGGCCCCTGTCCTTACGCGTCTTTTCCTGCACTCCTACACAAATAGAAGAGTACCTAATTCTTGGAGGACAGCCCTTGTTCACCCCATCCCTAAGAAAGGCGACCGCTCTGACCCAGCTAACTACCGACCCATTGCCATTACCTCCCTGCTCTGTAAGGTGATGGAGCGAGTTATAAACACTCAGATCCTTAGGTACCTGGAGGATCACCAGCTGATTAGCGATCGCCAGTATGGCTTTCGCCACGGCCGATCGGCTGGTGATCTTCTTGTTTACCTCACTCACCGCTGGGCTGAAGCCGTAGAGAGTAAGGGTGAGGCACTCGCAGTTAGTCTGGACATCGCTAAGGCCTTTGATCGGGTGTGGCATCGGGCACTACTCTCCAAGCTACCTTCTTATGGTATTCCAGAGGGGTTGTGCGAATGGGTCGCTAGCTTCCTATCGGATCGAAGCATTAAGGTCGTTGTCGACGGGCAATGCTCCGACAGTAAGCCGATTAACGCTGGTGTCCCTCAGGGCTCAGTGTTGTTGCCGACACTGTTCATCTTGCACATCAATGATATGCTACAAACTAGTGGTATGCATTGCTATGCGGATGACAGTACTGGTGACGCACAGTATTGCGGTCGCATCAATGCCCCCCGTGCCGAAATGGAGGAATGCAGAAACAAACTGGTGTCTGACGTTGAAGATTCCCTGGAACAGGTCTCGGATTGGGGATCTCTGAACCTGGTCCAGTTCAACGCAGCTAAGACACAAGTTTGCGCGTTTACCGCTAAAAAAGTCCCTTTTGTTGACGCGCCTCGATTTCAGGACACTCCTCTCAAGGTCTCGGATAGCATAAGAATTCTGGGTGTTGACATTTCTGCTAATGTTCAGTTCCGTGGTCACATTGCAGGTAAGGCCAAGCTCGCTTCCAAAAAACTTGGAGTGCTCAATAAGGCGAAGCGGTACTTTACGTCGAGACAGAGACTACTTCTTTACCTAGCCCAAGTCAGACCCCACGTAGAGTACTGCTCCCATCTCTGGAATGGAGCACCCAAGTATCAGCTTGACCCTCTTGATTCATTACAGCGTAGAGCTGTCAGAATTGTTAACGACCCCAAGCTTACCGAACACCTAGAACCGCTCAGCTTTCGTAGGGACGTTGGATCCCTCTGCATCTTTTATCGCCTATACAATGGGGAGTGTTTCGATGAATTATTCGACCTAATCCCGGCGTCGCGCTTTTATCACCGCACGAGCCGACACCGCTCTAAAGCCCATCCACACATTATTGATGCTTGGCATTCGCGCACTGTGCGATTTAGTCGCTCTTTCTTGCCGTACACCTGCAAAATGTGGAATGAGCTTCCGCCTGCGGTATTTCCGTTGAGCTTCAACATGGGACTCTTCAAAAGGCAAGTGAATAGAGTCTTGAAAGGTAGGCAACGTACCAGCGGTACCCCCGGTATTGCAGGTATCCATAGGCGACGGTGCCACTTACCATCAGGTGGGCCGTCTGCTTGTTTGTCACCTATTACATAAAAAAAAAAAAAAAAAAAAAAAAATTCCTCACCTGTATGAGCATCTTCCTGTCCTCTTCGATGTGTTTGTGAGTGGCTTCCTGTTCCACCTTCAGCTCTGTCTTCAAAGGGATGTTAATGTTCACGCGCAGCTTTTTGCTGAAAACAATGTAATATTATAAATATGAAAACATAACAAAACGCAACGAAGGACAACTAAAAAAAATGTATTGTCTGTAGTGTACCAAATGTGGGTACCATCACCTAGTCGTAATTATAATAAGAAGTAAATGTAGGTAGACGTAAATAATCGTCCATCAGCAAGAGATCTTTTGTATGACGCATTGTGAATTATACGAGCAACCAGTACGAACGTTTTATTATTTCTCCGACCCTCGAATATCACATTGGCGAACGAGGATTTTAAAAATCGGTTTTATTATGTCGATCGGCAAAATACGACAAAATACATAATGCAGATTACTGAAAAATATTGAACACGTATTTATATATTTGTAAATCTGATAAAAACGTGAGAGATACAAACGCACTAAAGTCGCTTGATCGTGACGTCACACCACTCAATCTAGTAGATTTTTGTTTAGTGGTGTGACGTCACGCGTCCCAACACAGAATCTTATAAGCGTAATATCTCAGACAATTTTTGTTCTATTTGCAAGAAAAAAAATACGTATCAATTATTTTTTAGGGTTCCGTACCTCAAAAGGAAAAAACGGAACCCTTATAGGATCACTTTGTTGTCCGTCCGTCTGTCTGTCTGTCTGTCTGTCTGTCTGTCTGTCTGTCTGTCAAGACCCATTTTCTCAGGAACGCGTGAAGGTAACAAGCTGAAATTTATAGGAAATACTAAGGTCCATTGCCTCTTAGAGCTGTGAAAATTTCAAACTTCTAGGCCAACGCAATCAAAAGATATAGTCGAATATGTCGCAAATTTCAGCAAATTTTCGACATTACCAAATAAATCAAAACCTACGGGGCACTTCCCGTAAACCCAGAATCTTGAAATTTGGCACAAAGCAACTCCTTAAAGCACAAATAAAGGAAAAATTGCGAAAACTATAAATTTTAATTTGCATCATATGAAAAAAATATTTTGAATAATTTTATACCTACTACCCCTTTTCTTATGAACGCGTAAACGTATTACATTGAAATTCATATCAAATACTCATGTCTATAATACCTTTAAACTGTAATAAAATCAAACCTCTATGTCAACGCATTCAAAAGGAACAGCAATTTTAGTCGCAAATTTAAACTCGCAACTACTCTCAAAAAATCAAAACCTACAGGGTACTTCCCGTGATCTTAGAATCTTGAAATTTGGCACGAAGCAACTCCTTAGAGCACAGATAAAGGAAAAATTGCGAAAACTGTACATTTTTAGTTACATCATATAAAAAAATATTTTTAATAATTTCACACGTACTACCTTATTTCTCATGAACGCGTGCAGGTATTAAACAGAAATTCATATCAATTACTAAGGTCTATAATACCTTTAAACTGTAAAAAAATCAAACCTCTATCTCAAAGCATTCAAAAGAAACAGTAATTTTAGCCGTATTTTTTAACTCGCGACTACTCTCAAGGAAATCAAAACCTACAGGGTACTTGCCGCTAACTCAGAATCTTGAAATTTGGTACGCAGCAACGTCCTAAATCACAAGCACAGGCAAAATTGCGAAAACTGTACATTTTTAGTTACATCATATAAAAAAATATTTTTAATAATTTTGTATTTACTATCCCTTTTCTCAAGAACGCGTACAGGTATTAAATTGAAATTCATACCAAATACTCAGCTTTATAATAACTTTAAGCTGTAAAAAAAAAAAAACATCTATGTCAACGCAATCAAAAGAAACAGCAATTTTAGCCGCATATTTTTAAACTCGCAAGTACTCGCAAGGGAATCAAAACCTACAGTATATAAAATTATACCCACTTTTCCTTAGGGTTCCGTAGAAACCCGGAGGTTTGTACGGAACCCTCGGTGCTCGAGTCCTACTCGTACTTGACCGGTTTTATTTATTATTAAAATTACGGACTAATTGTATTTTAAAAATTTTGACCTCGTCAACATCCCTATTGTTTTTAAGCGGGGGTGGATTGAATTAGGTAGCATTCTTAAATTAAAGCCTAAATTCAAATGAGGTTGCGGCCCGATCGAGCCTCTTGGGGGTTGAAGGGTTAATACTCACTTCTTATAACCTAAGAAGAGTTCTATGACGGATGATTCTGTGAGTTCCGTTTCATCGTCTTGGCAAACTAGCAGCTTGGCTTTCAACAGGATTTGTAGCACCTGTAAACAAATAGAATTATATTAAATTAAAACGCATTCTAATATGTTTTTGGAACGAAGTTCCTTATCGCGCGTTGTGAAAGGGGGCTAGACGGAAAAAAATCTTACAAAAAAAAAGTTGTCACGACACTTTTTGCTATAGTAAGCTATTCTAAGATGTGCGGCGTGCGCATGTTTCTCTCTCTGTCTCTCTCTCTCTCTTATAGAAAGCAAGCCAGATACTTTCATTAATCGAACTTCGTTCCATCCGGGTGTCCCTTGACACCTCTCAAGTTTTTTTTTTTAAGTTTTGCGCTCCATTTACCCCCGTGTGGGGTGGCAGAGACCTTTTCTGGCCTTTTCCCTTTCATTTTATTTACATGGGATATAAATATAGGTAACAAGTTACAATGGACCAATTTTGCATATTTTTATGCAAAGTAAGAGGAAGAGCAAGACTTTCTCGATGGTAAGAAATAAAGCTTTAAATTATGTTGACCTTTAGGGGATATATTTGGGGATGATATATTTACCTATATGTGGAACTTTAGGGGGGATAATATGAACAAGGTATTTAGTCGGGGAATGATTGGGGATGATATCTTTACCTATATGTGGAACTTTAGGGGTATAATATGTACAAGGTATTTAGTCGGGGGATGATGAGGGATGAAATATATACTTGTATGTGAATTTTAGGGGGTGTATTTGGGACGGGGCAGTTTGGGGGTGAAATACGTACCTATATAAGGAAGTCCTCTTTGATCTCTATGTATATGGTGGGGGGATGTTTGGGGGTGATATGTCTACCTATATGTGAATCTTTAGGGGGCACTGGGCACATTTGGGAGGGGGATGTTAAGGGTATAATATCTACCTATATGTGTATCTTTAGGGGGCATATTTGGGAGGGGGGTATGTAAAAGGTATTAAGGTATTAGGTTAGTGCAATATATGCCTGTATGAGGAAGTCCCCTTTGATCCCGGTGTGATGCTCTATATGGCTGACGGGCCAGGCCGTGTTGTCGTTGTACTGAAGTAGGACTGCCATTTGGAACGTACTCGCTTGAAGAGGGTACTGTGTTTGATTGGGGGGGATATATCTACCCACATGTGTATCTTTAGGCGGTATATTGAGGAGGGGAGAAGATTGGGGTGATGTATTTCCCTATATATGGATCTTTGGAGGTCATATTTAGTCGGGGGATGATATGGGATGGAATATCTACCTGCCTGTATCTTTAGGGGTGTATGTAAGAGATATTTAGTCGGGGGATGATTAGGGATGAAATATCTATCTGTAAGTGAATATTAGGGAGTATATTTGGTCGGGGGGATGTTAGGGGTGATATATTTACCTATATGTGAATCTACGGGAGTATATTTGGAAGGGGGGATGTTTGGGGGTGTAATATCTACCTATATGTGTATCTATAGGAGGCATATTTGGAAGAGGGGACGTTTCTGGGTGCAATATCAACCTCTATATGAATCTTAGGGAGTATATTTGGTAGGGGGGCAGTTTGGGGGTGAAATATGTACCTATATGTGAATCTTTAGGGGGCATATTTGGGAGGAGGGTATGTAAAAGGTATTAGGTTAGTGCAATATATACCTGTATGAGGAAGTCCCCTTTGATCCCGGTGTGATGCTCTATATGGCTGACGGGCCAGGCCGTGTTGTCGTTGTACTGAAGTAGAACTGCCATTTGGAACGTACTCGCTTGAAGAGTGTATCTGAAATATAAAGATAGCTTATAGAATACTAGATAATAATGCTTATACTTCGTTGGCCTGATGAATATTTTGACACAATATTGACAGATCAGGAGGACAGACGTAATCAATAACTAGGATCGCGCTTCCGATTTATAAAAGAGTTATCATAAATTTTGAAATATATATAAATGTATAAGCATTCGTAGAATTTACTACTTGAAAATGTGTCTAGGTAAAGCTTTACTAAATACATTATAATTTATTCTTACTTTATAATCAAAGAGTAGGAAACGTTAGGCAAGTAACACAATAGATCCCAATAAGTCGATGTTTTGTATTGGCTTTGTCAGCCGCCGTTAGAAAATAGAATTTTAGCTATTTTTGTTTAATTTAATACATATTAAAACGATTAATTTAAGCCCGCGTTCAATCAACAGGGCTTAGAATCACATTAATATAGATAATATAATGTTTATTACCTGTTTTTGAAGCAGTTAGTGATCAGTTCCCCCTTGCTCATGTTGTAGAGCCAGTTGAGTTTCCGTCCCGAGTGTTGTGACGAGTAGAACGTTGTGAATCTGTGCACTGAACGCTCCAACTGGAAAACAAAACAATTTGTTTATAATTTAAATTAAAACAAAACGATTTTACAGACTGTTCAAAATATATTCTACCCTTAAAGGAGGATTTCTGGGGTGAAATCGATTTATTTATAAACAAATGGTAAAATCCTTTTTTAGCGGCGGTCTACGTCATAAAACATATCTGTATTCAAAATTTCAACCCAATAGGTTCAGCAGTTTGGGGTGTGCGTTGATAGATCAGTCAGTCACTCTTTCCTTTTATATATTTAGATGTTTTTTTAATATATTTTTTTTAGATTTAGATTTAGTTACATACCTCGGTGGGCAGCTGGTAGGATGACGACTGCTGGAAGGACCAGGATCCAGAAGACAAGACCTAGATGCTATATGTTATGTATTACGAAGTGCGCGCGGGTATCCTGTAGTGTAGTGAACACATACCTCGGTGGGCAGCTGGAAGGATGACGACTGCTGGAAGGGCCAGGACCCAGAAGACAAGACCTGGATGCTGAAGTCTATGTGCAGAGGCTGTTCGCAGCTGTTCGACATGTGCTTGCGGAAGTTTTCGTTCAGATCCTTCGATACGCCGATATCCTGGGAAGGAAATAGGATTTAAATAAAAAAATATATATTTTATTATCCAAAAATCACAGAAGTAATACACCTAGAAACAGTAATACAACTAGAAGTAGCCATTTTATGTGTGAGTGTGATGGCAATAGGGAAAATTCTGTGTGAAGAAAAAGGAGAACCTATTTTTTTCCGTCCCTTTCAGCGCGGCCGGTTTATGCTGTTTGTCAAACTCTGTCAAACTGCTTCACTGTGACAATAATACCTGTGTTTCGTTTTTTTTTCCAAAAATTTAAAGCAATTTGAGACAATACAACGTTGTTTAACTAGTGTATGTAACCTAAAATATCAATATATCGCGTATTTTCATAAAATAATGAAAATCCGTAAACTGTATTTTGTCTCATAGGTGGCCACGATGATGTAACCCCTGCTCCTAGTGGATGATTTTTTTCAAAAAACCCTCATTGTTTTATGTGTTTTATCGACCGAGCGAAGCGAGGTCTTAGAGTCGAAAGCCGCGAAATGCCAGCGTTTGGACCAGTTTAACGCTTGACCTCTGGTGCTTAAGTTTGGTTGACGTTTACTTGAAAACGGTTAATCCAAATTGAATGAAATTTTACACACAAGTTAAGAAGGTTAATTGGATAATTTTAGTGAAAAAATTTGCTAAATAGGTTCCAGGGTTGCAGAGATATAAGTGACTTAAAGTCTTTACGATAGGTCTGACGATTATTTCAAAACTGGAGCGCTGATAATTTTTTTTCTAACATATACACATTTTTTATAAGCGACACAAATATATTAGCCAAAGTTTATGTTTGTATGTATGTTTGTTACGCGATAACTGGAAAACCAATGGTCCAATCTGCATGAAACTTTGCAAACGCGTAATATAAATCCATAGAATTTTTAAGTTCGAACATGAGCCAAATCGGTCGAAGGGTTCAAGAGTAAAAGAGATTGCTTTATTACAATGAAACCGATGATCCAGTCTTGATAAAACTTTTTAAACAGGTAGTACAAACTAAAAGAATTCTCACGTCCAAAAATGAGCCAAATCGGTGCAAGGGTTGTAGAGTTATAGAGAATACAAGATTACAATGTTTATCGATTATAATATTATGAGAACTGCAGGGATATTCAGTTATCCGTCAGGGAACCGAACCAAAGACCGAATTGCGAAAAATCGATACGACGTAATACGTCATAATTTCATACATTTTTGATAATTCGGTTCCCTAACGGATAATTGAATAGCCGTGTTGACTTACACAAAATATTATGAATTTAAATGATCGTGCGGGTGGTGCAGGATATTATGTTCAAATTTATTAATCAAACTTAAACCCATTTTTTTTATTCAAATAGTAGTCCAGTCAATGAGTGCCCAAAAGAGGCATGTGGATCGAAAAGTCGAAAGCAGAAAAACTAACTTAGGAACTTTGTTTGGAGTATTCAGGTGATAAACATACTAAAAGTCCCCACCCCTCAGAGGTGAGCCCGAGGGGTGGGGGGGCCGAAGAAGGTCCCATTTTTAGGTTTCTTGCCTAAATGTTAAAAACTGGGCGTTGTACGATATTTTGTTGTACCTACTATATTTAAAAAAATCCTACAACTTTGGCTTTAACACTTTTTATCTACCTATATCCAATCGTTGTCCAGCTATGAGCTTCCTTTTCCGAGGACTAAAGGCTACAGTGCTTCACTTTTGAAAGTAAACTTTACAATTGTTTAGATCTAAGTATTTTAAGACTCTACTGCTCGTTCGAAAAGCATTTCTATGAGAAGAACGAGCAAGAAACTTATTGGGATTGTTATTTATGTGTTTATTACATGACATTAAAACCATCATTCACTCTAACATCTGCAAACATCCCTAACGCTCTGTAGTATCGAAACAGCGCCAAAAGCATCCTGAAAGCGTTGTTGTACTGGATCCGTTTTTTGTAACGTTGTTGTTTGGAAAGTTCATCCACAAGTCTTTTGTTTAAAAAAATAATTAATATTAGGCCTACGTTTGATCACATCCCACCTGATGGAAAGTGCAAATGTGATCGACGAGTTGCACGTATAAAAAGTCTGATAATGCCTTGAACAAGGACACTTTGTCTTTCTCAGTAGCTGTAGATACATCTTGAAAACCTGCAAGCCTAGATGTTACGCGTGACTGTCATAGCTCTGCGTTCTCGCTCCAAGTCTAAGTCATCATCGGCTGCTACGACAAAAATGTTATAGAATTAGCTACAATATCAATATTATAATAACTGTTGTAAATTTGCTGTATAACACAAGTAAAGCTAGATATTTTTTTCCAATTTCTATTCTTCAAATGTCTACTACATCGGCAACTTCTTCGTAAACAAGTGCTACTAACTATGAAGATTTTGTGAGATTTTTTGTAAAAACTATAGTAATATTTATTATTTCATTCTATTATTTTCTGCAAGTGAATACACACATAACCTTTCATATTTTATTATTATTGAAATTTTGATCACAACAATAAAATAGTCACAGAGATAAAGATTTTTTAATGTATATCCGTTACTTATTTTTCCTTTCCTTTTACGAATATTATAGGTTAAAGTTTCCATACATTTATATTTCGTAGATACTTATAACTTTTACCCATGTATATATACCTATTTTGAGGGAAATTGGGTCTGCGAGGTCCCAGTTCGCGGCGAACTACTAGTTTAAATTTAGTTTAGCATTATATTATGTGTCTTGGTCAGGTGTACGTAATTGCCAACAAATTCCGCCGAAAAAGTGGCTCATCGAGAAATCACGTGACTAAAATTTAAAAAACGAATCTTATCAAAATATGGACTTGATTGGTTAAAAAATAAATTGTGCGGCATTTTTATTGGGAACTGTAGTACGCATGCTCTGCATTTGTCAACACTCCATTTTGATTTTGACAATTATCCATTTTGACAAGTTTTAAGGGTTAATGACGTTTTTGAACATTTATGTAACAATATTATATTTTTTATATTTTTGCGCTTATTTAACAGCAAAAAGTGATCCCTTAACACACTTCAGTTATGTGTGGCTCCTGCACCATATCATAACACATCCTGGTATGATCAATAAGACATAAAACGAAAATATTTTCACATAGATTTGACGTTTTCACTTGAAAGGTAAATAACAGACTGAAGCCCGAAATTATAACATTTTAAGCTACCACCTTCTCCGGCAACATTTCTTATATGTCTTATATGGATCGCAGTTACTTTTCCCGACTTATTATTTATTCGTAGGTCTTGGTATATACTGTGAGCACATTTTGTTTATATAAATAAATAATATAAACGTAGGGAATGGAGTAATATATAATGAGAATAAAGATTAAAATGACTTACTTGGAACATCCTTTGTAGTTTGCTGGTATATTCGAAGCCGCAGGCCTGTTTTAGCTTTGAGATCATTGAAGCCTGAAACAAAAAAAATTTACAGATCTTACTAATATTATAAACTTTACCGGGGGTAGACATCCTTTGCAGGAGGTCGTCTAGGTGGGTACCCCAACAGTGCCAGTTATTCTACCGCCTGAGCAGTGATGTGCAAACATTACTGTGCATAGGTAGAAGAGCACTGTAGCTAGTGAAATTACTGGACTGAAGAGTCTTAACATCTTATGACTCAAGTAAGAAGCGTTGGCGCAGTGCACCAGTAGCACTGTACTAATTATGGGCAGCGTTATCTCTTACCATCAGGAGAGCGTCTGGCTCGTCTTTTTACTTCGTTGTATAAAAAAAACTTACTAATCTTATAAAATTAATTTCTATTAATAACATTTAATTTTTATAATAATTTTTGTACCTTTTAAATTGCATGTGCCTTTCAGGGTCCTTAGAAACACTTATGATGTACAAACTAAACTAAGACCTTATTAATGTACCTAATTCTAAGGAAGCAAATAAAGTAAGCAAATAATAAGCTCCTAGAATTTCACATCATTGTGAAATCCTAAGTAGCACTGTACTGATTATGGGCAGCGTTATCTCTTAACATCAGGAGAGCGTCTTGCTCGTCTTCTACTTCATCACATAAAAAAAAAAAAGTATTGAGTAAACGTGAAAGTTTGTGAGAATGTATGGAAGTCTAGATGTATGTTTGTTACTCTTTCACGTCTAAACGGGTGGACTGATTGAGCTGAAATTTTGTTTAGAGATAGCTTAGACCCTGGAATAACAAATATGCTACAGCACAGCGGGTAAAACCGCTGGGCCCAGCTAGTGATTGTATTTTTTTTTTTAATGTGATGAAGTAGAAGACGAGCAAGACGCTCTCCTGATGTTAAGAGATAACGGCTGCCCATAATCGGTACAGTGTTACCTAGGATTTCACAATTATGTGAAATTCTAGGAGCACTGAACACCAACGCTTCTTACTCAAGAGTCATGAGATGTTAAGACTCTTCAGCCCAGTAATTTCACTAGCTACAGTGCCCTCCTACCTAAGCACAGTGATATTTGCACATCACTGCTCAGGCGGGACAATCCCGCATATGTTTTGGTCCCGTTATGTTGGTTTTGGTTTAGGCATATGTTTTGGTTAAATAAATAATTAGTTTACCTCGGCATCATCACTAGCAGACATGTGTTGAACCAGTCGCTTGGCGAGCATCTTGCTGTAGAACTTCTGGAACACGTCCTTGTCTTCTATGTACTTGAATACCACCATCTGAACGGAAAAATATATCGTTAAAACAGAAATATTTATTGCAAAAAATGTGGTGTACAGTCAACTACAAAGAGATGTATCCATGTTAGTCTTACAAAATGAAGGAACTTTTAGTATGCAAAAATATTATTTACCCTTCGTGACATTTTCAGTATCCACCAAATCTTATACTATATCGAATATAGTATAAGATTTGGTGGATACTGCAAATGTTTTTCAATTCATTTTAAATGCTATTATTATGTATCACCTAAGGAAAAGTAGTGGGATACATCATTGTTGCATATTAAACGAGTCAATGATAATATAAAGTTTGATTGCTACTGGAAATGTCACGAACCAAGGGTAGTTCATTGTGGCAAATGAAAATTTATTCATTTTGTAAGCCTAACATAGATACATCTCTTTGTAGTTGACTGTACAATATAAGGTCTTAAAAATAATAAATGTGCGCACATTTTGCCAAATTAACTTGACATGCAATTTTAAATTAACTCCCTACTAGCAGTTCCTCACTAAACCTACAAGGTGGGACAATCCCGCTGTATATGTTAACTCACGACTTGGTTGAGCGTGTCTTCAAGCTCAGCCTCCTCCGGATTCTTGCTGGATTTCTTCAGCAGGAGGTCACAATACTTGGCGAGCAGTTCCGGACTCTTTGATGAAGAGTTGGCCGCTCTTGTCACTGCATTACCTATAAAACGATAAAACAATCATAATAAAACATTTTTTTTAGGTTTACGTGCGTTACGCATCGTCACCCCGCGTCGGGAGGCTGGGACGGTATGTGGGACTCCCCCATCGAATATGGGCGCGGCGGAGATACCCATTAAAACCTGCGGGTATTCCTGCATGACCCCATAATTAATTACGGGGTTCCAATGGCCACCTTTCAGCTCCATCATCAGATCAGTTCCATGTCATAATAATATTGCATTGTCATCCGATATATACAGGCATGCAAAATTTCAGCTTAATCGGACACCGGGAAGTGGGTCAAATTAAACTTGCAAGATTTGATAACAGACAGACAGACAGCCAGCCAAACAGACAGACAAGTGAAAGTAAAAAAAGCTTGTAAATAAAAGACATTTTATTGACATTAGGATAGGGAACAAAAAACAGCTGAACAGAAATAGAAATCACTGCGCAGCCCACTGATTTTCAACCCAGAGGGCCTATTGGCTAATTCTCACCCACTACGATTGATGACAACTTCAATGTACATTGCTGCGTTTGTTATTCTACTCATATTAATTAGGAAGTTTAAGCAAGTAATGTACGCAACTTTGTCTATGGATTCTAGTGCTTTACATGTCGTTTGGCGATAGCCAATAGGCCCTCAGGTTCGTGGAAAGTGATCAACTTTGCAAGGCAGTAATCAGTTTTTTGTAAAATTATGATTAATTATGACTATTGGAATATAGAACAATAAATATTAATGATATCAATCAGTCTTTACAGCAACTTTAAATAAATAACAACAATTCACAATTAGTGGTCTTCTTCATACGTGAATTCCAAAAAAAAAAGTGTTTTAATGAACTTTTCATTAACAATATAATAAAATATTTGTGCAAATATTTGTGTGATCCACAGGATATTTGTTTCTGGTCTGGGTGGTTTTCAATATCTATATTATACCTAGTCAGGTCATAAATTCTGTCACATGTTTAATATAAAATTATTGGAACAAGTTTATTTATTATGTAACCATTTATATACCAAAATGAGCTTAACAAAACATAGATTCTTATGACAATAAAGTTTATTCAAAATGACCTCCGTGATTTTGAATACAGGCCTTCAATCTGCGCGGCCAGTCGTCTATCGCAGCACGAACGAGGTCCATGTCAATATCGGCTGCTGCCTTAATCAAGGATGTCTTGAGTGACTCCAAATTGGGATGAGGCTTTGAGCACGCCTTTTCCTCCAAGTGTTGCCATATCTTGTAATCTAACGGACTCAAATCTGGACTGGAGGAGGGCCAGTCTTCGTGCCGGATGAAGTCGATTTCACGCGCCGCCAGCCAGTCTTGTGTGCTCTTCGCTCTATGAGCTGGCGCCGAATCTTGTTGGAATACCCAGTGCCTGTTATTGAACATGGTATGAGAAACAGGTTCCACAAGGTTCGTCAGGACTGTATTTTGATTCACAACTGCATTCGTTTTTACACCTTTCTCACAAAAATGTACCTCTGTTAAGCCCCAATAAGAAACTCCCAACCATACCATGAGCGAGGATGGAAAATGACCTCGTTGGACACGCGGAATACGGTTGCTCGCTTCTTCACTACTGTGTGCGTACACCTTATCATTTTGTTTGTTGTAGCTCTCTTCTACGGTAAAAATTTTTTCATCCGAAAAAAGAATTTCTCGATATTTTTTTCTCGCGTACCGCTTCAACAAAGCGCGGCATCTCTTCAGTCTCAGGTCCATTAGACGAGCATTTAAACGATGTCCTGTTTTTCTTCGATATGCCCGAAGCCCTAAGTCTTCATTTAACACCCTTTTCACCGTGGTTCTGCTTAACCCCATCTGAAGGGCCAACAGTTTCTGCTTACGTTTGGGATTTCTTTGAATTCGCGCCTTCACAGCTTTTATCACTGCTGGAGTCCTAACAGACCGAGGGCGACCACTTCTTGACCTGTCATCTACACTAGAGTCTTCATTGTATCGTTTGATGGTACGATAAACGAATCTTTTGGTTATATTCAAATTTTTCAGTATGTCAAAAATTTGAATTGGCGCGTAACCGCAACGATGCAACGCAATAACTGCAACACGGTCTTCTTTAAGCGTCCACTCCATATTTAAAAATGAGTAAAATTCTAAAAAGTATACATTTTTATTTTCATGAACAATTCGAAATTTGAATTCAATAAACTTTTTTGTGGCCAGCATTCTAAAAGAAAAGTTTTTACTGTGTGACAATACTTATGACCTGACTAGGTAAGTATGTATTTACAAAAGAAAAAGTATATAAGTATTATTTCCGTTATCCTAATCACCATAATACAAGCATTAAGTTGCTTAGTATGGGGTTAGGTGGCGCTGTGTGAATTGTCCTGAAATATTTATTTATTTATTTATTTATTATTTTATTTAATATGACACAGTTTTTACTTTAAAAAAAACCCATTTTCATAATAAAAGTAGTCCAGTCAATGAGTGCTCAAAATAGGCATGTGGATCGAAAAGTCGAAAGCAAAAAAACTAACTTAGGAACTTTGGACCATTCAGAAGATAAACATACTAAAAGTCCCCACCCCTCCGAGGTGAGCCCGAGGGGGGGAGGCCCAAGAAGGTCCCATTTTTAGGTTTTTTGCTTATATGTCGAAAACTGTGCGTTGTACGATATTTTGTTGTACTACATTATAAAAGCTCATAAAATTTCCTACAACTTTGGCTTTAACACTATTTATCTATCGCCAATCGTTGAAGTTGTTGAAGACTTTTAGTATGTTTATCTTCTGAATAGTCCAAACAAAGTTCCTAAGTTAGTTTTCTGCTTTCGACTTTTCGATCCACATTTCTTCTTTTACTGGACTAAAGACGAAATGTGTATGAAGATTATAAACTTACTGTTAATAAACCGCCCGCAAGCTTTGTCCAAGGCCGCCACGAAGCCCGAATCGTTGTTGAACGCGACCAAAACTAGTGCGTTGTACTTCTTGTGCACCTCCAGTATTGTTGACACGTATACTTTTGGATCCTGCAATAAAATGCTTGTTTAAATTATTATTATCTTAATTATTTCTCTCGATGCGAGATTGTCTGGAAGAGATCGCTTCTAGCGATAAGAGCGCCAATTGTAACACATAGATTATAATATTGTATTTTTATTGAGCTTATTTTTGTTCATTTTCTGTGTTTCAATATCTATCTTTGTTTTTATTTATGTATTTATGTTATCTATCTTTCTATCCTTTCACTATAATAATATCATGTAGGTACATATGCGGATCCAGGATTGTTTTTCTGGTTCCAAGGTGTAGACGAGCAAAAAACAGCTATTTCTTAACTTTTGATAGTATTATAAGTAAGAGAGTATTATAAATATAAGAAAAAGGCGAAACTCAACAATCTTTCTAGCAATACTGACTCATAATGGTGGAAACGAAACTATTGATCATACAATGATGAAATTTGGAACACAGCTTCTTTTTACTATCTAGACAAGTAATTTAATGGGATTTTGCGAAATTCCCACGGGAACGGTAATATTTTTTTTGTGATGAAGTAGCTCTCCTGTTAAGAGATAACGCTGCCTATAATCAGTACAACTTAGGATTTCAATTTGGAAATCTGTAACCGCTAGTATCATATCATCATCTCAGCCATTGGACGTCTACTGCTGAACATAGGCCTCCCCTTTGGACTTCCATATGTACCGGTTGGAAGCGACCTGCATCCAGCGTCTGCAGGCGACCTTTATAAGGTCGTCTGTCCACCTTGTGGGTGGACGTCCTACGCTGCGTTTGCTAGTCCGTGGTCTCCACTCGAGCACTTTTCGACCCCATCGGCCATCCGCTCTCCGCGCTAAGTGGCCTGCCCGTTGCCACTTCAGCTTGCTAATCCGCCGGGCTATGTCGGTGACTTTAGTTCGTCTACGGATTTCTTCATTTCTGATTCGATCTCGTAGAGAAACCCCGAGCATAGCCCTTTCCATAGCACGCTGGGCGACTTTGAGCTTCGAGAGTATCATATACATATGTATAATCACGCCTGGTTCCCGTTGGGGTAGGCAGAGACTATTTCCCTTCACTTGATAGAATCCTACGGTCCTGACACATCTCTTTCATCACACTCTTCATACACGCTCGCCGGTTGGTACTCTGAAACTGGCCTTTCCTAAGAACGTCATTTCTAATAATAATCGGGGTTTATACTCCAACAAAACAAGTTACCCTACTTACACTATCAGAGTCAAATCACAATGTATAGGTTGTGAGGCCAACGTATATATTGCAGCTCCAGGTCGCCAAGGTAACTACAGGGCCTGCAACATGACCTAACGACTGCCTCCTACATATCTTATATGCAACAGCTTTATAGAAACAGCTTATCTTATATAATAGTATATATAATATATAACCGTATGCGCGCTGTCCCCGCACTTGTCGATAGCTTGCAGCCCCTGCGAGTGTATGTGATGCTCCAACAAACGTCGCAGCTCACACAGCCCGTCCGGGATGCGAGCCACTAGCGAGTACATGCGACCCAGGTCGCTGTTCTTCTCTCCGTCTAGAAGTTTCTGAAATAAAATAATAGGGTAGTTAAATAAAATGTTTTGTTGTGCATTATAAAGTTCGTGATTCACTACTGTACGGCCCGCGCGTTAGTCGTTCGTAACGCATAATAAAACGTCATGCACAGTTAAAAGATTCAATAGGGATGATGACAAAGGAAGAAAATATACATGTCACCTGAAAATAACAAGATTGGAAAGTTAATAAATTTCCTAGGAATTCTAGGATTCGAAAAGGAAGCGAGAGATAAATTGTATTATATTCCTTATTAAATTATTAAAATAGTAAGTATATACCTGGAACTCAGCGTGGAATATCTCCAAGTGTTTCTCAATGAGCACTCGGTCGCAAGTCTTGGCGAGACGTTCCATCGTAGTCTCGTGGAGGTACACTTGCACGCGACGCTGCTCCTCTTGCAGACGCTGTTCCGCCTTAAAAATAACAAAAAAAAAAGAGTACAGTAACTATTTAAAAAATATATATCCTGTATTTAAAATAAAAATGCGAAATTGCATTTTAGTATAAGTTTTCTGTATATAATTTGTGGTGTTTCAACAAGGAGTTTTCTATTCTACCTCTATATATCTCAGATATTCGACGATCTGAAACTGCAACATATAGGTAGATTGGCCACACAACCTATAAGTTGTAATTTGTAAGAATGTATGGATAAAATGTTCGTTACTCTTTCACGCCTGAATGGGTGCACTGATTGAGCTGAAATTTGGTATAGAGATAGCTTAGACCCTGTTTCTGAGTCTGAGTGTTTCTATTATACAAAATGGATTCAAAGACAACATAATGGATAATTGCTTATGGAAGTCTATCTCTGAGTCCATATACAGAACATAGACTAACATTTTTGTGAGAGTCCATGTATAGAAAAGTGGACTCAAAAGTGGCCTCCACTAAATGTAACCTTAATATCTTACCTTAATCATATACTCAGTGACGGGGTTATTCCTCAGGAAGTCGGTGCTCTCCCGGGTGTAGAACCTCTCGGTGTCCTCTAGGAAGACAGCCTCGAATGTGTCCTTGTACACCGCCAAGTTTTGACCTCTAGCGCTGGGGTCCTCTTCGTTGAGCCCTAGGGCTACGTAGCAGTTGATCACCTGGGGGTATTAAGGGATATTTAATAACTTTCCTAGATCAAACAAGTGATATTTAAAAAAACTTTTTAAAAACAAAAATAAATAAAATATTTTTTTTTGTTAAAAAATTTAAAATAATTATTTTTTGTTAAAAGCACTTACTCCTCCCAAAGAGCTTTTCTACTCGCGGACAGTAAGGCTTGCACCAGTATCGTTCATTACAAATCGTCCCTTTATTGGTAAAACCGATTATCTGCACTTTTTTACAAAAATGAGTTATTTACACCAAGCTACTCAACTTTTTGAGCTCTATCTACAGGTAAAACCGATTTATCGATACAATGCATAGTTTCCGAGATAGATACGCAAAAAAGCAATTAAACTACAAGGTTTTAAGTAACATCTGCATTTAATAACAACTACAGTCAAGTACCTGTACGATTTTTTGAAAGCCTTGCAATTAAAAACACATTCCATTTCATATGTTATTTTTGTTGTAATTTGCATACGTTCTGGACATACTGTAGTATTGTACCAAAACAAATTTAAATACTTTAATTGGTTCTGATTTTAGTGAATCATTGGAAAGTACTTAGAATCTTACACATCCAAAAGAAAGTAAGTAGTTCTACTTGATTTTAACAGAACATAATTCTTTGCTCTAATGCAAATTTAAATTCAATTAAAAGATATTAAGCAGCTTTATTTGTTTTTTTTCTATAACATCAGAGATCGAATCGTTAAGATTCAAATACAAATAAAAGCAACTATGCTTAAATAGTTGTTTTTTACTGAAGTGTATGATGATATTTCTACTTAAATATTTTCAGCTAAAACCAACTATTGTCGATGGATCTTTTGTTTCACTTGCACTCTGCGGCGCAAACCTCTGTCTGACAGTGGCCATCTTTGATGAACGAACTACAGCAAGCCTGGTCATTGTTATTTTCATCAAAAAACACCAAAAAAATCATTACTTTATGAAACTAAAAACTTAATAAAGTAGGAAAATAATAAGATTGATTAAAAATAATAATTGATCTTCCTGCCCTTATCCCACACTAGGTAGGGTCGACAAAACACGTTTTTCTCCTCCATTCCACTCTATCATCTGTCAAATCTTCATCCACTCCCCTAGCACGCATATCGTCTTTCACACAGTTCATCCAAACCTTTTTTGGTCGTCCCCTTCCCGAATTACCACCAATGACCATATTCATAGACTTTTTGGTCACGTGGTTCTCCTCCCTCCGCATAACATGTCCATACCAGGCCAATCTTCCACTCTTTAATTTTTTTGTCACTGGTGCAACTTTCAGGCTTCCTCTCACATACTCATTTCTAATTATGTCCATTTTTGTTACTCCACATATCCACCTCAACAAAAGATTGATATATTAGGAAAATTATCAAGTAGCCTTTTATTGTTATTTAAGTAATACAAAACAATTTGTGAAAACATCCATCAATTTAGTTTTTTTTTATGTGAGACAGACAAACAAGCAAACGGCCCGCCTGATGGTGAGCGGTTACCGTCGCCTATGAACGTCTGCAACACCAGTGGCATTAGAGACGCGTTGTCGGTCCATTAACACCTTCTTTATCCTCCTCTTGAAGAGCCCCATATTAAAGGAAGTGGGAAATACGTCGCTTGGAAGGCTATTCCACAACCTGCAAGTGTGTGGGAGAAACGATCTCGTAAAGCGAGTTGTCCGAGACTCCCACACGTTAACAATGTGAGGATGAGCCTTCAGTCTATGACGAGCGGTGCGGTGGTAAAATCGGGAGGCCGGAATCAGATCGAAAAGTTTCTCAGAGCATTCCCCGTGGTAAATTTTATAGAACACACTGAGTGCCTCGATGTCTCGACGTAAGGACAGTGGTTCTATACTCTTAGGATCACCGATGATCCTAACGGCTCGTCTTTCCACGGCGTCAAGGGACTGAAGCTGGTACTTAGGTGCACCATTCCAAAGATGGGAGCAGTACTCCATGAGTCCGGCCTACTTAGGCTTTGTAAAGCAAGAGACGTTGGCCAGACGTGAAGTACCGCTTCGGTTTGTTAAGTACATCAAGCTTCTTAGAGGCAAGACCAGCCTTATCTTCCAGATGACGTCGGAACTGGACTTCGTTAGATATTTCAACACCGAATGTCCTGAGATTGGCAGATATAGCAAGAGGAATGCCTTGGAACGGGGCAATTGTGAATGCAGTTTTCTTAGCAGTGAATGCACAGACTTGTGTCTTGGAGGGGTTAAATTGGACCAGGTTAGTACTACCCCAAATCGAGACCGACTTAAAGAGTCTTCGATATCTGATACCAAGCGTCTTCGGCTCTCCTCTAGGTTATTCCGAGGAGCATTAGAGTTGCCTGCATAACAAGCATCACCTGTACTATCATCCGCATAACAATGAATGTTGCTTATTTGCAACATGTCATTGATATGCAGAATGAATAGCGTCGGTGATAGCACAGAGCCTTATGGTACACCAGCATTGTTTGACATGGTCTGGGAGCTAGAACCATCCACAACTGCTTTAATGCTTCGACCAGATAAGAAATCGGTAATCCATAAGCATAACTTTTCGGATAGTCCATATGATGGTAATTTTGATAAAAGTGCCCGATGCCAGACCCTATCAAAGGCCTTGGCTATGTCCAGACTAACGGCTAGTGCTTCATCCTTACTTCGAGAGTTTCAGCCCAGCGGTGAGTTAAATAGACAAGTAAATCACCAGCTGAGCGACCGTGATGAAAGCCGTACTGGCGATCATTAATAAGCTGGTGCTCCTCAAGATAGCTGAGTAGTTGAGTGTTAATCACACGCTCCTTAACTTTTGAGAGTAAGGATGTGATAGCGATCGGTCTATAGCGGATGGGACACTTCGATCTCCCTTTTTTGGTATAGGATGTACTAAGGCTACTTTCAAAGAAGATGGAACGATTCCTGTCGAGTAAGAAACCGTAATTTCGAATGTTTGGCATGGAACTACTGCAACCAGAAGTCTCGGGCGGTACAGCGCCCCCGTCCTCAAGAGTAGAGTTGGCTGCAAAAGCGAATAGAGTAGATCTGCCTTATCTTTTGCGCTGTGGGCGAGGGTGTTGTCCGGTCTGCGAAGTGCAGGTAATGACGTCTGACAAAAGTTCATTTCGGCAGCCTTGGCAAGTGACCAAAAGGCCCGGCTAAAAGAAGGGTAGCTTGCCAGTTTGTCGCCGATTCTCGCTATATGGTCATCTTTAGCCTTGTTAATTGCTTTTTTGAACGTCGTGACATAAAATTGTAGTGTAGTGCTTCTTAAAGGCCGCAGTGTTAGGATCCTTAACGGCACATGCTTCGCACCAAATTTTGAATGCATCCAACCTACGGCTGGCCGTGTTGGTACAAGGTCGGTTGTACCAGGGCTTATTCTTAGCGCCAATGCGCACTACAGAACTAGGAATGAAACACTCCATACCCTGTAGAACTACATCGGCAACCGACACAGCACAAGCACTAGACTGAAGTCACCCGACTGAAAACAAATCTGCTTCCTGGGGTAGGAAGAGAAGAATTCTCGCAGCCCATCCCAGTCCGCACAGTTGTAGTACCAGACCAATCGCTTTCCAGGAGGATGGGAGGCGTCAGGATGTATCTTAGGTTTGATTAGTTAGATCTAATTATACTAAGCAATTTGTGAAAACATGAATTAATTTCATGTTTTCACAAATTGTTTTGTATTACTTAAATAACAATAAAAGGCTACTTGATCATTTCCCTAATATATGAGTCTTATTATTTTCCTACTTAATTAAGTTTTTAGTTTCATAAAGTAATGATTATTTGGTATTTTTGATGAAAATAACAATGACCAGGCTTGCTGTAGTTAGTTGTATGAAGATTTTGCAGGTAGTCTACCACAATTCTTAATTTTACTCAAGCAAAACCAATTAACATTTTTTAAATTTCAATTTGTAGAATGTTACAGAGTGTTGCTTTTACAGCTGTTTTTGCTACCTTATTACTTTCTTCTATAGTTTACGGTGAAGCTGTAAGATAAGCTCCAAGTGACTTAATTAATGATATAAATGATTATGTTGTTATTCAGGAAAAACCAACTAAATGACCTCCCTGAAGATAGTTTTTGTCATTTTTTCAAGCATTATCAATGAAATACTTCTTTAATTATGATTTATAAACATACTTTATTAATTTGTTTATTATAAAAACATGATTGCAGGTAAGATATATGTCATTTAGATACATAATTTTTGTGTCAAACTTTTAAATCGTCATTGCCACAAGTTTGGTTTACGGTAGATAATCGGTTTTACCAATAAAGGGACGAAATATCTATGTACGTATAGGGTGCGCGAATTTTTTTATGTGTTCCAAAATTGGGAATTTGCTTTTTTTGTTTTTATCATTGAATAATTAAAAATATATAAATACATGTAAACTTACACTACAAAAATGTCAAATTCTTGCCTCCAGGCACATGTTCTGAATTCAATGTGACATGGGTATACTCACCCCAGAAACGAGCCTGGTGTTGATCGTCTCCCCGTTGCGTTCCCTCTCAATAAGCTTGAGCACTGCGTTGGTGACTTGCTTGTTCAACCGCTGGAAGAGGTGGTCGCGCCACGTTACCAAAGCTAGCTGGTAAATCTCGTATATACCCTGTGGAAGAACAATCATTTTTAGTTAATCATTACATAGTAAACAAGTGAAATTTTAAGTTTTTAAAAACAACCTTTTATTAATTACCATCCAGCACCAAATTACTCGTCAAGACGAATCAAACGAGCCCAAACTGGATGAAGTTGCGCCGTTTAATTACGAAGTTCTTCTCCATTATCAGATCATTTTATGACAATAAAATTGCATTGTCATCCGATTTATACATGCATGCCATATTTCAGCTCAATCAGAAATCGGGAAAGGGATCAAATTAAACTTCCAAGATTTGATTACAGACAGACAACAGACAGGTGAGAGTGAGCTGAGGCCGCCTGGGGAAGTACCACACCTTAGCTAGTTATTCATCCGCCAAGCAATGTGTATGCATTACTGTGTTGCAGACTGAAAATCAATTTTAGGTACCCGCTAAATTGAAGGGCATGACGAGATTCACAAATCTTTGCTGTCACGATGATGTCTGCATTAGTTAAAAACTGTGTCGCAGACATCAACACCCATCTCCGAAGAATTTATATCCCATCAAAAAGATAAATGTGAAAAGAGAGCCAAGTTCAATATTACGATGTATGTACTCATAGTTACCTATGATTTGGTAGTTGACTTCAACGACAAAAGAAGTGAGATCTAAATGGGTGCCAAGTTCAATGGTCAGTCCTGAAAAATATTTACAACAACATAAAATATTTTATTACAACTTAAAAGATTATTTCTTCTTATCACTTAGAATTAATATTATTTTGAAGCCTAAAGACTGACTTGGCCAGTTCTCATAATATACTAGGTAGGTACTCTCTTAACTTTAGCTTGATCACTATTAAACGCACTTAATGCTAATTAGTGCGCCACCGTCTTTTATCGTGTAAATTAGTCCCCTCCATCCATTGGTTGTCTGGAAGAAATCGCTCTTTAACGATAAGACCGCCACTTGTACATTGTAATTTTAAATTTTAATTATGTACTTATGTATTTTCTGTAACATTATGTGGTGTACAATAAAGTATCTATTGTCTTATCTTAATGATACTTCGTCGTATGGTACCCATGAGAACTAGCCAAGTCAATTTTTGGGCTTCAAAATAATATTAATTCTAAGTGATAAGAAGAAATAATCTTTTAAGTTGTAATAAAATATTTTATGTTGTTGTAAATATTTTTCAGGACTGACCATTGAACTTGGCACCCATTTAGATCTCACTTCTTTTGTCGTTGAAGTCAACTACCAAATCATAGGTAACTATGAGTACATACATCGTAATATTGAACTTGGCTCTCTTTTCACATTTATGTTTTTGATGGGATATCATTGCTTTTTGTACAGTACTTTTTAGTATGTAATAGGTTTAAGACACCCAGTCATAATAAGATTAATACCAAATGATTATTTTATTGCACCTCCCCCCACCCCACTGCTCCACGGCACGGCCGTCGCACCGCGCACCGCGGCCCGTGGCCCGTGAGCCTCGCCGTGCTTCGGTATACCTATACCTATAATTAATTTAGTACTTATTTATATATAGCATTTATGTGCACTATTGATTGGAATGTTGTACCTAATCAATTGATTTTTAAACAATACTAATTACTGATAAATTTATCTATATTCACCCAGCTATCTTATACCTACCGCCTACCTGGATGGAAATTTAACTTTTTAGATCATCTGGAACTGGATTAGAATTTCGATCAAAAAAAACCTAAGCCGACAAGACTTGTAATGACGACGACTTGGCGGGGGCACTGCCGTGCCCCCAGATACCGCCACATTCCTATAATATTATGACTATACGTTACAGGTACGTAGGTATCTAAAATGTTTACACCAACTAGCACCTAAGGCGATATACATACATTATTTTTATTGTTAACAATGTTAATATTATTACCTCTATGTTACTGAGCTGCCTTGTGCTGGTGAGTCGATATATTGATAGGATATACAATTGTTACGTAGGTACCAGGAACCTATTTTTATTAGTGACTAGCTGTGCCTAACTGTTTTACCCGCTATACAGTTTAGTACAATAGTGTATATTATTATGTTATTCCAGGGGTCTAAGCTATATTTATTATACCAAATTTAAAGTCAATCGGCCCACCCGTTTAGGCGTGAAAAAGTAAAAAACATATATCCATACGTACAGTAGGTATAAAGTTTGTATTTATATTTATAATTATATTAGTAGGAATAGTGGACTCGCGCGCACTTCGTAGTATCTAACAGAAAATAGCCGCCTACACAAAAATTATAGCAACATGCAACATGTATTGCTTTATGCGTTCCTAGGCGTCCCAAACTTTAATATCATACATTTTTAAAAAATTAATAATAATTTAAGATGATAAAAAAATACTAGTTTCTGATTTTTCCCTTTGTTACTACGACATTACCTATCGGGATGCCAAATTTCAGCTTTCTAGGTCATCTGGAACTGGGATATTACTTTTGATCTATCCCTCAGAGTGTATTAACTTCACCGATTACTGGATGTTTATATCTAAATAACCGTTTGAGCTGTGTTATTGGAATTTGGAACAGAGATATAGTTCGTATATTTAAGTATATGTGCCAAATTTGACTTGTCTATGTGTAATAGTTTTTGTATAACGAGGGTGTAAAAAGTCGTCAAAACGCGCTTTGGACGGTTCGTGTAATATAACACACGGCGCGGTCGCCAGTTCCTTTGCTTGAACTTGGCTTGACTCGCTGCCGCGTGTCTAGATAAAAGTTATTCCAAAAGTTCTATACTTCGTTTCAGAAACAAAGATAATTTTTGCAGGGTTTGAAGGTTATATATCAATAAAAATATCATTGATATATTCACATAAACTGTTATATCCGATATATCTTATGATATATATCTGATATATTATGAAAAATATCCGATATATACCTATCCAATTTATTAAGATATTGATCCTTTGAACCCCGCAAAATCTTTGTTTTTGAAACGAAGTATAGGTACATATATATTTTAAAATAACTGTACAATTTCTTAAATGTATATAAAAATGTTGTGTTAGTTAACTGTTACATACTATAGAAGCTGGTATAGAAAGAACAAATGATATTTCAGGATGACAGAAGCACATCATTGCCCCGCAGAATAACTGGCACTGTTGGGGTACCCACCTAGTCGACCTCCTGCAAAGGAAGTCTACCCCCGGTAATCAGTAATAAAGAATATGTTCATACCTTCCTCCCCTCCTCACACTCCCGTTTGACCCAGTGTCGGTTCAAATAAGCGCACACTCCGTTGAGCACTCGCGATGAGAACTGATATTCCTCCCATTGCTTAGTGTAGAACGCTAGCACGTCTTCGCCCATTAGATCGGCTCCGTTCTGAAATTAATAATTATGAAAAAAGCATTATAATTATGGTTTTTATCTTGGCTATTTTATTTGCGCTAAAAACAGACGAAACTAAAAACATCATAAACTTAACTACTATTATGATATAGTTTGACACAAAAGGGTATCAGCTCAGTTTAATGTAGGCTATGTTTAACCTACGCTGGTCTTCCGCTGATACCTTAATGCAGTGACTCTACGGTCGCCAGGTCAATAGACCTTCGTCAATATTCGGCTTCGTCGGAAAATGGTCTCTAACCTTTTTTTTGACCCAGAAAAAATGCGTTACGCATCATCACCCCACGCCGGGGGCGCGGGGTGGTATGTGGGACTCCCCCGCCGAAGATGGGCGTAGCGGGGATACCCACTAAAAAACCTGGGGGTGTTCCTGCGGGACGCCATAATGCCGGGGCAGCGGGTACGCCGAAGCACTCATTCGCGAAATGGTCTCTAACCTAACATGTCTATTATACAAAAAGTCTATTTGGCTAATTCCTCCTACGCAAATGATCCCCTTGACAAAATGCCCCCCTTAGTAAATCCCTTTCGTGTTGTTACCTTCTACTTTATAAACGCTAAAGTTTGTAAGAATGTATGGATGTATGTTTCTAACTCTTTCACGCCGAAATTTGGTATAGAGATAGTTTAGACCCTGGAATAACACATAGGCTGCAGTACAGCGGGTAAAACCGCGGAGCTAGTGTTTTATAAAATCGAAAAATTAAAGTCAATCGAGAGAAAAATGATCTTAACATAGAGGATGACAAACATGTTGACCCCGGCTATTAGCCATTTTTGAAGAAGAAGATTTAAAACAGTTATATTGTAGGTACAGGTATAATATCATTATTTCTTATATTACTTTTTTTCAGTGACTCTAACAAAAGTAATATTTGCTATACTTTACCTGAAGTAGGTTAATCAAGTAGATCCTGAGAAATTCCTTCAATCTCTTGTAGAGTTCGAGTCCGACCAACTGCGCTCCGCCTTGGACTTGACCGCTCTGAAATTATACAAACCACTTAAGTACCTATACCAGATGAAAACGGTTATTTAAAAACCCAGCGTTTCGGTGTAATTTGGGTATATAAAAATCTGATGTTTTGAATGAATTAATGATAACTCTTGCCATCTCTTGCCATTTTGAAATATAATGGTTAATCTTACTTTTTACTAATATTATAAAAACGAAAGATTATAAGAATTATAAGATGTCTGGTTCGTTACTCTTTACGGGGGCAAGGTGCAGACGGGCAAAAATATTATAATTTTTACTAGGAAAAGTGTGTGATAATCATAAAAAGTGTGAAATAATCTTGACCATGAAATAGCGCCAAAATTCGTAATTTTCAAATGCTTCTAGGGAGGGCCTTGGCCCCCTGACCCCTCTGTATACGCCTTTGGACCTGTCTATAATAAATAATAATAGTAACTATATATTAGTATAGTAATATAAATGTATTATTTACTAGAGGTGTGACCTGTTTCTTCCCGAAGCTGTTCCGGCCGTTGTTGGCGACGCGGCCGCTGCCTGACGCTGCGCTCTGATGATGCACTGACGTACAATAGTTGTATACGTGGCTGTATGGTACGTTGAATAGAAATTATTTGCACATTTGGTGGAGACATTTATTTGGTAACAGCAAATTTGATTCAAACTCAAAATGCATTTATTCAAATAGGCCACAATGGAGCACTTTGCAAGACAATTTTACATTTCATTTTAATACACTTTCGCGAGGCACCTCTATGAGAATAACGAGCAAGAAACTCATAGATAGGGATTATGCTTTTTTTTTAAATATGTGTAAAGTTTAACATTAAAGATTTTTTCTTCATTCAGCACATCATGGAGCTCGACAAATGAAAGAAAGAGGAAACTCAATATCTTGACATGCCCATCTACCGACAACATAATATGTTGGTACGGTAGATCAAATATTATTTGCTAGGAGACTGATTGCAGATGGAAGTAGAACCAAAAAAAAGAAATTTTTGATAAGCGTAATTGTATGATGCTGTAGAAAAGAATACAATATAATAGATAACTTTTTATTGAACACTATGTAAAATTACACGTCAGGTTAAGATTGTTTTTTTTTTTGTTTAATATTAGGAAAGAGAGTTCCATTTAACCACAGTTTCATTTTGACTTGAAGTTGCCTAATTTTTTTTTGTACAAGCTTTTATTTACTTTCACCTGTCTGTTGTCTGTCTGTCTGTTTGTAATCAAATCTTGGAAGTTTAATTTAATCCCCTTGCCGATTTCTGATTGAGCTGAAATTTTGCATGCGTGTATAAATCATAAACAATGTATGTAATATTCTTATGATATAGAACTGATCTTCGTAATTAAACGACGCAACCTCAACGAGTTGGGGCTCATTTGATTCGTCTTGACGAGTACTTGGGTGCTAGATGGATAACAATAAAAGCTTGTAATTAATAACTTAAAAAACGCTCAACCGTTTTCGATAAAATTTTAATAAGACCTTCTACAAAGCCTTTTGAATACTTATTCACCTTTGAAAATAGACTTATTTGAATGGGTTTACTTCTCAGGCGTATACGAGTAGGTAATCGGCGAATCTATTCTATTGCTTAAGTCGTTTAAAAAGGATACGTATACAAGTCCATGTATCTTTTCTTCACCATGTGCTGTCTCTTGTATACTTGTTCGATGCCTTCTTGCAAGTCGCCCCATATCTGTAAATAATTAATATAAAAGTTATTTTCCTTTAAAAAGTACAAATCAGTACAAATTGCTTTAAAATTTTAGAATAAAACGAAACACTTAGGTATTATTGTCAAAGTGAAGCAGTTTGACAGAGTTTGACAAACAGCATAAACCGGCCACGCTGAAAGGGACGGAAAAAAATAGGTTCTCCTTTTTCTTCACACAGAATTTTCCCTATTGCCATCACACTCACACATAAAATGGCTATGTGTATTTTTATTTTGCCTAAGGCTTGGCCCATAGTTTAGCTTAGACTGAAAAAACACAGATTATTTTCAGCAGGTAAAGCCATAGTTTTTATTAAGCCATATTTTATATTAATAAAAAATACTAAAAACATGAGTGGGGGCACAGAACAAGCACAGAAGTGGGGGAACGTCCTTACTTAAACCACCCGCGTCAAATGACGTCTGATTCACACGCATAAATGTCCGGAACTCGTATCACGCAAATCT
This sequence comes from Hemithea aestivaria, assembly GCA_947507615.1. Lineage (NCBI taxonomy): Eukaryota > Metazoa > Arthropoda > Insecta > Lepidoptera > Geometridae > Hemithea > Hemithea aestivaria. The sequence continues at coordinate 4,552,094 of OX382351.1, read as the reverse complement.
CGCGCTAAAGCTAATAAATACCGTCGTAAGGTAATCAACTTTACAAAAAGCATTGATGACTACTTCCTTTATTGCACTAAGGTCGTACTGAGTTGGTACTGACTCTAGTTTACTAAATGGTTGTTATTTTGGCCGCATACGAGTTTTGATTTTAGGGTCGTAAAATGCGCCCAGCGGATTTATTCGCGTAAAAATAGTACCTATATTATGTGTTATTCTTAGCACATTGGCAGCGGCGGCGTCTTATATAGAACTATCTCAGATGCCTGAAATTATCTAATTTTGTATGGAAAATCCTTTGACAAACACACCGTTTGTTAAAGCCGCCTTTCAGCACTCGCGTTCTGACCTCAAAAATACAGCTGATGTGTTTTCAGCAGTCTATTAAAGTGCTTCGGCGTACCCGCTGTCCCGGCATTATGGCGTCCCGCAGAAACAGCCCCAGGTTGTTTAGTACCCCCGGCTGAGCCTTTCTTTGGCGGGGGAGTTCCATTCCCGGTTGTATTATATCAATATTACTCTACTATAATATGCATGTATTATACATATAAACCTTCCTCTCAAATCGCTCTGTCTATTAAAGAAAACCGGATCAAAATCCGTCGCGTAGTTTTAAAAATCTAAGGGCTTGTTCACGTTAAACGCGCGGGCGCGGGCGCGAAATATCAAACATACGACGTGCTATGAAAGTGTTCACGTACAAACGCACGTGCGGTGTAAGCAAAGTCTGTCGCGCCCGCGCCCGCGCGTTCAAACGTGAACAAGCCCTAAGCATACAGACAGACGGAGAAGGCGACTTTGTTTTATTACTATGTAGTGATACCATAGGTTAGCCTTTGACAACGACCACGACCTGGCGTGATGTTAAGCGACGATCCGGCCGATGTAGATGTGTAGCCAATTAAACCTAGAAGGCGGGATAAAACCCTTCCATGATAAGGGCAGTCATGATGCATATAGCGGCACCATGTCATTATCTCATGTTTAGATTAATAAATCGATGACATGATGACGTCAGCCAGGACAAAGCCTTTTATTAGTATGGGAGCCGTAATATAAATTCAAATTTATTACTTTTACACCCACGTGTACCATACAAGTACCTACAAGGTACAAAAAGGTCATCAATTACAATCTAAGGGCCAAAGATGTGTTGTAATTCTGATTCTGTACAAGACAACATGAGAGCGTAGCAATACGACAGGTGCTTGCAGGAAATAAAATTGTGTGTTGACTTCGTAACAAAAGCTAGGTTTTTCAAGGATTTTTTTGGAGTCCTGGTGATTCTGTACAAAATCAACGACAGGTGCTTGTAGGCCACAAAATTGCGCAACAAAATTTTACACATTTTTTTTACAAAAGACTTCGTAACAAAAGCTAGGATTTTCAAGGATTTTTTTGGAGTCCTGGGTTCATGTTTAGTTTTGACTACGTAAGCAGAGTAACTGTTGGAGTAGATATAAAATTGTATTTTTTTAGCACTTAAACACAAATAACCTTTCCTGTTTTTGTGTAAAGTCAGTTAAAATACAATCGAGAACATCATTAATTAAGTAAATATTTTGTCATGTCCGTTAAAAATAAAGTGTCCTAAAAAATATACGCAACAAAAATTACCTAACGATTGGTACAGAGTACCGTGACAAAATGATTAATTTCGTGTAAGAAAACATTGCAAAATTAAAGAATATTTATAAATAATGTTAGATAACGAATTGTGGCAGATAAAGATGCGGGTTACAGACATTTTTACTGTTATGAAATTATTCGAGTCTAAGGCGATTTTCACACTGCCCCGCATGATGCAGCGTAGCGCGTGGATGCGTGTTCTTCCGTTGCTTGTAAGTATCTCCGTTTGTATGGAAAACACGCACAGTCTAACACACTGAAAATGCATCCACGCGCGTTCATGCGGATCACGCGCATACACGCGGAGAAACATGCACCCCCGCGCGTAGGTGCGGGGCGAGACGCAAGGTATGGCACACCGAATCCCAGTGCCGCGCGTGATTTTGTATGGGCGTGAGCCGCCGTGCGTGAATCTACAAAACGCACCTACGCGCGTGAGTGCGCAAAAAACCCGCACGATGATGCAGATCTGCACTCCCGCAGGAACGCGCGTAGGTGCGTCGACACGCAATATGCAGCATGATGCGGGGCAGTGTGAAAATCGCCTTAGCGATACGATAGCGAGACGATTTGATCACTTATCTGAGGGTCTATTGGCTATCGTCCAACGACATGTAAAACACTAGAATCCATAGACAATATTGCGTACATTACTTGCTTAAACCTCCTCATTGATATGAGTAAAATAACAAACGCAGCAATGTACAGTCAACTACAAAGAGATGTATCCATGTTAGTCTTACAAAATGAAGGAACTTTTAGTATGCAAAAAGTATTTACCCTTACTTCGTGACATTTTCAGTATCCACCAAATCTTATATTATATTCGATTCATTTTAAATGCTATTATTATGTATCACCTAAGGAAAAGTAGTGGGATACATCATTGTTGCATATTAAACGAGTCGATGATAATATAAAGTTTGATTGCTACTAGAAATGTCACGAACCAAGGGTAGTTCATTGTGGCAAATGAAAATTTACTTCATTTTGTAAGCCTAACATGGATACATCTCTTTGTAGTTGACTGTACATTGAAGTTGTCATCAATCGTAGTGGGTGAGAATTAGCCAAACCCTCAGGGAGGGATTTATCCCGCCTTCTACGTTTAGACCTTAGTCGGTTGCCATCTACGGCAACATCATTATCCCGCCTTCTAGGTTTAATTAGCTACCATCTACGGAAGCATAATCGCTTAACATTACGCGCGATCGTGGTCAAATGCTAACCTATTCTACTAATCTTACTATCTTACTAATATTATAAACGCGAAAGTTTGTAAGAATGTATGTAGTTGTATGTATGTTTGTTACTCTTTCACGCCTAAACGGGTGGACCGATTGAGCTGAGATTTGGTATAGAGTATTGAGATAGCTTAGACCCTGGCATTACGTTTAGGCTACTGTAGCTACTGTACCTACAGCGGTGACGACCTCTGTGGCGCGGTGGGCTAATACCCGCCTGCAACGCAGAAGGTTGCGGGTTCGATTCCCGCATGGGACAAATATTTGTGTGATCCACAGGTATTTGTTTCTAGTCTGGGTGGTTTTTCAATATCTATTATAAGTATGTATTTACAAAAGAAAAGTATCTAAGTATTATATCCGTTATCCTAACCACCATATTACAAGCATTAAGTTGCTTAGTTTGGGGTTAGGTGGCGCTGTGTGAAACGTCCTGAAATATTATTATTATTATAAACGCGAAAGTTTGTAAGAATGTATGTACCTAACCTAAACGGGGCCTAAACGGGTGGACCGATTGAGCTGAGATTTGGTATAGAGTATAGAGATAGCTTAGACCCTGGCATTACGTTTAGGCTACTGTGGCTATTGTACAGCGGTTAAAACCGCTGGGCGCAGCTAGTAATGAAGTAAGCCACAAGCGGTAAGAAAATTTACGTATGCGGTGCGTCGAGCTGTACTTTGCGCCAGCCTTAAACATGCAAGATTCTGAACTGTGACGTCACGAGCTGAGTCAACCTAACCGTTTTGGTAAAGGTGAAAGTTAACAGTAACTGTTATTAGCTATGACTGTGCGATCGATTTTAAGACGGCTAAAAAAAAAAAAGAGACAGCCAATTTTTTTTTTGAAGTAACAAATAATTATGCAGTTTGGCCCCGTTTGAAAGTTCCCGTACATATCTTGTAGGAAATAACCGGGACCCAAAGTTTTACAGGCCTTCCGAAAAACAGTAGCGTCCAGGCGAAACTTTTGTCACATACTGAGATTTGAACCCAAGGTCTCCGTATTAAAAGAAAGACATTATTATGTAAACAAACGACTAAAACTCACGGAAATAATGGTCGAAACTAGGCTCGACCCTGGGTTTCGGACAATTACGATGTCCTTCAAAAACACAAACGCTTCAAAAACACGCGTTTGTTGTCAAAAACGCATAAATAGAAAGACGTACGACGACTGGACTCTACAGTAAAATACGGTCTTAGCTACAAGATTTTTTTTTATGAAGAAAAGTTAAAAGACGAGCAAGACGCGCTCCTTATGGTAGGATATAACGCTGCCCATAAATAGTACAATACCACCCACGGTTTTAAAATTCTAGGTGCACTGCACCAACGCTTCTTCCTCAAGAGTCATAAGCTCTCATGCTAAAACTCTTTAGCCCAGTAATTTCAAATTGAGATTTGATTTGAAGTAAAGTAAACCAGACCATTGTCTGAGTCTAGAATCTAGGTCAAAGACAAAAGTAGGCGTTTCTTTTTAGTATTAATGTGCAATTAACAAAACAATATTCACGGCGATTCAGTCTTTATGTCTTATGCAATGGGTGCGAATCTCAAGTAATTAGCGGTTTTATTAGATAACTACCTATTGTTTGTATGAAGCTTTTGATTTAAATTTAAGATTAAAGTCTTTCCGACAGTGTCAACATGGCCACATATATAATAAATAAATAAATACATTTATTTCAAGGCAATAGTACCACTGCCAACAATGACAATGTACCAGAGACCTATATCAAAATATAATATATATCTTATAGACTAACATAATAATAATTGGGGTTTATACTCTAACAGAACAGGTTTCCCTAATTACACTGTCAGAGTCAAATCACAATTTATAGGTTGTGTGGCGAACCTATATGTTGCAGTTTCAGGTCGCCGAGATTACTACAGGGCCTGCAACATGACCTAACGGCTGCCTCCTACATGTCTTATAGGAAACAACCGGGACCCACAGTTTTACGTGCCTTCCGTAACACGGTAGCGTCCAGGCGAAAATCTTTGCCACACTGAGATTTGAACCCAGGACCTCCGGCTTACAAGCCGGACGGTATGACCACTGGGCCACGGACGCTACAATATAACTAAATATAATAATTATAATGGTGATGGTGGTGGTATATTATATAATGATGAGCAAATCCATCCGCATCGACCGCGCCGGACGAATCGAATTTTGAATTATTTATAATATGAAATTTCATGAAACCAAGCACACTTGCCGGAGCCGAATCGTACGAATCGGAAGAAGATTTCCTATATATAATACAAAAATTCTTTAGGCGCGGTCGATACGGATAGATTTTCTATGTAGCGTCCGTGGCCCAGTGGTCATACGTCCGGCTTGTAAGCCGGAGGTCCTGGGTTCAAATCTCAGTGTGGCAAAGATTTTCGCCTGGACGCTACCGTGTTTCGGAAGGCACGTAAAACTGTGGGTCCCGGCTGCTTCCTATAAGACATGTAGAAGGCAGTCGTTAGGTTATGTTGCAGGCCCTGTAGTAATCTCGGCGACCTGAAACTGCAACATATAGGTTCGCCACACAACCTATAAATTGTGATTTGACTCTGACAGTGTAAGTAGGGAAACCTGTTCTGTTGGAGTATAAAGCCCAATTATTATTATTATTATGTTCTGATTCTGATACGCGGGCAATTTTCCGCAATTAGGCCTCATGGCCCATTTATTTTATTACGGATAGATGTACGTGCACCATAAGTGACAAACGCGAAGGGACACCCTAAAAAGGTTTGGACACATTGCCGTCATCAGTGTTTCCCGAGCGATACAACTCGGAAATCTTCAAGTGACGAGAGAGTAACGATCTAACGTGATTCGTCAAAGATCGCATCTGCACTTTCCATCATAATAAAAAAATAATAATGGGGGTTTATACTCCAACAGAACAGGTTACCCTGCTTACACTGTCAGAATCAAATCACAATTTATAGATTGTGTAGCTAACTACAATGTTGCAATTTCATGTCGCCGAGATTACTACTGTGCCTGCCTCTTAGATATCTTATAGGAAACAGCCGGTACCCATAGTTCATTATGTGGGATGTGGTCAAATGTACGCTATTTAGTATACAAAACTGTGTTTTTTTACAATGACAAGATGGGCATATCAGGTTCGTGATGATAAGCATTATGATTGCCCATATCAATGCCAGTGTAGTAAAATTCTTTTAACACAATGGCTTCGGCGGCGATCTATAGAACTATCCTCGGGGCCTGAAGTTAAAATTGTATGGAAAAATCCTTTGAAAACACAATGTTTGTGTTTTTCAGCACTCACGTTCAGACCTCAAAAACACAGCTGTTGTGTTAAGCAGTCAATGTGTTAAAACATTTTGGCATTGCACGATGCACAGTAATGTTTGCACATCACTGCTTAAACGGTAGAATAACTTAGTTAAAGTATGATAATAGGCGTGATGACAAGACTAACATTTTTTAAATGTTATTAGTCCGTAATTTAAATAATAAAAAAATATTCGATACATATTTTTTTGTTTGTCAATATCATTGAATTTAACTGAGATATAAGGAATCTAAAATTATGGGGGAGAAACGCTACGTCACACCTAGGTACAAATCGTACCTAGACGTGACGTCATTACCTCCTTCTCCGCAACTTTAAGGCGCTGTAACTTACTCGTTTTTCATTAAATTTACAAGAATAAAAATATGTGTCCAATATTTTTTTAAATCTACATTATGGACAAAAAAAATGTTTTTCTGTCTTCATGCCTTTTACATCTACGGATACTCACTTGATCAAAATCCTTCTGTCTAAGCGGCAGTTGAGGCCGTACATTCGAACTGGCACTCATCTTCAACACATAAACACAACCCAAACAATTATATCTACCAAACTTGATTATACAACGCGTATACTATTTACATAATTTATATATTTCCTTTATTATTATATTTTCCTATTGATTCACTAGTGGAACGGCTGCACTGCACTTGTCAAATCTGGAAACAAGAGAAAAATATGTTATTTTTTTATACGAAGAAGTAAGAAGCAAGACAATATCTTAATAATGCTGCCCATAATTTTAGTACAGTGCGACTGAGGAATTACATTGTGAAATACTAGGTGCACTGCATCAACGCTTCTTAGTCTAAATATATAAAAGGAAAGAGTGACTGACTGATCTAAGAATAAGAATTTGTTTATTTCAGGTACATAAAGATCTTAATGTAATGCATTGTTCTGCCGAAACCTGTCTTTTACAGACGTATGTATAATACATAAATACAATAATGACTTATAGCTAAGAATAATGCCTAGTAACATTGTATGAAGTATGCATAACTTTATATTTTGTATTCAAAAAATTCATACATTGTGAAATACTAGGTGCACTGCATCAACGCACAGCCTAAACCACTGGACGGATTGGGTTGAAATTTGGAACTCAGATAGGTTTTATGACGTAGACACCCACTAAGAAAGGATTTTGGCACGCGGGCAAAGCCGCGAGCATAAGCTAGTTAAGTCATAAAATGTTTAAACAAGGTAAAAGGTCCTTTGATAATAATTAATAATGATATTGCCTGATCTTAAGCAATGAAGCAGTGAAAGATGGTAGTAGACTAAACCTAGAAGGCGGGATAAATCGCTCCCTGAACATTCAATGAACAAATATAAGAAGACTACAATATGAGAGACATCACAATGAAATCATGAGCTCTCATATTAATTTCACCTGCTGTAGGTACAGTCAACTACAAAGAGATGTATCCATGTTAGGCTTACAAAATGAAGTAAATTTTCATTTGCCACAATGAACTACCCTTGGTTCGTGACATTTCTAGTAGCAACCAAACTTTATATTATCATCGCCTCGTTTAATATGCAACAATGATGTATCCCACTACTTTTCCTTATGTGATACATTATAATAGCATTTAAAATAAATCGAATATAGTATAAGATTTGGTGGATACTGAAAATGTCACGAAGTAAGGGTAAATAATTTTGCATACTAAAAGTTCCTTCATTTTGTAAGACTAACATGGATACATCTCTTTGTAGTTGACTGTACTAAGCTTTAATGTTAAAAATGCATTTTGTTTACATTTTTATACATGATTACTTGTCCCAGACACAACAGAAATCTGAGACAAACAATAACATCTCTCCAATGGGCTGCATAAAAATGTGACATTGAAAATGTGAATTTAGAATAAATAAATAACAAAGTGGGTCGTTCACCTTAATATGATTTCAATTTTAACTTATTCATGTAAGATACTGCGCATTGGGATTTTACATGTTACAATGTATTCAGTCTTATTTAATACTTGACGCAGGACAAAATGGCAGTCTGATAGTTTTTTATGCAAAGAAGTAAGACCAAGACTGTCTCCTGATGTTAAAAGATAATGCTGCCCACAATCAGTACAGTGCCACCTAGGATTTCACAATGATTCAAATTCCTAGGTGCACTGCTCTATCGCTTCTTACTCATGATTTAAGATGCATCTCAATCATAACATGTTAAGATTCTTCAGCCCAGTATTTCATTAGATACAGTGCCCTCCTACTGAAGCACAGTAATGTTGCCCATCACTGCTCAAGCGATCGAATAACTGGTACTGTTGGGGTACCCATCTAGTTGACCTGCAAAGTTTGTCTGTAGCATCCATATCAACAGTTATTGCTACTAGTTTCATAGAGTTTTACCAGGGGTAGACTTCCTTTGCAGGAGGTCAACTAGGTGGGTACCCCAACAGTGCCAGTTATTCCACCGGCTGAGCAGTGATGTGCAAACATTACTGTGCTTCCGTAGGAGTGCACTGTAGCTAGTGTTAATAAATTATACCTTCAAAAAGAGTCTACCTTCAATAAATAACAAACAGGTAGTTTTAGTGCATTATAAATCGCAAAAACCACTAATAAGTGGGTAAAACCTACCACCGTGTCAAAATTATGATTACAATCAAGAAAAACAGCTTGTTACAACAAAAACTATAAAATGTTCACTAGAGTGAAAACTAGGTCCTATTACCATAATGTTTTAGCCACAAAAGAAGAAAAAAACGGGAAATAAACACATGAAAAAATGCATGCCCACTTTCCATGTTAGAAGAACGTTAAAAACGATAAAAGATAGAATTGCTTGCGAAATAGCGGGAAATCATGTAACACGCTCGTCGATTATAACGCTGATGCGAAAAAAGTAAAAGTTGTGTGCATCTGACAAAGGAATTGAGATTTTGCAACCCAAACAAGGGCAGACGAAAACATGTTTTTTTTCACATACCAGCGACAAAAAAGATCACCCACCTCAAAAGTTTGTGTAGAATAAACCATGGCACTGTTTCTGAACACTAAATAATCATAAAATAAACGATTTACGTGAAATAAACAGCTAAATTACGACTGATTTCTTTTCATTGACAATGCTCTACACATCTGTGCAATGTACCTGACAATCGACTGACAGGTAACGTAATCCTACTAAATGCAGTGTACAAAAAGGCCTAATAAAATGCAAATGAAAGTGAACAATGTCCTGCGGTAGGGTTATACTTACGTAGCACTCTTTTTCACACTGTCATCGACCACATTTCCTTGGAAGTAAGCACGGCACAATTTGTAAGCTTTGAACACGCACGGCACTAATGTAAAAGTATTGACAATAATCAATATGGAATTCACTAGGCCCTTTTTATTCAGGCATATTTTTCATGCACATCAAAGAAAAGAAACAAGGAAGAAGACAGAGCAAAAGCTTTTTCATGCAATTTTTTCCGCGAGGTGGCGCTAGTGATGGCATAAAACCACAGAGTGTAAGAAGTTTGCGCCGTATTAGTTTTCATCCCATTTGCGCCGCGCCGTAGGTCAGTTCCTAAGCTATAATTAACACCGTTTGCTGCTTCGTTAAATCAAATAAGAGTATATAAAAATCATTGTTACCGACAACATCTACTGCACTGTATATTGAATTAATTAGTAAATAATTATAAGTTTCCAAATAAATTTGCGCACGCCTATAGGCGGCTTTAATTTTTTATCTGCGATCGAATGCATTAATTATTGTTCATTCGATTTTTTTTTTTTTTTTTTTTCTTTTTAATAATATGGCAACATGTGCATTTTGCCAGTGTCGAGTAAAATTCGTGAATGTTCACGGGATATTAAATTATGGTCTCCACTTTCGTGTTTTGCCAGTGTCAAGGTAAATGTTATTTTTTAAGTAATAAGTTAGTTAGTCAGGTCAGAGTCAGAGTGAGCTTAATAGCTCGTCTAGTCACGTGAGTCTTCCAGTAAAATGGGTAGAATTTTACTGAAAGTTCGGAGGAGTTTTGGAGGGGGCACCAAAATTCATATTTCAGCACCATATCACTTGCCTACATCTGTGCACATTCAAAAACACTTAACACGCAATATTCCACCATTATTACACGCTAACAATCAAATTTTACACGATTATTAAGCAAAAGACGTGGAGTTAATGATATGATCAAGGCTTGCCGCCAAAACTCCTTCATTCGATTAGTTCATTGAGTTTTGACGTACAGCTTTTTTTTTTTTTTTTTTTTTTTTTTTTAATAATATGGCAACATGTGCATTTTGCCAGTGTCGAGTAAAATTCGTGAATGTTCACGGGATATTAAATTATGGTCTCCACTTTCGTGTTTTGCCAGTGTCAAGTTAAATGTTATTTTTTAAGTAATAAGTTAGTTAGTCAGGTCAGAGTCAGAGTGAGCTTAATAGCTCGTCTAGTCACGTGAGTCTTCCAGTAAAATGGGTGGAATTTTACTGAAAGTTCGGAGGAGTTTTGGAGGGGGCACCAAAATTCATATTTCAGCACCATATCACTTGCCTACATCTGTGCACATTCAAAAACACTTAACACGCAATATTCCACCATTATTACACGCTAACAATCAAATTCTACACGATTATTAAGCAAAAGACGTGGAGCTAATGATATGATCAAGGCTTGCCGCCAAAACTCTGACGTACAGCTGACTCTTTGACAGTGACAGCTGTTCGGCGTTCGTGTTCAATGGAAGTAGGAGAATTAAGACTGATTGTTTATTTTTTATATTTTCGTATCTCATTTACAACAAATTAGCATAAAACTTCAAATTATAAGGCTGAATAATCTCAAACATAGTTTCCTTCCAGTGATTTTAGTGTAGAATCATGTGTTACGTGATAATAACCGGGCGCAGTTTAGCGTGGCTCCTATTAAGTTTGATCGCTTTTATGTTTATATTAACTGGTATTATGACTCCCAAGTGGTTATTGGGGCAGCCTAGGATCATTAATGAGAACAATGTGACCAGTTTTTACGTTCCAAGCGTTGGTATTTACAATCGGTTAGTATAAAATTATTCACTTATATTTTTAGTTACCATATTTGATTGAATGCTAAAAGTGATCTTTATTTAATAGAACAGAACGTATTATTGTGCTATCTGATACGGTATTGGTCAGTTCTAAGTGGCAGTGAAACAGGAAGTCTATGTTCATTCAGAATATTAAAATGAATGGTTGGTTTTTGTGAGCAAATCTTAAAGTGGGTTAAATAAAAAGTCTTGAATATTGTATTAAAATTATTATAAAACTAATTTATTTGCTCATTGATAGATAGATTGATTATCGATAAAAATAGTGCATCTATACACTCCTAAAATAATAAATATCAGTCGCCATCTCCAGTGAATAAACGGATAATTGCCATTGTCTTGTTTTTGCTTTTATTTCATATTCGAATTCTGTTGGTCCAAATACATCTATCTACTCTATTATTTTAACACCATTTTAGCATCTTAAAAGTTCTGGTTTCTGAAACAAATGTTTAACAAAAAAAAGTATTTTATTTTTCCATTAAATTTGAGTTCCTGCAGTTATCCATTTATTCGCCGGGGATGGCGAAGTTATGTGCTACACACACAAAATCTTACTGAAAAAAAAAATCATACACTTCAAATATTATTTATATTAATCAAAAATTCTATTAACCTTTTAACCGCCAGACTTAAGATCACTTGTCGTGCCCCTAGCGCCAGGCAAGTTTTTTGAATTATAAATAAAAGGTAATAAAAGTGATGTCTAATATTTAAGGTTATTGATGTCGTATCGTTAAAGTGCAGTCGGAAATATACGACTCTGGCGGTTACGTAACAGAACAGGCTTGTCGGATATATCCGACGGTGGCGGTTAAAGGGTTAATTAGATTTTTTTATTTGTACAACATAATAAAGTAAAATTTACAAACACAAAACTTAAAGCTAACAGCGCTTTAGTCTGTTTTGAATAAGCCAGGAATTTCAAATTAAAAGCTAGACAATTTTGAAAACTAATAATAAAATAAGCTTTAACTCTTCAAGAGGCAAGTGAATAGAGTCTTGTAAGGTAGGCAACATACCAGCGGTACCCCTGGTATTGCAGGTATCCATAGGCGACGGTTGCCACTCACCATCAGGTGGGCCGTCTGCTTGTTTGTCACCTATTACATAAAAAAAAGCTTATTACAATTTCAGATGTATTCGTATGACTAATGACCCATACAACTGCGCCTCGTTCTCGTTCTATGGGCTGGCGACTGATCCATCCTTGTACCCTGGACCGTGGAAGGCTGCTATGTTCTTCTTGTCATTGTGTAAGGGAAATTTTTTTATAATTTTTTATGTGAAAAAGTAAGAAGACGATCAAGATGGTCTCCTGATGTTAAGAGATAACACTGCCCATAATCAGTACAGTGCTACCTAAAATTTCACAATGATGTGCAATTCTAGGTGCACTGCAGCAAAGCTTCTTACACAAGAGTCATAAGATATCAAGACTCTTTAGCACAGTAATTACACTAGCTACAGTGCCCTCCTACCGAAGCACAGTAATGTTTGCACATCACTGCTCAGACGGTAGAATAATTGGCACTGTTGGTGTACCTACCTCAAGACTTCCTTTGCAGGAGGCAAAGGTCTATTTAACACATTTTGAAATAAAAATTCAAAGAATTAACTTTTTGAAAATTCCTCAATTGGGTCGCTGCATAATAATATTATTGCACACATTTTAAAAGTATTTTCAGTTTGATATATATTTGAAATATGGCAAGATAAGATTTTTTGAAAAATTAAATGTTTTTTTCAAAATTGTTTCTCATGCCATTATTTATTATATAACGCTGAAAATACTTTAAAAATGTGTGCAATAATATTGTGCAGCACCCTCTTGAGGATTTTTCAAAAAGTTAATTTTATGAATTTATATTTTAAAATGAGTAAAATTGTGCGAGCGAGATAGCGTCCCGCGGACTAAGCGCGATTAAGGCTCAAGTCAAAGTGCATTCTCTATAAGTGTGACCTATTTTTACACTAAACGACTAAACTGTGCTAAGCGGGGCGCGGACGCCGGCGCGTCACCACAGCTACTCCCTGAAAAAGATCCTCGTACAGGATCGAAACGGTCGGCACGAAGCCGAAGTAAATACAATGTGAGTTTATGCCGTTTATTTACATAAGTGTGACTTATCAATGAACATTTCAGGTGCAGCTATACAATTTTCAACAGTCATAGGGGGTGTGCTCGCGTGTTGCATACAGTCAGTCTTCAAGAAAAGCGTCATATCTTTAACGGGGGCTACACAGGCTCTGGCTGGTAAGGAATTTCACATATTAATAACAAATAAAATTTAAAAAAAAACTTTTTAAAAACAAGCTTTTATTATTACCATCTAGCACCAAAGTCTCGTCAAGATGAATCAAATGAACCCAAAATCGATGGGGTTGCGTCGTTTAGTTACGATCTTCTTATGGCCACCTTCCAGCTCCATCATCAGATCAGTTCCATTCCATGTCATAATAATATTGCATTGTCATCTGATTTACACATGCATGCAAAATTTCAGCGCAATCTAATATCGGGAAGTGGATCAAATTAAACTTGCAAGATTTGACAGACAGACAACACACAGGTGAAAGCAAAAGCTCGTAAAATCTTTTTGGCTCTTGGATAATACCGAAAAAAATATTAATTATTTACGTATATTCATAATGAAGCTCCTAATAAAATATGTATAATAATGCTTTATTGCCAAACAAAATATTATAAAACTTACTGAACTACATAACTTAAAGGTTAAGTAAACAATGGATGCCTTCATGGTTTGATGGAGCGCAAAGTTTCTCACAACAAATTAGAGTAATTTGCACATAAGTGTGAACTCTAACCAATTGTGATGTGTATGCTAAATACGCTGGTTACCTAATTTCCTACAATTTAATAAACTCATTTATTTCGGACAACATAAAAATCTTAAAAGGTAAAAACTTAAAAACTAAATACTTAAAAACTAATACTTAACTACAAAACTTAATCTAATAAACAGGTGGAGGAGGGAAAGGTGGCAAGAATGCTGGCGGCATTGCCCCGCTGAATACATAAACTTATTTTTTGAGCAAAATATAAGCCAGCATTCTTGTCACCTGAAGCCTCCACCAAACGTTTAGCGAGGTCTTTGTACAGCAATTTTAAGTTTTAACAAATAAAGCCCCAACCCATGTGAATAGCAATATTCTCCTCTCCCTGTACGGTTGTCTGGAAGAGATAGCTTTTAGCGATAAGACCCTAATTGTAACACATATATTGTGTTTTTATTTTTTAGTTTATGTTTTGTATATTTTTCTGTGTTTCAATAAAGTGTTATCTTTTTTTTTATACAACGACGTAAGAAGGCGAGCAAGACGCTCTCCTGATGGTAAGAGATAACGCTGCCCATAATTAGTACAGTGCTACCCAGTACACTGCACCAATGCTTCTTACTTGAGTCAAAAGATGTTAAGAATCTTCAGCCCAGTAATTTCACTAGCTACAGTCCTCCTACCGAAGCACAGTAATGTTTGCACATCACTGCTCAGACGGTAGAATAACTGGCACTATTAGGGTACCCACCTAGTCGACCTCCTGCAAAGGAAGTCTACCCCCGGTATTAAACTTTCGTATTTATAATATTAGTGTGATGTATTATCGCAGCGTAGGACGTCCACCCACAAAGTCAGACGACCTTGTAAAGGTCGCCGGAAGACGCTGAATGCAGGTCGCTTCCAACCGGTACATATGGAAGTCCAAAGGGGAGGCCTATGTTAAGCAGTGGACGTCTTACGGCTGAGATGATAATGATAATGTATTATAAACTCAATCTACTATTTTTATATTTTCAGGTTTGTTTGGAGTGCTAGGATTAGTGTTGTACCCGTGGGGATGGGGCACCAATAGAGTGAAAAGACTCTGCGGGAAGGATTCTGAACCTTACTTACCTGGAGACTGTTCTATAGGTTAGTTAAACTTTATAAATTATATAATTAAGCGCATATATTTCAGGCAAACGTGGCCAATAACTGCCATAGTACCAGACTAGAATATAGATATGCTAGAAAGAAGGAAAACACATTTATTCGACGGCTTAACATACAATAAATACAAAAAAATACAAAATGCGCCACTAATCCGCCGAATAGGAACTGCCTCAGCATTGTGCTGTGTGAGACACCCAGCGCTGGTATTCTGGCAGCTCCCTATTGCGGTAGTCGGTGGTCCTTACAATAATACCGGGGGTAGACTTCCTTTGCAGGAGGTCGTCTAGGTGGGTACCCCAACAGTGCCAGTTATTCTACCGCCTGAGCAGTGATGTGCATATATCACTGTGCTCCGGTAGGAGGGCACTGTAGCTAGTGAAATTACTGGGCTAAAGAGTCTTAACATCTCATGACTCTTGAGTAAGAAGCGTTGGTGCAGTGCTCCTAGAATTTCACATAATTGTGAAATCCTAGGTAACACTGTACTGATTATGGGCAGTCGTTATCTCTTAACATCAGGAGAGCGTCTTGCTCGTCTTCTACTTCATCACATAAAAAAAAAAAAAAAAAAAAAAAAAAAAAAATAATAAGTGTCACCCATTACATTTATATTAAAAGCTCAAAAGGGCCTCTGCGCGTTGGACTTCTTGTCTCCGTGTACGCCTATAAAAAGGCCCGGGCTCAGCCCGTGTTAAAGAGCGACAAATAATAATAAAGAAAGACAGAAAATATTTTATTTGCGCTAAAACAGACCAAACTAAAAACACACTTACACTTAACTACTATTATGATAAAGTTTGACACAAAAGGGTATCAGCTCAGCTTAATGTAGGCTAGGTTTAACCTACGCTGGTCTTCCGCTGATACCTTATTGCAGTGACTCCACTTTAATAATGAATTGTTTATTCAGTTAAGGCATTACAAATCACATAAATTACTAGTGAGAACCTATACCCCAAACTAGGCTCAAAGGCCCGTAATATGGGGTATAGGACTCCTTCGCTGGAGCGGGTTCACATCAATATCTGCCTAATACAAACATGTTTTTTTTTTATAGTGTTTCTTCTACTTCACCTATTGTGATTTGAACCCAGGGCCTCTGGATTTGTACCAGATATGTATACATACAATTACCTAGTATATTTAAAAAAAAACTTTTTTAACCCCCGACGCAAAAACGACGGGGTGTTATAAGTTTAACGTGTCTGTCTGTGTGTGTCTGTGGCATCGTAGCTCCCGAATGGATGGACGGATTTTGATTAAATTTTTTTGTGTGAAAGTAGAGTTAGTCGAGAGTGTTCTTAGCTATGTTTGGTGGAAATCGGTCCAAGATGGCCACCGTTACAAAACGGCGGATTACTTTTTTTCTCCACGACCCCGTCAATATGGGTATCAAATAAAAGGACTTAACTAGCAGAATACAACGCATTATAAAAAAATTAAAATCCAAGATGGCCGCCACCACAAAATGGTAAATTACATGGGGGTTTTTTTAAATTTTAATTTAATTTATTGTTCCAGGATGGGCACTCTTCGTAACAGCAACCGGAATCGCACTAATATTCTTATCCAGTGCATTATCTAAGATTGCTGATAAGGCAGCTAACAGCGACAAAGTGCAATTCCAAATGGACGAAGGCAACAACCTTATTTGCTTGGCATAAGGTCTATTTTTGAACGGCAAGCTATGACCAGTTTTTCTAACTACCCGCCAAATTTAAAAAATAAATTAAAAAAATATAGGTATATGTCACCGGAAAATAACAAGATTCGTAAGTTTATAAACTTTCGTAGGATTCTAAACGAGAGATAATTTGCAAGCGTAAAATTAAAAGCTCATCTGTGATTGGTCGATCCGTTTAGAATCTTACGAATGGATAATCCGTTAAGTTATAAACATACAAAGTCACTTCATAAATGGACAAATTTGTGAAAATGTGGGCGTAAAATAATACAAATTATCTATCGTTTGAAATCCTATGAAAGATTGTAAATTTCCTGGGAAATTTATAAACTTACGAATCTTGTTATTTTCCGATGACATATAATACGACGAAGTAAGAAGACGAGCAAGACGCTCTCCTGATGGTAAGAGATAACGCTGCCTATAAACAGTACGGTGCCAGGATTTCACAATGATGTAAAATTCTAGGTGCACTGCACCAACGCTTCTTACTCAAGAGTCATAAGATGTTAATACTCTTTAGCACAGTAATTTCACTAGCTACAGGAACTGAAGCAGCTTTACTTTTTAAGGATAATTAACAAGTATTCTATTTTCAAAAGCAGTCTTTGTAGGGTAGTTTGAAAAAGACTGTTGATCTTTTTTCTATCTACCCCCCAAACTCAAAATTAAAATTAATCTTGGCTTCAGTTTTTAAA
Organism: Hemithea aestivaria; assembly: GCA_947507615.1. Lineage (NCBI taxonomy): Eukaryota > Metazoa > Arthropoda > Insecta > Lepidoptera > Geometridae > Hemithea > Hemithea aestivaria. Next base: position 4,534,502 of record OX382351.1, on the reverse strand, counting down.
GTTTATATCTGAGATTACAATATATCAAACTATAAATAAATACATTATTTAAGTTTAAGTATTTTTATAAGATTATAACTGAAATTATAATAATGTAATTATTTTTCTATTAGTCAGTTTTTACAATGTCTCAAATTATTATTTAATTAAATATACAGGGTTACTGGCAATACATTTACTAATTTTAATAATTAAAACCAGCTTTTATAAAATTCTGCTATACCTACACCTACAAGCTAATGATGATGATTTATTTTTACAAAAGACTAAAATAATAAAGCAGCTATTTTACAATTTAGTTAAAATGTAGATTTTATACCTATAGAAAATTAAGAAAAAAACAAATTTACAGATTTTGATTTCATTTTGGCGCAACAATTAATAGAGTCTTACCACCACTTACATATACTATAATAATAATATGGCAGGTGCCGTAGTCCTAGCAATAGCCTCATTAACCATCCATTAAGAATACACATCCATAGCCTAGATCAAGTAGTTTCCATTATTTAACAATAGTCCTGTCACTTTACGGAGACTTCCTTTGAGCCCATTTTCTATGGATGGACTCACAGACAGACTCCAATAAGTGTCACCCATTACATTTATATTAAAAGCTCAAAAGGGCCTCTGTGCGTTGGACTTTTTGTCTCCGTGTACGCCTATAAGAAGGCCCGGGCTTAGCCCGTGTTAAAGAGCGACATATTAATGTTTATTTATTTGACATAATCATTTTTGAATCCAAAGGTTCCTAAACTAGTTAAACACTGTGTGTGAGGAACCAATGACTTCCCTCATTTTTGGTCTCCGCATTTATGTATTTTATTCAACGAAGTAAGACGACCCAGACGCTCTCCTAACGGTAAGAGATAACGCTGCCCATAATTAGTACAGTGCTACCCAGTGCACTGCGCCAACGCTTCTTACTTGAGAGTCATAAGATGTTAAGACTCTTCAGCCCAGTAATTTCACTAGCTACAGTGCCCTCCTACCGAAGCACAGTCTACGGTATTTTGTGTACTAAAACTAACCCTGTATACTAAAAGTAACCCTGTATATTATTAAGAAAAGACTATTATGCTTTTATACAATGTTTATTACTCTTTATAAATAATTTAATGTATCACAAATCATATTGTAGTTAAGCTAGATGTGTCATTTTCCATTATTCAATATTCTTGAATAAATATTTTACTTGTGGTAGGCTTCGGCCGTGGCTAGTTACCACCCACTGAATAAAATAGCCAGCGGCCTTACCATAGTAAGACATTGACATAAGACTAGCAACTCCCGTCCCACTGTCAAGAGTAAACTGACAATATATCAAGACGCTACTCTTGCTACTCGCGCTGTCATTGCATACAATTTGCAGCTACTCCCAATGTCATTGTGCTCCAATGATATTTTACTAAATGGCACGGAGTGAAAACGTCATAAGATCGTTCTGTCATTATTGGTTCGATTCCCGCATGGGACAAATGTTTGTGTTATCCACAGATATTTGTTTCTGGTCTGGGTGGCTTTCTGTATCTATTATAAGTATGTATTTACAAAAGAAAAGTATATAAGTATTATATCCGTTATCCTAACTACCATAACACAAGCATTAAGTTGCTTAGCTTGGGGTTAGGTGGCGCTGTGTGAAATGTCCTGAAAATATTTATTATTATTTATTTATTGCAAACTAAACTTTATCGCTTTGTATTAAGGTCGATTATAGTTACAAAATGTTAATTACTTTGTGTTATTTTTTGTATTACCCTTAAGATGTATTTATATCAATAGCTAGAAAGATATAGTAAACACGTGCCGTTTTCGAGCTTTGCAGCACAGCGTGGGGTTGAATCTTGAGTATAAAATATCATTGTTGTGCTCATACTTAACCTCAATTATCTTTTACTCATGTCAATTGTCTTGCTATGCTAAGGAGCCGAACGTGCAGCTTTGTCACGATAGTGCCATACATTTATTTTATGGTTTTCATTTTTTAAGGCATAATAATTATTGTGAAATTAATATTAAGAAAGTATTTAGCGTTGTCCAAATTTAAAATTTGCAGTATTATTTTACTTTTTTGTCTTTTTGAAGGGGCTCATATACGTTCGACAAATTGACTTCATATTATGAGATCTGTCCAACATAATTATTAATTACATATAATATAGTATAAAACAAAGTCGCTCCCCGCGTCCGTCTGTCTCTATGTATGCTTATGTCTTTAAAACTACGCAACTTAGATTTGCCGCAGTGTCAACAATAACAAAAAGTATTATGTTTCGAGTATAATTATTATTGTTTAATTAATCCCTATGGGTGTTGCACGTCGAGTAGTTTCGGCGGAACGTGTGAAACTTATTATTTATATATTTAAGATCCACCTGTACCACGTTTCATGCAATAAAGATTCATTTCAATTCATTTCAACGGATTTTGATGCGGTTTTCATTAATAGATAGAGTGATTCAAGAGGAAGGTTTATATGTATAATACATGCATATTATAGTAGAGAAACATTGATAATATTCAGTTAGGCGCAACGAAGTGCGCGCGAGTCCTCTAGTGTATATTGATCCCTTAAAAAGTTTTGTTATATTAAAGGGCCCATATAAATTCGACAAATTATAGTCTTATATATGACGATTCGAGTGTGTATAGGTCTCTAAAATAAGTAAGTAGTATTAAAAAATATTTACACAAATTAATGTAAGAATAGTTATTTAGTAATGTACTCTAAAATATATTATTTTTGAAAATATACATTTTTGACTGATCATTGTTTTTTATTTTATTTATTTCTAGCTATATCCCGTACCGTAATATTTTTTTATACAACGAAGTAAGAAGACGAGCAAGACGCTCCCTGATGGTAAGAGATAACGCTGCCCATAAGTACAGTGCTACTCAATATTTTACAAAGGAAAAATTCTGGGTGCTACAGTGCCCTCCTACCGACGCACAGCAATGTTTGCATATCGCTGCTCAGGCGGTAGAATAACTGGCACTGTTGGGGTACCCACCTAGTCGACCTCCTGCAAAGGAAGTCTACCCCCGGTGTATTAATTATTATTTGGGGTTTATACTTCAACAGAACACTGTCATGGTCAACAATTGGGATTTTGACTAAACAAATTTTTTTGTCCATAATGTAGATTATCGAAAAATATTGGACACGTATTTTTATTTGTAAATCTGATAATTAACGTGAGAGATACTCGTACAACGCACTATAGTTGCTTGATCGTGACGTCACACCACTCAATCCAATACATTTTAGTTTAGTGGTGTGACGTCACGGGTCCACACACAGAATCTTATAACTTATAAGCGTTATATCTCGGCCATTTTTTATTTTATTTGCAAGAAAAAAAAAATATTTTTTTATTATTAAAGTTATGGACTAATTGTATTTAAAAATTCAATTCAATTCAAAATTCTTTATTGCGAATATAGGTAAAGCATACATGGTAAGTTACTTATACATAGAGCAGCTATATTCTGTCTTTAAGACGTGCAATATTTATTCCCCTAAATTTTGACCTAAATCCCAATAATACAGGTTGTCTGGCCAAACTATAACATACTAGGCAGTTTCAGGACGTCAAGACTACTACAAGGCTTGTTACATAACCTAACGACTGCCTCCTACAATAAATATCTATCAATAATATCTTATAGGAAACAGCTGGGACACACAGTTTTACGTGCCTTTTGAATCACGATTGCATTCAGGCGATAAAATTTTGTGTCACACTGAGATTTGAGTCCTCCGGAAGTTTCTGACATGGTCCGTATGTAATAAAATTGTGGCCTGGCACAATAATAATTAGAACAGGCCTAAGTTTGGCATACCAACGATAGCGCTATGGCGCATCTTTTTTTTTATACAACGGAGTAAGAAGTCGAGGAAGACGCTCTCCTGATGGTAAGAGATAACGCTGCCCATAATATTAGTACAGTGCTCTGTGCCAACGCTTCTTACTTGAGAATCATAAGATGTTAAGACTCTTCAGCACAGTAATTTCACTAGCTGCATTTCCTCCTACCGAAGCACAGTAATGTTTGCACATCACTGTTCAGGCGGTAGAATAACTGGCACTGTTGGGGTTCCCACCTAGTCGACCTGCAAAGGAAGTCTACCCCAGGTGCATCTTTCCATTTTTGAATTTAAGTTCACGCCTATACCGATTCAGATCTTCAGATGTTTTTAACTTAGGATACTTTTCAGTGGGTAAAATTGCTTAGCGCATTTATGGTAAAAGCGACTTTAAGTTACGTCTCAGGTAGTAAGTACCTATCTAGTAGATAATAATTTAAAGATAATAACTCCAACTGTCCTCAAGTAACTAATTAGTTATAATTAAACTGAAAATACCTAAACCCTCCCATATATGTCATAATAATGTACCTGATAACGAGGGGGAAATTGCTAGTCGACCATAAAACGAGAACACACAGAAGGCGGTTTCAGGAAAGGCGATAGTAGGAAGGCTAACGACGTACATTTGACTATCACAGATTTTGCATACATACATACAGTGGCGTAACTATATCTATCATCTGACGCCCATGGCAATTTTTTGGAATGGGGCCCCATCTCAGTAAAACATTTTTTTTAACTTAGAAATATTTTTTCGGTGACTTAAATCTGCCGAGATCGTGTGTAAATAGCACAAAAATACTAGGAGGATTTCTCACAAAAATATATTTTTTAAATCGTTCTATTACCCTTTCTGTGCTAAATTACAGCATGCTAGGACTTATTGTTTCTCCGTGAAGCCGCAAACGGACGAACGGACAGATAAAGTGAAACTACTAGGCTTCCTTGTTGACTACGGAAGCGTAAAACCGCCATTCTGTGACACTTATTTTACGATTCCACACATTTTATCGAAGACGTGGCTCTACTATCTATGCAGAAGCACATTTTCCTGAACATATTTCTTTAGTTCCATTATTCCCCGTAAGTCTACCATAATACCACATACATTATTCTATGGAAACCAGCGCACTTGTCGTAATCACATGCTAAGGCCATAGGGATTTAATTTTTAATTCAGACGCCATTTTGGATTTTAAAATGGCCGCCGTAAGCTTCGTTTTTTCTTGGGGGACGCGAAGTGATGTTTTATTCAGGTTATGTAGTACATAATTGCCAGGTAATGTGGCATATAAAAAGTAGTGTCCAGTTTTAAAGTGCACTTTTACTACAAACAGATAGTTTGTCGAATTGAATTGGATTAAGGATATTATATCAGGAAACTCGTTACATCTTTTCAGATATTTTTGACAATTTATTTAAACTAAGTAGTTTTAGGGCAATTTGAAGTGTTATAGGTAGTTAGTAGGATTTTTAATCTACACGTATTTTTTTGTAAAATCCGCATTTAAGCAAAACCTCGTTTATTTTTTTTTTGAGAAAAATAGCAAATTTTTGGTTACAGGATTTATAAATGTGTTATTTTTCCGGCTCTAATTATTAATCTAAGATTTTTTATGAATTTACATAATATATAATGACATTTAGTATACACGTATTATAACATTATTTTTCTTTAAATTTCAAAACATCAAAAAAAACTGACTCTGCACTCTGCCAACTGACAGTGGTTTGGAGCACTTGGATTTTCTGTAGATCGGCTTGTGGCCGATCTGTGGTTAATAAAAGTGTTCTTTACTGCTGTAGTAGCTGTAGTATTGTTAGTTTGTTTTTCTCAATAAAGGCATTTGCCACGATAAAAAAAACCGATTAAAAAAAACAACAAAAAAAATGTTTTACCAAATCAAAAATACCACTAAACCAAAAAAAAAAAGAAATCAAAATGATGGATTCCCGAGCATCAAACCGAATGCCCGGAGGTTTGGATCATCTTACTAGGTATATAATTACTAGGCATTTCTTTGATTGATTTATCGGGTTAGTTTATCTCACATTCTTCAAAATCTGACCATTTTGGTGCATTTTTGATTTTATTTTGAAATTTCTAACATAATACGTATCTTGAATCGTTATTTTTTGATTAAAATATAAAATATCTTATGAATCACGTCTAATAAAACTCGCTGTAAAAATACACAATGATTTTATGATGTTTTTAAAGGACTTCAAAAAAAGAGGTTATTAATATTATGTACCTAGGTCATAGGTCAATATTTTCTAATATTGTGGGAACTGCGACAAATTTTTTATCGGCGGGCTTATACCCGCTTGCAACGCAGAAGGTTGCGGGTTCGATTCCCGTATGGGACAAATGTTTGTGTGATCCACAGATATTTGTTTCTGGTCTGGGTGACTTTCAATATCTATTATAAGTATGTATTTACAAAAGAAAAATATATAAGTATTATATCCGTTATTCTAACCACCATATCACAAGCATTAAATTGCTTAGCTTGGGGTTAGGTGGCGCTGTGTGAAATGTCCTGAAATATTTATATTTTATTTATTTCCGTAAGGTTCATTGAGGCTTCTTAATAATAATAATTTTAGTGTAGTATTATTTCAAAACCATGTATTGGATTTTGATTATCCATAAATTTGGGGTAGACTTCTTTGCAGGAGGTCGACTAGGTGGGTACCCCAACAGTGCCAGTTATTCTTCCGCTTGAGTAGTGATGTCCAAACATTACCGTGCACAGGTAGGAGGGCACTGTAGCTAGTGAAATTACTGGGCTGAAGAGTCTTAACATCTTATGACTCTTGAATAAGAAGCAATGGTGCAGTGCTCCTAGAATTTGACATAATTGTGAAATACTAGGTAGCACTGTACTGATTATGGGCAGCGTTATCCCTTAACATCAGGAGAGCGTCTTGTTCGTCTTCTCCTCACATAGAAAGAGATCTAAATTTTTTTTCTGTGGTGTACCTATTCTAATAATAGGTACCTCCTTGATGGAAGGATATCGTGATTTTGGAAGGATTATAAAATTGGATGAACAATAAATTTTATTCTAAATGTTTTTTAATTCGATAATCGTTGGGATCGCGATTAAAATACAATGTGTTTGGTATAAATCATTGGTTGACTGACATTGATCTATCATTTTTATTTTGGAACTAGCTTATGTGCCTAGCTTTACTTGCGCTACCTAAGTTTAATTGTGTTTTTTCAGTGGCTGTAGCATGTGTATGGGATCCCGACGAAACTTCAAGAGTAGAACTGTCATCCCATACCACAGAAGTAATACAACTAGAAGTAGCCATTTTATTTGTGAGTGTGATAGCAATAGGGAAAATTATGTGTGAAGAAAAAGGAGAACCTATTTTTTTCCCGTCCCTTTCAGCGTGGCCGGTTTATGTTGTTTGTCAAACTCTGTCAATCTGCTTCACTGTGACAATAATAACCATGTGTTTCGTTTTTTTTCAAAATTTTAAAGCAATTTGAGACAATACAATGGTATTCAACTAGTTTATGACCTAAAATATCAATATATCGCGTATTTTCATAAAATTATGAAAATCCGTAAGCTGTTTTTTGTCTCACTGGTGGCCACGATGACGTGACCCCCCTGTCGGATACATTGTACTTTTGTGAATTTATGGGATGACAGCGGGGTTATTCCGGTCCAAAATCGCTTCCCGTTTTGCTATGCTATAACGTCCACTGTCAAATTGTAACAAAATTTTGAAAAAAATCTTGAAAATTCTTACGAAACCAGTACAAAATCAAACGCAACTTGATTTTTTTTATTTAGCATCTTTTGGTCGCCTCAAAGTGGCGTTTTTGAAAATAAAAATGTGTTTTATAGGTTATTTTTTTGCTTACGTTTTGCTGCGCCGCCGTCTCTTTTTTGTGCAGAATTTAGGCCCACATCTCATTGCCGGCAACAGCATCTGCTTAAGCATAGATCAAAAACTAGCTTTTCATTTTCTTATGAGACGTCATACAAGTATGTAAAACTTAAGAAAGACCACAACCATTAGTAAGTATATAATATACCTATATACCAGTACCTATATATATCTATGTCTAAAATCGTGACTGGCCCAAGGCGCGCTCACGCGATTGGCTCACGCGAACCTGCGCGGCCGCAGCAAAACGAAAAACATAACTTTTGATATTTATTGTTCTGCCAAGTTAATAAATTATGTGTAAGGAGTATGTTCTTGAACTACATATATTGTACTGGTGAGCGGATTTACCGGCTAACTAGTGAAATAAAAAAAAATCTTTTTATAAACAAGCTTTTATTTTATTACCATCTAGCATCAAAGTACTCGTCAAGACGAATCAAATGAGCCCAAACTCTATGAGGTTGCGTCGTTTAATTACACCAGCTCGATGTCATAATAATATTGCATTGTCATCTGATATTACATGCTTACAAAATTTCAGCTAAAACGGAAACCGAGAGGTGGATCAAATTAAACTTGCAAGATTTGATTAGAGATAGGCAGAAAACCGACAGGTTAGTTACCGGGTGGTTATTACTAGCCTCGACTGAAGACAGGACAGGAGGACTGAGGACAGGAAAATATAATCGACCTCCTTTATAGTAATGAACTCCTGGTACTTTAGAGCCAGTTGAAATGATGGTGTGAAAAACTCTGTTCAAAAATCACATAGGTACCTCAAATACAGTATACACTCGCGTGATTATCAGTTGTGACTGCAAGTGGTTAATTTTATTAGGTGTTGTGTATTTACCTGTACCATTTCCGGCTATTTGAGAATCTGTCTTCTTGAGAATCTGTCTTTATGAGAGTCTGTCTTTTTGAGAATCTGTCTTTTTGAGAACAAAGGAGGAAATAACCGTGTCGCCAAGCGGTCATTACGACTGTACGAGTATACCAGAACGTTGAGTGAAGCCAGGGATGGATTTATCCCGCCCTCTAGGTTTAGTCTGCTACCATCTTCGACTGTATTGTCGCTTAAGATTAGGCGAGATCACGGTCAATGGCTAACAATAGGAATAAAAAGCAAAACTCCTTTCATTACTTACTACTTTTCCCTTGTTCACTACGGAAGCCTAAAAGAGATATAAATATTATAGGAAATATCGTTAGGTATTGAATATTATAATATTTTTATATTGATTTATAAATCAATATAAATTTTTTTACCTACTAAGTATTTGAAACTTGAAAACCTAATCTTAATACAATTTATTGGTTGTGAGCTGAAATTTAAATTGTCAAGTATGTGGGAAGGAACTGGATAAGACTCGCACATTATCGGAAGGTGTGGCGTGACCATGAGGAGGCCTAGGTATACCCTGTAGTGGGTGGATACAGGCTGAATAGATAGATAGATAGGCTATACATATAGGCTATACAGTACAGCGGGTAAAACCGCTGGGCGCAGCTAGTTACTTATTAATATGACGTAACAACAGACGCTTCGTCCTAGAACTCTAAGACCTATATTTAAGTACAAACAGTAATTAATAAAGAACAATTAGTTAACATAATTACAGTGACTTTTGTACGTTGGAACTCCATTGTTTCTGAACCGTGACGATATTTAAACCCTCTAGCAAATGTCTAAATCAATTATGGTTTTGCTACTGTTCATACTTATCTAACTACTTAATTAAATAATAAAACATAGGTACCTATATTGTCACAAAAAAAGCGAAAGCGAAGAAAGAGAGAAGCGTCGAGGAAGCGATAGAGGTGTGTCAGGATCGTACCAAATGGAGGGAAATAGTCTCTGCCTTTTTTTTGACCCTGGAAAAATGCGTTACGCATCATCACCCCACGTCGGGGGGCGCGGGGCGGTATGTGGGACTCCCCCGCCGAAGATGGGGACGGCGGGGATACCCACTAAAAAACCTGGGGTGTTCCTGCGGGACGCCATAATGCCGGGGCAGCGGGTACGAAATAGTCTCTGCCTACCCCTACGGGAACCAGGCGTGATTATATGTATGTATGTGTCACAAAAAAACATAATATTCATACTTAACTAGTGAACCCGCGCGCACCTCGTCGCGCTTAATAGAAAATTATCAGTGTTCTTCTACAATATTATGCATGTATTATACATATAAACCTTCCTCTTGAATCACTCTAATTATTGATAAAAACCGCAGCAAAATCCGTTGGGTAGTTTTAAAGATTTAAGCATTCATAGAAACAGACAGAGGCGGGGTGCGACTTTGTTTTGATGTAGTGATAAAGTAGAAAATATATTAAAAACACATAAGAGATGTCAGTGGGAGCATGCATTAGTAGTGATATGCCTCTATTCAAGGGCGGATTCAGGATTTTTTCTGGGGCGGGCCAAGGTGCAGACGGGCAAAAATATTAGAATTTTTACTACGAAAAGTGTGTGTTTAGCTCGCTCTGAACTGTTAGAAAATTCAAATATGCTTAATAATAAGTGAAGTTATAATAAGTGAGTAGAATAGCTCTAGTATTGTATTCATTTTTGAACAAAAGCCCTCGCCTATATAAAATGTGTTTATGTACCTATATAACATTGATATAGAGTCCAGAACGTTGTAATTGCAGACACGATTGGTTGATTACAGGGCCACGCGTTCTCACGGTAACGTGCATATATGTAGGGTGGCTAGCATTTAGACGGTTTGGAAGAGAGAGCAATGTTCTGTAGAAATTGACACAAAAAGTGCCGCAACTTTTTAGAACCTCGCCTTTTCTTACAAAAAAAGTTGTGACAATCGACGAAACTCTTAAAGAGGATGTTGCCAAGGTCAAAAAAAATTAAATATAATTAGTCTGTAATTTAATTAACTAAGTACTTATATACTAAAATATCAGTTTTTTGGATTGTGAATAAAATATCAAATGGCTGATATAAAGCGTTTAGAAGGTTTTGGGTGGAGTCGCCGCTGCGTCACTGTCCAGTACAACATTTGCCCGAATCCGCAACTTTAGTGCGTTGTATCTTACACGTTTTTAAAACAAATTCACATTTTTTTTTTTTTTTTTTTTTTTGCGATTTGTATTATTTTAATAGTCTTTTGTTTTTAAAATTTTAACATTTGAAATTAACAGTTATACATATTCAAAAACTAAAATATTATAATGTTAGACCTCTGTTGCAGTGCAAACTAACCTTTTATATTAATTTATTCGTTTTATTATTTTTGAATATAGAATTTGTTTAATAAATGTCAATTGAGAAAATTAAATTGTATTGGACCAACGTATGTTCGTTTTTACTTCCACGGAATAATATATAAATTAGTTATTTCCAACAGGTTATGGGCCCAGCACGCTTCCACTGCGGAAAAAATCGATTGGTGGATCAAGATTATTTATTTATTTCCAACACATAATAAGTGACCAACATTTTTAAAAAATCTACTTGATGAACTTTTTTTTAAAAGTCACATCTCTACCAGCAGTTAGTTTAAATATTTACTTTGTTAATCTGTCCGTCTAAAATCCTCCAAAAACCAAGCTCCGTAGTCACCCTACCAAATAAAGCACGGGCCAAAAATATAGGTTAGGAAAGCGAAGGGCTCGCAAAACACTGCCTCAATTATACAGCCTTTTGGAGGCATGATGTATGATTCCACATTGCACGTGAAATGTACAATTTTCAACTATATATTACAAAAAAACCTTTCTAATAACTTATAATATAAATAAATAAATAAAATTTATTGACTCAGAAATAAATAGGCACAGTTTACAAATCTTAATAGACTTACTTAGTATCATGCATTCATAAACATAAGAGGCTTTTAATTTAGTAACATGCTTAATATTGTAAACATTATAATGTAATATGTTGTGAACATTAGACTAATTGTTTCATTTGGACACACTATAGTTTAGGAGTGATGGTGGCCGTGCTAGTAATCAAACTGTGTTACAGCCACCATTTGCCCCCCGTTTGGCAAAAAGACATTATGGTATCATTACTATGACATTAACTTTAAATACAAAGCTAGAAATGTATTACAATATAACAGAAATTGCTATAAAAAAAACAAAATAGAATAATAATATTAATGATGAGAAATTGATGAGATTTTATGATTAATATGGCGTTGATACCTTGTAATATGTATGTATCTTAAATATATAAATGGAAAGAGTGACTGATTGACTGACTGACTCATCTATCAACGTAATGCCTAAACCGCTAAACGGATTGAGTTGAAATTTGGAACACAGATAGGTTTTATGACGTAGACGTCCGCTAAAAAAGGATATTACCATGCGGGCAAATCCGCGAGCATAAGCTAGTTTAAATAAAATATATTTGTATGTTTATTTATATTATTTAAGCATTTTTTTTATTTAATTTTTGAATTAAGATGTTTTTTACCTTTAAGTCACTCACTACGCTCAGTAGCTCGTGACTTAAACTCGGCACCTACTCAGTGCAAAAACTCAACTTTTTCTGTCTTGTTGAACAAATTGCTACTTTTCTTAAAATTCTAGTTAATATTCTAGTATTTTAAGAATTTTCTTATCTTATCTTTTTTTAAATATAACTAAGTAAGAAGACGAGCAAGACGCTCTCCTGATGGTAAGAGATAACGCTGCCCATAATTAGCACTGTGCTACCCAGTGCACTGCGCCAACGCTTCTTACTTGAGAGTCATAAGATGTTAAGACTCTTCAGCCCAGTAATTTCACTAGCTACAGTGCCCTCCTGCCGAAGCACAGCAATGTTTGCACACTACTGCTCAGGCGGTAGAATTACTGGCACTGTTGGGGTACCCACCTAGTCGACCTCCTGCAAAGGAAGTCTACCCCCGGTAAAACTTACTCAGTCCAGTAGAATTTTCCAAAAATGTTAGATATTTAAAAATAATTCCATGAATTCATAAAAATGCAGTCTAAAATACACATTTTTCGTATCATTCATAATATTCAACTTTCTAAAAGCTCAGATTAGATTTTAATAACACGCTCTATTCTATTATTATGAAGTAGCTTTAATTACGAGTTATTAATTACATAACTTCTACCATTTAATTGTAGACTGGAGGAGCTTTCACTGATTTTTTGTTGTTTTTTGGACTTCTGTATTTAATGAACATGTAACCCATATTTGCTTAAATATTTTAAGACGTGTTCATAGAGTTACAAAGGAATTTGAAAAGAAAGAGTTTTAAATATCCCTAATAAAGAGTTTTTTTTATTTGAGGAACTTTTTCACACAGGAGTGTACTTTTTTGAAGGAGGTTGTCTAGGTGAGTACTCCAAAAGTGCCAGTTATTCTACCGCCTGAGTGATGTGTAAACATTACTGTGCTTCGGTAGGAGGGCACTGTAGCTAGTGGACTTACTGGGCTAAAGAGTCTTAACATCTTAAGAATCTTGAGTAAGAAAGTGTAGGTATCTCTGAACTGAGAGCGACTTTCTCGTCGATTTACTTCTTCAAAAAACTTCTAGAAAAAACTTTATTGTTTGTTCAAATTATGAAGCGGTGGTGGCCAAATACTCATATGGTGCAGACGTAATTCACTTAGTTCGGATCCCGCACCAATGACTATAATAATAATTATTAGTTATGTGCGTTTTCCATTCACTATACTGGTGGTAGATTTCGGCCGTAGCTAGTTACCACCCACTGGACAAAACCGTGTCGCCAAGCGGTCATTGTGACCGTGTTCCGGCATGATGTTCAGTGAAGCTGTTGAGGAATTTATCCCGCCTTCTAGGTACAGTCTGTTACCATCTACGGCTGTATCGTCGCTTAACATCATGCGAGATCATGGTCAAAGGCTCACCTGTAACGAATAAAAAAGCCTTTTTTGAAGAATATGAAATTAATTATAAATATTCACAGGACATTTCACACAGCGCCACCTAACCCAAAACTAAGCAACTCAATGCTTGTGTTATAGTGGTTAGGATAACGGATATAATACTTATATACTTTTCTTTTGTAAATACATACTTATAATAGATACAGAAAGCCACCCAGACCAGAAACAAATATCTGTGGATCACACAAACATTTGTCCCATGCGGGAATCGAACCCGCAACCTTCTGCGTTGCAGGCGGGTATTAGCCCACTGCGCCACAGAGGTTGAATTGAACTTATTTTTTTTTTTTATGTGACGAAGTAGAAGACGAGCAAGACGCTCTCCTGATGTTAAGAGATAACGGCTGCCCATAATCAGTACAGTGTTACCTAGGATTTCACAATGATGTGAAATTCTAGGAGCACTGCACCAACGCTTCTTACTCAAGAGTCATGAGATGTTAAGACTCTTTAGCCCAGTAATTTCACTAGCTACAGTGCCCTCCTACCGGAGCACAGTGATTTCCATTGAAATCAATTTTAACGTAGGTGTAGCACCGTTATTCACCACTGAAGCCTATCAGAAATAGCCTCTACATATGAAATGCGTTAAAAAGTGCTCATTATCGCTTACAATATTCATAAAATAAGAAGTGCCTTCGCCTAAGTGGATAATGTCAACCTGCCTACACACTGTCATTTCCCTGGCTTTTTCCTGTGTTAGGAATAAAAATACGAATTATAAATAGGTATACTTACCTTGGTATTAAATAAGTACTTACTTATTGTCTATATTTTATTAAGATAAGGGAACTCTTTATTGATAGGCACATTATAATACCACAAAATATGTATTTTTTACTTAATTGGTACCACATACCTATTAAATAGTTAATTTACCTACGTACTAACAGTTTTTAATTGGAACGAAGTTCCTTATCGCGCGTTGTGAAAGGGGGCTAGACGGAAAAAATTCTTACGAAAAGTTGTCACGACACTTTTTGCTATAGTAAGCTATTGTAAGCTGTGCGGCGTGCGCATGTTTTTCTCTCTGTCTCTCTCTCTCTCTCTTATAGAAAGCAAGCCAGATATTTTCATTAATCGAACTTCGTTCCATCCGGGTGTCCCTTGACACCTCTCAAGTTTTTTTGTATTATAGTAGTTGTGTTTGTGTGGTATGGATATGCGTAACTGTATTTTTTTTATTCCTTATAGTTAACCAGTCTGATGATTTTTTTGTTTTCCCCGGGAAGAATACATTACGCATACCCTCTCACCGCGAGGTATGGGAGGGTTATGTGGGACTCCCCGTGCAGAGCGACTGCACGGTATACCCAGTAAAACAACTCGGCGGCACTCCCGCATCGTCTTTGTGACGGAGGACTGGGAATCGGCAGAGCCTTGCATCCAGTCCCTTCTCGTGTTATGTTAAGCGACAATGCGGCCATAGATGGTAGCAGATTACACCTAGAAGGCGGGATAAATCCCTCCTTGGCTTTACTGAACATCATGTCGAAATACGGTCATTCTATGACTGTTTGGCGTCATGCTTACAAGATACAATTAAATTCAATTCAATTTTATTTATTGCATAAACAATACAGAGAAAGGTGTTACATACTTACTATTATATTCTAGAGTTACAACAGTTTCGTCCTGAGTCCTGATGAACATGCAATGGTAGGTACAATATTATTTTATTTTCATGCATTATTATTACAAATCATAAAATACGATTAAGACCAAGACCTCTACAAGATATTTCACAAAATTCCTACAAAATCAAAAGCAAAAAAAAATGGTCTAGCCTGCACCAATTTTCAAATAAAGACTCTTTTCAAAAAAAACAAAATGGCGGTTGTCGAAATGCAAGATAATTGCGTCTAATTCCAGAGCCTGAGGGTGCGATTACGGGAATCGAACCCGCGATGTCTGCCTTGATTTATTTTAGCTGTTGAATTGATGGATTGTTTTATTGTTTACTAGCTGTGCCCAGGGGTTTAGCCCGCTGTTCTATAGCCTATGTGTTATTCCAGGGTCTAAGCTACCTCTATACCAAATTTCAGCTCCACCCGTCCACCCGTTTACACACCGTCCACCCGTACAATCGGTCCACTCGTTTAGGCGTAAAAGAGTAACAAACACACATCCAGACATCCTGACATCCAGAAATTCATTCATACAAACTTTTACGTTTATATTAGTAAGACTAGTGGACCTGCGCGCACTTCGTAGTGCCTAATAGAAAGTTGACAGTGTTTCTCTACTTACCCCTCAAGATTCAAGCACAAGACATTTTTCAAGAGTCGTACCTCTACCTATTTAAGAGTAACTCTTAGTTATAAAATAAATAAATAAAATAAAAACAAAAGACCGTTTTCTTGCCAAACAATAAAATACAATTTCAATTTACATTAATCTTATACAATATAATAATTCAGAAATAGTAGGTCAAGAGTTTTGTAATAATATTATGATAATAGATTTACAAGCTTTTATTTGTGTTGATTGCATAGCTTTTATTCAGACAAGTTTTCTTTATATCAAACTAGTTTATGCTATTCGATCAGAGATGGCGCTACACGCTAAGATTTTTTTTTTAAATCCAAACGAATAGTCGAGTGATTTTCAAGTTATGAATTAAAACATGGGTCTCTAGCTAACTAAAACTGCTTGAAGTGAGCTCACATATTTTATTTAATTCACTTTACGTCCTGCATTACAATTTTGTTGACAATAAGAAAATCGCGTTTTGTCTTTATATAATGCGTATAGATAAATTATCTAAGATAATATTAATAAAATTAATGAAGCGTATATTAATTATATTGGGGTTTATTTTTTTTACGCGTATAATAATTATATTGGGGTTTATACTCCAACAGAACAGGTTACCCTACTTACACTTCCAGAGTCAATAAATCACAATTAGGTATAGGTTGTGTGGCCAACCTATATGTTGCAGTTTCAGGTCGCCGAGATTACTACAGGGCCTGCAACATAACCTAACGACTGCCATATCTTAGTAACCAAGAATCTTACTAATATTATAAACGTAAAAGTTTGTGAGAATGTATGGATGTCTGGATGTATGTTTGTTACTCTTTCACGCCTAAACGGGTGGACCAATTAAGCTGAAATTTGGTATAGAGATAGCTTAGACCCTCGAATAACACATAGGCTACAGAACAGCGGGTAAAACCGCTGGGCGCAGTTAGTAATTAGTGTTGGTTTTTTAGTATTTTCTATTATTGTCTTGCCAAACGTCAAACTCTTTCATTAAAAAAAATAAGTAGTAAAACCCACCATCTTGAATTCCCGTAGCTAAGTCTATAGATAAATATCAGTGCCTTTCCCCACAAAAACAACAAAGGAAAGATGGAAAGGGGCAAAGAATAAAGCTGGTATGGCCAGCGGCTAATGGCGCCTGGTCACGCGATGTGTTGTACCTACTTTACATGCCAGCCTTTTGGTATATAAGTTAAGTTTATCTGTTGAATGTCTTTGGAAAACGTAGAGGCTTCGTACTGTAATGAAAAAATGAGAATAAGTTTATAATTCGTAATCTTTTAAAGGAATTATCATCATCATCATCCACAGCCTTCTATATCCCACTGCTGGGCATAGGCCTCCTTCATGTTATGCCATTTAACCCTGTCTTGTGTCAATCTCGTCCATGTGCGACCCGCTACTTTGACTAAAAGAATACGATTTTTAAAACTATCGCGAGTGTTCATCATATTCGTTATAACTATAACAACAAAAACGGCACAACTCACGTCTAATATTGTCGAGAATATCTCGACCACGATTTCGAACAATGACCTTAATTTTATTATTAATTTGAAGGACACCGTAATTGTCTGAAACCTTGGTCGAGATATTCTCGACAATATTAGACGTGAGTTGTGCCGTTTTTGTTGCTTTAGTTTTAAAGGAATGTATAAATTAAATGAAAAGCTTGAAGAAAACATAATGATATACAATCATTATAATATACTTATATCTAATAAATAACCATACGTTTAGAGTAAAATAATAGAGCAAGACAAAAATAATCTCTAACGGAGATTTTGACAAGATAGAAAAGGAAAGCGAATTTATTGTTATTGTGACCGTGTTTCATTGACAGGTCTGTAAGAATTGCCTGAACAGTCATATGAAACAAAATGGTCACACTAATTATTGGAATGCTAGTTAATCTAAGTGTGTGCAAAATCTACGGGAACGATTTTTATCTCAAGGTGAAAGGCGCTGTGCCTCGGAAAAAATCGAATTTTAAAAGACTGGTTTGACACATATGTTTTACTTGTCATAATCACCCATTTTCATAAAAAAGAACCAAATTTTATATTTTTTTCACAAATCAATCTTATCCTTCAAAAATCATTGAATACATTTTAATATAAAACTGTATAGATATTTGATTTATACGTATTCTTACATGAATGCATCCAAAGTTCTAATAGTGGATCAATATACGAGCTATAATTATAAGTTCACGATATTCACTAATAACATGTTACATTTATTGGGTAAAAACTAAATTTATTGCTCGACACGAACTGATTGATCGGTGATGAGTCGGTGGACAGAGAAAACTGTGGAGCAGCTAAAAAGAACAACTTTTTTTGACCCAAGAAAAATGCGTTACGCATCATCACCCCACGCAGGGGGCGCGGGGCGGTATGTGGGACTCCCCTGCCGAAGATGGGCGCGGCGGGGATACCCACTAAAAACCTGGGGGTGTTCCTGCGGGACGCCATAATGCCTGGGCAACGGGTACGCCGAAGCACTCATCAATTATTTTAACCCGGGGCTTTTTACCGTGGGTAGCGGCTCGCATCCCACTGTCAAGAGTAATTGACGTTTGTAAGAGCACAATGTCATTGGGAGTAGCTGCAAATTGTAAGCAAAGACAGCGCGAGTAGCAAGAGTAGCGTCTTGATATATGTATGTTAGTTTACTCTTAAAATGAAAAATGAAATGAAAAAATGTTTATTCATGTACAAACATCTCAGATTTTACAAGGAAACAACATAATATTATAGGAAATCAGAAGAAACAGTGACAGTTGTACGGGAGTTGCTACTCTTATGTCAATGTCTTGCTATGCGAAAGGGGCTGTGATTATAACTACTTTAATGAAATGTACTTTTAAGTATATTTTGTTAACTATTGGTCTTAATAAAGAGTATTGTATTGTAAACTTCTTTTGCAGGAGGTCGACTTGGTCGGACCCTAACAGTGCCAGTTATTCTACCGCCGTGATGTGCAACATTACTGTGCTACGATTGGGCACTGTAGCTAATGAAGGGCTGAAGAGTCTCTAAAATAAGCATTTTTGCTATACGCGATACGAAGTTCGCGCTGGTCCAACAGTATTTTTCATAAAACACTATAACAAGTATAATACTTTAAACTTTCGCAATTTAAACTCATGTTACTTTATTAATCGGGACTTATCGCGTTATTATTTTAAGTTAGTTTTACAAGAAAAAATTGATAAAATTTCTATTACAAGTCACTAGAAAAATATAGTTCAAAGCGTCTCCATAGCTTTCCCAATTATTATTTTAATTGCTCCGCGTTTTCTTATTTCCCGATAACATCGAATACCCTTCTTGAGTTATAGCACCACTTGATCGACTACTTTGTACCCCGATACATACTACATTGGTTGACAGTGAAATATTAATAATAATGATACATTAAAATGTAGATGAAGGTATCGAATAAGGAATTCAATGTAATGATGGCCATGGGGTTCATGATGCAGATGTGATTCGCGTTCTGTAGTTATTTCATCTAAATATTTAAAAGGAAAGAGTGACTGATTGACTGACTGATCAATCAACTATCAACGCATTGCCTAAAACGCTGGACGGATTGGGTTGAAATTTGGAACACAGGTTTTATGACGTAGACCTCCGCTAAGAACGGATTTTGCCACGCGGGCAGTGCCGCGAGCATAAGCTAGTTACCACATAATCAGCTATGGATCCATTGAAACGAAAAATTAATAGTATGTAACCAAGATAATATTATGTAAAAATTGTAAAAAAAAAAGAAACCCTGTGAGTTTCTTGCTCGTTCTTCCCTTGGCTGTGCTTGCCGAACGAGCGATAGAGTCTTGTTATTCAATATAATTAATGGAATTAGGCGTTACTTTGCGGAAATCCATTACAATAATTATAATATAATATTTAGTGTACATTCCGCTCTAAATTTGTGATTCTAACTAAGTTTTTAAGAGATGGCATCCTCGCAAACGATACCAAAATAGTATTTAGTATTAAATTCACCACTGATTGCACCACCCGCCCTTCCCGCATATGCATGCATTTTTTTTCTTGTTATTTAACAAAGTAATTGACATGCAAAAGACTATCGTAGTCTATTTGAATAAATGAATTTTGAGTTGAGTTGATGCTGCAAAAGTTGCTATGACTACAAAGCTAAACACATCAAATTCAATGATAATAATCAATATCTATTTAAAACATTACTTAAAATAAATAAAGCAGTATGCATCAACTAGCCGTAATAATAAAATATAATAAATTCTCAGATAGCGTGGGACGTTCCGCGAAATTCTGCATATTGATCGATCATTTGACATTTCAAGATCAAAATATCTATAAAATTATGTTGTTAGGTCAGAATGGTATGGATTATGGATTATGAGTAATATTATAAAATTATAATAGATAAATTTAAAATTCACTAGCTTTTTCTAGCAACTTCATTGCGTCTAGTGTGTTGAAAAATACCTTCCAATTTTTTGTTTATGCAATAATAATAATAATTGGGGTATATACTCCAACAGAACAGGTTACCCTTACACTGTCAGAGTCAAATCACAAATTATAGGTTGTGTGGCCAAGCTATAAGTTGCAGTTTCAGGTCGCCGATATTACCTACTACTGTGCCTGCAACATGACTTGACGACTGCCTCCTACATATCTTATAGGAAACAGCCGGGACAGTTTTACGTGCCTTCTGAAACACGGTAGCGTCCAGGCGAAAATCTTTGCCACACTGAGATTTGAACTCCCGACCTCCAGCATACAAGTCGGACCAACGACCACTGGACCACGGACGCTACAATGAAGTATGGAGACGAGCAAGACGCTCTCCTGATGGTAAGAAATGACGCTGCCCATTATTACTCGTATTATTTAAATTATTAATATACCTAGTACAACCTAGGAACTAGGATTAGGTACACAATGATGTAACATTCTAGGTGCACTGACCAACGCTTTTTACTCAAGAGTCATAAGATGTTAAGACTCTTCAATTTCAGCCCAGTAATTTCCCTAGCTACAGTTCCCTCCTACCAAAGCACAGTAATGTTTGCACATCACTGCTTAGAGAATTTGACCATTTGCAATTGTTTTGCCCATTTTGTACAACAAATATATTATTAGGTACCTACCTATTTAAAAAAATACTTCGCTTATATATGGATGTCTTAGCATATGGAGTCTTTTCTTTTTGTTTTCTTTCCTTGCGTCTTAATAAATACTTCCTTCTCCTACTTATTTGAATAAGCTCAAGTAATGAGAAAGCCAAAAACACTTAAATATTATAATGGTTCTAAAGAAATGTACATAAAACATATGTATAAAATGTTCATCGGCTTCCAACAAAGTAACTCCGATCTCCCGAAATATTTCGGTGGAAAAAAAATAGTAAAAATGAAAAATTATCTGAATCTAAAACGAGAGCAGCCGAGATGTATTTTTTATAAAAAGCCTTGCTTCGGAATATTGCCGCTGGCAGTTTCTGTTGAAGTACTGATGGCAAGAAAAACTCTTACAGCGTTGGTGTTAATACTCCAACAGGACAGGTTACCCTACTTACACTGTCAGAGTCAAATCACATTGTGTTAGTTGTGTAGGCAATCTATAGGTATATGTTGCAGTTTCAGGTCGCCGAGATTACAACAGGGCCTGCAACATGACCGAACGACTGACTCTTACATATCTTATAGGAAACAGTAGGGACCCACAATTTAAACACGGCTACATCCAGGCGAAAAGTTTTGCCACAGTGAGATTTGAACGTTTGACCAAATTTCTCCTGATGGTGCGTCGACGATGAATCGCGTAAGGTCATTCGTGCTTTGAAAAATCCTAAGTTGTATCACTATATGGATGATGGCCATATGTGTTCTATGTGATCCAAATGTGACTAGTCATACTTATAGGTATTATTAACGTTAAAGTTTGTAAGAATGGATGTCTGGATGTTTGTTACTCTTTCTCGCCTAAACGGGTGGACCGATTGAGCTGAAATTTGGTATAGAGATAGCACAGACCCTGGAATAACACAAAGGATACATAAGTACTGCGGGTAAAACCACTGGGCGGAGCTAGTACTTAATAAATCTTTGTCTAAGTAGTGATCTGCTAATTTAACTGTGCTTCGGTAAGCATGATGATTTCCCTATATCAGATGCTGTCCCACCCAGTGTTATAAAATTTACAAAATTCTGCGCGGCACTCAAGTGTGCCAATGACCCTGAGATAGAATAGAATATTCTTTATTGTAACACCACAAATATACAGAGAATATTAAAACTAGAACACAATTTCGTAACTAAAGTGTAACAATAAAAAATAGCGAACAGAAAAGGAAGAAATGAGGGAAGGTGAAGTGAAAGTGAAAAGTGTGTAAAAGTGTAATTAATTATTGAATCTCTATGCCAAGTAACTTCGCTGGCAACATTGCCCTCAGTATACAGTAATGCAATCCACTAAAACGCTTGTAATTCCATGATCTAAGCTATATTATACCCGTCAACAACGGGGGACTGGTTGCCAAGGCTCTGCCGATTCCCAGTCCTCCGTCACTAAGACGATGCGGGAGTGCCGCCGGGTCGTTTTAGTGGGTAAACCGTGCAGCTGTCCTGCACGGGAGTCCCACATAACCCTCCCATTCCCTCGATGGGAGGGTATGCGTAATGCATTTTTTCCCGGCGATAACAAAAAAAAAGCTATATTATATACCAAATTACAGCTCAATCGGTCCGCCCGCTTAGGCGTAAAAAAGTAGCAAACACATCCATACATATATTATTCATTCTTACAAACTTTCGTTTATGACATTAGTAGGATTTAGTTTAGAATTTTAGTTTTACCGATTTTTTTGCCAACACTACCCTTGTACTTATTGTACGGTATTTTTCAGACACGATTATAATAATTTTCAAAATTTGTAATTATACAGCGCACAGGGGCTACCGTTTTTACATAAATAATATCTTTTAGCAACTTTTAAAAACATATTCGAGTATAACATTAACTTGATAAAAAAGTTCTAAAGAAATAATTAAACTAAATAAAATATTGAATGAATCTAAAATTTTATTGTTTCACTGTAATTTAGAAAGACATCTAATCACTAACACAACATACGAGTAATATAAAATAAAGTTGCTTTCCGGGTCTGTCCTTATGTATGCTTATATCTTTAAATCTACGCAACGGATTTTCATGCGGTTTTCATTAATAGATCAAGTAATTCAAGAGGAAGGTTTATATGTATAATACATGCATAATATAGTAGAAAAACACTGATAATTTTGTATTAGCGCAACGAATTGTGCGCGGGTCCATTACTGGTCTATTAGTCGAGTAGTCCATTAGTTTAATGAAATATTTAAGCAAAGATATTTTATTGGCTTGTGTTGTGTTAGCTTATATTTCAGAACATCGATGGATAAACCAAAAAATTAAGAGAATTCCTGTAGTTTACCTATTTTAATTAATTATTTAATTTATTGGTTAATTTCAGTAGATATAGAGGCAAGGCATTATATAGGTTAATAATATTATAAATGTGAAAGTATTTACTATAATATTTTAATGATGTGCTAGCTACACCCAGCGGATTTACCCGCTGTACCAAGCTTATGTGTTATTCCAAGGTCTAAGCTTTCTCTTTACCAAATTTCAGCTCAATCGGTCCACCCGTTTAGGTGTGAAAGAGTAACAAACATCCATACATCCATACATTCTGACAAACTTTCACGTTTATAATATTAGTAAGAAGTATGTGTATACTTATGTCTTTCTTAGATCTTTACGTCTTAAAAGGTGAACTGGTTGGGCTAAAATGTGGCATGTAGGTAGCATAGATCCTAGATTAACATACCTATAGGCTTAATAATTCTAGAGCGCAAAAACCTGGGCTAAAAGCTGGGTAGAACTTTTATTTTGTACCTGTACTGCATATTATAATATTTTTGTATTTTTTGAAAACAATAAAAATATATCAAACTTTGAAGGGTAAGACGATTTATTGCCGAAATTCCGTCAAAATCAGCCCACAAAATGAAACAATAAATTTTCAACTTCACTTTTCTAATATATCGATGAAAAAAATATAAAATTCACGAACAACTGGCGCAAACGACGACTGACGCGGGAGCTTTCTATATGCATTGAACATTCTAAAATTAACAAATTTTATAATATTTTTGTTTCAAAGAAATTTAATTAAAATCTTTTATGGTACGTTATTGATTTTTTTCATAACGAGCTAATCAGAAGCCCGATCATCATCATGAGCCGTAGGACGTCCACTGCTGAACATAGGCCTCCCCTTTGGACTTTCATTTATAGCGGTTGAAAGCGACCTGCATCCAGCGTCTTCCAGCGACCTTTATAAGGTCGTCTGGCCATTTTTATTGACACTAGTGCAAAGAGAAGTATTTTAACCCCCGACACAAAAACTACGGGGTGTTATAAGTTTTACGTATCTGGGTGTAAGTATGAATGTGGGTGCGTGTGTATGTCTGTCTGTGGCATCGTAGCTCGCTATCGGATGAACCGATTTTGATGTAGTTTTTTTTTATTGAAAAGGTGAGTGAGTAGTGAGTGATTTTAATTATGTTTAATTATACCACATAATGGCGAAATACCGGTGGTAGACTTTCTTTGCAGGATCTCGACTAGGTGGGTACCCCAACAGTGGCAGTTATCTACCACCTGAGCAGTGATGTGCACAGATTACTGTGCTTCGGTATGAGGGGACTGCAGCTAGTGAAATTACTGGGCTGAAGAGTCTTAACGTCTTTTGACTCTCGAGTAAGAAGCATAGGCGCAATCGCAATTCACCCATAATTTTACCTTCGTAAAATCCTGGGAGCACTGTACTCATTATGGGCAGCGTTACCTCATACCATCAGTAGAGCGTCTTGCTCGTCTGCTTACTTCGTTGTATGAAATTAGTGTTTGGGCACATTTAGTGTTGGGTTTTTTTTTTATTTTTACTTGTTGTATTTTTAAGATCAGTAGGCCATGTACCCACGTCGGTTCACATCCCAGACACAAGTCCATAAAGATACTCCTGATAAATTCATAATTACACGTTGCATGTAGCGTTTATCGTATTAATCTATCGCTGATGTGCTGCGAGGTATTCAACTGGAAGGTTGGGCTTCCGATGCGTTTTTAAACTTTTTTGTTGGACTATTTCTTTTGGGGAGATGGCGTGATGAACTGGACTAGGGATTGAAGTCTGATCAATGTGAAAAAAAAAAGACATTTAAAAAAAAAAACATAATCTGTTTTAATTATACAATTTTTGTTGCGTAGCACTATTATGGCAGCATATAAAAATTATAAATGCTCTTTATATTTTCGCTTCACTACCTGGAAAGGTACAGTCAACTACAAAGAGATGTATCCATGTTAGTCTTACAAAATGAAGGAACTTTTAGTATGCAAAAATTATTTACCCTTACTTCGTGACATTTTCAGTATCCACCAAATCTTATACTATATTCGATTCATTTTAAATGCTATTGTTATGTATCACCAAAGGAAAGTAGTGGGAAACATCATTGTTGCATATTAAACGAGTCGATGATAATATAAAGTTTGATTGCTACTAGAAATGTAACCAAGGGTAGTTAGGTAAAAGTTCATTGTGGCAAATGAAAATTTACTTCATTTTGTAAGCCTAACATGGATACATCTCTTTGTAGTTGACTGTACATATTATTCATTCGCATATGAAGAGAGAGATTTTTGTATATATGATAAAAATAAAGATTCTTTATTATAACATAAAACATGGTACAATAATAGGGATTTTGACACATTATGTTACGAATTTATATAAAGTAATGTTTTTCACAAAATAATTGAATAAAATTAATTTTAATTTCATTATTTTTTACATATTATTACGCGAATGTGTACGCCAATCAGAGCGAGTGACGTTAATTATGTTTCCTAAGAAATGTTCCTAATTTTGACACTTTTTATTCATAACTTAAAAACCACTGAACCGATTTTGATGCAACTTATACTGATAAGCACAGCACACAGTTACGGTTAGTACGGGCACAGTTGCCCTAAGTTGGTCCAAATTTACGCCAATAAAAAGCCAATAACCGATCTGTCTCCTTGAAAATATAAAGTAACATTTGTGTGCTTCCAAGAAATATAATTTAGTTATAATATTTTTATCAAATTATGGGCCCAGCACGACATCCTCTTCGCGATTCTTCGACGACTTCCATCACTCGAAAGTCGCCGTACCTCAATGTGGGACCAGCTTAACAGTGATGTAATTCCATTGTCAATAATAAAATCGCATGACCGATACAAGGTTACACAAACCTCGCCTAGGGCAGCAATTGACGTCTTCACTTTAGGTTTTAACAATGGACTTAGGTTTTATTTTAGGACCTAAAGTTTTTGTTACGATATTGATACCTTAATTTTTTACTTTACCTTTTTGTTAAGGTTTTGGTTACATTTAATTATTTTACCTTACCTTTATGTATGTACTAGCTGCGCCCAGCGGTTTTACCCGCTGTACTGTAGCATATGTGTTATTACATGGTCTAAGCTATCTCTATGCCAAATTTCAGCTCAATCGGTCTACCCGTTTGGACGTGAAAGAGTAACAAACATACATCCAGACAAACATTTTTACAAACTTTCATGTTTAAAAAAAAAGAAAAAATATTTCAGGACGTTTTCACACAGCGCCACCTAACCCCAAACTAAGCAACTTAATGCTTGTGTTATGGTGGTTAGAATAACGGATATAATGCTTATATACTTTTCTTTTATAAATACATACTTATAATAGATATTGAAAAACCACTCAGACCAGAAACAAATACCTGTGGATCACACAAACATTTGTCCCATGCGGGAATCGAACCCGCAACCTTCTGCGTTGCAGGCGGGTATTAGCCCACCGCGCCACAGAGGTCGTTTAACCTATGGTGGCTAGAATATGTATTATATACGTATTCTAGCCACCATAGGAGAAGATATATGTTGCTTAGTTTGGGGTTGAATGGCTCGCGGTTAAATATTTATTTTGTAATTGAATACCTAATTATAATACTAATTATGGGCAGCGTTCTTTTACCATCGGCCATCCAAGCACAGACGCTGCGTAGACTTGTCTTGCTGTCAAGTCAACTGTCATCCCATACATTCACAAAAGTACAATGTATGGGATGACAGTTCTACTCTTGAAGTTTTGTCGGGATTCCGTGTGGCATGCTACGGCCACAGGTCTTGCTCGTCTATTTACCTCGTTGTATGAAAAAAATATTTTCAGTTGGTATATCACGTTCTTTGTATAACTCAACCTAGCAGTTTAAGATAAAATTAAATTACTTATTAGTCATAATTTAGACTAGATTGTAGTTTGATGCAATGTTTTTTTCTAAATTAGGCATATCATCCATAAAAAAAATAGTTGGTATATCAGACACTATCAACACCTCTCTTTTCGGTCGGGGGTCCAAACTAGGCGTCATCCGGTGGTCAACCGCTTGACCCTCGTGTGTTTTTTGTGAACATTATCTCGTGTAGCATCTAATCACGGTAGCCGAGGATAATAAAAGTGGTGTTCTTAGAATGGCAGTGTAATTATATGGCCGAGTTACCGCGCCGCGGGGTTGTGCGTGTCCGTTCGAACGTTTTGGTGATGGTGCAGTTGAATGAGAATGCAAAACAGAAACTTTATTCAATTTAATTTATTTATTTTGACTAATTCAAGTAATATATTTATTGTAGCGTCCGTGGCCCAGTGGTCATACGACCGGCTTGTAAGCCGGAGGTCCTGGGTTCAAATCTCAGTGTGGCAAAGATTTTCGCCTGGACGCTACCGTATTTCGGAAGGCACGTAAAACTGTAGGTCCCGGCTGTTTCCTATAAGATATGTAGGAGGCAGTCGTTAGGTCATGTTGCAGGCCCTGTAGTAATCTCGGCGACCTGAAACTGCAACATATAGGTTAGCCACACAACCTATAAATTGTGATTTGACTCTGACAGTGTACGTAGGGTAACCTGTTCTGTTGGAGTATAAACCCCAATTATTATTATTTTTTATTATTATTATATATTACTTAGGATTTCATTAATTTACTAAAATCATTCAATCAATTAAGTTAAAGTTATATTAGCTAAAATTTTCGAAATTACATTGCATCAAAATATATTACAATAAATTCATAATAAAATTACATAAAAAAGGCGGAAGTTGAGTTTTATATTACGAAAGCGGAGGCATTATCCCTTCTGTTTATAAGATATAATGTAGAAGTCATTAGGTCATGTTGCAGACCTTGTAGTAATCTAAGCAACCTGAAACTGCAACATATAGGTTAGCTAGAATGGTAGTGTAATATTATACTATGTCCGTGTTACTGCGCCGCGGGTTTTATGCGTGCCCGTTCGCGTTGGTAAGTTTTAGGTGATGGTGGTTGAATGCAACGAAAACTTTACATACACAGATATATGTATATCAGAAAATCGGGAAACTTTGCGTAAAATAGATCAGGGATATATTCACGCCAATTTATGTAAACGCGAATTTTAACGAAATGTTGATAAGGAAAGCCTTGAAAACCTATTTTGGTGATGGTAAAAATGCATACATAATATAATCCCAGCGGATTAGCAAGCTGAAGTGGCAATGGGCAGGCCACATAGCGCGTAGAGCGGATGACCGATGGGGTCGAAAAGTGCTCGAGTGGAGACCACGGACTAGCAAACGCAGCGTAGGACGTCCGACAAGGTGAACAGACGACCTTGTAAAGGTCGCCGGAAGACGCTGGATGCAGGTCGCTTCCAACCGGTACATATGGAAGTCCAAAGGGGAGGCCTAGGGGAGGTTCAGCAGTGGACGTCCTACGGCTGAGATGATGATGATGACATATAATCACGCCTGGTTCCCGTTGGGGTAGGCAGAGACGGTTTTCCTCCACCTAGTACGATCCTGACAAACCTCTTTCGCTTTCTCAACTTTGATCACATTCTTCATACACGCTTGCCGGTTCTAGGTTATTATTTTTTTTTTATGTGATGAAGTAGAAGACGAGCAAGACGCTCTCCTGATGTTAAGAGATAACGCTGCCCATAATCAGTACAGTGTTACCCAGGATTTCACAATTATGTGAAATTCTGGGAGCACTGCACCAACGCTTCTTACTCAAGAGTCATAAGATGTTGAGACTCCCAGTAGATAGCCCAGTAATTTCACTAGCTACAGTGCCTCTTAACTTGGCCTTTCCAACGACGTCTTGGCGACGCGACGTACAGGAAAAATGCGTTAGTCATCATCATCATCATCATACGAAGGGGGCGCGGTATTTGTACCTATTTTCTGCACATTATGATCGCATGACTTCAAAAGGTAACCATGGAAACGAACCTTTATCCCAAAGTTCCTCGCTACCACCGTTGCTCAGGTTTCGGGAACTGGGATAATACTCGTTTACGAAAAAAACATATTTTTTACAATAGTCTGTCAAACTTACTGTTTATGAGCCAATGTTGGATTTTAAGATTTTACTTTTAAAAGAAATTAATACCACTCTACTGATGCATATGCGTAAGTTTATAAAAAGAAGTAAAAAGACGAGAAAGACGTTCTCTTGATGTTAAGAGATAACGCCGCCTATATAATATCAGTACAGTGCTACTTAGGATTTCACAATGATGTGAAATTCTAGGAGCACTGGACCAACGCTTCTTACTCAAGAGTCATAAGATGTTAAGACTCTTCAGCCCAGTAATTTCACTAGCTACAGTGCCCTCCTACCGAAGCACAGTTATGTTTGCACATCACTGCTCAGGCGGTAGGATAAACTCGTTTACGAAAAAACATATTTTTTTACAATAGTCTGTAAAACTTACTGTTTATGAGCCAATGTTGGATTTTTGGATAAATTTTATGTGTAAATTTATTTTTTTGCTTTAATTTTATCTAGTTTTAGTTTGATTTTAATTTTATAATATGTTTTTTGGGTGTTTAAAATCTAATGTATTTTTTA
Organism: Hemithea aestivaria; assembly: GCA_947507615.1. Taxonomy (NCBI): domain Eukaryota; kingdom Metazoa; phylum Arthropoda; class Insecta; order Lepidoptera; family Geometridae; genus Hemithea; species Hemithea aestivaria. The sequence goes on along the minus strand of OX382351.1, from coordinate 4,504,505 downwards.
ATTTCAATTTGTATTGTTTTGTTAAATACTAATGATGATGATGAATATCTATTTAAAAATTAATATTAGGAATAAAAAAATAAGTTAGGTAGGTAATTAATATAGAACATTTATTTGTTACTTACCTATTTTAAAAACCAATGCTGTGACATTATGTAAAAAAACATAATAGTTAAGTAAATAAATAAATAAATATTTTAGGACATTTCACACAGCGCCACCTAACCCCAAGCTAAGCAACTTAATGCTTGTGTTATGGTGGTTAGGATAACGGATATAATACTATATATACTTTTCTTTTGTAAATACATACCTATAATAGATATTGAAAACTTAAGTAATAGTAAACAATGAGTTATGTAGCAGAACCAAAATGGCCGACGGCACACCTTTCGTCATGTTTTAGGAAAACTCAGTAGGGTGCATTAAAATTATAGGGGAGTGACATATTTACACATTAATAAAGAGTTTTTAGGAAATAATTATGTACAGTCAACTACAATGTTAGTCTTACAAAATGAAGGAACTTTTAGTATGCAAAAATGATTTACCCTTACTTCGTGACATTTTCAGTATCCACCAAATCTTATACTATATTCGATTCATTTTAAATGCTATTATTATGTATCACCTAAGGAAAAGTAGTGGGATACATCATTGTTGCATATTAAACGAGTCGATGATAATATAAAGTTTGATTGCTACTAGAAATGTCACGAACCAAAGTTCATTGTGGCAAATGAAAATTTACTTCATTTTGTAAGCCTAACATGGATACATCTCTTTGTAGTTGACTGTACCTAAGTTGTTTGGGTAGCTACAGTTTGCCTTGTAGACAATTTTGTGTGTTTTTATGTGATAAACTTTGGAAAGCTCACAAGCTCTAATTATGCTTATCCTACTAATAAATGGACTAAGAATACATACTACTGGACGAAACGTTAAGAAAAACAATAAGAAGTTTCTAAAGTAAGAATGTCTTATTATATTTTTTTTATACGTTAGGTATAGGTTAGAATTTGATCATGGTCTCGCGTGATGTAAGGCGACAATGCGGCTGTAAAAGATAGCAGACTAAACCTAGAATGCGGGATAAATCCCAACCTGGCTACATTGAACATAATGCCAGAACACGGTCACAATGACCGCTTGGCGACACGGTTTTGTCCAGTGGGTGGTAACTCGCCACGGCGGAAGTCTACCACCAGAATCTCGACATCCTTCCATCCCTTTTTATTTAATCTAACCTCCTTAGGCTATTTTCATCGGGAAGTAAAAAGATCACAGCTTGTTCAATATAAAATAGTTTTAAGGCGAGAAAGACGCTCTCCTGATGTTAAGAGATAACGCTGCCCATTATAATCAGTAGGTACAGTGCTACTTAGGATTTCACAATGATGTTAAATTCTAGGAGCACTGCACCAACGCTTCCTACTCAAGAGTCTTAAGATGTTAAGACTCTTTAGCCCATTAATTTTACCAGCTACAGTGCCCTCCTACCAAAGCACAATAATGTTTAGTGCTAAATTAAATTAGTACCGCTACTCACCAACAGATGGCGTCACCAGTACTTTCACGTCGTCAAATTAAGTTTAATTTGTGCTAAACGCCCAAGTTAAATTGACTAACAACTTTAATGGAAGCGCCGCACACTTTTTGCATCAGAAAGAATCTGAGGCGCGACGCAATTGGTGTATAAAGCCATTATGACTATTAACGACCGCAGACTAGTGGTGATCGCAGATATCGCGCGCTGAATTAAAATTGATGCATGCAAGCATCAATTTTCCAGCCAAAAGCCAGGAAAAACCAAAAAGCAACAAAGCTGTCTGTGGTCAGCGTCCGAAATGTTGATTTTGACCGACGATCAAGACGTTCTTTTTAATGAAAAGGTATCTAATAGAAAAATGGAATAGTGTACGCGGACTGTTTATGCAAAAAATGTTATCTGTTTTACCCTTAAGTATACGCAAATTATAAATAAAATGAAGTGATATTGCACTCATTAATCGATGGACACATAGACCAATAATTTTGAGGAAAAAAACTAGTCATGGATTAGTTTTAAGGTTGTAAATCAGGGTTGCGGTCATCGCAACGCATCGCATAAAAAAACAAAATCAAATCGCACCACTTCGCTTCGCTTAACAAAAATCTACCTACGTAGGTTAATTAGCTGCTAAAGTAGCTATTGTGTTATTCTGATTCAACTGTCTGAAGCTGTCTAAGTAGAGTTCTTTTCACGAAAGGAGTCCTTTTTGCGGCCACTATCGAGCGCTTTAGAGTTAAAATAGGTATGTAATAAAAATTTTACTTCACACAATTTCTCATATATAATTTCTTAATTAAATAGGTATTTAATTTACTTAATCTAACAAATAAAAATAATTTTGGACATGAAGTACAGTGTTCATCGCTAAAATTTAGATTAGTTCCGCTAAATTAAGCGGGACCTCTTTCGTGAAAAGCACTTATATCAAATTTCAGCTCAATCGGTTCCGCTACTTAGCGCGTAGGGGTAACAATAAATTATAAGTACTCGCACTCGCACCCATATTTTTGCATTCAAAATATTATCAGTAGCTTACCCTAGATATACAGATTTTGACTTCATTTTGTTTGTGACAGCGGTGTCTTTTTTATAGTCTGTAAAAGACTTATTGCGGTGAACGGGTTAACTAGGGGTGAACTGTAAATTATGATCAGATGTTTTGAGGTCATGTATGGCATTTGACGTGATACGATATATTTTGATATGAATCAGGGCTATTTTTTAAAACAAATAATGCAAAAAACTAGAAAAAACTAGCTCCCAGCGGTTTTACCCGCAGTACTTATGTAGCCTATGTGTTATTCCATAGTCTAAGCAATACAAAATTTCAGCTCAATCGGTCCACCCGTTTAGGCGTGAAAGAGTAACAAACATCCTGACATCCATTCTTACAAACTTTCACATTTATAATATTAGTACTAATTATTTGGACAGCGTTATCTCACACCATCAGTAGAGCGTCTTGCTTGTCTTCTTACTTCTATGTTAAAAAAAAAACACTTTACAACCATAGATCAGCTACACGCTAAATCTATAAAAAATCCAAGTAGTGTTGTCTTGATCTTAAAGTTTTATTAAATTTTATTGTCCAAATGATCTTTTTGATGTCCAAATAACTTTATTTGATTTTGCAGGAGAATGAGTCTGGGATCCGTGGAAACAATCCCGAAATTTCAGTGAAAATCTTGAATTTCACTGAAATTTCGGAAAAATCGAAAATTTTCGTTAATCCTTGGATTAACATAACTCAAAATGATTACCAGAATATTTTGATAAATTCCTCCTATTTTCAATAAATTTTATCTAATGTCTTTTTTATAATATTACTAGTGTACATCATCTTGAATAATCTTTCATAGACGTAAGAGGCCAGTGATGAGTGTACCCGCGCGTACTTCGTCGCCTTAATAGAAAATTATCAGTGTTTCTCTGCCTATATTATGCATGTGTTATGCTATCATATATTATTTTTATTTTTAGCTTGTATCGTCCCACTGCAGGGCAAAGGCCTCCCTTCTCTCTTCCCATTCCTTCCTTTGGGTGGCGGTCTGGGGCCAATTCTTAAGGTAGGAGTCGAGCTCGTCTCTCCACCGAGTTCTGGGCCTGCCGCGTCGTCGTGTCCGGGTGGGTGGACTCCATTGAGTGGTAGTCCAAGCCCACAGTTCCTCCGACACGCGGCATACAATAATATATTATATATTATTGTTATATATATTATAAACCTTCCTCTTGAATCATTCTATCTATTAATGAAAACCGTATCAAGATCCATTACGTAGTTTTAAAAATCTACGCATAAGGGACAGACAGGCGCGGGAAGCAACTTGATAATTTATACTATGTAGTGATTACGTGGAGAAATTATTTAATAGCGATCATCAATCTATAGCGTCCGAGGCCCAGTGGTCGTTGGTCCGACTTAAAAGCCGGAGGTCCTGGGTTCAAATATCAGTGTGGCAAAGATTTTCGCCTGGACCGGACGCTACCGTCTTTCGGCGCGGCACGTAAAACTGTAGGTCCCGGCTGTTTCCTATAAGATATGTAGGAGGCAGTCGTTAGGTCATGTTGCAGGCTCTGTAGTAATCTCGGCGACATGAAACTACAACATATAGCGTTAGCTACACAACCTATAAATTGTGATTTGACTCTGACAGTGTAAGATTATTATTATTATCAATGCTATAAAACATATTTGATTTCAAATTTCAACCTCATACGTTCAGCGATTTAACCTGTTTTGATAGTTCAGTCATTCATTTAAAATATGTATATTAAAATTACTATCTGCGTTACCTATGTTTTATTCGAGGGTCTAAGCTATCTCTATACCAAATTTCAGCTCAATAGGTTAACTCGTTTAGGCGTGAAGAAATAACAAACATAGGTACACACTCACAAACTTTCGCATTTATAATATTTGTGTGACAACAATCTTTTTTGAAGATAGTTAATAAAAAACATTAACTAAACCTAAGTAAAGAGTTCCTTTCAACAATAATGGCGCCTAGTCAAGCCCACATCTATAAAAGTACAACTTCAAGTAGGTTTTATAGAAAAAAATATTCCCACGATGGATAGTTAGGATTCCTAATTAATTAAAAACAAATCTAGGTCTTGAATGGACATCCTCTAGGTCTCCAGAGATGTGTTTTTGTTCGGACTTCAAATGAGAGTTACGGCGGTGTGCTCTTTGATCACATAGAGTAGGTAATACAGAAGGGATAAAGCATTTTGAACCCATTTTTTACAGACTTCCAAAAAGTAGGCAACATTTACGATCTTTGCAATCTTGTTAGATATTTTATGTTTCACTTAATTTATTTCTTTATGTATAAGTATGAGTGGGCAATCACTAGTTTTATCTCAAATACCTAGGTACTTATTGACTCATACATTTTATAGAACAATAAATAGTACCTACGTGACAGAAAATTATTTATAAATGTTAACTCTTGAATTTATCTATATGTTACGGCTGAAGTCGGCTACACCTAGGTTTAACCACTTAAGCCTAGGTTTCACACAGACAGACACGGCAAGCGACTTTGTCTTATATTATGTAGCTCTAGAGCATTTTCCTAAAATCAAACTGTGTAGGCAAAATTCAAAAAGTTCGTTCTGTACCCACAACTCTATGGCACCGTTCTGCAGAAATGCAAGCGTCGCTGCGCGCGCGCAAGTTTTTGTCTCCCCTCTCGCTCCCACATATACCTGTCTCTTTCTAACCAAAAGCACCGCTACTAGTATGCATTATTCTGTGACTTGCGTTTTTGTTATGCTCTTTGAGTTGCAGGTTGCAGTTTTTCACGTACAGGCACTCGTTTTAGACTTTATTCGTAGGTATTCTTGTATGGGAAGATAAGATGGGCATGTTAGTAGTTTATTTACTTTTAAGCTGGTTATTAACAGCAAAAAGTGTAAAAACCGTTGAAAAATACAGCCTTTTTCAAGTTCTCTATTACCATGTTGAGCTATTATCTAAAATAACAAAAACCTTTTTTACAAACTGTAGTAGTTTTATTTTAGATTTTAATCACATTTTTTACTAATATTAAAAGTGGCTGTAGGAACTCTGTAATTAAACGACGCAACCCCGTCGAGTTTGGGTTCATTTGATTCGTCTCGACAAGTACTTTGGTGCTAGATGGTAATAATAATAAAAGCTTGTTATTAAAAAGTTTTTCAAATTTTCACTTGTATTAATATTCCTATTATTTTAACATTAAAACATCACTCTTTCAAAAGTATAAAGACATAATAAAATAAAGCCCCATTCACACTAAGCCACTAATCCGAGTCACGTGTATTCCATCTCACTTGATGGGAACGTATCGAATCTCGTTAAACTATTAGGGTGAATTCATTGTGTTAGATATAACTGACTGGAGTTAATATTGTTGCGGTGTGAATATTTACATTGATTTTTAACGACTACTATTATTCTAATAAAGAAAAATAATATTTCTATCCTACTGCCTAAGTAGTGATGTGCAAACATCACTGTGCATCGGAAGGTGGGCACTGTAGTTTCTGAAATTACTGGCCTATACTACGTTTCAAAAACATAGATAATTTTTTAGCTAATTTGCAGGGTTTAAAGGATCAATATCTTAATAAATTGGATATATATCGGATATTTTTCATAATATATCTGGTATATATATCATAAGATATATCGGATATAACAGTTTTTGTGAATATATCTATGATATTTTCATAGATAACCTTCGAACCCCGCAAAAATTATCTTTGTTTTTGAAACGAAGTATAGATGGCTCTTGAGTAAGAAGCGTTATTGCAGTGCACCTAGAATTTTACATCATTGTGGAATCCTGGGTGAATCCTGGGTGGATGGGCAGTTTTCAGTTGTCTCTTAACATCAGGAGAGCGTCTTGTTCATCTTCTTACTTCTTTTCATAAAAAAAAATTATACACACAATATTACACAATAAAAAAGTTAATTAAAAATTGCATGTCAAGTTAATTTGGCAAAATGTGCGCATATTTATTATTTTTTAGACCTTATATTGTACACCACATTTTATGCAATAAATATTTCTTTTTTTTTTTTATGTGGAGAAGTAAGTAGACGAGCAAGACGCTCTCCTGATGTTAAGAGATAACGCTGCCCATAATCAGTACAGTGCTACCCAGAATTTCACAATTATGTGCAATTCTAGGTGCACTGCACCAACGCTTCTTACTCAAGAGTCATAAGATGTTAAGACTCTTTAGCCCAGTAATTTCACTAGCTACAGTGCCCTCCTACCGAAGCACAGTAATGTTTGCACATGACTGCTCAGGCGGCTCAGGCGGGTCATTTCTATTTCAATATTTTTCGTATTTGTGTAAATTATTTTACTGATACTTATTTTCAAGTTTTATAAAACCACCGTCCTTCCAGTGTTGTATATTTCCTCTCCCTGCACGGTTGTCTGAGAGATCGCTTTTAGCAATAAGGCCTCCGATTGATACATCTTTAGTTTTGATTTTTGTTTGTAAAATTTACTTTATAATATGTGGATCAACATAGAGTTACTTTTTTTGAAGTGAAAACTTCTTTAGCGGCGCTGAGCACTTTTTTTTGTATGGGTAAAAACTTTCAAACTCGCGTCAGGGTCACGTGATGCTGATCGAAAAAGCGTAAGATCGAGGGGAAGGGAGAGGAACTAGTATCTCCCACTCTTTCTACCGTGCCTGAGTGTGCTGCTCTGTTTAGGCGGCACAGGGGGCTTAGACAAGCGCGCGCCCGATATTTTTTTTTTATATTTTTATATTTTATATTTTTTTTATTAGACACTTAAATAGGTTCGAATCAAAACTGTTTGTTTCTTACTTCAGTTATCATAAACCAATTGTATCAGTTGTAAAAATTTGCGATGATGATTCTGATAATAACGATGGTGTAAAAGTCGTCGAAATTATGGATGGAAGTTGATTTTTCTGAGAGATAAAATTTAATGTTATATATAAATAACGATATAATATTATAAATAACAACATATAAATTGTCATATTTGTGTACGATAGCGCAATAAATAAACATTGTATTCTACCTCATAAATGATAGTATTTTTATACTTATAATTAAACACAACGTTAATATTGAAGTTTTCACTTCTGCCGGCACTCCCGGAGTGCTACCTTTTTTTTATATACTAAATTTTGTATCTTATCTAAAAAATGTCGTGATACTACAGTCTAGTTTTCACATTAGGATATCCTCTCAGCATTTTATATTTGCTTCTTTACATCTCCGCCCCTACTATCGTGTGGTTTTGCACAATGCGATTAGTGTAGCCCTTCTCTTGTTATAATATTGTGACTGCACCTATTATGTCGGTACGTGTGAACGTTGATTTAATTGGGGGCATTTTTGGATAGTTTAGTTATTGATTTGCGCGTGGGTTGAGATTTGAAATTAGGAGTGCTTTTCACGAAAGAAGTATCGCAGTATTGAGCGGAACTAAATTGAATCTAATCGATGATTACTGTGCTTTATGTCCTAAATTATTTTTATTTTGTTAGGGTAGACTTACTTTGCAGGAGGTCGACTATATGGGTACCCTAACAGTGCCAGTTATTCTACCGCCTGAGCAGTGATGTGTAAACATTACTGTGCTTCGGTAGGAGGGCACTGTAGCTACTGAAATTACTGGGCTTAACATCTTATGCCTTTTGAGTAAGAAGTGTTGGTGCTGTGCTCTTAGAATTTCACATCATTGTGAAATCCTAAGTAGCACTGTACTGATTAAGGTCGGCGTTATCTCTTAACATCAGTAGAGCGTCTTGCTCGTCTTCTACTTCACTTAATAAAAAAAAATCTATTCTAAATTTACGGCTAAATCGGACAGTCAATTGACGGATTCAAATTGGATTCATAGCATGTCAAATGACAAAACTACATACATTACCTCATACGATAAACACCGTCTTTACCTGCTTGTAAATTATTGGCTATGTCGTCAAATGCTAGAAACCATATTAGTCACTTATTAGTTTTATTATTCACAACCAATATGGATTTCACTGAAATACGGACCTTTAGTTATTTATTACATCGACAATATACGTAAATAGACAAAGTAAATTGACAAAGTAAATGTCACAGGAGCAAGACCTCGCGGTAGGCCGAAACGGCGCTGGCTTAACCTCGTAAGGGATGACATGAGAGCCAATGAACTCAACGTGGAAGATGCTGAAGACCGAGCAAAGTGGAGAGAAAGAAGTCGGAAAGCAGACCCTGGCTATTAGCCGGGATATACGCTAAGAAGAAGAAGAGGAGACAAAGTAAATTGCCCATACGGCCCAAGCACATAAAAACTATGACATGAGACTAGCAACTGTCAAGACGTCCCACTGTCAAGAGTAATCGACGTTTGTAAGAGCACAATGACATTGGGAGTAGTTACAAATTGTATGCAATGACAGCGCGAGTAGCAAGAGTAGCGTCTTGATATATGTCAGCAGCCCCTCTAGCATGGACATTGCGTAGACCAGGTGGTTCACCACTGCGTGCCCGCCTATGCAACAGCAATAGTTTCTCCTAATGTTGTTCACTACGGCTTTTACAGCCCAAAACTGCACATCCTACCATTTCACTACCACTATGAGTACACATAAACCATTAATTATTCCCTGAAAGCACTTAAAATCTTAAAAATCCATACATATAATAAGAATGGAAATTTCTCCCCATTCATTGTGATCCTTTACTAAGGTGAACTGTGAAAATACGCATATGAACAAAACGACGCGAAAAAGTCGCTTGCGCGATCTAATTCGTAAAACATTTTGTCAATTTTTCCTAGGGAAACGTAAAATAAAATAATAAAATAAATAATAATCATTTATATCAGACACATCGCCCCTAATTTACATCAACAATTCGAAATAAAAGTAATAGAATATAAAGTAAATTCAATTCAAAAAAAAATAGTGCCAAAAACGCTACAGACGCCATCTATCGGTGTGGCTGTAAACTTGTGGTTGACCTTTAGTTTAATTTGGGCTAAATTTGTAAATAGTTTGTGTCACTGGTGTGGTTAAACAACACCACCGATTTGAATAAAATTTTCACTAATACGTTGCAGTTTTCTCTACTTGAACCTTAGTCTTGGTTTTAGTCAAATCGGTTCATAAATAAAAGAGTTATATCAATCTAAAGATTCGCATATAAAATGCTAATAAACAAGAAAGGTAGTCATAGGAACCGCGTAATCAAAAGACAAAACCTCATCGAGTTTGGGCTCATTTGATTCGTCTTGACGAGTACTTTGATACTATATAGTAACCAGGGTCCGAAACGGAGCTGGAAGGTGGCCATAGGAACTCCGTGATTAAAAGAAAAAACCCCATCGAGTTTGGGCTCATTTGATTCGTCTTGACGAGTACTTTGATGCTATATAGTAGCCAAACAAATTAGAATTCATTTAAATTAGTAAATGTAACTTATTTCTCAAATGAATCAGCGCCAGCGGAAAATAATCTAATGTGCGCATGATGCGTGTAAATATCAGTAATAAATATCTTTTTGCTGCTTATTTTTAATTTCTAAAACATGTAAAATCATCTGAAGATAAATAGAAAAATTCATTTACAGTTCATTGTAAAAGTAAATTATTTTTCATACAAGCTAGCGCCACGGAAAATAATGGAACTAATGTCCTAAGAAAAAGAAATATCGTTTATTCTGCAAACAGTTTTAGAAAAGAAGTCCCGCGTAACCTAGCGGAACTAAATAATAGATTTATAATTACTGTGAATACTTCATTTATTATATATTTTTTATTTGTTAGATTAATTAAATATTATGTACCTATTTAATTGAGAAATTAAATATGAGAAATTATGAATTGTTAAAAATCTGTAGATATTTTAACTTAAAATCACGCGATTGTGGCGCTCCATCTAGGGGGATCTTTTGTAAAAATCACTGGTTATCCGGAGACACACAGACATAAAATCTGTTCACACCCATTTAGGCATACATCCAGACACAAACTGTCACGTTTATAATGTTAGTAAAATTTTGCAATGATTATTATAGAACCTTTTATCTGTGTTATAGATAATCATAGGCGGATTTAGGGAGGGGGGGCAAGGGGCCAAGCCGCCCCCCCCCGAGTCATTAAGCAAGCTGCTCGCGCACATATTATAAAGGATGTTTAAGCTTTAGGGGGGGGGGGGCAGGGGGCCAAGGTACCCCCAGAAGCATTGTAGAGTTACGAATTTCGCACATATTTCTGAAATAAAATTTTTTTTTCGGCGCTCGCAGCTAGCTGCTCGCGCACTTATTGTAATGGATGTTTAAACTTCCTAACCGCTCAGAGCGAGCTAAACATACACTTTTCGTAATAAAAATTATAATATTTTTGCCCGTCTGCACCTTGCCCCCCCCCCCCCCCCCCCAAACCAAATCCTGGATCCGCCTATGATTTTAGGTATACACCTCAGTGGTAGAGTCCTTCTCACGAATGAGGTCCCGCGGAATTTTGCGGAACTAAATTACATTTTTTCGATAAATTCTGGACTTCATGCCATAAATAATTTTTCACCACTCTCGCACGAAAATAGTGTCTTTGGTCATCGATTTCAGTGAGCAAAAGCCGTTTTTGCTCTCTAGAGAGTAGAGAGGCAAAGTGATTTGAATTTCGAACACAATTTTATTGGCTATGAAGAAGTTGGTGTGTTCTGAAACTTATTTGTGTACAATTTTTATTTAACTGAGATGCACATAATTTTTAATGTTATTTATTGAATTTTAACTTTATAAATTGTATTTTTTCAATAATATTTTAAATAAAATACTATTATAGAATAATAAGTCGTAAGTGAGTTTTTTTTTTTTAAATATTATTACAATTTGTTTTTCATAAATATGTCACACACACAAATTTCGAACGCAACTCTTTTAATAAAAATAAAAAAATACAAAATGGCGGGATGTAGAAGTTTAGAGTTTACAGTCAAATGGAGAATGCGTTGTGACGTCATCGATAAATGCCATCTTTGTATCTCTATTTTGTATGAGGTAAGTGAGATGGCACTTATAGTTGTCATTTTTCTTGCGACAGTGGTGTTCACAACACATTTTCCATTTGGTTCTAAACCTCTTGGTAAAGATTCAACTAAATATTTTCAACTTAAGTTGTAAACTTTTGCAAATTTCTATTTGTGATCTAATAGTCTGTTTAATTACAAAGAAATGAGTGACCCCAGTGATGAAGGTAGTTGTCTTACGCCAAAAAAGTTGAAAGAACAAGTTTCGAATGCCGAGTTCAGCTATTTGCCTGAAAAATCTAAAGTGAAATATGTAAAGGCGTACGAATCCTTCAATAATTGGCGCCTCTCAAAAAATGCAAAAACATATTCCGAGACCGTGATACTATCATATTTCATGGAACTATCTAAAACAAGAAAATCCAGTACATTATGGAGCATTTTTTCTATGATAAAAGCTGTCTTGAAAACGAAACGTGACCTTGAAATAGAAAAATTTCTGAATGAAGCACCAGACAGTAAATACCTCGCTTTAAAAGTAAGTAAATTGATACAAAAGCTAATTTATTTCAAAGAAAACCTATCTAACTGTACCTATCTAAAAATAAGTAAACTAAATTATTGTTATTTTTTACAGGTTGTATTAATTATTGGCATAAATGGTGCGTGCCGCTCAAATGAATTGTTGAATCTTAAGGTAAACGACGTTGAAAAGCATTCGGACAAATTAATATTAGTAAAATTATTGAATACAAAGACTAAAATCGACAGATCATTCGTCATTAGTGAAGAATATGTGAATGTGGTGGACAAGTATATGGCATTACGACCCGCTAATACAAAAACTTCAAGATTTTTCTTACATTATGATAATGGAAAAAGTAAAAAACAGCCCATAGGCATCAATAAAATCGGTGATATGCCAAAAACGATTGCTAAATTTCTTCAGCTTCCGGACTCCCATCTTTACACTGGGCATTGCCTGAGGCGGACGTCAGCAACACTCTTAGCTGACTCAGGCGCTGATATTACAGTTCTTAAACGCCATGGTGGCTAGAAGTGTAACAAGATTGCAGAAGGATACATCGAAGATTCTAAAGTTATTTAATATGCTAACTTTTAAAATTTGCGATAGTGGCGCCCCGCAAAAAGAACTCCTTTTGTGAAAAGCACTCTACCTATCAGTCACAGTTCCCGATTGAGCAGAAATTTTGCATACCGGGAATCGGATGACAATGCAATAATTTTATGACATGGAAGTGATCTGAAGTCTGATGATGGAGCTGAAAGGTGAAATTTGATAGATATATTATAATAAATAGTTTGAGTACGTAGGTATATGATAGTTTCATTTCAGAAAATTTCATTTTAGTTTTTTTTATACAACGATGTAAAAAGATGAGCAAGATGCTCTCCTGATGGTAAGAGATAACGCTGGGATTTAACGAAGGTTAAATTCTGGGTGCACTGCTGAGTCATAAAATGTTAAGATTCTTCAGCCCAGTAATTTCACTAGCCACAGTGCCCTCCTACCGAAGCACAGTAATGTCTGCACATCACTGTTCAGGCGGCAGAATAACTGACACTGTTGGGGTACTAGCCGATCTCCTGCAGAGGAAGTCTACCCACGGTAAAGAGATCACCATTAAATGACGCGGAAAAAAGTCAAGAGTAACTGTACGGAATCAAGCTGTTATTATTCCGTATTTTTATTAGTTTTTCTGATTTAAATGATAATTTGATATATTTTTGTTTACTGTATTTAATCTTGATGTACTATATGTGTAAGTGGTCATTTATTGCCGTTCTAATTTGTACTGTGGTATAGGTATAACGATAGTTCTGGGACTTATCCCAGGACGTCTCTGAAATCTAAGTATTATTCACAAAAAATGTTTCATAATATTATTTACTAGCTTATGCTCGCGGCTTTGCCCGCACGGCAAAATCCTTTCTTAGCAGTGGTCTACGTCATGAAACCTTTCTATGTTCCAAATTTCAACCCAATCCATCTAGCGGTTGAGGCTGTACGTTATACAGATACATCAGTCACTAGCTTATTCTCATGGCTTTGCCCGCATGGACGGGTTACGTTTCATAATACCTACGGTCGTTTCAACTACGGTCGATATAACTACGGTCGATTCGCATAAGTTCATTTCACATATTGGACGACTCGCTTACAGTGCAACTCGCCTGCGGTTGATTAAACTATGGGCATGTGAACTAATGGGCGATTCGGCCAATGTTCATTTGATATATTGGTTAATTCAACTATGGACGACTCACCTACGGTTTATAAATTCTTTGCTACGCGTGTTTTTAGTACAGTATTCAGGGCAAACCGAAATCTGTTGGTTAGGTTAGGTTTGAACAGTGACCACAATGCGCGAGCCGAGCGAGCGAAGCGAGCGTGCCGCGGCAGCGGCCGGCGAAGCGCCAGATATTTTTCTTATTACTGAATTATTTATCCTGTGTCATGGCATCTTCAGGCATTTTGGCATCTTCTTTCATCTACCTCATCATGGCAAAGTGGCATAATAAAAACAACACGTTTCTGAATTCTGTACTATAAACAAGTATTTTTTAGCTGTCATACCTGACAAGCAGCCGGAAACGTGGTCTAAAAATACGTGAACGGTCCGTTAGTTCGGTCAAAAATAGGCAAATCGTCCAATAGTTTAATCAACCATAGCTCAATCGACCGTAGCTGAGTTAACCGTAGGCGAATCGTCCAATATTGATTTCAACCAATAGTTATTATGAACGTAGGCGAAACGTCCAATAGACATTTTGAATAGTAGGTGATTCGATCGTAGTTACATATTGGCAAGGTTTGCCAGCCTTTACTAATTCTACGCCCATTAAGTCGCAGAAAACCCGTGAATTGAATCCCTCTTTTCCGTGGAATTGGAAATCGAATTAAATTGTCTGTATCAAATTCATTAATATATGAATAATTTACTGTCACGCGCTACGAAGTGCGCGCGGGTCAGCTAGTAATAATAATAATTCGATGGTATGTTTGTCACAGGGAAGTCGTTTGAACCATAGTTTGAACTTGTGACAAACAACGTAACCGGCCACGCTGAAAGGGACGGAAGAAAAATAGGTTCTCCTTTTTCTTCACATAGAATTTTCCCTATTGCCGTCACACTCACACATAATATGGCTACTTCTAGTTGTATTAGTTCTGTGGCGTAGACTTGTCTTACTGTCAAGTCAAACTGTCATACTATACATTCACAAAAGTACAATGTATGGGATGACAGCTTGACTTGACAGCTGACTTGACATGAAACGTCTATGCTTGGCAGATAGATTACTCTGGGGCCGTAGCATGCCACACGGGATCCCGCTGAAATGTCAAGAGTAGAACTGTCATCCCATACATTGTACTTTTGTGAATGTATGAGATGACAGTTCTACTCTTGAAGTTTTGTCGAGATTCCATGTGGCATGCTAAAGCCGCTGGACAGTGGGACGGGAGTTGCTAGTCTTATGTCAATGTCAAAGTGCAGTGCAGTGCTCATTTTACTACCTTGCATTAAAAAAGAACTACTATTTCTTTTTTATAGTTTCATATCATGTGAGCCCGTAGTTTTAAATAGGGAAATAAGCTATAAAAGACAGACCAGAAACAGACTTTCACCGATCGCTATACCGTCATCGCTTCCCTATTACAACATAATTCTATGTAATTATTTCATTTCAGTACATTCTAACAAATAGTTTTTAATTTCCTAATTAGCTCCATTGTGGCACGGCCCTTAGAGTTATAATTACGGCATCTAATTGGCCGGTTTGAATTTGGAATTTATTTCAGACGTTCCTGATTGGGGGCGCGTGGCAGGGCTTGTTTACGCAAGGGGATAATATATCCCTTGTTATCTAATACTAGCTGCGCCTAGCGGTTTTACCCGCTGTACTGTACCTTATGTGTTATTACAGGGTCTAAGCTATCTCTGTACCAAATTTCAGCTCAAGGTCCACAAATACAAATTGTTTATTCATAGATTTCAGGTACAAAGAGGTCTTAATTTAAAGCATTGTCCAACCGAAACCTGTCTTTTGCAGAATGATAATAATATGAATACTAACATATGAATACTTAGGCGTGAAGAAGTGACAAAAATATGCCCGAAAAAGGTTTGTATGAACTGTGTGTGCAGGGATATGCGTGCAGGGATATGCGTGCTAGGGGAGTGGATGCAGATATGACGGATGATAGAGCAGAATGGAGGAGAAAAACGCGTTGTGCCGACCCTACCTAGTGTGGGATAAGGGCAGGAAGAAGAAGTAACAAAAATACTTATCTACACACTCACAAACGTTCGCCTCTATAATAATATTAGTGTCATAGTTTGATTATAAACTAGATTGACCTCGCAGCTTTGCCTCTATGAATCTTTTCTTAGTTTTTTTTTAACTTGTTTAAACAAAACTGCATCAAAATCCGTTCGTAGTTTTATAGATCTAAGCATACATAGGGATAGACGGACAAACAGCGGAAAGCGACTTTATTTTATACTATGTAGTATGTCATCATCATCTCAGCCATTGGACGACCACTGCTGAACATAGGCCTCCCCTTTGGACTTCCATATGTACCGGTTGGAAGCGACCTGCATCCAGCGTCTTCCGGCGACCTTAATAAGGTTGTCTGACCACCTTGTGGGTGGACGTCCTACGCTTCGTTTGCTAGTCCGTGGTCGCCACTCGAGCACTTTTCGACCCCATCGGCCATCGGCTCTGCGCGCTATGTGGCCTGCCCATTGCCACTTCAGCTTGCTAATCCGCCGGGCTATGTCGTAGACTTTAGTTCGCCTACGGATCTCTTCATTTCTGATTCGATCTCGTAGAGAAACCCCGAGCATAGCCCTCTCCATAGCACGCTGGGTGACTTTGAGCTTCGAGATGAGGCCAATGGTGAAGGACCACGTTTCGGTGCCGTAAGTCATCACCGGTAACACACATTGATCATTGATTGTCTTTCGTCTTGAGGCTTGGACTCGGCGGTTGACCTCTTTCTCGAAGTTGGACCTACCTAATTGGACTACTTGTCCTAGATAGATATACGAGTCCACAACTTCGAGTACCGATCCTCCAACAGATATTGGGGTGGGCACAACATTGGCATTTGACATAAGCTTCGTCTTGTCCATGTTCATTTTTAAGCCCACCCGTTGTGAAGCTCGGTTGAGGTCATCGAGCATCATGCTGAGTTCCTCCATCGACTTTGCCATGACTACAATGTCGTCGGCAAACCGAAGGTGAGTGATGTATTCGCCGTTGATATTGATGCCAAGTCCTTGCCATTCCAGGAGCTTGAAGGTGTCTTCCATTACGGCAGTAAACAGTTTCGGAGAGATAACGTCTCCCTGTCTTACGCCTCTTCTTAATGGAATCGGCTTCGTGCTCTGCTCCTGTACTCGGACTGACATAGTGGCGTTCTAATAACAGGCTATGTTAAAAACCTATCTGTAAGCCACGTATGAGACGGATTTTGATGCAGTTTTGTTTAAATAGATAGAATAATTCAAGAGGAAAGGTTATAATATGTAATAGCTTATTGTTTGCGACTTTGCCGGCGCGGCAAAATCCTTACTTAGCGGAGATTCACATCATAAAACCTATCTTTAGTCTAAATTTCAAGCGAATCCGTCAAGCGCAGCGGTTTAGGCTGTGCGTTGATAGAAAAAAATCTAAATAGTGAATCAAACTAGCAAATGCTCAAGTCTATCAACTCTCATATAGAATGAGTAAATCAATAGTTTTTTTCTTCATAAATGTAGGTTTACAACGGAAATAAGGTGCGCTCAATGCAGCGTAGGTAAAATATGTTCAATACCAAACTGCATTTGCTTCACTAAGCGCTTGGAGCATTTTAAATAGAGGTGAGGTGCAAATTAAAACTGGACGTGTTCAGCTTATTTAAAATTGCAAGCGAATCGGCCTGTAAGTAGGCAGGTCTATTATAATGTGGTCAATCAACTGCATTATTTAAATGGCCTACTTTGCCCAGCAGGGCTATTCACTTATCCAATAGTAAACCGAATCGACGACCGAATTGTCTAAAATGTATGAAATGACGTGTCGTATCGATTTAGAATAGAATAGAATTACTCTTTATTGTAGCCACATAACAAAATGTACTTAGTTTTATTTTTTGGTGGCAAATGCCTTTATTGAGAAAAACAAACTAACAATACTACAGCTACTACAGCAGAAAAGAACACATTTATTAACCACGGATCGGCCACAAGCCGATCTACAGAAAATCCAAGTGCTCCAAACCACTGTCAGATGGCAGAGTGCCCAGAATGCTGGCAGCATTGCCACGTTGAATACCAATACCTATACTATGAACATATTGGCCCACAATGGACGGCCTTATCGCTCAAAACGATCTCTTCCAGGTAACCAACTTTGAACAGATACATTTCCTTATGAAGAGTAGGGGTATTTTATAATACGTCATACGTTATTTCATATTTCATACATTTTTGACAATTCGGTCTTCGGTTCGGTTCCCTGACGGATAAGTGAATAGCCCTGCTGGTATTGCGACGAGAAGATAATGCGTCTTTCTCTAAGGTTAAGTTGGTTTTTTTTTTTTTTATGTGATGACGTAGAAACACGAGCAAGACGCTCTCCTGATGTTAAAAAATAACGGCTGCCCATAATCAGTACAGTGTTACCTAGGATTTCACAATTATGTGAAATGCTAGGAGCACTGCACCAACGCTTCTTACTCAAGAGTCATAAGGTGTTAAGACTCTTTAGCCCAGTAATTTCACTAGCTACAGTGCCCTCCTACCGGAGCACAGTAATGTTTGCACATCGCTCAGGCGGTAGAATAACTGGCACGGTTGGGGTACCCACCTAGACGACCTCCTGCAAAGGAAGTCTACCCCCGGTAAAACCTGGTAAAAAGGTTGTATGGAGATAATTTATAGGATGAATAATTTTTATTTATTTAGTCCTTAAGAGCGTATATATCGAGTGACGCTCTCTCGCTCGCACTATTTGACAAATTTTGAATGAGGAGCAATATTTAAAAAAAATCATTTTTAAAATCTCTCATCCCATTTTTTAAATTAATTTATCAAACTGAAAACACTTTTAAAATGTGTTATAAATATTATGCAGTGCTGATCTTGAGGATTTTTTTACAAATTAATTCTATGAATTTATGTATCAAAATTTGTCAAATAGTACGAGCGAGAGGGCGTCTCGATATATACGCTCTTAAAAACTAAATAATAATCGGCAGCATCTCATCTTATGACTTATGACTCTTGAATAAGAAGCGTTTGTGCAGTGCACTTAGAATTTTTCTTGCTTCAATTTAGTGTTCACTCGTAGACCCGGTGCCCCGGTAGGAGGGCACTGTAGCTAGTGAAATTACTGGGCTAAAGAGTCTTAACATCTTATGACTCTTGAGTAAGAAGCGTTGGTGCAGTGCTCTTAGAATTTCACATAATTGTGAAATCCTAGGTAACACTGTACTGATTATGGGCAGCCGTTATCTCTTAACATCAGGAGAGCGTCTTGCTCGTCTTCTACTTCGTCACATAAAAAAAAAAAAAAAAGAATCCATTGACCTAAGAATCTTGGTCGATATCTAATATAAAGAAAATTAAAAAGAAATACGAAATATTTTATACGACAAAATAATAAAAAGAAAAGCTCCAAGGGTTACCACAAGTCTGTAATTTCCGATGGTTCTGCGGTTTATATTAAATCATTACGGCTCGCACCCCTGTGCCATCCCTGAAAAAAATTGACTCGAAATTTTGACGAAATTAAAAAATGCAGTGACGCCGCGCTGTCGCTTTTGGTCGGACGATTAGTGCAGTAAGGGTAAATCGACGAACTTTTAGCGCTGTGGGTTAATTAATACCTGCCTGCAACGCAGAAGGCTGTGTGTTCGATTCCCACGTGGGACAAATGTTTGTGTGATCCACAGGTATTTGTTTCTGGTCTGGGTGACTTTCTGTATCTATTATAATAAGTATGTATTTACATTTAAGTATTATATTCGTTATCCTAACCACCATAACACAAGCATTAAGTTGCTTAACTTGGGGTTAGGTGGCGCTGTTTGTAATGTAAATATATTTAAAAAAATAGACTGACTTTTTGGATCTGTGTACACGTATCGTAAATTAAATTAAAACTTATACCACGTAGCTATATCTATTGATATTGGGATTCTATTCTACAAAAGATAAATAAATATATTTAGAAACGGATCCCACTTTCTTAAATCTTTACCACTAGGTAATTTTTTTTAAATTTATAAGTGAACACAGTTTGAACTTGATTCTGACGATTATGTACCAGGAGATTAGACACCAAAAAGAAGTGTTTAATAATGATTCCCGATAAAACTTATTTATTATTATTTTTGTTTATTCGGATATGGATTCGAGTCTGATTCAGAACGGATTCGAATAGACTATAAGTCGGAAGCGCTCTTACTGACATTAGTGGTCTTCACTGGCGCCGCTCAACTAGTCCACAGAATACCAAATAGTACCAAAACCCAGTCGTACAACAGACGTAACCAAAACTCAAATTATACAGCGAAGCACATTCGGGCACAGTCCGACTATAATTTGGAACTATAATACGATTCTTTTTGTTTGTTTGCCTCTAATTACGTGAGGACGGCGGCTCTTTCTTCATGTTTTTATGATTTTTTGTCGAGTTTATGTGTTTTTGCACGTCTTCAGTTTTGTCTCACGATATTGGGACGTTGAGTAACTTTAGTCTTTAGTAAACGATGATGCCGTATATGGAAACGACTAAATAGCTTGTATTATGTAATACAAGCGTAAAAGAGCATTTTTAAGTAAAAATGCATATAAAATATTACATCTTACTAATATATAAACGTGAAAGTGTGTAAGAATGTCTGGATGTGTTTGTTACTCTTTCATGCCTAAACGGGTGGACCGATTGAGCTGAAATTAGGTACAAAGACAGTTTAGATCCTGGAATAATACATAGGCTATAAATAGTATTCAACGGGTTTCATATAATTAACAATATCCACTGTTATGTGTTTCGGAAGACACGTAAATCTGTGGTTCTCGGCTGTTTCCTATAAGATAGGTATAAATAATAATATTAAATAGCAGGCAGTTGTTAGGTCATGCTGCAGGGCTTATAATCTTAGCGATTTGAAACTGCAATATATAGGTTAGCCAAACCATTCCTAAATCTATGACCAAACCTACGCTATTAATAAAACATAGTTATTGTGATTAAACTTTTTTTATGTAATACATAGATGACAAACATAAGCAGACGGCCCACCTGATGGTGAGTGGCTACCGTCGCCTATGGATACCTGCAATACCAGGGGTACCGCTGGTACGTTGCCTACCTTTCAACACTCTATTCACTTGCCTTTTGAAGAGTCCCATGTTAAAGCTCAATGACTCTGACTGTGTAAGTAGGGTAATTTGGAGTAAAAATGTAAACCCTAATAATTATTATTATAAGCTCCTGTCTGCAGCTTTTTTTTAATTTTTATACAGAATAGGCCTACATTTGACCACGTTTGACCACTGATGGATGAATCGGTTGACGATGGATCACATAAGATGCCTAGAAAGGTACCTATTCACTTAAAGAGACCCAAGTTGTACCGCACGGGTGACGGCAATAATCTGGGGGCACGGCAGTGCCCCCGCCAAGTCGAGCGCGAAGCAAGCACTGCCGTACCATCCTTTACAGGAACCATTTCGCCGTATTTTCAGGCCCCTATTTGAGAACCTCTGGATAAGACCAGAACACAGAAATTTTCGTCATCCAGTAAGCTATAACTACATACTTAAAATCCAAAATTTCAAGTTTGTAGGTCATTAAGTTCTGAAGTTAAGCAAAAGCAAAGTTTCGCATTTTCGACACTCACTCACTCACTCACTCACTCACTCACTCACTCATGATCATCAAAATAGAACTAGTACTTCCAATAAACTCAGAGAGCTGAAATTTGGTATATACTTAGAATTTATTGTATAAGCCATAGGAAAACTAAAAAAACATGCAATTTCGGTCTCGTTTTCGAGATAATTCATCTGCATAAATAACTTTGTAATCTCATATAAATGTATAGGATTACAAAGTTACATTTGCAGTCAATGGTTAAAATTGTATAAAGCTTTTATTTACTTTCGCCTGTCTGCCTGTCGGCCTTATAGTAACCTTATAATATAGCGTTTCTACAAAAAGAAGTGAAATCCCACCAAAAACATTCTGTAAAAAACTAGCCAAGTCTCGATGGAGCTGCTTGTTTATCTCTAAAAAATAATGAAATCTAGACAAAGTCGTGCCAAGTCTAAGATTTCTTACTGCGATTTCTTTATTATTATAGTTAATGTTGTGTGACTTGGCCGTTGAAGGGTACACAAGGGTACAAAACCAGATGCTCCATGACACTTGGATCGCCTAAACATAAGTATTATTGAAATACGCAGTTTTATCAAGCCTACAATTGACTGGTTATTCAATCAACGTTTTCCAAGTGGCAATTTTCTATCATGAATGGTTAGCGGACAGATTGGTGCAATGGTGTTATGGAGCACCTGGTATAATACCCTTGTCTACCTTTCAACGGCCAAGTCACACAACATTAACTATAATAATAAAGAAATCGCAGTAAGAAATCTTAGACTTGGCACGACTTTGTCTAGATTTCATTATTTTTTAGAGATAAACAAGCAGCTCCATCGAGACTTGGCTAGTTTTTTACAGAATGTTTTTGGTGGGATAATAATTTTCATAATACATTAATTGCGTCCAGTGGTTTTACCCGCTGTGTGTGTTGCCTATATGTTTAAATTTCAGCTTATTCGGTCCACCGTTTAGGCGTGAAAGAGTAACAAACATACATCCAGACATCCATACAGTCTTAACAACTTTCACATTTATAATATTACTAGCTTATACTCGCGGCTTTCCCCGCATGACAAAATCCTTACTTAGCGGAGGTCTACGTCATTAAACCTGTCTACTGTCTATGTTTCAAATTTCAACCCAATCCGTCCAGTGGTTTAGGCTGTGCGTTGATAGATCAGTCAGTCAATCAGTCACTCTTTCTTTTTATTTATTTTGATTGTTATGTAATAAAACAATAGCTTAAAGAGCCAACACAACTGCCACACATCGATCATGACATCTCAATAACAAAATTGCTTCTAAACCCATTTGGAATCAGCGTTGAACTTTGCAACAAATTGTAGTGCCCTCGACATTTGCGAGTGTCCTTTGAGTACTGTTGCCATGCCCTAGCGTGCCCTGAGCGTGCCCAACGAGTGCCCTTGAAGCCCTCGATCTGCTGAGAGAGGTTAAAACAGAGGTGTGAGAGGCAGACACCGCGTTCATACAAAACTGACGACTGACGATTCAACTGAACTGACTATCTTTATCTTACTAATATAATAAACGTGAAAGTTCGTAAGAATGTATGGAGGTAGTGTGAAAGAGCTCTAATTCGTGTATATCCAATAGTAGGGCGTCATTTTTGTTAATTTTATATAGGGACTTATCAAAGTACACAATATTTCAAAGCATTAGTTAAAATCCCATTAGTTTAAAATGTTTTACTATATTTAACTAGCTGCACCCGCTTTACACGGTGCCTGTGTGTTATTCCATGGTCTAAGCTATTTCTAAACCTATTTCAGCTCAATCGGTCCACCCGTTTAGGCGTGAAAGAGTAACAGCCCTAACATCCAGACATCCATTCTTACAAATTTTCACGTTTATAATGTTAGTAAGACTTATCATAGTATGCCCCCGTGAATATATGTTTTATACATGGGTAGGTATAGTTTTATGCTGCCGTAGATGGTAGCTGTCTTTTTTTATGTAATAGGTGACGAACAAGCAGACGGCCCACCTGATGGTAAGTGGCTACCGTCGCCTATGGATGCAATACCAGGGGTACCGCTGGGGGAGTCTAAGCCTAGAAGGCGGTATCTGCCGTTACAACAGTCTGAGTCAAGCCCTCGATCTGGTCGGGGGTTAACCTGTACAAGGGTGTATTGTCTCGCACATTCGTTACAGCATTGTTTTACTATTACTTTTTATTTTCTGCGGTTGAACGGGTGTGGCCACACCAGGAGCTTCTACAATCATTGAATATTGAAGGAAAGATGACAATTTTATCGAAATTAGTAAACTTAAAGTAAAATAAATTTCGACGAATCGTTAACCTTTTTTTCCTCATCATGAAGACGTTTAGAAAAAATTATAAGTTTATGCTGTATATAATGTTTGTCTGATTGGAAGTGTGTTTGTATTTACTTTATTATTAGCAGGGATTTATCCCACCTTCTACGATAAGTCTTCTACCATTTATGGCTGCATCATCGCTTAACGTCACGAGAAAACGTGGTCAAAGGCTTACCTAAAAAAAATCAGCACAACTTTAGGATTCATTCAATGCTAAAGAACCATTTTCTACCAGTTAATCAGACCACTTGTTGGTAGTGGTTGACTAGAGAGAATTTACATATAAGTTGGATCATTTCGCGAGGATATTCCTCCGCTTACACTCTGACCACATCTCAATCTATTGTGATGTCGCCCTACAACTTAATTACACCATCTGTCGCAAACTTCCACCGACATGTGGCTCGACAAGTAACTCTTTTAATAACCGACTTATTACCTATTTTTTTAAACAACGAAGTAAGAAGGCGAGCAAGACGCTCTCCTGATGGTAAGAGATAACGCTGCTTATAATTAGTACAGTGCTACGCAGTTCACTGCGCCAACGCTTCGTCATAAGATGTTAAGACTCTCCAGCCCAGTAATTTCACTAGCTACAGTGCCCTCCTACCGAAGCACAGTAATGTTTGCACATCACTGCTCAGGCGGTAGAATAACTGGCACTGTTGGGGTACCCACCTAGTCGACCTACTGCAAAAGAAGTCTACCCCCGGTTTTTATGCAAAGAAGTAAGAAGACGCTCTCCTCCCAGTAAATATTAAAAAAAAATCCAACCGGTTACCTTACTTACACTGTCAGAGTCAAATCACAATTTAAAGGTTGTGTGGCCAACCTATATGTTGCAGTTTCAGGTCGCCGAGATTACTACAGGGCCTGCATGAACTAACGACGACGTAAGAAATAAACTGCCCGTAATCAATAAGCTACATAGGATTTCACCATGATGTAAAATTCTAGGTGCACTGCACTATTGCATCT
This sequence comes from Hemithea aestivaria, assembly GCA_947507615.1. NCBI lineage: Eukaryota > Metazoa > Arthropoda > Insecta > Lepidoptera > Geometridae > Hemithea > Hemithea aestivaria. The sequence goes on along the minus strand of OX382351.1, from coordinate 4,479,721 downwards.
TACTCAAGAGTCAAACGATGTTCCGTGCAAGACGCTCTCCTGATGGTAAGAGATTACGCTGCCCATAATCAATAACCTACACAAGAATATTCACAATGATGTAAATTTATAGGTGTACCTACTGCACTATCGCTTCTTACTGAATAGTCAAAAGATGTTTCGTGCAAGACGCTCTCCTGATGGTAAGAGATAACGCTGCCCATAATCAGTACAGTGCTACCCAGGATTTTAGAATCATGTGAAATTATACATTGGTACATAGTTCTAATCAAACAACGCCCCCAACGCTTCTCACTCAAGGGTTAACTGTTCAGCTCAGTCATTTTTACTAGCTATGTACTATGTACACAGGCCTTCCGAGGCACAGTAATTTTAGCACATTACTGCTCAATAAGTAGAATAACTGGCACTGCAAAGGAAGTCTACCTCCGGTAAATTCTAAATTCCTGCATTCTATAAAAATATTAATATTTTATGATGAGTAACAATAGTTATTATACAAGAAAATCAGTGAAACGAGCAATCGTACGAGTTTCTTGCTCGTTCTTCTTTTATTGCTTTTCGAACGAGTGGTAGTTTTAATATAAAACTGGGTAAATAATAGTAAATTGTAAATTAAAGTAGGCGTCTACTGGCAAAAGTGCTTTACGTACACGTCCGGTAAAGCTACAAAAAAACAAGTGAAATATTAAAAATACTTTTTAAAAACAAGCTTTAATTATCATTACCATCTTGCATCATATAGTACTCGTCAAGACGAATCAAATGAGCCCAAACTCGATGGGGTTGCGTTGTTTAATGACAGAGTTCCTATAGCCACCTTCCAGCTCCATCATCAGATCAGCTCCATGTCATAATAATATTGCATTGTCATCCGATTTACACACGCATGCAAATTTTCAGCTCAATTGGAAACCGGGAAGTGGGTCAAATCAAACTTGCAAGATTTGATTACAGACAGACAGACAGACAGACAGACAGACAGACAGACAGACAGACAACAGACAGGTGAAAGTAATATAAAGCTTGTAAAAAAAGTGCTTCACGTAATAGTTCATTCCAATAAATGAATTTTGAGTTGAGTCCGCCATCTTAGGATCATCTGCTGATTAAAGAAAATAAATTTTACTATATCTAGACAGCATTACGTTAAAAAATACTTTTCTCCACAGTAAAACCTTCAAAACAGTACCTATTCACCCCTCTTGATTTACGTACAGGGGTAGGTACGCCCCGTCGGTTGCCACGGCAACGGGGGGTGGGTTTAGGGTGAGTTAATGATTTACCTTACGTCTGTCATTCTTGTATGTATAGAGGGAAAATCCGGGGTTTTATTATGTATACGAGTACATCTTTGTTATAAATTCTTTACTCGGCGAAGGCGAAGCGCATATTTACTTTCTTATAATCTTTTATTTACTTTCACCTGTTTATTGTTTGTCTGTCTGTCTGTAATCAAATCTTGCAAGTTTAATTTGTCCCCGGTTTCCGATTGACCTGAAATTTGCATGCATGTACCTATTATTATAAGTCTGATGACAATGCAATATTATTATTGTTTAATGTTAATTAAAACGTTACACAAACACTTACATTAATTGATTGAAACAAGCTGATCTGATGATGGAGCAGGAAGGTGGCCATAGGAACTCCATAATGACGACCCATCGAGTTTGGGCTCATTTGATTCGTCTTGACGAGTACCTACTTTTACTTTGGGTAAGGTAATATTAATAAAAGCTTGTTTTTTAAATGTTTTTTTTTAATATCATTTGTTTAATTTAAAAACACAATTCGTCTGTATACTTTGCGGTGTATGTTGTCATTCCCGTATCGGCCTTACTACCCATGCGCGTTAGTGTCGCTCCTTTTTAATACATGGACGCTGCTTAAATAAAAAAATATACAAAAGGAAAAAGTGACTGATTGACTGACTGATCTATCAACGCACAGCTCAAACCACTGAACGGATTCGGTTGAAATTACAGATAGGTTTTATGACGTAGACCTCCGTTAAGAAAGGATTTTGCCACGCGAGCAAAGCCGAGAGCATAAGCTAGTATTTTATGGATGCAAAAGGCTAGTGAATGTTAAGAAGTAAGATAGATCCTGATATTAAGAAATAACGTTGCCCATAATCAGTTTAGTGTTACCACAGATAAAAGAATACTAAGTGCTACCCAGGTTTTCACAATGATGTAAAACTCTAGGTGTACTGCAGCAACGCTTTTTCCTCAAGAGCTATATTGGTGGTAGGCTTCGGCCGTGGCTAGTTACCACCCACTGGACAAAACCGTGTCGCCAAGCGGTCATTGTGACCGTGTTCCGGCATGACGATGAGGCAACCAACCTAATTAAAAAAATATAGTAAAAAATATCGCTGCCCATAACTGTAAAGTAGGATTCGATACAAGAACTATTCAAACTCAAAATTCAAACAGGCTACAATAATATAATAATTAGAACACTTTAATTTTGCAAGTCTATTTTACATTTAATTTAAGACGCTACTGCTCATTCGCAAAGCACCTCTATGCGAAGAAAGAGCAGGAAACTTATATTTTATAGGGATATATTTTTTTAAATTTATGTATTTACATTGTAGGTATATCTTGGTTACATAATTAATTGTTCGTTTTGACGGCACCAGCTGGTTTATCATGCAGAGGTTTCCAGACATTTTCTTCCATGTATTGGCTAACTTTATTATAGGCTTTCTTTAGTACTTACTTAGGTAACACTTTTTATGTGAACAAGTAAGAAGAAGAGCGGTTCTCCTGATGTTAAGAGATAACGCTGCCCATAATCAGTACCATGCCACCTAGGATTTCACAATGATGTGAAATTCTAGGCGCACTGCACCAACGCTTCTTACTCAAAAGTCATAAGATGTTACGACTCTTTAACCCAGTAATTTCACTAGCTAAGACTGCCAATTGTTACACTTATGTCGTGATTTTGTGTTATAGTTTTAAATTTTCTGTATATTTGTTGTTTTATTTATTTATACTTCAATATGGGGTAGACTTCCTTTGCAGGAGGTCGTCTAGGTGGGTACCCCAACAGTGCCAGTTCCAGTTATTCTACCGCCTGAGCAGTGATGTGCAAACATCACTGTGCTCCGGTAGGAGGGCACTGTAGCTAGTGAAATTACTGGGCTAAAGAGTCTTAACATCTCATGACTCTTGAGTAAGAAGCGTTGGTGCAGTGCTCCTAGAATTTCACATAATTGTGAAATCCTAGGTAACACTGTACTGATTATGGGCAGCCGTTATCTCTTAACATCAGGAGAGCGTCTTGCTCGTCTTCTACGTCATTACAAAAAAAAAAAAAAAAGAACGGTTTATACCAATTACACTACTAAAGTTTAAGATAGCTTAGAGAAAAGATATTAAACAATACAGTACCTACATATTACAGAGTAAGTATAGTAAAAAAAAAAAAAACATTTCAAACACAAATGTATAACATTTTTTTGTTGTGTTTCATTAAAGAGTTTTCTATTCTACAGTGCCCTCATAGCTCATAAGCTCACAAACTTATCATAGCATCGAAAGCTCATAGCGTCATAATAGCTTTAAAATTTGTTATTAAATTCCGTTTATATTTAGTTTCTCTAAAACCATTAAAACTGTAACAAATAAAAGTGGCCACGCTGACAACTCAGTGTTTAAGAGTTCCCCTTAATGTACCTAAAAGCTTTCGTTTTACGGCACTCGGCGACACGGAAAATCAATACGGACTTTTATATCATACTATTATTTTTCCTTGGACAGACGACCTTATAATAATAATAAATATTTCAGAACATTACACACAGCGCCACCTAACCCCAAGCTAAGTAACTTAATGCTTGTGTTAGTGGTCAGGATAACGGCATAAAGGTTATAAAGCTCGGCGGAAGACGCTGAATGCAGGTCGCTTCCAACCGGTACATATGAAAGTCCAAACGGGAGGCCTATGTTCAGGAGTGGACGTCCTATGGGTGAGATGATGATGATGATTTTTTCCCTTAGAAAGTTAACAAAGTAGTTTTTATAGAAAGAAAGAAAGAAAGAAAAATATTTATTTGCGCCAAAAACAGACCAAACTAAAAACATCATAAACTTAACTTATAATATAGTTTGTCACAAAAGGGTATCAGCTCAGCTTAATGTAGGCCAGGTTTAGCCTACGCTGGTCTTCCGCTGATACCTTATTGCAGTGACTCCACGGTCGCCTCTTATACCACTATCTCCTAAAATCTATACTTAAATATATAAACACAACGCAAAGAATCTAAGATATGCACACATTAATATTAGGTCTTTCTCTATACTGGCGGTACGCTTCGGCCGTGGCTATTTACCGTCCACTGGATAAAACCGTGTCGCCAAGTGGTCGTGTCCAAGAATTTAACAACGATCTCGTGGGAGGATAGGTTTATCCCGCCTTCTTGGTATAGTCTGCTGCCACGGCCGCATCGTCGCTTACCATCACGCGAGATCGTGGTCGAGGGCTGACATATAAAGTATCTAAATATATAAAAGGAAAGAGTGACTCATTGACTAATCTAGCAAAGCACACCCCAAACCGCTGAATGGATTGGGTTGAAATTTGGAACAAATAAGTTTTATAACGTAGAACGTAGCTAAGGAAGGATTTTGTCACGCGAGTAAAACTGCGGGCATAAGTTAATAATACAAATGAAAAATAATTACGATTAGATAGGTGAATATAATATTTATTTCGAATTCCGCGCCCAACTCTCAATCTCACGGTTTTTCTCTCTGTTCGCGATTCCCGCCTTTTTCCTACGTCAAACATTTGTCATTTGTCACCGAAGACATATTTGCCACTGATTAATTATTATTTAACTGCTCGATTGTAATAAAACGCTAACACAAGTAAGATATAAAAGTAAGTATTAAGTACCTATCTTACTAATATTATAAACGTCAAAGTTTGTGAGAATGGATGTCTTGATGTTTGTTACTCTTTCACGCCTAAACGGGTGGACCGATTGAGCTGAAATTTTGTACAGAGATAGCTTAGACCCTGGAATAACACATAGGCTATAAAGTACAGCGGGTAAAACAGCTGGGCGCAGCTAGTCTATCATAAAGTCGTGTCGTGACCATTAATACAGCTTCCAGCAAGAAATGTAGCGTCTAAGTGAGATGGACGGAGTGCTCGCGAAATGTGGAACATTACGAGTGCTCCAATATTGCATCTTCATTCTTTCAGATGGATTTTTAGTTTTTATTGTGAAGTAATTTAAAATATCTCTAGGATTTTAAGTAGAGCGAATGTTATCAAAATAGGCCATGAATATGGTAGACTAGCTGCGCCCAGCGGTTTTACCCGCTGTACTATATAGTCTATGCGTTATTCCAGGGTCCAAGCTACCTCTATACCAAATTTCAGCTCAGTCGGTTTACCCGTTTAGGCGTGAAAGAGTAACAAACATACATACATCCAGATATCCATACACTCTTACAAAATTTCACGTTTATAATAGTAAATAATTTATAAAAGTAAGATGTACGAGTATGTGGTAGAGTAATAGGAAATAATAAAATTGGACGCTCAAAAAAAGAAAGATCTGAGTGAACAGCATGATTATTGTTAAACAAAAACGCTTTCCTTACACATCCTAAATATAACAGGTTAGCCTTTGTCCATGATCTCTTCGTAATGTTAAGGGATGATACAGCCGTACCTAGATGTTAGCAAACTAAGCCTATTTCTAGGAGGGAGAAATCACTACTTTGTGTATCACAATCTGAAAAATATTAGATTATTATTTCAATTAATCAAATTAAATCACAGTATTAAAAGCTGCCTTACTTGTCACTTCGAGATTTCTGTAATTCTTTATCTGATTCTTAATTTGATATCTCGAATGAAAGCTGCTGAAAAGATGTTTTTCAAAAAATCTGCCTTAAATTTTATTGAGAAATTTTGCAATTTAGGTTTAAGGTATTCATAAAAGTTGCCCAGATGTGTTACTTATCTTTTTTTATATATTCTTTCAAGGAGATAAAATAAATTTAATTGATTAATTAAAATAATATTCTGATAATTTGTCCACGTAATGAAATAACAAAAAAAAAAAAATTATACAGGGTTATTTTTTATGATTTTTCAAAACTGACACCTCGATTTTTCGAAAAAAATTAAATATCTTGAAAATCGTACATTTTCGCGGAACATATTATATTGCGCTCACAACATGGCCAATAAGTTTCCCAATAAGGCCTTATACACGAATGTACTGAATAACCAGACCCTGATAAGTACTTAAGTACCTATTTATAAGTTACTGTCTTACTAAAAGCTTAGAAACATAAATCCCGACCAAGAAATAAATCAAATCCTACTAATTCACACAAAATAAACAAACACGACGCCATTAAAGTCATTTACAAACACAACTGTCAAACATAACCTATAAATAAAAATTTTCTCGCCATGAAAAATCATCACCCATCCACTCTAATTAGAACCCCACAACTTACAAACAAGTAAAAAAATTACGTCTGTTTCATTTTTCGTATGAATGAAGAGAGATCAACTTATACTGGTCGACTGGCAGTAATGTAATTTGAAATCGAAACTTAACACCTATCTCTCACTCGCTCTTTCACCAACGTATAGTAAAGTCTGAAAGAGATAGAAACACAGGGGTCACATTGCATATCATTATGAGCGTCGCTGAGATGTGTATGATAAAACATAATTTGTCTCTTTCTTTAATACGATAATTTAATGTAAATGACAGAGATGGCGTAATGAAATAATATCCCGTATTAAGTTTATGAAGGCAGTGCCAGTTTTTGAGTACTTAAAAAAGGATTTATTGCATCTGTGATGTGCATTAATAATAAGGTTTTAATCATTTATTAGTCAAATGACTTGAATGAAAAAAAATGGGAATAAATTTAGTTTTTAGTCAAAGAAGTTGTAAAATGTAAATTTTCAGACATTGATGGTTTCTAACCAGTTATTTAAGGTACCGGACCTTAAAATGTATTTTTTTAATACTGACGGGGAAACTACGTTCTGCCCCTCAAGCACAGACGCCGCGTAAACTTGTCTTGCTGTCAAGTTAACTGTCATATCCCATATATTAAAAAAGTACAATGTCCCATACATGACACTCATTCTACTCTTGAAGTTTCGTCGGGATCCCACGTCATGCTACGGCCACTGCAAGAACGAAAATTTTTTCTATTGTCCCCCTTTTTGATAAATCTAATAGCAAGAGTAGCAACTTGCTATGCGTCAAACTACTATCGAAGTAAGAAAAGAGTTAGCTAGTCTTGAATGGTGTAATCGTGTGCTTAACCTGCAGGAGGTCGTCTAGGTGGGTACCCCAACAGTCAGTTATTCTACCGCCTGAGCAATGATATGCAAAAAATACTGTGCTTTGGTAGGAGGGCACTGTAGCTAGTGAAATTACTAGGCTAAAGTCTTAACATCTTACATTACAATGATGTGAAATTCTAGGTGGCACTATACTGATTATGGGCAGCGTTATCGCTTAACATCAGGAGAGCGTCTTGCTCGCCTTCTTACTTCTTTGCATATTTAAAATAAAAATACACGTATATGAGGCCGTAAAAAGGAGTTTATGAGTAGGTACTAAATTAAAACCATTCATAAATTATATGTGGTGACTGGACCTCATTCAATATTAGCATCTCTGATTAAGCCATTTTTTGTCCGTCAAAAGACTCCCCAAATGGCCACAATTTTCTCCCTCTCACACGTCTTCACCCTACCGCGTCTCACGGTCGAGTGACCGCGCACAATACAATTTGATTTTGCAATTTTCCAACTACCCTCTTTTCGCGGACAATTTGATGCGACTACAATAAGTAAATTGGTCCTTTTGTAGTTCTGAGACGATTTTGTCGTTCAAACTAGTGGAAACTGCTTGTTACTACATATTGTTGTTAATTTCGTTTTTTTATTATGGTAGATAATAAAATGAATTATTAAAATTAATCTTTTTTGAAATTAATACTAATTAGTGGTTCTCACACGATTGAACATTATTTTATTTAGGTGCACAATAATATCTTATTTTAACTCTATCCCATGGATTTCATTATGTAAAATCGAATGATATTTTTGGTGAAAACTACTGTACAAGTGGACAGAAGTCCTGCAACTTGAGCTAAGAACTTTCTCCTACATATTTTACTAGTGTGCCCCCGCGCACTTCGTCACGCATAATAGAAAATTAACAGAGTTTTTCTACTATATTATGCATGCATATTTACATAGAAACCTTCCTCTTGAATCACTCTATCTATTAATGAAAAGCTGCATCAAAATCCGTTGCGTAGTTTTAAAGATATACATAAGAACAGACAGACACGGGAAGCAAGTTTATTTTATAATACGTAGTAATGTAGTGATAAGAAACCGCCGGGACCCACAGTTTGACGTGTCTTCCGAACCACGGTAGCGCCTTGAAAAGTATCACACAAGGATTTTCATAATTCATTTATTTGCATAAAATATTAGTAACATAACAGATGTTAGTGTTATTATAAAAGTTTTTTTTGTGGCAAATGCCCTTATTGAGAAAAACAAACTAACAATAATACAGGCACTACAGCAATAAAGAACACTTTTATTAACTACAGATCGGCTACAAGCCGATCTACAGAAAATCCAAGTGCTCCAAACCATTGTCAGATAGCAGAGTGCCCAGAATGCTGGCAGCATTGCCACGTTGAATGGCAATACTTATACGTTGGGCCAAATATACCCCAGCATTTCGGTCACACGTCGCCTCGACCAAGCGCTCAAATAAATTTTGGAAAATGCGGTGAGCTCCCGGACCCCAAGGACCCAAAATCTCTACCCCAAACGGCTCAAATAAAGTACGATAACATTTTGCCACATTGTGGCATGCAAATCTGCACATAACTTCTTTACCTTATTTAATTATAATTGAAAAAAAAAACGTCAATAAGTGATAAGGGTTGCCTACATTACAGAAATTTATTTTACTTAATCTGAGATAGAATAATAACATTTGTCTTCATAGATTAGATTAGATTTGTCTTTTTAGGATATTCTGAGTTTCTGAGTGAATCTACTGCGGTAGGTAACTCTCAATATCCACGTAACTCTTGAATTGAACCAATGATCTGCTAATTATAAATCGGACAAACGTCACTGGGCCATGGACGCTACATAGAGGTACCATCTGTCGTCTAGCAACAGGCTAACCAAGGTCGCAGTTTTCGCATAAAAACTATAAATAGATACCGTGTCTGCGGTCAACCATAAAAATAAATAACAAAATCCAAAAATCGATTTGTTACATAACAGTCATTATTTTCAAATTTGACAGTGACATGAGGGGTAAAAAACCACCCCAAACATCAACCCCTATTTACGAAACCGGAACCAGAAATGACTTTATTTTTTTTAAACCGCAGCCGAGACGTGTGGCGCCCGCGCAGGCGTTCCATTTCCAAAAATTTGAATTTGAAATTGGAACGTAATGGCGGCTGGCGGCCATTATTAAAAGTAGATCATAGACTTGGGGATTTTGTATAATTTTGTTCTTAATAAGCATTAAGAACGTCTTAATGCTTGATTTCCTTGAATTTTGAGTTTTTTTGTTTTAAGTATTTTATTAGAAACCTTTTGAAGTTTCCGATAAGATGGCAAGATGGGTTAGTTGGTGGTCATATCCTCTTAAAGTAAGTAGACAGCCTACCCTCGTTCACTGGCTTTGCCTACTATTTCCTACTATACCTACTATTTTAAATAACACAATCTAATAGTTTTTTTTTGCCTGTGCATGAAACAACTCTCTTCTTTCTTCTCTTAGTAATAAGAGACGAGCAAAACAAGAGGTAGGTAAAGTGAAGCCCAGGATTTTACAATGATGTTAAATTCTCCGTGCACTGCACCTAAGCTTCTTACTCTCTTGAGTAAGAAGCTTAGGTGCAGTGCACGGAGAGAGCCTTAAGATGTTAAATGCTTTTTAGTGGAGTATTTTCACAAGATACAGTGCTCTACCGAAGCACAGTTATGTTTGCACATCACTGCTCAGTCACTATTGGGTACCCACCTAGTCGACCTCCTGCAAAGGAAGTACCTAGATATTACTGCTTGGCCAACGAAAGGTGAGGCACTTTCCCAGGCGGCCTCAGCAATAGCCTTACAAAAAATGGTTTTAATTTACGATGTTTGTGTGTTATGTATATGTACTGTAAACGTTATGTACACATACCTATATGTAGGTAATAACAATAATTTCACTTAAATTCCGTACAAAAAATGTTTTTTTTTTGAAGTAAAACTTCTTTAGGCGCGACTAGGGAGTAACTCAGATTTTTTTTTCTGACGGAAGTAACGCTTACTATAGTCTGTGTAGTTTCCGCCATTTAAAAATAATAATTCTGATTGGTTGAAAACTTCTTTAGGCGCGACTAGGGAGTAACTCAGATTTTTTTTTCTGACGGAAGTAACGCTTACTATAGTCTGTGTAGTTTCCGCCATTTAAAAATAATAATTCTGATTGGTTGTAAGTATATGTCATATACTACACGCTTCTTGACTTCTCGACTTCATTCAACAACGCGTTTCGGTACAACGATAGATGCTGTATTTTCAAGAAAAGTAGCAAATTTAGAGAGTAAAATTTATGTTTCACATTATAGTTACCACAAACCTATAATTTCGTACGTAAGAAATTATGATGACATTCAATTACCTGTTTCGAATGAATAATATTAATATAACATTTAAATAATCTTTGTAAAGCACATGAATAATAAATATAATTAAATTATAATATAATATTTATTTATTTAAGTTAATATTTAATCATTTCAGTGATATATGTCGTCAACGCCAAAGAAGTTTTACTTCAATCGCGCGTAAAGGTTACACGCACACACTTTTTTTTTGAGAGAATAAACTGTTTGAGTATAATAAACCCATTCTAAATATATTATTGAGGAAAAATTCCTAAGTTAAGATCTATTATTACAGCGGAGGTTTAAGCAACCACCCTCAAACTAAGAAAATAAAAAATAGTTTTTTTTAAACCATTGTTTTGTCTAGACTAAGATGAAATTAGCATAATTATGCGGCGCCAAGCCACACCGACTCAAATATGGTTGCATTACGATTGCTAATATATATAATTATATATTTATGAGACGTAAAGGCTCTATTGTTAGGTAGGTTGTACCACGGTAAAGAGATATACAGTAATGTGACTCCCTAGAAGCGGTTGAACTCAAGGTCGCGCGAGTTTGCAACGATTTGGGTAGGGTTCGGTAGGCAGCGAGGTGGCGAATAGGCGTTATTATTGCGAAGTATTCAAAATATCAAAAATAATTAAATATTTTGTGATATTTTTACTAATTTATGACCATTATTCGGAAGCTTACTGCATAAAAACGTCTATTCGACACCTCTCTACCTACCGAACCCTACCTAAATTGTTGCAAACTCGCGCAACCTTGAGTTCAACCGCTTCTAGGGAGTCACATTACTGTATGTCTCTTTACGCAATTACGATCGACATCGTTGTTATACAACTCTAGATAAAACGGTGCGGGATGGAATTTATGTAATAATAATAATAAATAATAATAATTGGGGTTTATACTCCAACAGAACACGTTACCCTACTTAAACTGTCAGAGTCAAATCACAATTTATAGGTTGTGTAGGCGAAACTATATGTCACAGTTTCAGGTCGCCGAGATTACTACAGGGCCTGCAACATGACCTACATATCTTATAGGAAACAGCCGGGACCCACAGTTTTGCGTGCCTTCCGAAACACGGTAGCGTCCAGGCGAACTTTTTGTCACACATTGAGATTTGAACCCAGGGTCTCCGGATTAAAAGCTGGACGTATGACCACTGGGCCACGGACGCTACAATGTTTGAAAGCTACACAGAAGCTTCTAAATATATGCTCAATAATGGAAGAAACAAAGGACGAGCTATCATTGGTGCCTTAACCGGGCATTATGAAACCAACGACATGCTGTTTAAAATGAGGCTGACTCCTTAATAAACGCCTGTGGAGAGGAGACATCATCATCATCATCATCTCAGCCATAGTACGTCCACTGCTGAACATAGGCTTCCCCTTAGGACTTCCATATGTACCGGTTGGAAGCGACCTGCATCCAGCGTCTTCCGGCGACCTTTATAGGGTCGTCTGTCCACCTTGTGGGTGGACGTCCTACGCTGCGTTTGCTAGTCCGTGGTCCTCTCGAGCACAAGCGAGGAGACAATGGAGCACATTTTATGTGAATGCGATGTTTTAGCTACAAAACCCATAAGGCTCCTTGGAATTGCATATCCCAAACCGGAGGAGTACAAGTTTCTTCCTCTAAGTGGGACCACCGCCTTAATAACTCACTGCTTCCATGAGTAGGTAAAGGTAAGGTAGGGGAAAACACAATAGATCCCAATGGGTCGACGTGTTGCTGGTTATTTGCCAGCCCCCGTTTAAGATAGATATAATGTTCGAAATTGTAGGTAACCTGTCACATATAAAGCGAACGCGGGCAGGAAAAAAATGAAGATCGCGACCGCTTTTCCGCTCCGTCCCGCCTCTGTCACCAGCTTTATAGTTGAATGGAAAATATTTTAAGGGAAACTAAGAAAAGAATCAATGTTTTCAGTGAGCCAGGTAGGGATTTATCCCGTTTTCTAGGTTTAGCCTGCCACGTGGTCAAAAGTTAGCCTTACAAATAAAAATAAATAGGCCAAGCGCGAGTCGGGCCACGCACAATGTAGGGTTCCGTAGTTCTAGTAGATTGAATACACTGCACAACAGCATTTTGGATGATTTTTGACGACGATTTCAAATTTGTGACTGAAATTTCTGTACGAGCTCTAGTTAAAAAGATATGACACATATTATGTTGTTTTCGTAATAAAACGCTATAAATGTAGAGATCATCATCATCATCATCTCAGCCGTAAGACGTCCACTGCTGAACATAGGCCTCCCCTTTGGACTTCCATATGTACCGGTTGGAAGCGACCTGCATCCAGCGTCTTCCGGCGACCTTTATAAGGTCGTCTGTCCACCTTGTGGGTGGTCAATGTAGAGATGATCCTAATTAATTTAAGTTTAAGTTGAAAAACTCTTTATGTTATTTGATTTTCTTGCTGAAACTGAAGGCAGAGCTATTCTAAATGCTATTCTTATTCTAAGGGCTATTCTAAATGCTCTAACAATATTCAGCCATCATATGTGCGTTCCAGAAGCCTTGATAGCGTTACTTCATCGAACAAAAGTTCGGGTGGAATTGCTTGCCCAATTCTTCACTTAGTACCCCAAGATTGTCATGAATATAGTCTAGGTGGTCGTGGAGAGAGTGTAACTTGATGGTTATGTCACATTCGAGCCTTTGAAAGTGACGCATTAGTTTTTGGACGTGTTGAGAAAAGTCCAAATAATTCTTACTTTACAAAAAAAAATATAACCACCATTGGCCTAAAACAAAGTAAACCATTTTTTTTTTACCCCCGACGCAAAAACGACGGGGTGTTATAAGTTTGACGTGTCTGTCTGTCTGTCTGTCTGTCTGTGTGTGTGTGTGTGTGTGTGTATGTGTCTGTCTGTGGCATCGTAGCTCCCAAACGGATGAACGGATTTTGATTTTGTTTTTTTTGTTTGAAAGTAGAGTTAATCGAGAGTGTTCTTAGCTATGTTTGGTGGAAATCGGTCCAAGATGGCCGCCGCTACAAAATGGCGGATTACTTTTTTCTTCCACGACCCCCTCAATATGGGTATCAAATGAAAGGGCTTAACGAGTAGATTACAGTCCACTACATAAAATTTAAAATCCAAGATGGCCGCCATACAAAAAATGGTGAAATACGTATTGCGTTGGGGGTTATTTAAATTTTTAATTTAATTCACTTGTTAAATGAACACATTATGAGCCAGTTATGTTCCGCATACTTAATTTTTAACCCCCGACGCAAAAACGACGGGGTGTTATAAGTTTGACGTGTCTGTCTGTCTGTCTGTCTGTCTGTCTGTCTGTCTGTCTGTCTGTCTGTGTGTGTGTGTGTGTGTGTGTGTGTGTGTGTGTGTGTGTGTGTGTGTGTGTGTGTGTGTATGTGTCTGTCTGTGGCATCGTAGCGCCCAAACGGATGAACGGATTTTGATTTAGTTTTTTTTGTTTGAAAGTAGAGTTAGTCGAGAGTGTTCTTAGCCATGTTTGGTGAAAATCGGTCCAAGATGGCCGCCGCTACAAAATGGCGGATTACTTTTTTCTTCCACGACCCCCTCAATATGGGTATCAAATGAAAGGGCTTAACGAGTAGATTACAGCCCACTATATAAAATTTAAAATCCAAGATGGCCGCCATCAAAAAATGGTGAATTACGTATTGCGTTGGGGGTTTTTTTTAATTTTTAATTTAATTCACTTGTTAATAAAATCAAAACAATAGTTTTATGTTTACACTAAGCAAAAATAAGTCATCGTGATGGTTCTCGAGTCCTTTCCACATTATAGCGGTTTCGTACCAAAATCTATTTATTTTCTAATTTGTCCACAAACGTAGATACTCAACACACGTTTTGCATAACTTTTGGGGAATCCAAGGCTTGTCGTTAATTTCCAGGGAGTATCCAAAGTAATTTTTGTAAGCCTAAATTATGAACGTTGTCACATTCAAACGGAATTCTTTGAGCATAATATTCTCCGCAAATTAAAAAAATATATCCGGATCATTCACACAAGTAGCCTTGACCATGCTATATCAAATTATAATAAAAAAACTTAAGTTAGAAATTATGAGCTAAGTAACACTGTATTTATTTATTTGTGATAGCTATAACTCGTAAACAATACAACCATGAAAATTCGCTTGCGCGATCTAATTTTACTACTAGCGCCATCTAGTTATGCATTAATAAACTATAGGCTAGGTTAGCTTTAGGTATTCTTATTTTGCTGATTTTACCGAAACTAATAATTTTATCTTAACCGCTATAGTTTTCCTGGAAAGTTCATGGTTGAAAGCATACCTCTGATTTTTTTCAGAATTTTAAAGCTAGTAGTTCAGATTTTAGAGGACCATCATTTTTTTTTTAAAACTTGAATATCTTTCAAACAGAACATGAAATCGAAAAAGTTTCTTAGCAAACCGTCCTTCATTTTAAAATACCTATTCAACGATACCCCACACGATGGTATCAGCCAGAAAAAAAAAATCATCCCCATCTTACGTGTACGGGAGGTAGCCTAAATTAATTAATTAAAAATTATTTTTTGTCACCGTTCTCTTACCCTTATTATTACTTACCTGTATACAAAATTACACTTTTCTAGGACTTATAGTTTCTCCGCAATGCCGCGGACAGACAGACGGACGGACGGACGGACGGACAAAGCGAAACTATAAGGGTTGCTTGTTGACTACGGAACCCTAAAAATCCAAATCTATAAGTATAAGCGTGCATTTCCTTTGATGATTTAACAAATATTGAAATACATGCAGCGCCTAGCGGTTTTACCCACTGTTCAGTAGCCTATGTGTTGTTATACCAAGGCCTAAG
Organism: Hemithea aestivaria; assembly: GCA_947507615.1. Lineage (NCBI taxonomy): Eukaryota > Metazoa > Arthropoda > Insecta > Lepidoptera > Geometridae > Hemithea > Hemithea aestivaria. Next base: position 4,464,153 of record OX382351.1, on the reverse strand, counting down.
TTATCTCTTTACCAAATTTCAGCTCAATCGCTCCACCCGTTTAGGCGTGAAAGAGTAACAAACATCCAGACATCTATTCTTTCAAAGATGCACAATTATAATATTAGTGACATTCTTACTTTTTGAAAATGTTTATAACAAGTAATGTCGTTGATCTGGGGGCACGGTAGTGCCCCCGCCAAGTCGAGCGCGAAGCAAGCACTGCCGTACCATCCTTTACAGGAACCATTTCGCCGCATTTTCAGGCCCCTATTTGAGAACCTCTGGATAAGACCAGAACGCAGAAATTTTCGTCATCCAGTAAGCTATAATTACATACTTAAAATCCAAAATTTCAAGTCTGTAGGTCATTAAGTTCCGAAGTTATGCGAAAGCAAAGTTTCGCATTTTCGACACTCATTCATTCACTCACTCACTCATGATCATCAAAATAGAACTAGTACTTCCCTAAAACTCAGAGAGCTGAAATTTGGTACATACTTAGACTTTATTGTATAAACCATAGAAAAACTATAAAAACATGCAATTTCGGTCTCGTTTTCGAGATAATTAATCTGCATAAATAACTTTGTAATCTCATATAAATGTATAGGATTACAAAGTTACATTTGCAGTCAATGGTTAAAATTGTGTAAAGCTTTTATTTACTTTCCTTTAATTGTGTAAAGCTTTTATTTACTTACCTGTCTGTCTGTCGGCCTTATAGTAACCTTATAATATAGTGTTTCTACAAATAGAAGTGAAATCCCACCAAAACATTCTGTAAAAAACTAGCCAAGTCTCGATGGAGCTGCTTGTTTATCTCTAAAAAATAATGAAATCTAGACAAAGTCGTGCCAAGTCTAAGGTACCTTATTGCGATTTATTTATTATTATAGTTAATGTTGTGTGACTTGGCCGATGAAGGGTATACACGTTGGCACGACTTTGTCTAGATCGAGCACCTGGTATAATACCCTTGTGTACCCTTCAACGGCCAAGTCACACAACATTAACTATAATAATAAATAAATCGCAATAAGGTACCTTAGACTTGGCACGACTTTGTCTAGATTTCATTATTTTTTAGAGATAAACAAGCAGCTCCATCGAGACTTGGCTAGTTTTTTACAGAATGTTTTGGTGGGATATCTTTTACATTAAACACTTTTCTTAAAAAATGAATAAGAAATTTATAAATCATCTATCTTGGCGGTTTACGCGGGAACTTATTAATTCACTTGTCTTTTTTACTTCACTTTTTCATTTGTTTTTTCTGCACTAAACAATAGATGACGTTCTTTTTTAATTTCACTTGTTTTTATGCTTCTAAACTAAACAATAGAGATGTACTTTTTGAATTTCACTTGCTTTTTTTTTTTCACCAATCAACAATGTTTTTTTTTATTTCACTGATTTGGTTTCACTCAACATTTTTTTTTATATCACTGCTTTTTTTTAAGCTTATTTTCACAAAACAAACACATCTATCTATCAGAACAACACACAGTGTAATGGCCACTGGATATGTGTGGTTTTGTACCAATTACAATCGATTGGGGGGTCAAAACAAATGGTTTTAATGCGACTAGCTTTGTTAGACCCGTCACTAAATTATACGCAATTTCTGTGTGAGGCCCTATTTATGGCAAACTTTAACGCTTTATAGCTAAAAGTATTACTTAAAACTTGATTAAGAAATATTTTCGAAAAGTATTTTTTGAAGCGCTTTACTTACAGCGCTAAAAAAAACCCAAATTTTATATCAAGCTTAACCTAGAATATTTCCAATAAGTATTTTTTTCAAAGGGCTAATATTATAAGTTACATATAGAGCTTTGACTAAGATACATTTTATAATTTTTTTGTAGCGCTTTATGGCGCTGAACATACATAGATTAGAATAGAATAATACTTTATTGCAAACAAAAAATATACAATAGAACTTACCTAAGTGTCTAAAGCTTGACTAAGAAAAATGTAAAGTAAACTAAATTTTACACATTACTCCCTGAAAAGTGAAAAGTAGCGCAATATTATATGTGCTATTCTGAGGTCTAAGCTACCAACTACCAACACAACAAATATAAGTCAAATTAGTTTACTGAATACTGAATAGATAACAAATGCATACCTATTCATTAAATCTTTCTCCTTCATAATGGTGAAAGCACATATTTCCGCATCGACCGCGCCGAATGAATCAAATTTTGAATTCTTTAAATATCATGAAATGCATGCGTTTGTAGAGCATGCATGTAGCGTCCGTGGCCCAGTTGTCGTTGGTCCGGCTTTAGCGCCGGAGGTCCTGGGTTCAAATCTCAGTGTGGCAAAGATTTTCGCCTGGACGCTACCGTGTTTCGGGAGGTCCGTAAAACTGTGGGTCTCGGCTGTTTCCTATAAGATATGCATGAGGCAGTCGTTAGGTCATGTTGCGGGCCCTGTAGTAATCTCGGTGACCTGAAACTGCAACATATAGGTTCGCCACACAATCTATAAATTGTGATTTGACTCTGACAGTGTAAGTAGGGTAACCTTTTTCTGCTGGAGTATAAACCCCAATTTTTATTATAATTATTATTTTCGATTTCAACATTTCTTTCTCTCCATGGTTGGAGGTGGTTTACAGGCACGGGCCAGAGCCAAAGATTATTGTTATGAAATGTCATGAAACCTCGCACACTTGCCGGAGTCGAATCGTCCGAATTGGATGAAGATGTCTTAAACAAAAAATCATTCGGCGCGGTAGATTCGGATTGATGTGCGAGCACCATAAGAGCTTGAGGCAGGGAACAAAGGAAAGGACGCTTTTCTTTTGTTTTTCCCACGATGACATCATGAAATGGCAGCTTATCGCTCCGAGCGATTTTGGGTAATAGTGTAGCTATATTGATTAATCGAACGATTTAAAAATTACATATTTTTTTAAATTAAAACTAAACTGTAAAAACTAAATATAACTAAAGCTTATAATTTTATCGCTTTTCGTTTGTTTTCCCCGCGATGACGTCACACCGTCCCAAAAATCTCATTATGTCCGCGAGGTAACCTATATTCAGACTAAATTGTAGGACAGATGGATATCGGCTCTAATGCGCCATTAGCTTGGTACCTACTTGTCGAGACGAACCGTTGAATTAACATAATGATAAGTTGGGTGTGTAGAGCAGGGAATGTTTAGAGGTTTGTAGTGGTCAAGCTATTTTCGGATATTATTGAGTTTTTTTATTCAGGGAGGGATTTATCCTGCCTTCTAGGTTAAGTCTAATGCCATCTACGGCCGTGTCGTCGCTTAACATCACGCGAGATCGTGGTCAGAGGCTAACCTGTAACTAATAAAAAATACTATAGTTTTTAATAAAAAAAATTATGAATACCTATGTAAGCAACTGTATTAAAAATTGTAATTCTCCTTAAATTGTATTCAGACAGATTTTTTGCAAAGAAGATTAGCAAGACGCACTTCTAATGGTAAGACATAACGCTGCCCATAATCAGTACAGTGCCACGTAGGTCCACAATGATGTAAAATTCTAGGTGCACTGATCCAACACTGCTTACTCAAGAGTGTACACGTGTGACAGCTTGTAATTTTATTAATTACAGTAATTTTCTTTCTACTGAAGCACAGTTATTATTGCACATTAATAAGTAGGTACTGTTCAGGCAATACAATAGGCGCAATAAGCAATAGGCACTGTTCTGCACACAAACAAACAAAAAAGTGCTCCAAAGTAGCCTATTTGCATGCATAATACGAACTTTAAATTTGAAAAAAAAAAGTACCTACTTTAATTATTATTTATTCGGACACTCGTCACCTCTAAACACTCCCTACTCTACGAAATCCGTTTCTTACTCATTTCAAATAAAACTTCACATATAAGTATGTATATAATATAATATGTATGTACATAATTACAATACCTCAGTTTATACGATCGACATGGATACCAAATTATGAATATTAAAAAATACCATTTGTGTTCCCAACAATATTTTAATGTAAAATACCTATTATAATTTACTTTGGTTTTCGAAATGTTAGGCTTGTTTTCCTCTGCTTTAAACGTAGCGGGGAGAACGTCTACGTAGCTTTGGAATGCTTAAAGAAATAAATATGTATATTTATATTTATTTAGAATAGAATATAACAGCTACTGTTACAGTAGTTAGTTAAATTAATTATAGGTCATCCTTTGACCACGATCTCGCCTGATCTTAAGCGACGATGCGGTAGATGGTAGCAGTCTAAACCTAGAAGGCGGGATAAATCCCTCTCCAGCTTTACCGAACATCATGCCGGAACACGGTCACAATGACCGCTTGGCGACACGGTTTTGTCCAGTGGGTGGTAACTAGCCACGACCAAAGCCTACCACCAGTACCTATAGCGAGTGGAAAAACCGCACATAACTAATAATAGTCCTCACTAGACGACTTCTGTGGCGCGGTGGGCTAATACCCGCCTGCAACGCAGAAGGTTGCGGCTTCGATTCCCGCATGGGACAAATGTTTGTGTGATCCACAGATATTTGTTTCTGGTCTGGGTGGCTTTCTGTATCTATTATAAGTATGTATTTACAAAAGAAAAGTATTTATAAGTATTATATCCATTATCCTAATCACCATAACACAAGCATTAAGTTGCTTAGCATGAGGTTAGGTGGCGCTGTGTGTATATTTATTTATTTTATTTTATTGATGCGGGGCCGGGATTCAAACTGGACGATACAGAATAACATCTGCACCTAACCCCTTGGCCTCCACGGCTTATTGATGAAGATCTTATAGCTTTTAAAATCATATCTAGGTAGTGGACGCCTGGTTAACATTTCAGGAACCAATTTTGTCCTAAATAACAACGTAGCGTTTGGTGGGAATCTCCGTCATGAAGCACCTTATTATAACGATTAACTGTACTTTATTACAGGTGACTTACCGGATTTTATAACATTTTGTGATGAGAAATAATATAATAATTATTAAACAAAGAAGTGTGAATACTAGCAAGACGCTCTCCTAATGGTAAGAGATAACGCTGCCCATAATTAGTATAGACTCAGTGACCCAGGATTTCAAAATGACGCAAAATTCTATTAGTTACATATTTTTATACCAAGTAGTGTGAATACGAGCAAGACGCTCTCCTGATGGTAAGAGATAACACTGCCCATAATATCAGTACCGCGCCCGCGCTACCCAGGATTTATGATACAATGACGTAAAATTCTAGGTGCACCAACGCTTCTTACTTAAGAGTCATTTAAGATAATAAGACTCAATAATTTCATTAGCTACCGTGCCCTCCTACCGAAGCATAGTAATGTTTGTACATCGCTCAGGCGGTAGAATAACTGGCACTGTTGGGGTAGCCACCTAGTCGACCTCCTGCAATTCTACCCTGGCATTACAGTTTGGCGGGTGATTAACTGGGAAAGGTGGTGCTTCCCACTCAGGTGACTTCTGGAATTGAGGCGTAACATAAATAAAAACAAGTGAATTAAATTAAAAATGTAAAAAAACCCCCAACGTAATATGTAATTCACCATTTTGTGATGTCGGCCATCTTGAATTTTAAATTTATCATAGTGCGTTGTATTCTACGCGGCCCTTTCATTTGATACCCATATTGCCGGGGTCGTGGAGGAAAAAAGTAATCCGCCATTTTGTAACGGCGGCCATCTTGGACCAATTTTCACCAATCATGGCTAAGAACACTCTCGACCAACTCTTCTTCCAAACAAAAAAAAAAACTAAATTATATTATAATCCGTTCGTTCGTTCGGGAGCTACGATTCTACGATGCCACAGACAGACACACACACACACAGAGAGACAGACAGACAGACAGACACGTCAAACTTATAACACCCCGTCGTTTTTGCGTCGGGGGTTAAAAGAACAAAAAAAAGTAAGTAAGTATAAATAAATGTTAGTGTCACTCACACACTGTGTGTGAGAGTGTATAATAGTAATATGTGTGTCTGTAGTGTGTGTGTGGTTAGTATAAATTATTGTCAAAGGGATTTTGGTGAATAAATGAATTTTATTATTTAACCCCCGACGCAAAAACAACGGGGTGTTATAAGTTTGACGTGTCTGTCTGTGTGTGTGTGTGTGTGTGTCTGTCTGTGGCATCGTAGCTCCCGAACGGATGAACGGATTTTGATTTAGTTTTTTTTTGTTTGAAAGTAGAGTTAGTCGAGAGTGTTCTTAGCCATGTTTGGTGGAAATCGGTTCAAGATGGCCGCCGCTACAAACTGGCGGATTACTTTGTTTCTCCACGACCTCCTCAATATGGGTATCAAATGAAAGGGCTTGACTAGTAGAATACAACCCACTATAGTAAATTTAAAATCCAACATGGCCGCTGCCACAAAATGGTGAATTACATATTGCGTTGGGGGTTTTTTAAATTTTTAATTTAATTCACTTGTTTAAATTTTTAATTTAATACACTTGTTTACTATTATCACTATATTTTTAGTCGGTTACAATAAAAGTAACTTAGCACTATTATAAGTAAATGAATATAAAACGAAGAGGATATTGGAAATAAGCAATTTCATAAGTAATCTACTTATTTGAATTTTTATGTAGACACTATAGGAATTTATAGGAATATAAATTCTTATGTCGATAGATTGAGTTTTATTAGAATTTTTATGAATCACCTATTTATTTTAACTAGATCTAATGAACCTATTCTTTAAACTCGGTGACTTTATTATATAGTGTAGGATCCCAGCGACGGCAAACATAACTTATATTCAATGAAGGCATTTGCCGCTATGGAAAATGAAACTTATACCAATTATACCACCATAATAATTAAAAATATGGATATTGCATCGCAAATAAAAAATTACTACTTTAAGTCAAAAAGTAAGGTCTAAACATTATCTCATCATTTAAAGTTATTAGGTAAGTACATTTTGGAATAGGTAAGTTAAGTACCTAGGTACATAATTCTGCGCGGCACTGCACTGCACCTGATAAATTGTTGAAACTCGTCATGCCCAGAAATTTCGCTTGCATAAAGACATTATATAACTTCTTGGCGGACGAATAACTGGCTATATAAATAAATAAATATTTCAGGACATTTCACACAGCGCCAACTAACCCCAGACCCCAAGCTAAGCAACTTAATGCTTGTGTTATGGTGGTTAGGGTAACGGATATAATACTTATATACTTTTCTTCGCGGCGTGACACTTCCCTGGACGACCTCTGCAATAGAAGCTACTAAAATTAAGCAAAAATTTCATAAGTACCTATAGGTAGCATATACTTTGGAATAAAATTATTAGGCAGCTTTTCAGTGTGTAAAGCTGAAAAGCAGCTATATGCTGAATGGCATCATGAGTTTTTATATAATAACTAGCTGCGCGCAGAGGTTTTACCGACTGTATGTAGCTTTTGTGTTTTCCAGGGTTTAAGCTATTTTTATACCAAATTTCAGCTCAATCAGTCCACTCGTTTAGACGTGAAGAAGTAACAAACAAACACACTCACAAACTTTCGCATTTATAATAATAAAGTGAAGTGTGTTTACATTGTATAATAATATTCTCTCATAAAATAAGTTAAGCCAATCGAACATGGGATCCTACACTAATAGTGATATCTATGCTAATGCACTACCATTATAAACTAACAATAGGTACATACCGACATTTTTATATAGTTATAGAGCTTATTTGACGTAGGCTCTTTACCATACTTAATGACGTAAGATGGGGACTCTATATTTTATTATTACATCTAAATAATATTATATATTTTTTATGTTTATATTTACTTAAATTTTATGTTTATTATATTGAAATAAATGAATAAAGTAATATGGATAAAATTGTTTTTAATATCTATTTTACTGATCATTTTATAAACTACTAGCTTATGCTCGCGGCTTTGCCCGCGTGCTACAATCCTTTCTTAGCAGAGGTATATGTCATAAAATCTATCTGTATTCCAAATTTCAACCCAATCGGTTCAGTGCGTTGATAGATCAGTCAGTCACTCTTTCCTTTTATATATTTAGAAGAAGACTACTAATAATATTATAAATGTGAATGTAAAGATGTGTGTTCCACTTAACCGATTTAGCTGAAATTGTATTGTATAATTGTATATAGATTTAATCAAATTCAAAATGCATTTAGTCAAATAACTTCTGGGGGACTTTTGCAAGTCAATTTTACAAATATTTTGATCTATTTTAAGGCTCTACATCCCGCGCTAGGGAGCGCAGGGTGGTATGTAATACCCACTAAAAACCCGGGGGTGTTCCCGCGGGATGCCATAATGTCGGGGCAGCGGGTACGCCGCAGCACTCATCCGCGGCCCTGACGGCGTTTGGTCCTCACTGACAGGAGGACCCCCTCCGCGGTGGGGTGAAGAGGTGTTTCTCCCCACCAAGCTCTAACCCTGGAATACCCCATATTCTACTTGTCATCAAGTAAAGCTGATGAGAATAGCTAGTTAATAATAATTATACATTTTAATGTTGCTTACGTAGAATAATACAATTTCTGTGCTTATGAAATTTTATGTGTATTAAGACAAATTTAAAGATAAAGATAAAGATAAAGATTTTTATTTTGCATAGAAACATGGGTACATGCATATGGATCTTAATTAATTTAGTGGCCAACATGTTCTGCCTTTACAGACGCACAAAATGAAGACATAATGGGTGCTTATCGTAAAAACTTATAGTATATTTATGTTATAACGTTAATTTCATTTTAATTGTAAATGTCAATATAAGTTATAAAATTATGAATAATATATTTTTATAAATAATAAGTAAGTAATTATAAAAATTAAAATAAAAATTAAAATAAATGTATGTCAAAATAATAATACAATAAAAATGTCAAATACAAAAAAAAAAAAAAAAAAATCATTAATTTAAAATTTATCAATTAAAAATTCATTAACATTATAATAACATTTTTCAAGTAGTAATTTCTTTAATCTAGATTTGAAAATGTCTGTTGTATAATCTCTAAAACATTTGGGTAACTTATTGAAAATAATAGGTGACATACATATAACACTTTTCCTCAAAAGTGCCGTTTTTGAGGCATGATGACAAAGTCGGTTATTGTCTCTTCTGTTTCGTTGCACAATATCTGATACACGTGGAAACAAATGTGGGTTGGTTTTTACAAAAGAGGCTATTTCAAATATATATAATGAGGGAAGGGTTAATATTTTATATTTTTGAAACAATGGCCTACAGCTATCAGTAGTTAACAATCCAAACATAGCACGTAGACAACGTTTTTGCATTTTAAAAATAATTTCTTTATCAGTGGAATTTCCCCAAAATATTATCCCGTATCTGAGAATAGATTCAACCAAACCATGATAAGCGGAAAGCAAGGCCTCAGGATTTACTATTGATGCTAGTTTATATAGAGCATAGGCTTGACTGCTTACTCTCTTACTTAATTCGGCTATGTGTATTTTCCAATTTAGTTTTTTGTCAATTTTTAAGCCAAGAAATTTTGCTGTATCTACTTCTTTTACAGTATGTCCATAGTATGCTAAGTCTATGTCAGATATATTATTTTGTCTTTGACTAAAGTGCATAATATTTGTTTTATTTAAATTAATTTTTAAATTATTCATTTCAAGCCACGTAACAATAGATGCTAGGGTATCATTGATTTCATTTTCATAATGTTGAACATTTTTACATCCTATAGTAACAGTGCTATCGTCTGCGAATAGAGTCATAGGGTGATGTGTAGCTTTTTGTAGGTCGTTTATATATATTATAAAAAGCAACGGACCGAGTACACTGCCCTGAGGGACACCATATAAAATCTTTCGGGCAGATGATTTGTAAATTTCTTCATGCTTGGTCTTAAGATTTATTCTAGATATATGAGTTAGTTGTGTTCTTTCAGTTAAATAACACCTAAATAATGATAAGATGTTCCCCCTTATGCCATAAGCTTCGAGTTTACTAATAAGTATATTATGGTCTACATAGTCAAAAGCTTGTGTCATATCACAATATATTGCACAGACTGGGACTCGTTTATCAACACTTAACATAACAGTTTTGATAAAATCAAAGATGGCCATATTTATGGTCTTATTTTTTCGGAAACCTTTTTGCTCGTTACATAATATTTTATTTTTTTCAAGATAATTGCTCAGTTCACCATAGAAATATTTTTCAAATATCTTTGATATTACGGACAACAATGCTATGGGCCTATAATTATGCATCTCTTCTTTATTATCTTTTTTAAATAGAGGTTTAATTATAGTTATTTTCAAATCATTAGGAAATTTACCCGTAGATATACATAAATTAATAATATAGGATAAATGGTCGCATATAATATCATTAACAGACTTAATTACCATAGTTGAGATGCCGTCGTGACCTACACTTTTTGTGTTTTTTAACGATTTGATAATTTTATTTATATCATTAGGAATACAAGGTGCCATGAACATAGAGTCTTTTCTTTGTGAAGGTATTGAAGACCCATGTTTAGAATTTTCAAGATTTGGTTTAACCTTGTCAATGAAATAATTATTAAAGCTGTTTGCTAATTCTATGGGGTGATTTATATATTTATTATCAATTTTAATTTTTGTAATATTATGTTTAGGTAAGTTCGATTTAGTTCTATTTATAATTTGCCATGCTGTTTTTGATTTATTAATTGAAGTTTGTATGTTATAATCGTTTTGTGCACGCTGAGTAAGTTTAATTATTTTCTTGAATAGTTTAGAATAGTTTAAAAATTTTACTTTATTGTCAATTGTTGGTGCAGTTCTAGATTTCCATAATAATTGTCTTTTTATTTTGCTGCATTTTTTAATCCCACGAGACACCCACTTAGGCTTTTTTTTTACTGTAATGGTACATTTTATAAATGGAAAGCAAAGGTTGTAAAAAAGTTGAAATAATTCTATGAAACTTTTATATGCTGAATCAGGATCATTACAATTGTACATTTCCGAAAATGTTAATTTCTGTAGACACATTTGAAATTTTTTAATGTTACATGCACTATAATCGCGTTTTTTAATACACCAATGTTTTATTTTATATTTTCTTTTAATTGGAAATTTAAGCATTTGTGCAGTGTGATCAGATAAAGCGAACTCCTTAACTTCAGTCTTACAGGGTTGTTTACAATTATGTGCAAAATTATCAATACATGTCATGCTTATAAGTCTAGTTGGTTGTTTTATAGCTAATTTCATATTATAATTCATAAGTAAACATTCAAAGTCTAAAGTGACATTATTATGTTTTAAAATATCTATATTAAAGTCACCTGCAATAATAACGTGTACAAATTTTCTTTTATTCAAAACTTGTAGTAATTTTTCTAGTTTATGAAAGAATACATTTATATTATTAATATTTGGAACTCTGTACAAACATATAATTGCTATTCCGTATTGCAATAGTTCAATTCCACAACATTCAAAAACATTATCTGAAGAAATATTTTTTGTGTCCGTTAGTTCTTTCCATTCAGAGCTAAGATGATTCTTAACAATAATGCATGATCCGCCCCTCTTACTATTTTTTCTGCTAAAGGAAGTAGCTAAGGTGTAGTTTGGTATGTGTAGATTTGATTCTTGGCCTGACATCATGAAGTGCTCCGTTATGCATAATATATCTACATCTATGTCTTTTTCACTAAGTTCTTCAAGAACAACCGTAAGCGTGTCTGCCTTGTTTATGAGTCCAGCAATATTTTGATGAAGGATTTGTAGATATTCAGGAACGAAAAAAGTCATCTTCAGTTTCCTTTTGCGTTTGAGTGTGATCGATACATTCGTTTTCCCGTGTCTTAAGCACGTTAAATTCATTGTACTCGTCAATCTTTGTAATTAGTCTTTGAAGGCCCTTGAACATGATATCAACGCCTTGATTGTTTACAGTTCCATATTTTGTATGAAACATGTTGTTTTCATATTTTATTTTTTTATTTGAATCAAATATATAGGCGTATTCGTGCGTTGAATTATCCAAGTATAATAAATTATTGAAATTTTCCACTCTCCAGTTATACATATCTGAGAATCCTCCATATTTATAATTTGGTAGACAAAGTACTATATTTGTATGTTTTATGTTTATGAGTTTTTCTCTTATATGGAAAACCATTTCAAAGTAGTCTTTTGTTGTTTTAAACTCATTCTCTCCTATTAAAATTATGCAGTAATCGTTCATAGTAAAATCAGATAGTTTATGATCCAGTCCTTGGGTCAATTCCTTTATACTGCCATTAGAGATAAGGTGATGACATAATTCAGTATAGTTTTGTAAGTTGTTTTCTGCAGCTGACAAGATATTATTTCTTTTGTTGCAACTTAATAGACATATTTTACGCTGAGCAGAAACGTTTCCTGTATTTTTTGTCTCTTGTGCCTCAGTTTTTTGTGTAAATACTGCGGATTTTGTTCCAGTTTGTGTTTCAATGATTTCAGAAGAAGGAATTGGTTCCGGTTTATTTTTCGTTCTGTCTGCATATGTAATTTTGTTTGGTTCCGATTTCGTTGCTTTTTTATCTCTTTTTGGCGAGTTAAACATAATATTGTTTAGCTATTTGGGCATAAAAAGTAATTCATTCACCACTAAATTATTATCTTATAATAATAATAAATATTAAAGGTTTTACTAATATTACCAAGGCAAATGCGTAAAATAGAACGGTCCATACCGAAACGTATTGCAAAAAGTTTGCAAAGTGCCTTAAATTTCGTACTCAATTTCTTTTTAATGTAAACTCCTTTTTACAAACCTCGATCAATAAAGACCAACGCCATCTACCGTCGAGTAGCGCAACTAGCGACGCCAGCGCCACTCCACGCCGCGGCGATTTCCCGAACTACCACCGCCATATATCAAAAGCGACCAAACGTAATTACCGCACAATTTGCCTCAAAATTAAATAGATTTATTGATGTAAGACTTATTAAGCACTATTTGTGCTGTTGCTATGTATTTATAAAGTTAAACACTGTGTTCGCGGCACGTTAAGTTATTTAAATTGGTGTTAAGTTGAGAATTGTGATTGTTTTTGCGTTTTTGCTGTTGACAGTGAGAGAAAATTATTAAATATTATAGAAAAACAGTCCAATACGTGTGTATTGGATTGTTTTTATATAATATTAAATCATTTTCTGATCATGTCTAGCGGTTTTTTGCAGTTTTGATTAAAGCTAAAATTGAATTATCTCATAACATGTACCTAATACTACTTAATATTTAGAATTTTCTTGTATTTATACCTATTTCTTTTATGCAAAGAAGTAAGAAGACAAGCAAGACGCCCTCCCAGGATTTCAGAATGCCGTAAAATTCTAGGTAGGTACACTACATCAACGCTTCTTACTCAAGAGTCATAAGATGTTTAAACTCTTCAGCCAAGTAATTTCACTACACTTCTAGAACAAAATATTATTTAGATACTTATTTATTTTTCAGTGGGACGAAAATAAACATTAAATCGATACTATTATTAAGTCTAGTTTCAGAAAAAGCAGTTTCATTGTATTGTTACCCTAAATTTAAGTACCTATAAATTAATGTAACTTGTGTCTTTTCTAAGGAAAATATAATTAATCATTAGGTACATACCTACAGGTTATGTATGAGGATGTGTATTTTTATATTCCCTTAGATCGCATTCTTCCGTGACGTTATAAGCGACGATACGGCCGTAATTGGTAGCAGACTAAACCTAGAAGGTAGGATAAATCCTTCCCTGGCTTCACTGAACATCATACCGGAACACGGTCACAATGACTGCTTGGCGACACGGTTTTGTCCAGTGGGTGGTAACTAGCCACGGCCGAAGCCTACCACCAGTACAGCCAATGGAAAAACCCCACATAACTAATTGTAGTCATTGATGCAGGCCGGAATTCGAACTCCGTGATCCAGAATTACATCTGCAACATCAAACCCCTTGGCCACCACCGAATCATCCGGTTTTTGTTGGTTTTCCAGTCCACTATCACAAAAACGATGCGAGAATGCCGATTAGTGGTTATAAAGCACTATATTATCTAAGCCATTTTAAATTTTATTCGTGAATTTGAAAAATGCTTATTTAATATTTAAAATAACTGAATGGACTAATGAAATAAAAAGAAAATTATTGAGTCAACATCCTTTTTATGGCGAAAATTAATAACTTATTACTTTTATAAATTGATTCCGCTGCGCTACGCCGTCGGAAAGTAGTGAACAAATAACAATTTTCTTTCCTATAAGATAAATAACTTATAAGTTAATACTAACAACTAAACTAAAGACAACAAACTAAATTAATACAAATATACCTTAAAATTAGATAATAGAAAATGGCCTACAATAATTTTATTAACGCTTTAAATTAAACGTTCTTTTAAGGGCAACAAAAGTTTTATCTTAGTATTTTTTCCTTAAAGGTAGGCCATAAACTCGACTGATCTTAAGCAATGATGCGGTCGTAACTGGTAGCAAACCTAACCTAGAAGGCGGGATAACTTCTTCTTTGGCTTCACTTAACATCATGCCGGAACACGGTCACAATGACCGCTTGGCGACACGGTTTTGTCCAGTGGGTGGTAACTAGCCACGGCCGATGTCAGTATAAATGTATATTAAAATGACTTTTATTATTATTAGAAGTTTATTATACCTATATCATATATTTAAGCAATCTCTTCTAGGCAACAACAGTTTTTATGCAGATTTTAGTTTGACACTAAGTTATATAAGCACTATTATTATGTAAACAAACGACTAAAACTCACGGAAATAATGGTCGAAACTAGGCTCGACCCTGGGTTGCCAGCGTCGCGACCGAGAGGCGTGAGCTCCTGATGAAGGACATCGTAATTGTTCGAAACCCAGGGTCGAGCCTAGTTTCGACCATTATTTCCGTGAGTTTTAGTCGTTTGTTTACATAATAATATGGATAACTCTCACGTTAGTTTTCAAAAACGCATATATATAAGCACTATTTTACGCCATTAGGTATACTAAGTATATCTAAGTGTACATTATTTTAGTATGATTATGTAAAGAACAAGTTGTAACTTGAGGATAACATGAAATGAAATGTCGTGGAGCGGGGCCTGATACAGAGACGGATTTAGTTCATATAAATTTTGTCAACTCTTTTATATTATGTAAGAAGACGAGCAAGGTGCTTTCTACGACTACCATCTACGGCTGTAACGTCGCTTAACATGGCGCTTGATCGTGGTCAAAGGCTTACTAATAAAAAACCTTGATTTTTATTACAAGCTTTTATTTATTTTCACCTATCCGTTGTTTGTCTGTAATAAAATCTTGCAAGTTAAATTTGATCCACTTCTCGGTTTCCGATTGAGCTGAAATTTTGCATGCATGTATAAGTTGGATGACAATGCAATATTATTATAACATGGAGATGATCTGATGATGGAGCAGGGCGGTGGCCATAGAAACTCCGTAATCAAACGACCCAACCCCATCGAGTTTGGGCTCATTTTATGCGTCTTGACGAGTACTTTGGTGTGTATGGTCACCTCATCATTTATATGCCATTTAATACCTACCTACTTTATGTAATATTAATACTCAGGCAATGTAAATGGTCATAATGTAAGATTAAAGTTGCCATAGACATGGTTGTTGTGATTATTATTATTGATGTGAGAGATGATAAAAATATAGAAAATACATAAATGCTCAAAAGATAAATAAATAAGGAATATTGAGAATACCAACAGGTTTTGATTGCCTTATCCTACAGGTGCTTTTTTTTTTTATGTGATGAAGTAGAAGACGAGCAAGACGCTCTCCTGATGTTAAGAGATAACGCTGCCCATAATTAGTACAGTGCTACTTAGGATTTCACAATGATGTGAAATTCTAGGAGCACTGCACCAACGCTTCTCACTCAAGAGTCATAAGATGTTAAGACTCTTTAGCCCAGTAATTTCACTAGCTACAGTGCCTCCTACCGGAGCACAGTAATGTTTGCACATCACTGCTCAGGCAGTAGAATAACTGGCACTGTTGGGGTACCCACCTAGACGATCTCCTGCAAAGGAGGTATAATAATAAAAGCTTGTTTTATTTTATTTATATTCTCATTGAATCCATCTCTGTACAAATACCGTGGGACTCGCCATTTGACACACGGCATTTCACGGAACGGCTGAACAATTTCATTGCGTTTTTCTCTTTACTCTTTTGCACTTTGTCGATTTGGTAACATGAAATAACTGATGTTTCATTATTTGTGTTTCTTTTTCACGAATGTTTTAGATTAGTATTAGAGAACAAAGTGCCTCCACTTAATAGAGACAATAAGAACTAGTGCCAATGGACACATTCTTAGTTTTAAATGTTTACGTAGCAATTTAAGTTAGATTTAAATTACAGTGCCAGTTATTCTACCGCCTGAGCAGTGATGTGCAAACATTACTGTGCTCCGGTAGGAGGGCACTGTAGCTAGTGAAATTACTGGGCTAAAGAGTCTTAACATCTTATGACTCTTGAGAAGCGTTGGTGCAGTGCTCCTAGAATTTCACATAATTGTGAAATCCTAGGTTACACTGTACTGATTACCTATGGGCAGCCGTTATCTCTTGACATCAGGAGAGCGTCTTGCTCGTCTTCTACTTCATCACATAAAAAAGAAAACTTATTAGCCTCTACTTGAAATTGCATATCATTTATAAAAAAAATGTTTAGATTTGCAAATTTTGTAGCTTTTTTTGTCAGATTTATTTTGTGAGCTCTATCATATCACACTATAAATGCGAGTGAGTGAGAGAGCGTGAGTGTGTGTATGCTTGTCACTTCTTCAAGCCTAAACGGCTGATTGAGCTGAAATTTGGTCTACCTAGAGATAACTTATTAGACCCTGCATAGGGTTTACCGAGATAATAATTGTAAACACATAATAACTTAACCAAGATAATAATTGTAAACACATATTTAAAAAAAGCAATCCCTATGAGTTTCTTGCTCATTCTTCTCATAGAGGTGCCTTGCGAATGAGCGGTAGAATATTAAAATAAAATGTAAAATTGACTTGCAAAAGTGCTCCATTGTAGCCTATTTGAATAAATGAATTTTGAGTTTGAGTTTGAGTTTGAGTTTGAGTTTGATAGGCTACGGTACACCGAGTAACACCGCTGAGCGAAGTAACTATCATAATATACACTCACAAACTTTCGCCTTTATAATATTAGTGTAAAGTGTGGTTACATTTTTTGTATTTAATAGGAAAAACAATATTAATATTATGTTAAAAAAGTTAATAAAACATCAATTTTATTAGTTTCACTATCCGCCGCTAGATGGCGTTACTGACATTGAAACTAAGTATAGTATCACGATCTCGCGTGATGTAAAGCGACGATGCAGCCGTAGATGGTAGACTAAACTAAGAAGGCGGGATAAATCCCTCTCTGGATTCACTGAACATCATGCCGGAATACGGTCATAATGACGGATTGCTTTATTTTTGCTTCTACAACGCTACGGCTGACCGATCGCCGTATGCATCCAATTGAATTCAAAATCTTTATTTTTGTGCAAAGCCCATATTTAGAGTGAGTTTTAAATATGAATAAAATCCTTTAAATAAACGAATCTAAAATACTTTAAATTATGTGACCAAGATGAAAATTGTAAACTCAAACTCAGAATCTAGACACGCGGCAGCGAGTCAAGCCAAGTTCAAGCAAAGGAACTGGCGACCGCGCCGTGTGTTATATTACACGAACCATCCAAAGCGCGTTTTGATTAATTTATTCAAAAAGGTTACAATGGTGCACTTTTGCAGAGTAAAGACATTCAAACTCAAACTCAAAATTCATTTATTCAAATAGGCTACAATGGAGCACTTTTGCAAGTCAATTTTACATTTTATTTTAATATTCTACCGCTCATTCGCAAGGCACCTCTATGAGAAGAACTAGCAAGAAACTCATAGGGATTGCTTTTTTTTGCATTGTACCATGTACGTATGTATTAAGAGCGTATAAATCGAGTGACGCTCTTTCGCTTGCACTATTTGACAGAAGGATGTCAGGATGTTTGTTACTGTTCCACGCCTAAACGGGTGGACAGATTGAGCTGAAATTTAGTATAGAGATAGCTTAGACCCTGGAATAACACATTGGCTATAGTAGTACTGCGGGTAAAATCGCTGGGCGTAGCTAGCATGTAGCCTATGTGTTATACCAGGGTCTCAGCTATCTCTATTCCGAATTTCAGCTAAATCGGTCCACTCGTTTAGGCGTGAAAGGGTAACACGCAGCTAGTGATAAGATAAAATTCTAGGTTCACACTCTTCAGTCCAGTAATTTCACTAGCTATTGTGCCCTCCTACTTAAGCAAAGTAATTTTTGCTGACTAGATCAAAACAAAGTTCTAGAATAAGTATAAAATAAGTGTACATCTAAATACTTTTATAAAAGGAACGAGTGACTGACTGATCAACGCACAACCTAAACCGCTGAATAGATTGAGTTTAAATTTGGAACACAGATAGGGTTAATAACGTAGACTTCCGCTAAGAAAAGATTTTGCCACGCGGGCAAAGCCGCGAGCGTAAGCTAGTATTAGTTAACAGGGAATGCGATGTGACCAGGCCCGGATTTAGCCAAAATGCCGCCCTGGGCAGTGAGAAAATGCCGCCCCGACTAGACTTTTTACGAAGAAATTTGTCGAGTTCTTGCAATATGTACATACGTAATTATAAATATTTTTCTCGTTTCGAAATTTGCCGCCCCCAGTTAAGTTAATTTGCCGCCCTAGGCACTCGCCCCGAATGCCCCTAGTGTAAATCCAGGGCTGGATGTGACGGTGGATATTATTTATGTTTTGGATCAGCCAATACTTTAAAGGTGGATGGACTCCTCCATAGCTCTTGACAACAATTAAAATCATTATTAAAATAGTAACTCGACTACTCGACCGTTCAGACCAATTATATCTGCCTAACAAGTAAAATAAAAAAAAAACTTTTTAAAAACAAGCTTTTATTATTATTACCATCTAGCACCATAAAGTACTCGTCAAGACAAATCAAATGAGCCCGAACTTGATGGGGTTGCGTCGTTTAATAACGGAGTTAATATGGCCACCTTCCAGCTCCATGATCAGATCAGCTCATCATCATCATCATCATCTCAGCCGTAAGACGTCCACTGCCTCACATAGGCCTCCCCTTTGGACTTCCATATGTACCGGTTGGAAGCGACCTGCATCCAGCGTCTTCCGGCGACCTTTATAAGGTCGTCTGTCCACCTTGTGGGTCGACGTCCTACGCTGCGTTTGGTAGTCCGTGGTCTCCACTCGAGCACTTTTCGACCTCATCGGCCATCCGCTCAGATCAGCTCGATGTCATAAAAATATTGCATTGTCATCCGATTTATACAGGCACGCAAAATTTCAGCTTAATCGGACACCGGGAAGTGGGTCAAATTAAACTTACAAGATTTGATTTCAGACAGACAGACACATTTCTTTTTCTTTCTTCTTTCAATGATAAGTAGGTAGTATAGTTTAGAATAAGGTCACCTCACACGACCTGAAGACTCTACAAGACATAATCTCAGCACCATAATATCTTCAAACATCTTTAATCAGATCCATTAGTTTGCACCCCTTTTCCTGTTTCTGATCTATCCATACCACACACAAAAAAACACTCTATGCTTTATGTCATAAAGTCAAAAATCCTTTAAACTTATGACAAAATGCTCACTTCCAAAATGTAGTAAGAGTAAAGACTGGTTTCAAGTGATTTTATGGGTTAAACTAAGGGAATAGAGTAGGTTTTTGTTTGTGTATGCTGGAGTGCACTGGAATTGAAAGGAAGATTCAATTGTCATCAATTGTGGCGATTTAGAGAAGTAGATGTGGGATTTCGGTGGTCAGTGGTACAGGTAGTGGAGAATCTCACTTATTTTATAAACGTGAAAGTTTGTATGAATGGATGTATGTTTGTTACTCTTTCACGCCTAAACGGGTAGACCGATTGAGCTGAAATTTGGTATGGAGGTAGCTTAGACCCTGGAATAACACATAGGCTATAGTACAGCGAGTAAAACTGATAGCTAGTAACTGATAGCGGGCGCTGATAGTAGTACAATAATAGTACTCGCTCGTCCATCGAACGCGCCGAAAGAATATTTGTATAGGAAATCTGCTTCCGATTCAGACGATTCGACTCCGGTAATATGCAAGGTTTCAAGAGATTTCATATAAAGAATTCAAAATTCGATTACTTCGGCGCGTTCAGCTCTGATGGATGTGCCTTCATCATAAAGCTGATAAGAAAGGCGCGAAGCGGTAAAGTGGTCGCGGTCTTCATTTTGTTCCTGCCCGCGTTCGCTTTATATGTGACAGGTTACGTACAAATTCGAACATTACAAAAATTCTGTCCTGCGACCGCTTTCCCGCCTGCGTATGGCGTCAGCCCCCGTAGCACATTTCGATATTGACATAAGACTAGCAACTCCTATCCCGCTGTCAAGAGTAATTGACGTTTGTAAACGCACAGTGACATTGGGAGTAGCTACAAATTGTATGCAATGCGAAATACAGCGCGAGTAGCAAGAGTAGCGTCTTGATAATGCCAGTTTACTCTTGACAGTGGGACGGGAGTAGCCATTCTTATTCTACTATGCTAAAGGGGCAGCTATACTCCACTAACTGTACTGAAAGAAGAAGAGAAGAGAAAATTACGATGGGTTTTATTTTGGTAGGCTTCTTCTTTGGCCGCATGGGAAAGTACAATACGTACCTACTAGACTTACTGGTGGTAGGCTTCGGCCGTTGGTAGATTACCACCCACTGGACAAAACCGTGTCGCCAAGCGGGCACTATGACTGTGTTCCGGCATGATGATCAATGAAGCCAGGGAGGGATTTATCCCGCCTTCTAGGTTTAATCTCCTACCATCTACGGCCGCATCGTCGCTTAAGATCAAGCGTGGTCGTGGACAAGGGTTTACTTATAACGAATAAAAAAATACAGAAAAGATTCCTCAATATAAAGATCATGTCATGTTGACGATGACCATCGAAACTACTCGACCAATAATGATTAAATTCATAACAGATGCGCGACAATATTATTACCCTTTAATTCGATTAAACAAAGGTAACTAAAAGAAAAATTGAAACGTACAGAAAAATATTTTATTATTAAGTAAATAAAATCCATTTCGCTTCAGCAATAGTTTGAAGCTTGGTTTCAAGTTAAGAGCACTCGAAATTGTATGGAGTTGTATGAGAGGTCTTAATTGTTAATAAATACTTTATTGAATAGGTTTGAGGGTACTTAGAACTGTTGAGGTCTCAATGATGGGGGCCTGTAATCTATAGTTAAAAACTACTTTGTATTGAGACATTTGGAACCAAATTTCAAGTTGTAAAGTGTGTTCTCATACAAAGTGATCTATATCTTATACTAATATGATAAAAAACTTTGTAAGAATGTATGGATGTATGTTTGTTACTGTTTCACAGCTAAACGGGTAGACCGATTGAACTGAAATTTTGTATAAAGATAGCATGAACTCAGAAATAACACATAGCCAATAGTACAGTGGGTAAAACCTCTGACCGCAGCTAGTATTAGGTACATAATATTGCTTAACTTCGATGATTGATTTCTGATTATGTGCTTTAAATAATGTTTCTTTTTAAGATTTAATAACGGTATTCATATTTTTTCCTGAACTTAAAACAATGTACCTACTTAAAGTCTGTAAACATAGGGGACCACCTCGCGTGATGTTATGTGACCATAAGCAACTATACGGCCTTAGATGGTTGCTGGCTAAACCTATAAGGTGAGATGACTCGTGGAAAAACTAAAGTCTAAGACTGTCTTCTCGTAACAAGCGATTGGCACTTGTCTAAAGCCTATGGCCCTTCAAAATAGGACATTTTGGATCGATTTACGCATAAAATACTTCAAATTCTTTAATTCAATAGACATCCTCTGTGCTTACAATGAAATTATTTGTTAAATATTTGTAGCTGTCAATAATATGGCCATATTGTGCTTTTATGGACTTTAAATAGGGTCGGCCTTCACGGGGGAGTATTTTGTTGATGGAATTTTTATGACTCAGGATAAAATTCTGTTTACAAATGGGCTTGAACTTCTTTGACGATTTTTACTTCGGTAAATACCTCTACAGAAAGCTGAGACCCTGCCCCTTTGGCATAGTAAGACATTGACATAAGAGTAGCAACTCCCGTCCCACTGTCAAGACTAAACTGACGTATATCAAGACGCTACTCTTGCTACTCGCGCTGTCATTGCATACAATTTGTAGCTACTCCCAATGTCATTGTGCTCTTACAAACGTCAATTACTCTTGACAGTGGGACGAGAGATGCTAGTCTTATGTCAATGTTTTTATGTGCTAGGGCCAGAATAACACAAGTGAAATTTTAAAAATACTTTTTAAAAACAAGCTTTAATTATCATTACCATCTTGCATAATAAAGTACTCGTCAAGACGAATCAAATGAGCCCAAACTCGATGGGGTTGCGTTGTTTAATGACAGAGTTCCTATAGCCACCTTCCAGCTCCATCATCAGATCAGCTCCATGTCATAATAATATTGCATTGTCATCCGATTTACACACTCATGCAAATTTTCAGCTCAATTGGAAACCGGGAAGTGGGTCAAATCAAACTTGCAAGATTTGATTACAGACAGACAGACAGACAGACAGACAACAGACAGGTGAAAGTAATATAAAGCTTGTAATAATATAGTAGTACTTTTCAGCAAATAAAACTGTAGATCACAGCTAGTACATGTTATTAAGTCGTATGAACTTTCCAGATCATCGTAAAAGTCAAAGGAGTATACAGAATATTATCCTGTTTTATCTCAGTCCGTTCAGCCGTATAAGTGTAAAGAGGTCAGAAACGATTGACTGACTGACTTATCTGTCTCTGTACGTAGTCAGACCCTCTGAGTTTCAATGTGGAACACAGATGAATTATGGGATTTTTACAAGCGGACTTAGGAGAGAAATTCATAAAATCGTAAAGATACAAATTCCCCCGTATATATTTAAGAGGCAGGTAACAGCGGTACAGTTGTGTTTGCTACTAATGCGGGGCTCGAAGGTTGGTTCTTGTGATTACATACGTCTTATTGCTTTACACTCTTAATAACCTTTGGAATAATTATTACTTATGGAATCAATATTGCCATATATTGACGTCCTTCATATGAATGAACGATAAATTAAAATTGTTTTCCCTGGATGTTTTTTTTTATGGCACGTCGTTGTTGCAATAAGTGATATTAGATATTCCCCCGTGTGTAGAGGCAGGTAACATCGGTACAGTAATGCACAATGTGTTCACTGGCTCGTGTAGCATTGTGTTTGCTACTAATGCGGGGCTCGAAGGTTGGTACTGGCGAGGAGAAAACTGTTAACATTGGAGATTTGTGTATGAAGTGCGGTATACCTACTGCAGGGCTATTCACTTACCCGTTAGGGAACCGAACCGCAGACCGAATAGGGATGTTGACAAATTTTTGGAATTGCTTTTATATGATAGATAGACCCATTTCATACACGAATATCATATTTTTATTTTTATGCAAAATTATATGATATTTCAATATAAAAATACGTAAAAAAATGATTATTTGAATTCTGGCTAAAACGTTCCGAACAGTCATCTGACAGCGCGTGACGTCACACCACTGGCCTGTACTTACGCTTCCTAAGCAATGTTCCTGATTTCGACACATTTTAATTATTCATCACTTAAAAACCACTTAACCGATTTTGATGTAACTTATACTGTGCCCTTAGTTGGTCAATATTTAAGCCAAAAATAAAGTCAATAACTAAAATGTCTCTCTGAAAATATAAGATCCATTCTGGTTATTGACTTTTTTTGCTTAAATTTAGACCAACTTAGAGCACAGTATAAGTTGCATCACAATCGGTTCAGTAGTTTTTAAGTCATAAAAATTGAAATGTGTCGAAATCAGGAACATTGCTTAGGAAGCGGAAGCGTAAGTACGGGCCAGTGGTGCGACGTCACGCGCCCTGATTGGCGTTCGCAATCGCGTAATAATAAGTAAAAATTATTTAAATTAAAATTGATTTTATTCCATTTTGACTTATAAATAGATCCTTAAAATGTGATTGTAGGTTTTTAAATACTGTCTTTTTATGTGAAAAACATAACTTTATATGAATTCGTAACATGTTTCAACATCCCTATTGTCAAAAATATATGAAATAGTGTAGTACGTCGTATCGATTTAATAATACGTCCTACGTCATTTCATACATTTTTGACAATTCGGTCTTCGGTTCGGTATACCCTGGTGGATAAGTGAATATATCAATGTTGATCCGCTATTTTATTTGTTAAACGGCAGATCAGACGTGCCTCAAATCTTTCAAATAGGCCTACGTTTGACCACATCCACTTAATGGGATGTGGAAAGTCACATCGCAGAGTAGAGCGAATACAGAACGGTTGACGATGAATCACGTAAGATGTCTAGCAATTATATTGTATCTGGGAATCTTATGCACTCTATCTACCTCTATTGCTGAAAACTGTATTAAAATCTGTTGAGTACCTACCTAGTTTAATAGATCTAAGCAAACTTAAAGCAGAAGGGACTTCATAAATTACTAAAACCGTGTAAAGTATTCGATGATTTTCCAATTATATTAAAACTATGAATACATTTCTTATTCATAGATTTAGGGATTATTTTTCATTTATAACACTTGTGCCCACAATAGTACCCACAGTGAACTATTGGTCAAACAGATTATGACAGATTTTGAAATATAAATAATAATATGTTTGTAAATCCATTGTGTGTGTGGGAGAGGGTTACTCTTTCATACCCCTCGACCATGAACATTATTGTATGAAAAAAATTTGTCGGTGCAAGCCTCTGAGTAAAATTATTGTAGGTACCTATATAACACTATTGCAGTAACTCCTCAACTTTCTAGAAACGAGAAATGTAGGGGTTGTATTGTAGTAAAAAGAATTTCACCCCCATCTTACGCATTGGGGTTTATACTCCAACAGAACAGGTTACCCTACTTACACTGTCAGAGTCAAATCACAATTTATAGGTCATTCAGGTCGCCGAGATTACTACAAGGCCTGCTACATGACAATCGACTGCCTTCTACATATCTTATTATAATAGGAAACAGCCGGTACTCGGGACCCAAAGTTTTACGTGCCTTCCCAAACACGGTTCATGGTTGCGTCCTCGCGAAAATCTTTGCTACATTGAGATTTGAACCCAGGACCTCTGGCTTATAAGCCGGACCAACGATCACTGGGCCACGGACGCTACAGGAATATTATGGATGGAAGGCACCCTAAATTTTTAATGGTTTTTAACCCTGATTATTACCCTGATCTGTGCACACAGCTTTCTAGGACTTATAGTTTCTGCGTAAAACCGCGGACAGACGGACTCACAGAAAAAGCGAAACTATAGGGCTTTTGATGACTACGGAAGCCTTAAAAATTATGAAAAATATTTTTTGTGAAGTCAAATAATTTTAAGTAGGTGTATGAAACTCTCAACATCTCAAGGATTGTACAACGCAGAAAACTATGGAGGATATGCAATAGGTAGTAAAAAGTCTGGAAGAGATCGCTTTAAGCGATAAAACCGCAAATCGGTACACGCATAACCTACCTATAGCTTTATAATTTTCTTGGTATACATTTACTTTCGAGGTGGTATAAAGTGTTATTATCTTATTTTAATTTGACACTAAACTCAAAAATCTGCATCAAGCTGAGGACTGGTTGTAAATTTAATAAGGATAAACATTAATTTATTGTCCATTTTATACAAAATCATAAATTCATTCACAAAAATCCAACTGGACACCGGATGGGGTCATCAAATGCGTCATACAACAAAAACTTCATCATTTTCAGTGCAGCATTAACAAAAACCTAATCCCAGCTACCGGATCCACGCGTGTCAAAGGGATAATTACTAATGTACTAACGGACAGACGGTTTTGTTTTTGATGTGAATTAATATGTTGGAAAAAATGACCTTGTAGGTGTGTTACCTTTGGCACTAAATGAAGATTTAAAAACAAAAATATGGGTTGGATTTTGACCACGATCTCGCGTAACAATGCGGCTGTAGATAGAAGCAGACTGAAACTAGAAGGCGTGATAATTTAAATATTGTATTTTAAAAATAATATTTACTTCCCTGGGGTAAGGACACCACACGGACACCACACCACCACAGGATTACCTATCTATGGTTTTGATATGGAACCTTTTCAGGCATCTAATAGAAACAACGAATACTTAATGGGTTCCGACCAGCCGTCTGCCGACCTTCATGAAGGAGGACTTCTGGCCGCAGGGTTTCGGAAATTTCGAGGTCGACTTCCTGCTGACTCTGCGCGCAACACGTCGCCGGCGCTACGTGTGACCTAGTTTTTAAGTTTATAAAAATTTTATGTATGTTAGTCTGTAAGGTATATATGATATGGGCCTCTGGTACACTGCGTCTGTGGCAGTGTACTATTGCCTGAAATAAATGATTTATTATTATTAATCAAAAAGCTGGCTCTTATTCCGGCCAACGTAGATATAAGTTCAGCCATTCAGAAAGGTAATGTAGCAAGTAGCAAGTTTTTAAGCACATTTTAGCCAGTTTCTACAAATATGTAAAATTCAGGGTGCGCTGCGCCAACGCTTCTAACTCAAGAGTCATAAGATGTTAAGTCTTCAGCCCAGTTTTGACTAGCTACAATGCCCTCCTATCAAAATGTCTGCACATTAGTGCTCAGGCGGTAGAATAAACTGGCACTGTTGGGTTACCCTGGTCGACCTCATGAAAAAGGAAATCTACTCCCGATAAATATTTAAATATTTCTCTGAATACATTTACTTGACAATATTTTTTAACACGAGAGAGCTTTACTGAGAAATATTTTCAAAAAGTAAATTCTACGAATTAACTTTAATATTCATTCAAGGAATTATTTATATTACCTAACTATTAAACAATCATTAAATTTTAATACTACTTATAAATAAAAAACGTCGTTGAGGTCAGGTATTATCATAATATATAGTAGATACAAATTCACAAAAGTATAGTGACTAATAAATTAATTAGGTACCTAAGAAAATTTTTATTAAAAAAATTAATTACTGAACTTTAAAATCTAATAGATCTTCGTACCTACGTCTACGTCTGTTCGATAAGCCAACGTTTTAAAACATAATTTAAAACTGACCATATTTTTGGCACTGGTGACTTTCTCGGGTAACTTATTGTACACGGACGGCTAATTAAAGAAACAACTTCAATATTTTCAAGTGTATAAACCCAGATCACCGCTACATCACCTCAAAAGAGCCATCGGAACATAAAAAACACATCTACACAAAAGTAGCTTTTGAATCCATCAAAAGTAAATTAAAATCGGCACGGGAGCCGGGGCCGATTCAACTCGGAAATCTAGTTTTTTCTTTCGAAATTGTTTTAGGGTTCCTTAACGACGAAGAACCCCAAATGATCTGGTGACTGGTGACATAATATAATAATGAAAATATTATTATTTGTTATTAGCTGCACCCAGCTGTTTTACCCGCTGTACTTTAGGTTATTTCAGGATCTAAGCTATCTACACTACTTCTAAATCACTGGGTTAAAGAGTCTTAACATCTTATGACTCTTGAGTAAGAAGCGTTGGTGCAGTGCTCCTAGTATTTCACATCATTGCGAAATCTTAAGTAGCACTGTACTGATTACGGGCAGTGTTATCTCTTAACATCAGGAGAGCGTCTTGCTCGTCTTCTGAAGTAGAAGACACATAAAAAAAATATATCTCCATACCAAGTTATACCTCGATTGGTTCTCTGAATTACTAGCCCATTGGATCCCACTGCAGGACAAAGGCCATACCCTCCATGAGTCGCGATCTAGGGCTATGGATGCCCATCCTTCCGCATGGAGTCGAGGTCATCCCGCCATCTCTTCCTTGGTCTACCGCGAGCACGTTTGATACTAGAAGCCCACTCAGATGCTATTTGGCCCAAACGTTCTTCTGGTATCCGTCGCACTTAATAATAATAATAATTGAGGTTTATACTCCAACAGAATGGGATACCCTAGCACACTGTCAGAGCAAATCTCAATTTATAGGTTGCGTACCAACTTATATGTAGCAGTTTCAGGACCCCACAGGACCTGCAATATGACCTGACGACTGCCTCCTAATATCTTATAGCAAACAGCATTAATTTTCTTCTTTTTGGAATATACTGAACCCTTGTAAATAATAAAGGCAGTGGCACACTTACCCCAGTGCCGCATCTCGATTAGGCTGCGACTACAATGAGACAGCGGGGCGCCGGCTTATCGAGACACAATGCTAATATGCGCCGCGAGATACGTGTGAACAACGCTTTATAATGTGGTGCAAGTTATAAGCTCGTATCGTGTCTTCACCAGGGGTAGACTTCCTAGCCGTCGGGGCCGCGGATGAGTGCTTCGTCGTACCCGCTGCCCCGGCATTATGGCGTCCCTCAAGAACACCCCCAGGTTTTTAGTGGGTATCCCCGCCGCGCCCATCTTCGGCGGGGGAGTCCCACATACCGCCCCGTGCCTCTCGGCGTGGGATGATGATGCGTAACCCAATTTTCAAGGGTCAAAAAAAGGGTTCATTTCCTTTGCAGGATGTCGATTAGGTGATTCCATCAGTGCCGGTCATTCTAAGGACTGAGCAGTGATGTGCTAACATTACTGTTCATGAAAATTTTCTTTTGCTATTTTATTTTGACGCAGTTTCAGGTCGCCAAGATTACTACAGAGCTTGCAGCAATTGACGACTGCCTCCTACATATTTTGTAGGGAACAGCCGGGACCCACAGTTTTATGTGCCTTTCATAACATGGGAAAAATTTGCCATAAACTGAGATTTGAACCCAGAGCCTCCGGAATATACACAGGCTTTATCTAGCTAATACTTTAACTTTCGCTGCCTGTTATAACTTGTGCCTTTCTTAAGGACGCCGGTTGTCCTTTATCCCGCTTCCTCCTATAACTAGTGCCTTCCTGAAGGACGCTGGTTGTCATTTCTTCCGCTGCCTCTCATAGCTTGTGGCTTCCTAAAGGACGTCGGTTGTCCTTTTTGCAGCGCGTCTATAACGCAGTGGCACTAATGTTTTCAATCTCCCGCAGCGACGAGGTGTGCTATTGTATTAACCTTTATTATGTTGTTTTATTGTTATTTTATAGTGCGAGTCTATTCACGACGATCTGTTGAATATTTACTTATATTATTATATATAAAATAAACAATAAACGGTCAATTTTTTATTGAGTAAATAGGGATAACATTATACAGTTACTTACTATACTTACTAGCTAATGAAGAATAATTTTATAGAACGATATAGAACTCTTGGTACTATCCACAGAACGGCCACACGCCAATCTACAGAAAATTCAAATTCCAAACCATTGTCAGATGGCCATAATGTTGGTAACTTAATCGACCTCCTTTATAGTAATGAACTCCTGGTACTTTAAAGCTAGTTGAGATGATGGTGTGAAAAAATCTGTTCAAAAAATCACGTAGGTACATCAATAAATAGTATACACTCGCGTGATCAGAATCTGTTATGACTACAAATGGTAATTTGTTAGGTGTTGTGTATGTACCTGTACCATTTCCGTCATTTTGAGAATCTGTCCATATGAGAATCTGTCCAAATGAGAATCTGTCCAAATGAGAATAATCCCATTAAATTGCCTCGTTGGATAGCAATACTTATTTATATATTAAACGCTTTTTTACTCTCTCTCTCTCGTACTGCCTATTTGTACTGCCTATGTATGCATGGTCTTAGCTATCTCTATACCAAATTGCAACTCAATCGGTCCACCCGTTTAGGCGTGAAAGAGTAACAAACATACATCCTGACATCCATACATTCTTACAAACTTTCACGTTTATAATATTAGTAAGATAAACATGGGTCCCTCACCTTCTTCTATTTAAATCGCCACAATTTCATGTGCCATCTAAAACATGGTAGTTTTTTTTTTTTATTATTCAATTTTTATCTAGGGACTTTTATATTAAACATGGTAGTCAAGGCAAAAATATTTCCACACACTGAGAATTTAACCCAGGGCTTTTGGACAAACCGGACGTACAACCACTGGGCCACAGATGATCTGCTTTAAACACAATCGTTCACAAAAAATTGGTTCAAACATTAATAACATCATTATAACTGACATCTTATTATAATTATTAACAAGTACCTTCTTAATTAGCCGATTTAAATTATAAAAACCATATTTCTTACGAACTAATTGTACTAATTGACAGCTGGATTAATAATGTATTTATTTGTTTATCAACGGAAGTAATAACTGGATGGAGATTGAAAATGAGGCATCCACAGTAAGCTCATCATCATCATCTCAGCCGTAAGACGTCCACTGCTGAACATAGGCCTCCCCTTTGGACTTCCATATGTACCGGTTGGAAGCGACCTGCATCCAGCGTCTTCCGGCGACCTTTATAAGGTCGTCTGTCCACATTGTGGGTGGACGTCCTCGCTGCGCTTGCTAGTCCGTGGTCTCCACTCGAGCACTTTTCGACCCCATCGGCCATCGGCTCTACGCGCTATGTGGCCTGCCCATTGCCACTTCAGCTTGCTAATCCGCTCACTCATAGCTAACTTATAGTAAGCTCACTCGATTACAAACACGTTCTTCTGTACATCTTTGTTAAATCCTAGGTAGCACTGTACTATTTTTTTTTTCTTTAGCCTAATTTGTCCCACTGTTGGGCAAAGGCTTCCCTTCCCTCCACTCTTTTCTATCAAGGGCTATGGTTGTCCAGCTGTTGCAGAAGGAATCCAGTTCGTCCCGCCATCTCCATTTGGGACGCGACGTCTGACTCTTTGTGGTGTTCATAGGGTGGTGGTTTGGGCCCATAGTTTGTCAGACATGCGGCAGATGTGTCCAGCCCAGTTCCATTTTAGGCTCTAATTATGGGCAGCGTTATCTTTTACCATCAGGAGAGCGTCTTGCTTGTCTGCCTACTTTGGTTCATTGTATAAAATAACCTCTTATCTAATGCAGCACCGCTTAGCAATCATGCACCAGGGAAGCAAAGAAGGTGCCCAGAATTAAAGTTAAATTCTTGTATTTGAACTTAAGACTCAGTCGCAAAGTATAATATACTATAATATTAGTGTAAAATTACATATTATGTAATTTTACACTAATATTATAAATGCGAACGTATGTGAGTGTGTATGTTTGTTACTTTTTCATGCCTATACGGGTGGACCGATTAAGCTGAAATTTGGTATAAAGATAGCTTAGACCCTGGAATAACACACAGGTTACAAAACAACTAAAACTGCTGGGCGCAGCTAGTACCTAAATAAAGCTATCGGGGTTTATAACAATTGAAAGGGCTTACTATGGGTGCATCAGTTCAGTAATAACATAACTATTTCTAGTAAATTGCATATCCTTTAAAATGTATTATTTATTAATAATAACTTGTTTAAATAACGGGCTTTTGACCTAGTTATGTGCCCTTTATGTTTTAATGAATTTTCGAAATTGAAATCGAATCCAGTTTTGGAAATTTTAAGCGTTACTTATACTACGCCTCGCAAAAACACCTGTGTAATAGTAATTTCAGATCCAATTTTTTTTTTGCATTACTGTGCTTCGGTATGAGGGCACTGTAGCTTGTGAAATTACTGGGCTGAAGAGTCTTAATGTCTTGTGACTCTTGAGTAAAATGCGTTGGTAGGTACTCTACCTAATAATTTTACATCATTGTTGGAAGCAGCAACTACGCACACAAGACGCAGAATGCTGCATATGGTACACGGATGGTTCAAAAACCGGATCCGGTACAGGGGCAGGTATATACTCGGAAAATATCCAACTCTGGAACAGTCTGGGTCAATACACTACCGTCTTTCAGACAGAGATGTATGCTATCATAGCATGCGCTGAAGAAAACATAAGGAGGAATGTAAATGATAAAATCATCTACATTCTCAGTGACAGTCAAGCGTCACTAAAGGCCCTAAATTCCTGCAGAGTCAGCTCGAAGCTGGTCCTGGATGCTGTGAAGGCCCTTAATAAATTAGGCCGCAGCAACACAGTACGACTAGTTTGGTACCTGGCCATGTAGGTATAGAAGGGAATGAGAAGGCTGATGAGCTTGCTAGAAGGGGATCAGCAAATGCTATGTATGGACCTGAACCTAGTATGGGCTTGCCTGCATGCACCATCAATATGGCCATAAAGGAATATGCTGATTTAAAACACACGCAAGAGTGGGAAAACAGTCAAGGGCTGAGACATTCGAAGAAATTCCTAGGTAACAGCTATAGATGCTTCTAAATTCATTCTGAATAATGGAAGAAACAAAGGAAGAGCAATCATTGGTGCCTTAACTGGGCATTATGAAACCAACGACATGCTGTTCAAAATGAGGCTCACTACAACAAACGATTGTAGAGCCTGTGGCGAGGGTACAGAATAGGGTGGAGCGAAAAAATATTTTTTATGAAACGGTAATGTAATAGTTAAAATTCGATGCATTTTAGGCTTAAATTAAGTTATGCAAAATATGATTCAATTTGGTTTAGAGTAACTGCCTCCGCAACGTCATTGAAATTATGAAAATAGTTAATTTTAGATCCTATTAGGACGCTATGTTAACGTAAGCTTTTTTAATAAATGGTCCATTGCTTAATGTAGAAACGATAACTAATATTGTTAGTTTTCGATTAAAAAAACTTGACGTTGTTTTTACATTCAAATAAAGGGTGTGAATGGACATTTAAGTACATACATTTGTCGCGAAAATCACCACTCAAACAAAAGGGTCACATTGCTCGCGTTGCTTCAATGCTCTAATGTTCTAAGCTCGTATTAAGTCAAACCCTCGATTTCGTATCGCTGCAATTATACAAAGAACTCGGATTGCATTTAAATGTTCTCTTTTTGGTGATATTTTTGAGATAAAAGGAAATGTTCTACCTACTTACGAAGATGTAATGAAGTTCTATGAATGGACGAGACATCAACTGAAATTACAATTAGAAACTGCAAATGAACCAACATTCGCAGAGATAGCAGATACAGTGATATCCCGGATTGAAAATATATGACAAACTGCATCTATTCCGATAGTGACTAGAACAAGAATCATAGGTACAGATGTTGAAAGCATTTAAAATATAAAACCTACAAAAATCTATTGAGAGGCTCTCCCCGGAAAATTTACAAATTTTTCGACAAAGCAGTGAAATACTTTTTGATATTTCAGCATGCAAATGCGCATTTTTGTAATCAGCTTCATTGACGTAACTGCTATAAGGAAGTTGCAAAAAACTTTTAAAACGAAGCATGAACGAGAAAATTGCCCAAACACATCCTTACGCACTTCAACGTTAGAGGAATTAGATGTTAGTACATCTTCAACGACATCATCAGCATCAGAAAAACCAGAAAATACTACGATCGAAAGCGGTCCTGAAAAAAAAGAAAGAAAATGATGTCCGTCGATTTCCTTACGTTATCGATGACCTGTGATAGGTATGGGGTATCATATAGAGCAGCAGCAGCAATAGCATCATCTGTATTGTTCGACATTGGATCTGATTTGGAGGTTATCGATAGACATAAGCTACGTAGAAAGAAAAACAAAAATAGAGAAAAAATAATGAAAAATGCAACTGTCACAGAGCTTTTATCTTTATACTTCGATGGCAGGAAAGATGTTACTTTGAAGAATGTTAAAAAAGATGGTAAATGGATGGTAAGGATTGTGATAGTACCAATGTCAAATACTGGAAAGTATGGTGGGATCATAAGGCTGATTGAGAAAAGATTACAAAAACCACTTCAGTGGATAATTTATTTACTGCACATGAACTAATTTCCTTTGAGATACCTGTTTTTTAATCTCGACAGATGTACTTCGGGACCTAAATCTTATTCTGGTGCATTAGGCAAAGCTACAGAAAGCTGAGAAATGCTGCCTGTTAAAAAAATTACATCCATGAAAGGACAAGTGCTCCCAGAAATGGCTAAAGATTTAATTAGTAATAGGAAATTAGGAAATTGATATTTTTAAGGCTTCCCTGTCATACTCAAGCGGTTTGAAAGAGCTGTGACTATTACAAAGAAAACTTCCATTTCACAGTGCACAAAAAAGCAAGATTGGGTGCAATAAAAGCCAAGATGGAATCACGCAATGTAATGCCTAAATTTGAAACTAAAAGAGATTTTAGTGCTAACTAATAATATATATTTTATTTTTATTATTAATATTTGCACGTGTTTTTATATTGTAGTACTTTAATAAATGTCAAAACTTTAGTTTTTTATTATTTAATACATACTAAGCATTAGGTTAAGCATAATTTTTCACCTCAAAAGCTCGTTAACTATTTTACAATTTTTTTATATTTTTGATGTCACTGCGGAGGCAGAAGATGTCCTTCAAATTAAATGAAAATTAACATGTATTTTGACAATAATATAAGGCACCAATCCCGCACTATTAGAACTCAGAATCTAAAAAAAAAAATTTTTCCATACATCCGCGCTCCACCCTAGTACAGAAACCATGGAGCATATTTTATGCGAATGCGACGTACTGGCTACGAAACGCATGAGCCTCCTTGGGACAGCGTACCCCAAACCGGAGGAGTACAGGTTTCTTTCTCTTAGTGGGATCACCACTTTAATAAACCACTTCTTTGAGGAGTAAGAAACGGTAGGCAAGGGGTGAACACAATAGATCCCAATGGGTCGATGTGTTGCTGACTTTTTCAGCCCCCTATATAAGATAAGATACATCATTGTTAAATCCTGGGTAGCACTGCACTGTATATGGGCAGCGTTATCTCTTACCATCAGGAGACGATCTTGTTCCTCTTCTTACTTCTTTGCATAAAAAAACAAACAGAAAGCTCATTGGTTGATTAACAAAGAATAGAATAGAATTACTTTATTGCATACCAAAATATAAAAAATAGTTATGAACATAATATGACAAACATAAAATTAGAGGTAAACAATCGGCGGTCTTATCGCATGATACTTCATCAAGAAGCCTAGCTAGTTAGTTAAAACATGTAACATTTTATCGCAATCTTGAAAAATCACCATTAGCTTTAGCTAATGCATTTAGCATGTTTTAACATGCTAAATTTTATCGCAATCTCGACATTCGCTTTTTTTTTAATAGAAAAAAAAAAAAAGTAAAGGCGCCATTCATACAGCACAGAGGTTTAATATCAAAAGCTTTTTAGGCACCGACCACACCCACCTAGCAACAATGGTGCGGAAGAGAGGTGTTTGGTTACTCTATGGATATTGTTTGGACCCTAAGGATTAGGGGTCTTTTTGCTATTTGGATTTTGATATTTGTGAGTGTAATGTAAACATAGTTGATTTTATTAACCGACTGAAAAATAGGAGGTTTTAAATTTGGTGAGGTCATATTTTTACAGAAAAGATAATACCTACATAAATCTAAATTTTAAAAAAAACTTTAACAACATTAGGATTTACTTTTTTAAATGCCACCAGAGCGATGTATAGGTAACAGCTTTGCCTGGATTCTTTTCGTTAATAGGTCATTAGAAAGAAAGAAAAAAAATATTAGTCATTACAAAAAAAAACACAACTGTACCTATGGGAGAAGTTACAATTTTTGAGAAATAGAATAGTAATAATTAATAAGTAGTTGTACGTAGTCTCTAGCAATAGCCTCATTAACCATCCATTTAGAATATACATCCATAGCCTAGTTTAAGTAGTTTCCATTTATTAGCAATAGTCCTGTCACTTGGCGGAGACTGTCTTTGAGACCATTTTGTATAGATGGACTCACAGATAGACTCTAATAAGTGTCACTCATTACATTTATATTAAAAGCTCAAAAGGGCCTCTGCGCGTTGGACTTTTTTGTCTCCGTGACTCCGTGCACGCCTTTAAAGAGGCCCGAGCTTAGCCCGTGTCGCTTAGCCGTGCCCGTGTCCGTTGTGCCGTGTGTGTTATTATATATGTCGCTTCTAAAAGCGACATATATAATAATAAAAAAAACAATTTACAGAAGGTATAACAGTTAACAAATAATAAATAATTATACAGAGATATTGGCAATAGGGACAACGTCAGCGTGTAACTACGTCAACGCAGAGTTAGCGTAGTTGGTGGTTGTCAGGCTGCTCGAACTAAGATGGTTCGTCGAGTTAATCATAGCAGCGTAGCAGTAGCATTTGTCGTCATTCATTGCTTCACTAAACTACAGTAAAAGTTACGAACAAAATCAAATCCAAAATCGTCATTTAGGTTACTTCTGAAATACGATATCACAATTCTAACATAAAAAAACCACACCTTTCGCCATTTTTATTGTAACTTGAAGGTGCGAACTAACAAAAAGTACCTATACGAAATATTTGAATAGAGGTAGATTTTTATCCGGATACAAAACGGAAGTTGTGTTTTAATATTTTTTTTTTTATGTGATGAAGTAGAAGACGAGCAAGACGCTCTCCTGATGTTAAGAGATAACGGCTGCCCATAATCAGTACAGTGAAACCTAGGATTTCACAATTATGTGAAATTCTAGGAGCACTGCACCAACGCTTCTTACTCAAGAGTCATAAGATGTTAAGACTCTATTGCCCAGTAATTTCACTAGCTACAGTGCCCTCCTACCGGAGCACAGTAATGTTTGCACATCACTGCTCAGGCGGTAGAATAACTGGCACTGTTGGGGTACCCACCTAGACGACCTCCTGCAAAGGAAGTCTACCCCCGGTCTCACCTCACCCGGATACTACCGGATACACCCGGATACCTTTCAAGTTTTTCTTGACCGATTTGGATTACATTTGAAGTTAACTTTTTTATGTGATGAAGTAGAAGACGAGCAACTCTCCTGATGTTAAGAGATAGCGCTACCCACAATCAGTACAGTGCTACTTAGGATTTCACAATGATTTGAAATTCTAGGAGCACAAACGCTTCTTACTCAAGAGTCATAAGATTCTAAGACTCTTTAGCCCAGTAATTTCACTAACTTCAGAATTCAAGTTAAATCAATGTTATAATGAACAGCTACCCTTTGACCACGATCTCGAGTAATGTTAACAGCGTATATATCGAATGAATTTATTGAAAATTCCTCAAGACCAGTCCTGCATAATATTATGGCACACATTTTAAAAGTGTTTTCAGTTTGATATATAAAAAAAATTCTATGAATTTATATTTCAAAATTTGTCAAATAGTGCGAGCGAGAGAGCATCACTTAATATATTATACGCTCTTAAGCGTTGATGCGGCCGTAAATGGTAGCTGACTAAACCTAGAAGGCGGGATAAATCCCTCCGTGGCTTCACTGAACATCAAATAAAATACAAGTGAATTAAATTAAAAAATTTAAAAACCCCCAACGCAATACGTAATTCACCATTTTGTGGTGGCGGCCATCTTGGATTTTTAATTTTATATAGTGGGTTGTATTCTACAAGTTAAGCCTTTTCATTTGATACCCATATTGAGGGGGTCGTGGAAGAAAAAACTAGTCCGCCATTTTGTAGCGGCGGCCATCTTGAATCGATTTCCATCAAACATGGCTAAGAACACTTTCGACTAACTCTACTTTCAAACAAAAAAAAACTAAACCAAAATCCGTTCATCCGTTCGGGAGCTACGATGCCACAGACAGACATACACACACACAGACACACACGTCAAACTTATAACACCCCATCGTTTTTGCGTCGGGGGTTAAAAAAGAAAAATAATATAAAGTCACAAAGCAAAGTAATTTTAGAATCAAATAGCGGGCGCGTGCCTTTACTTACATGAACTACATCTTTATCAGATTTGTCGTAATTTGTATGTATTGAATTACGGGTAATGATTGTAGTTAGTGAGGGAATGAATGGTTTGATTTATACTTTTTATAAGCTACGTCATTTTAACTCCCGGTTAAAAAGAGGGTTATATAAATAATGATGAATATTATATTTATTGAGAACTAGTCCCGGTGCTACCTGTGATAAAGCAGTATTTATCCCATAGGATAAAAAATAGGATAAAAGTAGTTCTTTCTCCAAACTTGAACTATCCCTATTCCAAATTTCTTCTTAATCAATTTAGCGGTTTACAAGTGCAGAGGTGACAGACAGACAAAAACACATTTTTCATCCAATTAGACAAATTTTTAAATTATAATTTATATATTTTATTCTTTAAAATCTACTTGATATAAAATGCATCTATTTATTTTTTATTTACACCAAAATCTACTTGATATAAAATGCATCTATTTATTTATTATTTACACCAAAATCTACTTGATATAAAATGCATCTATTTATTTATTATTTACACCAAAATCTACTTGATATAAAATGCATCTATTTATTTATTATTAACACCAAAATCTACTTGATATAAAATGCATCTATTTATTTATTATTTACACCAAAATCTACTTGATATAAAATGCATCTATTTATTTATTATTTACACCAAAATCTACTTGATATAAAATGCATCTATTTATTTATTATTTACACCAAAATCTACTTGATATAAAAGGCATCTATTTATTTATTATTTACACCAAAATCTACTTGATATAAAATGCATCTATTTATTTATTATTTACACCAAAATCTACTTGATATAAAATGCATCTATTTATTTATTATTTACACCAAAATCTACTTGATATAAAATGCATCTATTTATTTATTATTTACACCAAAATCTACTTGATATAAAATGCATCTATTTATTTATTATTTACACCAAAATCTACTTGATATAAAATGCATCTATTTATTTATTATTTACACCAAAATCTACTTGATATAAAATGCATCTATTTATTTGTTATTTACACCAAAATCTACTTGATATAAAATGCATCTATTTATTTATTATTTACACCAAAATCTACTTGATATAAAATGCATCTATTTATTTATTATTTACACCAAAATCTACTTGATATAAAATGCATCTATTTATTTATTATTTACACCAAAATCTACTTGATATAAAATGCATCTATTTATTTATTATTTACACCAAAATCTACTTGATATAAAATGCATCTATTTATTTATTATTTACACCAAAATCTACTTGATATAAAATGCATCTATTTATTTATTATTTACACCAAAATCTACTTGATATAAAATGCATCTATTTATTTATTATTTACACCAAAATCTACTTGATATAAAAGGCATCTATTTATTTATTATTTACACCAAAATCTACTTGATATAAAATGCATCTATTTATTTATTATTTACACCAAAATCTACTTGATATAAAATGCATCTATTTATTTATTATTTACACCAAAATCTACTTGATATAAAATGCATCTATTTATTTATTATTTACACCAAAATCTACTTGATATAAAATGCATCTATTTATTTATTATTTACACCAAAATCTACTTGATATAAAATGCATCTATTTATTTGTTATTTACACCAAAATCTACTTGATATAAAATGCATCTATTTATTTATTATTTACACCAAAATCTACTTGATATAAAATGCATCTATTTATTTATTATTTACACCAAAATCTACTTGATATAAAATGCATCTATTTATTTATTATTTACACCAAAATCTACTTGATATAAAATGCATCTATTTATTTATTATTTACACCAAAATCTACTTGATATAAAATGCATCTATTTATTTATTATTTACACCAAAATCTACTTGATATAAAATGCATCTATTTATTTATTATTTACACCAAAATCTACTTGATATAAAATGCATCTATTTATTTATTATTTACACCAAAATCTACTTGATATAAAATGCATCTATTTATTTATTATTTACACCAAAATCTACTTGATATAAAATGCATCTATTTATTTATTATTTACACCAAAATCTACTTGATATAAAATGCATCTATTTATTTATTATTTACACCAAAATCTACTTGATATAAAATGCATCTATTTATTTGTTATTTACACCAAAATCTACTTGATATAAAATGCATCTATTTATTTATTATTTACACCAAAATCTACTTGATATAAAATGCATCTATTTATTTATTATTTACACCAAAATCTACTTGATATAAAATGCATCTATTTATTTATTATTTACACCAAAATCTACTTGATATAAAATGCATCTATTTATTTATTATTTACACCAAAATCTACTTGATATAAAATGCATCTATTTATTTATTATTTACACCAAAATCTACTTGATATAAAATGCATCTATTTATTTGTTATTTACACCAAAATCTACTTGATATAAAATGCATCTATTTATTTATTATTTACACCAAAATCTACTTGATATAAAATGCATCTATTTATTTATTATTTACACCAAAATCTACTTGATATAAAATGCATCTATTTATTTATTATTTACACCAAAATCTACTTGATATAAAATGCATCTATTTATTTATTATTTACACCAAAATCTACTTGATATAAAATGCATCTATTTATTTATTATTTACACCAAAATCTACTTGATATAAAATGCATCTATTTATTTATTATTTACACCAAAATCTACTTGATATAAAATGCATCTATTTATTTATTATTTACACCAAAATCTACTTGATATAAAATGCATCTATTTATTTATTATTTACACCAAAATCTACTTGATATAAAATGCATCTATTTATTTATTATTTACACCAAAATCTACTTGATATAAAATGCATCTATTTATTTATTATTTACACCAAAATCTACTTGATATAAAATGCATCTATTTATTTATTATTTACACCAAAATCTACTTGATATAAAATGCATCTATTTATTTATTATTTACACCAAAATCTACTTGATATAAAATGCATCTATTTATTTATTATTTACACCAAAATCTACTTGATTTAAAATGCATCTATTTATTTATTAATTTACACCAAAATCTACTTGATATAAAATGCATCTATTTATTATTTTTACACTAAAATCTACGATGGACTGTATTTTTGTCTTGATCCTTAATTTAATTTTAATCAAATGATTTGTAACACCATGACTCCTATGTTAACTAGATAAATAGCTCGTTAAATCACATATTATTATGAGTACGTTGTTTGCAGGGGGACTGAAATTGTAGTAATTTACTAATAATCTTCACAGCGGGACACCCTGTAGCACGCGCCATGACAAATTAGCTGATTATGAACACCCTTTGTGTGACTTTTTAAATTTAATTTATTAAATCTGGGTTTCGCTTGTTTTTAACCCCCGACGCAAAAACGACGGGGTGTTATAAGTTTGACGTGTCTGTCTGTCTGTGTGTGTGTGTCTGTCTGTGGCATCGTAGCTCCCGAACGGATGAACGGATTTTGATTTAGTTTTTTTGTTTGAAAGTAGAGTTAGTCGAGAGTGTTCTTAGCCATGTTTGGTGGAAATCGGTCTAAGATGGCCGCCGCTACAAAATGGCGGATTACTTTTTTCTTCCACGACCCCCTCAATATGGGTATCAAATGAAAGGGCTTAACGAGTAGAATACAGTTTATTATTTAATTATTAGTATATAAATAAATAAAATATTATAAACGTGAAAGTTTGTAAGAATGTATGGATGTCTGGATGTATGGTTACTCTTTCACGCCTAAACGGGTGGACCGATTGAGCTGAAATTTGGTATAGAGATAGCTTAGACCTTGGAATAACACATAGGCTACAGTACAGGAGGTAAAACCGCTGGGCGTAGCTAGTTGGAATATAATTATAATGTTAAGTATTAGTATATAATATTAAGTACCAGCTTATGACCTTGGTTTTGCCCGCATGGCTAAAAGGCTTATTACACCTGGCTAAATTTAGAAGCCTAAATTTAGTCGCCACTGAATTAAGTCAAGTGTAATCACATTTAGCATCCTAAATTTAGAAGAAAGTATCGTTCATCCTAATTTAGATTCTCAATTTAGTGACTAAATTCAGCCAAGTGTAATAAGGCTTTAAAACCTATCTGTGTTTCAAATTTCAACCCAATCCGTTAAGTGATTAGAGCTGTGCGATGATAGATCAGTCAGTCAGTCAATCAGTCACTCTTTCTTGTTTTATAATACTAGCTTGTGCTCGCGGTTTTGCCTGCGTGGGAAAATCCTTTCTTAAGAGCGTATATATCGAGTGACGACTCTCTCGCTCGCACAATTTGAAAAAAAAAAAAACTTTTTCGACATCGCTCCTCATCCCATTTTTTATATATCTTACTGAAAACACTTTTAAAATGTGTGCAATAATATTATGCAGGAAATGTATAGAGGAATTTTCAATAAATTATTTCCTTGAATTTATATTTCAAAATTTGTCAAATTTTGCGAGCGAGAGAGTCGTCACTCGATATCATCGAGGACATATCCAATAGAGGGGCAATAGACAAAGTTTTCCTTGAAATAATTTTTTTCACAATTTGACGACTCCGCCCACTTTTCCTATTGGCTACTCTGCTTTTAGTGATGGGCAACGAAAAAGTTTCAATTTAAAAATCGATTTAGCCATGAAATCGATTTAAATATCGATAATTCGTAATTATTATTGTTTTGACGGACAATGTTTTAATTTTACATTTTTTTGGTACCTAAAGAGTGGCGTTTTTGAAAATAAATATTGTAGGTTAGGTCTCAATAAAATGCAATATTCACGCCTCAATAAGTGAACTGATTGAGCTGAAATTTGGAATAGATATAGTACAGCGGGTAAAACCGCTTTCAAGTGGCTTTTATGTTTTCAGTGGATAAAGGTTCTAAAAAGAGTTTTTATTTGAAAGTAATTATTATAGTCTACAGGCTCATCCACACTGTGCGCCGAATGACTCGCCGAGTCGTTGGCCTAAAGTTCGCCAACGTTGGCCGGGGCG
Organism: Hemithea aestivaria; assembly: GCA_947507615.1. NCBI lineage: Eukaryota > Metazoa > Arthropoda > Insecta > Lepidoptera > Geometridae > Hemithea > Hemithea aestivaria. The sequence goes on along the minus strand of OX382351.1, from coordinate 4,421,128 downwards.
CATAGTGCCCGTAACATGCCACATGGAATCCCGACAAAACTTCAAGAGTAGAACTGTCATCCCATACATTCACAAAAGTACAATCTATTGAGTGACAGTTCTACTCTTGACATATTAGGTGACTACCTAATCTGTGGCTGTAGCATGCCACAGCCACAGATTAGGTAGTATATAATATGTCACTGGAAAATAACAGGATTCAAGAATTTATAAATTTCCTAGGAAATTTATAAACTTAAACGCAAATTTAAAATGACATATTTAAAGGAGTCTGTCCATTATACCGTACTAAAATAAAATGACCAATATTATTCAATGAGACTTGTAAAAAAAGTAAAGACACTATTACATGGAAGGACGATTAAATCATATAGAAATTTCAATTCCAATTTCAAAAGGTCTTTATTAAGATATAACACTTAAATAATTACAAACACCAGTGTACCTTTTATATATCTTTTAAATATATAAAAGAAAAAAGTGACTGACTGATCTCTGAGTGAGTTGACATTTGGAACACAAATAGGTTTGATGACGTCGACCTTTGCTAAGAAAAGATTTTGCCACGCAGGCAAAGCCATGAGCATAAGCTAGTAGTTTATAATTACATAGGTTCAAATATAACACTACGTATATAACATAGAAACAAATTATATATATCGTCCGTACTTAGGAAACACAGGCGTCCAAGAATGACATTGGTACCGTATTTTGTTGATCAGATGCTTATCCGCTTTGCACACGGACGCAAGAAATGCATACAACCCTCATAAGGGGTACAGTTACAGAACGCCGAAGATCCTTTGCAGTTTGTTGTGGACATAGTGGAATGTATCATGTTGGTTCCATGTCGCGTTTATGGTATGGTACGGTATAGTGAGCAGACTCCTTAATACCCATTTCTTGCAATTTGTACTATTTATTCCACTTTTCATATTAACCCTTTCAGACCTGAATTATTTTTTTCATCCTGTGGAATTGGTAAATTCCGTGTGTCTAAAGTATAGTAAGGAGACTATTAAAAAATAAATAAAATAAAAATTTAGTCTTCAACTATTCGGAAAATTTAGTTTTTCTAAATGTGCTTAAATGTGGACTCCCGTTCTACTTAGTATTAAGATTAAGGTATGCAATTTTTTTCATTGTAACTTATGTCTACAATTGTGCACGCCAGTTCTGAAAGGGTTAATTATCATGTACCTATTTACGAGCATTAAATATTTTGGAATAGGTAGTTTTGTGTGTTTGTTATCTTATCACAGATTAACGACTCAACTGGTCAAATGTAGTATAATAATTAGCTAAAGATTCTTTAGTAGATAAGAGTACTTTCGATGGGTAAAACCACTGCAAAATGCTAGCGTTCAATATCCTACGGTTCCTAAGCATATAAAAGAAAGTCATCATCTTTATCAGCTAGGACATAATATGCCCACAGAACATAGGCGCTGGTTTTATTCAACGGCAGCATGCAATTTAGACCCTGGTGTACAAATATGTTACAATCGATTATCATTAATCGATTAAATCGTTAAAATATTCACAACACTGCTTATACACGAATCGTTAAACAAGGATAGCTATTTGGAGAATACGCTTTGTTAGAAAGAGAGGTAAACGTCAAATGTTCGAACGACCAGCATAACTTGATCCCTCGCTAGAACAAAAATTATTAAAAATTTTGAGGGTTTTTTTCGTTTTTGGGGATATTAATACCCATTTATTAAATTTAAATACTATATATGAATTCTTTATGATATAATAAAATGGTAAACAGTTTTATAAAAAAATAAAATGTCGTATTTTTTTAGTTAAAGAGAATATTCCGTGAGGTCCGCGTAGTTCCTTAAACTGGCCGCTACTAAACGGCGCGTCACGTGGCGCTACGAGTGGGGTAGCAAATACAACCAGTGTTGATATACAAAAAATCCGCCGATGCCCTCCCCCTGCTCGATATATACCCTCACGGTTGTTAACATGATATAACCTACCTGTATTCCAAATGTCAACCCAATCCGTTCAGTGGTTTGAGCTGCGCGATGATAGATCAGTCAGTCAGTCAATCAGTCACTCTTTCCTTTTATATATTTAGATTAAAGATTATATATTTAGATTGGAGCAGCTTTGTGAATATTGCTAGCAATTTTCGTTCCTAGTCGAGTACGTAACAGCTTTTGTTCAGATTTGACCGTGTCGTAAGTTATTTGCGACAGACCAACGAGCCATAATTTGAGTCGGATGAATTTATAGAGCAGTCGTGTCTCGGTGAAAGGACAGTGAGATACTAGTGTACCTAGAGAGTTAGGTTGCCTGGTTACGGAGCTAAGAAAATAGATCGACTGGCAAAAGGCATGAAGGTGTTTTTTAATGCATTATAGAAAGAAGAAAGAGAGAAAAAAGCTTTTTAATTATATTTTTATTTTCGTTCGGCCTAAGATCCAGACGCCCTGGGTTCAAATCTCAGTGTGGCAAAAACTTTTCGCCTGGACCGTGTTTCGGAATTCGGAGGGCACGTAAAACTGTGGGTCTCGGCTGTTTCCTATAAGATATGTAGGAAACAGTCGTCAGGTCTCGTTGCAGGCCTTGTAGTAATCTCGGCGACCTGAAACTGCAACATATAGGTTGGCCACACAACCTATAAAATTGTGATTTGATTCTGACAGTGTAGGTTAGGTTACCTGTTCTGTATGAATCCCAATTATTATTATGGTCAATGAGCGGGGCCGGGATTTGAACACATAACCGCTTGGCCACTACCGCTTCAAAATCCTGACTTTATCTCCGTAAAAAGCCACATCAAAATCTTCGAAGATCCTCGCTCCAGGCATGCTTTGACGCTGCCGCGGTCATCTGCGCTATCCGCCATTTTTTCCAACAAAATGTCTTTTCTCAGTGCTCGTACCGGCGGGCGGTATGCGCGGTGTTTTTGTAAATACGCCTTGGAGTAAGAACCAATGGAGTCCTCGGTGAACAAACTGAAGCAAGAAAAATGACTGCAGGGGGTTATTCCGGTACCAAAAATCATTACCTCTCTTTTTGGTAACATCTACTGTCAAATATTTGAAAAAAAATCTTGGTAATTCTTACGATGGCAGTACAAAATCAAATGTAACTTTTTTTTTTTTAAATGGTAATACCTTTATTGAGAAAAACAAAATAACAATACTAATAAAGGCATTTGCCATTTAAAATGTAACTTAGTTTTTTTTAATATTGCATCTTTTGGTAGCTTCAAAGAGGCGTTTTTGAAAATAAATGTGTGTTTTATAGGTTACTAGCGGACCCGCGAGCACTTTGTTGCCAACACAAAATTATGACTGTCTCTATATGTATACATAATATTAACCTTTTTCTTGAATCACTCTATCTGGTAATGAAAACCGCATCAAGATTCGTTGCGTAGTTTTAAAGACACACAGGGACAGACAGACGCGGGATGAAACTTTATTTTATACTATATATGTACTATACATAATTGCTACGCTGTCATCTCTTTTTCGTACAGAATCAACACTCAACTCGCAGGGTTGTTTGCCATCTCATTTACCTCATATGCAAATTTAAAAAAGAAAATACTCTCGTTAACCTACGTATTCAGTATGAGTAAGTGAGATGGCCATCAATCGTGACGTCATTTTTCTTGCTTCAGTTTGGAGACGTTGCAAACTCCATGGAATATAAACTTCTTGATACGCGCATACGCACAGATACGTTGTGAATGTCCACTTGACGTATCGCCAAGGTTGCGACACTCTTTTGTTTTTGGTTGGTTGTTTTTTTAGTCGGTCTTTTGATAAAGTTCTTTGACCTACACGTCAAAACTCGTCGTATTCGTGTTGATTTTTCTAGGACTTCTAAAATTAAGAATGTCATTCGTGTATGTTCACATTCATACTTTCAGTAGGTACCTAATTACATTGGCAGCACATAACGCCACCTGTCAAGACTCATCATCATCATCAGCGTAGTGTCCCTAGCCTAGTGGTCGTTGGTCCGGGTTGTGACCCGGAGGTCTTGGGTTCATATCTCAGTGTGGCAAAGATTTTCGCCTGGACGCTACCGTGTTTCGGAAGGCACGTTAAACTGTGGGTCCCGGGTGTTTCCTATAAGACATGTAGGAGGCAGTCGTTAGGTCATATTGCAGGCCATGAAGTAATCTTAGCGACCTGAAACTGCAACATATAGGTTGGCCACACAACCTATAAATTGTGATTTGACTCTGACAGTGTAAGTAAGGTAACCTGTTCTGTTGGAGTATAAACCCCAATTATTATTATTATCAGCTTACGTTCGTCCACTGCTGGACATAGGCCTCCCCCATGGCACGCCACTCAACTCGGTCCTCCGTCTTTCTCCTCCAACCGCTCCCAGCGACCCTCCGGATATCATCACCCCATCTCGCCCAAGGACGCCCTACACTACGTTTGCCGAGACATAGTTATTGTTTTTCATGACGTGCCGTCTAATACATTTTTTCATCAATGTTTACTAAATTTAATCAAAAAAATAAATAATTTTATAAAATATTTCACTCTCCGCACACCTTAGCCAGATGTCTAGTAAAAAAATAAGTTCCTTTTTTAAATGTAACAAAAGGTATTATGCGGGACCCAACAATGGACTTATAATTTTTTAAAAGGGTTCCGTAGGCGTGGCTTCCGTCGCGCCATTCACGAGGGTTGCCATGTTTTTTATTCTTTGCTGTTTTTACCTTTAAAATATGACACTAGACAGAAGGTATTGCCATATGGCAGTTTGGAATTGAATTTAATTCGAATTTGAATTGAATTTTCTATATTTAAAATTAGTTATAAAAAATATGCTAGCTGCGCCCAGTAGTCTTAGCCGTTGTATTGTAGCCTATGTGTTATTTCAGGGTCTAAGCTACCTCTATTCTAAATTTCAGCTCAATCGGTCCACCCGCTTAGCCGTGAAAGAGTAACAACCATACATCCAGACATCTAGACATCCGGACTTCCCTATATTCTTACAAATTTCACGTTTAATATATTATTAGTACCTAAGTTTGAATTTTTTGCGTAACTGCAGGGAAGTAAATTAAGTTTAATAAACTTATAAGGGTGCAAGACAAAAAACTTTGCTTGTCAATGTTTGCAAGTATTTTTGTTTGTCTTCTGTCAATTATTGTTTGTCATCTGTCAACCTTTGGAGCAGGTTATTAATAATTGCCTTGATCTATTAATTTTTGTTATTCGGTGCGACTACTTAAGGTTAGGAGTTGAGAAGTTTATAGAATACTAGCGTCGCTTTGAGGTTATACCCGCTAAAAAGTACCTCTGTGTTATTTCCTAGCGCTGTCGGGTCCCAGATGAGTGCTTTGGCGTACCCGCTGCCCCGGCATTATGGCGTCCCGCAGGAATACCCCCAGGTTTTTAGTGGGTATCCCCGCCGCGCCCGTCCTCGGCGGGGGAGTCCCACATACCGTCCTGCACCCCCCGGTGACGATGCGTAGTGAAATTTTCCTGGGATAAAAAAGGGGTCTAATATCTACTTAACATTCCAAATGTCAGCTCAAAAGGGTTAAACAGTTTAGCTTGACGAGGTACCTACACACACGCTAACACGCACGCAGGAGGAGAAAAGCTTACTCGAATTTTTTATTCATTAGAGGTTGCCTTTTTTATACCAATATAACTAAAACCTGGCGTGATGTTAAGCGATGATGCGGGCATAGGTAACAAACTAAACCTAGAAGGCGGGATAAATCCCTCCCTAGTAGCTGCGAAGTCTTCATCCGCCGTGGTCAAACCACATTACACACGTTTCCAGTAAAAACATGGGATATTCCTTTGTGTAGCCGCTGCAAAAACTGGCTGCGCCCGCGCCGACGATTCAATAGCCGCTGTAATTGGACGCCATCGTTTATTGAACGAACCATTTCGCGGGTGGCGGTGACGATATGCCACTGACTTTATAGGGATGGGGTATGCTTGCAAAGAGAGCCTATTGTCTTTCGTTCACTAGTGACTATGATTATAGTTAATCGACAAAAATATTTTTAGAGTCATAGAGCGCCAAGGTCAAAAGTATCATCTTTATTTTATTTTTGTGTCGTATGCGACAAATTTAAAGCTCTGTAATCGGACGCCATCGTTTATTAGCGTTGACAATATGCCACTAACTTGAGTGATGGGGTAAACCATAGTTAAAGGAGCCTTTTATTGAGAAAAATCAAGAAAACTATACTAGCTGTACAATACACAACTCTTTATTGATACACCACATGAAAATAGGACCCTCGGCTTACAAGCCGGACGTATGACCACTGGGCCACGGACGCTACAAGTTGCAAACTAGTCAAAATCAAATTTTTGATAAATAATTGTCGCCGCTGCAAAAACTGGCTGCGCCCGCGCCGACGATTCAATAGCCGCTGTAATTGGACGCCATCGTTTATTGAACGAACCATTTCGCGGGTGGCGTTGACGATATGCCACTAACTTTATAGGGATGGGGTAAACCATAGAGTCACTCCTGTGACGAGAACAATCAATCAAAAAAAAAAATCAATCAATACTTTTCTCTGTATTGAGAAAAATCAAGAACACTAGATAATACTAGCTGGGCCCAGCGGTTTTACCCTCTGTACTGTAGCCTATGTGTTATTCCAGGGTCTAATTATTTGCCGTCGGGGCCGCGGATGAGTGCTTCGGCGTACCCGTTGCCCCGGCATTATGGCCTATGGCGTCCCGCAGGAACACCTCCAGATTTTTTAGTAGGTATCCCCGCCGCTCCTTTCTCGACTCCCCCGCCGAAGATAGGCACATACCGCCCCCGGCGTGGGTCAAGATTAACTCATTTTTCCTGGGTCAAAAAAAGTGTCTAATTATACCCCCCCTCCCCTCCCCCTCCTTCATCGAGGACAAAGGCTAATCTAACTAAACAAAAATAATAGAAAAGATGTTTTATTATTACATAGTATTGAAATTAACCTTTTTGACTTGTCCACCAATGCTATACCTACCTAAATATGTTATATCGATATTCTTATTTCGGTGTTGTCCCCTCCCTAAAATTGTCAATTAATTAAAAAGCTCACAAAAGGCGTTATTGAACAATTGTTTCGGTTGATTTATTACAATGGCGGATAAGCTCACTTTGGGACAAACTCAGGCGTAAGAAATATAGATATTGGAAAAACTCGTTGAAACAAAAATATTTAAAATCAGGGGTTAATCATAGGTTACAATTGAGCACTTTTGCAAGCAAAAAATACAAAGGTATTTATTTTTCTTTCTATGCGAATAAGATAGAAAACGAGCCACGCTTTCCTGATGTCAAGAGATGACGCTGGCCATAATCAGTACAGTGCCACCCATGAATTCACAATGATGTAAAATTCTAGGTGCACTGAACCAACGCTTCTTACACAAGAGTTAAAAGATGTTAACACTCTTTAGCACAGTAATTTCATTACTTAAGGTGGTAAAGATATCATGAAAAAATTCTAGGCATCTTTGTCATACTATCTACGAATTTTATCCTTTCCCATAAATAATGTAGGTAATTCCTCCTTTAAACCATTCATTATTTCAAAAATACCTTTAAACCACAATAAATTGTAAAATATAACCTCAAATTGTCGATATTTTTTGTTAACCCTCAAGACATCACTAGCGCCAATTTGATTAATTAAAAAACACTCAAAAGGCGTTATGGAGTGAATTGCTTAGCTTAATAACATGTTAAAATGTTATGGGGAAGCGGGAATGACCATTTTTTAAAGGTATGACCATTTTCACATTCCCATGACATCTATCTCATTATTGCAATTGGAGGCACTTTACCACAGAATAAGTAAGAAAAAGGAACGGGTTAGCTCTGAGGCCTTGTTGGCTAATTTCGAAAAACTCTGACAGTAAGTAGGGTAACCTGTTCCATCGGAGTATAAACCTCATCTGTTAATAATACATTAATTCATTCTAAATAGCAACAAACTTAAATTTTTAGAGCCATATTAATTATACACGTCAAGTACGTATGAGAGAAGTTTCTTTATTACTTTATCCGTATACTTACTTATTATATGTGACAGATATGAGAAAAGACTTTTTTCTAAGGATATTTTTTATATTTTTGTCACAATAATCGACCGAGCGAAGCGAGGTCTTAGAGTCGAGAGCCGCGAAAAGCCTGCGTTTCGACCAGTTTAACGGTTGACCTCTGGTGATTGAGTTGGATCGACATTTACTCAAAAACGGTTAATCCAAATTTAATGAAATTTCACACACAAGTTAAGTAGATTAATTGGATAATTTTAGTAAAAAAAAATAGGCAAATAGGCTCCAGGGTTGCAGAGTATAGGTGACTTAAAGTCTTTACGATAGGTCTGACGATAATTAAAAAACTGGTGAGCTGATAATTTTTTTTTAATATATAGACATTTTTTATAAGCGACATAAATATATTATCAAAAGTGTATGTTTGTATGTATGTTTGTTACGCGATAACTTGAAAAGGGATAGTCTAATCTTTATGAAACTTAGCAAACACGTAGTATAAAACAATAGAATTTTTAAGTTCGAACATGAGCCAAATCGGTCGAAGGGTTCTAGAGTTATAGAAATTGCTTGATTACAACGTTACCGTTAATCCAATCTTAATAGAACTTTGCAAACAAGTAGTACAAACTAAAATAATCCTCAAGTCCAAATATGAGCCAAATCGCTGCAAGGGTTGTAGAGCTATAGAGATTATTAAATTACGATTTTTATCGATTACATGAGAACTGACACACTCACAATATGAATTTAAATGACCGCAGGGTGCAGGATAGGTTCATAGATATTATTTATTTGAAACGTTAAGTTTGATATTACATATAATTATAGATCCTACCGGTGGAAGTATGCACCTAATTTACTTATTTTCAAGTTCATATAATAATAGCTATAGTAATATCCAAGCATCCGAGAGTTTAATATTATTATTTACCTTTAATTTTGTGTTAATTTTGGTATGCTTTGTAGTACTTTCCATATATAATATTTACCTTAATGATAAGTAATAGGTAATAGACTTCATTAAATCTCACAAAAAAAAATTATTCAAGGTTAGGTACATTGCTTCACTTTTAAAAGTAAATTTTACAATTATTTAGATCTATTTTAAGAAGCTACCGCTCGTTTCTTTTTTGTTTTTAGTTTTTATGCTCCAAAAACATACATTGTGACCCTCCGAATAAATCAAAATTCATAGGGTAGTTGCCGTTTATGAAGTTTGGCAGATTTAAATACATATATACTAGAGTTGCCGCGAATACTCGCTATTATTCGGTATTCGGCATTACTCGTCATTTTTTTGATATTCGTCGAATACCGAATAATAGCTAGTATTATTCGGCATTCGGCGAATAGTCGTCGAAAATAAACTTTTAACGAACAAAAGAACTAATGAGTTAAAAATAATCATTTTTTAAATTATTTTCCTTACTAAAACAATACACAATATCAATTATTATCTGTAATATGTGCCGTGCCTATCATATTCATGAAATTAAATTAGTAAGGCTTTTTAATTAATGTTTAAAATCCAACAGAGGCAGATTGTGGTGCAAAAAAACATTTTTTTCTGCACGTTTTGGAGCAAGTCGGTTTCGTTTTTCCTCGTAAATTAAACCTGCCTCGGAAAATAGTCTTTCTGAATAAACAGAGCTTGCTGGTGTGATTAAGTATCGTTTAGCAAGCTTACTTAAAATAGGAAATCTATTCTTATTGGTACTCAACCATTCATATGGGTTTATTTTTCTGTCAGCCTTTGCTAATGCGATGTAGTTGGCGATTTCTTCAGCAGTGGCATTCTTGGGTTGCTCTTCAGTAGGTTGCTCTATAGATGATTCTTCAAAACATGCCCAAAATAGTTTACGAGTTTCCGAATCATGCTCACTTTCATTGTCTAAACGAGACCTTTTGGATGCCGTTTCTGGATCCGAATCATCATTTTCGTCATAAGATCAAGTTATTGGAAACAAATGAAAATCAGGATAACTGACGTATGAAGAATTAAAAACCCTATAGGTATATTATATCTTCTAATATATAAAATTCTCGTGTCACAGTTTTCGTTGCCATACTCCTCCGAAACGGCTTGACCGATTTTGATGAAATTTTTTGTGCTTATCCGGTATCTATGAGAATCGACCAACATCTATTTTTCATCCCCCTAAATGTTAGGGGTAGTCCACCCCTAATTTTTTATTTTTATTTTTTAGACAAAATTTTTAATTTCTATTTTTTTATGATACAACATACAAAAATACATACAATCCTCAATTTTCACTCTTCTACGATCAACCCTTATTTTTTAATAGCCATTTTAGTAATTTAATCATTTTTCCTCTCAGGTCGAAAACTGATCAATCGTCATTTAATTAGTTATCCCCGCCAGATGTCTACAGGTGTCACTTCTGACCCAGTAAACAGCACGGAGTAGGGATGAGAACGAAGCCGGTCTCCTTTCTTTCTCACTCCCTACACAGTTGTCGGCCATCATTATTGTTTATGCATCAAGTGTGTAGTGTATCTCAGTGTAACTCTCATATTAACTTTTAATCATTCCTATTTTATCAATAATAATTAAATTATCAATTTTGAGTGTATTTTGCACGATTAGTTAATCAAGTGATTTTATAACCTCAAAAGTACTCAACACGTGACACGAGCTTTCAATAACAACGGATTTTGTGTTGTAAGTATACTTTTTTTTATTTATATCGAAAATGTTGTTGATCTTATAAAAATGTAATTTTAATTTAATTTTATTAAAAAAATGTAATTGAACAATTAAGATTTTCATAGTTTCCAAAAAATCAATCATTATGAATCTTTATTTTGAAATGTCAATGGAAATATTGGTTGTATGAAAAAATTATAAGAGACAATGTTTTCATAAAATTTAATTTTTTACTTTTGTTTGAAAATTTTTTCCATAAAATAATGCTTATTTCACGCATATACCACATTCTTACATACATACAATATACACATTCTAAAATACATACATACTTCCAATAAGTAAGCTATTTTTTGTCTACACTAGAAATTACTAGGAAATTATTTATATGGCAAAACAACGTTTGCCGGGTAAGCTAGTTATCTATAATAGTAAACTAGAGGTGCTTATTTACGAATAGACTATTTTATTTGATAGTGGATCAAAACTTCTTAATAAATAACGATAACAATAAGAAAGAAGAAAAGCCTAAGACCTTCTCTGAGCGCATCTCTACGGATCCTTTAACTTTATTGTTTTCTTTTCTCACAACCTTAGAAGAAATTAGAAATATTTTTAATGTGTTTAATGTTTTTATTTATGTCGAATAGTAATGTCGAGTTATTCGACTATTCGCCAAAGTGAATGGCGATTAATCGGTATTCGACTATTCGCTATAAACACTATTCGCGGCAACTCTAATATATACTTATTTTAGGTTCAGATTCAGGACAAAATCTGAAGACTAATCGTGTGTAATTAATTATAATAATTCATTATTATGTTCAAACAATGGCTTTATATGTAAAGTACGTAGTCATCGAAGTGAAGCAATGTTATGCGCGTACATATTTGGATGGGTGACCTCAACTTTTTGCTGACTTTTTTTGAACGAAAAAAGGCGGCAAGTCTAACTTGCGCTTGTTAGGTTTTATTTTAAATATGAATTATAATTAAATGAAATTGCTCGTTTGAATGGATCACAGATTAGATCAAAGTTACTACGCTAAGCTACGACAAAAATGTTGGAATTTGCTACAATATATCAATAAGAGGTAGGTGGTATAGTCGTAAAGTCGCGTTATTGGTTTGTTGTAAAACATCAGTAAAAATAGATATTTTTTTTGAGGTGATGTGATGTTACGAGTAGTTATTATTTATTAGTGATAATAATCTTGTGGTTCAAATCATCATCATCTTGTGGTCATTAAAAACGTTTAAAAAATTTGTTAGAAACCATTTCGATTCTTCTAATGCAGTGGTTGGCAACTTTTTCCTATACAAGAACTACAATCTATGAGGATGTTGGTGCGGACCTCAGCGACAACTTTTAAAGTTAAAGTTTCCATTAATGTATACACTTTGTAGGTACATAATATTTTTACCTTTAGGTATTGGTGTAACCTAAAAATCTAAGGTTTTAACATTTTCAACGAAATTGGGTCTGCGAGGTCCCAGTTCGAGGCGAACTACTAGTAATATAATAAATAAATAAATTCTCCATAAATTCTCTTCCAACCAGGTTGTCTGTAAGAGATTGCTTTATGCGATAAGACCGCCGATTGTTTACCTCTAGTTTTATGTTAGTCATATTATGTTTATAACTGTTTCTTGTATTTTTGGTATGCAATAAAGTATCATTTTATTCTATTCTATTCTATAATATAGTGATCCATTGTCCAAAATTAGCACGATACGACCTCTAGTTCAGCTGATACCTACCTTTTTTGCTTTACTTCATTTTTTCGTACACTGATATGATCCGTACAATGCGGCACTCTTTGATAGCTTTTTGAGTTTTGCATCGCGACTAAGCTAGAGATAAAAAATAATTTGTAGAAAACAATTAAAGATCGTGTAAAGTTTTAAATAAATAAGCAAAAATTAAGTAATATAACGTAGTCTATGATACATAATATTTTTTTTTTATCTCTAGATATCTATGGATATAACCATAATACTCTTGAAGAACGCCGGAAGTCTGTCCTACCAACGTCAGAAAGAGGGGTTTCGGTCGCACGTCAGTTCACATTCTATCACTATTTGACTTGGCGATGCCAGTTCTAATAGAAACGTCATATAAAGGCTGATCCTATTATATTAAGTAATCTTTGCAGTTTACTTTGTAATAACTCAAAGCCTTAATAATTTTGCAATTGAAACCTACTTTAATGATGATTTTAAAGGAATTTCTACGGAATTGTTAAACCTCAGAAATAGGCATACCGGCTTACTGTAATATTTTATAGGATATATTAATCATAGATTATATTGATAGACTGCCGAAATGTTCGTTTGTCAAATTATGGCATAAAATTATACGAAAAAGTGCAAAATGACAAAAGAATGTAGTGTTGGACGTGTAGATCTTAAGAAAAATAAGTAAAAGCTATCTTTTGCTTATTTTTCTTAGCCTATACCACGTGAAAACTAAGGAATCTGAACAAAGAAAGCGTATAACGCAAAAATCATTAAGATTTTATTCATTATCCAATAATCCGAACATTCCAATACTCCGGCTCGATCTGGATTTAATAGTACCGGATTAGTAAGATTGTACCTACCACAGTGCGGCCCTAAGTGCTTCTTTTGCGTGTAAGTTTTCCGGTCAACTCGGGTCAACGCGGTCCGTCAAATGTATGAAAAAGTCAAGATGACAGCCGAGCCGATGCACCAATGAACAACAAGAAAACAAATGAAAAATTGCCACGCTCATAGGCGTACCCAGCTTCTGGTCTAGGGGGGGGCAGGCAAGGGCGGATTCAGATTTTTTTACTAAACTTGAACTTTGTGCCTGTGTTATATGTGCCATATGTTTTAACGTTGAGCAGGTAGGACCTATTTAAAGGTACGCCATACTTTGACTTCGGCTCGCACACAATGTAAGAAAATTAAAATATTCTTCCTTTAAATAGCGCGAGCAGCTTGCTGCGAGCCCCGAGAAAATTTTATATTTTTGGTAGCAAAAATACTGCAGTTTATTTGCTGCGAGCGGTAGAAAAATTATTATAAAATATACTTCCATTAAAAGCGCGAGCAGCTTGCTGCGAGCGCCAAGAAAATTTTATATTTTTGGCAAGGAAAAAAGTGCGGTTAACATGCTCCGAGCGGTACAATAATTATAATATTCTTCCTTAAAATAACGCGAGCAGCTTGCTGTGAGCGCCGAGAAAATTTTATATTTTTTGCAACGAAAAGAGTGCGGTTCTTACTAATAAAAGCGCAAGCAGTTTGCTGCGAGCCGAGAAAATTTAAAATATTGATTATGAAGAATGTGCGAACGGCTTATTTCGAGCCCCAAGAAAATATCCTATTTCTGACCACGAAAGTTACATGTAAGAGATATACTACTACTACCTCTATCGCTACCTACGAACTTTTATAACGAAATTTTATAAATATGATGACAAAAAGTGTGCATTTAGTAAGTTCCGAGTGGTGAAAAAATGAAATATTGTTACTAAAAAGCTAATAAAATATAATTCTGACTATAAAACGTGTGCCTTATTGCGAGCGCCAAGAAAATTTTATTTCTTGTTCTACAGATATTATATAAGACATTCGATTTCCAGGGGGGGGCAGCTGCCCCCCCCTGCCCCCCCTGGGTACGCCTATGGCCACGCTTGAGAGATATCGTTTTATATACCAAAAACGAAAAGAGGCCCATCCATACTATTCCTTCATCATTGGTACCTACAGTAATAATATTCATAAATTAAAAAAAACAAATATTTTTTAATATAATGTAGGGCTAAAAAGATTTATTTTTCTTTTATCTTGTCTCTATTCGCGCAAAATTCGCTATTTCTGGACATTTTTATTCATTTTAGGTTAGCCTTTGACCAGAATCTCTCCTGATGAAGATATCTTAGGTATTTCATCTTATCTAGGTATTTGGTAAATACTATTTACCACTGTACTATCGCTCATAACGATAAGGCCGCCCATTATGGACCAATCTGTGTTTAAGTAGGTACTAGTTAATAATTGTAGTAAACTTGAAATGTTCTTCTGGTCTCTTTAAAGAATGAGTATTCTTATTATATTTTTTTTTATCTGCCCAACTGTCAATTTTAGGGATGTACCGTTATCTAAATTATCGAAATAAAAACACAAAATACGATATTTTTCTCTTTTTATTTGACAAAGAAATTAATTCATTTTTTTTCTTATTTCCGCTTTCCTTATTATAATACATTGTAGTTATAAAGTAATTATTCTATCTAACTATAATTATATGTATATTTTATATCTCTATATATTACAAATTATATTTACAACATTGTAATTTTTTTCCCGTAAAGACCCATACTTTTAAAATGTTTTAATTTATTGTTTATTCGTATAAAAAAATATTTCAAACATCAAATTTTATTTGAAACATTAAATTTGATTTGAAATTATGAATTTGGTTTTTAAATTTTAATGTCCTTGTGAAATTATGACGAATAAACAATAAATTATCACAATCCATAGAAATATAAATTAAATTGCAAATAGAAATTAAAAATACAATACGAAATAAAACACTTTGCATTCAGAACACAATTTTTGCGAAAATAAATACATTTTTCGATTTGAAAAATTAAATTTAAAACAAAAAAAATCTAAAAATTAATGTATCACAACATACTGGATTATGTTCCCCGTTTTTAATTATAACCTAAATAAATAAAAATTACTGATTAAAGCTTAATTTTATGAATACATTTTTAATTAAATACCTACCAATTTATTTGTGAGGTCTAAATAAAAAAAATGCGAAAATCGTCGTATTATCGATATTCTGTTTCACATCCCTAATAATTAAAAAAAGAAAATTTAAATGTTTTTATTTGTAAACAAAAAATATTGCACAGAATTACAACGATATTCACATTAAAAAAAAAAGAATTTATTGTTTATAAACATTTCTGAGTTTAAAATAAAATAGGACGGGCATAAAATATGTGGTTTTACAAAAAATAAAAACATTTCGGTACTAAAGTAATATTTGTATTTTTTTACATTATTTAGGTATGCAATACCTATATTTAATGCAGTAACCAAGATTTCAAAACAATTAAGATATTTTGTAACACATCGACAACATGTTGATGGAATAGAATGTAAGAAATTATTTATAAACTGGCTTTCAGGCCTAGAAAAAATAAAAAGGAAAGATGTTATTATTATGATACAGGCGTCTCGCAAATGAACTGCTCGAATGCACACAATTTTACTTCGGCGCAAGTTGGCGCGGCACTTTCCTAGCAGAGGGCGTATAAACGACATGTAAACACTAAAATCCATAGACACAATTGCGTACATTACTTGCTTAAACCTCCTCATTAATATGAGTAAAATAACAAACGCAGCAATGTACATCGAAGTTGTCATCAATTGTAGTGGCCAATAGGCACTCAGGCTTGTTTTTCCTTTTTATTTTATTCTAAAGCTTTAGGCACAATACAAATCCTTTTTCTAGTGGCATTTCATGAAGATTTTGAGACACAAAACAAATTATAATTTTCAACCCAATAAATTAAAATAATAATTGTTCTATTAAAATGTCTTCCAACAATAATTTTAGCCTATTTGAAATGTTGCATAAGTGCTAAAATGTGTAAGAAAGAGCTGTCAATACATTAGGAACAATTTTAGATCGAAAGTGTGTATCTGGTCTTACTTGGTCTTTGCGAGGTTCGCGTGATAACCAACCAATCAGAGAGGAGACGCTCGTGACGTCATGAACTCTGATTGGTCGCGGATATACCAGCCTGTACTTAGTTTAGCCATTGTCAAAGATCATGCAATTGACTCAGACAAAACATAAATTTTACCTATTTTTGAGTCATCAATTGCATTTTCTGTAAAGGCTTTAAATAACTGTTCGGATCAAAGAATTTATTCATTTTAAAGTATCTACTTAAATCTAGTTACATTTTAATTATTTTAGTAGTCATTCCTCAGTTGCATTAGAGTGCAATTGTCGAAATAAATTCTTTGACCCCCAATTCTCTAGAACTTTACAATAACCAATATGAACATTAAAAACTATTTATAATGAATTAATTATAAAAAATGTACAACTTTTTATAATTATTATCTATTAAATAATTTCTCTTACAGCTAGAGTTGGTTGTGCCGATATAATAACGTATTTATAAAAGGTACGCCGCCATCTTGTCCCAGGCGCCATCTTGTTCATCCGCCATTTTAGAGTGATTCTCACTTACTGATATTTTAGGTATTTTTCCAATGGCTGTTAGACTGCTGGCCATACCCTGTAGACAAAAAAATAAATTAAAAATCTATAAAAGTAGCATTAAGAGTAATGAAGTATTAAAATAGATTAATAGAAATTAATGGCCGATGGACTACAATAATGAAATAAAATTAATATGTAAATAAAAAAAACCTAGTCAATAAGCAAGGGGGAGACGCACGTTTTTCTAGCTGTGCTCTGCGATTTAAATTTTATCTTAAAGTAGGTTTGCAGTCTGTCTTGAAAACGTAGGTACACGATAAGACAAATAAAAGTTGAGCTGTACACCCAAGTGTCCTGCTCAATTTTTACAAGACGGGATGAAAAAAGGTGGACAAAGGCCGCGACAGTATCTAGGGCAAGAAAAGGTCCACCAGGTCTACATCGAGACTTGCTGACGAGACTGCGAATTTGTTGAGCTGAATGCGACACACAAGTTCGGAAGGTGTCGCGGTGATTTCTGACAGTGTAAGTAGGGTAACCCGTTCTATTGGAGTATAAACCACAATTCTTTTATTATTGTATCCAACAGTGAGTGAATACGGATTGAATAGTTTTTCATACAACGAAGTAAGAAGACGAGCAAGATGCTCCCCTGATGCTAAGAGAACGATACCCATAATTAGTAGTGCTACCCAGGATTTTGCAAAGGTAAAATTCTGGAATCACTGCGCCAACGCTTCTTACTTGAGAGTCATAGGATCTTTAGCCCAGTAATGTCACTAGCTACAGTGCCCTCCTACCGGAGTACAGTAATGTTTGCACATCGTCGACCTCCTGCAGAGGAAGTCTACCGCATCGTCCGATTGATCGAACTATGAGGAATTTTCCCCCGTCTTTTTTATTAATTTTCCCCGATCTTCTTGGAACTTCTAATTAGGAGTATGTACTTACGTGAGCAGACCAGGGTTGGCATCGGTCTGGTACCAGGAGTACTGCGGCACGTACGGCGGGTGCGGCTGCGGCCCCGGCTGGTGGTGCAGCGCGTGCGCGTGCGCACCTTTCATGTCCCACGGCCCGGGCGGCGCGCCCTGTTGACAATGGAGACGGGGGCTTAGAGCTCGTCGTTTAGGTGGTGAGTTGGTGTAAGGTGAGTTTTTGTATTTATGTTAGTGAATTTTAGTAAAATATATTTTTTTATACGTCAGTCTGACGTCAGTAAACTGTAGTAAGGTATATTTTGATACTAGCAGTGTCCAGCAGTTTTACCCGCTTTGCTATGTGCCTATGTGTTATTTCAGGGCCTAAACTACCTATATCTCTTTAGCAAATTTCAGCTCAATCGGTCCACCCGTTTAGGCGTGAAGTAGTAACAAACATGTGTATGTTACCCAGGATATACACTCACTCACAAACTTTCGCATTTTTAATATAATAAAAATAATGGCCCATGAGGGGATCGAACCCGCGACCTTCGCGTTATTAGCACGACGCTCTAACCAACTGAGCTAATGGGCCGATGTGAAAGTGGGATGAAAATTACCGATTGGATATTTTCCTAATCTCATAGTATATTATCAAAGGCAATAAAATCGATAATCCATGAATTAAATTAATCCACGATAAAAAAAGTATAATAAAATGTCAATAGTCGTGTAAATGATATCTCTCTTTAATGTTTTTGATTTAGGACGGATAGGAATATTGACATAGTTGTTAGTAATCCGAAAATATTATTAGTGTTAAAAATATACTTAATCATACGCCATGTCAAACAAATAATATTTTTAAAATCGATAGATAATGTCGGTTTGTTTGTTTTTGTGGTCGTTTTGGAATTACTAAACGCATTTTCTCTAATAAGGTTGTAGATGTTAGTATTGTTCACATTTTAATCATCTGCCACGAAAAAAATAGAAGTAGTATATAAAAAAAATAATATTTGTTCAATGTAATATACGAAAACCAACTCGACAATGAAATTAAAACCCGAAATATAAAAGTAATAACCAAAAACACGTACGAAGCTAGGTCACTTGTTGCGTGCCAACAAATTATAAAAGCCGAGCTATTAGGGCGCGCGGCCTCACCCACAACTTATCCTGATTACTCTAACACTTCTTTTATTAATTTTATTATTTTTCTAACCAATTTCACGTCATTTATTACTTGGGGCATTTTATAAATTTGATATAACTTTTTTTTAGAAAATTGTCCAGTTGACGCTTTAGACATTTTGCATTTTAACGGTCAATGCTTAAAATGAGTTTTGTGCAATTTTGGATAAGTTTTATAAATTGAATTTTTATATTATATAACACTTCTTTTATTAAATTTATTATTTTTCTAATCAATTTCACTTCATTTATTATCATAGGATATAGGACATAGGGTAGTTTAATCATTTCTTTTTTTGGAAAACAATTAATTTCACGGTTACTGCATTTTATATCTGAATTTTTGTATCTAGAAATTATTAAAAGTTATTTTTTTCGTCATAGGCTAGCATTTGACCACGATCTGACGCGTGATGTTAAACGTCGATACGTACCGTAGATGGTAGAAGACTATACCTAGAAGGCGGGATAAATCCTTCCCTGACTTCACTGAACATCATGTCGGAACACGGTCATAATGACCGCTT
Organism: Hemithea aestivaria; assembly: GCA_947507615.1. Lineage (NCBI taxonomy): Eukaryota > Metazoa > Arthropoda > Insecta > Lepidoptera > Geometridae > Hemithea > Hemithea aestivaria. The sequence continues at coordinate 4,401,566 of OX382351.1, read as the reverse complement.
GGCGACACGGTTTTGTCCAATGGGTAACTAGCCACTAGACTCGAACTCTGTGACCCAGAATTGCATCTGCACCACATAACCTCTTAGCTACCACCGCGTTATTGACATTTATCATGTTTCTATTTTACAGCAAGATTTTTTTTGGTTAGTACAAGAGAGGAAAATGTGATTTGTTTCTTTCTTTTCTTCTATACAATAAGTTCTTTATTTCTTTTCTCCTGTAAAATAATTTCCTTACCTTCAGCATCCAAGGCATGGGTCTCCGGGCGTCTCCTGGCGACCCCTCATTGTCCTCTTGGTGTCCGAAATACCCTTCCTATGAGAAAAGAGAAGCTTTCCTCATCAATTGTCAAATTACTCGCTACAATAAAAGCCAAAAGCTATTCTGAGATATCCCTTGTATTTTTAATTCAGTTGCTAAGCAGTTTCAGTTACTTCGGGTAAAAGACTAGCAAACATTCATACATACATTCATCCAAATGTCCATACAAACATCATTCTTATTCGTACAAAATTTCTGATATAGGTAGGATATAGTTTTTAATCCATATTTTGGAGTGCCCCTTAAGGCTCGACGTTGTATAGACAGCGGTCGTCGAATAGGGACTGGATGTTAAGGATCTGCCGATTCCCTTTCTTCCATAACAAAGAAGAGGCGGGAGTGCCGCCGAGTTGAGTCAGTGGATTTGCAGTGTATACCCGAGCAGTTCTGCACGAGAAGTCCCTCGTAACCCTCCCATATCCCCAACAGGATGGTACGCGTATAGCATGCTTTCATAAATTCAAAAGGGGAATTTGTTCTTTCTAAACAAGATTTCTATAAATGTATGAAAGTACTCACGTATCCAACTCGAGGATCCCAGGACTGCTGGTGAGGCTTGATGTCGCATGAGCTGCCGTCTGGTGACCGGCCTGCTGATGGCTGTAGAAGAAAATTTACTTTGAAAATGCTGTTGATAATAATATGCCTACAGAATCTATTATTTATTAGTCATCCTTGCGGTTTTTGTGCTTCTATTCCTCCTCCTCTATTTTTGTGTCACAGTGTCCTATTACAGGTACTGCGCAGAAAAAGTACCAGGCAAACATAACAATCAAAGTGGTGAAACTATTTTACATCTATCCAATCTTAACATCCCAGAGGAGGAAACGCGGAAGTTTTGATGGTTTGTTAACAGTCTAAATCATAATATAGGAATCCATCAAGTTATATCCATAGAAATAATTATTTTTTAAGATATTCTAAGCTTGAACTGCATAGAAAACATACCAGGCAATAAGGTTATGGTTGGCCGCATGGCCCATTTTGCGGTACCAGGTACCAGGCAAACATAACAATCAAGGAGTTCAAATCTTACATATCCAACCTTCACATCCCAAGCTGGCTGCGGCGGTTGCTTCACGTCCCAGGGGGTCCCGGTGGGGGACAGTCCGGGGGAGAGCTCTGATACTGGCGTAGAACTGGGCGTGGGAGAATGCGCCTGCGTCGGTCCTGATTGGTACGCTGATGGGGAATGCTGGGAACCGCTTGAACTGCCGCCACCTCCTGTGGAAGAAAGAGAATTAATTATAAGTAAAATTTGGTGTATCAATAGTTCTTCTGAGGAAAACAAGTTAAGTCGAAGTTACTCTATAGAGTTAACTCTAAGTGGTTAATGGTGATTGCAAAAGGCTTTTTAGGGGATTCATGTGCATTTGCAAGTCATAATGTACAGAGGCATTGCTGGTTAGGGTTAAGCTGAAGCCACACTGCCGCGGTACGGGACGGAAATATTGTAATGTTCGAATTTGTAAGTATCATGTCACATAAAGCGGACGCGGGCAGGAACAAAATGAAGTTTGCTCCTGTTTTTCCGCGCCGTTCTGCGTTTCTCTATCGTCAGCTTTAAGGTACAGATCCGAATTACAATCCAAAATATCAGTTCCTAGAAACGTCCTTGGAAGATTGAAACAAGTGAAATTAAAAAAAAACTTTTTTATTGTTACCATCTAGCACCAAATTACTCGTCAAGATGAATCAAATGAGCCCAAACTCGATGGGGTTGTGTCGTTTAATAGGGATGTTGACACATGTTACGAATTCATATTAACTTATGTTTTTTATATAAAAGACAGTATTTAAAAACCTATAATCATATTTTAAGCATCTATTTACAAGCCAAAATTGAATAAAATCAATTTTAATTTCAATATTTTTTACTTATTACCACGCGAACGCGAACGCCAATCAGAGCGCGTGACGTCACACCACATGCCTAGACTTACGCTTTCTATGAAATGTTTCTGATTTCGACACATTTTAATTATTCATAACTTAAAAACCACTGAACCGATTTTGATGAAACTTATACTGTGCCCTAAGTTGGTCCAAATTTAAGCAAAAATATGACAAAAACCAAAATGGACCTTTTATTTTTAGAGAGACATTTTAGTTATTGACTTTATTTTTGGTTTAAGTATGGACCAACTAAGGGCACAGTATAAGTTGCATCAAAATCGGTTCAGTGGTTTTTAAGCTATGAATAATAATTAAAATGTGTCGAAATCAGAACATTTTATAGGAAGCGTAAGTACAAGCCAGTGGTGTGACGTCACGCGCTGTCAGATGACAGTTCGGAGCGTTTTAGCCGGAATTCAATAAATTATTTTTATTTACGTATTTTTATATTGAAATTTCATATATTTTTGCATAAAAATATGATATTCATGTATGAAATGGGTCTATCTATCATATAAAAGCAATTCCAAAAAATAGTCAACATCCCTATTACGGAGTTCCTATGGCCACCTTCTAGCTACATCAACAGATCAGCTCCGTGTCATAATAATATTGCATTTTCATCCGATTTATACAAAATTTCATTTCAATAAGAAACCAGGAAGATCAAATTAAACTTGCAAGATTTGATTACAGACAAACAAAAGAAAGTAAAATAAAAGCTTTTAATAAAAACTGACGTTGAAATAAAAACTTCTAAGCTTAATAAATAAAACACTTACCATGTAATAATTGGTTATTGCTGGGCGGGCTGCCGGGCGGTAGACCGAGGCTGGGCGGTGGGGCGCCTACTTGGGCAGCCTTCATCATTTTCTTGTACTTGCTGCGTCGGTTCTGGAACCAGATCTTCACCTGGGGGACAAAGGAAAAGACTAATTAAATTAGAGTAGAAAAATTGATTTAATTGAGAGGGACGATTATTATTACATACGTTTTTTAAGAAAGCATTAATGGGTGTATTTTCTTTTTTGTACGATGAGGTAAGAAGACGAGCAAGACGCTCTCCTGATGTGAGAAATGACGTTGCAAGTTGCAGTACTCAGGATTTTATAATGATGTAAAATTCAAGGTGCACTGCTCCAACGCTTCTTACTCATAAGTCACAAGATGTTAAAACTCTTCAGACCAGTCATTTAACTACCTACAGTGCCCTCCTACCGTAGCACAGTAATGTTTGAATATCACTGCTCAGGTGGTAGAATAAGTGGCACTTTTGGGATTGGCTAGTCGACCTCCTGCAAAGGAAGTCTTCTCCTGATATGAAATGAAAAATGAAAATGAAAAAATATATATTTCAGCATAACAGGAACAACTAAAACATAATAATAGTTTAAACACTTATAAGCTGTGAGGTTTGTTAGTACTTACTTAACTAATGACCCCCACACTAGGCACAGCCTGTATCGTGGAGGTCTTCATAGAGTTACCCGAGATGAATTAAGGGCGTACAATCTTTTTATTTTTATGTAATTAATTTAGATATAAAGTAAATAGTTATGGTAAGGTAAATTAATAATGTTATGACTGAAGTTAAAGTTTAAGGTACTATACATATTCATTATTAGTAAATATATACATAGACATATTTTTTACAGCTTCAGGGGACCACAGAATTGTGTATAATATCAATTTCAACTTGATTACTCCATGCGTTCCTTAGTAAAAGGATTTTGTACGGACAGATAGGCAAACGCGTGAACTTATAAGGGTTTCTTAAGTTCCTCTAAAGGTTCGAAAGAAAGGGGTACGAAGTACGAAATCCTAAAAAACATAACTACCATTGCCAAAATTATCCATACATTAAACCATCAAATAGATTACACCATACATATAATACACCATACATACAAAGATATAGCTACACACACCCACGGAGGGTGCTCGTAGGGCGGGGCTTGTAGCTACCGTTAGTATACCGTTACTGAATAGGGATGGGGTGGATGTATCGATAATGTGGGATTTTTTAATTTCTTTTTAATTTTGGAACTCTTTTTGATAGAATAGATCTTTATTAACCTTAGCAATAACAATCGTTATCTTAAGCAAGTCAAGTACAACATGCATGAATTATAATTAATATTATTCTTAATAATATTTTTTGTTAATTATTATAATACTAGCTTATGCTCGCGGCTTTGCCCGCGTGACAAAATCCTTTCTTAGCCGAGGCCTACGTCATCAAACTTATTGTATTCCAAATTTTAACCGAATCCGTTCAGTGGTTCGGGCTGTGCGTTCATAGATCAGTCAGTCAGTCAATCAGTCACACTTTCCTTTTATATATTTAGATTATATTATTATTATATCCAAGCCGATGTCACAGACGCGGGAAAGTAGTCTCGATCGTTGTAGTTTTAGGTCACCATGATTCTTGCAAGGTCTGCGACGTGTCCTAAATTATGGTTTCCTACATAGAATCTTAATCAAAATTGTCGAAATCCACTGTTTTATGTGCCTTTTGAAACACGGTAGCATTTTTTATACAAAGAAGTATGAAGACGAGCAAGACGCTCTCCTAATGTGTATAAAGTGTTATATCTATCTATCTAATGTGAAGAGGTAACACTGCCCATAATCATCACCCACAGACACACACACAGGCACCCAGGAATTCAATTTTATGCCAAATTCTAGGTGCACTGCACCGACGCTTTTTACTCAAGATTCAGTTCAGTAATTTCATTAGCGACTTTGCCCTCCTACCGAAGCACACTAATGTTTGCACACATCACTGCTCAGGCGGTAGAATAACTGGCACTGTTAGGGTATCCATCTAGTCGACCTTCTCCAAAGGAAGTCTACTCCCGGTAGACCCGGTAGACCTAATAATGTAAAAATATTTACCCGATTTATTTAGAAACATTTAAAATTCATAATATTGACTGTCCAAGCAACACAAGAGTTAATATCTTACTCAGTTCCATTAATTCTGGTTCAGCATGTGAGTTATTATTATGCATGGTAATTCTTGCAAGGTATGCGAGTTGATCTGGTGTGACGAGTGACTTTATAGTACAGGAGATTGATGGGCACTTTGGGAAAGATTGTTTTATATTTTATACTAAATAGGCCTACGCTTGGTGACATACTACTAGAGGGTCTATTATATTGACTCACTGACTATCAGTATTAATTGATGTTTCTTACATTTGACTTGTATTACTTGACTTGTATTTGATTTGTTGTGCTTAATGGAATTAACGACAGAGTAAAAAATTTCTTGCCTTTTTTTAATTTTACCGTTCTATGTATCTAAGAACCTGTTTCTGCTAGTAAAAGATAGTCACCAGTGCGTGGTCGCCCTTTTGATGAAAAGTGCTGATGCGGGCGTGATTTCACGTAAGAAATATAAAAAGGTTTTACTCACACAAAAATTTCCAAGATGTAGAGTTGGTGATAAGCTAAATTTGAGCAAGCAAAACCGCTGGACTCAGCTATGTATATGAAATATAATGTTATTTGCATTCATTCATCTTAATTTTTGGATAAGTATTTTATTTATATTTCGTGTTTTTAGATAGATTTAATGAATAGATAACTGAACATAAGTTAAAATCAAGCATTTTCATGAAAAATGTTATCTAATTTACATACAATAAATTTATGACTATTTTATCACGCGGCGTCTTTGTTTACATGAGATTTCTTAGTAATTAGTTGACGTCACATAATATAACAATAATATTTATGAAGAACATTAAACAAAATACTTAATAAAAAACCAAGAATTTTCACAATATAATTTTTTTAACCAAATACCTACAAAATTATCTTAATGTGTACAACGCAACGTGTTAAATTCCAAAAAAAAATGTAACCATGTTATTTGATTTTTATATTATGTAAGTTTCCAGTTAAAACCTGTTTAAAGAAAGAGGTGATTTGTAAATTCAACTAAAATTGATAGCAGCTACGAGTCTTGAATTAATCTAAAGAATATTACCTATGTTTAAAAAAAAATAGAATAATACCGATGGTCGATTCCTGGGGATAGACAAAAACGCCCTAAGCTCAATATTTCTTAACTTTTTTTGCAAGTAATTAGATTTAGCTATTTCTATGAAATCCTAAAATTTTGTATCTTAACTATGTCGTGATACATTGTTTGGAGAATTTACCTACAACAGTCAAGTAAAAGCAAGAAAGTCTTGTAATATTATTTCTGTAAATTAACGAAAGCCACCTAAATATATACCTAACTTATTTATACAAAATTCCAAAAAAATACCAAAGTTTCCTAAATAAGTTCTCTTATTTTAATATATAATAATAGATGTGACGTTAATTATACTTTGCACCATGATGATTATTTTTTTTGTGTCTAAACTCAGATGTTTCCCATGATAGCATCAAATACATGAAATATTATTTATAACATAACATTCACACGTCAAGATAAAAGGATTTTTTATTATTCAGGTTTCTTTTATAGTTTGTATTTACATTAATTAATTTATATTCATATAATTAGTATGTATTAATGACTTAAACATGAATAAACGTGTGTTCACGTTAAAACGTGATGGAACAAATTACAAGAAGAGTTTCAAGAATTTTCTACTTTTTTATCATTAGTTAAAACTATTAACACAATACGAACTTAATAAAAACGATGTCAATAATAAATAGCGATAGGTATTTCAAAACCACGAACTACGGACAGTGGTCACAGTGGCCACGGACTGCAAACGCAGCGTAGGACGTCCACCCACAAGGCAGACAGACGACCTTGTAAAGGTCGCCGGAAAACTCTAGATGCAGGTTGCTTCCAACTGGTACATAATATGGAAGTCCAAACGGGAGGCTTGTGTTCATCAGTGGACGTCCTACGGCTGAGACGATGATGATGATTTCAAAACAGCTTTTTTACAAGATCTGTAAATCAGGCGCGTGATAGTAAGCATCATGATTGCCCATATCAAACACTATAATAATTTATATTACAGCAGTACTGCACTGCACATGTCATTCTGAGCTGTTATTTTTTGAATCTCCTAACACTAACGCCCTTATACAAAATACTTTTTTGGTGGAATAACACGCACACAAACATTTTTTTTAATAAATAAATTAACAGACGGCGCAATTCACGTCTAATATTGAGAATATCTCAGTCACGGCTATGCAAAATTACGATGCCCATCAAAGCCCAACAAAAAAAAACTTTGAAGAAGAAAACTTATTTCAACCACCACCTCCTACACCGTTGTTGATAAATGATAAATTTATATCTCCAATTCGCGTAGCTGACGTGAACCGGTTCTGTTCATACTAGTAGTTCGCCTCGAACTGGGACCTCGCAGCCCAATTTCCGTGGTAAACCTTAGACTTTAGGCCTCGACTAAATATATCCTAATACAAGAACTTTAACATTAATATTAAAACTCAAAATACAAAAATTCTGAGAAATTAAAATTCAATAAACCTACGTACCGAGATTTTTAGAATATAATCCTTTTTAGAGTTTCGTTCCTCTGAAGGAAAAAACGAAACCCTAATAGGATCACTTGGTCATCCGTATGTCTGTCAAGACCCATTTATACTCTACATCCCGTAGAATTGTATATTTTTACCATAATACATAGGTCTATGGCCGCTTGGTGCCCGTAAAATTAAACTTCTAAGTTAACGTAGAAAAAAATACACCCGTTTATCCTTCAAAAACGTACCTAAATTTTTTTGACCCTCTGAATAAATCAACATTCATAGGGAACTTGCCGTTACCATATATTTATGAAATTTGGCAGACTATAAGTACATAATATGTATATTTTAAATTCGGGAAAAATTCTGAAAGCTGTACATTTGAATTAATTCATTTAAGAATGGCTCTTATTTAAAGTACGTAAACATCGAAGTTAAGCAATATTATGTGCGTACGTATTTGGATGGGCGCATACGTAGTGATCTCAACATTTTGCTGACTTTTTTGGAGAGAGCCACCAGCGGCCCGCGATGCATTATGGTGTGCTCGTGCACCTTTATTGTTGAATGTGCCGGCACAAACAATTACTCTAAGTTTTAAAAAATTATGCAGACATACTACTCAAATAACCTTACTGCCAGCGAAAAAGCAGAAGCTCTCAACTCTAAGAGTTCGCTTTGCTCGGTCGATGATATATGTATGTATTCATATAAATTATGTATTTAAATTATATTTTATAACAAAACGATTCAGCGAGTTTTTTTTATTCTATCACCACTTCCACAGACATTGTTACCTGCTTATTATTGTTTATGGTCTCCACTTTCGTGTTTTGCCAGTGGCCGTAGCATGTCACACAGAATCCCGACCAAACTTCAAGAGTAGAACTGTCATCCCATACATTCACAAAACTACAATGTATGGCATGACAGTTCTACGCTTGACATTTCAGCGGGATCTCGTTTGGCATGCTACGGCCACTGTAAAATATTATTTTACTTGACAGCGAGTTATAATCCGGTACATTGTGTTCGGGATAATTTATACAAAATTTTAGGCAATGTGACTTATGTCGTCATAATAATATTATAATTATGCCTATACTACTAAATCCAACTTTGGTTACTTGCCATTAGCGATGGGCATAAAATAACGCTATTAACCCTTTAACCGCCAGACTTAAAATCACTTGTCGTGCCCCTAGCGCCAGGCAAGTTTTTTGAATTATAAATACCTACAATAAAAGTGATGTCTAATATTTATTCTATTTGGGAGAGAAGCATAAAACCAACTGTAAATCACAACTTTATTCACTATTTATCTAATTACGTGTATTGTTTTATAAAATACAGTGTTATGACTTAAAAAATGTAGATTTAAAGTGCAGTCGGAAATATACGACTCGTCGGAAATATACGACTCTGGCGGTTACGTAACAGAACAGGCTTGTCGGATATATCCGACGGTGGCGGTTAAAGGGTTAATAAGGTTTTTATTATAAATAACTATTTTACTTTATTTTTAATTTTACTTAAATTAAATAACATTATATTTTATCGATCGAGCGAAATGAGGTTTATAAAAAGATTAAAAAAACAGCACAAAACGTGTACTTACCTACGTGTATGTGACACCTATCTCAAAAGCAAACTTTAGGCGGCCGGACTATAATTGACGCATTTATTGGTATTACGCAATGTACTAAAAAATAATGTTATTTAAAATAAGATAAATTGCTTGAAATTCTCGAATTATTGGACTTTATCGCTATTAATTCTTTAGCTTGATCTACTTGCCTGCTCTTTCTTGCCTGTAGGATCTTTCTCAAACTTAATGTACCTAACAAATTGTCCAAAACATTATAATTTAGTCATCTTTATAACTATACAACCTTTGGATCGATTTGGCTCATTTTCGAACATGAGAATTCTTTTAGCTTATACTACCTGATCGCAAAATTCCATTTAGTTTGGAACTTTGGTAACGTTGTAATTAAGCATTTTCTATTACTCTAGAACCCTTCGACCGATTTGGCTGATGTTCGAACTTAAAAATTCTATTGACTTAAACTACGTATTTGCAAAGTTTCATAAAGATTGGACCATCGGTTTTCAAGTTATCGCGTAACAAACATACATACAAACATACACTTTTGATAATATATTTATGTAGGTTATAAAAAATGTGTGTATATTAGAAAAAAAAAAATCAGAGCACCAGTTTTGAAATTATCGTCAGACCTATCGTAAAGACTTTAAATCACCTATATCTCTGCAACCCTAAAGTCTATTTGGCTATTTTTTTCACTAAAATTATTGTATTAACCTACCTAACTTGTGTGTAAAGTTTCATTTAATTTGGATTAACCGTTTTCGAGTAAATGTCGATCAAACCTAAGCGCCAGAGGTCAACCGCTAAACTGGTCGAAACGCAGGCTTTTCGCGGCTCTCGACTCTAAGACCTCGCTTCGCTCGGTCGATAAAAACCGTTTTATATTAGTCCATCTGTCCTACCGTGCGTTAGTATAAGTTATCGACGGTGCTTTTTGTATATTACGGGTGGTGAATTTCAATATTTGTAGATACGAGTATATTACATACTACCTTACTAATATTATAAAAATGAAAGTTTGTAAGAATGGATGTCTGGATGTCAGGATGTCTGGATGTGTGTTTGTAACTCTTTCACGCCTAAACGGGTGGACCGATTGAAATGAAATTTGGTATAGAAATAGCTTAGACCCTGGAATAACACATAGACTATAGAACAGCGGATGAAATCGCTGGGCACAGCTAGTATAATATATATCAATATATGCATTTACGCACGCAACGTTAGATTTTCAAACAATACAAAACGTCAAGAACATTGTTAAATAATTTGACTTTGAAGCTGTCGTTATTTAAAAAATGTATAAGCAGTTGAATGTGTTTACAGAAAAAAACATTATTTATTTATACCATAACACAAGCAATAATTTGCCTTGCTTGTTTAAAATTCTGCAATATATAATATTATAATATAAAGTCTTGTCGTATAATTATGCGCAATGTCTGATTTTTAGACTTAAGCTGGCGACACACAGACCCGAAAGTTGCGACCTTTAAAAATATATGTGTATGTTGTCCTGACCGAACCCGCTTTTTATGGTTTTATGGTTTTTTTTAGACTTTTTAAAGATATACATAGAAATTCTAGCATACTCTTGAGAAAAAACCCGTCACGCAACACCTTTTCTGTATGCCTTGGCTCTATCTGACTACTAGCTTAAATATTATTTGAAAACTTGACTATTCAGTTTAAATGCGCGTCCCTCCACTGTGTGACTCTATAATGTTTGATAAAATTCCCAAAACATCGATATCGATGAACCCAAACTATGGAGCACCACCCCATCCCTACCGCCTCACCCCAGTTAATTAGCCGGGTCGCAGTTCGCGATATAACTTAACCCCGAGTCACAATACCCTACCCTTATTACAAGGGAATAGATATTATATTATGTATTTTGACTTTAAATCATTTTGAAATTTTTCTGACAACTACTTTTTATGAAAAAAGAAGTAAAAAGACGAGCAAGACGCTCTCCTGTTGGTAAGAGATAAGGGTGCACATCAGTAGGTACATTGCTACCCAGAATTTCACAATGATGTGAAATTCAAGGCACTTCGCTAACGTTACTCAAGAATCGTAAGATGTTAAGACTCTTCAGCCCAGAAATTACTGGAATAAATGAAGTGGATTTAGAATAAAAAGTGTATTAATAACAAAAAAAATTATATCCACATTTTACATGTACCCTCAATTAGTAAAATTAACATTATTTTTTGTTACCGTTCTCTGAGTTTCTACACAAAGCCGCGGCCGGTCGGACAGACGAACAAAGCGAAACTATAAGGCTTTCTTGTTCACTACGGAAGCCTAATAAGTAAAAAGATTGTAGGTAGGTATATAATGGGTGTTTCTTTCAGAGAAAACTGCATGGAGAGGAAATATGGACGAATAAACCCAAATTCAAAGCCTTATAGGAATAAACCAACGCAAACATGTTACCTTTATTTGGATTGAATTGAAAATCACTCAAACGTTGTCGAAAGGTACTTTAGCTTGGCGTGACTCGTGACGGAGCCAGTTTTCAGGTGAAAATTGTTAACTGTTTCCATTTCGTAGACTTGTTTGACCTATATTGTATATGTACCTACTCGTAATATGTATGTAAATTTTCAGTTAGGTAGGTACGCTATTTCAACCGCTGAAAGGGGTCTTTCGCTGTTTCGCACCACAAGCGGTTCGAAGCTGACGCGCACACAGGCGGCAAAGCGGTTGCGGTGTGGGAAGAAATTTTGGTAATGTTGGAATTTGTACGTAACCTGTCACATATAAAGCGAACGCGGGCAGGAACAAAATGAAGATCGCGACCGCTTTACCGCTCCGTACCGCCTCTGTCTGTCGTTAGCTTCCAGGGTTTTTAAATCTAGTATGCGCCCAGCGGGTAAAACCGCTGAATGCAGCCAGTAAATTAAAAAAAAACAGATATAGATAAATAGTCAGATTATATAAAATATATTTTACCTAATATAAGTAAAACATAAATAAAAATACCTTAAAAACTAAACTATCATCTAAAACTAAAATATACCCCGAAATCATATCTAAAACTTAATAAAAACTAAACTAAATCTAAAAAGGGCCCGCGGCATCGTGCCCAAAACGCTGGCAGCATTACCTCTCTGGATAGCCTCTTTGATGCGCTGTCCGAGGTAGCTGCCAGCCCTTTGGTCACCGGTCGCTTCAACCAAACGCTCAGACAAATCTTTAAATAACTTCTCAGCGCACGGACCCAGGGTCTCGACACCAAAAGGGACAAAAATGAATTGGTATAATCATCATCATCATCTCAGCCGTAAGACGTCCACTGCTGAACATAGGCCTCCCTTTTGGACTTCCATATGTACCGGTTGGAAGCGACCTGCATCCAGCGTCTTCCGGCGACCTTTATAAGGTCGTCTGTCCACCTTGTGGGTGGACGTCCTACGCTGCGTTTGCTAGTCCGTGGTCTCCACTCGAGCACTTTTCGACCCCATCGGCCATCCGCTCTCCGCGCTTTATGGCCTGCCCATTGCCACTTAAAGAAAGAAAGAAAAGAAAGAAAGAAAAACATTTAATTAAGCATAGAGACACAGGCACATAGAAAAGTAAATAATTATATCTAACAAATAAAAAAATATATAAAATACATGGCATGACCAACGGTATTGCGGTTGCACCATATGTTGTCATCCATTCACCATCATTACAAAAGCTCCATGTCACGCCATTCTTTGTTCTGTTACTGTGTGTAAAGGTGAAGTTATACTTCATTTTAACAAGGCAATTTTTTCCGCCCCAAGTGATTTTTGGTTCTACTTAACTTGAGAACTAAAATATTTCCTTTTCCGCTATAAGATTTTTTTTACGAACTCGTTTTGCCTTCGTTCAGAATCAGAAGCTTTGTTTCGTTCTTGTCCATCTTGCACCTCTAGGGCCGTAGCATGACGCATGGGATCCCGACGAAACTTCAAGAGTAGAAATGTCATCCCATACATTGTACTTTTGTGAATGTATGGGATGACAGTTGACTTGACAGCAAGACAAGTCTACGCAGCGTCTGTACTTGAGGGGCTAGACATGGGCAGTGAGAGCCATACCAATAAAACAATAGCATTGCGACCGGGCAGCGTCACAAAAACGTTACTTATAAAATACACGCGATTCCCACACTGCGTTTCGTCAAGCGCGGTATGTCGTACATCCAACGCAAGTTTATACAGGGTGACTCAAAGGGAATAACAAAAGAAAGGTAATGAGAAAAACTTTCATTTGTTTAAATTAATTATTGGTTAGCCTATTAGGTTAAACCTACCTAGCGATATAAAATGTTTAAGAAAATTAAAATTCATATAGGCAACAGTGACAAGTCACTCAGAGGACAAGTAAATTTTCACACTGTAGGGCGGCGGTAGTACTCCCTAGCAAGTGTCTTTGACAAAAAAGGACAAGGATGAATTTACTGTGTTTGGCATGATGACATTTGTGTGTTTGAGAGGCACCACTTTATCATTCAGAAGTTTCCGGGATCTTTGTTCTTTTTTGTCCTCTACGTGTTTGCTTAAAAACTAAACGACTGAATCGATTGAGCAGCAATTTCGTATTTAGACCCGGAATAACATATAGCGGGTAAGCACATACTTTTAGCGGCTAAGTCCCTTGGACACAGCTAGTGTCTATCTAAATATATAAAAAGAAATCGTCGTGACTGATCTATCAACGCGCGCCCCAACCGCTCAAAGGAAAGAGTTGAAATTTGGAACACAGATAGATTTTATGATGTAGAGCTCCGTTAAGACAGGGTTTTTGTACGCGATCAAAGCCGAGAGCATGACCTAGATATAAGTAGGTAAAGTAGCACTCCCTAATTTTAAGGACACGATTATAAAAGTTAAAGAACAGATTCTGACGCAATTTCTGTGTCACCCTGTATACAGCTATCTTTAGGTTAGGTATCCGCGCGGCGTCCACAAAGAAATATCGGACATAATCCGAATAGCACCGAGAAACTTGGTGCCCGAGACAACTATTCCGCCACTTGGGGACGGGTTTATCCTGTAACGCACCAGTTTTTGCTACAAGTAGAAGGTATTGGAAAAACTTTACATGTGTACTTATTTGATTGGCTTTACCGGTGCATTTTTCTTCTGTTTTTTGCATAGGTATTTATATAGATATAAATAGAAGCGTGACTGAGAGATTTATCAATGCATATTGCAAATAAATGATCGGTTTGAAATTTTACACAGATAAAGGTGTATTATCTATAATAATATTTTTTTATTTGTGACTCGAGATACATATTGTACAAATTGGTTGTATGTCTTAAATATTTTTTACAAAAATGTAAAAAATATTTAAGACATACAACCAATTTTAAGAATTTTCTATAGAAATAAAAAAATATAGGTATATGTATTACGTATATCTATAATATACATACATGTATTATGCCGTAGAAGTGACTATCGTTAAGGATGTCATAGAAGTTTGGAAAAATCGTTGGTGAACTGATTTGGGCGGATACACGCACACTTTGAGATACAAGGCATACATATATAAATTCCATTAAAATAAGAGCATCATTAAAAAATTAACAGCGAAATTCGTTCGCCTTCGCCTTCGTTCGTCTATATCGTATTATGCTTGAGCATGCAACGTTTAAGCGCTTTGTATTTTAGGAGACGGAGCAGTGTATTCGCGCAATTTAATTCACCCCTACTAGACACGGTTTTAATAAATGCTCTACCAAGAATGAAGATAACCACTAATAGAGACATATTATTTTTACTACCTACTGAATTTAGTTTAAACAAGTTCTCACATTACAGAGGTAAAAGCATTTTAAACGCGTGCCCCAAATCAAGACCACCTTTACGACTAAATAAATCATCGTGTTCAAAACGATATATCTCATAATTTATTGATGCAATCACAGCATTATGATTGATAAAAAACTCAAATTATGAACGAAATATATCAATCGGTCGAAACAGCTCAATCTGTGAGCGGATAAAGAAAATATAAATAATTAAATCCGATTAATATTAATGTCGTGTGCGGTATTGCATAAAGTGGACCACCGATTCGAAAAAAGACGGTAGCCGGTATAAAACTGCAAGAAGAAGGAATATGTAGAGTAGATGTAATATTTAATAGATTATTATTATAATATTTAGGTCTTGTCTTTTTATTTTACTGACACTTTTTAAAACCTTATAATTCTTAAAAAATATAAAACATGTGCAAATCATAATCTAGATGATATATATGATGGGGCCCAGCAATGGGGCTGTAAGGACTATGAAAAATCATAATAGTATGATTTATAAAACATTTTTAATGCAATGCCCTGCGACCGTAGGAAGCACAGTACTGTTTGTTTGCACATCACTGCTCCAACGGTAGTAACTGGCACAGTTGGGTATTTCTCTTCTATTATAATCTAATATTATTTATTAATTTTAAAAATAATGTTAAGTAGGTTTCTACAGAAGGTTTAGTAGAATCAACGTATTTAATATTTTAGTATTTAATTATATTATTTTGTTTTACAATAATGTTGTAACTAGAATTTACTTGACATGTATGATTAATAACGCACTAAGCCGATATAAATACAAGTGAGTTTATGCCGTTTATTTACAATTATTTACAAAGATGAATCTAAATACTCACGAATCGTATAGTGTAAAAATATGCATGATTAATACGAATAAATGACTATGAACTATAATTAATAATTACCGGGTAGCCTCGGCAATCATATTAATTAGATTATAGAAATGAATATTTAAGTACTAATATCATCTCCACACCTCCGGACGTTCTCAAAGATACGTCATTCGTCAACCGCAGAGCTGACAGCGCAAGGACTTTAGGGCTTTGCCTCTAGCACTTATTGCTGTTATACCATGAATATATTATATTAAAATATGTAATAAATATGTATATGTGCAGGGAATTTATCCCGCCTTCTAGGTTAAGTCTGCTACCATCTACGGCCGCATCGTCGCTTAACATCACGCGAGATCGTGGACAAAGTTTAACCTTTTTTTTTTTGTGATGAAGTAGAAGACGAGCAAGACGCTCTCCTGATGTTAAGAGATAACGCTGCCCATAATCAATACAGTGCTACTTAGGATTTCACAATTATGTAAAATTCTAGGAGCACTGCACCAACGCTTCTTACTCAAGAGTCATAAGATGTTAAGACTCTTTAGCCCAGTAATTTCACTAGCTACAGTGCCCTCCTACCGGAGCACAGTAATGTTTGCACATCACCGCTCAGGCGGTAGAATAACTGGCACTGTTGGGGTACCCACTTAGACGACCTCCTGCAAAGGAAGTCTAACCTATAATAATAAAATATATTTATTCAAGTAATAGAAAGATACATGGTAATATTAAAATATGAAAAACAAAGATTTCTTAACTACTGTCCACTAGCCCCACACTAGGATAAAGAAATGCTATTTATTCCAACTTCCCTTGCAGGAGATCGACTAGGTGGGTATTTTACCGCCTGAGCAGTGATGTGCAAACATAACTGTGGACAGGTAGGAGAGCACTGTAGCTAGTGAAATTACTGGGCTGAAGAGACATCTAAGTCTGTCAGTCACGCTAAGAGATATGACTGTTAAGTAAGTAGCGTTGGCGCAGTGCACCTAGAATTTTACATCATTGTAAAATCCTGGGTAGCACTGTACTAATTATGGGCAGCGTTATCTCTTACCATCAGAGGAGCGTCTTGCTCGTCTTCTTACGTGAAATTACAATCAGAAAATTATTTCTGAGGAAATTATAACAATACAATACTCTTTATTGGGACAAAAAATAACAAAATAGACTTAAAACTATATTAAAGTACTAATATTAATGTCCACAATGGGCGGCCTTATCGCTTAGAGCGATCTCTTCCAACCAACTTTGCACGTAAAGTTATAAATTAAAGAGTAGGGTGTAATTTGGCAGAATAGTCAAACTAACCTATTGATCATACTAACATAATATTATCTTCGCCGTAACCCCACTTGGTAATAATCTTCGCCAATGACCAAACTTGACAGTAATCTTCGACTTGAAGTTTGGTATGAAGATAGCTCAGACTCTGGAATAACACATAGGCTACTTTATAATATGATAAATGAAACAGTTTCTGCAAAAATCTTCGCCGTATAACCCCACTTGGCAATAATCTTCGCCAATGACCAAACTTAGCAAAAATATTTCGCTAATTACTACACTTTGCAAAAATCTTCGCCAATGATCCCACTTGGCAAAAATCTTCGCCGCTACCCCACCAGTGCCGCGGGTAACACCGCGGGTCACAGCCACAGCTAGTAATATATAAAACTTTGTGTATCTAAATACCAAAACCTTGCTCCACAAAATATTTATAATTAAAAACAGAAAAACCAGACGCCGTATGAATTAAACATGTGCAATGTACAAACCTTTTTCATCGGATACTTTTTGCTTAAATAATTAGAAACCGCGAGCACGTCGTAAATCTTATCTGAACTGATCTCTTGCATCTTAGAATTCTTAATTTTTTGATACAATAAATGATTTAACTATTTAACTTACTGTATTGTACTTTTTCTAAGCATCTTACTTGATTCATCATCGACCGCATCAGCACATTCCATCAGGATGTGGTTAAACGTGGGCCTACTACTACTTATTTTGTATTTAAGTAAAAACAAGTGAAATAAAAAAAAACTTATAAAAACAAGCTTTTATTATTATTACCATTTAACACCAAAGTACTCGTCGTCAAGACGAATCAAATGAGCCCTAACTCGATGGGGTTGCGGCGTTCCTAAAGTTTCCTAAGGAGTTCCTATGGCCACCTTCCAGCTCCATCATCAAATCAGCTCTATGTCATAATTATATTGCATTGTAATCCGATTTATATATTCATGCAAATTTTCAGCTTAATCGGAAACTGGGAAGTGGGTCAAATTAAAATGGCAAGATTTGATTACAGACAGACAGACAACGGACAATACTCCCTAACAATAACAATACTTTAAATATATGAAAAAAACATATATTTAGACAGATTTTTTCGTGTTTGCGAGGAAGTTGCATGAATGGACGAAACTCCTTTTTTTTTTTATAATTCACTTTATTTTGAATGCTGGCTTATATTTTGCTCAAAAAATAAGTTTATGCATTCAGCGGGGCAATGCCGCCAGCATTCTTGCCACCTTTCCCTCCTCCACCTGTTTATTAGATTAAGTTTTGTAGTTAGTTTTAGTTTTTAAGTGTTTAGTTATTAATCTACTTATATAGGGTTGTGTATTAAATAAATTTCTTTATTACCTTAATACACAACTCTAGATTTTTATTTAGATACTTAAACTCCCATACAAATCAAGTAGTTTACATTGTTACTCGGCATTGCATCGCGTCCCGTCTAGCCAATAAAAACCCTCGTCTTCACTTTTCCTTGAACTCAAGAAGTAAAATAGAAAATGCTTCGCTATAAATCATACATATTGATGCGTTCTGTAACGAGCCACGAAATTAATGCATTGATTACTTCATTAGAAACAATTAATCAGTGCGCTCTGAAATGATCATTTACGAGTTATTCTCATACATTTTTTTAAAGGGGCCGGGCGGTAGTTTTTAAATATCACCAACAGGGCTATTCACTTATCGGTTAGGGAAACGAACCGAATACCGAATTGTCATAAATGTATGAAATGACGTGACATGACATGTCAAGTTGTATCTACATAATACGTCATTTCATACATTTTGGACAACTCGGTATTCGGTTCGGTTACCTAACCGATAAGTGAATAGCCCTGCAGACCAGTAAAAAAGTCGCTTCTGTCTCTATGTTTGATTGGATCTATAAAACTACGCAAAGAATTTTGATGCGGTTTTTTTTAATAGATTTAATATTTCAAGAGGTAGGTTTGCACCTATATTACATGCAATATATAGTAGAGAAACACCGATAATTTTAGAAGTTTCTAATGTGAAAAGTTCTACATTATCTTATAAATATATAAAAGGAAAGAGTGACTGAATGGTCTATCAACGCACAGCCTAAACTGCTGCACGGATTGAGTTGAAATTTGCAACACAGCTAGATTTTATGTTTAAATTATGATTTTATTTTTATCTTTTTGCAAACATACTTTAGACATTTGACATAGATGTGCTAAATTTACTCCATTGTAACCTATTTGAATCGGACTTTCAAAAGAGGCCTACTTCCCTTCCCTTCCCTTCCCTTTTGTTACGGCTCCGCGTTTTCAGGGCATTCCCCTTTCTATCTCTAAGAGTCTGGGAATTTTGGGTGTCGAGATCTCTAGCGAGGTCCAATTTAGGAGTCACCTTGAGGCCAAATCCAAACTAGCATCGAAAAAACTTGGTGTGCTAAATCGGGCGAGGCGATACTTCACGTCGCGTCAAAGACTTCTGCTTTATAAAGCACAGGTCAGACCCCACGTGGAGTATTGTTCTCACCTATGGAATGGCGCACCAAAATATTTGCTACAGCCCCTTGACTCCTTACAGCGAAGAGCCGTAAGAATTGTCGATGATCCCAAACTTTCCAGTCGCCTTGATCCTCTTAGTCTCCGTAGAGACGTAGGGTCTCTCTGTATCTTCTATAGACTCTACAATGGGGAGTGTTCCGACGAGCTGTTTAATTTAATACCGGCGTCGCAATTTTATCACCGCACATCACGCATCCGCGCAAAGGCCCATCCCCACATCTTGCAGACCTGGAGTTCACATACAGTGCGATTTTCGAACTCGTTTATACCGCGTACATGCAAGATGTGGAATGATCTCCCACGATGGGTCTTCCCAGAATCCTTTAATCTTGTTGAATTTAAGAAGGGTATATACAAATTCTTAAAGGGCCGGCAACGCTCTGATAGCACCTCTAGTGTTGGAAGGGTCAATAGGCGGCGGTAACCGCTCAACATCAGGCGGGCCGTCTGCTTGTTTGCCGCTCAATTTATATAAAAAAAAAAAAAAAAAAACTAAACTACAAAAATTATTATAAAACTTCCCTTTGAAGAAATTAGAGGCCTAAAAAGTATTTTAAGACTCTTTGAGAGAAGTCCAACTTGGACTTAGGATTGCAAAAATCTGTCCGCTACAATCCGACCCGCTCCAGTGCAAAATCGAAAGCTTCTCAGCAAAAAGCTGCGTCTTTTTGCGTCTATAGGTGAGAGCCCGTCAGTCCCTCCCGAAATGTCTTTATATTTGCCGACCATTCTTGAGGCACGGTGGAAAATTTTACAGTACCTAATGTTACACTATTTCGTGTCTATGTTATCTTATTGTCACTTATATCGTGATTTTGTGTTATAGTTTTAAGTTTTCTGTATGTTTGTAGTGTCAATAAGGAGTTTTTTATTCTATTCTATTGGTACCGTAATAATTCAACCTGCTCTTTAAATCCAAATTTTGAAAAAATCTTGAATATTCTTCCGATGCCAGTACAAACTCAAAGGCAACTTCAATTTTATTTAATTTAGCGTCTTTTGGGCGCCTCAAAATAGCGTTTTTGAAAATAAAAATGTGTTTATGGGTGATTCCTGAGAGTCAAAATTTTACGTGTCTGGGGGAATAAACTACCCGTAACATAAAAATTCTACCCAAAGGTATTTTTTTCCTGTTAGTCTAAGGTTCAATCTATTTAATGCATGATAGACATCAGGTTATATTTAGCTGCAAGTATCTAAAAAAAAATGTAAAAGCCCTGAAATTTGATTACCGTGGGCTGTCCCTTACACATTTTCGGAACTAAATATATTTTTTACACTAATTTATAAAAGGAATTTAATTAATTCCTGTGATCAAAGCTGTAAAGGGTGAACTGTTATATGATCAAAAAAATACGCGAAGGCTGTACTCAGCGTAGTTTTAGAAAAAATAACAAATTTAGGTTTGTCCCCGGACAAAAAGTGATTCCCATGGCGCGCGACATAACTACCCACATTTCACAAACCACAATACTTAGAAGTTTGTACGCACGCTATTGGCTAACTTCGATTGCGCTCTAAACATAGTGAAGAGAGGCTCCTCCTCTCGTTGTTATAAACTGGATTTACGAAGGTGAGAAATTGATTACCGTGGTTTTGGTTCACTAGATCATTGATTACCTTTTCCATGTTTAAAAATATTTTTTTATCCATTACGGTTTTTTGACTAGGATGTGCAGTTAGGAAAAGGGTATTGTTTATCATATATTTTATTAATTTTGGTCTATAATTATGGTATTTAAAAATATTGACAAAAAACTATACAATTTTGATTTATATGGTATTGATTCTCATGGTATTTTACCACGGTGATCAATTTTCCCCTGAGTTTTCTTGCGCATTCTTTCACTTTTTACCCAACTACAGCGAAGCCGCAGGTATGGAAGTGATTTTGACAGTTTATATTTGTATATTTCATTATTTCAGATATTTTTTTTATATTGTATACATCAGATTTTTTTATATTGTACTATAGTAGACAGACCACATTAAAAAGTCGCTCAGCGAGCTATGGAGAGGGCTATACTCGGGGTTTCTCTACGTGATCGAATCAGGAATGAGGAGATGAACCAAAGTCACTGACATATCTCCGCGGATCAGGCAGCTGAAGTGGTAATGGGCAGGCCACATAGCACGTAGAGCGAATGGCTGATGGGGTCGAAAAGTGTTCAAGTGGCTACTACAGGCAAGCAAATGCAGCGTAGAACGTCTACCCACAAGTGTGGCAGACGACCTTATTTAGGTCGCTGAAAGACGCTTGAAGCAGGTCGCTTTCAACACCAGTGTTATATATGGAGGTCTAAAGGGGAGGTTTATGTTCAGCAGTAGACGTCTTATGGCTGAGATGATGTATGATGAAAAAATAAAACGAAACTATGGGCTGACTGCAACTTTCAGTCCAGATTAACCTAACTAATGATAAATGTACAATCTGATGACAGCTTCTGGAGTGAATCCTGTCAGTGACTGTGACTAATATTTTTACATTGTTTAAGACTGCAATACGTTGATTTTATTTAGTTTACATGATTATTATATAGAGAGCCAATATAGACCTTTTAAATACTTTATGTTTGGTGTATATCTGTTTGGATCACCGTTTTTAATCATTTCTATTTTATATGATTAGTATGTAGAGGTTAATATATAAATAATAACATAGAATTCAAACAAAATAGTTTTAATTTTGATTCCCATGTCACACTTTATTGATTCCCGTGGCACCAAAAATTTAAATTTAAATATCTTCTGAACAAAACAAGTTATAATGATGCCTATTTGATTGATGTAATTATAATTATAGGAAATTTGATGTTTTACATGTAAAATGCAATAATACTTTGATTTAAAATCTGCCACGGAAATCACTTAAATACGCCCGATCTCAGGATTTACCCTTATAGGTTATTTTTTTTGCTTACGTTTTTCTGCGCTGCCATCTCTTTTTCGTGCAGAATTTAGGCCCTGGTCAGTTTATAATAATATATCAGTCAGTATTGTACATTTCCTCTCCCTGCACGGTTGCCTGGAAGAGTCGCTTTATACGATAAGGCCTGCCTATTGGTACGCCTATGGCTTTAATTTTTGTGGTTGTAAAATTTACTTTCTATTTGGTATCAATAAAGTGTTATTTATCTCAGTCTTAGTTCGGCTAAGTGGAGAGTTAGAATACTGTTTTCCACAGCATTTGCGGAGGTGCACGCGTGTTTTCGGCCTGACGCGTAAGAATGCAAACATATTGATACTTTTTGCTACTGTTTCGACATACTGGCTGGAGGTCACTCACTTTTAAAACAATAACAAGTGAATTAAATTTAAAAATTTAAAAACCCCCAACTCAATATGTAAACCACCATTTTGTGGTGGCGGCCATCTTGGATTTTAAATTTATTATAGTGCGTTGTATTCTACTTATTAAGCCCTTTCATAATTTGATACCCATATTGACGGGGTCGTGGAACAAAACAGTAATCCGCCATTTTGTAGCGGGGGCCATCTTGGACCGATTTCCACCAAACATGGCTAAGAACACTGTTGACTAACTCTACTTTTAAACAAAAAAAAACTAAATCAAAATCCGTTCATCCGTTCGCGAGCTACGATGCCACAGACAGACACACACACACACACACAGACAGACAGACAGACACACACACACAGACAGACACGTCAAACTCAATAAATAAACACTGATAAGATTAAACTTTTCATTAAATTAGCCTTTGACCACGATCTCGCGTGATGTCAAACGATGATGCGGCCGTTGATTAAACATAGAAGGCGGGGTAAATCCCTCCCTGGCTTCACTGAACATCATGCCGGAACACGGTCACAATGACCGCTTGGAGACACGGTATTGTCCAGTGGGTGGTAACTAGCCACGGCCGAAGCCTACCACCAGTAAAATATTTTTAAAATGTGTGCAATAATATTGTGGAGGGTTCCCCTTGAGGAATTTTCGAAAAAGCTTTTTTTTTTTTTTTTTTTTTTTAATTCTATGATTTTATATATCAAAATGTATCATATAGTGCGAGCGAGAGAGCATCCAATTTTATAAGGTCTCTTAATAATAATATCTCTAAATTATATTAATTACGTATTGTATTTTCTCCCACCACCACCACCTACCCATGTAAATATCATTATTTCTCTCCCTGCAAGGTTGTCTGGAAGAGTTCGCTTTTAGCGATAAGACCGCCAATTGTTACACTTATGTCGTGATTTTGTGTTATAGTTTTAAGTTTTCTCTATGTTTGTAGTGTTTCAATAAAAAGTTTTCTATTCTATTCTACCTCTATTTGGTGAACAATAAAGTATTCATCTTATCCACTCCTATCTTTACTATCAGTATAAATCCTTAAACAAAGTTCTTTAATGTCATAGCAATATCAAGACACAAATGACCCCATAAATAAACAATATTTATTTGATTACCCCTTAAAGTTAGGGTCGTCACAAATCATAATGACGCCTAATTGTAATAGCTCAGATACGCGCCTATTTGACAACCCTACGAGGGGGTGATAAATTTGGCATATGGTAAGGGTTAATTTGAGTTTGAGATTTAACGAGGAGAATAACTCTCTGATATTTATTATTAGCGAAAACTAGGAATAGAATCGTGTCCTTTTTGAAAATTAGATTTGTTCCCCTTTTCGCCCCCTTAGGAGTTAAATTTTTAAAATCTTTATTAGCCGACGTCTACGTCCTATCTTTGTGTCCAAATTTCAACCCATTCACTTTGGCAGTTTGAGTCAATCATTCCGACACTATTTTCTTTTATAGTATTCTAGTTTATGCTCGCGGCTTTGCCCGCATGGCTAAATCCTTTTTTAGCAAAGGTCAAAAAACCTATCTGTCTTCCAAATTTCAACCCACTCCGTCCAGAGGTTTAGGTTGTGTGTTGATAGACCAGTCAGTCAATCAGTCACTCTTTCCTTTTATAAATTTAGAAAAGGAAAATAGGTAGGTATGTTGGAAATTTAATGTTAAAGAAAGGATCTGAATTCGTCGGAATCTTTTCATAGTTTGTTCACCGAAAACTCAAAGTCGCCTAAGCTGATTTAGAAAATTCTGTTTTTGTTTGAAAGTGTTCACTTTACTTGTGGTTCCACTTAAATTTTATAAGTTATGTTAAGCAATTTTGAAGTTATGAATTTAACAACGAAACGAAAGTGCGTCTCGTCCTCGCTTTTTAGAATCATACTTATATTATGAACGTGAAAGTTTGTAAGAATGTATGGATGTCTGGATGTCAGGATGTCAGAATGTCAGGATGTCAGGATGTCAGAATGTCCAGATGTCAGGATGTATGGTATATTTGTGAGTGTTTTACGCCTTAAGGGGTGGACCGATTAAGCTGAAATTTGGTATAGAGATTATGAAAGGATAAGGATAGCTTAGACCCTGGAAAAACACGTAGGCTACATAACTACTGGGGGTAAAACCGCTGGACGAAGCTAGTTTTATGATAAGAATTACAACTAAACACGCATGTTTGATCAGCTCCACATACAAAAATTGAAAAAGTTACAAGTTGTTGTAAGCAAGTTTTAGGTAAAAGAAATGTTTATTTCTAGAAAAGAATAACAGTCACTCACATGAAAATACATTTAAAATACTCAAAAGTAGGTTATCCTAGGTATTATCCTAGGCATTATTTTTACCCGGGATACAAAAAAAAGGTATTAGTATAGTTCTATCCTATTTACTAACAATTTTTACTGAGCATATTAATTTGAGCTAGTTTGACTTCCTGAATTCAACGCCCTGGCCGGGATTCGAACTTGGCGACCCAGAATTACATCTGCACCTCACAACCCCTTGGCCACTACAAATTCAACATCAAAGTTAGTAAGTGGATCCCTAATAGTTAATTTAAAGAGAAACAATCGACCCTTTACAGAGTCTGGTTACAATTTAACGAAGGCAATATGAAGCGATGCCTTGTTAATGCTATTAGATTTATATGTTTTGCATGTTTATAGATATATAGTTATGGATAGATAGAATAAGTGGTCGGGGCCACAAGGTTAACAGTGAAATAAGAAAAAATACTTTTTAAAAACAAGCTGTTATTATATTATTACCATTTAGTATCAACGTACTCGTCAAGACGAATCAAATGAGCCCAAAACTCGATGGGATTGCGTCGTTTAATTACGGAGTTCTCAGCTCCATGTCATTATAATGTTGCATTGTCATCCGATTTACATGCATGCAAAATTTCACCTCAATCTTGACGGAAACCGAAAGTGGATCAAATTTCACTCGCAAGATTTGATTAAAGACAGACAGACAACAGACAGGTGAAAGTAAATAAAAGCTTGTAATACAAACATTTCTTGTAACTTGTTAACAGATTTTATGAAAAACATTATTTTTCCAATCAGTTTGGCATCGTTATGTATAAAAAGTGCACCGGGTAGGCTAGTAATAATCATCTTCTTAATAATAGTTGTAATGATGGAAAGCATGATTTATTATTGACTGACTGACTGACTGACTGAACAATCAATACGTGAGACCGTATTGATTGACCAGTCAGTCAGTCAGTCAACTGCTGAACTGATTGGGTTGAAATTTGGACCAAAGGTAGATGTTATGTCGTAAACCACGCCACGGTTAGGCAAAAATTGTACCACGAGTTGTCTTAAACCGATATGGGCTAAATTTGCTGAATTAACTTAGCCCTTTCAACGGGTAAAATCTGCCAACATACTAATACTAGTATAATTATTAAACTTAACACTAACCATTGATTATAGAGTGCAACAGTGCGCTATCGCAGTGACCGTTCAAGGATCGTCAAGATTGATTACCGTTTGCATTGTCTCACTCACGGTCAACGGTCACCGTTGTGGTAACCATTTTAATTCTTTTTGGAAAATGAGTTAAGTTTTATTTCTTATATTTTTTATCTAAATTTCGATCTACAGATAATCCAAATGCTCCAGACCACTGTCAGATGGCAGAGTGCCCAGAACGCTGGCAGCATTGCAACGTTGAATGGCAAAACTTATACGTTGGGCCAAATTACCCCAGCATTTCGGTCACACGTCGCCTCGACCAAGCGCTCAAATAAAAAAGCAATAAAATACACGAGCTATGCTGCTTTTTTGTTATACTAGCAATAATTATGGTTTTATAGCAAGTGTTATTTTCCTATTTCATTCAATCATCATCATCATAGGCCTTGTAACATCTATATAAGATGATTTAAGTAGCGTCAAGTTAGTGTGCGGCACTTCTTTTGATGGCTGAACAAGCCTATACGAGACTTGCAGCAGCGATTACTAAGAACGCAAACGTAGGGGGTTGCAGAATCCGAGTAGGGTGGAGGTGGTTCGTGCCTAAGAGCGCGTTTCTGGGCTAGCGTCTTAAGCCACGCGTCGTCATGCGTTTTGACGCCATCTTTAGTTAGTTGTCTCCAGGACACGCGGTCCTCGGCAAGCTCTTCCCAGTTAGCGATATCAATATCGAAGGTAAGTCCCGTTTAGCGCTGTCCTTAAACCTTAGTAAAGGGCGGCCCATCGGGCGTCATTCAATACAATATTAATAAAAGGCATATTTGTTAATTGACCCCCTGAGTGATGTGCAAACATTACTATGCTTCGGTATAGAGCACTACAGCTAGTGAAATTACTGGGCTGTAGAGTCTTAACCAATAAAAAAAAGTCATAATAAATGTCGTTCTAAGGAAAGGTCAGGTCAAAAGTACCAAGAACCGGCGAGAGTGTATGAAGAATGTGATGAAAGTTGAGGAAGCGAAAGAGGTGTCAGGATCGTACCAAGTGGAGGGAAATAGTCTTTGCCTACCCCAACGGGAACCAGGCGTGATTATAGGTATGTATGTAGAATGTAGAGTCTTAACATCTTATGACTCTCGAGAAAGAAACGTTGGTGCAATACCATGTTTTGTGTTTTATTTTCTTATGGAATATAATATTATAAAGTAGTAGGTAAAAACGCAGTGTCGGTCGTCCAGCAGCCAGATGGATGGACGATTTGATAAAAGTGGCGGGTCGCACATGGACCAGATTGGCACAGGACAGGGTTGAGTGGCATAACATGAAGGAGGCCTATGCCCAGCAGTGGGATGTAGAGGGCTGTGGATGATGATGATGAGTAGGTATTCGTATTCAACAAGTAAATCCGCTGAAAAAACGACACAAACCAAAAATTAAGCAAAAAAATCTTCACACGCAACCGTGCATTTTCGTAAACAAAAAATGACAACTTATGTCAGAAAAAATGTCATTCGTATGAATTCTCACGTTCGGACAGACAGACAGCCCAAATTCTATGACTAATACGTATATAATTATGTACCCACCGCTTCCGTTTGAGAAAAACCGCAATTGCGCTCTTGCGTGTAGCCAATGTTGTAAAAAAACTAGTTTTTCTCATGTCTTTGTTTATTTGAAACTTGGTTTTTGTTGAACATTTTTATTTAAAAATGTTTTTTTTTCTTGTAAGGAGTTATGCTGACGTCATATAGAACGGACGAGCAGAAAAGCGGTTACAAGAACTTATTTTTCCTGTAAGTTCAGCTGCCGTCACGGGACTCGCAGGAAAGCGGTTGCGAGTCGCTATCCTGGCAGAATTTTTTTAAATTATTTCTTTAGATATTTTGCATAATATTTAAGGTTGACAGAATTCAACAGTAATAGGCTCAACCTATAATATGAAAAAATATATTTCGTTACTTATATTAACAACTTATTCAATTTACTTGGCTAAAACCCTGTACCTATTTTAAAATATTTTCCATGTTTTAATGACTCCCAAGAAATGTTTTTCAAAATAAAAAAAAATGTTTCATGCAGCCTACAACGTCACAATAAATAAATGCTGTATTTTTCGATTAACCGTTATTTATGTAAAATTTTATATTTTGGAATTCACCGGAATTTTGGATTTTACCGGGGGTAGAAACGTTACGTACTGTGCTTTGCTGAAGAGTAAGAAGCGTTGACGCAGTGCTCTAAGAATTTTACCCCATTGTGAAATCCTTGGTAGCACTGTACCAATTATGGGCAGCGTTAACTCTCACCATCAGGAGAGCGTCTTGCTCGTCTTCTTACTTCTTCGTATAAAAAAATTTGATGAAAAACACATAAAGTTCAATCGAAACTCGCTAGATGGCACTACTAGGTACATTTTCTACAACTTATCGTTAACCAAACATCGTTGACCCGTCATTATTAAAGGTAAAGGAATTAGTTCAAACGCGCGGAAAGCTCAATCAATTCTGGTCACCTGTTAAGCCATTTACGAGCAATGATTCATGGCGCCAAGGTCGCGAAAATCGTATCTAACCTCTTCGCATGTTATGCCTGCCTGGTACTTTTGTATGATTGATGAGCGTAGATAAGGCGAAAGAAAATTGTATGGGCTTGTATGGTACTTGTTTATTGTATGGTGATGATGTTTTTTTTTATGTAAATGCGGCATTTGAAGTGAATGGCAGTTGTGAAGTGAATGATTTTATAATTTTTAACGAAGCAATATTTAAAGTTTGAAATTAGAATAAAAAAATATATTATTAATGGTGATGTAAATCTTGTATATTTTTATAATTTTATTGGCAATGTGCTTGATATATGAGCTGGTAATACAAAATATTATATTATGTTGAAATTGTTTTATTTGTTTTGATAGGAGGTAAGCTTTATGCGAACATTAACTGATATTATATTAATAATTATTATTACTTATAAAGAACCCTAACACATGTCCCAAAATTTAATAAAAAAAAAAGAATTGCAACGGTACTGGCAAAACAAAATCCGCGCGTCGCCATTAAAAAAAAAAACAAAAAAATGGCGGCACATAAAATAGCACGGCGAAGTATTGCGGTATTTTCGCCTCACGTCCCGCGGTCTGAGATCTGTCATTATTTTGATAATACTACGTGCGGCAACGTGCCTGGTAATATATGTGAATGGATATCGCGTGTGTGTCAGTTTGGATCCTTTTGTCTTTTAGCATTCGCATTAGCATTCGCATTTAGCTTCTAGAGAAGCGAAAAGACCGCCAAATGAAACCCTTTTTAAAACTTATTAATTTAATGTTAGATATTGTTTGTTCTGTAACTTTTATGTACAACTAGCTTACCCGGCAAACGTTGTTTTGCCATATAAATAATTTCCTAGTAATTTCTAGTGTAGACAAAAAATAGCTTACTTATTGGAAGTATGTATGTATGTAAGAATGTGGTACGTGAAATAAGCATTATTTTATGGAAACATTTTTCAAAAAAAGTAAAAAATTAAATTTTATGAAAACATTGTCTCTTATAATTTTTTCATACAACCAATATTTCCATTGACATTTCAAAATAAAGATTCATAATGATTGATTTTTTGGAAACTATGAAAATCTTAATTTTTCAATTACATTTTTTTAATAAAATTAAATTAAAATTACATTTTTATAAGATCAACAACATTTTCGATATAAATAAAAAAAAGTATACTTACAACTCAAAATCCGTTGTTATTTGAAGCTCGTGTTACGTTTTGAGTACTTTTGAGGTTATAAAATCACTTTATTAACTAATCGTGCAAAATACACTCAAAATTGATAATTTAATTATTATTGATAAAATAGGAATGATTAAAAGTTAATATGAGAGTTACACTGAGATAGCAAAATAATAATTGTCAACGTTACTACTACACTTGATGCATAAACAATAATGATGGCCGACAACTGTGTAGGGAGTAATAAAGAAAGGAGACCGGCTTCGTTCTCATCCCTACTCCGTGCTGTTTACTGGGTCAGAAGTGACACCTGTAGACATCTGGCGGGGATAACTAATTAAATGACGATTGATCAGTTTTCGACCGGAGAGGAAAAAATATTAAATTACTAAAATGGCTATTAAAAAATAAGGGTTGATCGTAAAAAGGTGAAAATTGAGGATTGTATGTATTTTTGTATGTTGTATCATAAAAAAATAGAAATTAAAAATTTTGTCTAAAAAATAAAAAAAAATATTTAGGGGTGGACTACCCCTAACATTTAGGGGGATGAAAAATAGATGTTGGTCGATTCTCATAGATACCGGATAAGCACAAAAAATTTCATCAAAATCGGTCAAGCCGTTTCGGAGGAGTATGGCAACGAAAACTGTGACACGAGAATTTTATATATTAGATAAAGCGTTATCTATCTATCCATCATTGTACTTTTGAGAATGTATGGAATGACAGATGTCTTGACATTACTGCGGGATTCTGCACTACATGTTAACCTAACCTAAAAGATGGAAAAATCCTCCCTGCCGTCAAGTACAGATAACGCGTAGACTTGTCTTGCTTTCAAGTCAACTGTCATCCCATACATTCACAAAAGTACAATGTATGGGATGACAGTTCTACTCTTGACGTTTCTGCGGGATCCCGTGTGGCATGCTACAGCCACTGGCTTCATAGAACATCACGTCGGACCACGGTCATAATGACTTGGCGACACGGTTTTATCCAGAGGGTGAAAACCAGCCACGGCTGGAGCCTACCACCAGTAAAAACTAACGGCATATGTCCTGATATACTAACTGTGTCAACGTCCATCTGCTTAGTGATGGGGTAGTCGTACGATAAAAAATAATAATAATATCGATGAAGAGATAGAGATATCACTTTATCGAAACAAAGAAATATATCCAAAAAAAAAAACTTAAAAATAAAAACATAATATCTACTCTTATGTGAATCTGTGAGTATATCTATGTGTTGCAAAAATTGGCGGTCTTATCGCGCTTGAAGATATAGATAGGTACTATATTTTTAAAAAATCTATAAAATTAACATTTTATAACTAATAAAACTGCACACCATCAGTTTTAATAGTCTTTGTTAAGAAGATTTATGACTATTTCTTATTTTATCTAAAATTTAAATCTCTTACAGTAACGTTACCTCTAGGAGTAAGATGGGGTTTTTTATGGTTAGTCGAGCAAATCAGTTGCTTGGTGGTAGGCTTCGGCCGTGGCTAGTTACCACCCACTGGACAATACCGTATCAAGAAGCGGTCATTATGACCGTGTTCCGGCATGATGTTCAGTGAAGCCAGGGTGTCATTTATCCCGCCTTCTAGATTTAGTCTGCTACCATCTACGGCATCGTCGCTTAACATCACGAGATCGTGGTCAAAGGCTAACCAATTACATAGTATAAAACAAAGTCGTATCCAGTTCGGGTGTCTGTCTGTCCCTATGTACGCTTAGATCTTTAAAACTACGCAACAGATTTTTTTTAATAGATTGAGTGATTCAGGGTGACTTTTTATGTAAAATACATGCATAATATGCATAATTAGTAGAGTAACACTAATCTATTTCTGTTAGGTACTACGAAGTGCGCGCGGGTCCACTAGTAATGAATAAACTATATTATATGTATAAATAATGAAGAACTCTTTTTTGTTATAGGTTTCATTATAGGAGGGTACTGTAGCTAGTGAAATTACTGAGCTAAAGAGTTTTAACATCTTATGACTCTTGAGTAAGAAGCGTTGGTGCAGTGCTCCTGGAATTTCACATCATTGTGAAATCCTAAGTAGCACTGTACTGATTATGGGCAGCGTTATCTCTTAACATCAGAAGAGCGTCTTGCTCGGTTTCTACTACATCACATAAAAAAATAACTCATCGACATTAACTCATCCCGTTACCAACATACATCTACATACATATATGTACGTTGTTTGTAAACATATAATTACTTGGTAGGCCGATGCATATCGCAGCCTGTTTAGTGCAGGCAGGTTTGTATGTGTGTGTGACGTCACACGCCTGTGTGTATGTGTGCGCAACTAGTTCTCAGGCGCTTGAGTGACTGGTGGGTTGCTAGAGGGAAAATTCTCCCGGGAAATGGGGACAAATATGTCGATTAAAGCTAAGAAAAGTCAGAAACTGTAACATTTCGTTTTTTCTTCAAACAAATAATTGAAAAAACACCTAAATAAAAAAGTAAGTAAACCTAAAGTAGGCGAAATATATAATACATAAGAACAGGCGATATCGTCGTCAAATACTTACCTAGAGGTATAATTAATATAATAATAATAATTCATTTATTTCAGGCAATAGTACCTATACTGCCACAGACGCATTGTACCACAGAGGCTCATATCATATATACCTTACAGACTAACATACATAAAATTTAATAAACTTAAAAACTAGGTGACACAACACACACACAAAAAAATACACACATTTTTTGTTCATTAGATATACATAGATAGGTCATAGGTCCTTTTTCTTCTTTGACCATGATCTCGCATAATGTTAATCGACATTGCTTCCATAGACGGTAGCAGAGTCAACCTAGAAAACGGGATAAATCTCTTCATACACATACGTTTGTTTAATTTGGAAAATCAAAACATTAAATAATTAAATAAAAACTTTAGGTAATTTTATTTTTCCATCAGGTCACCCCAATGACGGACAAGACAGACCACACAGACCATGTCGATATAATAATTTATTTATTTATTGTTTAATATAATTATGTCGTAAAATCGATTGTTTTATTGCGAGTGACGCAAGATTTTAAGCAAATCTTTTAATCGGATCCCCATTATGTATAATTATTTTTATTGTTCAGAAGTGTGTCAAATATTTTAGGAAAATAGTTAATGTTAACAAATAATATTATAATTTTTTACTATAACATGTTTTTCCTTATTTTTAGAAAAGAAGCACCCATAGTAAGCCTACTCGGTACACATCAATAACGTGACCATATCGTCCATTTGCAATTAAAGTGTGACATTTAAAAAAGCGTCACTTCTATAATAAATAATCTAGAGATCATTGGTAATAAGTTCAGAGTTATTTTGTAAAATAACGCTTTTTGAGATTTCAGACTCATCGTAAAATGTGTTTTAGTCATCGGAACTTTTTATCCTCAGTGAGATAGCTATATTATACAAGCATAAATATCAGACAGGCTAGTGGGCTTACTATGGATGCTTCATTCTGTTCAAACAATCTCGTTCCAGTATTTTATTCGTGTTAACGCAAAATAATAATGTTTAATTATCTTTTATTTTTAAATAAATTTATAATTTTTATTATGGATAATTATTATTTATAATAATTATTACTATCGACTAATTTCCCCTCCCTATCGGATTTAGGATTTCTAAAAAGTTAAGTGTCTAGAAATAAGTACATTAAATATTATTTTCGAAATTGAGGTAATAAATTTTTTAATTTTATGGTAAATATTAATTATTGTTGAATGAACTGTAAACTTTTGCCCAATATGACGTCATGTCCTTTCTCAAACAATACAAAACTGGATAACATTTTTTTGAATGAACTCAATCGCTCTGCTCATTCATCTGGTACTTTCATTTTGTACGGCGGAGACGTGCATTATAAAATTGGCCCAACTTAACAGCTAAATATTTGATAATAGACAATAATAGTCCGACAAAATGTTTAAATTTGGAACAATCATAATTGGTGCGATTACAAAGATGTGTATCAGTATTTAGCCACAATGCTTAATTGCATTGTCAGATTTTAATTTGACGAGATTTTTGCATACTCAACGACTCGTGTAAATGAGCCATTAATTTATTACCTTTTTTAACCCCCGACGCAAAAACGACGGGGTGTTATAAGTTTGACGTGTCTGTCTGCGTGTGTCTATCTGTGGCATCGTAGCTCCCGAACGGATGAACGGATTTTGATTTAGTTTATTTTGTTTGAAAGTAGAGTTAGTCGAGAGTGTTCTTAGCTATGATTGGTGGAAATCGGCATATTATGTATAGATGTAGCGACCGTGCCCCAGCGGTCTTTGGTCCGGTTTGTAAGCCGGAGGTCCTGGATTCAAATCTCAGTGTGGTAAACATTTTCGCCTGGAAGCTACCGTGTTTCGGAAGGCACGTAAAACTGTGGGTCCCGGCTGTTTCCTATAAGATATGTAGGAGGCAGTCGTCAGGTCATGTTGCAGGCCTTGTAGGAATCTCGGCGACTTGAAACTGCAACATATAGATTAGCCACACAACCTATAAATTGTGATTTGACTCAGACAGTGTAAGTAAGTTAACCTGTTCTGTTGGAGTAAACCCCAATTAATTATTATTATTATAGCTTAAATTTATTATCACCTAAAACAAACATAGGGGCACACTTACTATGTTACGCATCCTTTAAAACATAAAACGGTTATAAAATTAATTTATTCAACATTTTATTACTTTTAAATGACAAGGACAAGGGCTAAAAACTAACGAGGGCTTTGACACATCTCTGTTGCTAAATGAGCAAAAACGATGTTCCAGCTTAATTCATGTCTTCTAGCTTGTCTTACGACAAATAAAATAATTCTGAATTAAATTTTTTTTTGGAACGAAGTTCCTTATCGCGCGTTGTGAAAGGGGGCTAGACGGAAAAAAATTGTACGAAAAGTTGTCACGACACTTTTTGCTAGCTGTGCGGCGTGCGGCGCATGTTTCTCTGTCTGTCTCTCTCTTTCTCTCTCTCTCTCTCTCTTATAGAAAGCAAGCCAGATATTTTCATTTCTATTTCGCATTGAACAGTGTGGTGTCGCGACGATTATTTTTGTTAAGTGTATACAGGTTTTTTGTAAATAATAAATCGTGTAAATCGTGGGAACTTCGTTCCATCCGGGTGTCCCTTGACACCTCTCAAGTTTTTTTTTTTCATAGTATTGTACCTACATTATATCCACTAAGATAGTACTGAATTGCTTCGTTTATATAATCATATTCCTAGTAACATAATTATATCCGGCATATAATCATATTCCTAGTAACATAATTATATTACGGCTATTACTATCTTACTGCGATATTATAGAGTAGAATACATTAGTTGAAGTACATTTAAAAGTAAGAAATACTCCGCTCCTTTGGAACACCCCCAGATTTTTTAGTGGATAGAGTTATTCCACTTAACAATTAAATTTACGCCGCGTGTTCACAATTCGGCGTGAATATCCTACATTATCACCAAGTCACCGAGCATAGGATTAATTATGAGTTACGCATTTTTAACCCCCGACGCAAAAACGACGGGGTGTTATAAGTTTGACGTGTCTGTCTGTCTGTCTGTCTGTGTGTGTATCTGTCTGTGGCATCGTAGCTCTCGAACGGATGGACGGATTCTGATTTTTTTTTGTTTAAAAGTAGAGTTAGTCGAAAGTGTTCTTAGCCATGTTTGGTGGAAATCGGTCCAAGATGGCCGCCGCTACAAAATGCCGGATAACTTTATTTTTCCACGACCCCATCATTCCTGGGTAAAGAAGGGGAGACGCATTTTCTTGAATCACACTGATATTATGATTAGTGAAATCATATAGTGTAAGTGCTGTGTACAAAGAACACAAGAACAAAGTGTCTTAACCATGATAGAGACAGTAAGAATACGTGTTATTGGAAACTTTCTTAGATAAACTCATTTTTAACCCCCGACGCAAAAACGACGGGGTGTTATAAGTTTGACGTATCTGTCTGTCTGTCTTTCTGTGTGTGTGTGTGTGTGTGTGTGTGTGTGTGTGTGTGTGTGTATGTGTCTGTCTGTGGCATCGTAGCTCCCGAACGGATGGACGGATTTTGATTTAGTTTTTTTGTTTGAAAGTAGAGTTATTCGAAAGTGTTCTTAGCCATGTTTGGTGGAAATCGGCCCAAGATGGCCGCCGCTACAAAATGGCGGATTACTTTTTTCTTCCACGACCCCCTCAATATGAGTATCAAATGAAAGGCCTTAATGAGTAGAATACAGCCCACTATATAAAATTTAAAATCCAAGATGGCCGCCATAAAAAAAAAAGGTTAATTACGTATTGCGTTGGGGGTTTTTTAAATTTTTAATTTTATTCACTTGTAGCAATATAAGTTAGAACTAAATTACTTATTAGTCTAATAAGGCTAGATTGTAATATATTGATGTACTTATCTGTGAGTGTATCATACAAAAAAAACACTAATATTATACATGCGAAAGTTTGTGAGTGTGAATGTTTGTTACTTCTTTACGCCTGAACGAGTGGAGCGATTGAGATGAAATTTTGTATAGAGATAGCTTAGACCTTGGAATAACACATCATCATCATCATCTCAGCCGTAAGACGTCCACTGCTGAACATAAGCCTCTCCTTTGGACTTCCATATGTACCGGTTGGAAGCGACCTGCATCCAGCGTCTGCAGGCGACCTTTATAAGGTCGTCTGTCCACCTTGTGGGTGGACGTCCTACGCTGCGTGTGCTAGTCCGTGGTCCGTGGTGGAATAACACATATGCTATAATAATAGTACAGGTTGCATTCTGGGTGTCGTCATAAGATGTGCTTAATGTTGTTGATGTTCCTTTTAGATTTTACTTTAGCTTTTCAATCTATGGCTACGATTTTGCGGTGGAGGTGTGCAACCACCCTATTAGTTTAGTCACCTTTGTTCAAGTGTGTGTGGGCCTTAATGCAATAAAATATTTATTACATGTTATATCAATAAATATACACTATCGAAGGTTATTTTGCAGCTGACCGATTTCATATTGAAAATTAATAATATTATGTAATTTTTATGTCCACTTAAAGACGTTAGTGTACTTAGGCAGTCGATAAAATATTACTTAATGAAATAAAATGTTTATCAAGCATGAACGGTGAAAATTTGATGAATTTTGAAACATAAATTCAAAAATTAACTATTTACCTTACCGCCCAAATTACTAATATTATAGGTAAATGTGAAAGTTTGTGAGCGTGTATGTATGTTACTACTTCACGCCTAAACGGGTAGATCG
Organism: Hemithea aestivaria; assembly: GCA_947507615.1. NCBI lineage: Eukaryota > Metazoa > Arthropoda > Insecta > Lepidoptera > Geometridae > Hemithea > Hemithea aestivaria. Next base: position 4,363,957 of record OX382351.1, on the reverse strand, counting down.
ATTGAGCTGAAATTTGGTATAGAGATAACATAGACCCTGGAATAAAACTAACTGGAATAACACTTAGGTATATCAAACCGCTGCGCTGGGTGCAGCCAGCTAGTAGTTAACTAATTTAATCAGAATACATAAAAATGCAAAAACATAAAACAAAAAAGATTCTCATAAAAGCAATTTCGAAATTTAAAATTTGCTATCCAAAACAAAAGAGGTCGCAATCTTAGATATTCAAACTATTTAAAGAGTGAGCAAAAAGTTGGTATTTGCGCAATTCACTTGAAACCTTTCATTATGACCATGTACGGAGAAAGAATCTTGACGGCTTGCGGACTTTTTAAAATAAAAACGTTTAAACATGTATGTACGAAAAACATGAAAAAAATCTGGACTGAGCTTGGTTAAAAAAATGAGGCAGCCAAAGTTAGCCGAGCAGTACAATTTGTCGTCTTGTTTGGTTTGATTTAAATACCATTGCTATTGCACATTGTGATGATTCTAAAATCAATAAAATCTTTTAAAGATGGTGGGGAGAATGATATTTTATACATATCAATAATTAAAAATAATATTCGTAATTAATATAATTTTTTTACTGGTTTGGCTTCAGCCGTGGCTAGTTACCACCACCACCACTTACCACCCTCAGGACAAACCGTGTCGCCAAGCGGTCATTGTGACCGTGTTGCAGCATGATGTTCATTGAAGCCAGGGAGAGATTTATCCCACCTTCTAAGTATAGTCAGTTGCCATCAACGGCCGCGTCGTCGCTTCACATCACGCGAGATCGTAAAGGCTAACCTACATATAATGAATAATATTCAGAAATTTATTTATATCAAAATACTTTGAAAAGGAGTGCGTTACATGATAATTTAAAAAAATCTTTTCTATCCATGAATTTTATTCAATAAATAAATATGACTATTTGGGAGTGTTTATATGTTTAAAAGACTATGGTCTTACATGAGGTGCTTCATTTCCGGCTTAAATAAACTACTTCTAGATTATTTAAATACTTAACTTTTAAAATAAAATCTCGAAATGGTAAATGAATCTGCCTATTTTTAGAGTGCTAGTGAAAATGATTTAAATTTTAAATTATTCTCTACTTTTTATCTTGGTACTTATATTAAACGCTATAGTCAGCTTTATACTGCTTTTATTATGTGTCTTCAACTTATAGCTCTAGAAATATTAATGGTTTTTCAATCAGCTGATCAACGACTCCGTGGCGCAACGGTAGCGCGTCTGACTCCAGATCAGAAGGTTGCGTGTTCAAATCACGTCGGGGTCAATTTGCTTTTTGTGTTGTATTAATAATAATAATAATATAAAAACAATAATTATTTGTATCAATTAAATTACATATTATTTTTTATATACAATTAAATGTATATTTAATTTATTATTAACAGACGGGATCGCGCGAAAAATCAATTACGATTTTCTTTTTTAACTGACGAAACAAAATGGAGGAGGTTAACAAGTCGACGCGTTTTTTTTATGTATGACTAGGCTTGGTTCACTCACTGATTACAAGAATATAGCTACCAAAATTATGATTTTTTGAACAAAAAATAAAACTTAAAAGCTAAAAAGTTTTATATTACTGCGCGTACTGCCCCATCACCTTAAGGCGAGTAAAGCCGGTAGAGGTAGCTAGTGTAACATGCGCGAGCGTGACCTCCGAATGTTCGCCGTTCGGACGGACGTGGTTCCGCTCGCTGCCTTTATAATAATTGATGTTCGTAAACACTATTCTACATAAAGGGTGATATTTTATTATTGGAATCATATTTATTTAGTATTAACGAGCTTTTTAAATAAAATATAACACCTTTTATATATATTATACTAGCTCACGCTTGTGGCTTTGTCCGCGTGGCAAAATCCTTTCTTAGCGGAGGTCAACGTCATAAAACCTATCTGTGTTCCAAGTTCAACCCAATCCGTCCAGTGGTTTAGGCTGTGCGTTGAAAGATCAGTCATCATAATCATCATCAGCCTGTGTTCGTCCACTGCTGGACATAGGCCTCCCCCATGGCACGCCACTCAACTCGGTCCTCCGTCTTTCTTCTCCACCCACCCCTAGCGACCCTTCGAATATCATTGCCCCATCTAGCCCATGGGCGCCCTACACTACGTTTACCGAGACGCGGTCTCCACTCGAGAACTCGTCTACCTCAACGGTTATCGGTTCTACGGCAAATGTGACCAGCCCATTGCCACTTCAGTTTGCTAATCCCTCTGTCGGATCACCTCATTTCTGATGCGATCCTCATTCCTGCTAGATCAGTCAGTTAGTCAGTAAATCAGTCACTCTTTCCTATTATATACATATTTAGATTACAATGTTAGTTTATTTTTAATCAACCTCATAAAACGACGAAAAGTTATTTGAAATCATCAGAATCTTTTAAAATTTATATAATTATCTCATGTGTATGTATGTCTCATGTTCCATTAAAATTTTAAAGAAATCGGTCGTATGGTTTTAAAGTTATGTAGATTTTCAAACTTTTATTAAAATCAGTATTGGTCGAATATTACTGAGAAAATAACTTGGTTAATATTATTGTATGACATTCAGTAAAATTTCGATACTGGCAAGATACACATCCACAGTGCTGGGTAAATTAAAAAAAAAACTGTTTTTAAAAAATATGAAAAGAATAATGTCACATTTTTAATTTTCAAAAAAGGAACACCCAAAATACAAACAATTCATAAATTTTAGAAAGCAAACAGCATTAATCAATCATAAGCTGAGCATCCTATACCATACACACACACACTCACACATACACACATCGACCCACACGTACAACGCAGTAAGCGATGCGTGAATATTATTTTGTACGTACAAAACTGTTATTTTATGTAATAATTGATGTTTGGTATTGTCAATTGCAATATTTTTCTTTTGTGTCCGCTTTTGTGGTATTCACAATGGCAACATTATGTATTTTACATGTCGTAATGCATGATGTAAGAAAAAAATTGAGGGATTTTTTATACGAGTAGGAAATGCTATCCATTTTTTAATACGTAGATAGAAAGATTAAATAGGAAGGTTTATATGTATAGATATGTAGGTTTAACTAGAGGACTTCGTCTTGAATTACTCTATATATTTAAAAAAATCCGCATCGAAATCCGTTGGGTAGTTTTTGAGTGATTGTAAAGATTGTTGAGGTGATTTAAGCATCATAGGGACAGACAGACGCAGGAGGCGACTTGGCTTTTTAATATTTTTTTTTTTTTTTTTTTTTTTTTACTCAAATACTCAAATATTTATTTGACATAAATATGTAGTGATACAAGCATAATATAGTAGAAAAAACACTGATAAGTTTCTGTTAGGCGCTACGAAGCTACACACTAGTATTTAAATAAGTCTATTTATAAAGTCTCTACATAATATTATTTCCACATGTGCAAAGTGCAAGGCTGTGGGCAAACGCTAGTTAACCATATAAGGGTCATTCTCATTAGAGATTAGAGTGAATAGAGTCTTGAAAGGTAGGCAACGTACCAGCGGTACCCCTGGTATTGCAGGTATCCATAGGCGACGGTAGCCACTTACCATCAGGTGGGCCGTCTGCTTGTTTGTCACCTATTATATAAAAAAAGCTCATATTTGATGGGCACACAGTTATAATATTATATGCTAAACCGTTAAAGTAAATAAAGTACATAAATTGTGGATAAATGGATAAAACATATTATATTAATTAAGCTACAAATTAAGTTATTTTTTTTATAAATAGACGCAAAAAATAATACTAAAATTTTAACTTTAGGTATAAAGTTTATAGTAATGGACGCTGACCCTTATAGAAAAAAAAACCCCAAAAACACCTTGACTTAATAAGGCACGTGGATAAATAATTACCAAAAATTGGTGTGCCCTCCATTTAGGGAATCTTGAAAATTATTTCGGAGCAGATGCGACATTATTCGGTTCGCACGTTGTTTATTGGATATTAAAGAAAATTGGGGCTTATTTTAGCTCCACCTTTCACAAAAACTGCTCTCATTTTATGCCTACGTAAGCTTTTATTTACTTTCACCTGTCTGTTGTCTGTTTGTCTGCATTCAAATCTTGTAAGTTTCATTTGACCCACTTCTTGGTATCCGGTTGTGCTTAAATTTTGCATGCATGTATAAATAGGATGACAATGCAACATTATTATGACATCGAGCTCACCTGATGATGGAACTGGGAGGTGGCCATAGGAACTCCGTATTTAAACGACACAACCCCATCGAGAAAGTGCTCATTTGATTCGTCTTGACGAGTACTTTGGATGTTTATAATAATATTTCCTTTACCTAACATAAACTAAAAATACTGTCTACTTGAGAACTCTCTAAATAAAAAAATTCAACACAAATGAACTTTGTATGACACTATTTAAACGCAATAACGAATAAAAAAACAGCGATCCCCATTTTAATGTCCCATCAATATTATAAGGGTACATGATCGCAACAGATGTCGATTGGTCCCTTTATTTATGGCTATTTAATGAGTGGCAACTGGCAAGCCGCGCCACGCGCCTGCGTTAGAAAAAAAAGAAAAAGAGTCAAATAAGGTTTTATGCGGACATTAAAAAGTTAGAAGTGCGAACATAACAGGTGATGAAGACTTGATAATGGCAAACGTACTAAACGTGCGGCGCTGGATTCTTATGATGGTGTTGAAGGAAACAAGTGATATTTAAAAAAAACTTTTTTAAAAACAAGTTTTTATTATTGTTACCATCTAGAACCAAAGTAATTGCCAAGACGAATCAAATGAGCCAAAACTCGATGGGGTTGCGTCGTTTTATTACGAAGTTCTTATGGCCACCTTTCTGCTCTAACATCAGATCAGCTCCATGTCATAATAATATTGCATTGTCATCCGATTTATACAAGCATGCCAAGTTCCAGCTCCATCAGAAATCGGGAAGTGGATCAAATTAAACTTCCAAGATTTGATTACAGACAGACAATAGACAGCTGAAAGTAAATAAAAGCCTGTAAAAAAAACTTGACAAGTGACATTAGTTTTTTTTTTTTGCATCTGTAGTCTGTAGGCTTAACATAAACACTAAAATTTACTTTTGTCGTAAAGTTTTATGTTTCCTGAAATGCAATATAGCTAAAGCAATTAATAGTAAAATTAACTGCCTAATAATTATGTAGCTTAAAATAGACTATATTATGATTCTAAAGTTTCACTGCGTGTACTTAAAATGTTAATTTTCAAAAATCTTTTACTTTATTATTAACTAGCTGTGCCCAGTCTTTTTACAATCTTTTATTTACTTTCACCTGTCTGTAGTCTGTCTGTCTGTCAGTCTGTAATCAAATCTTTATAGTTTAATTTGATCCACTTTCCGACTTGAAGTGGATCAAATTATGAACTTTATCTAAACTACTTTATCTGAATATCTGAAATTTTGCATGCCTGTATAAATCGGATGACAATGCAATATTATTATGACTTTTTTTTTTACCAGACTAAACAAGCGTTTGACCGCAATCTCACCTGTTGGTAAGTGATGATGCAGTCGAAGTTATAGCACGCTTGTTCAGTAAGAACCTATTCACTCTTGATTTGAACAAACCCACGTTGTAGCATCCGGGAAATACTGAGAGTGGTAGCGAGTTCCATAACTTCGTCGTTCGCATAATGAAAGACGAAGCAAATCGCTTCACATGGAGCTGATCTGATGATGGAGCTGGAAGGTGGCCATAGGAACTCCGTAATAATTAAACGACGCAACCCCATCGAGTTTGGGTACATTGGATTGGTCTTGACGATTTCTTTGGTGCTTGATGGTAATCATAATAAAAGCTTGATTTTAAAAAGATTTTAAAATTTCCCTTGTTTTATATATGAATGAATGATGAAAAAAATAAATAAAACATTAAAAACTTACATTAACATCAAATTATTTTTACTGTAGCAGCTAAATATAAATATATTTATTACATTCAAGACGAGTGGCAATTAAATTAATAGTATAAGCCCATTACAGACGTCGCTATATAGCGCTATGTAGCTTCAAATAGCAAGGTATAGCATCAGTACAAATCGGCGTTTGTCACACACGTAGCTATAAATGACATATAGCGCTATATCGCGCTATATTTTACAGTTGATGTGTAGAATCCGCCATTTTTCATATTGACTAGGTGATAAAATGACTTAGCGTTTTGTATTACCGAGACAAAAAAAAACAAACTCCTATTACCTACGCGATATATTAAACTAAATAGTAGCAAATGTTTAACAGCTGTGTAACAAATTAGAAAAAAATACTTTTTATTTTTATTAAATATTTTCTTGTGTTTGCAGGTCTTTTTGTTAGTATTACGAAACAAAGTAATTTAATTTGTGTTTTAAATTTCACCTCCTATTTACTTGTAATAGGAGCTCTTTTTATGCATAATGATTATTTGTCCAAATAACTTAAAGCTTTGAATACTTTGCAGTACACTTTCGCTTAACCGGCTAAGTCATGTTACAAAATGGCTAGGCATTTTTTTTTAATCTAGTTCATATGGGATTTGCCAAATTATATGGTTTTACAGCAACATGGCTCTTGACAATGTCAATTTTGGTTCTTATACAGGATGTGTGAAAAAATTCATGATTTTTTTCTCAAATTTTTAAAAAATACTTACCAGGAGTTAGCCATGGTTTTTTTTTTACAAAAGTGATTGTCAGTTAAATCTGTAATAATGCAAACACATTGTTTCAAGGGTTTTGTAGGTACCTCTAAAGAGAAAAAAAACAAATCATTATTTTATAGTTTGTCTAGACAGTTTTACTAGGAAACTGAACTTTGGAGTTCTTCTTGTCCTTGTCATATTGCCTATTACTGGGAGTCATGGCCCCTCCTTTGGAGGATTCGATATCTGATGATGGAGCGCTATCTGGGTTGGTTGGATGCGATTTTCATAGCCAGGAGCCAAAAGACAACAGGACAACATCAACTTCAAGGGCAGTGCGGATCTGATCTGACCAACGCATCGGACTATGACCTGAGTCCGCTTTCCTTTGATTTTCCCTTTGATACAATGAGCTTCTCTACCTATGCTATTTGGCCGATGTAGTCGAGAATCCTCTGATAATGTCGGTCAAATCCAACTTGAATTGATCTTATTTGATTAACGTAAGTCATACTTTTAGTAAACGATGATAATTTAGAATAAAATTTTCTGGATTTTTTGACGAATTTTGAATCGTCATTTTTTTTTAGTTTACCAGGAGCATATTTGATGGAAACCAAAATCTAGGAAAAAAAGAAACATCCTTTATGAAGAATAAATTGTCAAATTCATTTGTTTAAGTAGTGTTGGGGAATCATTGGAACTATATGCAATCAAAGTGATTGAATCTCCGTTCCTACTCCTGGTACTCCTGGTACCTACTTCCTAAAAATATTAACAAGGAACTAGTTTTGAAATGATGAAAAGTGGTATGTACCTTTAACGAGTGTGCATATATGAAAGTGCATAGGAAAGAGAAATAAAATAGACCCCGTTGTCGTGATTTTTTTGTTTAGCAATAAAATCTCCAAAACCTGACGGTTGGTTACTTTTGATTGGCTTGTTTATAAAAAAAAACTCTTTTTGAAGAATAAAACCACCTTAATATCAAGAAAGAAGAGAGATATAAAGCGAAAAATATATAAAGCGTTTTCTTTTAAGAATTCTCGGATGCTACTTGCTAGCGTAAGCATAAACAATACTGTCCAATTTCTCGGATATAAAGATGTACAGTACAAGTCCTGTACAGATGCAACAGATATAAATAGCAGATAACCACTTAAAATAAATACGTCTAGTACAGCAAAAAATGATTTGGATACGAAAACTCGTTCACCTGCTCGCATTAAGAACCACTTTGAATTTCTGCCAGTTAGACTGCGTTCGTTTTCTGCTTAGATAGGATATGTGAGTCACTTGCATGCCTATGTTCGTAAACACACATGTGCCTATGTACGTGCAATCACGCTCATCCAAAATCCTGATAAAGTTTTATACAGTCACCGTAAATTAAATCGGTGGTAATATAAATAAAATACATTATCATTTTATAGGTTTGATATAAAAATATTCGACTTATTAGTGCCTATTGCTATTAATTATGTATTAGAAAAGTAAGATCAAAAGATCTCAGATTATTTCTCTTATTATTAATTTCGATTACATAAAAATAAGTTGGTTAGTTTTATATCTAATTTATGACGATTTATAAAAGCAGTTAATTATTTAGATAACACTTGTTTTTTTTTAAACGACGGTTTTCAACTTATATCATTCATCGCAGGAGGCACAGAGTTGAAATTGTGCAAACACTTATTAGGTAAGTAAGACTGATGATAATGCTATATTTTGGTAACATTAAATTGATCCGATAATGAAGTAGCAACTGGAACTCCTTTTTTTATATTTTTGTATTAATATACCTGTTCTAAACGCTCTCAAAGAAATTGTTGACAAGTTATTCCAATTTTAATAAAGTCACTTGAATTGATTTCAATGATCGACTCAAGATTCAATCACAAAGAATGAACTATTAAAAAATATAGTTCCGATCAGTAACCTGGCCATCACTAAAAATAATATAGCAAGGTATAGCGAGGTATAGCAAGGCCTTGCTATATGATGCTATATGGTACCAGGAGTCATATAGCAAGGTATAGTATAGCGCCGTGTGTAATGGGCTTTATAATTTAAATCATTTTTTCCTGCCATGATAGATCCACTTGTCAAAAAGAAACATAGTGTAATAATATTAAATGCAAGTTTTTTAATCTTGTTATTTATAAATTACACGTTGAAAGTTTTAAAGGTTAAATACTTGTTAATATGATACAATGGTTATTTTATTTAACGATCGGTGGAAAATTTTATTAGATTATAATAGAACAAATAATATGTGTAATTATTTTAAACTTTTTTCAGTTACGACTTCTTGCATTGGGGTCGTGTCTAAAGTTATTTTTACCGCTGAACAAATATTGAAATTTGGATCACAGATGATGTTTGAGGTAGACCTCCGAAAAAGGATTCGGCTAGGAATAAAGCCGTAAGCTAACAATAATATTTACATAGTATAAAACAAAGTCACTTCCCCTGTCTGTCTGTCCCAATATAATATGCTTAGATCAGTTAGATCTTCAAAATTACGCAACGGATTTAAATGCGGTTTCTTTTAAAACAAGGAAAATGACGAATGTAGAAATACAAGTGGGGGTATGTTCCTCTATAATACATGCATAATATAGTAGAGAAACACTGATAATTTTTCGTTAGACACTACGAAGTTCGCGCGGGTCCACTAGTAAAAAATAAATTCATAATTATTTTGAATGTCATCTATTCATCCCAAAATGGTCGGTGTTGCCAACATCCGTTCAAAACTACCGAATAGAAACTCCAATTTCAAGTTTTCCCACTATTACGGTATGGCGTAGTTAATAGCCAAGATGGCGGATTTACGGTTGACACACACGATAATGGTAGTTTTATCTTAAGTGTAGGATCGGCCTTAGGTGCATCCGCGGTGACATTGGCCGGGGAAATTGTTTTTTTTTCTATTGTTCGCACCATGGATTTTATTAAAAAAAAAACTGTTTGTTGTCTATGTTTTGACACAATACATTCTTTTTCAATTTTAGAGACTTTGTGACAAAATAGTTGTATTAGTAGTGAATATTAGTAGTGGTGTTATTTCTATTCTAGAATATTTATTTTATCAGGGAAATATATTTTAACGCATAATGTAATGTTGAGTGATTTTCACCATCTCAAGCTAGACGCACCGTGTAATACTTAATTTACCCCAGTTATACAATAAATTGTGCTCTACATACATTCAGCATTTAAAATCACCTCTATTTTCCGCTACGTAAAACTCTCTAAAAAACTCAAACGGAAGATTTTAATCAGCAACAAATTGACCACCAAGTAGCACCTAATAAAAAGGTGTCAATATTATCTTATCTCTAAAAAAACCAACCTGCATCCCGCAAGTGTCAACTCGTTAACATACCTGCAACAAAAAAAAAAGAAAAAGGTTACATCTCAGTCGCTGGCAAATACAAGTTAAAAAAATAGTTACAACATTATCTGACAGCACAACAAAAGCGTTTGGCGCCAAAAGGTCCGCTGACCGCCATAAAATGTAGCCCAATAAAAAAGCAATTTAAAAAACATTCGAATTTGAAAAGAACTACTCGAAATCGTTGATCTAACGACCAGATTGTGAAGACACCTGGGGAGTGGGAATCGTCGAACATTAGTTCCATTTTCGTTTTGAAAGAGGGAGAGTCGAGGGGTCAACTTAAATTTGTCGTGTAATCATGCACCGTGACGTCATCGTTCGGTAACCACGCTCCGGAGCACAAATGTTATAACTTCACTAACGTGAGATTATTGATATACTTTTTTATTTTGCGCATAAAGTTTTTATTTTGGTACAAAGTATGAAGTTTATTGCTTGGATGTGTAGCGATTGTGTTTGCCGCCAGTGTTTTATAGAACAGGTTTTTGTAGTTCGAAAATGTGTTGTGAAAATGACTCCTTATTGATACCACACAGGTTCTTCCAACATTAACCTTAAAACCAGGAAAAGCTACGTGAAATTTTACCCTAAATTGCATTTGTATTTTCCACCATTTTGATACGAAGCTATAAAAGTACAAAACTCAAACTGAGCATCCATTTATTCAAATTTCAAATTGGCTACGATGAAGCACATTTATTATTGCAAGTCATTTTTTTTTTATATTTTAAGACTACTACGCAAACCACCTCTATGAGAAGAACGAGCAAGAAACTCATTAGGATACATGATACAACTCTCTTAAATAAAAGTAAGATCGAGTGGCAACATTGGTTTTGCACACTGTGGCATAAAATTACGAATGTCATTCGTGTACGTGCCTAAAATTCCTTCTTTGAGTACTTTAAGGTCGCACTGCACACTTTAACGTTGACATAAGAGTAGCAACTCCTGTCCCACTGTCAAGTGTAATCTGACATTATATCAAGATGCTACTCTTGCTACTCGCGCTGACATTGCATACAATTTGTAGCTACTCCCAATATCATTGTGCTCTTAACAAATGTCACTTACTCTTGACAATTCCGCGGGACTCCTTTCGCAACTCTATTTGTTTGTCTACGAAAAGCACTTTTATCTATTTATCTAAACACCGCACCGTCCGTTGGTCTACTTGCTATAATTTTACTATGATACCTATTAGTCTAATAAAAAAAATGCAAAAACTAAGACAATATTTAAACGTAGAATTTAAATTCAACAGTTACAAAATCTCTGGCGCATCACGCGAGCGTTGAAACTAACATTTTGACATTTCCGGTTCCTACTTGACAGACGTACAAAGTTAAGAATAAATTTACAAACACATATTCAACCATCAATCACCTTATCACAATACCAATAAAGTCTATTTTCGTGTGTCTCAAGTTTTGTATGATTTTTTAACTTTGTTTTAGTGATTTCGACGTAAAGGCACCGTCTTCGATTTGAGTTTTTATTTTTTATTTTACACATCAGAAAAAATTAAACCTTTACACTTGAAAATTGTTATTTATTAAGACTTAAAACAGTTGTCTACAATTTGGCAAATTGTGGTTAAATCTAAATATAATATTTTAAAACAAAAGAGTGATTGTTTCACTAACTGTTTGATCTATCTACGCACAGTTCAAACCACTGAACGGATTTAGATGAACTTGTTTTTACAATTTGTATCGCACAAAGATTACCCTATTGTAAAATAAAAAAAAACAGTTATGTGAATCTAAGTAATATAAAAAAATGTTGTTTTTCAGAAGGTTTTGATACTAAGATGTAATTTTTAAAAAAAAGTTAATGTAAGGAAGTATGAAAATAATATTAAATAATTTGTTAAAATATATCAGCAAAGTGAAGGAAATTATTATTAAGAAGTTAGTGATATCATATTCAATTTAGTGAACTTTGTAAAAACCAAAAATTCTACTTACCGCCCTATTTTTCTCAAGCCAAACCACCTTTCACTGGCCGCGTATAAAAAAGTAAAAGTCCTTGACTTTTTGACATTATGAATACGAATCTGCTACATTCCAGATTAAGAAATTAATTTTGGAGTTTTTTTAAGCACTGACCTACTATATACTTCGTTTATGTGCACCCTTTAATTATTAATTACTACTACATCGTTTTATTCTTAAAACATAAATTATGAATCCCAATATACACCGATCCTTATTATTTAGTTTTTTCCTATATTATAGGCTTTTATTGTGGCAAATGTCTTAAGGTTATCAAAAAACGCTGTAGTAAAAAAAACTAATAAAAAAAAGAAAAAAATAATCAAAGAGGTCGTAATTGAAAATATCGAATTCCATTTTGACCTCACTTTTGAACTTCGAATTTGGAATCGTACATTTTTAATTCGAGCATTCGTTCCGTGGGGTAATTCCTACGGATAGGAATGATTGATAGAAACTTTGATGTCTTTTTTGTGAGCCCATCATTAGTTGTTAATTACATGTGGACTTGTTCATTTGTTGCTTTGCCCGTGGGTTGATGTGGGAATAACGCTACTGTGGATATGGTATGTTTTACTTTTTTGTGCGGAGTGACAAGGTTTTTTTTTTCTACTTTTTGTTTGTATACTGTATTCATAATTTTTGTTTTTTTTTGCTTCATCATGTATATTTGCCTTTGACACCGATTTCGCCGATTTCGCAACGGCCCGGTCTGAATCGATTTTTTAGAAGATCGATTTACGATCTACCGATTTTATCAATCGATTCAAGGGAATGCCATCTCCTAGATCTTCAAGATTCCTATAAAAATGGATTCTATGAAATAAATCGCATCAAATGAAGTTAAAAAGTACCATACGAATGATTCATTTAAGGTCATAAACTATCCAGTTATAGAATTGAGTATTAGAACGAAATATATTTATTTAATTGGTACAAAATTAATACATAACAGTAATATCTAAATCAGAATTATTCCTTTCCAAAATAAAACCAGTTTTAGTCCGTGTTTTAAGAGCGATATTAAAAGTAATGCCATATCCGAAAACAACGTTGTTTCTAGCAGGTGGCAACACAGAATTATGATTTATGGCAACACCAAAACAAATCGATCATACTAATTGGTAATAGCTTTACTATTGCACAATCACATTGATAACGCTATTCATAATTAACTTATTTTATAGCTTTTTATAGCAGGCTATATTTAGCAGTCTTTTTTTCATTTTGTGTGTGTGTTTTTTATGCAAGTACAGTACCAAACAAAAGTAACACAACATACCGGGGGCAGACTTCCTTTGCAGTAGGTCGACTAGGTGGGTTCCCCAACAGTGCCAGTTATTCTACCGCCTGAGCAGTCATTTGCTAACATTACTGTGCTTCGGTAGGAGATCACTGTAGCCAGTAAAATTCCTGGCCTGAATATTCTTAAAAAGCGTTAGTGCAATGCACCTAGATTATGGGCAGAGTTATATTTTACTATTTATCACCAAAAGAGCACATTGCTCGTCTTCTTACTTTGCATAAAAAAAATTTTGAATGAAAAGCTTTACAAAACCGTTGAACAATAATAATGCTAACCTGCTATTTATAAATAATTATAGCAGCTATTTTTAGCATTTAATGCGTTTATTACGCGATTTTATGACCAAATTAGTTTTACACGTTGTCAGAGGCTTGCGGAAGCGACAAAACCATTACAACTTGACCTCTAGCTCCATTGTTTTGTAATGAAATGAAGTGTCTTTGAATATTGGAGATGGTAATCAGGTAAGAACACCCGTACGGCGGGAAATCTACTTTATAGTTTTTTAATCCGATGCGGCGATGCACGGTTTATGCATTTGCCAGTGTCAAGTATAAATTATGTGAGGTTTTACTTGGTTTGAATTTATTTTATTCATTATAGGTTAGCCCTTTGACCATGATCTCGCATGATGTTAAGCGATGATGCGGCTGTATGGTAGCTGGTTGCAGCCGATAACTAAACCTAAAAGGCAGGATAAATCCCACTTTGGCTTTACTTAACATCATACATGCCGGAATACGGATTTTAGAACAGTTGATGCAATTTATTTAGTTCGTCCATTGAGGACATAGGTCTCCCCCATGGCACGCCACTCAACTCGGTCATCCATCATTCTCCTCCAACACAGCGACCCTTCGGATATCATCGCCCCATCTCACCCAAGGACGCCCTATCAATTACTAAATACTACATAGTATAAAACAAAGTAGCTTCTCGCTGTCTGTCCCTAAGTATTCTTAGATCTTTAAAATTACGCAACGAATTTTGATGCGGTTGTTAAAAGGTTTTTAATGTGATACATGCATAATGTAGTAGAAAATCACTGATATACAATTTTCTGTTAGCCCTACGAAGTGCGCGCAGGTTCAATAGTGTTAAAATATAGTCGGTATAGGCTATAATATATTCTCTCGGCCATGAAACATGCACTTGACCGATTTTGCATACAAAACTACTGGCAACTACAACTAGTACCGACGTCTTGAGTAAGCATCCGGTGGGCCAATGGAGCCAATATAACGACCGTTCAACATAGACCCCCGATCATAGAGGACTTAAACGCAGAGTGCGCATTGTCGGAGGTACGCTGCCGATAAGCATTGACGCTGCATAACACCGGTCAAATGTGCACTAAGCATACGATAAGCAAAAGAAAGAAAGAAAAATATTTAATTAAGCACGGAGACACAGGCACATAGAATATATCTATAACATTTTAACTCTTCACAATTTATCATATTTAATTCTCAATTAAAATTGATGTTTATTTTATCTAACAAATAAAAATTATTTAGGGTATGAAATCCAGTAATAGTCGATAAAATTAAATTTAGTTCCGCTAAATTCCGCGGGACCTCTTTCGTGAAAGAGGACTCTAGTGAATTAGGTACTCATCTGGACTGCCACAAAAGATCAGAAATAGTCGCATCGGCTTAAGGTCCTTTTGAGGTTCCCCCTAATAATAATAAGCATACTATGACACCTGTTGAGACTAGTTTACTCTTATTTTACTTCAAGAGTCGTCAGATGTGTGTAGGAATACAATGAAATTGGGAATAGCTGCAAATTTATAATGCAATGACAGTGGGAGTAGCCTCTTGTTATATGTCAGATTATTCTTGAGATACGAGTTGTTTAGTTTTGACAGGACAAATGTCCTTTGAACCATAGAGTTTCTTTCTACTTTGAATCAATCAAAACTATCCAACACGGTCATAATGACCGCTTGGCGACACGGTTTTGTCCAGTAGGTGGTGACTGGTGACTAGCCACGGCCAAAGCCTACTACCAGTTATGTCTATTTCGGTTCTCTGGTCTATGCCCCGATAAACAAACTTTTTTTTCTTTATTATGACCAACAATACCCAGTTCCTACATAGGTACATCTCTAGTTACACTGGTCGACTAAATAGCACTTGAGCGCATTACGGCTTTAATCGGGACTTCCTACTTACTGCTGCGTACTGGCCGCCGAGATTTTTGTTCCAATTTTAAATTTTGATTTTGACAGTTGATTTTTTTTATTCAATTACGCGCTTAAGGACTGTGTCATTAATCCAATGTAATATTGTTAAGAGGGATTAATTTTAATGTAATTTGTTGAGTATTTTCGTTCTACGAGTACTAATTATTATACTCAATTGGAAAGATTTAATTGTAGTAAGGGATATTTACGTCATAAAGATTTTTTTAAATACTTTTTTGACCACGATCTCGTGTATGTAAAGCGATGATACGGCCGTAGATGACTAAGTTTTTTAGCCGTGTCAAAATACCTATTGCACTTTCGATTTTTTTTAAATATACAAGTGTCAAGTACATACGTGAGGCCTCACACATCGATGATTAAAAAGCAATAACGTTATTACAGACTATTGAAATAATGGCAGATATCGCAACAGTTCCATAAGAATAGCGTCTTACACGTTCTAGTTCAATATAATATACTGTAATAAATAGATACTGTGTAATATGTAGTGTACTGTAATTCTGTAATAGGTGTTTCTAAGCATTAAAACTTAAAGATATAAATAAACTACTACCAAGACACATTATTTGTAGCACTTGACTTCAATTAAAGACAAAATCACCCGCGAAATTGGAGTTTGTTGTTCCATTATTATTATTAAGAGCTTATTGTGTCCCAAAGCAGGGCAAAGGCCTCCTTCCCCTGACACGTATTATAAACAGGCGCAGCTTGGAACAACACGAAAAGCGCGTCTACTTTTCCGTGCATTCTAGCGTCTGTGTGGCTTCAGTTAAATGTTGTGTGGTGTCTGGTTTTTTAATATAGTACGTACGTAACTTATTACATTACGCACAAAAACGTCATTAAGCCGATGGGTTCACACGGATAGGCCAGTAGCCAGTGGCCACTTTTACTAGTGGCAAAAACTCGATTTTTGCTACATACGCTTTTTCCCCTTGACATTTTTATTGAGACCAACCAGTACATTGTGAAATGTACTAGTTTCTTAAATTTTGAACTGTTTCTTTTAATTCATTATAGGTATAGCCTTTGACCACGATTTTTCGTGATGTTAAGTGACGATAAATAAAGCAATGTAAAAAAAAAACAATTCCCTGAGAAACCACAGGGCACTGCTAGTATTCTAAATATATAAAAGGAAAGTGTGACTGACTGATCTATCAACGCATAGCTCAAACTACTGAACGGATTGGCTTTAAATTTGTAATACAGATAGGTTTTATAACGTTGATCTCCTCTAAGAAAGGATTTCATCATGCGGGCAAAGCAGCGAGCATAAGCTAGTATATTAATAATGCGAAACCTCAAGCATAGAACGAGTAAGGTCAAACAATGAACATGACCCTTAAGAATGACCCTAACCCGTGACCTGATGACCTAAAAGTCATGACTAGAAACTAGGTATAGTTCATTTTCTATAGATATTACAATTTAAAGAACATGCAAAGCTTCACAGGTAAAAGAATATTATGGACCGATTAATTAAAAAAAATATTGTGATTGATAAAGTTCTATAGAAAAGGTTACCCTACATACACATAGAGTCAAATCACAATCATCATAATAATTATATTATTAAAGGTTATGTGACTAATCTAAATGTTGCAGTTTCAGATCTCCAAGATTACTGCGCGGCCTGCAACATGACCTAATGACTGCCTCCTACATATCCTAAACAGCCGGGACCCACTTACATAATAGAATAGAATAGAAAATACTTTATTGTGACACCACAGAAACATAAACACAGAAACATACAGAACAGAAACAGATACAGAAACTTAGAACTAAAACAATTTATAATATAAAAGTGTAACAATTGGCGGTCATTGGTTGTCATAATGTCACTGTTATGTTATTAAATAAATTTCCAAAAAGAACTAGATGGATAGAAGCTATGAAATCATGATGTAGTGAACATAAAAATTTAGCAAAATTACGTCTTAGAGAATCGTTTTAATAGAAGAAAAGAGATACGACTTTTTGCAACAGCTGTCAAAACTGTCAAAGTTTTTTTTTCAAGTAGTAAATGGTGTTAGCGTTTGCCAATAATAATACTATTCAGTAAAAACATGAACAATTCATTAATGTCATAGACAATGGTTTAATGAATACATTTATTATGTACTAGAATTATATTTATGTATAAATAAAAAATGTAATGTTTTAACTGCTATTTAACATTGCAGTTTTAACATATTTTTTCTAAAACGAATGTATTTAATTACGCATTATATGACTCAAAACAAATGATGCAGTCATAACAAGCCCACTTATATAATATTATGTACATACACTTGCAAGCACTCGAACACTCCCATGTAAATAATGCTTACATCCCGATTTGGGCGGGACAATCACACACCTTGTTTGTCTCACTAGGGAAAAAGTCTTTAGAAAAATAATTCCAGTGGTCCACGTTGATGAAAAACATTAAAAATGAATAGTCACGTTAATTGCAGTTGTGAAGGTATGAGCCAACAGTTTGTGTAGGTGAAAGCAAGTGGGCTTACTATGGATGCTTCATTTGTACCACCAAGTTTAGTTCACAAGTTTCATCAATGGATAAAACAAGACGATGCGATGTCTAACAGCGCAAATGTTTTTATTTAATTTATTCAATAAATAGCAATAACAAAACGCAACGCTATAAAAAGAATGAATATCTAATTGAGTAGTGACATGAAACTAGAATAGATATGCAAAAATTAAAGGCAATTAGATAAGATACCCATACATTTTCCATTCAATATACTTGGATATTTTTTGTATTACAAAAAAAAAAACACTAAAGTGCATTTTTATTTCATAATTTTGGCAACACACGGTTTGTGAGTGTTACCCATATATTTATTTTTTGTCTATATTTTACCAGTGTTACGTTAAAATTTTACTAATATTATAAAGGCAAAAGTTTTTTGAGTGTTTGTTTGTTACTTCTTTACGCCTAAACGGGTGGACCGATTGAGCTGAATTTTGGTACAGAGATAGCTTATACCCTGGAATAACATAAGATAAACACATTTTGGTGTTACTCAAAGATTTTTTCCAAAAAAATCTAAAATTTAACATTAAGCGACGATCCGCTTTAACATTATTCCTATTTGCAATTTCAACTTTTTAATATCGCATCGGCTCCGCATTATAACTACGTTTGCCAGTAGGCCACGTGCAATGCGGGTTTCCTAGTAAATATTTTTCCTATTACACATTTTTATGTACCTACATCGTGTTTTATAAAAAAAACGCATAGCTTTTGCATTAACGTGGGGGACAGGCATTGTTGGAACTGGTTTTTAATGTAGGTATTATACAACTGGCGTAGTGACATGACGGTAATAGATAGACTAAATATTGTAAGAGTTATAGCGCTTAGAGATTTATTTAATAAAAAATTACAAAAATAAACTTACGTACAGTCTACAATACCCAAAATATTTACAATTTTAGACATAATAAATAATAAAATACTTATAAAAATATATTTAACCTAATAAATAGTAATAAATCAAGACGAATGTTTGTGTATGTGTGTGTTTAATATTTATTATTAAAGTGTTAATATTCAGCACAATGGTAGTGCTAATTAGGACCGCTACAATATAATTCTGTAATACTTTCTCTGAGGCTGGAAAAAATGTAGATGGGTACCTACTAGAAATATTGGGGTTTCATAATAAGTTTTCAATAAATAAGAAAATATTTGTGGTTTGTCAAGTTGTGTGGCCAATCTACCTTTGTCCTATGTACATTTGACATTTTATGTGGCCGTAGCATGACACACGGGATCCCGCAGAAATGTCAAGAGTAGAACTGTCATCCCATACATTGTACTTTTGTGAATGTATGGGATGACAGTTGACTTGACAGCAAGACAAGTCTACGCAGCGTCTTTGCTTGAGGGGCTTGACGTAAAAGAACCCACGCGCTTTGCTAGAAGCATTGATGTAGGATATTTGTCTATGCTAGAAGGGTAACCCATCTTCACAGCGCCAACGATAGCCAACGAAAGCCTTCGTCAGCCTACTTTTGGTGTGACTCTAATTGTGTCTATTGTCTATGGAGTACACCTGTTTATTTTTTTATAATTTCCTCACGATGAAGATTAATACAAAGAGGTCGGTCTAGTGACCTTTGCTATGCAATTATAATTATATAGACATGATTGTTTATATTACGAGCTAGGGTTATATAGGGCATGTATAGATGCACTAACTTGCACTCACGACTTTGCCCGCATAGATAAAATGGTCTCTAATATTTTTGTGTCAAATTTCAACTCGATTCGTTAAGCTGGTCATATATAAGTAAATGTAACTAAAATTTATTGTAATTTATTAAAATTTCTTTTAAATTGGTATGCAAATAAAAAATATTCTATTCTATTAAACTATTTTATCATTAGTTAGCCACGATTTATATTAAGATAAACCCAAACTCAAAATACATTTATCTAAATACGCCACTTACTTGAAAAAGTGACTTTTAAGAATATTCCCGTGGCTGAGTCACTTTTTTTTTTAATTTGTACAGAGTAGTATAATATTATTTATTTAAGACTCTTTCGCCCAATCGGAAAGGACCTCTATGAGAAGAACGAGCAAGAAACTCAGTAGATCTTGCTAATATTATAAATGTGAAAGTTTGTAAGAATGTATGGACGTATGAATGTCTGAATGTATGTCTGTTACTCATTCACGCCTAAACAGATGGACCAATTAAGCTGAAATTTGGTAAAGAGATAGCTTAGACCCTAGAATAACACATAGGCTACAGTACAGCGGGCAAAACCGCTGGGCGCAACCAATTACCAAAGCTATCTACAAAGCTACCAAAATTATTCACAATCGGTTCAGCACCAACATTAGGTCATTCCACGTGGTAATGATATCACATCTTGTATAGTCGATGAGTAAGTACCATTTGTAATATTGTAATAACACGTCAGTCAAAGATTGAGTTGTGAATATAATTAGCAGAGGTTATCTATGTTAAATAATAATTTGTAATTTACTGGGCTGAAGAGTCTTAACATCTTATGACTCTAGAATAAAAAGCGCTGGTGCAGTGCACTTGGAATATTGCATCATTGTGAAATCATGTGTATGTGTAGCACTGTCATCATCATCATCATCTCAGCCGTAAGACGTCCACTGCTGAACATAGGCCTCCCCTTCGGACTTCCATATGTACCGGTTGGAAGCGACCTGCATCCAGCGTCTTCCGACAACCTTTATAAGTAGCACTGTACTGATTATTATTATGGGCAGCGTTATCTCTTAACATCAGGAAAGCGTCTTGCTCGTCTTCTTTGTTTGAACAATAATACTGCAATTTCTAACTCAAGAGTCATAAGATGTTTAAACTCTTCAGTCCAGTAATTTCACTAGCTACAGTGCCCAACGGAAGCACAGTATGTTTGCACATGACAGCTCAGGCGGTAGAATAACTGGCATTGTTGGGGTACCCCACCTAGTCGACTTCCTGCAAAGGAAGTCTACCCTTTTTTTACCCAGGAAAAATGCGTTATCCATCATCACCCCACGTCGGAGGTACGGGGCGGTATGTGGGACTCCCCCGCCGAAGATGGGCGCGGCGGGGATACCCACTAAAAAACCTGGAGGTGTTCCTGCGGGACGCCATAATGCCGGGGCAGCGGATACACCGAAGCAATCGTCCGCGGCCTCGACGGCAAAGGAAGTCTACCACCGGTAAGCCTGAGGGCCTATTGGCTAATTCTCACCCACTTCGATTAATGACAATTTCAATGTACATTGCTGCGTTTGTTATATTACTCATATTAATGAGGAGGTTTAAGCAAGTAATGTACGCAATTGTGTCAATGGATTCTAGTATTTTACATGTCGTTTGGCGATAGCCAATAGGCCCTCAGTATTATATTGTTTAATTCTTTTAATAAATATACTTAAAGAAAAAAAAATCACTATCAATTTTTAAATACGTATTATTGTGAAATCATTCAAGATTTAGGAAAACCCCAAATTTTTGAGATCCGGTTGTGACGTACAGATATAAAAACAATACTAAAATTGAATAATGTGTACCAAAAGTGCAAAATACTGAGATTTTTGCGCGTGTTTTTGTACCACAAAAACTGAATAAGATAAAATGTTTAGTTTATAGACAAAGAGGTATAAATAGACGTTTTGACCGTCTTCAAATAAAAAAGGTTTAAAATTCGTGGGTTTTTAAATAACTGGTTATTTTAAGGTGACCGTTATTTTGATAATTTTTCAAAATTTATTATGCAATGTATTAATTGTCTTAGTTATTATATTGGTAAGACGTAAGATGTACTTAATTTGAGATGTAAACTGATCTATTACACGTTTTGGTGTCAAACTGTAGGTGCAATGGATAATTGAATATAAATAAATAAAAAATTTGCATTTAGTCTTACTGAATGACGAATTACTGCAACTAGTGAAATAACTGTAGCTAGTGAAATTACTGGGCTGAAGAGTTTTAACATCTTACGACTCTCAAGTAAGAAGCGTTGGTGCACCCAGAATTTTACCTTTGTAAAGTACTGCACTAATTATAGGCAGCGTTATCTCTGACCATCAGGAGAGCGTCTTGCTCGTCTTCTAACTTCGTAGCATAAAAAAAAATTGTGAACTCTGAAATAACGAGAAATCCTGGCGCATCACCGGCTGCTGCCGTAGCACACTCGCTTCGCTCGTTCGCACATTGTAGTCATTTTACAACCTAACGAACTGATTTCGGAGAGCCCTAAACTGACTCAGGATTAGATTAGGTAACAAATACTTTATCACTCTACCTTTACGCTAGAGCTATACTCAAACTCATTTATTCATTCATTTATTCAAATAAGCTACAATCGAGCACTTTTGCAAGTCAATTCTACATTTTATATTAATATTCTACAGCTCATTCGCAAGGCACCTCTATGAGAAGAATGAGCAAGAAACTCATGCTTTTTAAAAATATGTGTTTTCGTAGATAGTTCTTTTGACTAGTCGTATATTAGGCCCTAAAAATGAACAATTACATAAATATTACAAAAACACTCGTCAAACTCAAAAACCTTGGCCGTAAAGTACGTTGTAAGTACAGTAAATGAATGGCGCGGGCGGGGCGCGTGCCCTCAATATCTTGTAGGGACTAACCGTTTTAATATTGCGTCTGTCATCATAACTGAATGTTCCTGATGTCTTAGAACTGGCGTGTAATTTAAAATTGGTCGAGGTTTTCTGTACGTTTTGATATTGCGTCTGCTATTCTAACTAAATGTTCCTGATGTATAAGAAACACATCTCATTAAAAATGGTCGCGATATTCTGTACGTTTTGATATTGCGTCTATCATCCTAAATCCTCGAGATATTCTGTACTTTTTGATATTGCGTCTATCATCCTAACTGTATGTTCCTGATATCTAAGAACTGTCGTGTAATTTAAAATTTGACGAGGTATTCTGTACGTTTTGATATTGCCTCTGTTATACTAAATGTTTTTGATGTATACGAACTGACGTGTATGTATTTAAAAATGTTTAAAATATGCTGTACGTTTTAATCTTACGTCTGTTATCCTAATTAAATGTTCCTGTTACTATGGGAATGAAATGTAATTTAAAAATGTCCGAGATATTCCTTACGTTTTGATATTGCGTCTGTTATTCTAACTAAATATTCCTGATTTTGAAGGAAACCACGTGTAATTTATAACTGGTCAGAATAAATTGTATAAGTGTATGTCAACGTAATTTATGTCTTGTTAAGTTGATTTTAAGTTCATTTTCATTTTAGATATGTATTATAATATCTAGTAAATACTCAATATTATTAGATTAATATTGCTACTGCAACCTATAAAATTGTGATTTGACTCTTGACAGTGTAAGAAGGGTAACCTGTCATGTTGCAATATAAACCCCAATTATGATTATTATTTATTATTAATACCTATCCAAAGTTGCACAAAATATTTTTAGCGTCTAAACATTGCAGCTCTATGGTGCACTTTTTTCAAGTCGGGTGCACTTTTTCCTAATATTAATCTAGTAGTCTTATTCCACGAGGTATTATGATGGCCTCACACGATAATTAATTTCCCAGTGTTAAATTTAACGTAAAAGGTAAAACTTTGCATCATTAAATCATGTAACAAAAAGTATTTACACAAATAAAAAATAATGAATACATTTTGGAACATCGATTAACAAATTTCCGGACAATTAAATAAATAAAACAATTTACACTGATTGTACAAGTTTAAAAGTTGTAAAAAGCACAAATTTCTAGAGGTGTAGGAAACCGCATGTATTCGTTACTAAGATACGGGTACTCGACGGAGTACTCAGTAACGAATCGTTACTCGGGAATTCGTATCGGTACTGGGTACTGGAGACTCGAGTGTCACAGACTATAGTTTGATTCCTGCGTGATCAGTATTCGTATTTCTCATAGGGTTATTTATAAGTTATTACGTATACATTACAATTATTCTATTTTATTTCTTTAAAATTAGCTATTAGAAATAATGCATGTTTTACTGAGTACTCAATACACACGCAATAATACGTATCTCGATGCGATATTAAACTAATGTCGATACGGTACAGTGTACTGAGTACTGTACCTACCCAATACGGTTTGATGCGATTAGTATCAAAAGTAACGATACGAATACCGATACGAAAGTAACGGGTACCGATTGCCACACGTACGGGTACATACGGGTACAATTTTATTCGGTACTTTTACACCTCTACAAATTTCACCTTTTACCTTTAACCGTGTGGCAGCTTTATCAATGTCAATTAAATGTCAGTGTCAAGCAGGTTTGTGAAAAAAATGTACCACTTTCTCTCTGGTATTGCGTTCCGATTTACGTGGATCGACGCAAGATTGTACTTGGATAAAAATATGAGGATTTTTTGATTAATTATTATTTTAGTAATTATTTAAGTATAAACATGTAACTATATAATGCATTTGATTTTTAGTCTGTAAGTTACATGTGTAATTGAATTGAATAAATAAATAAACACGGCCGATGGGGTCGAAAAGTGCTCGAGTGGAGACCACGGACAAGCAAACGCAGCGTAGGACGTCCGACAAGGTGGACAGACGACCTTATAAAGGTCGTCGGAAGACGCTGGATGCAGGTCGCTTCCAACCGATAAATATGGAAGTCCGAAGGGGAGGCCTTTGTTCAGCTCTTTGGTAACAAAAGTACAGCCACACTTTCCCATTTTAATATTAATGGAATTACGAAATATATGAAACTGAAAGTGCTTGTAACACTTCAAGTCTCAAATAATTCAAACGTCTAGACAAATATTGCTTAAAATGCGAAGAATTAATTTTAATACATAATTAGTTACTATGTTACTAAACTACCTACCGAAAGTGTTTGAAATCTCAAGGAAATAATTACAGTACCCCTACAGTGCCAGTTATTCTACCGCCTGAGCAGTGATGTGCAAACATTACTGTGCTCCGGTAGGAGGGCTCTGTAGCTAGTGAAATTACTGGGCTAAAGAGTCTTAACATCTTATGACTCTTGAGTAAGAAGCGTTGGTACAGTGCTCCTAGAATTACACATAATTAATCCTCTGTAACACTGTACTGATTATGGGCAGCCGTTATCTCTTAACATCAGGAGAGCGTCTTGCTCGTCTTCTACTTCATCACATAAAAAAAAAAAAAAATATTATGACATATTTTTTCTTTGTGATTTTTTTTAGTTTTGACGGGTCCATATTGGCTCGCATAAAATTTTGAGTCCTAATTTAATGTGGCATAACGTTTTTCAGCCTAAAACTCAAAACGCCTAACGTTTTTAGGCATAATTTTTTTGGCCTAAATTTTATACCCATAATATTTTTAAGCATAATAATATGTATGCCTAAAATTGTTACGCATATAGTTTTAACGCATAAAATTTCTTACCATAATATTTTTCGGCACAATTATATTCAGCCCTAATATTTTTCGACATAATAATATCCACCCCTAATAATTTTCGGCATAATGATATATTATTTTATTACATCTATGTATAACTAGGGTACTTCTACATAGTATTAATGGATATTTACAAGTTTCCACTTATAGGCAACAGAATATTACAAACATGTTATGGACGGAAAACAAAAATCATGCAAAGTAAGATTTTAATATCTGGCCCTATTTTTTTTTGTGATATCTTGCCGCAGCCTTATATTACCATCAAAATCGGCAAAATATTATAAATACTAAAAGAAACGAATTATATATTGATTTCAATGTTCTAACCTATCCTTCTCGCGGTTGTTTAATTTTATCTCCTCTATAATCCTCTCTCTAAATTAGAAGGTGAGGGGTCATTTTTGGCACTTTTCTGACCGCTGCCGTGGCACTGTGGACACTGTTCTAACCTAACCTAACTTATCCTAGTCGACTTTGCGACAGTCAATGTCTCTGGGTGCTATAAATTGCTTTCCTAAATATCTACATATACATATAATATTAGTTTTATGCCTTAATATAATTATGTGAAATTATGATTATGCCCAAAAAAGTTATGCGAAAAATTTTCGGCATAAATAAATTAGGACTAAGAAAATTATGCGTACTTATATTATGACACACAAATTTATGCTTTACAAATATATGCTAGAAAACGTTAGGGCAACTGACAGTTATGATAAAAAATAATTGTGTCAATATAATTATGGCAAATTATGATTAGGCTAAAAAAAGTTATGCGGAACATTTTCGGCCAAACAAAATTAGGCTAAAAAAAATTATGCGTGCGAATACGCACCCAGTTTTGACATGTCACTTACGTTTGCCAGTGGGCCTAGCATGGACTTCGCGTAGACTTCTCTTGCTGTCAAGTCAACTGTAATCCCATACATTCACAAAAGTACAATGTATGGGATGACAGTTCTACTCTTGACATTTATTCTGCGGGATCCCATATGCCATTCTACGGCCACTCACTGAAGACCGATACCATTGTTCTTGCCTACCTTATTTTTATGTTACGTACAAAATCAGAAATTAAAACAAATTCCCGCTCTGCGACCACTTTCCCGTTTAGAGCGTCAGCTTTAACCAAGTATATTAATAATTTTTGCTCTCATCAAAAAATATTATAATGACCAGCGGTAATAAAATAAACTGATCATAAGATGACAGTTAATTAGCAAACAAAATTAATCGAAATAGAGTAATTAATAATTTCGCTGCTCTACAAAAAATCGCCACGCTCCGAAGCGCGTTGCGTTGTCAGTAAAAAAGTAAAAACATACGATCATGTGTAACATACCTGGAGGGATACCGCTTACTAATAATTATTTATTTGACGTATTAAAATAAGATGAAAATAGCTCAATGGAAC
Source organism: Hemithea aestivaria (assembly GCA_947507615.1). Lineage (NCBI taxonomy): Eukaryota > Metazoa > Arthropoda > Insecta > Lepidoptera > Geometridae > Hemithea > Hemithea aestivaria. The sequence continues at coordinate 4,336,995 of OX382351.1, read as the reverse complement.
ATAAGGCGACCGTGTCGCCGAGCGGTAACTACCAGCTTTTATTTACTTTCACCTGTCTGTTGTCTGTCTGTCTATAATACAATCTTGCAAGTAAAATTTGATCCACTTCCCGGTTTCCGATTGAGCTGAAATTTTGCACGCATGTGTAAATCGCATGACAATGCAATATTATTATGACATCGAGCTGATGATGAACAACATGATTGCATTGGCGGTATCTCCCCTAACATACGAGTATCATAATCTGTGCATTCGATCGCACTGATATGAACGTAAAAAAAAGATTGCCAACAAGCCGGTTCATTATACAACATAGCAACAAAATATTAATTTGTAATGTAAGGTCGTGTAACGGAACGTGATTTTTGCCGCGCTTTTTTGACAGTTATGTTTTTTTTGCGGAAATCGATTTTCGTTTTGCGCAAGCGTTTATAAGCTTAAAAAGTCTTTATTGATACCACAAAGAAAAGTAAATTTTACAGCGAGACAAATAACATAGCTGATGGTGTACCAATCAGCGGTCTTATCGCTCAAAGCGAATAGAAGAGATTTCCAGACAACCATGTGCATGGAGAGGAAATAATATACAATACCTAATACCTACTGTAAGAACATTTCCTGTTTTTTTTTTGGTAATAATTATTAGTAAAAAGTTTACAATCACAAATTCTACAAGATATTGTATAATTTTTCTTTTTAATTATACAATATAGCGACGAAATATTAATTCGTATAATGTAAGGTCGTGTAACGGAACGTAATTTTTGCCGTGCTTTTTTATTAGATATGTTTTTTTTTGCGGAAATTGATTTTGTACCGGTGCTATTTTTTACTGAGATATATAAATTTCATTTTACATTCTTGGGAGCGAGTCAGAAAGTCGCAAGTAAGAACGAAAGTCTTAAGTAACAATTTATGTTATAAATATAATAATATGTAAATAGTCAAGGTTTAGTAAGTCATTGCACTTACGTCTGACCGTGACTTTACTTCATTTGAATATTTTTTACGTAATGAGAAATATTCCGAAATATTCATACATACAAGACACTGGCAAAAATTACAGTATTTTTTTTTACATTATGACTATTATACCAGGGGTTGACTTCCTTTGCAGGAGGTCGACTAGGTGGGTACCCCAACAGTGCCAGTTATTCTACCGCAAATTCTAGATGAACCAACGCTTCTTACTCGAGAGTCATAAGATGACTATTCAGTCCAGTAATTTAACTAGCTACAGTGCCCTCCTACCGAAGCACAGTAATGTTTACACAGCACTGCTCAGGCGGTAGAATAACTGTTGGGGTCCCTCGACCTTCTGCAAAGAAAGTCTATCCCCGATAAAATAGTTTGCCAAGAACCGGCCTGCGTGTATGAAAATATGATGAAAGTTGAGGAAGTGAAAGAGGTGTGTCAAGATTGTACCAAGTGGAGGGAAATAGTCTCTGCCTTTTTTATCCTAGAAAAATGTATTACGCATCATCACCCCACCCCGAAGGCGCAGGGCGGTATATGGGACTGCTCCGCCGAAGATGGGCGTGGCGGGTATACCCACTAAAAACCTGGGGGTGTTCCTGCGGGACGCCATAATGCCGGGGCAGCGGGTACGCTGAAGCACTCATCCGCGGCCAAATAGTCTCTGTCTACCCCAACAGGAACTAGGCGTGACTATTAGTCTAGTAAAAGAAGAAATGTGGATCGAAAAGTCGAAAGCAGAATAACTAACTTAGGGACTTTGTTTGGACTAGTTAGGAGATAAACATACTAAAAGTCCCCACCCCTCCGAGGTGAGCCCGAGAGGGGAGAGCCCGAAGAAGGTCCCATTTTTAGGTTTATTGCTTATATGTCAAAAACTGTGCATTGTACGATATTATGTTGTACGACATTATGAAATCTAATAAAATTTTCTACAACTTTGGCCTTTACACTTTTTATCTATCTCCAATCGTTATCCAGCTATGAGCTTCCAAACATGGTCTATTTTTAAGGTAGACTTCCTATATAATATGTAGGCAGTAGATATGTATGCAAAACATATTGTAGACATTTTTCGACATTCAAAAGTTTATCAGTCATCAGTCAGGACTTGAATGCATTAATAAGTTTTCTCTTAGTCAGATAATGGAGGTTATTTCTCGAATGAAGAGATTTTAATAAATATGCTCGACACACCCTTCGGTGTGAGGCCGCCTGTTACACCGTACTGTAATTCACATAAAATAATACACTAACACAAAAACACTTATTTGGTTTTAGAGTTATCATCATCAGCCCACGTTCGTCCACTACTGGACATAGGCCTCCCCCATGGGACACCACTCAACTTGGTCCTCCGTCTTACTCCTGTAAAGATTTTAGTGTTAAAAATACTATAAAATATTTACATTAGTAAGCTTGAATAAAAATCAAGATGTGACAACTGTAGTTATTTTATCAACAAGAGAAAAGTTAGTTTGGTTTTATTTTTAGTGGTTGCCGGTTGCCTCTATTGCAGAAGACGCTTGGGCAAGTACATCACACTTTTGCTAGTATGTGTGCAAGATTTTTTCCAGCTGTGGGACAACATAGACTAACTAAAAATGTGTGCAAGAAGTTGAATGATCACGTTTTTTATATATTTATTAGATGGCTTCATGGTCAATTACAGACAAAGTATACAAAGTCTTATTAAAAAATATTATAGATCAGTTATTTTAAAAACCAAAAAAAAAATAGTTTATAATAACAGGGGGAGAATGGATAGTAACGTTGTTGTTACACGTATGCTCAGTTCGGTGTAAATGGAGTCCAATATGGGTGTGAATGCGTCTGTAAGTATCCGCTCATGAGATGCGAAAATTAATAAATAATAAGCTATACCGCCCTTTGCGATGTATGGGATGGACTTACACACGTTATACAGTATGGACTCTATGGACTTCGATTAAATATACTGGGGGGTTAGACAAGCGCCAATCGTTTGTCGCTATCGCTAAACAAATATACTGAGATGACAGTCGTTGCCGTTTGTTTTTTTTCGATAACGGATGTTAAAGGTGTACAATTTTTTTGCGATAGCGACAAACGATTGGCGCTTGTCTAGGCCCCCTGTAAAGTTAACTCTAAAGCTGATGACAGACAGAGGCGGGACGGAGAAGTAAATCGATACCGAACTTCATTTTGTTTCTGCCCACGTTCGCTTTTTATGTGACAGGTTACGTACAAATTCGAACTTTGCGAAAAGTCCATCCCGCCCCGCGACCGTTTTCCCGCCTATGTGTGACGTCACGTTTAATGCGCTTTACGGGCTTATGAAGCCTTTATGAACAACACTGACCTTAGAATGCATATTAAGACACATCTGGCCTCACATAATAAGTGAAAAAATTGAAATCATAATTATTATAATTTATCGTCCCATGCACAGAGTGAGAGAGAAAAAATCACATTTTGTATGCAGTTAAGTACGAGTCAACAAGACGAGCAAGACGTTCTCCTGATGATAAGAGATAACGCTGCCCATAATCTGTTCAGTGCCCCCAAGGATTTCACAATGATGTAAAATTCTAGGTGCTCTGCTCCAACCAACGCTTCTTACTAAAGTCATAAGTTAAGACTCTTAAGCCCAGTAATTTCACTAGCTACAGTGCCATCCTACCGAAGCACAGTAATGTTTGCACATCACTGCTCAGGCGGTAGAATAACTATCATGTGTATGAATATTTGACCTCTTAAGCAGTAAATATGTTAATGCCCTTACTGTTCATATTGATTTATTTTAATTCGATACTTTTTTTCTTGAAATTTAAAAGTCCTTCAGAGATCGAAAAGGTTTATTGTTTACATTTTTTAAATTGTTTTAATTAACTTTTTTGTTTACAAACAAAGTTGGTTGAAAAAACAACAAATTAACCATTCATGTTTTAACTATACTAATTAAATACAAAAATTTATGTGTAAGTTCTAACTTGTGTGTATGGTTTACCGGGGGTAGACTTTCTTTGCAGGAGGTCGACTTGGTGGGTACCCCAACAGTGCCGGTTATTCTAACGCCTGAGCAGTGATGTGCAAACTTTACTGTATAGGTGTAGAAAGGCACTGTAGCTAGTGAAATTACTGGGATAAAGAGTCTTAACATCTTATCACTCTTGAATGAGAAGCGTTGGTGCAGTGCACTTGTAATTTCACATCATTGTGAAATCTTAGGTAGGTAGCACTGCTGATTATGGGCAGCGTTATCTCTTAACATCAGGAGAGCTTCTTGCTCGTCTTTTTACTTCTTCACATAAAAAAAAACACAATAGCACAGCGAAAGATTTGAATCCAAGGCCTCCAGATTACAAGCCGGACATACGACCACTGAGCCACTGACGCTGCTTTAGCGATAATAAAAAGATTTCTACGTGAACGAATCAGAGCAACCATGCAAGTGATTCTAAGAATGATTCATGACGCAAAATTCTGATGAATTATTTCACAATCTTAAGGAAAAATTCGACAAAACTTCGATATAGGTACTTGCCATCCAAACATAAATAAAAGGATTGAAGATTTTCGTACGGAGTGTGGCGTATCTACTACTGCCCGCCAAGCACAGACGCTGCGTAGACTTGTCTTGCTGTCAAGTCAACTGTCATCCCATACATTTACAAAAGTACAATGTATGGGATGACAGTTCTACTCTTGAAGTTTCGTCGGGATCCCATACGCTATGCTACGGCTACAGGCATACTGGTTATCGGCCACCCACATGTAAAACACTAGAACCCACGGAAAAACTTGCGTACATTACTTGCTCAAACCTCCTCATTAATATGAGTACGTAACAAACGCAGTAATGTACATTGAAGTGGACATCAATCTTAATGGGTGTGAATTAGCCAATAGCCCTGCTGGTCAGACAATTTGTTTTTTTTTTCAAAATCGCAGTCAGCGACGTAACCTATAAGCTGAGATTAATACCAACAAAATATTATTTTTTTTTAAGTATCAAGTTTCGGAGTTATTAAACATCAAACTTGACCACGTGACTTCCTTAAAAATAGAATAAAATTTTGCTTAATGTGTAAATAAGTTAAAATAAACCGCGTGTAAATTGAAACTGGTTAAACTGTACCTTATACCTTAGTACTAAGTATTCAAACAAAAAAATATTTGACGCAATAACTTTTCGACACAATAAAAAGTCTAAACCAGTTAATGATAAAATCTTGATTGATTAATTAAAATATGCCTTATTTTATGCACAATCATGTTCGAACATTTGTAGCTTAGTGGGTAAAAGAACCGTTTTGAATCAGTTTTACTGGGAGTAGACTTCCTTTGCAGGAGGTCGACTTGGTGGGTACCCCAACAGTGCCAGTTATTCAACCGTTTGAGCAGTGATATGCAAACATTGCTGTGCTTCGGTAGGAGGGCACTGTAGCTAGTGAAATTACTGGGCTGAAGAGTCTTAACATCTTATTATGACTTTTGATTAAGAAGCGTTGGAGCAGTGAACCTAGAATTTTACATCATTATGTGATCCTGGGTAGCACTGTACTAATTAGGGGCAGCGTTATCTCTTACCATCAGGAGAGCGTCTTGCTCGTCTTTTCACTTCTTTGCATAAAAAGCTAGTCTCTTATATGATATAATGATGTAGAGTCATAATAATATAAGGTATTGACTATTATAATTGTAGTGTAAATTATAATAATATTATTAATTTTTCATAATTTACACTGCTAATATATTAATCTAATATATAAAATTCTCGTGTCACAGTTTTCGTTGCCATACTCCTCCGAAACGGCTTGACCGATTTTGATGAAATTTTTTGTGCTTATCCGGTATCTATGAGAATCGACCAACATTTATTTTTCATCCCCCTAAATGTTAGGGGTAGTCCACCCCTAAATTTTTTATTTTATTTTTTAGACAAAATTTTTAATTTCTATTTTTTTATGATACAACATACAAAAATACATACAATCCTCAATTTTCACCCTTCTACGATCAACCCTTATTTTTTAATAGCCATTTTAGTAATTTAATCATTTTTCCTCTCCGGTCGAAAACTGATCAATCTTCATTTAATTAGTTATCCCCGCCAGATGTCTACAGGTGTCACTTCTGACCCAGCACGGAGTAGGGATGAGAACGAAGCCGGTCTCCTTTCTTTCTCACTCCCTACACAGTTGTCGGCCATCATTATTGTTTATGCATCAAGTGTAGTAGTAACGTTGACAATTATTATTTTGCTATCTCAGTGTAACTCTCATATTAACTTTTAATCATTCCTATTTTACAAGCTTTTATTTACTTTCACCTGTCTGTTGTCTGTCTGTCTGTCGGTCTGTCTGTCTGTCTGTCTGTAATCAAATCTTGCGAGTTTAATTTGACCCACTTCCTGGTTTCCGATTAAACTGAAATTTTGCATGCATGTATAGATCGGATGACAATGCAACATTATTGTGACATCGAGCTGATCTGATGATGGAGCTGGAAGGTGGCCATAGGAACTCCGTAATTAAACGACGCAACCCATCGAGTTTGGGCTCATTTGATTCGTCTTGACGAGTACTTTATGATGCTAATAATAATAAAAGCTTGCTTTTAAAAAGTTTTTTAAAATTTCACATGTTATCAATAATAATTAAATTATCAATTTTGAGAGTATTTTGCACGATTAGTTAATCAAGTGATTTTATAACCTCAAAAGTACTCAACACGTGACACGAGATTCCAATAACAACGGATTTTGTGTTGTAAGTATACTTTTTTTATTTATATCGAAAATGTTGTTGATATTATAAAAATGTAATTTTAATTTAATTTTATTAAAAAAATGTAATTGAACAATTAAGATTTTAATAGTTTCCAAAAAATCAATCATTATGAATCTTTATTTTGAAATGTCAATGGAAATATTGGTTGTATGAAAAAATTATAAGAGACAATGTTTTCATAAAATTTAATTTTTTACTTTTGTTTGAAAATTTTTTCCATAAAATAATGCTTATTTCACGCATATACCACATTCTTACGTACATACAATATACACATTCTAACATAAATACATACTTCCAATAAGTAAGCTATTTTTTGTCTACACTAGAAATTACTAGGAAATTATTTATATGGCAAAACAACGTTTGCCGGGTAAGCTAGTTTACTTGTAAAAGAATTCAACGCGCTCCGACGCTTTTCCTCTAAATTGAGATATTTAAATTTATTATTTATTTAAATTTAAAGCTAAAATTGTTACAATTAAATGCGTCAATAATAGTACATTATTTTAATTGTCATTAAGGTAAGTTCTTTAGTTAAAATGTATTTTATAAAACTTGCCTTAAATGTGTAATGAAAAACATATAAAAAATCTTCAAAGGATACTTAAAAATAACAGTAAAAATCGTCATAAATCACAATAATCGATTTGTAATTAAGGATCAATTTCATAATCAAAGGATATTTTCTCAGAGTAAAGTACCAGGCAAACATAGCATTATAGGAGGTTAACTTTAGTACTTGAAAATCAAGAAAACGTTCCGACTTCTGCGACACGCACGGACTTTGCAAAGGCGACACTGTGTTCAAAAACAAGCGAATTTCAACCTTATTTCTTTAGCAATAAAAACACAGTTGCTTTGTTGGAAAACGGTACGAGTAAACGTAGTTTGCCTTGAGCCTGCGCCGGAGTTCTCCGTCTCATTCGCTCGACTTGTTTCCTAGTATGTCTGTCTCTGTTCCACAATTACGTAAAATACAAGGCTTTAAAAGAATGCCGACTGATGTTATAATGTATAAATTAATATTATATGATGTTAATTCTGCTTTATGACTTGAAGATGGAAATATACAATAATCTACATCTATATATAAAAAAATCTCTTTTCACAGTGTTTGTATTGAACTCCTCTTAACTGTTTTGACCAATTTTTGTGATTTTTACCTACATACGAAAAACTAATTTCACAACTAATGAATCCTAATAAATAAATCTAAATATTTGCTCTTTATGTCAAAAATGTCGTATTATAATAAGAAAGGTTTTTTTTTAATAATTTTGTTATTTACTAAAAAAATTAATAACCTTGTTTCTTACTAATATAATAAACGTAAAAGTTTGTAAATAATGTATGGATGTCTTGATGTCAGGATGCCTGGATGTCAGGATCTCTGGATATCAGGATGTCTGGATGTCAGAGAGTCAGGATGTCTGGATGTCAAGATGTATGGATGTCAGGATGTCTGGATGTCTGTATGTATGTTTGTTACTCTTTCACGCCTTAACGGGTGACCGATTGAGCTGAAATTTGGTATAGAGATAGCTTTAACCCTGGAATAACACATAAGCTACAAGTACAGCGAGTTAAAAGTTAAAACCGCTGGGCGAAGCTAGTATAAAATAAATCAAGTTTTCTACAACAAATTCAACAGAATATAATTCAAAGATAATTTTAATTGTTATAATAATTAATTATTAGCAAGTACAAGAAAATATATTTATTTTCTCACAACAACGCTAATTTTATCGTTTGTTGTTTAACAAATCGTTTTATTATTAATTTAATGTTTCTATTTATTATTATATTTATTGCTGTTGGTTGTTGGCAGATTTATTATTTACTGACTTCAATAAAGGAAAGGTTCTCAATTCTTGTACGCCTACAAAAAATACAGATGAATATATTTAAAACCTTAGTTATATAATAAAACTAGTTGCGCCCAGCGGTTTTACCCGCTATACTGTAAGCTTTTGTGTTATTTCAGGGTTTAAGCTATCTCTTTACCAAATTTCAGCTCAATCGGTCCACCCGTTTAGGCGTAAAGAAGTAACAAACATACACACTCACTCACAAACTTTCGCATTAAAAAAATTTATATATTATAGTGACATAATTCTAGGGGTAGACTTCCTTTGCAGGAGGTCGACTAGGTGGGTACCCCAACAGTGCCAAATACTCTACCGCCTGAGCAGTGATGTGCAAAAATTACTGTGCTTCAGCACTGTAGCTAGTGAAATTACTGGGCTGAAGAGTCTTAACATCTTATGACTCTTGAGTAAGAAGCGTTGGTGCAGTGCTCCTAGAATTTCACATCATTGTGAAATCCTAAGTAGCACTGTGAATACTAATTAGGCAGCGTTATCTCTTACATAAAATGTATTATATTTTGTTTTAGTTTTAAGTATTTTTTTAACCCCCGACGCAAAAACGACGGGGTGTTATAATTAACCCCCGACGCAAAAACGACGGGGTGTTATAAGTTTGACGTGTCTGTCTGTCTGTCTGTCTGTCTGTCTGTCTGTCTGTCTGTCTGTCTGTCTGTCTGTCTGTCTGTCTGTCAGTGTGAGTGTGTGTGTGTGTGTCTGTCTGTGGCATCGTAGCTCATAAACGGATGAACGGATTTTGATTTAGTTTTTTTTGTTTGAAAGTAGAGTTAGTCGAGAGTGTTCTTAGCTATGTTTGGTGGGAATCGGTCCAAGATGGCCGCCGCTACAAAATGGCGGATTACTTTTTTCTTCCACGACCCCCTCAATATGGGTATCAAATGAAAGAGCTTAACAAGTAGAATACAGCCCACTATATAAAATTTAAAATCCAAGATGGCCGCCATCAAAAAATGGTGAATTACGTATTGCGTTGGGGGTTTTTTAAATTTTTAATTTAATTCACTTGTGTATTTGAATTAAGTCTTACCTATCTATACTTTTGGGCAGCGTGATCTCTTATAATATAAGAACTTATCTCTACTATATTTTTAGTTAGGTTTTTGTATATATTTTTTGTGTTTTAAAGTTTTTATCTAACTATTTATGTCTTTTACGTAAGTTAACGTTATGCGTTGTCAGTCACAAAGAATTATTGTTATAAATATAGAATTAAACTGCGTAGTTAGAAATCTAGTTGTATCATATTTATGGCAGGAAATACCCACACAAACGTCGATTTATCATACATACACTCACACATACATAATACCTATATAAGTCTATTACTGGGCTTAACATCTTATGACTCTTGAGTAAGAAGCGTTGGTACAGTGCTCCTAGAATATCACATAATTGTGAACATTACTGTGCTTCGGTAGGAGGGGGCACTGTAGCTAGTGAAATTACTGGGCTAAAGAGTCTTAACATCCTATGACTCTTGAGTAAGAAGCGTTGGTGCAGTGCTCCTAGAATTTCACATCATTGTGAAATCCTAAGTAGCACTGTACTGATTATGGGCAGCGTTTTCTCTTAACATCAGGAGAGCGTCTTGCTCTTCTATTACTTCATCACATAAAAAACCGTGTTTTCCGAGCGATACAACTTGGGAATCTTCAAGGAACGAGTGAAAACCTTTCTAGGCATCTTACGTGATTCATTTTCGACCGCACCAGCAGTTTTCATCATGTATCATCAATCAAAGGTCAAAGTTTTATACTTTTAACTAGAGATACTCGTATTTTTACAAACATACATATAATCACGCCTGGTTCCCGTTGGGGTAGGCAGAGACTATTTCTCTCCACTTGGTACGATCCTGACACACCTTTTTCACTCGTACTTTACCGGGGGTAGACTTCCTTTGCAGGAGGTCGACTAGGTGGGTACCCCAACAGTGCCAGTTATTCTACCGCCTAAGTGATGTGCAAACATTACTGTGCTTCGGTAGGAGGGCACTGTAGCTGGGGAAATTACTGGGCTGAAGAGTCTTAACATCTTATGACTCTTGAGTAAGAAGCGTTGGTGCATGTAGAATTTTGTGTTTTGTGTGTAGAATTTTACATCATTAGGCAGCGTTATCTCTTACCTTCAGGGGAAGGTCTTGCTCGTCTTCTTAAAGTAGTAAGTCTGGGCCAAAGAGTTAACATCTTATGACTCTTGGGTAAGAAGCGTTGGTGCAGTTCTCCTAGAATTTTACATCTTTGTGAAATCCTAAGTACACACCGAACATGAACACTCCATGGAGAGACTCGTTATCCAGGGCAAGTGGTCACGCGGTCGATCACCTACGCGTTGGACAGACCTCATCAAAGCTACGACACAAACCTCCGTAGTGCAGCGTTCCCGAGACGCTGGAGACCGTGACAAGTGGAGGCGCATCGCGAGGGCTGTTTTAGCCAATAATGAATATGAAGCATCATCAACCACGACCACTCTGTCAAGAGTGACCGACTAAGGAGGAGGAAATCCTAAGTAAAGCACTTTATGCAAAGGTAGAGTAAATCTATCAATTTAATTTGTTTATCAAATAAAAAGTCTTTAATATTATAGTTGTGTTTAGTGGTAAGTAGGAACCTATTTGCTTCTTAATTTATGTTTTCTACATAATAAAGTGTTTTCCATGACTCCCATAAATAATAATTTAGTTATAATTTCATGCCCCAATTCAGTACAAGTACAGTTGTTCTTAACATTTTAAAGTAATGTTTTGACTCCGAATTACCGAAGCGTGGCACTTTTTGCTTTTTGCCGACACATCCGCTCGTGATATGACAGGAGGGTGCACACGGAGTAAATTTGTCGGGACATGTCGACGGATATTTCGGATACCTGTATTTTAATCGTAGATTTTTAGACACGATGACTTTATTTTGTAGAGATCGGTATGCACAAAAGGCTGGTATTGTGATAGTTTTTTTTTTTTATAAATTATCGTATAGCCTTTAAATCGTGCTCCTATTTAATAAACTACTAAAATCATAAAAGAGAACGTTTGATTGTTTGCTATCTTATCACGCTGAAACTTTTTTAAAATTTATTATAGGCCTTTGACCACGATCGCGTGATGTTAAGCGATGATGCGGCAGTAGATGGTGGCAGACTAAACCTAGAAGACGGGATAAATTCCTCCCATTGTTATTGGCGATACAAACTATAAAAATAACTAGACAACTTAGATAAAAAATTTCTAAGTATTATCTTCAGTAGAAGCAGATTAATTACAGCAATATCACTTAAACATATAATATACACTAAAACATTTTTTAAACACTCAATAAAATCTTAAGATGTATCGCAGGACTTATTATCTCGTCTGCACACAAATGCATTCATTACCTTCTTACAGATGATTTTAAACTTTATCCCTTCGCAATAAGGGTCAATCAATCGAAAGTTAAATTTTATTACGCGCCAGAAAGATGACAGATAAAATTCTCGCTTTTTTTTTCTTTGAAATATGTTTCACAAGAATCGCATTAACCATTGTGATATTTTGTTAAAAAATTTCGTGCGTTTTGTTGAATTGTTTTGTAATTGCTTGGTATTTTTTGAACTTTTAATTGTTTTTGTCGCAGAAACACACGTTTTGTAGAATTATTTGTAGAATAATTACAATGAACTTTAGTAGGTATAATATTATAATAATAATTGGGGTTTATATACTCCAACAGATCAGATACTTAAATTGTCAGAGTTTTTTTAAAATAATATTTATATGCAATTGTCTATGACTTGTACCTAAAAACTACGAATAAATAATTTATATTTGTGAAATCACAATAACTTCATAGGTATAAGGCTCATTCTCATGGAATCGATTCTCATCGTCACCTTCATGGCAATTCTTATTTATTGCTTATTTGTAATGTTTATGTATAATATTGTATAGAGCTGGATAACACGAGTAAACTTTTATATAAATCATTTAAATCGTACGTTTCATTTCGAAGAAAAACAGTTTTGAAATTTTCGACGCTACGAAAGTGATTCAGTCATTATTTTTTCACAACTTTTTCAAGTAAACCCCTTTTAAAATACTAAATCTACCAAAAATGTACAATAAAACGACATTCTACGTAACAACAAACCTCACTACAGAAGAAAATATGCGTAATTTGAGATATTACTTTACCTTTCACTTTACTTTTTTATTAGTCAGAAACTTTGTATGTATGTATTAAAACCCTAACATAACAGATAAAGTACTTTTTAGTTGGTAAAAAGGCCCTTTCTAAACAAAACAATAAAAAAAGAAATCACTTTCGTGGCTAAAATCACCTTTATGGTAAAAACCGCTATGAAGGTGATGCCACGCTGGTGACGAAAATATCCCTTTTTGGTAAAATTCTGGAAAGTTTATGTATAATGTATAAAATAAAATACTACATCTTTATCTCGCATATTTTGGCGTTTCGAAAAGCTAGCTTTGATTTAAATAACTAAAATACAATGCATAAAAATATTGTCCATGCAAGTGATCGGTACACCCATGAATAAATTGAAACTTGGCAATTATATTTTTTCCACGGCTCGATAAGTCCTAGATCCTACTTTTACGATTGCAGAACATGGCCATCATTGAAATGAATCAAACTCTGTATTAGATTGTTAATGTTGTGTTTAACAGCAGCCGTTAAACTACGCAAATTTAAAGCACCAAAAATCGTGTGACCTTCGCATTATGTCTTTTTAAATTCAAAATAATAATGAAAGGCTTTTTTGAGACTGTGTACCGTAAAGTGTATTTGTTTGCGAAAATTTTGGTATATGTTATATACAGATACACCGAAATTTGTTAAAGTAGTGCCCAAATGTTTCACTGCAACGGAAAGTGTGACACCATGAGAATACGAAAAATGCCCCCGTTTTTGACCTTTCATGTTAAATTTTAGTATTATTTTTTGCGTCTATTATGACAATCTTTATTTATTTTGTAGCTTAATATATGTTTTATCCACCTATTCAAAATTCATGTCTCTTTCTTTAACCGTTTAGGAAATATAACCGTGTGACCATCAAATTTGAGCTAAAATGAGAATGAGCCATAAATTGACATCATTGTGAAGACGTGGGTGGCACTGTACTGATTATAGCATGAAATGAAATCTGATCCAGCAGAACCTTACGGTTTTGACTCTATAACGGGTCTCATACGTTTGGCAAATGTTCCTTCTATTGTCACTGTTTTTGGCAACTGTGTTAGCGACTTTTTATGACATTGAGAAAAGCTGCGGGCCAAGCACATACGTTGTACTTTTGTAAATGTAAGGGATGACAGTTTGACTTGGCAGCAAGCCAAGTCTACGCATTGTCCATGCTAGGCCCACTGAAAATCTTTTTGCAATGACATTGGGAGTAGTAGCAAGAGTTGCCTCTTGCTAAACAGACTACTCTTGACGCAAGATAAGAGTTGATTAGTCATTCACAGAATTAGAAAAGTTAATCTGTTAAAACACTTTTTAACGAAAAAAAAGTGTTAGGTTCTTAAAAATATTATCAAATAACCCTAAAAGTACCAGGCCCTCATAAATGCAAAAAAGTGGATTGTTCAAGTGACAAACGGCATCAAGCCAAGCAATGTTTGTTAAACAGCGGGGCACTAGATATTTTACAAGATAACCACTTTAAAGTAAAAACCCTGTATATTTACATTTTTATTGGAAAGCCATAATAGGTGATACTAAGGTTAGTATCCATTATATCGATTCAATGCTGAACCGACGGGTCGTCTAAACTAAGATTTATATTAGCAAAGGATTTCGAGCTTTGTTATAAGTATTTATATGTTAAAACCGATAAATAACCGAAGTGATATTCATTTATTTGTATAATGTAGGATGGTGAGAAGGTACCATGTCGTCTATAGACATCTTCAACAACGAAATTTCATATGGATATATCATTATGAATGGATGTTTATTATGCTATCACGCCTAAACGGCTGGACTGATTAAATTGAAATATGGTAAAAATGTAACTCAAACCCTAGAATACTATTTTAGCTTTTTTCTCACCAATTTGTGCGTTTGCTAATGTGTATTATAAAATATTGGACTGAAAAACATCGACATATTCCAATCATTCGATATTACCATTACGTACAAAGCGTAATGCTAAAAATCTCCTTCCTTAGCTGCGAGTCGAATCGTCGTTGAATTGATGCATCGAGTGATGACCTTAAAATGCAAATAAAACTTGTTCTACAATTAAAACTCGCAAATTACACTTTATTTTTACCAGTAAAGGGTTAAAATCGATTGAAACCGTTGAAATGTCAAATTAATATGCAATTAACAAATGAAGCTCGTTTTTTAAACAAAATTGTTTGGTGTTAAAATGACGTTTTCTTTTTGTTTAACATGTTCAAACTATTTATTATGTGTTTGTCTTAAGGTAAAATACATAGGCTGACTTAAAAAAATTAAAGATGTGGCATACCCTGTTGAATTCACAATAAAATACTTTTTTTTGCAATGAAGTAAGAAGGCAAGACGCTCTCCTGATGGTAAGAGATAACGCTGCCCATAATTAGTACAGTGCTACTCAAGATTTTACAAAGGTAAAATTCTGGGTGCACGTCTACGCTTCTTACTTGAGCGTCATAACATGTTAAGACTCTTCTGCCCAGTAATTTCACTAGCTACAGTGCCCTCCTACAGAAGCACAGTAATGTTAGCATTCGACTTCCATATATATACCGGTTGGAAGCGACCTGCATCCAGTGTCTTCCGGCGGCCTTTATAAGGTCGTTTGTCCTTGTGGGTGGACGTCCTATGCTGTCTCCACTCGAAAACATTTCGACCCCATCGGCTTTTTGCTCTACATGCTATGTGCTTGTCACTTATTGTCATAAAAACAGTCAATAAATAATTTATAAGAAAAAAACTTGTAACGAATTAATCAACTTGTTTTTACTACCAGATTTACATAAAATATTAATTAGTGTTAAACACGATAATAATCGCCAAATAAATAGCAGTGAAGAACAGCTGTTTTTTTTTCTATATTTACTATTTTTATCTTGCCTGAACTTCATACGTCAGGTCATGTTGCAGGCCTTGTAGCACGGTAAAGAGATATACAGTAATGTGACTCCCTAGAAGCGGTTGAACTCAAGGTCGCGCGAGTTTGCAACGATTTGGGTAGGGTTCGGTAAGCAGCGAGGTGCCGAATAGACGTTTTTATGCAGTAAGCTTCCGAATAATGGTTGTGAATTAGTAAAAATATCACAAAGTATATAATTCTTTTTGATATTTTGAGTAATTGCCAATAATAACGCCTATTCGGCACCTCGCTGCCTACCGAAACCTACACAAATCGTTGTAAACTCGCGCAACCTTGAGTTAAACCGCTTCTAGGGAGTCACATTATATCTCTTTACCGTGCTTGTAGTAATCTTGGCGACCTGAAACTCCAACATAAAGAATGGGCACACAACCTATCAACCTATAACAGACTTCAAAGACTGACAGTGTAAATAAGGTAATCTGTTCTATTGGAGTATAAGCCTCAATTATTATATTAACTAGTTGCGCCCAGCGGTTTTACCCGCTGTGGCCTATGTGTTATTCCAGGGTCTAAGCTATCTCTATACCAAATTTAAGCTCAATCGATGGATGTCGGGATGTACGAGTATGTTTGTTATACTTTCACGCCAAAACGGGTGGCCGATTGAGCTGAAATTTGGTATAGTGATAGCTTAGACTCTGGAATAACACATAGGATAGTACAGCGGGTAAGACCGCTGGGTGCAGTTAGTTATAAAATGAATTCCTAGAGTTCGACGTTCCCTGTTACAAAAATGAAAATGGAATGTCTAATCTTATCTTTAATTAATCTGCTGTAACAAGTATTTGATTCATAATCACGGCATAGGTACCTCTGATAAGGAGATAACGCGGCAAGGACGGCAGGTGGCTATTGTATGGTAATCTTATGGTGGTAGGGTGGCCATAACCAAAACCATGGAAAACGGATTAAAATTCAACCAATTTATTAAAAGTTAGCAACGACCGTGCTATTTAAAATGAGGCTAACTACAATAAACGACTGTAATAGAGCCTGCGATAATGACATAGAAGTATCAAACTACATCGTGATAACAATGGAATAATTACGAGTAGAAGTGTGATTTGGCATTAAGTGCTATTGAAGACAAGTGATTAAGAGTTAATGTGATCTTTTCGTAATCAAATTTTGGAAGTTTAATTTGATCCACTTCCCGATTCCTGATTGAGCTGAAATTTGGTGGAAAAGTGGTCAGTGTGACCGTGTTCCAGTATGATGTTCAGTGAAGCCAGGGAGGGATTTTTCCCGCCTTCCAGGTTTAGTCTGCTACCATCTACAGCCGCATACCGCATATGCGTCTCCGGCGCATTGCTTAACTTCAACGAGATCGGGGTCAAAGGCACCCGATAATGAATAAAAAAAGATTTAGTTTTTAACTCTGGGACACGAATTCTCTAGAACAAACCAATCCATAGTCACATTACTCGTCTCGCCTCACGGCTTACTAGGCGTTAAGGAAAGCTAAACAAAAACTTCTGCGACCGCTCGGTGCCAAGGAAAACGCAGCGGCTTGCTGTATCTCTGGTAGAAATCTTCACGGTCAACTCTTTAGGAATCTTTAGGTAAACTGTTCATGTAACTTTGACAGTCAAGAAGCTTTGTTTATAGTCTTTTTTGATATCACCGAAAAACAATTGAAATTAAAAAAAAATACTTTTTAAAAACATGCTTTTATTATATACCATCTAGTACTCGTCAAGACGAATCAAATGAGCCCAAACTCGGTGGGGTTGCGTTGTTTAATTAAGGAGTTCCTATGGCTACCTGCTAGCTCTATCATCAGATCAGCTCGATGTCATAATAATATTGCATTGTCATCCGATTAATATATGCAAAATTTCAGCTCAAAGGGATACCGGGAAGTGGGTCAAATTAGACTTGCAAGATTTTATTACAGACAGACAGACAACAGACAGGTGAGAGTAAATAAAAGCTTGTAAAATGCATTACGCATACCCTCCCACCGGGTACGGGAGGGTTATGTGGGACTCCCCGTGCAGAGCGACTGCACGGTATACCCAGTGTATTCTTTTATCTGTGACCCAGTGAAACAACTCGGTGGCACTCCCGCATCGTCTTTGTGACGGAGGACTGGGAATCGGTAGAGCCTTGGCATCCAGTCCCTCATTATAAATTAGCCTATAAAGTTTTACCGGGGGTAGACTTCCCAGGAGGTCGTTATTATATATATATATATATATATATATATATATATATATTAGTCTTAATAGTGTATGACTCTTGAGTGGGAAGCTTTAGTGGTGCACCTAGAATTTAATAGTAAAATCCTGGGTGGCACTGTACTGATAATGGGCAGCGTTATATTTTAACATCAGGTGAGCGTCTTGCTCGTCTTCTAACTTCATTGCATAAAAAATTAGCTTTTGACCACTTTTCGCTTGATGTTAAGTGGCGATGCGACCGAAAATGGTAGTAGACTTAATCTAGAAGGCGGGATAAATCTCGCCCTAACTTCACATATAGGTCGGTATAATATAATATTTCTGTTTACTTTAGTTTATCTTGTAGTAAACCAGTATCTTGGAGTTATATATGTTATTAGCGACGGGATATGACCGCCCTATCGCTGTTGGCAGATCGAGTGGATTGTTACACTTGGAACCAATCAAATTAGGTAAAACGATAAAAAAAATAATTTGGAATAGACAATAATTTGTTGAAAATGATTGGTAATATTTAATTTTGATTATCAAATCATCATCATCAGCCCACATTCGTCCACTGCTGGACATAGGCCTCCCATGGCACGCCACTAAACTCGGTCCATTTTCTTCCTCCTCCACCCGCACCCCAAGACCTTTCGGATATCGTCACCCCATCTCACCCAAGGACGCCCTACACTCTGGTTCTCTGCCGAATCACCTCATTTCTGAATATCAAATACTAATATGTAACTAAGTACAATAATACAACTAAGTCCTAAAATAGGTTCTAATTTTAGATTAAAAAGAAAATGGGAAGATGCGACATAGCGCTATTGTTCCTATGCCAAGCAGTCATTACGGAAGTGTTCCGGCATAATGTATTATAGTGTAGCCAAGGAGGGTGTTATCCCGCCTTCTAGGTTTTAGTTGCTACTATCTTCGGCCGCATCGTCGCTTTATTTCATGTAAATCTGACTTCAGTAGGGTTATGCACTTATCCGTGAAATAACCGAACCGAATACCGAATTGTCAAAAATATATGAAATGACATATTATATAGATACAGCTTGACATGTCATGTCACGTCATTTCATACATTTTTGACAATTCGGTATTCGGTTCGTTTCCCTAACCGATAACTGAATAGCCCTGTAGTTATTAGTCATCTATTTCTATAAAATCCTTGATTCCTCGTGACAATACTATAAATAAATGACATTTCAGAGCTAGCATTTAAAAATTCAAAGATGGCGCCATAAAAGCGCCAGTATTCTAAAGCAATCATGTATTATTATAACAATAAATTTTATTGTTACATTCTATATTCGAGGTTAATTGTCGTTGGTAAAAAATATTTGTGGTTTTTCCCATAAATATGACAGCTATTTTTGCATCATTATTTTTTTTGTTGGAAATTTCCTACTTATTTTTTAAATACGAAAGTGTGGATTATTTATGTGTGTCCAAGTAAATGTGTTTGTTACCTCCGCTTGAACTAAAAATACATTATTATGTAGATAATGAAATGAGCCCAAACTCGATGGGGTTGCGTCGTTTAATTACGGAGTTCCTATTTCCACCTTTCAGCTCCATCATCAGATCAGCTCCATGTCATAATTATATCATCCAATTATACATGCATGCTAAATTTCAGCTCAATCGGAAAGTCGGTCACATTAAACTTTCAAGATTTGATTACACAGACAACGGACAGGTGAAAGTAAATAAAAGCTTGTAATATGAAGATTTTTTTTTTTCTAAATTTCACTTGTTTATTTGGAACCCTAGAAAACAGTATTTTAGAAAGACTAGACACCAAACCCGTGTAAATCAGTCACGGTGGCGTGAAGACGTTTGATTGGTGTTGAAAACTCGTTTATTTGTTTAATTGTTGCTTTGGTTTGAGGTCATTCGTGATCAAATTGTGTACCGTTAACGAAAATTCTTTTATATCGCTCGAGAACACGATAGGGACTGTGTTTTGATTGGTGTGAAGGGAGATATGAAAAATTTGACGTGTCACATTTTTTTTTTTAATTAACAAGATGAGCAAGACGCTCATCTGGTAGGGAATAACGGTGCCCATCATCAGTACTGTGTTACCAAGGATTTCACAATTTAAGGTGCACTGCACCAACGCTTCTTTCTTTCTTACTCAAGAGTCATAAGATGTTTAGACTAGAGATAACTCTTTACACAAATACGGTGCAAAAAAACTAAATTAAACATATTTAATAACATATATAGGCTAGAAAGAGGTAGATAATAGCAAAAACAGTGATCCTTTTCTATTTTCAATAAAAATCTTACGGATCTAGTAAGACTTTTGTCTAGTTAAGCTTTGTACTCTATATAATGGAATAGAAAACTCTTTATTACACACAAAAATACAATAAAATAAGCTAAGAACTAAGATTACAAAGAAAGAAGTGTTACAATTGGGCGATCTTATCTAATAGCGATCCCTTCCAGACAACCAAGCAGGAAAAGGAAAGACAAAATAGAGCGACGGTGGTTACATAAGTACATATTTTTAATCATAGCTATATAACTCTATGGCTTTAACTCTATGGCATATGGCATAAAATTTGTTAGAGCCAAGCGTATCAATCCATTTCCTACACATCCTGCCGGACTAGTTCTGTGACTCATTTGACTCAGTTAATCATTGCATTTTAATATTAAGTTACTGTGCAAGCCTTGAGCATTGAAAGGAACTAATTTTAATATTAAGATTTTTACTGGTCGGCTTCGGCGATGGCTTCCACCCACTGGACAAAACCGTGTCTCCAAGCGGTCGTTGTGACCGTGTTCCGGCATGATGTTCAGTGAAGCTAAGGAGGAATTTGTCCCGCCTTCTAGGTATAGTCTGCATGTCGCTTAACATCACTCCAGATCGTGGTCAAATACTTACCTAATAATATAATGAATTAAAAAAATGTGTTCTGTTAACAGAGTATACATATATACATTACTGCTTGGCGGATGAATAACAAGGTGTGGTACTTCTACCTGGAAGAGATCGCTTTAAGCGATAAGGCCACCCATTGTAGGCCAACTTGTTTATATATAGTTCTGTGCATTTGTTATCTTTATTTTATTTAATATTAAGTCATTTATTGTAAATTTCTTTTTTTCTTGGTCACAATAAAGAGTTTTTGTATATGTAATGTATTGTACTTCCCCAAGCGCCCTCTACAATAAAGGTCTACCTATACAAAAACAGCAAATAATATTAATTAAAATAAATAATATATTGTGGCCGATCTGTGGTTAATTAAAGTGTTCTTTACTGCTGTAGTAGCTGTAGTATTGTTAGTTTGTTTTTCTCAATAAAGGCATTTGCCACAACAAAAATAGATAATTAAATAAAACTAAATTCAACTCGAAAGACGTTTAGAAAGTCCAAGCAAACTCGATTCCTATTTTAAGACTCCAGTTTTAGTTACATCCTAGTAATTATAAACTTTATCAAATCAAAAGTTTATGGTAAAGATGGACTATAACAATTTTAATTACTGGACGTAATTAAAACTTTACTTCGTTAGTTTCAATTTGAACTATTAAAACTTAACTTCGGAATAAAGGATTGTACGGAATATTTTAAGCAGATGGTAATAAATTCAGACAGCGCTCCGATAAATTGACGCTTACTTATATAACAATTTAAACTTTCGCGATTTAAACTCATATTTATTTGATTAGTCGGGACTTCATCATCATCATCTCAGCCATAGGACGTCCACTACTTAACATAGGCCTCTCCTTTGAACTTCCATATATACCAGTTGGAAGCGACCTGCAGCCAGCGTCTTCCGGCGAACTTTATAAGGTCGTCTGTCCACCTTGTGGGTGGACGTCCTGCGCTGCGTTTTCTTGTCCGTGTCGGGACTTATCGCGTAGGTATCTATTTAATGCTATTTTTACAAAAACACGGTTGCGACGCTTGGTTTTTGTTGAGTCTGTGTACTTTTGCAATTTTAGTCTTATTTTAAAGTCGATGCCATACAGCGGCAGAAACGCGCAGGAAAGTGGGACGTAATTTTTGTAATGTTCAAATTTGTACGCTGTCCTTTTTGTTTGTTGTTGTCCCTGTCACACATAAGGCGGACGCGGGCTGTAACAAAACGAAGCTTTTCCTCGAGATCTCGTGTCTGCTAATTTCAGCCAAAATGGTCCACTCGTTTAGATGTAATATAGTAACAAACGTACTATACATTCTTACAAACATTCGCGTTTATAATATTGGTAGGATAATACGTTTCTTCATTTGCGCGCAGTATCTGCCTGTATTTCTATAGTATGAGGATTAAAATGAATTCTAATTATAGCTAGTTTTTATGTCCTAACAACGGTTGTTAGGTTTAAAGGGTTGGTAAACGGTTGGTATTCTCTTAATCCCTTGCTTCCTGAAATGGCAACATATAGGTTGGCCACACAACCTAATGGTAATAATACTAATATTATAAACGTGACAGTTTCAAAGAATTTATGGATGTCTGGATGTATGTTTGTTACACTTTCACGCCTAAACGGGTGGACCGATTGAGCTGAAATTTGGTAAAGAGATAGCTTAGACTCTGGAATAATATATAGGCTACTATACAGCGAGTAAAACCGCTGGGCGCAGCTAGTACATTCATAATATAATACAGAAACACTGATAATACTTTCTGTTGGGTGCTACGAAGTGCGCGCTAATCTACTATATTATGTTAAAAAAAATTATAACCGATGGAACAGTTAATATATTTTTCACACATATCCATACATACATAATATTAGTAGTGTATAATTAGTAAAGTATCTAATTGACAGATTATTAATGTGTTTAATATTTAACATTAATATATTCAACAAGTGGCGCCACCTGCATCATTAGGTGTTGGAAACAGGATTAATGTGTGGCTTGCATCTTAACTAGGGTATTTGTAATTCTTGGGTGTTTTTGTGGATTCTTTCGTGTTTGTTGTATATTATGACTTATTTCTAAAGCGACATGAATGATGAAATAACTATGTATTACTAATTATAATTGTGTTTAAATAATTATTAATATTATAGTACTAGTTGTGCCTAGAGGTTTTATCCGCTGTACTGTAGCTTAAGTGTTATTCTAGGATCTAAGCTAACTCTATACCAAATTTCAGCTCAATCGGTCCACCCATTTAGGTGTGACTTTCGCCTTTATAATTCGCCATACAAGGATACAAGGACTAGTAGCAAGATTCAAGGACAAAGAATGAGAGACTACTTACTGGAATGGTCCCTCTAACAATGACATTGCTCAGAAATATTTCAGCCAACATATTGGACTATTGTCAAGCAGACAGATTGCCAAGAAGCAGCATAGAGAAAAAAAAAAGAAAAAAAAAATTGAATGTGATGTGATAATAATAATATTTTGTATGTATGTGTCTAACACCTCTTCACACTTCAACATCCTTAACTATTTGAGCTGAAATAGGTAGCTTGAACCCTGGAAAGACACCTAAACTATATCTTATCAGCGCTCGACAGATTATAATAAAATTGAAAAGAGACCATTTGGATAGCACACTTTTGAACAAAAATAATTTTAGTAATAAGCTCAGGCATCTTCGAGTTATCTAAATATATATAAAAGAAAAGAGTGACTGACTGACTGAGTGATATATCAACGCACAGCCCAAACCGCTAAACGGATCGAGTTGAAATGTGGAACTTAAGTAGAATTTATGATGTAGACTTCCGCTAGGAAAGGATTTCTGCACGCGGGCAAAGCTGCGAGCATAAGCTAGTCTGTAAATATTACGTATAGAGATTAATTGTTATTAATACCTAATTTATTTATTTTATAAAGTTTTTTTAGTTATTTAATAAATTTCGACTACTTAAAATCATTTTTAACCCGATTTATAAAACGTTTGACACTGGCAAATCCACAAAACTGTCGGCACATATAAAAAAAAACCTTCAAGTCTATACGTCAACAAACCTAGAAATGTAATTGATTTCATAAACGCGTTAATGAGCGTAACATCAATTCACATGGATCAGTCACGGCGCGGCGTCTAACGAACTTTTCATATTTTGGGCTATAAAATGCATTTTGTTTTGTTTTTGATGCATACGGACGTTAGAAATGCCGTTAGGTTAGATTTTAGAATTTTTCCTTCTAGATTTTATTTCCGTCTAAGATTTTATTATAATTCTCCTTCTAGATTTTAACATGATGTGCTAAATGATTTAGTAATGCTTTCTTTTATTATTAGCGTTTTTATGAACACATTTTTTGATGACATTTTTTGGATTGTAATTATTCGTTTCTATACTTTTAAGACTATTATTATAATATTAATTCAATTATTACAAAGAGTTTGAGTTACAATAGCATCATCATCATCTCAGCCATAGGACGTCCACTGCTGTACAAAGGCCTCCCCTTTGGATTTCCATATTTATCGGTTGGAAGCGACCTGCATCCAGCGTCTTCCGGCGACCTTTATAAGGTCATCTGTTCACCTTCTAGGACGTGCACCCAACGTCTTACGCTGCGTTTGCTAGTCCGAGGTACCTACAATCGAGTACTTTTCGACCCCATCGGCCATCCGCTCTACGTGCTATGTGGCTTGCCCATTGCCACTTCAGCTTGCTGATCCGCTAGGCTATGTTAGTGACTTTAGTTCGTCTACAGATCTCCTCATTCCTTCGATCGCGTAGAGATTCCCGAGCATAGCCCTCTTCATAGCTCGCTGAGTGACTTTGAGCTTCGAGATGAGTCCAATAGTTCACTATTGGACCACATCTCTAACATATAAAAATATATCAGAAAAATATTAGAACTTTAACACTTCTACAAGAAAGTGTCCGTAATAAATCAATTTATTGTGAAACTAAAAATTAGAACAAAAAGCATATAGCACTGAGCGCAACAACCATAAGTGCAGGCTATTGTAATAATAGCCGATAGCGCTTGACAAAACCAAAGTGAAGCCAGGTGTAATAATTATTATTAATACTACTACTACCACAAAGAAAAAGTTATTATGATTACAGTACCTACATATACATAGCCAGCATTCTGGGCACTCTACCAACTGACAGTGGTTTGGAGCACTTGGATTTTCTGTAGATCGGCTTGTGACCGATCTGTGGTTAATAAAAGTGTTCTTTACTGCTGTAGTAGCTGTAGTATTGTTAGTTTGTTTTTCTCAATAAAGGCATTTGCCATATATGTACAATGTAGTGAGTAATTAAAATACCTACGCTTCGTAATTTATTCTCGTATTTTAGCGTATATTTGGTGAATAGCGCTCGCTGTGTGCTCGTTTTTATGTAAATTTTTCTATTTCATTTACACGAAAGGTGTACGCAATAGATATTATAATTCTATAGTTACAACAACACTTTTGTCCTTAAGAACATGCAAAAGTACAAATTTATGTTTTCTAGAATTTCCTTTTTTTTCATTTCACGTACGAGTGTGAGTATTACATTTTTTTGAAAAAAGAATTAGTCTATTAGAGTATGACTAAAATGAGTTTCTCTCGTTTCACAGCGCGGTGTCAGCCTATATTTCAACGCTTCAACCCATAGCTTATGGTGTCAAGTAAAAAAAGGCCACAAATCACATTGTCGATGGTCTCAGAACGAATGATGATGGATGGCCGACTACCGTGGACTAATTCACATTACCCTGTGACTAATGTTTGTTACTTTTGTATTGCATTACTTCTTGTACGCAACAAACTCTTAAGTTATTTCTGAAAACAGTAACTTACAAAATATAATTGAAGCGGTGGTGATCAAGGGGTAATGTGGTGCAGATGTTATTTTGGATCACCGAGTTCGAATCCCGGCCCCGCACTATTTTATTACTATCTATTACTACTTACTACTTAATTTTTATTTATTTACTGACTATTTTATTAGTTATTTTTTTAGGCTTCGGCCGTGGCTAGTTACCACCAACTGGACAAAACCGTGTCGCCAAGCGGTCATTGTGACTGTGTTCCGCCATGTTTAGTGAAGCCAGGGGGGATTTATCCCGCCTTCTAGGTTTAGTCTGCTAACATCTACGGCTACATCGTCGCTTAAGATCAGGCGAGATCAGCCACGATCTCGCCTTTAAGGCGGCCTATATATAAACCTATAAAGAATAAAATAAATATCCAGTTAGTGATGTGAATTTCTATAGGTTCTTGACTGGACGCTACCGTCTTTCGGATGGCACATAAAACTGTGGGTCCCGGTTGTTTCCTACAAGATATGTAGGCAGTCATCAGGTCATGTTACAGGTCTTTGTAGTCAAACTCAAACTCTAAAATATTCATATTTTAATCAAATAGTCTACAATGTAGCCTAGAACAATATGGAACCTAGAGAAGGCGAGATAAATCTCTCAAATAATAAAAAAAACTTGAGAGGTGTCAAGGGACACCCGGATGGAACGAAGTTCCTTTCGATTAATGAAAATATCTGGCTTGCTTTCTATAAGAGGGAGACAGACAGAGAAACATGCGCACGCCGCACAGCTTAAAATAGCTTACTATAGCAAAAAGTGTCGTGACAACTTTTCGTAAGAATTTTTTTCCGTCTAGCCCCCTTTCACAACGCGCGATAAGGAACTTCGTTCCAATAACTTTACATCGGTTCAA
This sequence comes from Hemithea aestivaria, assembly GCA_947507615.1. NCBI lineage: Eukaryota > Metazoa > Arthropoda > Insecta > Lepidoptera > Geometridae > Hemithea > Hemithea aestivaria. The sequence goes on along the minus strand of OX382351.1, from coordinate 4,310,446 downwards.
AGATCGAACTGAAACCCGACTCTATTTACCTTTCTTTCTAAATCTGGACCAATCGTGTCGCCGGTCTATAATGTACCAACGTTTTGGCTAGTCACCATCCCAAACGAAGATGACTTTCGATTTTCGAAACACCGCCTCTGATTGGCTGTCAAACGGCAACCAATGGACGCTCGTCAAATGTCATGACTGGCAGGAAAGAATAAAGAGCAATTGTCTTAAAAATTATAAAAAATATATAGAATATCGGCTTCTGTTAAAGTGGCAAAGAGAACATGCTGCCGATCGGTTCTTTTGTGAGTCAGCCGTTGGGAACGAAGTTTTTTTGTTTTTTTTTGTGATGTGTTAATGAGGTTAATGTACTAGTTCTATATTTGAAAATGGACTTTCTCTTCTAGAACACGTTTTAAATAAATTTAAATATTCTTCTTTACATGATCCTACATCTATGTTTATTAATCTAGTAAAATTACTGGGCTGAAGAGTCTTAACATCTTGTGGCTCTGGACTAAGAAACGTTGGTGATGTGCACTTAAATTTTACATCATGTGAAATCCTGGGTAGTAATGTACTGATTAATGGGCAGCGTTATCTCTTACCATTAGGAGAGCGTCTTGCTCGTCTTCTTACTTCTCTGCATAAAAACTATGTCAAAGTTTTATCTCGTTTTAAAAAACGAACACAACTCAATGAAATGACAATTTAAAAGTAGTTTAGAAAAAAAACATTGGATTGTCTATCAATTGGAAAATTGTAGCCAATTGTAAACAATTAAGACCAATCGAGTGACATACCCCGTCCCTAATTCTTTTAGTGTTGTCTATTGTTTTTTTTTTAATTAAGAGAATGGGTAGTACGTTGTTAGACATCGCCCTGCGGCTCTAGCATAGTGTAACATTGACGTAAGAGTAGCAAATACTGTCTTACATCAAGTTTACCGGGGGTAGACTTCCTTTGCAGGAGGTCGACTAGGTGGGTACCCCAACAGTGCCAGTTTTCTACCGCCTGAGTGCAAACATTGCTGTGCTTCGGTAGGTGAGCACTGTAGCTAGTGAAATTAATGGGCTGAAGAGTCTAAGCATCTTATGACTCTCAAGTGAGAAGCGTTGGAGCAGTGCACCCAGAATTTTACCTTTGTAAAATACTGGGTAGCACTGTACTAATAATGGGCAGCGTTATCTCTTACCATCAGGAGAGCGTCTTGCTCGTCTTCTTACTAAGTTGTATCGCTAATCATTTTATAATAAGGGCGACGAGGTGAATACATTTGTCATTTTTAAAAAACGTGTTAAAGCCTTATTTGCTGTCAAAAGCCTAATAAAGTGTTAATGTTTTTTATTGGATAATAATGTATAGTAGGTATCTATTAATTTTAAATTCTATTGACATTTTATATCCCAATCTCTCGTTTGACATGTTTATATAATTTATTCCTAATTTTGACATTGTTCTTATAATTGACATAATATTATGTAGTTAACATTATTATCAATAATTATTGCATGCCGAAAAGCAGATTGTGGCGTTCTATATAATCTCAATTTATTTTCACCGTATTGTACCCATTTTCGCAATCAATAAATGAATAACGAAGTGCGCGCGTATTCATTAGTAATGTGTAAAATAGCCCTGTCAAAAATTTCGGCGTCTTTAATTATTATAATTTGTATCATTTATTATTTTTAACCCCCGACGCAAAAACGACGGGGTGTTATAAGTTTGACGTGTCTGTCTGTCTGTCTGTCTGTGTGTGTGTCTGTCTGTGGCATCGTAGCTCCCGAACGGATGAACGGATTTTGATACAGTTTTTTTTTGTTTGAAAGTAGAGTTAGTCGAGAGTGTTCTTAGCCATGTTTGGTGGAAATCGGTCCAAGATGGCCGCCGCTACAAAATGGCGGATTACTTTTTTCTTCTACGACCCCCTCAATATGGGTATCAAATGAAAGGGCTTAATGAATAGCCCACTATATAAAATTTAAAATCCAAGATGGCCGCCATCAAAAAAATGGTGAATTACGTATTGCGTTGGAGGCTTTTTTAAATTTTAATTCACTTGTACTATGTTTACAGCTTGCATTAAGCTAATCTTATAATAAACCGTTGGCGTAAACTCACTTACGGTTTTGCGAGAGGAAACACGAGAAATGGAAAGTTGTTTCATACCTGTACTTGCTTCATTTGCATCATAACGTTTTATGGATAATATCTTTAAAATATTTTTTATATTTTTAATCCATTAGAATAAGGTTTTTATCATCCTACTAATATTATAAACGTGAAAGTTTGTAAGAATGTATGGATCTGGATGTATGTTTGTTACTGTTTCAGGCCTAAGCGAGTGGACCGATTGAGCTAAAATTTAGTATAGAGATAGCTTAGGGAATAACACATAATATGCTTCAGTTCAACGGGTAAAACCGCTAGGCGCAGCAAGATTATATATTTTTTTAAATATTGTAAACATAAAAAATTAAAATATGTGCCTAATTTTTTTATTCTACTTGATATACAAAAACTTTTTTCCATCGATTTGTTCCGTTTAATTCTAATAATCAAAAGTTCAATTCGTAATAGTATAGTTTTTCTTAATCCAGTTAATAAATTAATGTAAAACTTCTGTAAAAGTCAAGCAAAAGTGACAAAAACTTTAATCTACAATAAAAAGTAAAGGGTACATAAAATTTAAAAAACCACTCGCCTACCGTATTGCTATCGAGTCCAATCAATCATGAACGATTTTTTGTATCGATACTTTTTATCGAGTCACATCGATAAAAAGCGCAACTCTTGACCTTATAGGCTTAATCCTATTGCATAATAAAGAAAAACAAATGCGCAAAAAGAAATGAATCGTGAATAGAGCTTCTACAACTGGACGCTCTCTCGCTCGCATAATTTGATACATTTTTAAATATAAATAATAAATTTATAGATATAACTTTTTGAAAATTCCTCCAGAGAAGCTCTACAAAATATTATACGTTTTAACGTGTTTTCAGATTAATTTTGTTAGTCTATGCTGTCCCACTGCTAAGTAAAGACCTTCCCCAATTCTTTCCACGTATCTCTATTAGTTTAATATTTAATAGAAAATATTTTACAAAATTCATCAAATAGTGCGAATGAGAGAACGCCTGGCTGAGACAAAGAGAACCTGAGACAATTACGATTTTTATATTATTGCAAAAAACAAATGAATTTTAGAAAAACACCAAGTGACATATGTTTTGACTCATATCTTAAAAACTACTGAACCGATTTTGATGAAACTTAAGACTATTCTCTAAGCTAGACTTATTGTAAGTTAATTATAAAAGAATTATCAAATTTGATTACTAGTTTTGGAGAAAAATATATGATACAGACACCTTTTATGTTTCGCATAAGTATATTTTGAAAGCCTAGTAGGATCGTCATTTATCCAGCAGTTCCAATAGGTATGAAATACAAAGATACACAATGATAACCTCCATTTAGAAGTCAGTTAAAAGCGCCTAAATAGAAGAACCCTGAAGCAAAGCGCTCCTTCAATAACCACGATTCATAATTTTCGCACAACTCTGAGGAAAATTATGAACAATAGCTCATAAATAGCGCGCTAAGACAAATGTTATAATTTACGAGCTAAAACAAAAAATACTGTAATTTTTACACGCAAAAATAAACCTTAATTCCATGGAAATAAAGAATTTATCAGATTATACAAAGATAATATAGTGGAATAGATTGGATTGTCAGTTTTTCTGAAGTAGAGAAAGGAATTGTAGCTATATTGAGTTCTATTCCGATTTTTTGTTTTGACTCAGAATCGAATTAAGGCTGACAGGTTCGCAGATTGTTTAATAAATTAGATTAGTCATTAAAGATCGTTAATTAGACTGGAATATGATTTAAAAATATTGTTTTATTTGTGCATAAAAAACTAGTTTCTTGGTTTTTAATTCCAAAATGAATTCAATCACATTTATTTTTAAATAAAATTTAAACTAAGTATACGTAATTAAACCACTTTTTAAAAATAAATTTGGTATATATGTAGCTATAATGTTTTCTTGTTTGTGTTAAATTTTACTTCATTGTATATATTTTTTGTATGGCCATAGCTTAGACCTCCAAATATTATGGATGTAGATAAGATTAAACCATTTTGAAATCTATTTTATCCCTCAGTTTTATCCCATTTTTATCCCAAGGATAAAAGTAGCCTTATCAATAGGTACCGCGGGTAACACCACCGGACGTTATAAGTTTCAAAATATTTCTATCGACAATCGTTACGCACATCCCTAAATCAACTTGATTATATTTACTCGTATTTGATCAAAAGCGCCGCTCAAACAATAAGAAATATTAAATTATAATAAAATTAACTCAAGACTCACTTTTTATGCCGTTATAAGTAGACTTAAGAAAAAATAGAGTTACCCTTTAAGGATGTGAAACTAATTATAAAAGCCCATGTTATAATTAATACAAGTACCAGTCTGCAAAAAATAAGAACCGTAGGACCGAAGACTGCTCTCAATTCTGACGATTCAACACTTTTTGTACAGCCTTATTACTTTGTTAGGTTTATAATGAGTACAAACATCTTGAATGATGTTGTATTTTACAAGTATGATGGAAAATGTGTGTGTGTGTATTGGCATGTAATGGCGATTAATCTATTTAAAAAATGTCTTTATTAATACGTTGTAAAATACTTACGACATACATAATAATAATATTACGAGTATTATGCATAATCGTACTTACTATATTTTGAAAAATAAACTATAATAACATGTTTTACCAAATGGTAGGTATTATTCTTGTTTTTTTTTTAAAGTTTGGTTTCTGTTAATACATTCTTTAAGTATATTATGATAATTCATACAAATATTAAAATAAATTATGTACTTTTTAAAAGTTCAAATGTTATTAATAAAATATTTTTCCTTCCTTCTTTCTTATTAAAATTTGTAATTTTCATATATTTTTGTCAACAATCGTGTTTAATATTCTTTTGCCACCTCTAGAACATACTCAGTCTATCCCGCGGATGCCGCGCGGACGATTATTCATTACGCACGGTGACACATGACGAATCAATCTGTCGCATATCGATACTTACGTTGCACAACACTACATCTGTCACTTTTGACGTTTGTAGAATGTTGTCAAGCAAGAAAATGGTGAAAAATGTGTGAACTGTAAAGAATCTAAGCTGATTTAACTATTATTGGTACAATGTCACGTTGCGATTAAAAGGCAAAAGGAAATAGAAAGATGTTTTTTATATTGCAAAGGCAAAATAAAGCGGTAAAATAGTTATTGTTTTTATTAATGGAAAAATCGGCAGTACAAATCTTAAGTATGAAATAAACCAGGTTTGAAACAAAATTTTCAACATTGTTTAAATTTCATTATGTTAAAAAGAGCTTCTTTTCCAAAATAGCTATTACCTATAACATGATGAATAAACGAAAAATGCTTTTTCATTTCCAGTTAGTTCAAATTTCTTCTAAACATTTCTTTCACGTTTAATTGCCATCAAATATCGGTAAAAAAGTTCACGAAAAGACCATAGACATTTCATTTATGAGAGCGGCACATGCTCGTATTATGCGGCCCATAAAATGGCGCCAACCTGTACCGTTCATACTACGGCATAAATAGAAAGAGAGAATGGCCAGTATAAGTTTTTAAAACGAACTATAATGTTCGATGAGTCATCCGAACAATAATGCTGACGCCACGAAGAAAAACGGCCGCAATTTTTGCCTGACCCTGTCGCAAGAGAGTCGCGTACGAATTCAAACATAAGAGTGCTTTTCACGAAAGGAGTCCCTTTGGCAGGGCGCCACTATCGCGCGTTTTAAAGTTAAAATATCTGTAATATTTTGACTCCACAGAATTTCTCATATTTAATTTCTTAATAAAATAGCTATTTACGTTATCTTGGAAATAAAAAATATTTAGGATAATATGAAGTAATCGATTAAATTAAATTTAGTTCCGCTAAATTCCGCGGGACCTCTTTCCTGAAAAGCACATGTTCTTGCGTCTGTGAGAAGTTTATATCACTTTTAGGGCTATTATGGCTTAATATATTTTTTTAATTCAGTATCTACATAACCTCTTGTCCACTCCTTCAAAAATGTTAATATTGGCGGCAAAATTTAGTAGCCTTTCATATACAAAACGAAATCTGATCGATCCGTCCGTCCGTCGATTTAAGTCGTCCGATCTATTTCATAAATTAATCAGTAATTTTTACGTTATGCAAGCGCGGCATATCAAACAAATTCGAATTACTTTCCGATACTAATTGCGACTCGTAGCTAATCGATTGGACATAATAATATTATCGATATATGGTACAACTCTGTTTTGATTGTGGCATCTCTAATTGAGTTTTGAATGTCAAAATGTTGGGCGTTACTTTTTTTTAGTTTACTCGTGGATATTAATTAAAATTCATGTCAAATAAGTTAATTTATTTTTACTATAAATTTAAACGAATTACCATTGTAGATAAGAAGAAAATATATGTTGGCAACTCCGTGCTATGCCAAAGACAAAAAGAAAATAGATTTTTGGCCATACATAATTAATAATTACCTTTTGAAATAGAATTACTGATATTTATTTATTATTATATAATATTATCTTAAATAACAATTTAAAATGTGTATTATTATATATGCAATAGTTTTACTTGAATAATTATTTAGCTTATTCCCTCAACAAAAATAAAAATGGGTAGGTACGTAGAAATGTCATAGAATAGAAAATCCTTTTTTTCACGTCACTTTTTTCTATCGTCGCGTGAAGACACAATGGAATAAAATAAAACCTTAACCTGTTTTGTATCTAGAAAAATACAACTTCTTCGTTTTTCCTTAAAAAACTACATTGTTTAAAAACCTACTACAAAATTACAGCTACGGGGCTAACTGTGACATTAAAAAAAAACTTATTATAGGTCTAGAAGTGTTATTAGATTTTATCACTTTTAGACTGTACTTTAAAGTTTATTTTTGTAAAACATAGATTTTTAGATAAAAAAAAACAAGTGAATAGACACTTGGCTTATAATTATACGTGCGACATAATTACAGGTTAGGTTTTTTATTTTTAATTTTCGGGCGCCAAAGACAAGTTGCATTTTTAATGTTGGCTGAACTGTTTAGACTTTGGACGTTTCTTTTTTCAATTCAAATATAGAATGTCCCTATGTTGCTCTTATAAGTCACATTGCAACGATGTTTATACGATAAACTGGATTAGTACATAATATGTACATACAACAATAAATAATTTTAAAATATTAAGGTTCATCATCATCATCATCTCAGCCGTAAGACGTCCACTGCTGAACATAGGCCTCCCCTTTGGACTTCCATATGTACCGGTTGGAAGCGACCTGCATCCAGCGTCTTCCGGCGACCTTTATAAGGTCGTCTGTCCACCTTGTGGGTGGACGTCCTACGCTGCGTTTGCTAGTCCGTGGTCTCCACTCGAGCACTCTTCGACCCCATCGGCCATCCGCTCTCCGCGCTATGTGGCCTGCCCATTGCCACTTCAGCTTGCTAATCCGCTGGGCTATGTCGGTGACTTTAGTTCGCCTACGGATCTCTTCATTCCTGATTCGATCACGTAGAGAAACCCCGAGCATAGCCCTTTCCATAGCTCGCTGTGCGACTTTGAGCTTCGAGATGAGGCCAATAGTGAAGGACCACGTTTCGGTGCCGTAAGTCATCACCGGTAACACACATTGATTAAAGACTTTCGTCTTGATTCTCTTTAAGGTTCATAATATGGTTAATATGTCAAAAGTAGCTTTTTACAGAGTGTAAAAAAATATTTAAAAGTTTTTTTAAGATAACACAATAATAATATTAAACCCTCAATAAAGTTAAGGTTTGTTTCGTTGTTCCTAAAAAAATGTCAAATTTTTATCGATGTTTTTCCGATCAACTGGTGCAGCACGACAATTTATTTGCAAAAGATTTTCACATAATATTTTTCATAAAACAGCAGATGTAGTACGACAATTAATTTGCCAAAACTTTTCACAATTTTATTTAATTTCTTAGATCATCTAAACTTACCTGCGTCTGCGTAAGTCCAAGACTAGCAGCTAGCTCAGCTCGTTCAGGCAGAGCCAAGTACTGAGTCCGCTGGAACCGGCGGTTTAGCTGCTGGAGCTGTAAGCTGGAGTAGATGGTCCTGGGCTTGCGCATCTTCTTGCCTTTACCGTTCACTCGGAGGCCCGGGTCGTCAGAGAGACCGCATTTTTCTGGTGAGGAAAAGAGAATATTTATTAATGGTAAGTTAATTTGGTAGTGGTTGGTTGGTTAACTGTACCTACTACCATTTGCAAGAATGGATAATAAAAAAAAAAATTGGGGTTTATACTCCAACAGAACAGGTTACCCTACTTACACTGTCAGAGTCAAATCACAATTTATAGGTTGTGTGGCGAACCTATATGTTGCAGTTTCAGGTCGCCGAGATTACTACTGTGCCTGCAACATGACCTGACGACTGCCTCCTACATATCTTATAGGAAACAGCCGGATGGATGCCCGGATGTGTTTGTTTCTCTTTCACGCCTAAACGGTTGGACCGATTGAGCTGAAACCAAATTTCAGACATTCATATACAGACTCGAGAATAACACATAGGCTATAGAAAAACGCGTAAAACCGCGGGGCGCAGCTAGTACATTCATACATTCCCAATAACACATACAAGTACATTAGAATATTATCATGATTACGTAAGCATACAACTTTTTCAAAATTCAAATTCAACCGTCCATCCCCCCCGTAAATCACACACATAAATCAACAATATAAATATTCCACACGATGCCTCGTGGATACAGGCCATCCATTTTGTAAAATATATGAAAGGTACTCGCTACTTGATAATAGTCAGTGGTACCCAGTAATTACTGGCGCATTATCGCTACTTCGGATCTGTGCTGGCAACACCCAGCTTTTTGGCGGGAAATTTTAAGCTTGGAACGCATTGGTTTAACATTTTGAGTCTTAACTTCGACTTGGAATTGAAAAAAAAATTTGGCGGGATATATTTTAGGCTGGAACGCAATGACGAACATTAATTTAAAAAGAAAAAAGCAATATTTGTATCTTTGTCTATGGTTACAATAATAATATTATTGGCGGGATATTCTAAGCTTGGATGGTTGATTTAAAAAATATATTATAATAATTATTTTTCGGTGTGCAATTTCGATGGTTATAAAAAACAATTTGTGTAGGTTTGTATAAGTTTACAAAAAGAGGAGGGAAATTTGTGCGAAATAAAGACACACATTGGATTGTAAGCAACACTAAAAATAATCAACTTTATTGAAATTTTAAGATTGGAAAGTATCAGTCGCACTTTATAAGATTCTCATAAGAAAGATTCTTTTCTTTTTTGTTTATTTTGTATTCTAAATTCAAAACACTCGATGTGTACCGGTCCTAATTATCGAATATACCGTAGAAAATTTCCGAATTTAAAATCCGAGCGGCGCTTTTGGGCGAACGAGGTGTTTTGTAATTCGAATAGTTTTCTTTTTTTAAAAGCGTCATAACATTCGTTATGCAGCCAGTGTGCTTCAAAATTAACGAAAGAGAACCAATATGTGAGATTATGTTGCATTAAAATAACTTTACGAAGCCAAGAGGGGGGGGGGTCTATTAACATCATAGCTTAAAATAGAGGGCCTATTGGTCACACCCACTACGCTTGATGACAACTTCAATGTACATTGCTGCGTTTGTTATTTTACACATAATAATAAGCAGGTAATGGCAAGTAATGTACGCAATTATGTCTATGGATTCTAGTGATTTACATGTCATTTGGCGATAGCCAATAGGACCTCTGGTGATATAGTGGTTAAAGGCTAACCTTATTAGAACAAAATGAAATATAACACTTTTAACTTCGGCGATTTGAACTCATGTTAAAAATCAATTAATCGGGGCTTATCACGTAATTATTTTTATTTTAGTTTAACAAAAACATTATAAAAAATCAACGTCGTCGTTTCGGATCAGTTACATATGAGCCATGGTCACGAGAAGACTGGAGAGGCGACGGAAAATAATTAAGATAGTCACATAAATCTTGATTAATAAAATTAACAAAATAAAATAGTTCGTAGGGTTCGTTGGCCATCGTTGGCGCTGCGTGAACGAATTAGCCAAGGACATCATAACCAACGAGAGTGCGCTAATATTAACATTTGGTAACATTATTTGTTTGGTGTGTACCAAGCTTTAACGAATGACAACTACTGTCATCTCAATACGTTATTTTAGCGTTAGCCACACGCGAATGGCATTTATCTATGGGCGGGTCGCTAGTAAGTTCGTAAATTCAATAAAAACATTATTAATTCGACAGCTCAACTTTACAACCGATGCGAAGTCCATAAATTAAAAAAATCAATGGTTAAAATCTCGATTTATGACAATCAAGATAGACTTTCATAATATCGATATTATAATCGATACTTCATTTCAATTGAAGCATTTCCATAAGAATTTTCCCACTTTCTAAAACAAACAAACATTGTATGTAATTTTAAAACTTAAGTACTTCAAAATAAGGGTTATTTTCAATTGATATTGCAGTATCATAGTGTGTTTTGATATACGAGTGTCGGCTTTGCAAATAGTTTGCATATCAAAATCTGCGATCGCACTGGCCGGTTGCGATGTTTGAATTTAGAATTTATAACTTTCTTTATTAATACTTTTTATTTTATTGTTGACAGTGGCAAATACTGCATGCACTATGCACCCATATTTCTTCTAAAAGTAGAGTTGCGCCGTTTTAAAATTACAAGTTGCTTCCATGGATTTAGGAACATTTTGTTTGATCGATAGACGCAATTAAAAAATGTTTTAATTACGTTTGTCAACCAAAATTGAAAATGTTTCTCAGGAAAGCTTTTTATTTTCATTTTAATATCTTTAAAAGTATTGCCAATTTGATACTTCAAAAATGCCAAAGTACTTACAAAATTTAAGTGTAGGTATTTTTAATTACTAATTAATCTAACACCCTTTGCTTTTTAAAAGTGGCGGACTATCTAATTTCTACTCTAAAAATCATAATAATATAATCATCTTATTGACTTTTGAGTAAGAAGCGTTGACGCAGTGCAACTAGAATTTCACATCATTGTGAAATCCTAGCACTGTTTTTATTATGAGCATCGTTATCTCTTACCATCAGGAGAGCTTACTCGTCTTCTTAGTTCTTGATAAAAAAAAAAGGTTTTTTTTATAAACACACATGCAACACATCACTACATTCGTCAGTCGTTCTCAGAAGTTCCCATACATTGCGTGTCCGACGTAAAGACAATGCCCGAGGCACACCCTCGCCTCGTAGGGATGTGGTAAACGGTAACATAATAATTGTAGTATCGATATAATTTTATATCGATTTTCCCTGTCAAATCTTGCAAGTTAAACTTGATCCACTTTACGATCTCTGATTAAGCTAATGTTGCATGCATGTATAAATCGGATGACAATACAATGTTATTATGACATCGAGCTGGAAGATGGATGTAGGAATACAGTAATTTAAACACACAACCCGAGTTTGACTAGCTAAAAAACAAGTTTTTATTATTATGACCATCTAGAACCAAAGTATTCGTCAAGACGAATCCAATGAGCCCAAACTTGATGGGGTTGCGTCGCTTAATTACGGAGTTTCTAAGGCCACCTTCCAGCTCCATTATCAGGTCAGCTCCATGTCATAATAATACTGCATTGTCATCCAATTTATACATGCATGCGAACTTTCAGCTCAATCAGAAACTGGGAAGTGGATCAAATTAAACATCCGAGATTTGATTACAGACAGATAGAAAACAAACAGATAGACAGTAAACAAAAACTTGTAATATGGTAATACCTCTACATAAATGCGCTTCTTTATAGTAGAGATTTTTCAAATGTAACTTTGCTTTTTTTAAAGTAAATCAAAATGCTTGACCAAAATAGAGCAACTCACCCGTTGTACCGTTTGTTCCTTTACTTTAGCCCAACCACGCCTCCCGCCCGCCTACCGAAAACCGAACAGACAGACCGACAGAAACAATAAAACCTTTCATATATATAAAAAGGGAAAAGATAAAAATGTTCCAAAATGGTGCGTGTAGACGAGCCACTTTTGAACTGAAAGATTTTTGAGTGATTTTTAAAAACAAAGAACCTTATAAGGGAAGTTGACTTTCAAAATATAATAATGTCTAATTATAATTATTAATAATTTAGAACATTAGATATTTATTGTTCCATTTGTGAATATCGAGGTAATAAAATATAGCTGTGAAATAATACTTTAAGTTTTTGGGTGGGGGACGCGCTACGTCACTGTCACCCAGTACAAAATAATGACGTGACGACTAAATAACTTTAGTGCGTTCTATCCACAAAGTAACGCCTAATTCCACTAGAAAAACTAATTGCAAGTACTTTTCACAAATGTACTCACAAATTAATCCAAAAAAATATTATACCTATATTATTATTATTCGGGGCTTATCGCGTAGGTATTTAATGCTAGATTTTCAAAAACATTATAAAACCAACCTCGACGTTTACGACGAATTAATATGAGTTCATATAGCGGAAGTTTAAAGTGTTATAATCCAAAATAGTTGCTCAATTTTCTAAAAAGTTGCCTAAAAGCATCTCGTCTGCACCGCCCCATAAGAAAGCACAGCTTAGCTTCAACGCAAAATAAGGTAAAAAATATTAAGTTGCCCGTTTACCGCGCCTCACAAAATACTATGGGAATCAAATTATAATTTTTAATTACTTTCACTTTTGTACTAACCCCAGATTCATGTAAACCTACACAATATGACGCTCTTAAACACGGGCTAAGCCCGGGCCTTTTTATAGGCGTGCACGGAGACAAAAAAGTCCAACGCGCAGAGGCCCTTTTGAGCTTTTAATATAAATGTAATGGGTGACACTTATTGGACTCTATCTGTGAGTCCATCTATACAAAATGGGCTCAAAGAGCCAAGTGACGGGACTATTGCTTATTAATGGAAACTACTTGTATAATATTATTATTATGATCCTACTAATTATAATTTTATCTTATCTTACTAATATATAAACGTGAAAATTTGTAAAAATGTATGGATGTCTGGATGTATGTTTATTACTCTTTCACGCCTAAAAGTGCCGCCTAACAAGGGCGGACCGCCCCGCGCCCCCCAGCGTGGGGTGATGATACGTAACGCATTTTTCCTGGGTCAAAAAAAGAGGCCCTGGAATAACACATTTAAAATAAAAATATTTGGGGTTTATACTCCAACAGAACAGGTTACCCTACTTACACTGTCAGAGTCAAATCAAAATTTGTAGGTTGTGTGGCCAACCTATATGTTGCAGTTTCAGGTCGCCGAGATTCCTACAGAGCCTGCAACATGACCTTAATATACAAATAATCGGGCGTAGACTTCCTTTGCAAGAGGTCAACTAGGTGGGTTCTCCAACAGTTCCAGTTAAACCGCCTGAGCAGTGATGTGCAAACGGGTCCATATTGGCTCGCATAAAATTTTTAGTCCTAATTTAATGTGGCATAACGTTTTTCAGCCTAAACATCAAAACGCCTAAAGTTTTTAGGCATAACTTTTTTGGCCTAAATTTTTCTCCCATAATATTTTTAAGCATAATAATATTTACGCATAAAATTGTTACGCATATTGTTTTAACGCCTAAAATATCTTACCATAAATTTTTTTGGCATAATTATATTCAGCCCTAATATTTTTCGACATAATAATATCCAGCCCTAATAATTTTCAGTATAATGATATATCCAGTCCTAATTTTTTAGCAAAGTGATATCTTGTCATACTACTATTACCAGGATTGTAATCGGCAAAATATTATTAATACTAAAAGAAACGAATTATGAATTTCAATGTTCTAACTTTAAACCTAACCTAGCCTTCTCGCAGTTTTTTTTTTATAAAACGAGGTAAGAATTTGGGCAAGACGCTCTCCCGATGGTAAGAGATAACGCTGTTCATAATTAGTACAGTGCTACCCAGTATTTTACAAAGTAAAATTCTGGGTGCACTGCGTCATCGCTTCTTACTTGAGAGTAATAAGATGTTAAGACTCTTCAGCCCAGTAACTTCACTAGCTACTGTGCGGTTGTTTCATTTTAATCTCCTCTATACCCTACCCTCTCTCTGAATTAGAAAGTGGATGGTCATTTTTGGCACTTTGTTGACCGCTGCTGTGGCACTGTGGATATTGTTCAAACCTAACCTAACCTAAATTATCCGAGTCGGTTTTGTGACAGTCAGTCTTACTGGGTGCCATAAACTACTTTCCTAAATAAATTTATTAACTTACAATATTAGTTGTATGCCTTAATATAGTTATGTAAAATTATAATTATGCCCGAGAAAGTTATGCGAAACATTTTCGGACAAATTAAATTAGGATTAACAAAATTATGCGTACTTATATTATGACATACAAATTTATGCTTTACAAATATATGCTAAAAAACGTTAGGGCACCTGAAAGTTATGGCAAGACATAAGTATGTCTAAATATAATTATGTCCAATTATGATTAGGCTAAAAAAAGTTATGCGAAACATTTTCGGCGTAACAAAATTAGGACAAAAAAAATTATGCGTGCGAATACGCTCCCTGTGCAAACATTACTATGCTCCGGTATGAAGGCACTGTAGCTAGTGAAATTACTGGGCTAAAGAGTCTTAACATCTTATGACTCTTGAGTAAGAAGCGTTAGTGCAGTGCTCCTAGAATTTGACACCATGAAATCCTAAGTAGCACTGTACTGATTATGGGCAGCGTTATTTCTTAACATCATGAGAGCGTCTTGCTCGTCTTCTCCTATATCACATAAAAAAAAACTAATCGTAGGTAGACTTCTTTTGCAGATCTACTAGATGGGTTCCCCAACAGTGCCAGTTATTCAACTGCCTGAGCGGTGTGCAAACATTACTGTGCACTAGCTAATGAAATTACTGGGATAAAGATTTGCAGTTTTTTTAAAAATAAAACTTCAAGTTTCAAACGTTCGGCCCCACACAGTGATAAAAGAAATGTACTCATCTTTTATTTATATAATTTTATACCTTTCATTTTACGATCTCTTAATGTAATAGCAAGTAAGCTTGTAATATAGATTTAATCTTACTAAGTTATATTATAAATGCGATGTTTAGAGTGGATATCGTTTTAACTGACCTAAAAGAATGAATAATTTAAAGAATGAATAAGCATAATATATGTTTTACAAATAAATAAATATTTTAGGACATTTCACACAGCGCCACCTAACCCCAAGCTAAGCAACTTAATTTTTGTGTTATGGTAGTTAGGATAACGGATATAATATTTATATAGGTACTTTTCTTTTGTAAATACATACTTATAATAGATATTGAAAGCCCAGACCAGAAACAAATATCTTTGAATCACACAAATATTTGTCACATGCGGGAATTGAACCCGCAACCTTCTGCGTTGCAAGCGGGTACTAGCCCACCGCTCCATAGAGGTCGCAGGTCGTCTAAATATAATAGAAAATATATTATTAAGAATCCGCTCTTGCCAAACGTATTTGGCCTCTAGGCCTTCTTGTTTTGAGGTACTAGGCACACATCAAGGAGTCCCATCAAAAATAGTTTTTATACAGAATTTTCGGTGAAAAAACGTCCAAAAAGGCGGCACCACTTTGTCCGTAGTCCGCGGAATGGGTGTGGCCGTCACTTGCCTCAGGACTTAGTACTAATCTCTACATCTCTCTAAACTTTTATACTATTGAGAAGTAAAGTGATTTAAGAAAACAGTGCTCAACAAGTGAAATTTAAAAGTCTTTTTAAAAACAAGTTTTTATTATTATTACCATTTAGCACCAAAGTACTCGTCAAGACGAATCAAATAAGCCCAAACTCGATGGGGTTGCGTCGTTTAATTACGGAGTTCCTATGTCCACCTTCCAGCTCCAACATTAGATCAGCTTCATGGCATAATAATATTGCATTGTCATCCGATCCGCTCAATCGGAAACCGGGAAGTGGATCAAATTAAACTTGCAAGATCTGATTACAGACAGACAACAGACAGGTTAGTAAATAAAAGCTTGTAAAAAAGGTTAATTTCTTATGCCTTTTTAAAAGAGATGTAAATCTACCATCTTGACGTCTCAGGACCGTCGCCTCTCCAGTCTTCTCGTGACCACGGCTCACGTAACTGAGGCAAACGAGGTTGGTTTTATAATGTTTTTGTAAAACTAACGTATGCGATAAGTCCTGATATTTGAGATTAAATGTGCATTATTAAAAGTTATCTCTTTGCCTGCAGAAGGTTTATTATAATGTTACAGTGCCAGTTATTCTACCGCCTGCTGAGCGATGTGCAAACATTACTGTGCTTCGATAGCAGGACACTTTAGCTAATGAAATTACTGGACTGAAGAGTTTTAACATCTTATGAATCTTGAGTAAGAAGCGTTGATGCAGTGAGCCTAAAATTTTGTATAGCATTGTGAAACCCTGGGTGGAATTGTAATGATTATAAGCAGCGTTATTTCTTACCAGCAGGAGAGCGTCTTTTGTTCCTGTATTAACTTTAATGATAATTTTACAAATAGGAATATATAACGTAAATTTAATATTATAAGTTGTCAAAAAGACCGCTCCGGGCCGTTCGCGATGGAAAGGAGCCCATAGCACTTGCTGGATTTCCGCGTTGTATGGCGATAAACATTATTTGGACCAGAAACGACCCTGAGCGAGTATCTCCACTACTTTACAAATTAATTTTGATCGAGGTAAAGAAAACTCTTTCAGGAAGTACTTCTATGAAAAATGGGCATTAATTAATTATAGAAGTTGGCTAGATTTTTCGCAAAATGTCACATGTTAAATTAAATTTACGACTTGCAACCGTTACACGACATGCGTGAAAACTGTTTAACAAGCGACATCGTTAGATCACTGTCGAGTGGAATAATTCCGGGTACAAAGTTTTATACCCTTTACCTATTACCCAGGAAAAATGCGTTACGCATCATCACCCCACGCTGGGGGGGCGTGGGGTGGTATGTGGGTGAATACGACGTCTTGCCCACAAAACGCATGAGCCTCCTTGGAACTGCATGCCCAAACCGGAGCGGAGGAGTGAGGAGCATAGATTTCTTACTTTTAGTGGGATCACTGCTTTAATAAACCACATCTTCAAAAATATACGATTACATAATAATATATAGGAAATAGGAATACTGAAATAATGTTTAATAAATATCAATTTTAATAAACGGAATGTAGGTCGTCTAGCAGCTAGATGGGTGGACGATATAGTCAAAGTAGCGGGTCGCACATGGACGAGATTGACACGAGACAGGGTCAAATGGCATAACATGAAGGAAGCCTATGCCCAGCAGTGGGAAATAGAAGGCTGTGGATGATGATGATGATGATGATGAAATATTAATTAATTTAGATAAGTTTACACGCCCTTACAGGGTATGTGCAGGACTAATTTGACAATTATTAAGACCTAATTTTGTACCTACATGTGTTGTTGAATAAATAAATAAGTAGGACACACTTAGGTGTAAGAACCGTTTTACTAGAACATAAATAATAATAAACAGTGTTGAATACAGCTACCTGTACTATCATGCCGAACGATTGTAATTAGCAAATACCTCGTTAAATCCGTGCTCGTAAATAATAGTTATTTAGCTAATTTTAGCATTGAAATTAGTGATTGAAAACGGATAGTTGAAAATTGTTTACGATGATATTATTGTCTCTTAGTGTGTACGAGTAATATAAATACTCTAACCTATTATATTTATAAGGAGATATATGAGGCCAGATACCGAGTAGCTTAGCTTGGGGTTAGGTGGCGCTGTGTAGAATGTCCTGAATTTTTTTTAATTTATGGCCAAACTTGGGTCTGCTGGGTCGGAAAGTGTCAAGTCGGCTGCCGCGCCGACTTGTGCCGATGTAAAACTGTGCGCTACAATTATGTAGGTTCATGTACCTAATGGGGGCGTTCCATTTGCGAGACGCCAGTATCAGATATTCCCTTTTTATTTTAATCTAACTTTCAGTCAAAATATCTTTAAGTCAACTTCAAAGAAACGGTAAGTAACATTTGATTTTAATTAAAATTATTATGACACCAAAGCATTCAAAAATAAAAAAATAATTAAAAAGTATTGTCCGCGACAGTACACACGTGTTCAAAAACTCTTATTTTCCTAAAATTCTAAAACTCTACAACATATAATTAAAAGGGCCCTAGTACACTGTTATTATAACTTTTTTAACGCCCAAGGAAGAACCGGTGGTTACTTAGTAAGAGTATATCAGCCATTATAGAAGTTTTTTTTTGTATTAGAATCGGCGATCTCTTAGCTATAAAGGCTAATAAATTAATGATGATTTAGTTAAATACAACAAACGATTGGATAATTAAAAACAAATGGTATATTTTTACGCAAACTTGCTAGAAAACTGATATACATATATACAAACCAAGTGGCGTCCCAAATAAACAAAACCGAGGCAAATAATATTAACTATTACGTTGTCTGGAAGATATCGCTATTAGAGTTAAGACCGCCACTGGTAACATTATAATTTGCAATAAGTTCTTGTAAGTTGTATAAATAAAGTGTTATTTAATCTAATCATGATAGTATATATTTTAAAATAAACAAAGTATCAAACTACGAATTACACCAATATTAAAAATCTATATGAATGTATTGTTCAATATTATCACAGAGGTATTTTTCTTACGTTTTAGACATTTAATAATATAATTATTTCGTAATAATAGCCATGCAAAAGTGCTCAATCTACGTTTATATTATCGTTAGTTTGAATTATAGCGTCTAATTGAGTTTATAATTTATTTTTAATATAAAAACAGTACACATCGAACGAAGGAAAACTTATATTATAAATATACTTTAAAAAAATATATATAAAGGGTAGATAAAATATGTATTCTGAATGTTCCTTTCAGTGGAAATCGTTGTAGATCAAGCATATTTTGTATACTCTTTAACTTTGTAAGCTTTGCTTAGAGCTGTTCAATTTCCAAATAAAATAAAGAACGTTGACGATCGTCGCGTAGGCGCAATGCACGACATCATATAATTTCTTCAGGGTTAACATTTTTATATAACTTTTGATTATAAATGTAATAATGTAAACATCATAATAATATAATTGGAAATAGGTGAATTTTATGCACTTGTTAGAATATGAGTTATGTTACTTGAAATAAATGGATATTTTTTTTTCAAGAACACCTTTTTGGGCAAACGAAGCTCATCACAGCCGTTCCATCTCCTACTTATCCCTTGACTTACTATACCTTTTTTCAACATCGCCTAAAGGAAGAACAGTTGTGTGACGCCTGTCTGCCAGTTCCGGTACCAAGTAATATTTTATTGATATTTTATGTGAAATAAATGTGATTATAATATGTGATGGATTTTTATGTCAATATTGATTTTGAATTAATATTTTGACGGAAAGAGGGTTTTTGCTGCACATATAAACAACTAGCTGTGCCCAGCGGTTTTACGCGCTGTGTAGTCTATGTGTTATTCCAGGGTCTTAAGCTATCTCTATATAAAATTTCAGCTCAATCGGTCCACCCATTTAGGCGTGAAAGATTAACAAACATACATCCATACCTTCTTACAAACTTTCACGTTTGTAATATTAGTAGGATTTTTTTAATTTAATACTATCTGCGCCCAGCAGTTTCACCCGCTGCACTATATGTTATTCCAGGGTCTAAGCTGTCTCTATACCAAATTTCAGCTCAATCGGCCCACCCGTTTAGGCGTGAAAGAGTAACAAACACACATCCAGACATCCTGACATCCAGACATCCATTCTTACAAACTTTCACGTTTATAAGATAAGTAGGATTTTTTTTATTAAATAAGTAGAGCCACATCCCATTCGTACCACAGTGGGAGGAACCGACCTCGGGCTCGACCGATAAGCACTTTTTAACACGAATATACTTTTACTCAAACATTTTTTGAACGAAACCTTTTAACGTTAGAAAATGTGATTTTTACCGACTTTCAAAAGCTAGCGAGGGATTTATCCCGCCTTCTAGGTTTAGTCTGCTTCCATCTTACCGGGGGTAGACTTCCTTTGCAGGAGGTCGTCTTGGTACCCCACAGTGCCAGTTATTCTACCGCCTGAGTGATGTGCAAACATTACTGTGCTTCGGTAGGAGGGCACTGTAGCTTGTGTAATTACTGGGCTATTAACATCTTATGACTGAGTAAGAAGCGTTGGTGCAGTACTCCTAGAATTTCACATCATTGTGAAATCCTAAGTAGCACTGTACTGATTATGGGCAGCGTTATCTCTTAACATCAGGAGAGCGTCTTGCTCGTTTTCTTACTTCTATCATAAAAAAAAACCCTGTTGGTGCGAAATGTGGCATAATAATATTAAGTAGCAAGGCCTTTAGTGATTTATTAAAAACATAAAATCAACTTAAGTTTAAGTTAAGCTTTACAACGTACGTTTTATTACACAATAAATTATTTAATTTATTGCTAATTATGAATATTTATACGCTAAAACACTTTATTTGTAGGTATCATTCATTAATTCTATAAACACAATAAATATTATTTTTATTATTCTAGTATTTAACACATCTGTTTATTACATTTTTAAGTTAAAACTAAGGAATTTAGAGTAAGAAAAAACATAATAAATAATAATATAACAGATACTTTAAAAACGTGTAACCGATTTTGATTTGTTAAAGATCAAATTTCTGAAGCGCTTAGCGCGTTTATTTTCAGTGCAAATTTTCAGGCAATTTTTACAGACCAAAATTTTGACGACCAAAAACGGTAACAAACACAAAAAAAATCTTTCTTTTTCTAAAAAGAGTAGGTACATATGTAAGAGATTATTTTTTCTTGTTAGGCTCGTAACTCTATGAAAAAATCATAATTATAACGCAACCATTTAAAATGATCTATAAACATCAAACCAACCCACACAAAGAGTCGTCAATTTAAATTGGTCGTATAATGACCAGCATAAAAGACCTCCCTAAACAAGTATTTTACTTCCAGCGAGAGCTCAAGTGAACTGGTGAACGGGTTAACTAAATTACCAATTATAACTTGACCCCCACTGCGTAAATAATTACACACAAATAGGGTTCCGGTTAAATTGGATTAGATTTATGTTGGCTACACAT
Source organism: Hemithea aestivaria (assembly GCA_947507615.1). Classification (NCBI taxonomy): domain Eukaryota; kingdom Metazoa; phylum Arthropoda; class Insecta; order Lepidoptera; family Geometridae; genus Hemithea; species Hemithea aestivaria. The sequence goes on along the minus strand of OX382351.1, from coordinate 4,289,136 downwards.
TTGTCAACATGATAATGATAGTGTGTTTGTTTGGTTTAGTTAGATTTATTGGTGCGGGAATTAAATAATTATCTAACTAAATATAGATGGGAAATAAATTTTAATAGATGAGGTTTTTTTCTATTCTTTAACGTTCACGCGTTAGTGTATTTGCCAGTGTCATAAAAATGTTCCAAGTTTAATGTCAAGTCAAAGTCATAATAATGAGAGAGGAGAAGTCAAATCAAATTAAGAACAAAATTCTGGAAAGAGTCAATGCAAGATAAAAGGCATTTTTATTATAGAGGCGAAAAAACACATTTTAAAGTGTTTTCCATCTAATTCTTATTCAACTACATAATATTCAAATAACTATTTAAGTAGTTTTATAATGTAGAGTAACAAAATAATAACATAGTAATTTTTAAAATTATTGGACTGAAGAGTTTTAACATCAAGAGTCTTAATCTTGAGTAAGAAGCGTTAGTGCAGTGCACCTAGAATTTTACATCATTGTGAAATCCTGCGTGGAATTGTACTGATTATGGGCAGCGTTATCTCTTAACATCAGGAAAGCGTCTTGCTCGTCTTAATACTTTAGACAAAAAAAAACATTGCAATCATAGCGGGATCGCGTTCTAATTTCAAATCTCGCTCGCAAATTTAAAAACTCGTAAAATCCTAATTCAAAATCGGCAACATTGTTTTTGCAGCCTTGAATCGGGAAAGTGTAGTGAAATCTCGCAACTGTTCACAGGAAAACCGACCTTGCGGCCTGCGCCGAATGCTAAGGGAAATCGTTGTCGGAACTCATCAATTAAAGTCGAGTTTCCTTTGCACGAACGCCGCTGAAAAAGTCGGCGCGGTTTTTTGGCGTTGCGTGATTTGATAGCGAAAGCGTACATACTGGTACGTATTCTGTGGTTTTGATGAGAAGTACATATTGACAGTTAATCTGTGGCGTTGATTAAAATAACACACTGGTACTTAAACTGTGACTTAAATTTTCTAATAATTTGAAAGCATAAAAAACATAAGTACACATGTTTATTGATAGACCAATCAGTAATCAGTCAATAAATCAGTCAGTCAGCTTTGCTTTTATGCACAGAAGAACATAATATATGCATAATATTTTAGCTCAAATATTGGCTAACACAAAAATCGTGCTGCACCATAAAAATCAATCATTTATTAGGAGTTCCCGCCCAAATTTACGTCAAGATGGCTACGCTCTACATTTCTAAGTATTTTAAACTTGAAAAAGTGTTAAGTTCATGATAATAATAATGGAATATTAGTATTAAAAGTTATTTAGAGCTGTTATTGTAATCTTTTTGTCAAGATTCGTGGGACAGAAAATCGTGTAACACCACAAAAATCAACCGTTTATTAAAAAAGTAAACTATTCCAAATTCAAAGTTGGCGAGTATTCGGTTAAAATTTAATGCGTCATACTGTTAGGTGGCACTTTTTAACAATTCACGAGTCGAACTGGCTGGAATACCTTCCACGCATTAAAAATTAACCACTTGATACTGTTTTGACGGCGAAGAGGGTACGTATGACGAAAAAAGTCGTGTCGTGATGTATAAAAACGTTTACAGAAAATAAATTTCACAAATTTTTATTTAACTTGATCATCACCATCATCAGCCTATGTCTTCATCGGGGGTAGACTTCCTTTGAAGAAGGTCGACTAGGTGGGTACCCCAACAGTGCCAGTTATTCTACCGCCTCAGCAGTGATGTGCAAACATTACTGTGCTTCGGTAGGAGGGCACTGTAGCTAGTGAAATTCCTGGGCTGATGAGTCTTAAATCTTATGACTCTTGAGTAAAAAGAAGCGTTAATGCAATGCACCTAGAATTTTTCATCTTTGGGTTACTTCTAAATCTATAAAAGGAAAGAATGACTGACTGATCTATCAACGCACAGCCCAAACAGCTGAACGGATAGGGTTGAAATTTGGAATACAGATAGGTTTTATTACGTAGACGTCTGCTAAGAAAGGATTTTGCCACGCGGGCAATGCTGCAAACTGCAAGCATAAGCTAGTAATTTTATAAAAGATTTTAAGCATTAATGTCGTGGCAAATATCGTATCGTGCGGCGTAAAGATCTCTTTTATAACCAATACTTTTTACAGAAAAGTAAGTTTTTAAAGTGAATTACTAACCTAATAATCGCCTCACGCCTTTGTAATAGGCAGACAATAATTTTAGAAGGGTATCTATAATATAGAGAAAAAAAATACTAGAAATTGTTACACATTTTAACAACGAAGCACTCATAGTAAGCCCCGCTTGTAAACGAAAAAAAAAAACGTACACACAACAAAGCTGAATACATATATTAGTTTTATATCAACATGCAAATACATAATAACAAAATCAAAACAATTTTTTATTCATACACACTCGTTTAAATGAAGCACTTTTCCGAGTCAATTTTTACAAATTTATTAATATTATTTTAAGACTCTACCATCTATTTGCAAAACCTCTACGAGAAGAACGAGCTAGAAATTTGGTAGACTTTTTTTATACCTAATAATTCATGATTAGGATTATTTTCTATAAAATATTAATTATATGTTTAGCATTACGTATTCCTTCAGTGACTAGGGTATTAACTAACTTTGGGTATTTCAGTTCAGTCGTATAAAATTTGGAGTACTTCAGTGCCTCATTTGTTTATTCAGCGAACTCAATCCATAAGTTTTTCATCTATTTGAACTTATAAAATTACGAATGTAATGTACGGTTAGAAAAATGTTTAAAAAAGTTCGGCGGCCATTTTGAATGGACAGTGTCATAATTTGAGGTTATTTGGTAAAGGTGTACAAAATTATAGGAGAGTATTTGACTTTAAATCCTACTTATTACGTTAAGTAATAGAATTTGAAGATAAGTGGGTAGATAATAAATGCTGTATTAATGTAATAACTCTATTCTAGATTTTTGACCCGAAATGTCTCGAAATATTGGTAACGAAATAAAAAAAAAATAAAAAAAACATAGAGTCAGCCAATATTTAAAAACTTGGTGGCTTGAAGCTGGAACAATTCAAATTTTTATTTTGCTCCGACAGAGTAAGTAGCCTAACCTGTTCTGTTAGCACAAACCTCAAAACTTTCTAAGATATAAATACCTACTTATAAAAACTTAAAGCAGTTAGATTTCAATACCTAGGTAGAAGAAAAACTTATCACATCACAACCCCAAGATTTACAAAAACGTTATACTAGAACTTATAATAAACGCTAGGTAAAGAATCAGCGGCCTTATTGTACACTAGGAAATTTCTTAAATTCTGTTTTTTTATTAAAATAGTAGAAAACTTACCATCTTTAGGCGGACTCGAACACTGCGGCGCATACGACCCTAAGTGGTACCCATACGTATTTTGATGCATTGGAGGGAAGGGATAACCTAAGGACCTTGGACTGGGAAACCCTGAAGCTTCGTGGGGGTTCTGCTGACCCCCCGGACTGCCAAAATGGTGGGGATGCTGGTAACCCCCTTTAAACGGCCCATAACCGTGTTGTTGCAGCTCGATAAAAGCTGATTTTGACGAGTTAGTCGGTGTAGAATTATTTGAGTCGTGGGGTGTCTGGGTACCCCCTAAATGATGGTGGTGGTCTATGGACTCTTGTGACGTCATCGCCGGTTGTGGGGTCGACGGGCCCCCCCCTTCTGAAGGGGGCCCAAAGGGATCTGAGAAACTCAGTGTGCCGGGTTTGCTGCCGGGGGATTGGATTCGGGTAATTTTGAGGTCTTTTTGGGTCCGGTGGTGTATGGCGCCGCTTGGATAGCCTGAAACAAAGAAGGTTTTTTTTATGAATTTTGTTTTTTTTTTTGTATACAAAGAAGTATAAATAGATGATGCAAGACGTTCTCCTGATGGCAAGAGATAATGCTGCCCATATTTAGAAAATAAATCTAGGTGCATTGCGGTTTTGCTTATATTTATAAAAGTTTTGCTTAAAATATTAAAGAAAATAACTATTTTTGGTTGTCACAAGTTACTATGAGACAATGTTAAGATAAAAAACTCTATAATATTGTATCACCACAATTTGTACAATATCCTAAATATATAAAACAGTTTTCATTATAATATAACAGTGTGACAATTGGTGGTCTTATCGCTAATAGCGATGTCTTCCAGATAACCAAGCAGGGAAAGGAAAACAAATGTACAATGTTTGGCATACTTAGATATCCAATGTATAGTTTTAGAACTGTACATCTAACACTAAAATCTAACTCAACTGAGATAGCTTTTAGTTAAAATTAAGTAAGTTAATAATTAAAAGGTAATATTCCATAGACAGACAAAAAATACTGTCCGGTTTAATTATTCTTTTATTATTCCAAAGTTCTTTGTAATTCTTTATTCAAAAGCCACAAAACAAATGAAGCAATAAGGAAATTGAATATCGAATAGCTTAAAAATATCTCTGACCAATCACGCGTAACGGTTTCTAGAATTTTTTGAATTTTAAAATAAGAACGCCCACTCCCATAGGTCAAAGGTCGATGGACTTTTTGAACAATGTCTCGCCGTTGATTGTTTTTCATTGTGATCAATTGACTGGCGTCACACGGGACCGCATTCAGCCAAAAACGGTGAAACGATCGAAGAAGTTTATTGTTATTGGAAATTGCCTATAAAGTGATAATTGTTAATAATTAAATAATGCATTATTATAAGAGCTTAATAAACAATGCAATGCTTTTTCAATATGATTTACCTAGTTATGAAAAATTAATAAACAGAAAATCATTCTAACAAAAAATGAAAACAATTAATTTCTAACACACTGATAAGAAAAAAAAAATTGGTGTTAACAGTTACTAAAAGTTGCCATTTTACTAAATAACAGGCTTGTTATAGTGCAATGCTCGTTAAAAAGAAGCTCTATATGGCAACACTTAATTAAAACTTTTCAAACTACCGTCTTCGCGAGTAAAAAGCATTTCCCAAAACCATAAACAGCTCTTCATTAGAAAAAAATAATTGGCTATCACCAAAGAGGTCAATCTTAATAAAGCTCAGACATTAAAACAAACGGCCGACGAGAAGAACCTCTTTTCGGCAACCTCTTTGAGTTAATTACCGATATTCCCGTCTCTTTCGCATTCCACAAGTTTCGTATCTATGTATCCCTTTCTTTCGTTTTAGTGATAGCGGCGCCTGAAAGGTCGGGTCAAGCTTTTTTGTTTTTTTTTTCTGTTTGTTTGGATTGTTCGTAGTGAGCTAATTGGTGTAAATTTTTATTGGAAATAATAATTGAGTCATCGTTGTATGAGAAAGTCATGGGACATTCCCTATATACTACTTTTTACTTACTGAACAGTTGTAAAAAGCTCCTACTATTTGAAGACTAAAAAATCAAATGTCAACAAAATTTTGACAGCTGAAATGTTGCCACTAAAAAAAAAACAACTGACTTCGAGTAGATTCTGTTCCGAGACAATTTAAGCGCGTAGCAAGACTATAGCAACTTATTTAGAAAACACAAAAACTGCCATCTCTTTTACCTCGTACAAATTGTAAACAAAATACTATCGTGAACCTAAGTATTCAGTAATGAGTGAGTGAGTTGGCAAACAACTGTGACGTCATTTTTCTTGCTTCAGTTTGGTCTTTACATCACATTTTTCATCTTTTTTTTTAAATCGTAGATACTACTATAAGTCTAGCTTCTACCAAATCTCGTCTACCTTTTTAAAATGCACATGCACGTCGCAAATTGGCATCAAGATCCAGTAGCCAGTGATCTGTGACCATGGGAACTTGGGGTACGATGGAGGGTCATAAAATACTATAAGTATTCATTAAAGACAGGCCTCAATGCTTCAGTGGTCTGAGAATTTGAATGTTTTAAGGATTTTTGTTGAATTGCCTATTCTTTCGATAGCAATAAACGAAATTTAAAACGATTTAATTTATGTTTACGTTCTTTTTTAGTTAGATTTTTAGTGCTGCACTTTTTTTTAATATGCCAATTTGAAGTAGCTATACGTTAAATTTTACGTAGTAAAATACGTGTAAAACACACACCTAATTTTATTAACACCTAGTAAATTGCACTAATATTATAAATGCGAAAGTGTGTGAGTGAGTGTGTATGTTGTTAATTCTTCACGCATAAACGGGCGGATTGAACTGAAATTTCGTATACCTAGTTACTAAAATAACACATAGGCTACAGTAGAACCGCCGGGTGCAGCTCCATGAATGAAACTAATATCACATAAAAACAGTTTATGTTATTTCTAACAAAAATATATATTATTTATTCTATTTCTTCTACATTTATGTATATGAAATGAAATTTTATTGCATAAGTAGTAGGATAAGTACAATTTTGGCTTGCATATACATATAACCTAGTAATAAGTACATCTAATTTTTATATAGGTAAGTAGTGGCTATTAACAATTTTATTTGATGTTGACTTTTTTTTTTTAACATATTTTTCTATTCTATTTGCTACGCGGATCACCTAAGAGAAAATAAACAGGTATTAAATAATCATAGTACTCGTATATTAAAACTAGAATAAACGCATGGCTTAGAAGAAGATTATAATGTGATATTCTAGAATCTAAGCCACAATTTTAACTCCATCGGTCCGAGAGAAACACCGCTAGCCACATCTAGTGTCATAATAATTGTGTAGGTATTTTAATAAACATAAATCTGCGAGAACTCAATCAATAGTAGAAACAACGCAATTACGAACAATGATGGAACAATAAAAAGTTGGCGCCAGACCAATCGCTCTTGCGGAAACGCGTACAGGATCAGTTTTTTGTCGGGATTCTTTTAGAAAGTAACATAATTTATCGATGTACACTTTCATTCGACTGACGTACTGTGGGACCTTACCAATGTACCTACTTTTAATTGAAGTCTAGGGAAAAGTTAGACATAACCTAACCAAAAATAATAATAAAAAAAAATAATCAACCCTAACCAACCCCCGCCAAACCCAACCCAAACCCCCCCAAGCCCTAACCTAATAATTAAAACTTTCTTTCTTTCTAACCTAAGTTTTGCCCTTTGCCAGAGTGCTGTAGGTACTACGACTACGAACCTACTTGCCATGTTTGCCAAGAGCGGATTCTTAAGAGCCTTCTTTCTATTGTAGCCCTTTTTGACAACTCTGGCCATTTAGCATAGTAAGACACTGACATAAGAGTAACAACTCCCGTCCCACTGTCAAGACTAAAATAACATATATATATATATATATCGCACGTTAAATAATAAACCGAAATAAGTCAAAAATTCACTTTTTTGGGAAATCGCAGTCAAAGTTTTGGGTCTCTACCTTGTTGATAACTTCATGATATTTTTCATGAGTGTATGGTGTTATGTTTATTTTCTTCTTCTTAAATTGTAAACAGATATATAGAGGACATAATTTTCGTAATAAATAAATTATATTATTAAAATCAAATGAGTAATGAAGCTTTGTTTTCAAAGTTTTGACTTAATGTCGGTTTTGTAAAAAAAATTGAAATCAATCATATTTTTTTTTGCAAACTAATATTGAATCATTCAGTTTAGTATTAAATAATAAAATAATTTTATTAGATGTATAATATTTATTACACTTTAATAGTAAAACATAAATAAAAATACAGAAATTCCTTAATAATGATAATAAAAAATAACTATTTATAAAAAGTTTTATAATAGTTAACTGCTTTCTTTACCTAATTATGTACGTCTGAGTAATTATACTAAAAAAAAACAATCAGTTGTAATAGGAACTTATTATAAATTAGTAACCGAAAATTCTATAGTCATCACAAAATGCTGTCGAGATCGCTTTACGTAATTCTTGTGAAAACGCTGATCCTATTGAGCAAAAATTTAATACAGAGGTACATTAAATCTCGAAAAAGGACATGGGATAGTTTTCATTCCAGAAATCTACCTTTTCAGGGGGGGGGGGGGATGAGGATAAAGGTTTGTGTGGGAAATTGGTAACTACGTACTGTTCCTATTTAGCTGAAATTTGGTATAAATATAGCTGAGTTTCGCGAAAGGGTATTATGAGATAGAATATCTCAGAAATCAGCCTTTAAGCCTCCCCCTTATTGTATGGAACTGCTTGGCTACTACATATTTGGGCACGAGTTTTTTCCGGGGTATATATTTTTTAGTTTTTTTATTTATGTAGTGCGGCTATGTTATCACTGCGGCCATGATTGGCCTATTGTGATTGCCGCTAATTATAGTGAGAATGACCCCTAGGCGCGGCGCTAGAGTTCACCACAGACCATAGCAGTTTCTAGAAACTGCAGGATTTTCGTAGGGGTCATCTCTCTAAGCTCATTCGTACTGAGCAAGTGCTGTCCCAAAATAGAGTTTCGTTTACGCATCAGTGCTCCACACTCCCCTAGCAGATGAAGAGGCGTTTCATCTGCCTCATTGCAGAATCTGCAGGTTTGAGTGTCGCATAGCCCTAGTTTGGACTTTTGGACTTTGGACATATGCATGTTTGGACATAGGCAACAGTGTCCAGTCAGGGCTCTGGTTACGATACGTAGATTCCCCTACTTAGCGCTATGATTTGGTTGTTGAACCTGGTATCATAGGCTTTTATGAGTAGCTTTGAGTGCCTCATGCCCTGAGAGTCTTTCCACAGTTAGATTGACTCCTCAAAGCATAAGTTTACTAAGGTTTTCTGCGCTCAGCTTTTAGGTATACCACAAAAAGGCTCAAAGCCGAATTGAGTGCCTTCTGCCCCAGCGCACGTGAGCTCATCGGCACGTTCATTGCCGTTGATTCCCGCGTGCCCCGGGTCCCATCTGAGGACAACATTGTTCCTTGAGCCTAAATCATTCAGTTGCAGCATACAGTCCTCGACTAGCCTGGACGTAAAAACTTGCGAATCCAACGCTAGGAGGGCAGCCTGGCTATCAGAGTTGATGTAAATGGTTTGGTTGCTGTATGCTTTTGCAGGTTGATGTACGCGCATTCAAGAATGGCGAAAATCTCTGCCTGGAAAATGGAGGCGAACCTTCCCAGATTTACGCTTTTGCTACACCTGGGTCGCTCTCCATGCACTCCACAGCCTACATTACCTCCCATTTTAGAGCCATCCGTGAACCAGCTCCGGCTACCGGTTTTTCCCGGGATAGGACATAAAACAGTTCTGGTTACAGAAACCAGTATTTAAAGGGTGCGAAATTTATGCAAGAAATCCGGTAACCGTTTAACTATTTTTTATGTAATTTGAGTTTGAGGTGGAGTGGGGATAGTTTTATTCCTGAAATCTAACCTTAAAGGGGATAAAAGGGGTGGGAGTTTGTAAGGACAATCAATAACGGCTGAAATCTGATACTGAGATTATAATTTGATCCCGGAAAATGACAGAATAGTGTAATTTCTAGGAATTTTAATATACTGTATGGTGGTGATGGTGGTGGTACCTTGATTTCCTGCATGGCGAGCTGGAAGCCTTATCTCCCTGTACGCTGTCCTGGATTTTATCTTCAGTTTCATTTAAAAATCTCTTAAATAATTAATATACAACATTAAATAAAAATTAAAGCCCTCAATAATTAATTTTGAGAACATTACGAGAAAATTAGAGAGAAAGTAACAAGGTCTATAACTACGTAAAAACGACTTTTTTTACTTACTTTTATTTCGACTGGCTTAGAATTATCCGTATCAGTACATCAGCATTACCTTTTACTCATCTTAAGAAGTTTTAGGCACTACTGCTTCCTATTTGCAGACGTCATCTTGGATTAAAACTATGGAACTAGAAATTAATACTATACTTTTTTATTAGAAACATAATTAAATTGACTTGAAATTTTGTAATAAACTGTATCAATTGCTAGAGCACTTTAAGACTTAAAGAGAATTTAAAACGTAAACTGAAATAAACGCAAATACGATTCATTTATACCAACAGTTTTAGTATTAAAGTGATGTAAAATTAATTGCTTTTCAAAGAAAACAGATAATTTAATACTAAAACGCACTAATACGCAATCTATCTTGTCTTTACAATTACAAATTAATAATAAACTGCAACAAGTCTTAATAGGTCATGCTGCATTTTCTACTAAAGTGAAATAAAACCAAAACATGCTAGTTTAGAAATAAATAAACATTTAAAGTCTCACCTGCGTTTGAAAATAAACCGAATTATTTTACATTACGCCAATGTAGTAAAAAAACAACGACACTTATTTCAAATCGCGGTCGTTACAAAACTGAATCGCACGAATGAATTGTCACGCGCTTTTGTAGAAAAGAGGGGGGTGGTCTAAAAACCAGCCATTTTGGTTTATTTTGCTTGGTGTGAAAGTGCCTACTGATTCTTTAATCGGATTTAGTGCGTTTTATTAACAAAAGTAGGAATCCTGATTTTTTGAGTTATTCCGGTTTATTATTGAACGTGCGATATATATATATATATGACGCTACTCTTGCTACTCTTGCTGTCATTGTATACAATTTATATGCCCAATATCATTGTGCTCTTGCGAACGTCTAATACTCTTGACAGTGGGACGGGAGTTGTGCTACTCTTATGTCAATGTTTTTGTGTTCTCGGGCCGCAAATCTCTATGTACTACAAAATGATAGTGGGAGTAGTAAGAGTAGTCTCTTGCTAAACATCAGACTACTCTTGACGGAAGTTGATTAGTCTTGACAGGTGGCGTCGTGTGCTACCAATGTATGTTAGGCTATGTTTGGCACAAATTTTCAACTTTTGCCATAATATTATGCCAGCATGTTGATATTATATCTGAGAGTGTATTTCAATGATCGTCCTTAAATGTTACTAATAGACGCAAATTTTCTATGAAAATTGACAGCGAGCGTCGTCGCGACGAGACATTTTGCCATGAATTTAACAGTGAATTTCATAGCGTAAAATTTTATAATTATTTCCGCAATTCAATAAAAAAAATAGTGCACTATCGCAGCAAAATGTTCGCATGTGTACATTTGCCAGTGTCATGTAAAAAGAATACGTTTAACAAAGATCAAAGAGTTTGTAATAAAAAGTGACAGTTTACAACTGGCATTAATTAAACTAGCTTCAAAGAGGTCGGGAAAAAGCAACAATACTTTTTAATTCAACCTTTTCCGTTGCAATTGCGCAGGGGTGTATTCAAGACAATAGTGTAATTATGTCTATTTTTTATAAAATGAGTTGTCAAACGATACATAATGTACTTTTGTAGAACTTAATTTTTAATTGGAGAGAAGGAAAAATTTCAATTTTGCTAAGTATAGATAAAAGTTCGTAGTGCAATGTCTAATTCATTATTTTTATATTAAGAAACTGCTTTACTCATCTGATTTTTTTTTCATTATGGTTTTAAGCACGCAACCCCACTTAGCGAAAGTTTTAGTAGCAAAGTGAAAATATCTCCTACAAAATTTTACAAGACTTTTTGAATTGAATGAGAATTAGACAAAGCGCGAATATTCATGCGAAATGAAACACCAGCTTTAGTAAAGATATAAAATAGAATATTCTAGAATTACTCTTTATTGTACAGCTACCAAAATATAAGAAATAGTTATGAACATAATATGACAATGAATCACGTTTATGCCTAGAAAGGTACCCTAGGTAGGATACTCGTGCCTTGAAGATACCCAAGTTGTCCCGCTCGGGAAACACGGATGACGGCAATGTGTTCCAAATGCAACCAGCAGGGCTATTGGCAAATCCACACCCACTAAGATTGATGTCCACTTCAATGTACATTACTGCGTTTGTTATTGTACTCAAATTAATAAGGAGGTTTAAGCTAGTAATGTACGTTAGTCTGTTATTGTTACTCAAATTAATACGGAGGTTTAAGCAAGTAATGTACGTTTGTCTATGGATTCTAGTGTTTTACATATGGGTGGGCGAAGTGGCCTGCTGTATGTGTTCCAGTGCAAGTTTATATCAAGTTAAAGATACATATAATAACACCAGCAGGGCTATTCACTTATCGGTTAGGGAACCGAACCGAATATCGAATTGTCAAAAATGTATGAAATAACGTGACATGACATGTCAAGTTGTATCTACATAATACGTCATTTTATACATTTTTAACAATTCGGTATTCGGTTCGGTTCTTTCACGGATAAGTGAATAACCCTGCTGGTTCCCGTTGGGGTAGGCAGAGACTATTTCCCTCCATTTGGTACGATCCTGACACCTCTTTCGCTTCCTCAACTTTCATCACATTCTTCATGCACGCTCACCGGTTCTTGGTACTCTTGAGCTAGCCTTTCCTTAGAACGACATTTATTTGGTCACGGAAAGTACGCCTTTTTTTTTATCCCAGGAAAAATGCGTTACGCATCATCACCCCACGCCGGGGGGCGCGGGGCGGTATGTGGGACTCCCCCGCCAAAGATGGTAGCGGCGGGGATACCCACTAAAAAACCTGGGGGTGTCCTGCGGGACGCCATAGTGCCGGGGCAACGGGTACGCGGAAGCATTCATCCGCTGCACGGAAAGTACGCCTAAGTCAACCAATTGCGGCTTGACCATTCACATTTGCCTCATATATATCTATCAAGTTAAAAGGTAGTAAAAACTAGTAAAATGCTACAATTCATTTGTCAAATCGCCATTAAACAACGCGTGTTTATTACATGTTTAACGTCAATACGAGTAATTGATACAAAAACATTAATACCTACCTACATGTATCGAGAAAAACGCAGCTACAAAGTTGCAACACAATCAGGAGTGGTCTAGTACGAATTGAGAGAAAAACTTAAGATATTAACATTTTATGTATGTGTACGAACGCGTCTTGCGGATAATTCTTAGATATTACTTATTTAAACCGGGTATGACCCACAAATCTATTACTCTTTATACAATGAAGTAACAAATGAAATTAAAAAAAAATAATAATAACAAGCTTTTATTATTATTACGAGTACTTTGGTGTTAGATGGCCTACCATTTAACACCAAAATACTCGTCAAGACGAATCAAATGAGCCCGAACTCGATGGAGTTGAGTCGTTTAATTACGGAGTTCCTAAGGCCACCTTCCAGCTCCATCATCAGATCAGCTCGATGTCGTAATAATATTGCATTGTCATGCGATTTATTCGTGAATGCAAAATTTCACTCTCCTGTTGGTAAGAGATAAATGATAACGCTGCCCGTAATCAGAAGGCACAGTGCCACCCAGGAGTTCACAATGACGTAAAATTCTAGATGCACTGCACTCTTTTAAGATGACCCTTCAGCCCAGTAATTTTACTAGCTACAGAATACGAAGCACAAAGACACAATGTTACACGAAGTATATTTTTCAATGCATTTATAGCATTGGGATACATTATCTCAGAGTGGGCGACAGTTTGATATCGAGTGACCGCTACGCCCACTTTGCCGTTGCTTTTATATGGAAACTTGACTCTGGGATCGTAGGTACTTTATATATGCTTTACTAAATGAATTCTCTTCGGCCGACGTTACATGGAACTGGGAAGCAAACTCGGATTTCTTTTTAATATTTGAATATGTACGTTTCTTGAACGAAATGTTAATCCTAATTTTATAAATCAGGTCTTTTCGGGTAATAATTTTTATGTTAGTTTCACACCGAAAAAAAAAGTATTTGGATGCAGTGGCAATCGTTCGGTTACCGAGGGGCAGACTTAATTTGCAGTAGGTCGACTAGATAAGTACGCCAACAGTGCCAGTTATTCTACCGTCTGAGCAGTGTGCCAACATTACTGTGCTTCGGTAGAGCACTGTATCTAGTGAAATTATTGATCTGATGCGTCTTAACATCTTATGACTCTTGAGTAAAAAGCGGTGCACCTGGAATTTTACATCATTGTGAAATTCTGTGTAGCACTGTACTGATTATGGGCAGCGTTATCTCTTACCATCAGGAGAACGTCTTGCTCGTCTTTTTATTTATGTACGTACGTCCAAATTTTTTAAGTTATATTGATACTTGGCGGGCTGATTAGATTTTATATTTTATGAACATTGTCAACATCTCTATTGATTCCATCTAGTATTTTATAAAAAGATAAAAGAGAAACAAACAAATCACGACACCGATCGCATGATGGAGCCAGAAAAAACATCTCGAATTTAATTAGAAAACAATAAAGTTTGAGTCTTGAATAATAAGGCGCTCGCGTGCTTACATTTTACGATATAAAATAGTGGATTGGTCACGGCGACTATCTATATACGAATTTTATGGATACCGCTAGACGGACCGGTCGGTGGGGCCTTTTTTTAGACTGTAAAATTGAGACAGTACCTAAGTAATGTCGAAAAATGTGTCAAAAATCGAAATTCTTGTCTAAACGCTTGTTCGAGGCGACGTGTGAACAAAATGCTGGGGAATATGTGGCCTAACGTAAAAACAAATCCGTATCGAATATTTTATATTATTAAAATTAAGGACTAGATTTGTATTTTAAAAATGTTGACCTTGTCAACATCCCTATCAGATAGTTTTTAGACGATATTGATTTTATTTTAAGACATAATCACCCGTTGCGAAAGTACCTCTATGAGAATAATGATCAAGAACCTCATACAGTTTTTTAAATACGAGTAGTATTATATGTTTAGAATAATGTTTGCTAGTAGGTATTTTTCGCAAGGACGCTACCGTGTTTCGGAAAGCGCGTAAACTGTGGGTTCTGGCTGTTTCCTATAAGATATGTAGGAGGCAGTTGTTAGGCCATGTTGCAGACCCTGTAGTAATCTCGACAACCTGAAACTGCAACATATAGGTTATCTACACAACCTATTAATTGTGATTTGACTCTGACAGTGTAAGTAGGGTAACCTGTTCTGTTGGAGTATAAACCCTAATTATTATTATTGAGTTTTTTTTCTTTTACTGCTATTCTTCTTGCGAGTGCTCAACTTTTAACACGCGTTCAAAAGAGTTGCAGTCGCCCAACTGCAAATGTCCAATATTCCTCGGAAATAAAAATTCCTTTTCAATATCTACAGCTAAGTCACTGCTTTCCACCGATTCGAAAATTATCGAATAAAAATTTCCGAGAAATGCAAAAGGATGTGGTGTTGATTGATTGTTAGGTACTCCCATTCAATGCGATTGGTGAATCATAAACTCTGTCTACGATACTAAATTGAATGGTAAGTGAATTAGATGGACTAAGAACCTAAGTCTTAAGCTTACGTCAGACTGAGGCGGGACGGAGCGATAAAGCGGTCGCGATCTTCATTTTGTTCCTGCCCGCGCGCGCGTTCCCTTTATATGTGACAGGTTAGATACAAATTCGAGCATTACAAAAATTCCGTTCCGGACCGCGACCGCTTTGCCGCATATGTGTGGCATCAGCTTCAGGCGGCCTAAATATTGTAGTAACTAGCGCGGGCAATCTTCTGGCAATCGGTTGTTTTTTTAAGGCTAGCTTTTGATCGTGATCTGTCGTGATGTTAAGCGATGATGCATGGTAGCAGAATAAACAAAGAAGGCGGTATAAATCCCTCCCAGGCTTCAACATCATGCCGGAACAGTGACACAATGACCGCTTGGCGACACGGTTTTGTCCTGTGGATGGTAACTGGTAACTAGCCACGGCCGAAGCCTACCACCAGTATTTTTTATTCATTATAAGTTTACCTTTAATAATTTTATAATAAAAATAAATAATTGAGGTTTATACTCCAACAGAACAAGTTACTTACATTGTCAGAGTCAAATCACAATTAAACGACAATTTAACCACGATCTCTGATTTTAAGCGACGATTCGGCCGAAGGTGGTAGTAGACTAAACCTAGAAGGCGGGATATATCCCTTTGAAGTATAAAAAGCATTATTTGAATGAGAATTTAACAATGCGCGCATAAATTTGCGCCAAGTAGAGCGGAGGTAATAGATCTATGTAGTCTCACCTAACTATAGCGAACAAATCGTTTCAAGGCGAACTTATACGTCAATCGCTAACACGGCAACGTTTTTGCATAATCTAGATATACTTGTTACTTGGCAAATGAAATACTGTGCGACGTGCGAAAACTTAACGAAAAAAAAATTGCAGTTTTCTTAGTCTATGTATGGTCCACGATGGATTCTTGATAATGCGACTCGTCGCTTTCATTGTTTTTTATTGGTTGTCTGGAAGAGATCTATTAGCAATAAGACTGCAAAGTGAAAATTTTTTTTCTGATGTGTTATTTATAAAGCTAAAAGGGGTGCGGACAAAAAAGTATATTTTTAAAAAATGAACCTTATTAAAAAAATTGCACACCTGTTTTTTTATTTATTGTAATTTTAATTTAAAAATCCTGTTATTTACAACGCACTAAAGTTTTTGGTGGGAGTGATAATGTCACTGGTGGGTACTCGAGTCGATACAAAATGTACCCTCAATATCTCCCAAAAATATTAATAGGTATGGTTAAAATCAGTACTTATTAAGTATAAGCCAAATCTAACACTTATTGCAGTCTAATCGGACACCTATAAGCACATAAAGCACCCTATCCATTTCTTAACCTCAATAAATAAGCATTTGATACAATGGATATCAGTTACAAGGGGAACTAATATTATTAAAGTCAAAGAAGCACCAGCATGGCGACGGTAGAATAGAATAGTATTATTACTCCTTATTGCATATCAAGTAACAAAAAATAGTTGTAGGTAAATAAAACACAAACTTAAAAATTAAAGGTAAATCAACGGTCTTATCGCATAAAGCAATCTCTTACAGACAACCTGGCTGGATAATAATAATAACTCTTTTATTTCAGCCAAAAGTACATTGATAACGAAATACATATTATAATATTATGTAAGGTTCGAAAAGTCTTTATGTAAAGAAAAATCGTGTTAACCTGTCTTTTGGGTAAATTAGTTACGGCTTTATATTTTCCACCATGTTTAAAGTGAAAATAAAATCCAAATGTATTTCTATTAAACAGACCACAGTAAAGCGCTTCTATTTTATTTCATTTTAATACGAAGTCGCGATAAAAATTTCTTAAGAAAAAAGCAAAGGGAAGCTCCGAACAACATTAAAAACGACAAAATGGGGCGTACTATGGCGTTAGTGTGCGACCGTGCATGTACTACATAATGAGCGTACTAAGGGTGCATCGTTCCATTTTCAGGAGGTTCCGTTCAGTGGTTTTCCAGCTCCATGATCAGTAAACATATCGCGTGACAACGGCGGCCATTTTGTGCCTTAACCCCATTGACAGTTGCGCAATGGCGCTATTATGTGACAGGAGAAAGGGCGCCAAACGTGACAGTTGTCTTGTATTTTGTCTATGGACTACGGGTAAAAGGAGGTTTGATATTGTATGAAGTCAATTTGAATTTCGAGTGCAAGTTGAATATCCTGAATTTAACAAAAAATCAATTTATGTTTTCAAAATAAAATCGTATCGGGAATAAAATTTTATTTTACATTTTATTTAGCATAATATGAATTAAATTTTAAAAAGTTAGTAGTTAACATGCCAATATAATATTAAGTTAGAAAGTTTTTTGTGGATTTTTGCTTTTTTTCCTATTTTATAATTCAAATAATATCATAAAACATTTAATAATTTAGGTCGTAAAAATACAATTTAATATCACAATCTTTCTATAGTATCAAAACTTAATTAATTTTCGAATTAAGAACACAAAGTTCTTTTATAATTTTTCATTAGTCGGCCTCGTTTGTCATTTGCGCCAGACAAAAAAAAACTATTTACTTTAATACAAAAGAAAAAAACAGATAAGAATCGCATTTTCCGAGTACAACCTGGCGTGTAAGATTAGCGTGAGATACGAACAGACGGACAAAAACTGTTTCTTCATAGAGATTACGTTTACCTCGACTATTGATGTGAAGGATAGTGAAGTAGGTGAAATAAAAAGTTAATAAAACCTGCTTTGCTACGAGTTTTGTGAAAAAATGGGATTTAGACGTATTTTATGGTTATTAAAATCACTGGCAAATATACTGACGTTCGAGCCCAAATATATCACCGTAAACCAGGGGGGTCACATCATCGTGGCCACCTGTGAGACAAAAAACAGCTTACGGATTTACATTATTTTATGAAAATACGCGATATATTGATATTTTAGGTCATAAACTAGTTGAATAACATTGTATTGTCTTAAATTGCTTTAAAATTTTGGAAAAAAACGAAACACATAGGTATTATTGTCACAGTGAAGCAGTTTGACAGAGTTTGACAAACAACATAAACCGGCCACGCTGAAAGGGACGTAAAAAAAATAGGTTCTCCTTTTTCTTCACACAGAATTTTCCCTATTGCCATCACACTCACACATAAAATGGGTACTTCTAATTGTATTACTTCTGTGCCGTAAACAGAGATTAAAAAATACTTGTAATTGTGTTTTTTACGCACAGAAGAAAGACGAGCAAGACAAACAGAACAAGTGTAACAAATAAAACAAATAATTGTTAAATTAGGAAATAAATTTTTTTTCTTTCTTTCAAGACGTTCTCTTGATGGTAAAACATGACGTTGCATATAATCAGTACAATGCCATCCAGGATTTTGCATTGATGTAGTTGTCGACCGAGCGAAGCGAGGTCTTAGAGTCGAAAGCCGCGAAATGCCTGCGTTTTGACCAGTTTAACGCTTGACCTCTGGTGCTTAAGTTTGGTCGACGTTTACTTGAAAACGGTTAATCCAAATTAAATGAAATTTTACACACAAGATAAGAAGGTTAATTGGATAATTTTAGTGAAAAAATTAGCTAAATAGGTTTCAGGGTTGCAGAGATATAGGTGACTTAAAGTCTTTACGATAGGTCTGACGATTATTTCAAAACTGGAGCGCTGATAATTTTTTTCCTAACATATACACATTTTTTATAAGCGACACAAATATATTAGCCAAAGTGTATGTTTGTATGTATGTTTGTTACGCGATAACTTGAAAACCGATGGTCCAATCTTGATGAAACTTTGCAAACACGTAGTACATATCCATAGAATTTTTAAGTTCGAACATGAGCCAAATCGGTCGAAGGGTTCTAGAGTTAAAGAGATTCCTTGATTACCACGTTACCGAAGTTCCAATCTTGACGGAACTTTGCGAACGGGTAGTACAAACGCAAAGAATTCTCATGTTCAGAAATGAGCCAAATCGGCCCAAGAGTTGCAGTTAAATCTTTTATTAATAATGTAACCGGGATATAATTGCGATTCACTGTCTTAGGAGATGGGAACATTTTGGTAGGTAGATAAACGCAGTTTGAAATTAGTTCGAATAGTACGGACCGTTATGTAATTGCGATTCACTGTCGTTGAAGATGGGGCATTTCGGTAGGTTGATAAACGCAATTTCAAATTAGTACAGATATTAGAGTTGACCATTATAGATTTGCGATTCATTTTCTTAGAAGATAAAAACATTATGTAAGGTTGATAATCGCAATTTCAAATTGGTACAGAAATTAGGGTTGACCATTATAGTTTTGCGATTCATTTCTATAAAAACACTTACATTTTGTTAGGTTGATAGACACAATTTCAAAATGGTTCATAATTTAGAGATGATCATTATAGATTTGCGATTCACTCCCATAAAAGACAGTAACATTTTGTTAGGTTGATAGACGCAATTTCAAAATGGTTCATAATTTAGAGATGATCATTATAGATTTGCGATTCACTCCCATAAAAGACAGTAACATTTTGTTAGTTTGATAGTCGCAATTTTAAAATGGTTCAGTATTTTGAAAAGACCATTATAAGACCATTTAATAAGGCTGCAGCCTTTTTAATTATTAAATACACAATTTCATCTTGGGCATATTAGCTTTTTCGCTGGCAGTAAGATATATTATTATTTGTGTAGCCTATCTGCAAAACTTTTTAAAACTTAGAATAGTTTGTGCCGGCACATTCAACAATAAAGGTGCACGAGCACACCGTAGTGCAGCGCAGACCACTGGTGGCTCTCTCCAAAAAAGTCAGCAAAAAGTTGAGATCACTACGTACGCGCCCATCCAAATACGTACACGCATAACATTGCTTAACTTCGATGATTACGTTCTTTAAATAGCGCTATTTTGAAATGAATTAATTTTATTAAAAACTAGCAATCCCGGCGAACTCCGTTTCGCCACCAGATGGCTTCGTTTTAAATTTCTGTTGAAATATTTCCTGAATTTTCTTTGCTATAAACCTCACGGAGCCTGAGACCTTTCCAACGAATGCAAAACCGTGGAAATCGGTTCGTGCGTTCTGGAGTTATAGCGTCAGGAAGGAAAACCCGACTTATTTTTATATAGTAGACTAGCAAACCCGGCGAACTCCGTTTCGCCACCAGATGGCTTCGTTTTAAATTTTTCCTGAATTTTCTTTGCTATAAACCTCACGGAGCCCGAGACCTTTCCAACGAATGCAAAACCGTGGAAATCGGTTCGTGCGTTCTGGAGTTATAGCGTCAGGAAGGAAAACCCGACTTATTTTTATATAGTAGATTAAAAGTTTTCAGATTTTTTCCCGTATTTAAAATATATGTTAAGGTATGCCAAATTTCATAAACATAGGGTAACGGCAAGTTCTCTATGAATATTGATTTATTCAGAGGGTCAAAACATTTTTTGAAGGATAAACGGGTGTATATTTTTTTTTTTTTTTTATGTGAAGAAGTAGAAGACGAGCTAGACGCTCTCCTGATGTTAAGAGATAACGGCTGCCCATAATCAGTACAGTGTTACCTAGGTATTTTTTCGACTTAAAGTTAAAGTTCTTGTATGGGGATATTTTAAAAAAAGTCTAAGGTCTAAAGTCTAAGGTTTAACGGAAATTGGGCCGCGAGGTCCCAGTTTGAGGCGAACTACTAGTTATTCTAGGTGCACTGCAACAACGTTTCTTACTCAAGACACCAGAGTCATAAGATGAGTCTTTACCCCAGAAATTTATCTAGCTACAGTGCCCTCCCAACTGTATTTTATTGGAAAATACACAAAATAGCGATACCAAACTTAAACCTTCATTTTTAGGGTTCCGTACCTCAAAAGGAAAAAACGGAACCCTTATAGGATCACTTTGTTGTCCGTCCGTCCGTCCGTCCGTCCGTCCGTCCGTCTGTCTGTCAAGACCCTTTTTCTCAGGAACGCGTGGAGGTAACAAGCTGAAATTTATAAGAAATACTAAGGTCCATTGCTTCTTAGAGCTGTGAAAATTTCAAACTTCTAGGCCAACGCAATCAAAAGATATAATCGAATGTATCGCAAATTTCAGCAAATTTTCGACATTAGCAAATAAATCAAAACCTACGGGGCACTTCCCGTGAACTCAGAATCTTGAAATTTGGCACGATGCAACTCCTTAGAGCACAGATAAAGGAAAAATTGCGAAAACTATAATTTTTTATTTGCATCATATGAAAAAAATATTTTGAATAATTTTATACTTACTACCCCTTTTCTCATGAACGCGTAAATATTTTAAATTGAAATTCATATCAAATACTCAAGTCTATAATACCTTTAAACTGTAATAAAATCAAACCTCTATGTCAACGCATTCAAAAGAAACAGCAATTTTAGTCGCAATTTTAAACTCGCAAATACTCTCAAAAAATCAAAACCTACAGGGTACTTCCCGTGATCTTAGAATCTTGAAATTTGGCACAAAGCAACTCCTTAGAGCACAAATAAAGGAAAAATTACGAAAATTGCACATTTTTAGTTACATCATATAAAAAAATATTTTTAAAAATTTCATACTTACTACCTTATTTCTCATGAACGCGTGCAGGTATTAAACTGAAATTCATATCAAATACTAAAGTCTATTATACCCTTAAAATTAAACCTCTATCTCAACGCATTCAAAAGAAACAGCAATTTTAGCCGTATTTTTTAACTCGCGACTACTCTCAAGGGAATCAAAACCTACAGGGTATTTGCCGTTAACTCAGAATCTTAAAATTTGGTACGCAGCAACGTCTTAAATCACAGGCACAGGAAAAATTGCGAAAACTGTAAATTGTTAGTTACATCATATAAAAAAATATTTTTAATAATTTTGTATTTACTATCCCTTTGTTCAAGAACGCGTACAGGTATTAAATGGAAATTCATACCAAATACTCAGCTTTATAATAACTTTTAGCTGTAAAAAAATCAAATATCTATGTCAACGCAATCAAAAGAAACAGCAATTTTAGCCGCATATTTTCAAACTCGCAAGTACTCGCAAGGGAATCAAAACCCACAGTATATAATATTATACCCACTTTTCCTTAGGGTTCCGTAGAAACTCGTAGGTTTGTACGGAACCCTCGGTGCTCGAGTCCTACTCGTACTTGACCGGTTTTTTAATCTACGAAAATTATAATATTATGTTCTTAGAGATATAGTGTTAAAGTTACAAGCGAAACAGATGTAACATCATCGGCCTACGTTCGTCCACTGCTGGACATAGGCCTCCCCCATGGCACGCCACTCAACTCGATCCTCCGTCTTTCTCCTCCAACCGCTCCCAGCGACCCATTTGCCCATGGGCGCGCGCCTATACTACGTTTGCCGAGACGCAGTTTCCACTCTAGAACACGTGGAACCTATCATTATTTCCACTGGCGGATCCAGGATTTAAAGAAAGAAAGAAAGAAAGAAAAAGTTTTATTTACGACAAAATACAGCATTAAGGAGGATTTGGTTCTGCCAAGATGCAGACGGGCAAAAATATTATAATTTTTACTCCAAAAATTGTGTGCTTAGCTCGCTCTGAACAGTTAGAAAGTTCAAATATCTTTAATAATAAGTGCGCGAGCAGCTTGGTTGGGGGGGGGCCTTGGCCCCCTGCCTATGATTATTTCCATAATATTATAATATAGAATGTCATAAGCTTTAGAATATTATTGTAAATTTTAATGTCACTAGCAAAACGATTAACGGTTCAGTGCCAAAAAAAATTGTTACTCTGTGGTTGCCACAGCTCATATAAAATATTTGTACATAAATCCTTCTTGCTTTAGTCAAATATCTGTCAAAACTGTAAACCTCTTTGGTTGTATTTCTAGAATTCAAATATGAATCGATATGCGAAACACCACGGAGTAAATAAGGTAAAGGAATGGACAGGCAGGCTTAGATAAGCGCCAATGCGTACCATGTGCTGGCATGATGTTCAGTGAAGTCAGGGAGATATTTATCCCGCTTTCTAGGTTTAGTTTGCTACCATATACGGCCGCATCGTCGCTTAACATCAGGCGACATGGTCAAAGGCTAACTTATAACAAAAAAATAGGGACAGACTAACACGATGAGGATCCACTAACTCCTTTATAACTTTAAATTTAAAAAAATTGGGAAGATGCGTCATAGCGCTATCGTTGCTATGCTAAACTTGGGCCTGTTGGATTCCGTTTGCCACGCTGACTCGCACCGAAGTAAAATTGTGCCAGGTACAATATTCCGCTCATGAATTAGGCACATGGGCCTAATTGAAGCGGTCCAAAAAAAACCTCAATACATCTGCATCTGCCTATTTTTTTTATCTATGTTTGTAAAGCATTTTTCCCGGCACCCAATCCAGTTTTATAAGTAACCAGCGCACAGAACCTTAGTGAAGGGAATTAGACAAAAGTAATTAAAATCTAGCATCCATATACTAAATGCCTTAGCCATTTGTTAATATGGCGAGCTTAGTTATTCACACCTAGTCGGGTTAGGTTTAACAATATTATATAACGTGCTAATGACATAGTGACAAACGTGTGCATCTATATATTTACCTATGGATATATATAGCATGGACGAAGAATAAATTTTAATATAGGATAGAATTTAAATTATTATCATTACAATAGTAATGACTATCCGAAGTCATTGTTGCACGCCGCCGCTATATATTTTACCATAAATTCTCTTCCAACCAGGTTGTCTGTAAGAAATTGCTTTATGCGATAAGACCGCCGATTGTTTACCTCTAGTTTTATGTTAATCATATTATGTTCATAACTACATATTTCTTGTATTTTGGTATGCAATAAAATATCATTCTATTCATTAATGTTATAAACGTAAAAGTTTGTGAGAATATGTATGGATGTCTGTAATATGTATTAATTATGTATTAAGTTTAGTTACATTTTTTCAAGTAGGTAACTGCTGTTGGTTTTCTAAAATAATTTAAGTAATATTCTAAACGTGAAAGTTTGAAAGAATGTATAGATGTCTAGATGTCAGGATGTCTGGATGTATGTTTGTTACTCTTTCACGCCTAAACGGGTGGACCGATTGAGCTGAAATTTGGTAAAGAGCTAGCTTAGGGTCTGGAATAACACATTCACAGGCTATTGTGTGTCACAGGCTATTGTACAGCGGGTAAAACCGCTGGGCGTAGCTAGTAATTAATAAAAGTCTTCATCAGAAAAGTTTCAGTCTAACATCTTATGGCTCTTGAGTAAGAAGCGTTGCTGCAATAGTGCACCTAGACTTTTACATCATTGTGAAATTTTGGGTGGCACTGTACTTATGATGACAAGCGTTATCTCTTGCCATCAGGAGAGCGTCTTGCTAGTTTTCTTATGTCTTTGCATAAAAAGCATTGCAATAGTTATGAAGTTGACCAATTTTGGTTGACAGGTCTTTAAAAAAATACCTATAAAGTCATCACTAGCACCTTAGAATTTTATTTTTGACAAATCAAAATTGGTCACGTTTTTTGGAAAATTAATTCATTTAAGTACATAATAATTAGTTATAATATGATTAAAACTCAATGTGCTTTAAATAAAACAAAAGATATAAGAGTTAAAACGGGCTTAGTGTCGGCGTCTTCTAAAAAGATTTAAAAAGGCAAAAATATCTAAATAGCCCACAGATGTTATGCCTGTATTAGGCTGAAAAGTTTGCATCTGTCATCGGAAAAAAAGAAAAAACACAAAGCTACTGGCCGGCTCCAATTATTAAAGAAAATAAAATCGAATTCTCTCTGGTCCCGACCAGTTCCCGCGGTTGTACGAAAATAAACTACTGGATTGAGTTCACTGGAAAATAAAATGAAGCATCTATATAAGGCCTACATATACCGTAATAATATAATGCGTTATTCAGAGGTCTAAGCTTCATAACAAATTTCAATCCAGTGGGCGTTAAGAAGTAACTCGCACCTTTACAATTTCACATAATTTAAAATAATATATCTAATGCAATGAACGATAATTTGAGAAATGCGTCAATGTAGAGACTTTAATAACTGATACTCGTTTCATTACCCACAATAAAATCCTTATTTAGTAGCACTAAATATGGCTTGAAGTCAAATTTTAAACCAAAATGTTCAGCAATTTGAACTATGAGTTGATAGATCAGTCAATCAATAAGTCACTTCCTTTTAAATCTTTAGGTTATATACCTACATAAACTATGAGTGCAATGAGTGCAATCTTCAAAGAAACTACTTCCAGTTGTTTGCATTCTTCGTTCCCGCGTAAAAAACGCGGCCATAGAAAATGGCGGGAGTTATGACATTTACATTGGTGACAATCATCAATCATATGTCAAAGCGCCGCCATCTTGGCTTATTAACCGTAAAAGGAAAGCGAAGTAATTGCGCAGTCAGGAGCCTACGATTGAGATGTAGGTAATAATCTAATAATAGAAGTTAGCTTTAAAAAACAATATGAGTTTCTTGCTCATTCTTCTCATAGAGGTGCTTTCCGAACGGGGGTAGCGGTAGAGTCATAAAATAAAACTAAATAATATTTGTAAAATAGCTTTCAGAAGTGCTTTAATATATTATATTGTCAATTGCTATCCTAATTGAATAAAAAAGCTTTTTAATTTAGTTTGCATATTGTTTGAAAATATCATAGATTTTTTTTTGTTATTTGGTAAAATTTCTTTTGTTTTATTTTTTTTATTAAAGTTTCTTGGCTTCCAAGGGCCCAATGGCCTACCTCAAACGGCAAAAGTGAAACTGCTATGTATCAAGGTTAACATATTTACGCCGCTGGAGCCGTTCAGCAAAAACTGATTGATTGATTCTTTTTTAGAGTTGGATAAAATAAAATCATTTATTATGACCGCGTTTCGACATGATTTTCAGTGAAGTCAGGAAGAGATTTATCCAGCCTAGGTTTATTCCACTATCTCTACAGCCGCATGGTCGCCAAAAATTACGCGAAATCGTAGCCAAAGGCTAACCTATCCCTACATAGTACAAAATAAAGTTGCTTCCCGCGTCTGTGTCCCTATATATGCTTGTGTCATTAATACTACGCAACGGATTTTGATGTGGTTCTCATTAATAGCAGAGTGATTCAAGAGGAAAATTTATAAATAAATAAATTAAATAAAAATCATTTTTTCGGACCCTCGGCCCATATTATGTCCACAAAATAGTAGGTACAAATTTGGAAATTATTAATTAAAAAATTAAATTAGTCTAAAAATGAGGTTAATTAATAAATTTAAATAGATAAAAAGAGAATTAAGAATTTAAAATGTCAAAGAATATAAATTGTAAACAATAAAATGATATCAAAATAAAAATGTCAAGAGATTAAATTAATTAAAATATATTATTATATGTACCTATAATGAATGCATAAGGAACACTGATGATTTTCTTTTAAGTGCGAAGAAAGGTGCGCGGATCTACTAGTTAAGAAAAATAAGCTCAATAGAACAAAAACTAACAGCTTATTTTAAAAACACAATAAGCTATGAATACCTTCCACAAGTAGGAGTATCATCGTGTCAAAGGCCACTTCTTATTATTTATTTATTGGGCATTTCACATGTCATTTAGACAAGCGAAGTGTCAAGTGTGTGTGACAGCGCGGGTTTTGTGTAGTGCAAGATTAGTTTACTAATAAATGGGTGTGTTATGTATCAATTTAATTGACGTTATAGTTAAGGGCCTGTCAAATACATCGTAACAAATTTTAGAAAAAATACCTTGGTGAAATTCCTGAATTGATTATTTCGCTTGATTGTGTACTGAATCGGTAGGGAAAATAGAGCATTTTTTTATTTGACTAGGTACCTCTAGGCTCTGGGTATCGGAAAATACCGCGTTGGATATTTATATACATACCGCTTTGGGTTTTTGTCCTAAGGATCGATAAATCCTAAAGGTTACTTCTTTTTAAATGTGCAAGCTGTAGAATATATTCTTTACTTACATCAGTCATTACTAGTTGCAAGATGCTAAAAGTCTAGAGCAATTTGACCTATCCCTAAAACAGTCTTATCTGACAAATAGTACTTAGGAGATTCGAGATCGTACTTAGGAGGTTAGAGAGCAATCTGTTGTGTGACCTGCATAAATATCTTAAAAGCGATATATATCGAGACAATTTTGACAATTTTTTTTTCATGCCATTTTTAAATATATCAAACTGGAAACACTTTTAAGGGCTGTTCTTAAAGAATTTTCAATAAATTAATTCTATGAATTTATATTTCAAAATTTGTCAAATAGTGCGAGCGAGAGAGCGTTACTCGATAATATATACGCTCTTAACTTTTTGATTCTGAAGTAAGTAAGACATAATTTTACGAGTATGTAATATTCTAGGATCAAAAAAGTAAGGGCAATATTTGTACAAAGTCGTATATAAAATTTATCTCATAAACATGGATTTTTCACTTTGCTCTACGGATAAGTCGATTTTTTCTGCTCTACGCCCGAAAAGCGATGCGATATCTATCCAAAGGATTGAAACATCAAAATAATATCAAATATGTTATTCATAAACAGTTTTACTAACAGCCTGTTACCGTCAAAGGGTTCGCCCCATCAATGTTTAATTAATATTGATCTGAGTCGTTTCCCGACGCTCTTTGTACCAAAAACCGGTGTTTTCAATATAATTGCCGCGGTAAAATGTGTTTACGATTCTACGTGAAATCGGATTCAATGATTTGTTATAATTTCATTTGATTTGGTAAAAGTTTTTTTGGGTTGTAAAAGTGTTGATTGTTGATGGATTTTTACGTCATTTTTTCTTTACCATTTACTGGGGGTTGACTTCCTTTGCAGGAGGTTGACTGGGTGGGTACCCCAACAGTGCCAGTTGTTCTACCGCCTACGTGTTTCGGTAGGAGGGGACTATAGCTAGTGAAATTACTGGGCTGAAGAGTCTTGACATCGTATGACTCTTAAGTACGAAGCGCTAGTGTAGTGAACTTAGAATTCACATCATTGAGAAATCCTGGAAACCACTGATTATAATGGACAGCGTTATCTCTTACCAACAGGAGAGCGTCTTGCTAATCTTCTTGCTTTTTGCATAAAAAAACATTTTAAACACAATAACGCTTGTTGCTAACTAACGATGCTGGCTAGATCCCCATCTTCCTATCCTTATCTACTATTGTAGTAGGTACTTTTCATTGTACAAGTATGTCATTTTTTTGTGTTATAGCAAGAGCCAGGGTGTAAGCTGAAAATCAGCGTTGTGGACAACATTATGTTGAGTTTACGCCCATTTGCCAAAGTGTAATAATAAATGAAGTTTTATGCACCTACTTAGAATAAGTTCCACTTAATATTTGTATTTGCTTTATACTTGTATGTATATCTTTGGTAAATAAATGAATATTTTATATTATTATTATTATAGGTATTTGGAGAGGCTACCTGGAGAAGTAGTGGGTTTTGGCCGTGGCTAGTTACCACCCACTGGACAAAACCGTGTCGCCAAGCGGTCATTGTGACCGTGTTCCGGCATGATGTTCAGTGAAGCCAAGGAGAGATTTATCCCGCCTTGCAGTTTTAGTCTGCCACCATCGACATCTTGCTTAGCACCACTTAAGATCGTGGTCAAAGGCTAACCTATACCTAATACATAAAAAAAAACATTGCAGTGATAGGCACTCAGTGCTTTTAACTCAACTCCTTACTTTCTGAAGAGATCGCTATTAGCGAGACGACCGCCAATTGTAACACTTTTTCAAATATATTTAATGTTAGATATTGTCTGGGCGAGATGGGGTGATGATGTCCGGAGGGACGCTGGGAGTGGTTGGAGGAGAAAGACGGAGGACCGAGTTGAGTGGCGTGCCATGGGGGAGGCCTATGTCCAGCAGTGGACGAACGTAGGCTGATGATGATGATGATGAGATATTGTTTCGTTATGTAACTTTGGTGTACAATTAAGGGTTATCTATCTATCCATCTGCTCAATAAAAGCATTTGTCAGAAAAAAAACTTCATATTGATTGATTCTTAATGATATTATTACGTTAAAACGTAATAAAATAATAATAAAAACTATTCTTCCTCAAGACACGTTTTATATTATCCTTATAAGAACTGCATTATTATTATTTATCAATAACCTATAATAAATGAGATCACTATGATTATATACATAGTAGGTATGTATTAATAATATTATGAGTAAGCTCAAGTACAGAAATCAAATCATAATGCATTTTTTCAAATACAATGGAGCACTTTTGCAAGTCAATTTTCCAATGTTTTAGTTTAATTTTAAAACTCTACCGCCCATTTGGAAAGTACCTCTATTATATAAAAATAGATACATGTTCGCGTATAAGCTGTAATACTGCATCTACACTGTGCGCAGAAAGACTCGCCGAGTCGTTCGGCGGTACAGTTTTGTCTATGCACGAATGCCGACAAGTAAACCGTAGTCCACAGAAGTAATACAACTAGAAGTACCCATTTTATGTGTGAGTGTGATGGCAATAGGAAAAATTCTGTGTGAAGAAAAAGGTGAACCTATTTTTTTTCCGTCCCTTTCAGCGTGGCCGGTTTATGTTGTTTGTCAAACTCTGTCAAACTGCTTCACTGTGACAATAATACCTATGTGTTTCGTTTTTTTCCAAAATTTTAAAGCAATTTGAGACAACACAGTGTTATTCAACTAGTTTATATACCTAAAATATCAATATATCGCGTATTTACATAAAATAATGAAAATCCGTAAGCGGTTTTTTGTCTCACAGGTGGCCACGGTTATGTGACCGAAGTCATTTGTCCAGAGACAAAAGCTGTTCGTGCATAGACAAAACTGTATCGCTGAACGACTCGGCGAGTCATTCGGCGCATAGTGTGGATGCAGCATAACTTTTTTCCCTCTTCATTCCTAAAAAGCTGAACCGATAGAGGTGGCGAGAAATTAAAATAATATACCTACCAGTACACTTTTTGGTTTTGAATTCCTCACTACCTCTTAAATTTTAACTCAGAAATAGAGCTGATTTAACATTTAATATTAAATTAATAATTGTCATAGATTTCCGCATAATAACGCCTAATCTTATTAATTTCTATAATAATTAATATCATTAAATTTATTTCTGAGATTTAAGGTTATTACAGTTCACATTTCTATACAAAGTTCAGCTCATATCTGCCTTTTCAGGCGTAGGACAATTAAATTACAATTGGATTATGTACTATTAATACGATTTAGAATAATTTTATACATATTTTTTAAACATAAGCTGCGCTATCTCACGTATTATGTGTCTCACAGTACAACTTATACAAGAGGAAAATAAGTGAGCCATTCTTACACGCATCGGCAATCATTAAGCTACCTTCATGGCAGATATATTGATAAATGAACTTAGTACCTACATTATTTTACCGCGATCATTTCCTTGTAGGTTAATCTACTTTATGTTAGGTTAAAGATGCCATTTGATTAAACAATCAATCAAAATAAATAATAATATATAAATATAATTGGGGTTTATACTCCAACAGAACAAGTTGCCCTACTTACACTGTCAGAGTTAAATCACATTTATAGATTGTGTGACCAACCTATAATATGTTGCAGATCTAACGACTGCCTCCTACGTGCATAACCTATAGGAGACAGCCGGGTCCCACAGTTTTTACGTGCCTTCCGAAACACGGTAGCGTCCAGGCTAACTTTTTTGCCACATACTGAGATTTGAACCCAGGGCCTCCGGATTACAAGCCGGACGTATGGCCACTGGGCCATGGACGCTACAAAAACCAATTTGAGCCAACTGGTCGAACGTGTGACCAAAATGCTAGGGTTTTTTTGGCCCAACGTATAAGTATTACCATCCAACGTGGCAATGTTGCTAGCATTTTCTGGGGACGCTGCCATCTTTTTTAAATGACACGGGTATGTTAAAAAACAGTATTTTCATTTATAATTTGTGTTATCTTGATGAAATTTACGGTAGCAAAATGAAAATACTTTTAAAATGTGTGCAATAATATTGTAGGCTTCAAGGCTTGAGGAATTTTCGAAAAGAATTTTCAAATGCATCAAGCACGGGAGCAGGGTGAAAATCAGTAGTCAGGTTATATTCCCAGGGTGAATCTGACAAAACGCTAAGCCTGTTTCCATTGACGAGTACCAACATAAAAATGTTAACACACTATGTAAGCTTAAGCTGTAAGATAGAGCCTATAAATTGTTTTCATTTCATTTCAAAATGTTTCAATTTTCAAAATCTACGTATTTTTATTTAAAAATGTATTTTATAGTGCGAGCAAGAGAGCGTCAAGCTTTTAAAACTTAATCATCATCATCATCATCATCATCATCTCAGCCGTAAGACGTCCACTGCTGAACATAGGCCTCCCCTTTGGAGTTCCAAATGTACCGGTTGGAAGCGACCTTAATAGTACCTTGATATTTCAATCCATTTTTTTCGGTTTAGCATTTTCGTCATAATTAGGAACAGAAATACATAACTTGTGTTTCATGGAAGGAAGTGGTCATTAGCGTAACTAAGTAGGTACCTTGGTACTAAGGCAGGTGTCCTGAACTGGTTTTAAAACTAGCCTAGAAATGCGCAGACTTAAAACTAGGGTAGATACCGCGCAAGGGTAGACACAACTTAAAGACATAACCAAGTTTTATTCATTTTATTATTCCGCACAAAGCTAGGACTAACTTAATACTAATATAGAATTTTCTGCCATTTGACTTGTAACTGGAAGGAATTTACAAGAAAATAGGAAGACTGCAGACAAATATCATGAATAATTATGAAAAACTAAACTGCGCCCAGCGGTTTTTTTAGTATTACCCCCTACTTATGTAGCCTATGTGTTATTCCAGGGTCTAAGCTCCCTATATAATTTTAACTTAATCGGTCCACCCAATTAGGAGTGAAAGAGTAACAAACATCTTGACATCCAGACATCCATTCTGATAAACTTTAACGTTTATAATACTTATTAGTAACATATTTTTTTAGTTCATATATTGTCACAGTTTTGTAATAAGAAGCGTGGCATCTGCGTTTTTACTATAGTCTAGATATTATAGTTATTCTAGAGTTCTAGATGTCGAAGTTAGATTTCAAAAGGTTAGTAAGAGAAAGTATATTTTTTTACTTTTAAGACGACGTAGCTAACTTATACCTATGTAGGTATTCCTAAAACTCAAAATTCATTAATAGGCTACAATAGAGCACTTTTACAAGTCAATTTTACAAAAAAAAAAGTTCTATTTTAGACTTACCGCTCGTTAGCAAAGCACCTCTATGAGAAGAACGAGCAAGAAACTCATAGGATTGTTTTTTCAACGAGGCAATGCTGCCAGCATTCTGGGCACGCCATCTGACAGTGGCTTGGAGCATTTAGTACAAAAGGATTCTTTATTGCTGAATCATAAATTTGAGGTAGCTGTTGTACCTATTGTCCGTTTTTTTTCAATAAAGGTTTTTGCCACAAAAAGTAAAATATGCTGCTAAATATAAATTACTAGCTAATGCTTGTGGATTGGCTTGCGTGGAAAAATCTTTTCTGAGCGGTGGTCTACGTAAACTCTACCTGTGTTCCAAAATTTCAACCCAATACGTTCACCGGTTTGAACTGTTAATATATCAGTCAGTCAGTCAATAAGTCACTGTCTCCTTTTATATTATAAAGAAAAAAAATAGATTAGATTAAGCCCTATGATATTGTTGTCTATTACTTTTCATAGAATATTTCCAAAGACATTATTTTCCTAAATGATCAATAAAATTTAAAAAACGTAGTAGTTTTTAACATGCAAAAGTAATTTTAAAGCCTATTCAAGGTCTGACATTAAAAAAATATTATTATGAAACAAATTTTTAACCCTTTACCGCTAACGTCTTCTTTTAAAATCTTTTAAAAATAAAAATCTTTTAAAAAATATTTCGTGCCCCGATGTGGGGCACGAAATATTTTTTAAAAGATTTCGATAATTTAGGTAAGATTTATTATAAATATTATTATTATAACATTTTATTAGTTATTATGTGGTCAAGTCTTATTATAGTGTCCAATGGGACGAGAGAATGGGAATACGATGGTAGGTATTTGATTTTTTACTTGTTTTATTATTTTGGCAAAGATGCCATTGAGCATAAGTTACAAAAACACATAAGCCAAAAGTAGGAGCCACGTTTTGACAAATCAGTTACAATTTTCATGTTTCCATTTAAAACTGTTTTGAGAAATAAGAATTTGATGTTTTCCAATTAGTGTCCTATTAGGCCTAGCATTGCATTTCAGTTGATTTATCTGTTTAAACGTTTCCAATGTATTTGGGCATAGATTTTTTGTATATAGTATGTATGTGTTCGTACATTGAGTGGCAGAAATCGCTTTTTAGCACTAAGACCGCCGCTTGTACATTTTATATTTTGTCAATAATTCTCTGCTTGTGATCTATTTCTTTTTCGTGTGGTGTATAATAAAGCATTACTTTAAAGTATGCCTATCTATATTGTGCCTATTATAGGTACATAGGTATTATAGGCCTTGGTGATAATTAGTTGGGTACATCGTTATTTTATTATGTTATAATGATTGGCTATAAAATTTAAAGCGTTACGGGTGGTATAAAGGTGGATAATAATACTTATATCGTGGCGTTTTGTTACTTATCTTTAGAATAGTTTGTAATTTTGTTATATCATAGTTTTTATTTCTATTGTTTTACTATTCAAAAATCCATTTTAGTTTTACAAGACTTCTGTTCTGTATCTGTTCTTTTTAATACTTGTATTTCAAGTTTTTAACCAAGCAATTGCATGTCAGTCACTACCTATTTTTTTTGTTTAGAAATTGTTGAAAATTTTAAATAATTACAGGTCCAAGCATTTTAAGGCTTCTAGGCTATTCGAAAATCAATGTAGACCCTATACAAAGAACTATAATAAAATATAGCATAGTATGTACTTACGGTGACGTAGAAAATCAATGGTAACAACACAGCATCACTTCACACAATATATTTTGAACACCACAAACAAAATTGTCACACAGTTGTTAAGTTTTCCTCACAATTGAATTTTTGAACACAAAACTTTCTTAGCAGTTGGTTGTTAAAGAATAGACACAGGAGGCGGGGTCGTGAATTATTGGCGGCAATTAAAATAATTGTGGCACAATTAGGTGAACATTACGATTCGTCAATTACTCGGCACGTGGCGTCATTTTATAGAACCGCACTATTTTAACCCTTCACTACGTCACCGATGTCATTTTTCACCACTTCACGACGCAGTTCGCCAACGGTCCAACGGTCAGGTATCACGAACACAGCACTAAACAAATGATAACAGTCATCAACTTTCGAAAAAACCGAATAGTCACTGAGCGCGGGAAAAAAAACAGCCTCACCAACGCACACAAGCACAAAATACTGTCCAATTAAAGATAATGTTTGTGGATATTTTAATAGCGTACCCCTCCGAAGAAATCCGACACAACCAACTCCCGATGAATTTAAACACTTAATGATCGGTTGGAGCAAATTGTGCGAGAAACGAACGGCCCAGCGTATGGCCGTCTCTTTCTAATTAGTTCTCGATTCGGCCACATGTATAGGCGAGTTGGCGCTAGTGTCGTTCGGTAGGCGGGAGGTGGAATAAGTTGGAGGTTGGACTTGTTTTTGATTGGTGCGATGTGGCGATGCGATTTTTTTGGTCTGTACGTGCGAAGCGCGCGGGTTGGCACTGCGAGATCGATCGAACGCGCGAGGGTTACCATTATATGTTTTTTATGGGTATTTTTTGGCGCTGCTCCGTGCTTTGGTAACCTGTTATAGTGCCCCGCCCCCGATCTCAGTGTATACGTGCAGTCTACCCCGGCTATCAATTCAGGCCCAGGCCGTAGGCTTTTCGAGGTTTTTTTATTTGAAAATCGAAGTGCGTTTGTTTTTAATTTTTCGTGACGGTGTCTTTGTGCGGTGTCGGTTTCAAGGTCGTTGAACTTTGACTGTTTGTGGCATATTATGTACATTTATTATGTTATTGTTTAGGTATACCATTGTGTTAGTATTATGTGTAGCTAGTTCCTATGTATATAAGTCCTGTTGCATATGTACGCCATTATATAGACGCAAGTAACCTATTTAGATACGTTTTAGGTTTTTACAGCTAAAATAGTGTTAAACTAAAGTTTAGTAATAGATATATGAGATATTGAAATAGATGTGGCTAAAAATTATTTGTAAAACTGAATCACTTGCTAACTCACGCACACACATAGTCGTCAGTTACCCACTTTACTATTTTGAAGTTTTAAATCATTTATTTATTGAAAATTTTAAATGTGTGTTGTGTGTGTGTGTGTGTTTTTTTTTTTAATTTTAAATATTGTATGGAAAGAAGAGATACCTAATACCTAGATGCTATTTTTGTTACTAATTCAGGTATTTTTTTATTAAAATACCCGTTGAAGTTAATTGATTAGACATTATGTGTAATCACAGATAAAAGAAGTAATAAAGGACAATAGTTCTTACTTAAATTGGAATTACTACTAACTACCTATAATCTACCTACTAATTTATTATTTTGTTACTGTTTACAAATTTAGACAATTTAGCTGAGAAGTTGTTAAATGAAGAGGTAGCATAAAAGTAGGTATATAGCAAGCAAACAAGACACATTTTCAGAATATTATGGCAGTGAATACATGAGGCAAAAACGGATTTGAAACACATTCAACGTTCCAATTTGCCCCACTCAATTTTCTTTCCCTATAAGTTAGCCTTTGACCACGATCTCTCGTGATGTTTAACAACGATGCGGCTGTAGTTGGTAGCAGACTAAACTTAGAAGGCGGGAAAAATCCCTCCCTGGCTTCACTGAATATCATCAAACCGGAGCACGGTCATTATGACCGCTTGGCGACAAGTTATTTGGCATATTATGTGAATATGTGGAAATATTCCCCATAAGACCATAATTTTATCTGTATGCTTTTGGAACGAAGTTCCTTATCGCGCGTTGTGAAAGAGGGCTAGACGGAAAAAATTCTTACGAAAAGTTGTCACGACACTTTTTGCTATAGTAAGCTATTGTAAGCTGTGCGGCGTGCTCTGTCTGTCTCTCTCTCTCTCTTATAGAAAGCAAGCCAGATATTTTCATTAATCGAACTTCGTTCCATCCGGGTGTCCCTTGACACCTCTCAAGTTTTTTTATTTAAAAACATGAACGAAGCTAGCTGTGCCCAGTGGTTTCACCCGTTGGAAAGTATCCAATGTAATAAAATCTAAATATACATATAAAAGGAAAGAGTGACTGATTGACTGACTGATCTATCAACGCACAGCCTAAACCGCTGGACGGATTGGGTTGAAATCTGGAATTCAGATAGGTTTTATGACGTAGACCTTCGCCAAGAAAGGATTGTGCCATGTGGGCAAAGCCCCAAGCATAAGCCAGTAATCTATATAATATGCAAAAGGAAAAAGTAACTGACTGATCTATCAACGCACAGCCCAAACTGCTAAACGGGTTGAGTTGAAATTTGGAACACAGATAGGTTTTATGTCGTAGATCTTCGCTAAGAAAGGATTTGTCCACGCAGACAAAGCCGCGAATATTAGCTAGTACTAATATATAAAAGCCTTTTCCAATCAAATGCAAATATATTATTCAAATAGGCTACAACATTATTTTTGTCATAGTTTTAATTTGTGTGTTTTGTTATCTTATAAAGGGTTATCATTCAATAACAATAGGTGGATTAAATTTAAAAATTTCACCTAATTCCATCAGTTCAGTTGTTTAGGGTTAAAGTTATTTTTATACAACGAAGTAAGAAGACGAGCAAGACGCTCTCCTGATGGTAAGAGATAACGCTGCCCATAAGTAGTACAGTGCTACCCAAGATTTTACATAGGTAAAATTCTGGGTGCACTGTGCCAACGCTTCTTACTTGAGAGTCATAAGACGTTAAGACTCTTCAGCCCAGTAATTTCACTAGCTACAGTGCTCTTCTACCGAAGCACAGTAACGTTTGCACATCACTGCTCAGGCGGTAGAATAACTGGCACTGTTGGGGTACCCACCTATTCGACCTCCTGCAAAGGAAGCGAAAACGAAAGACAAAGAGGTAACAATTCAAGGCGTTACCTTTGGCTTAACAACATTTTAGTGTGGATATTGATGTTAAGCAATACACCAATATAAAACAAGTGAATTAAATTAAAAATTTAAAAAACCCCCAACGCAATACGTAAATCACCATTTTTTTGATGGCGGCCATCTCGGATTTTAAATTTTATATAGTGGGCTGTATTCTACTCGTCAAGCCCTTTCATTTGATACCCATATTGAGGAGGTCGTGGAAGAAAAAAATAATCCGCCATATTGTAGCGGCGGCCATCTTGGACCGATTTTCACCAAACATGGCTAAGAACACTCTCGACTAACTCTACTTTCAAACAAAAAAAACTAAATCAAAATCCATTCATCCGTTTGGGAGCTACGATGCCACAGACAGACACATACACACACACACACACAGACAGACAGACAGACAGACAGACACGTCAAACTTATAACACCCCGTCGTTTTTGCGTCGGGGGTTAACAAACTTACTGAGCTAGATATTTTTAAAACTAGGTAAACAATCGGCGGTCTTATCACACTAGGTAATATTATCAAATCAAATCTCTGTGTGGCAAATATATTCGCCTGGACGCTACCGTGTTTTGGAAGGCACGTAAAACTGTGTGTTCCAGCTGTTTCCTATAAGATATGTAGGAGGCAGTCGTTAGGTCATGTTGCAGGCCCTGTAGTAATCTCGGCGACCTGAAACTGCAACATATAGGTTAGCCACACAACCTATAAATTGTGATTTGACTCTGACAGTATAAGTAGGGTAACCTGTTCTTTTGGAGTATAAACCCCAACCCTATACTTTTCCTTTTGTGGCCTGCATCTTTTTTAGGGTTCCGTGGCCAAATGGCAAAAACGGAACCCTTATAGATTCGTCATGTCTATCCGTCCGTCCATCCGTATGTCACAGCCACTTTTTTTCCGAAACTATAGGAACTTTGCTGTTGAAACTTGGTAAATAGATGAATTCGGTGAACCGCATTAAGATTTTTACACAAAAATAGAAAAAAAAACAATGAATTTTTGGGGCTCCCCATACTTAGACCTGAAACTCAAAAATTTTTTTTTCATCAAACCCATACGTGTGTGGTATCTATGGATAGGTCTTCAAAAATGATATTAAGTTTACTAATAGGTACCATTTTTTAAACTGAATAGTTGGCGCGAGAGACGCTTCCAAAGTGGAAAAATGTGTGTCCCTGTAACTTCCAAAATAAGGGAATGAGAAATGTAAAAATAATATACCTAATACCTATGATGTACGTTACCATACAAACTACCACCGAAAATTGGTTTGAACGAGATCTAATAATTAGTTTTTGTTTTAATACCTACGTTATAAATAGTAAACC
The DNA here is from genome assembly GCA_947507615.1 of Hemithea aestivaria. NCBI lineage: Eukaryota > Metazoa > Arthropoda > Insecta > Lepidoptera > Geometridae > Hemithea > Hemithea aestivaria. Next base: position 4,250,470 of record OX382351.1, on the reverse strand, counting down.
GCATTTTACCACATTTTACATTCAATCAACTCAAAAATTGCAACGAGCTACAAGAACTTTTATATTATGTAGTTTGCTGCTACGGAACCCTTCATGGGCGAGTGCGAATCGCACTTGGCCGCTTTTTTTATACTGGTGGTAGGCTTCGGCCGTGGCTAGTTACCACTTACCACCCACTGGACAAAACCGTGTCACCAAGCGGTCATTATGTTCTGTGTTGTGAAGCCAGGGAGGTATTAATCCCGCCTTATAGTTTCAGTCTGCTACCATCTACGTCTACGTATCGTCACTTCAAACACAAAGGCACTTCAACGGGTAAAACCTATGGTACACAGCTAGCGATATTATAATGTGATGAGTGACAATTACTAAGCTATTCGAGACACATTTTAATGAGTAGGTAGGCAATCACCATTATGCAAGACCGATAGAGATGAAACTATTATCGTTAAGTGATTACAATTACTATATAAATCGATTACGATATTTAATATGATATAGTGGCAATATGATAATAATACTAGTATTGATTAACGTAAAATGTTATTGTATCCTCCTCATTCTAATAATTCTATTCAATAGTTGTTTACTTTTTTTTTTTGACCCAGGAAAAATGTGTTACGGTTACGCATCATCACCCCGCGGGGGGCGCGGGGCGGTATGTGGGACTCACCCGCCGCTGGGCGCGGTATACACACTAAAAAACCTAGGGGTGTTCCTGCGGGACGCCATAATGCCGGGGCAGCGGGTACGGCGAAGCACTCATCCGCGGCCCCGACGGCGTTTGGTCCTCACTGACAGGAGGACCCCCGTGGACCGTTGTTTACTTGACTACTTTTACTAGGGGTAGACTTCCTTTGCAGGAGGTCGACTAGGTGGGTACCCCAACAGTGCCAGTTATTCTACCGCCTGAGCAGTGATGTGCAAACATTACTGTGCTCCGGTAGGAGGGCACTGTAGCTAGTGAAATTACTGGGCTGAAGTGTCTTAACATCTTATGACTCTTAAGTAGCGTTGGCGCAGTGCGCTCTGAATTTTACCTTTGTGAAATCCTGGGTAGCTACTAATTATGGGCAGCGTTATCTCTTACCATCAGGAGAGCGTCTCGGTAGACTTCTTACTTCGTTGAATAAAAAAAAACTTGCAGCGCCCATCAGCGTTTTCCACTGTACAGTAGCCTATATAATGTTATTCCAGGGTCTAAGGTTCATGTGGGGTGAAACTCCTCTTCACCCCACCGCGGAGGGGTCCTCCTGTCAGTGAGGACCAAACGCCGTCGGGGCCGCGGATGAGTGCTTCGGCGTACCCGCAGCCCCGGCATTATGGCGTCCCGCAGGAACACCCCTAGGTTTTTAGTGGGTATCCCCGCCGCTCCCATCTTTGGCGGGGGAGTACCACATACCGGCCCGCGCCCCCCGGTGTGGGGTGATGATGTGTAACGAATTTTTTCTGGGTCAAAAAAAAAGGGTCTAAGGTTCATATCAAATTTTAGCTCAATCGATCCTCCCGTTTAGGCGTGAAAGTGTAACAAACATACATATTCACAAACTTTCGAGGTTATAATATTAGTAGAAGACATTTAGTAAGTCTTTGTCCACGATTTCGCCTGATCTCAAGCGATGATGCGGCCGTAGATGGTAGCAGACTATACCTAGAAGGCGGGATAAATCCCTCCCTGGCTTCACTGAACATCATGCCGGAACACGGTCACAATGACCGCTTGGCGACACGGTTTTGTCCAGTGGGTGGTAACTAGCCACGGCTGAAGCCAGTGTAATTCTACGTAGGTATCTACCCACTATCTGTATAGTTCTTAATTTAACTTACAGGGGGCCAAGCCCCCCCAAGAAGCATTGCAGAGTTATGAATTTTACACATATTTCATGGTCAAGATTATAATTTTTTCGCGGCTCGCAGCAAGCTACTCGCGCACTTATTATTAAGGATATTTGAACTAACTGTTCAGAGCGAGGTAAAAACACACTTTTCGTAGTAAAAATTATGATATTTTTGCCCCCCTCAGAAAAAAATCCTGGATCCGCCCTTGGTATATAGGTAATGAAATAAATAATCTCAAAACGTTAAAGAGCCCATGTGCAATTTAAAACTGGTCAGCCTTTTCTTATAACGTTAAACGGTCGAACATGATGTCAATATGTTAAAAGTGACATTAATTGAGTTATTAACAGTTTTAATGATACAACACTTATAGGTACCTGTAGCAAGACATTTATTTATATATGATTAAAGTTCGTCAGATCTTAAATTATTAAGCTAGTGGGTATTTAACTGATGTATAAAAGAAGAGGTTTCATAGTTTGGCGTTTTAATAACATAGGTAATATTCACCATTTAAACAATTTGTTAGAAAAAGTTATTAGTTTTAGGTCAGTTAGGTAGATAGGTATACAATATTATATGAATTTAGTTAGTAATTAATAATGTACCTAATATTATGTTACTCGTATTTCATAGTTGTTATTTATTTAAAAATGTTTTTTTAACAATATAATTAAATTTATTTGTAATTTTTAAGTTCATTTTTTTTATGCTGTTCTATAAATAATTCACTATACTATTCTGTTTCTTGCCCTATTTTTTTTTAAATTAGGAAAATCCCAAAAGAATAATAATATAAACAGCAATTAAAAATAAACTTATTTAATGCTAATTTTCAAAAAGGCCACTCCTTGTGTTTTTAAATAATTATTATCCAACAAAACAATCACAATTAAATATGGAACAATTATTATTTCCGAGTAAACAAAATAACACTGGCAGCATTGCAATAAAAAAAATTAAATCAACAATAAAAAATAATAAAATACTCCAGCCTATTAGAGGTTCTAAGAAGTTGTATTTTGAAAATAGAAAAATAATTTAAAAGAATTGGAAAAATCCTAAAACAATAGGTATAACTAATTAAAGTAATTAAAAATAAACTAATTTAACGCTAATTTTCAAAATGGCCACACCTTGTGTTTACACACACGTAATTGTATCACAAAACAATCACAATTAAATATGGAACAATTATTATTTCCGAGTAAACAAAAAAACACTGGCAGCTTTGCAATAAAAAAAAAATTAAATCAACAATAAAAAATAATAAAATACTCCAGCCTATTAGAGCTTCTAAGAAGTTGTATTTTGAAAAGAGAAGCCGGCCTTTTATTGGTCAATAAATGCGGCAAACACTATTACTGATTATTATGTTATGGTTCCGTTTATTCGAAATATAAAAGCGTTTTGTATATCTCATCACGGTTAATGATCCGACGTTCGAAATTGGAATCTTAGCGCCATCTTGTTTAATGTTGACATAATAAACTCAAAATTCATTTAATTTTATTAAAATACTTACGACTTTTTTATGTGAAGTAAGAAGACGAGTAAGACGTTCTCCAGTGGCCGTAGCATGCCACACGGAATCCCGACAAAACTTCAAGAGTAGAACTGTCATCCCATACATTCATAAAAGTACAATGTATGGGATGACAGTTCTACTCTTGACATTTCAGCGGGATCCCGTATGGCATGCTACGCCCTGATGTGAAGAGATAACGCTGCCTATAATCAGTACAATGCCTAGGATTTCACAATTATGTGAAATTCTAGGTTCGCTGCACTAACGCTTCTTACTCAAAAAATAAGATGTTAAGACTCTTCAGCCCAGTAATTTCACTAGCTACAGTGTCCTCCTACCATGACGAGTTGTTTTTATACTCTTTCTGACTGTGACCTGAATTACTATTTAATTATTTTGAAAATTAATATTATACTTGACATTGGCAAAAACACGAAAGTGTGGGCCATAGAAAGCAGGCAACAATGTCTATGGAAGCGACGGTAAAATAAATAAAAAAGGTTACAATAGTTTATGATATAGAATATCGGATAAAAAAATATAATCTTACTAATATTATAAACGTGAAAGTTTGTAAGAATGTATGGATATATTTATAGATATCTAGATGTATGTTTGTTACTCTTTCACGCCTAAATGGGTGGACCGATTGAACTGAAATTTGGTATAGAGATAGCTTAGAGCCTGGAATAACATATAGACTATAGTACATCGTTTAAAACCGCTGGGCACAGCTAGTCTAAATATATAAAAGGGAAGAGTGACTGACTGACTGATCTATCAACGCACAGCCCAAACCGCTGGACGTATTGAGTTGAAATTTGGCATCATCATCATCATCTCAGCCATTGGACGTCCACTGCTGAACATAGGCCTCCCCTTTGGACTTCCATATGTACCGGTTGGAAGCGACCTGCATCCAGCGTCTTCCGGCGACCTTTATAAGGTCGTCTGTCCACCTTGTGGGTGGACGTCCTACGCTTCGTTTGCTAGTCCGTGGTCTCCACTCAAGCACTTTTCGACCCCATCGGCCATCCGCTCTGCGCGCTATGTGGCCTGCCCAAAAAAAAAAAAAAAAAAAAAAAAAAAAAAAAAAAAAAAAAAAAAAAAATTGTAAATTTTGTAAATTTGGCATACAGGTAGGTTTTATCCGCTAAGAAAGGTTTTCGCCATGCAGGCAAAGCCGCGAGCATAAGCTAGTATTATATAACTTACTTTTTAAGGTAATAATAATATTATGAAGTGGCAGATGCCGTAGTCCTAGCAATAGCCTCATTAACCATCCATTTAGAATACACATCCATAGCCTAGTTCAAGTAGTTTCCATTAATTAGCAATAGTCCTGTCACTTGGCGGAGACTGTCTTTGAGCCCATTTTCTATAGATGGACTCAAAAACAGACTCCAATAAATGTCACCCATTACATTTATATTAAAAGCTCAAAAGGACCTCTGCACGTTGGACTTTTTTGTCTCCGTGTACGCCTATAAAAAAGCCCGGGCTTAGCCCGTGTTTAAGAGCGACATAATATTATTATTGTCTAGAATAAAATAATTGCATTTCTTAGATATTTACTGTGCGTCAACGATGACTGGTACAAAATTGTTTACTTGTTTTACTAGAATTACAACAGTAATAATAATTATATTGTACTTAAATTTCTACATCTGTAAGATAGGTATTTATAAACGTGTAATTTAATAATATAAAATTACGTTCTGCAGAGTTATTCACTTATCTATCAATGAACCGAAACGAAAACCACCTTTTTTTTTTTTTTTATGTTATGAAGTAGAAGACGAGCAAGACGCTCTCCTGATGTTAAGAGATAACGGCTGCCCATAATCAGTACAGTGTTACCTAGGATTTCACAATTATGTGAAACTCTAGGAGCACTGCACCAACGCTTCTTACTCAAGAGTCATGAGATGTTAAGACTCTTTAGCCCAGTAATTTCACTAGCTACAGTGCCCTCCTACCGGAGCACAGAGATGTTTGCACATCACTGCTCAGGCGGTAGAATAACTGGCACTGTTGGGGTACCCACCTAGACGACCTCCTGCAAAGGAAGTCTACCCCCGGTAAACCTGCAAGTGTTTGCGGCCAGGTTTGATGGTCCCATTATGGAGTACTGGATCAGCATGTATAAAGCGTGCTGGTCCACTAAATAGGCGTGTGTTTTTTATAGTTTTAAGGATCATACTAACATAGGTTTTGTAAGTTGATGTAACTAACACTATATGGAAGATTTCCGAAATAAAATGATTGAATTGAATTGAAAACCGAATTGTGAAAATGTTTGAGATGACGTTTTAAATCGATACGACAATTCGGTCTTCGGTTCGGTTCCCTGACGGATAAGTGAATAGCCCTCTTGGACTGAGCAGCTAAAAAATTATGTAACAATAGTACCTATACCTAAGCACTAAGCACAGATAAAAGAATACTAATATAAGGTGAAATTTGATGATAGACGTTTTGGAAAAATAAACAATAACGACTGTCTTCTTAGTATTTTTACGAGCTTTTAATTAATTTCACCGGTCTGTTGTCTGTCTGTCTGTAATCAAATCTTGCAAATTGAATTTGATCCACTTCCTGATTTCCGATTGAGCTGAAATTTTGCATGCATGCATAAATCGGATGTCAATGGAATACTATTATGACATGGCGCTGATCTGATGATGAAGCTGGAAGGTGGCCATAGGAACTCCGTAATTAAACGACACAACCCACTCGAGTTTGGGCTCATTTGATTCGTGTTGATGAGCGCTAGATGGTAATAATAATAAAAGCTTGTTTTTAAAAAGTATTTTTCTTAAACTTTTTTTAGCTGCAAATTCTCTATGACTGCAAGTGATTAGCGCTTGTCAAATTCCCCGTCTCACATAGGTGAAATTTGCTCAAAAGCTGCCCAAATTTAAAAAAAAATCAACACAACTCTACGCGTTAAGGGATCTTGACAGACAGACAGACGGACGCACTACTGATCCTATAAGGGTTTCGTTTTTTCCTTTAAAGGTAAACTTATACAAAACCTTAAAAACAAAGTAAGTCCGCGTTATCATAAGTCTGCGGTGTTTTCTTACAAATAAATGTGCAAAACAAGTCACAATAATTAATAAAATTCGCAACGACTAATCAACTCTACAAATAACAATAGTTCTTAAAACCACTTTTAAATTTAAATTAGATTTATTAGAGCAAAAGTCGTAAAGTTTGAACATAAAAGATCCGTGTTCACGCCTAACCAACCTTTTTTCTAACAAATGTAAAGCAACCTTTTTGTTAATTTAGTACTGGCAACAAACAATAAATGTCACTGGCCAGAAAACAATGAACAAAAACTGTCGTAAAGATGGCCACAACGTAATTTTGAACTACCGTTCTTCTAAGTAAAATTATGGCATTTTTTATTGAGTTTCGGTTTTGATTGAAAGAAAAACTTCAAATTTAAATTGCAAATTTATTATTCAAATAGTTAGCTACATCAAAGTACTTTCGCTTGCCAATTTAACAATTAGGTATCAATAGTAGTTTAACGTAAGTTTTATTTTAGGACAACTTGCCATTTTGAAAGCACATCTAGGAGAAGAACGGGTAAAACAAATGGGTTATTGTTAGGGAAAGAATTCATAAAAAAAAATTTGAATTTTATCAACCAAATTTTACCCATTTTTGGAGCCCTGAAATGCTTGTACGAGTATGGATCAGTTTTTTAACGCTTTTACAATTTCTCTAATGTACCTAACATCAGGTGAGTGAGATTTTGGTCCTACCAACCTCCATGAAAAGTTCCATCCCTTTAAACATACCTTGGTTAGGTTAGAGTTAAAAACAACTCTATAACACTTGACTCTTCAACCAAAACTACAAAACAAAACTTGACTTTAGCAAATACAACAAACGTATGGACCCACTATACCTAGCTCCTGCGAATGTAAAAAAAAAACAAAGAATAGCGCCATGCGCCTAGAATTGTCAATTCAAAAGCGGCATTTCGTATTGTACATCATTTCTTACACTTCAAATGACAGGGCGAATAAAATCGGCTCTTTGCCATTTTTTTTTTCCCTCATAATGGGTCCTATTCATCCATTGTTATGGGGGGTCTAATAAGGACTCTTTGCGTTTTTTTTTGTGCTGGCAACAAGTTGTAAAGAGTTTGGTAATAGCTATTGATACTCCGTTCTGGTGTGTTTTGATTTTGTTTTATTTTATTTGTTTAAAGTGCATTGTTGATAATTAATTATAAAAAATACCTATGTCCATTGCATTATTTTTATATTTGGTACAGTTTGTTATGTTATTTTTATACCGTAGTTTTAGATTAATATAAGTAATAAAATTTCTATTAAATAAAAATAATTTCACTGATTTACTTCAAGTAGTTTTATTTCTAGATGCCCTATAGTAATAATTATCGACGAAAGTAACCCTTTTAATATCCTCCTAATTATTATTAATGCGAAAGCATGTACCTATGTTTGTTACTACTTCACGCTCAAACTGCTAGACAATTGGTCTTAAATTTGGTATTTTATCCAGCTTAGATCCAGGAATACCACGTAGGCTACTCATTTTCAAATAATACTAGACATTTTTAAATTTAATAAATCACCTATTCTTATTTTTAATCATTTGATTAAAAATAAGAATAGGTGGGGTTTTTTTGGGTGGCCAACATCAAATCTCAACCGGAAACGTTCCAAAATCAAAATATCAATAATAATTTAAAACGGGTCAACATCGGCGCTAACATGCCATTTTACAAATTATACAAACGAAAAAAAATCCAAAGAGGCCGCGCACAAAGGAGGCCGAAACCCATCTAAAAAACTAAATTAACAGAGACTTTAGATAATTAAAAACCACCTTGTTAGGCTTGACTTGAAGGCTTTTATTGCGTACAAAATTATTAACAACCATTTATAAAAGTTAAAAGTTTTTAACCGGTTCAAAATAAGGTTGAATTCGTAAGACGAAGGAGTTTGGTAAAAACCTCTATGGTTGTTTTGAGTTTTTAAAGTGCTGATGGTAAATCGCGTTTTATGTTTTATTGTTTATTTGATTGTATTTTTGATGAATAAAGTTATTGCTTAGCTACTGTTATGGGAATACACTCGTTTAAATTTCGCTTTAATTTAATTAAGTTCTATTTTTTAAATCACACGCCGCATGATTGCGCGGGAAAGCTGAACGGAATTTTTGTAATGTTCGAATTCTTTTTCTGTCACATATAAAACGGACGAGGGCAGGAACAAAAAACATATTATCGTGAATCGTGACCGCTTTTCCGCGCGATCCCGCTTCTGTGTGCATTAGCTTTAGTAGTAGATCTACTTCTTCAAGGCACAAGTGAATAGGTAGGTACCTTTCTAGGTATCTTACGTGATTCATCGTAGTCCGCATCTGCGCTTTCCATCAGGTGGGATGTACTCAAAAGTAGACCTATTTTACCTAGTATAAAAAATCTGTCAGTACAACCCTTACGCTAGACTAGTTTTACTAAATATGCCTATTAGAAAAACTTCTTACACTATAAATTTTTTATAGACCTACTAATTTTATAAATACGAAAGCTTTTATGTATGTGTGTTTGTTACTTTTCACATCTAAACCGATAGCTTAGACCCTTTTTTTGACCCAGGAAAAATGCGTTACGCATCATCACCCCACGCCGGGGGGTGCGGGGTGGTATGTTGTACTCCCCTGCCGAAGATGGGCGCGATGGGGATACCCATTAAAAAACCACGAAAAACGAAAAACTGTGGGTCCCGGCTGTTTCCTATAAGATATGTAGGAGGCAGTCGTTAGGTCATGTTGCAGGCCTTGTAAGAATCTTGGCGACCTGAAACTGCAACATATAGGTTAGCCACACGACCTATAATTATTTGTGATTTGACTGTGACAGTGTAAGTAGGGTAACCTGTTCTGTTGGAGTATAAACCCCAATTATTATTATAACCTAGGGGTGTTCGTAGTTCAACGGGTATACGCCGAAGCACTCATCCGCGGCCAACTATCTTAGACCTTGAATTAACATTAAAGTTACTTCAGCGGGTAAAACCGCTGGGCGCAGTTAGTACCTAATATTTCAAAGTCAAACAGTAGGTACGGCAATTTAGGTAAATAAGAGCTATTTACTTGATTGTCGACATGCATGTGATCAATTTGTTCACATTATGATCATGCATGTTTCATATAATATGCTTCGCTGAATGCAGGTCGCTTCCAACCGGTATGTATGGAGGTCTAAAGGGGAGGCCTATGTTCAGCAGTGGACGTCCTACAGCTGAGATGATGATGTTTCTACATCAAGCTACTTTTTTTTTAATATGGCAAATGCCTTTACTCGGAAAAACAAACTAACAATAACTAACTGTATTTTACTCGACACTGGCAAAGTGCATAAGCCGTTGCTATATTATAAAATTTTTTTTTTTTTTAGTAAAGCACACTATTTTTATTTTTTTTTACTACAGATCGGCCGCAAGCCGATCAACATATCAAATTACTAATTTGTAAAAATGTCATACTAATACAATAATCTTTATTCAGACCAAAAGTTAACAGAATAGGTAGACTTAAAACTAAATTTAACTAAGTATGTATATTAAGGTCTACAATGGACGGCCTTATCTCTCATCTTCCAGACAACCTGAAGTGTGAACCTGAAGGTACCATGAAGTGTATGAAATTTGTTACCTAAGTTTAAAAAAAAAATGTTCTTTTAAATCTGTTTGGAAGGCTTAAAGTAATGTCCTATGTATAGAATACTGGAATGAAATTATTAACATCTTTTTGAATCTCGTGTAGAAAGCGTTGGAGCAGCTCGTCTTTTACTTCTTTGCCAAAATGCTTTAATATGGGACTCTTCAAAAGGCAAGTGAATAGAGTCTTGAAAGGCAGGCAACGTACCAGCGGTACCCCCGGTATTGCAGGTATCCATAGGCGACGGTAGCCCCTCACCATCAAGTGGGCCGTCTGCTTGTTTGTCAACTATTACATTAAAAAAAATAATTAATAAAAAAAAATATTTCAGGACATTTCACACAGCGCCACCTAACCCCAAACTAAGCAACTTAATGCTTGTATTATGGTGGTTAGGGTAACGGATATAATACTTATTTACTTTTCTTTTGTAAATACATACTTATAATAGATATTTAAACCACCCAGACCAGAAACAAATTACCTGTGGATCACACAAACATTTGTCCCATGCGGGAATCGAACCCGCAACCTTCTGCGTTGCAAACGAGTATTAGCCCACCGCGCCACAAAGGTTACCAACTATTGAATTGATAAACTCCTTTTTGAAGTTGATTAAGGCACTAATAGAGATGTCCACTTGACATCTTCGTCAAGTCACAAAAAAATCCTGCCAAAATAGAGTAGCACCAAATATGCAACTCATCAGACTAATATGGAGCCTTTTGAAATTTGTCGCGTCATCACTTTACCAAATGGACTCGGAAGCAACAGTCAAAATATTTTTAAAGTATAATTTATTATTGCATTGACGCTCTACCTTTTGTAAGTAAAACTGTGGGAGTATTTTTATTAATAAAGTTATCTTTGGTGTTAATAGTTTTGATGTGTAGGTAACCAGATTTAAAACCGAAATCTTGATTAGTAAGGTTGCGTCCATATTACAAGCTTTTATTTACTTTTCATCTGTCCGTTGTCTGTCTGTAATCAAATTTTGCAAGTAACATTTGACCCACTTCCCGATATCGGTTTGCGCTGAAATTTTGCATGCATGTATAAATCGGATGACAATGCAATATTATTATGACTTGGAGCTGATCTGATGATTAAGCTAGAAGGTGGCCATAGGAACACCGTATAATTAAACGACGCAACCACATCGAGTTTGGGCTCAATTGATTCACGAGTACTTAGGTGCTAGATATAAAATCTTGTTTTTTTACTAAAGTTATCTTTGGTGTTGATAGTTTTGATTTTTTTACACAGAGAAGTAAAAAGACATGGCGCTCTCCTGATGATCTAAAATTCTAGGTGCACTGCGCCAACGCTTCTTACTCAAGAGTCATTAGATCATCAGCCCAGTAATTTCACTAGCTACAGTGCCCTCCTACTGAAGTACAGTAATAAGAATACCTTGATGTAAGGTTATCTATTAAACTTTTCGCCTGGACGCTACCGTGTTTCGGCGCGGCACGTTAAACTGTGGGTCCCGGTTTTTTCCTATAAGATATGTAGGAGGCAGTCGTTAGGTCATGTTGCAGGCCTTGTAGGAATCTCGGCGACCTGAAACTGCAACATGTAGGTTGCCCACACTATCTATTGTGATTTGACTGTGACAGTGTAAGTAGGGTAACCTGTTCTGTTGGAGTATAAACCTTAATTATTATTATAGATCCGAGAAAGATTCAAAACTTTCTTTTAGGCGCTACGAAGTGCGCGCTGGTCCACTAGTTTCCAATAAAACAAAATGTTCCAAAACTGTACCATATTAGTTATGCAAAAGCATGCGAAATCACTAACAATGGGTATAACGGTGTCCTTTATAAGTGCATAAGAGGATTACACCCATCCATCATCAGACCAGGTAGAACCGACGTGTCCTTAGAGAAAGTATTGAAAAAATTTGCGAAAAAGTCGTGGAAAAAATCGAACCTTTGATGTTCCGTAATTTGATTTTGATTTAGTGTGTTTAAAGCCGCCCTTTTAATAATTCCGCAATTTAAATATTGCGTAGATTTTGAGCCGACTTTTTTTATACATTACTAGTGGAACTTGCGCACTTTGTCGCGCTTAATAGAAAATTATTAGAGTTCTTCCACTATATTATGCATGTATTATACATATAGAAGAGATTTAATTTATTAGAATATGCCGTGAATATAATTCACTAATAAAGTCCTCTCCAAAAATCGATCTATTTGGTGACTCATTAATGCAGTTCCGAAAAAATGTAATGGAATCTTTTTCTTCAGATGCAATACCAACTTGTACATCTGAAGAAAAAGGGTCTGATAATATCTAACAATTTTTATTTTGTTATTCTCTCTTTTTTATATTATTCTTATCCATAGTTTTGTTTCCCATAACATTCATTCTCTCTTTTTTTTAATTTAATTTTAAGGTCAACATGTTTTCCAATCGTAAATGCTGAGGCCTCCCCTAATTGAGAAAACACCTAGGTGTTTTGTACAATGTTATTGTCACTAGAGTTTAAGGTGTTTTTTTTTTGTCGGCGGCCCTTAATATATAAATAAATAAATATCAAACTTTCTTCTTGAATAACTCTATCTATTAACGAAAACCGCGTCAAAATCCGTTGCGTAGTTTTAAAGATTTAAGCATACATAGGAACAGACAGATGTGGAAGGCGACTTTGTTTTGTACCACGTAGAGACTAGCTGCTTCCAGTGGTGTGACTCACTATACTGTAGCCTACATAGGTATATGTTATTTCACGGTCTAAGCTATTTCTATACCAAAACCAATCGGTCCACCCGTTTAGGCGTGAAAGAGTAACAAACATCCATCCAGACATCCAGACATCCATTCTTACAAACTTCACGTTTATAATATTAGTAGGATAGGTGAGCCTTCGACCACGATCTCGGGTGATGTTAAGCGCCGATGCGGGCGTAGATGGTAGTAGACTAAACCTAGAAGGCGGGATAAATGCCTCCTAATCTAAATATATAAAAGGAAAGAGTGACTGACTGATCTATCAACGCACAGCCCAAACCGCTGGACGGATTGAGTTGAAATTTGGCATACAGGTAGGTTTTATGATGTAGACTTCCGCTAAGAAAGGTTTTCACCATGCGGGTAAAGCCACGAGCATAAGCTTCCTTTAATAAAAGAAACTAAGAAAAAATCAATCCTCGCGAGACCATAAAATTAGTGGTAGGCTTCGGCCGTGGCTAATTACCACCCACTAAACAAAACCGTGTCGCCAAACAGTCATTGTGACTGTGTTCCGACATGATGTTCAGTGAAGCCAGGGAGAGATTTATCCCGTCTTCTTAGTTTAGTCTGCTACCGTTTACTGTCACATCGCTTCTTAACGTCACGCCAGATCGTGGTCAAAGGCTAACCTATAATGAATAAAAAAATATCAGAGTTGTCTCTCTGATATTATTTTTTAGATAATGTTACCTAATTCATAAAATTTAGATAAATTTACTTATAATAAAATGTCATTGAGCTTTGTTAATACTGTTAACCTTAGCCAAATTTGAATTAGCCAAATTATGTATGTATTCAGTTCATTTTTGAAGAAACTCCACCCATAGACTAAGGAAGGTCCCAAAATGTACCGTCGAAAACAGTAGCAACTCTTTGTTTTTTTTTTCTCCATTCATGATCATTCAACCAAGTTTAGATACAAGAGGAGTATTCATACGTATTTAATAGTATTATTGGCTGTCGCAAATGAGAACCAGCGCACATATTGTTCTGTTTTAAAGGCTGAATTCAGTACCTAAATTAAAAACTTGGCTGAATCAATACCTAAATTCAGATTAAGTCAGCCAGAAACAATACTTGCTTCTGAATTTAGGATGCTGACTTGCAAAATGTAATTAGGTACACTTTACTTAATTAAGTAACAACTGAACTTAGGCTTCTAAATTCAGCCAAGTATAATTTTAAATTAAATTTCTTTATTCAGGCAACTAATTAATAACAAACGTCATCTCATTTACCTATACTCAATGCTCCAATATTATAAATCGACTTATCCTAGAACGAGCACATCTTTACCCCCATTTTTTTTAAACGGTAGATTACCTTTGCAGGAGGTTGACTAGGTAGGTACGGTACCCAACAGTGCCAGTTATTCTAATGTCTGGGCAGCGTTGCGCAAACATTACTATGCTTCGGTAGGAGAGCACTGTAGCTAGTGAAATTACTATCTTATGACTCTTGACTTAGAAGCGTTGGTACAGTCCCAATGCTGGAAAGCCCTGTACTGATGGCCAGCGTTATCTCTTAGCATTACTCACCTGTCTGGCTCTTTTTTTCTTCTTTGCCAAAATAGAATACCTTTACCAGCAAGGTGTCGTACTCCCCCAGGAGGCCTCTTCAATAGAGTCATACCACTGCAAAATAGATAGTTTAGCTGAGATCCATGTCGGTTGTTATTTGCGACAGCCGATGGCATCACAAATAAATTATCCGCTTGGTTTGAAGGGATCTGTAACCGTGTTACGTATGGTAATGAAAACCCATGGTTGTGTAGCTTATCGTCACAGCTACTTTGCGCGTTGAAATCTTTTCTTAGCAGATGTTCGTCGTAGCCCTAAAATATTATGTGGAGGTATAGTATTGATCCCGCCGTCTAGGTTTCGTCTGCTATATATAAAAATGTATATTATAAGTTATAAAAAAAATTAAAGTAGTGTTTTTTTTTCATCCAGTTTTACTATGATTGTCTACCGAAAAAAATATACTTATAATATTTAAGTAGTAAGTAGTCATTACAAAATTATTCCCAAGTCAAGATTTCTATGGGGTCGCTTTAGGTACGGAGTTATAACGACTGTATAAGAGCTTCTACAGGGCCTAAATTCTGCACAAACAAGTGAAATTTAAAAAAATCATTTTAAAAACAAGCTTTTATTATTATTACCATCAAGTATTATAAAGTACTCGTCAAGACGAATCAAATGAGCCCAAACTCGATGGGGTTGTGTCGTTTTATTACGGAGTTCCTATGGCCACCTTCCAGCTCCATCATCAGATCAGCTCGATGTCATAAAAATATTGCATTGTCACCCGATTTATACATGCATACAAAATTTCAGCTAAATTGGACACCGGGAAGTGGGTCAAATTAAACGCCATTTTGAGGAAACCAAAAGATGCTTAATTAATAAAAATTGAAGTTGCATTTGATTTTGTACTGGTACCGTAAGAATTTTCAAGATTTTTTTATTCAAAATTTTGTTAAAATTAGACAGTGGACGTTAGCAAAACGAGAAGCGATGCGGTCCGGAATAACCCCGTAGTACTTACACAGATCCGCAGTACGTATACAGATCCTCCAGACTTTGGTGTTTACAATTATACTAAAATACAGCTGATAAGCTTTCCGTTCTACTACAATTATTCATTTGGATCGATGAGAAATGTTCTGATTTTTAAAAAAGTTTTACTATATTTGTTTGTCTTGCAACAAAAATATACATAGTTAATAAGTATATTCTATACATCTAGTACCTTCTTTTATTTCAGATTAGTTAACATAAGGCACTAAAAATAGCTGACATGCAGCTTGCTATACTTGAGTTATATTTGGTAATGTGTGAAATTTCCTGTTTTAGTAAAATTTTACTAAAGTTACTACTTACTTTTACTTTGTTTTTTTTTTTCAAAAAAGTCAAGCAAGGACGCTCTCCTGGAAAGAGATAACGCTGTCCATAATCAGTACCTACCGTGCTACCCAGGATTTCACAATTACTTTAAATTCTAGGTGCACCGCACCAACACAAAGCTTCTACTACAGATATTAATTTACAAAGACACTACAGTATAGTTAATATACAGGTTTTTGTGCATTTGAATAATTATATTCAATTGGATCGTCGAGAAATTTTCTATTTTTAATCTAAACGATTCGTGAGTTATACTTATTAAGATTCATCTTCAGAGAAATTTTCAGTTATTTTTTTTAAGTTTAACTTTAATAATTATTGTGTAAAAAATTACTAGATATATATATTTTGTCTTGAAACAAAAATAAACATAGATCTAAGTAGTCATTACAAAATTATACCTAAGTCAAGATTTCTAAGGGGACGCAACCTTGCGTGCGCAGTAGGTACAGCCAAGTACATAAGTACTGTACATAATTGTATGTAATCTGTATATGTACTGGTAATATAATTTGTGTCCGTGCGGTCTGTAATCACAGGGAGTGGGTAGCACGCATGCGCGTTGGTGCACACGGGGGGGTTTTGCTGTGAAGGAAAAAATGAGTTACATTGATGACCTCTCAGATTAAAAGAAATTTGAAAATTTGTTGCTATGCCAAACTTGGGCTTGTTGGATCGGAAAGTGTCGGTTGCCGCGCCGTAGCAAAATTGTGCCCTGGGCCTAATTGAAGCGCAACATGTCAGAATGTTTTAATCTATATCATCTACATTATATCTATCCGTATTTTTTAATACAAAAGAGTAAAGGCCAGCAAGACGCTCTCTTGACGGTAAGAGATAACGCTGCCAATAATTGCTGCTACAGTGCTACCCAAAATGTTACAATATGTAAAATTCTAGATGCCAACGCTTCGTACTTTAGAGTCGTAAGATTATCTTAAGACTTTTTAGCCCAGTAATTTCACTCCAGTGCCCTGTTGCCGAAGCACAGTAATGTTTGCACATAACAGCTCAGGCGGTAGAATAACTGGCACTGTTGGGGTACCCACCTAGTCAACCTCCTGCAAAGGAATTCTATCCCTGTTGAGGTTTGAGTCCTAATAAGAAACTGTTACCGCGTTTTTACAAAACGAGGACTTACGATAGTAATAGAATCAACTTGTTGATTTTTCTTAGGACATGGTTTAGTCCTGGTACACTCGTAAGTCCACGTTTTGCTCACATATCAGGTAGGGTGCTTATCACGAAAGGAGTCCTTTTTGTGGGGCGCCACTTTTAACGATTCATAATTTCTCATATTTAATTTCTTAATGACGTAAATAGGTATTAATTTTATCTAACAAATATAAAATATTTAGGATAAGAAGTCAAGTAATAATCGAAAAAATAAAATTTAGTTCCACCAAATTCCGCGGGACCTCTTTTGTGAAAAGGACTCTAATGTCAAATTTGTCCATAGACAAAAAATCGTAACAAAAAGAGAACTATCAATTTGTAGGAGCGAAATTGCGATTTTCAATCAAGTGCTAAATGATTCATGTTCGTTAAAAATATTGGTTAATTTTTATGACCCTAATATTTAATCTATATCATAACACCACCACCAACCCATGTGAAAATTAATTTTCTCTCCCTACACGATTGTCTCGAATAGATCGCCATTATTATTCGATACTTCGAAGGATATTCAGTAATCAGCCCGTGTGAGCCGACGCAGTTCAAAGACGTAAAAACAATCGCGTTTCCTCCCGCAACAGACGTGATTCCACTTGTCTGTTTGTGGACTAGCAAGCACACAAATG
Organism: Hemithea aestivaria; assembly: GCA_947507615.1. NCBI lineage: Eukaryota > Metazoa > Arthropoda > Insecta > Lepidoptera > Geometridae > Hemithea > Hemithea aestivaria. Next base: position 4,232,939 of record OX382351.1, on the reverse strand, counting down.
CTATGATTTTTTTTGTATACCTAGTATTATGTTACTCTTCTAACATTCTCAAATGTAGAATGTTTGGGATGACAGTTGAAGCAGAAGGGTTAGGACTGCAAGACTGCAAGATCCCACGCAGTGGGGCGGTCGATGTGCTATTTTTTCATGTAAAATTTCAGCGAGCAGCGGTCCCTCATTTTACACAGATTACTGTTTGATCTGTAATTATTGGTCAAATGTAAAATGACAGCCGATGCACTTATGAACAACAAAAAAACTAAGGAAACTTAACAGTTAATAACTTAAAACAGTTGACAGTTAGATTGGTTGGGTTGGTTTAACAGTTGACTTATTATAGCATTTTTATACTAGAAACGATATAAAGAAGCGCCATGCTGGAAGAGTTAAAGATGATCACATCATACGAGGAGAGGAATGTGCCAAAAATGTTCTTGAATGTGATAGTAATTGGAAATGTTGAAGAAGAGGCCGCGCCGTAACGAAGCTAATCTGGGATGTTGACTAAATTTCTTTGTCCATAATGTAGATTATTGAAAAATATTAAACACGTATTTTTTTATTTGTAAATCTGATAAAAAACGTGAGACATACAACGCACTAAAGTTGCTTGATCGTGAAGTCACACCACTCAATTTAGTACATTTTTGTTTAGTGGTCTGACGTTACGCATCCCAAATCCCAACACAGAATCTTTATAAGCGTTATATCTCAGCCATTTTTTATTTTATTTGCAAGAAAAAAAATCGTATCGAGTATTTATTTATTATTAAAAATACGGACTAATTATTGTATTTAAAAAAAATTACCTTGTCAACATCCCTATTCTGTAAATGAGGATATCCTCATTCACAGAATAGGGATATACCTAGCATAGCACTCATATATATGAGTGCTATGCTAGGAGAGTAAGCAAGGTGTGGCACTTCCCCAGGCCACCTCTGAAATAAAGGTACAAAAACAAATGAAAGACTAAACAAGTGAATTAAATTAAAAAAAATTAAAAAAACCCCAACTCAATGTGTAATTACACATAGGGTATGTTCATTTATTTTTGTTTTTAGTAATTTCAAAACCATTTCGAGGAATAAGGTTACTGATCACTACCCATTACTTAGAAACCGAAAATAATCACGGATTACTATTATTTTAGACTTTTATTGAATAACCTTCATTTGACCTCTGATGACGTCACAGTTGTGGAAATGGAAAAAGTATGCGAACCATCAAAAACAGAAAAAAAAAATGACCATGTATGTCATGAAGATGTCAAATGTCAATGTAGATTAAATGTCAGATTAGGTAGGGTTGTGATAAAAAAATAATCGATTTTGGAAATAATCGATTTTAATACGTGATTTGATTTTTAAGAATAATCGTTTTTTTTTTTATCATCATTGAATCAATTATTATACTGATTTTGGCTCAACTTACGACGCCACACCATGATTTCGAAGTTGAAACTATAGGTAGGTTTCACTATTAAACGGCTTTTTTAAAAGTTTTATATATAATAAAGTTATGTACATAAATTAATTTTGTTTATTTATGTGAAAAGCTTTTTAATTTGAACCTTTTATAATTTGATTGTTCTAAAACTTTGATTTCTGTTGATTATAATAAGAACTTACTAATTGTTGTTTATTTTTAATTAATAAATCTGTTGACATCATAATATTTATTGCGTTTATTTTGAAATTAATTGACAAATTAGAAAAAAAAACTATTAATATAACAAAATCGATTATTTTCTTAAGAATAATCGATTATTTATTAATCGATTTTTCATGCTACAAAAAAAAACGATAATTTAAAAATCGATTTTTATGTACAATGTCACATCCCTATCACTGATAAAATGACATTGACAGATGTGTTTCACATTTTTTTTAATTCGAGGCAACAGTCTCATCTCAATCTATAAACCCGATGATGACGTCATCATCGCGAATTATTCTAAAAACATTAAAAATGTTTTAAAAAATAATTACGACGAAAATAACAAAATAAATCAAATTAGTTTCTTAAAATGCTCTATATTTTCGTAATTTAAAATAAAAAAGGAGGTCGAGATATTTTGGACATACCCAATTCACCATTTTGTGGTGGCGACCATCTTGGATTTCAAATTTTATATAGTGGGTTGTATTCTACTAGTTAAGCCCTTTCATTTCACACACACATAGACAGACAGAAATAAATACAGACAGACAGACAGACAGACACGTCAAACTTATAACACCCCGTCGTTTTTGCGTCGGGGGTTAAAAATAGATGAAATTATAGACGATTTAAGTTTCATAGCACTTTTGATGGTGACTGTACTGACTTGAAGTAGGCGCCGGCTTTCATGAGACCTAGCGATCTCTTTCTAATTTTGTCATCACTTTCTAATATCTTAGGTATGTATTAGGAGATCTAGAAATATTATTTAAATCACTATGAAAGCTGACGGTACATCGCATCGGGCGAAGGCGGACTTTTGTTATGAAAGGATTTTGTGACGAGATGCAGGTGAAACAGCAAGTACCTAGGTATAATAAATTAGCAAGATGCAGATCCATAAATAGACAAGTTCACGAATTATGTTTGTTTTGATCGAACTTGGAACCTTTGGGTTAGTTTGTAGCGTCGGTGGCCCAGTGGTCGATCGTCCGGCTTGTAAGCCGGAGGTTCAAATCTCAGTGTGGCAAAGATTTTCGCCTGGACGCTACCGTGTTTCGGAAGGCACGCAAAACTGTGTGTCCCGGCTGTTTCCTATAAGATATGTAGGAGGCAGTCGTTAGGTCAAGTTGCAGGCACTTGCTAGTAAGTAATCTCGGCGACCTGAAACTGCAACATAAGTAAGTATATTTAGGTTAGCCACACAGCCTATAAAATTGTGATTTGACTGTGACAGTGTAAGTAGAGTAACCTGTTATGTTGGAGTATAAACTCCAACGCCGGAAGACGCTGGATGCAGGTCGCTTCCAACCGGTACATATGGAAGTCCAAAGGGGAGGCCTATGTTCAGCAGTGGACGTCCAATGGCTGAGATGATGATGATGATGATGATGATAAACTCCAATAGTAGTTAACAGACAGGATGCTTTATCTGGATGATCCTAGAGAAGTATCCCCGAAGAAAATCCTGCTATTCCTTGAAGCTCCAAGGGTCAGTGGCGAACTAGAACGAATCGCCTATGATGTCTTATCTCTCCCGCTAGTGGTGATCACCATAGGCCAATTATGGCCACAGTGATATGCAAAGCCACACTAAGTAAAAAAAAATAGTATCAAAGTTAAAATTATTGGCAAATGCACTAAGCCAGTGGCGCCGAACTCTGTTGTAGATTTCCAGAAAAAGAAAACAAAAAGAGTTCAAAGAGCTATAGACCTCCTTGCTACTACGAACTGCGGCCTCCTTTGTGAGTCAGGGGCCTGATTCCCGGAAGGAATTGCCACACCTTGGGGTCAATATAAATCCTTTTATATGGCTATCAAATTTAAGGGGAAGTCTAATGATTAATAGACTTTTTTAATTATTCTCAAAAACAAATTGTCAAAATTTAACACCAACTCTTGTAGAGTGCTTTTCACGAGAAAAAGTCCGCGGAATTTGGCGGAACTAAATCAAATATAATCAAATTTTTGCTATACACCTGCTTCATATCCTAAATAATTTTTATTTCTTAGATAAAGTAAATAAATCTACTAATTTCATTAAGAAATTAAATTGAGAATTTATGAGGAGTGAAAATGTTAATAGATATTTTAATTTTAAAACGCGCGATAGTGGCGCCCCGCCAAAGGGACTCCTTTCGTGAAAAGCACTCTATTGCACAGAAGTAATACAACTAGAAGTACCCATTTTATGTGTGAGTGTGATGGCAATAGGAAAAATTCTGTGTGAAGAAAAAGGAGAGCCTTTTTTTTTTTGTCCCTTTTGATGTGACCCCCTGACTCTATTGTGTGTTTCGCTTACTTGAAAAGTGACACTGACTCTTGCTTTTTCTATTTTTTTTTCTAAGATTTTTGAGAACTTATGGGATAACAATTATAGCCTTGACAACAACAATAAACAACAACAATTTAAGTTTTAGTACCTAGCAAGGTGAACAATGTCTATGAATTAATTACTCTTTGGTTGCCTGGAAGAGATCGCTCACAGCGATAAGGTCACCCATTGTGGACCAAATTGTTGTTTAGTTTCAAATGCTAGTTTTAAGTCCAATTATATTGTTTTGATTCCAATAAAGAGTATTATTATCTTATCTAACAATATGTCTTGGCAGAAAAGCCTACAAGCCATTGCTTGTGGAAGAAAATGGAGGATGGAAAATCCGTGTCACAAAAATAAAGCCAAAATTTTCAGGCATAATTAAGTCATTACAATATTTTTATGTTATCTAGGAAATATTGTAATAATCTTTTCACATTAAAATAACAGTTAATTTAATGGCATCAGCAATAAATGACATTACATTAATAAGTATATTTTATCTGACATTTTAGCTTAATAAGCATGACTTGTAATGCGGTGGCGCCATGATGGTACAATACGATTTGTAGTGCAAGACAAGAAATAGTGCACAATGGATATTTTCATTTATTTTTTTATTCACTATGGATTTTATTTTAATTTTCTACCTCAGAGGAAATTTAATTGAGTAAAACGACATTTGAGGGCACTCCTATTTTTTATATCTTCAAAGTACTACAGAATTTGACCTTTTACAGTTTTATTATAGGCAATAGGTATAGATAGATTGTTCCATTGTAGCAGAAAAGGGTCTCATTTCTCTTTCGAATTCTTTCTAGCTTTATTTTTAACTAGCTGCACCTGGTGTACAGTAGCCATATGTTATTCCAGGGTCTGAGCTATGTCTATACAAAATTTCAGCTCAATCGGTCCACCCATTTAGACGTGAAGAAGTAACAAACATCCCTACACACTCACACTCTCTCCAATTTTTTTTTTATTTTATAATATTAGTGTGGTTTTCTTAGATTTATTTTTCGAACTTGAGAATTATTTTAACTGCACCTGTTTGCAACGTTTCATGACAATTGTGCCATCGACTTTTAAGTTAGCGTTAAACAAATTACAATTTAATTGAAATAATAACTCTAATTATTCTATATTATTATAATAAATTTAATTATATATACAGCAATCCTCAAATTCCAAAGATAACATCTAAAACAGGTGCACCTTTTATATAAATAAAAGAGTTAAATGTTGAATTGACAAAAACGGAGCGAAGCGAATACTTGCGAGCTGTAAGTTAAGCTTGATGTACATTGGTCTTGTTAGCACTTCGTAGCACCTAGTTTTTCTACTATATTATGTATGTATTATACATATTTAAACCTTCCTCTTGAATCACTCTATATATACCTACAAAAAACGCACTATATATACAATTAAAATCTGTTGCTTTGATCTACCTACATAGATCCACATACTTAGTGACAACAGACACAGTGGCCGTATCATGGCTTAGGGGTCCCGACGAAACTTCAAGAGTAGAACTGTCATCCCATACATTGTACTTTTGTGAATTTTGAGCATTGCGTCCTACCCTTAATGACTTACGGAGCCGGATCAAAGTTACCGACATAGCCCAAAGAGTGAGCAAGCTGAAGTGGCAGTGGGCTGGTCACATCGTGCGCAGAACCGATAACCGCTGCAGCAGACGAGTTTTGGAGTGGCGACGCGCGCGCGACACGCTTAGGTAAACGTAGTGTAGGACACACTGCGACCAGGCGGTGTGACGACCTGAAGAAGATGGCTGGCAGAGACTGGATGAGAACAGCTAAGGACCAGGCTCAGTGGACGAATACGCGCTGATGATGATGACGATGGGATGACAGTTGAATTAACAGCAACAGCAAGACAAGTTTACGCAATGTCTGTGCATGGCAGGCTGACAGGAACTTGTTTTATAAATACGTAGTGATTTTAGGTTAATCTTTGATCACGATCTCGCGTGATGTTAAACGACGACAGCCGTAGATGGTTGCAGATAAAACCTAGATGGCAGGATAAATACTCTTCTGCTGACAGGCCGAAGTACCTACTCATCCGCGACCTCTAATATACACCTGCCTTTATATAAAAGTAACAAAAACAAACAATGTATCAATAAGATGCCGCGACGACATCTTGTAAAAACAAAACATGCAAATTGTACGTTTGAATTCTTATTTGATTGTAATTACTTACCAATATGGTGAACTGGTTAACTAATTTAAATTGATACACGATTTTAGTTGTAATGTTTATTATTATGCAAAGAAGTAAGAAGACGAGCAACTCTTATGGTTACGACAGACAGAGGCGGGACGAAACGGTAAAGCGGTCGCGATCTTCATTTTGTTCCTGCCCACGTTCGCTTTATGTGTGACAGGTTACGTACAAATTTGAACATTACAAAAATTCCGTCCCGGATCGCGTTCGCTTTGCCGCCTCAGTCTGTCGTAAGCTTTAATGGTAAGCTATAATCAATACCTACAGTGCCACCCAGGATTTCACAATGATGTAAAATTCAATGATGTAAGGTTCAAGGCCGCATCGACGCTTCTTACTCAAGAGTCAAGATGTTTAAGACTCTTTAGTCTAGTAATTTCACTAGCTACAGTGCCCTCCTACCGAAGCACAGTAAGGTTTGCACGTCTCTGCTCAGGTGGTAGAATAATTTTGGCACTTTTGGGGTATCCAGTATCCACCTAGTCGACCTGTAAAGGTTGTCTTGTCTACCCTCGATAAAATAAGTTAAAACGAAAAAGTTAACAGTACAGCGGTAAAACCATACAAAATGGATTCGGGACGAATTCGGAGAACGGAAGTTCTCTATATGTGGCCCAGTGGTTGTTGGTCCGGCTTGCTGGAGGTCCTGGGTGCAAATCTCAGTGTGGCAAAGATTTTCGCCTGGACGCTACCGTGTTTCGGAAGATACGTAAGACTGTGGGTCCCGGCTGTTTCCTATAAGATATGTAGGAGGCAGTCAGTAGGTCATGTTGCAGGCCTTTGTAGTAATCTCGACCTGAAACTGCAACATATAGGTTGAATATTCCTAATTTTAAATTATGTGCCTCCTTTTGTAGAGCAAACAGCAAAAGAGGCGGAGTTTGTATTCTAATTAGAAAAGGATATCAATATAAAGAACTACCACAAATTAAGAAAATGTCTGTGTCAGGCTCATGTGAGTTTTGCGCCATTGAACTAACTGAATTAAATACTATTGTTATATGTGCATATAGAGTTCCTAAGCCAGACAATATAAATTTGTTTTTTAACATTTTAGAAAATATTCTACAAATACTCAATAAATGTAAATCTAAAAATATAGTTATAGCAGGGGATTTCAATATTGACATTCTTAAAGTAAATAACACATCTCTTGATTTTGAATGCCTTCTTCTTAGTTACAACATGCAATTGGCTTTAAGGCAACCAACGAGATTGATAAGTAAAACGTGTATCGATAATTTTGCACATAATGTAAAAAAGCAGTGTAAAACGGAAGTGTTAGAATTTGGATTATCCGACCATACTTCTCAATTGCTGAGAGTACCGGTAAAAAAACCTGCGCTATTAAATTCTGGAGAAAGACAGTTCGTGATTATTCTAATGAAAATATTATTAAATTTATTAATTGTATTAATTCTTTGACATTTAATGACATTTATAATGAACATGACATTAACATTGCTTTTAACTATTTCTATGACACTTTCCGATTGTTCTATGACCTCTGCTTTCCCACGAAAATAATCACAATTAGGGTGCAAAGAAGAGTTAAGTGGCTCTCGCGAGGCATAAGAACATGTAGCAAAAAGAAAAGATGTATGCTATGGAACTCTAGATTAAATCCAACAAAGGAAAATAAATTAAAATATAAGAAATATTCACAACTATTCAAAAAAATTATAAGATTAACTAAACGAGCACAAAACAACTATAACATACAAACATCAAACAATCCCACAAAAACTACCTGGCAAATAATAAATGACAACAGGCTTAACATACCTAGAGACTCTATTGAACGAATCAAAATAGATAATGAATATGTATCTAACCCCCAAGAAATTTCAAATGCATTCAACGATTATTTCGTTGACAAAATATTACCTATTCCCAATTCTGGCAATAATGTGACATCTTTAATCTCGCCATATGTTCAATCAATTTTTATGGCGCCTTGCTCTCCCAATGACATTTTAAAAATAATTAATGGACTAAATAACACAAATAGTGTTGGCTATGATGACATCTCAACAAAGATATTAAAGCGAGTAGGAAACATAATAAGTTGTCATTTAAGTCATCTAATAAACCTGAGTATATCCACTGGTGTTTTCCCAGATGCTCTCAAACTTTCGGTAATCAAACCAATCTTTAAAAAAGAAAACAAAGATTTAATGGAATATTACAGACCTATTGCACTGATACCAGTGATATCCAAAATATTCGAAAAGTATATTCATAAAGAACTATACAAGTATGTGGAAAAGTTCAATATTCTTTGTCATGAGCAAAAAGGCTTTAGAGAGAACAAAACAATAAACATGGCAATTTATGACTTTTATAAAACAGTTCTTACCAATGTGGATAAAAGATGTCCTGTCAGTGCCATTTACTGTGACATGACACAGGCGTTTGATTATGTAAATCATGCGACTCTACTTCTAAAACTAGAGGCATATGGGATTAGAGGAAACATTCTAGAGTTGTTAAAATCATATCTCACGGGTCGCAAACAAGTTACTGAGATCTCTAGAGTAAACTTAAAAACAAAATGCGAGGAAAAATATCGATCAATAGAGCGCTCTACATTCTACGGAGTACCTCAAGGTAGTGTATTGGGGCCTCTTCTTTTCATTTTGTACATAAACGACCTACCTAGAGCTACAATCCACCCAATGTCGCTATTTGCAGACGACAGCACATTGACAATCGCATGTAGAGCAAAAGAGACATATGAATTCGACATTAATAATTCTTTGACATTTGTAATTGATAGGATGAATAATAATAATTTGAAAATTTACATAAGTAAGACAAAAATTATGCATTTCAGCCAACGCATCCCTGTACAGGGAATACAAATAGCATATAAAAATAACACAGTAGAGCAGGTAGAGACAGCCAAATTCTTAGGTTTGTGGATAGATAGGCAGCTCAATTGGAAGGTGCACGTAGCTGAGCTGTGTAAGAGAGTTGGTAGCGCAGCCTATGCACTCTACAAACTGGCTCCGATAATAAACAAAGACGCTCTACTAACTGCCTATCGGGCGGCACGGGTTGGCTGCCTCTATTCTGAGATACGGAATTATATTCTGGGGCAATTCGACTGATTTCCCGACAGCTTTTAAAGCGCAAAAGCGTTGTATTCGAGCCATGTTTGGGCTACAGACTACGGACAGCTGTAAGCCATACTTTACAGAATATAACATTCTAACACTTCCGTCTATATATATTTTAGAGGTGTCAATTTTTGTTCAAAATAATTCCTATCTATTCCCGCGTATGTCAGACTTAGGAAATCGATTAAGGCGCGTTGACTACAGGTGTCTGCAACCGTCAAAAACAGCACTAATGCACAAAAGTCTGTTGTGCATGGCTCCAAAAATATATAATAAAATACCAAAGGACATACAAAAATTGACATCAGAAATACTATTTAAAAAGAAACTTAAGGCAATATTGACAAAAAAAGCATATTACACTGTAAATGAATTTTTAAATGACAAACTTTGACATCATATTTTTTTACTATTTCATAATTTATTTTTAATGACTTCTTTTCTGACATTTTTGCTTTGACTTTCTTTTTGACATAATATTATCTGTTTTAACTATTTTACTATTAAATCAAATGGAATGAGAATGCATGCTCTCAAATAGGATTATTATTTTTTATTATTATTTTTGAAGTGAAAACTTCTTTAGCGGCGCTGAGCACTTTTTTGTATGGGTAAAAACTTTAAAACTCGCGTCAGGGTCACGTGATGCTGATCGAAAAAGCGTAAGATCGAGGGGAAGGGAGAGGAACTAGTATCTCCCACTCTTTCTACCGTGCCTGAGTGTGCTGCTCTGTTTAGGCGGCACAGGGGGCTTAGACAAGCGCGCGCCCGATATTTTTTTTTTATATTTTATATATATATTTTTTTTATTAGACACTTAAATAGGTTCGAATCAAAACTGTTTGTTTCTTACTTAAGTTATCATAAACCAATTGTATCAGTTGTAAAAATTTGCGATGATGATTATGATAATAACGATGGTGTAAAAGTCGTCGAAATTATGGATGGAAGTTGATTTTTATGAGAGATAAAATTTAATGTTATATATAGATAAATAACGATATAATATTATAAATAACAACATATAAATTGTCATATTTGTGTACGATAGCGGAATAAATAAACATTGTATTCTACCTCATAAATGATAGTATTTTTATACTTATAATTAAACACAACGTTAATATTGAAGTTTTCACTTCTGCCGGCACTCCCGGAGTGCTATTTTTTTTGGCTGCATACTTTAATAAGTAATTTTAATAATTTTGCATGCTGGTACCGTACCAGCGAAATATGTGAAACAAAAACTATTTTTACCACCTTGATATGATGTACCATATTTCTTGCAAATAAAGATATTTGTATTTGTATTTGTATTTGACCACACAACCTATAAATTGTGATTTGACTCTTACAGTGTAAGTAGGGTAACCTGTTCTGTCGGAGTATAAACCCCAATTATTATTATTTTTTTATTATACGTTACAATAAATAATATATTTACTTATTATGGATTATGAACCAGGCATTGCAATAAGAAAGGTAAAACAGCAATGTACGTACGTCAGTAAATTTTATTGTTCTAAAATGTGCCAAACTCATGCACTGCACTACAAATTAGTGCGCTGACTCAGCACTTTGATTCACATCTCTATTATTTAATTTGAACAAAATAAAATCAACCTTATTTCAAACAAATACGAGTTACATTTGGATAACATTGAATTATTTTACATTGATTTAATTAGAGATGTATCGGCTACCTGGATGAGTTTTGTTTATTTTGGGACCAATGTCTAAGAGCTATTAAAAATTAAGAGATAACTGGAAGAAATTTTAAAGAATATTAAATGAAGCACTCGCTGTAAGCCCATTTGAACGTGCTAAGATAATTTGAAAGTGTTTAACCAAACACTTACGCAAATACGTGTGCACAGCCTCGTACATAATACATATTTTACTTCCCACTGGTTTGAGTCTTCTACCCGATTCCTTGTGCTCCACTGAATCTACGTCACATTTCAACTTTTTACTTCATTTTAAACTATTCTTTTACCACGATCTCGCCTGATCATAAACTATGTTGCGGCCGTAAATGGTAACGGACTTAACCTAGAAGGTAGGATAAATTCCTGCTTGGCTTCACTGAACGTCATGCCAAAACACGGTCGTAATGACCGCTATGACCGCTTGGCGACACGGTTTGACCAGTGGGTGGTAACTGACCACGGCTAAAAAAACGCTAAAAAAAAAATAGCACTCCGGGAGTGCCGGCAGAAGTGAAAACTTCAATATTAACGTTGTGTTTAATTATAAGTATAAAAATACTATCATTTATGAGGTAGAATACAATGTTTATTTATTGCGCTATCGTACACAAATATGACAATTTATATGTTGTTATTTATAATATTATATCGTTATTTATATATTACATTAAATTTTATCTCTCAGAAAAATCAACTTCCATCCATAATTTCGACGACTTTTACACCATCGTTATTATCAGAATCATCATCGCAAATTTTTACAACTGATACAATTGGTTTATGATAACTTAAGTAAGAAACAAACAGTTTTGATTCGAACCTATTTAAGTGTCTAATAAAGACCGCATCAATAGTAGTTTTGTATTTCGTTGTGCTAAAATTGCGATCATTTGACATAGTTAAACCAAATTCATTATTTAAAAATTCAATTAATGATTGATTTTTATCGTCTGCAAAATTTATATTGAAATCAAAATTAAACAAGTGAACTTTAAAATTTTTTTTTTTAAAAACAAGCTTTTATTGCATTGTCATCCGATTTATATATGCATGCAAAATTTCAGCTCAATCGGACACCGGGAAGTGGGTCAAATTAAACTTTCAAGATTTGATTACAGACAGACAGACAGACAGACAGACAGACAACAGACAGGTGAAAGTAATATTCCATCAAAAACATAAATGTGAAAAGAGAGCCAAGTTCAATATTACGATGTATGTACTCATAGTTACCTATGATTTGGTAGTTGACTTCAACGACAAAAGAAGTGAGATCTAAATAGGTGCCAAGTTTAATGGTCAGTCCTGAAAAATATTTACAACAACATAAAATATTTTATTACAACTTAAAAGATTATTTCTTCTTATCACTTAGAATTAATATTATTTTGAAGCCTAAAGACTGACTTGGCCAGTTCTCATAATATACTAGGTAGGTACTCTCTTAACTTTAGCTTGATCACTATTAAACACACTTAATGCTAATTAGTGCGCCACCGTCTTTTATCGTGTAAATTAGTCCCCTCCATCCATTGGTTGTCTGGAAGAAATCGCTCTTTAACGATAAGACCGCCACACAACACAGCGCGTACATTGTAATTTTTAATTTTAATTAAGTACTTATGTATTTTCTGTAACATTATGTGGTGTACAATAAAGTATCTATTGTGTTATCTTAATGATACTTCGTCGTATGGTACCCATGAGAACTAGCCAAGTCAAACTTTGGGCTACAAAATAATATTAATTCTAAGTGATAAAAAGAAATAATCTTTTAAGTTGTAATAAAATATTTTATGTTGTTGTAAATATTTTTCAGGACTGACCATTAAACTTGGCACCTATTTAGATCTCACTTCTTTTGTCGTTGAAGTCAACTACCAAATCATAGGTAACTATGAGTACATACATCGTAATATTGAACTTGGCTCTCTTTTCACATTTATGTTTTTGATGGAATATCATTGCTTTTTGTACAGTACTTTTTAGTATGTAATAGGTTTAAGACACTCAATTATAATAAGATTAATACTAAATGATTATTTTATTGCACCCCCCCCCCCCCTCCCACCCCACTGCTCCATGGCACGGCCGTCGCACCGCGGCCCATGAGCCTCGCCGTGCTTCGATATACCTACCTATAATTAATTTAGTACTTATTTATATATATCATTCATGTGCACTATTGATTTGAATATTGTACCTAATCAATTGATTTTTAAACAATACTAGTTACTGATAAATTTATCTATATTCACCCAGCTATCTTATACCTACCGCCTACCTGGATGGAAATTTAACTTTTTAGATCATCTGGAACTGGATTAGAATTTTGATCAAAAGAAACCTAAACCGACAAGACTTGTAACGACGACGACTTGGCGGGGGCACTGCCGTGCCCCCAGATACCGCCACACACCTATAATAATATGACTATACGTTACAGGTACGTAGGTATCTAAAATGTTTACACCAACTAGCACCTCAGGCGATATACATACATTATTTTTATTGTAAACAATGTTAATATTATTACTTATTACCTCTACGTTACTGAGCCGCTTTGTGCTGGTGAGTCGATATATTGATAGGTATTTACATAGGATATACAATTGTTACGTAGGTACCAGGAACCTATTTTTATTAGTGACTAGCTGTGCCTAGCTGTTTTACCCACTATACAGTTTGGTACAGTAGTGTATATTATGTTATTCCAGGGGTCTAAGCTATATTTTTTATTATACCAAATTTAAAGTCAATCGGCCCACCCGTTTAGGCGTGAAAAAGTAACAAACATATATATCCATACGTACAGTAGGTATAAAGTTTGTATTTATATTTATAATTATATTAGTAGGAATAGTGGACTCGCGCGCACTTCGTAGTATCTAACAGAAAATAGCCGCCTACACAAAAATTATAGCAACATGCAACATGTATTGCTTTATGCGTTCCTAGGCGTCCCAAACTTTAATATCATACATTTTTTTTTAAATTTATAATAATTTAAAATGATAAAAAAATACTAGTTTCTGATTTTTCCCTTTGTTACTACGACATTACCTATCGGGATGCCAAATTTCAGCTTTCTAGGTCATCTGGAACTGGGATATTACTTTTGATCTATCCCTCAGTATGTATTAACTTCACCGATTACTGGATGTTTATATCTCAATAACCGTTTGAGCTGCGTTATTGGAATTTGGAACAGAGATATAGTTCGTATATTTAAGTATATGTGCCAAATTTGACTTGTCTATGTGTAATAGTTTTTGTATAACGAGGGTGTAAAAAGTCGTCAAAACGCGCTTTGGACGGTTCGTGTAATATAACACACGGCGCGGTCGCCAGTTCCTTTGCTTGAACTTGGCTTGACTCGCTGCCGCGTGTCTAGATAAAGCTTGTAAAAATAAAACGGGCGCGCGCTTGTCTAAGCCCCCTGTGCCGCCTAAACAGAGCAGCACACTCAAGCACGGTAGAAAGAGTGGGAGATACTAGTTCCTCTCCCTTCCCCTCGATCTTACGCTTTTTCGATCAGCATCACGTGACCCTGACGCGAGTTTGAAAGTTTTTACCCATACAAAAAAAAGTGCTCAGCGCCGCTAAAGAAGTTTTCACTTCAAAAACCTAACCCACCGGTAGGTAAGTACCTATTACCAACGTGTAATGTAAAACTGTGTTTCGTAGTGCCAAACCCTTATTCGATAAAGTCCCTTTAGCCACCTCATTTATCCTAAACTTTGACGCAGTGTCGCATAATTATTATGTGTGGCATGTAGAAGTGTACAAGTGAATGTTCTTACTATGGGTGCTTCATTTCTGTTTTAACTAAACTACTTCCAATGTAATTCTTTTACTTTGTGACCTAATGTCTGAGAGCTATTGTAAGTGACGACAAGGGATCAAAAGGTTAATTTTTACTATGATACGCAAAAAGTTCTTTTAAAAGCTTTTATATTAGGAATAAAAGCTAATGTTGAATGCTGACTGCTTTGCCAGGGAAATCCTTTCTTAGCTGAGAGGCTGAGGATTACATCATCATAAAAGAGGATAAGGTACTTTGATTTTTGGTACGTGACGTAATTTTTCACGCCGCAAGATCTATTTTTGAGTAAGTTTCTTGTATAACACATTCTACTTACTTTGTGAATATGTATGGTATGAGAGTTCGACTTGACAGCAAGACAAAACCTTGGACACTCCGCGCTGCAAACACGTCTAGGTGACTACATTCGCGAAAAGCACTCTAATTACAAGCTTTATATTACTTTCGCCTGTCTGTTGTCTGTCTGTCTGTCTGTGATCAAATCTTGCAAGTTTAATTTGACCCACTTCCCGGTTTCCTATTGAGCTGAAAATTTGCATGCGTGTGTAAATCGGATGACAATGCAATATTTTTATGACATCGAGCTGATCTGATGATGGAGCTGGAAGGTGGCTAAAAAAACTCTGTCATAAAACAACGCAACCCCATCGAGTTTGGGCTCATTTGATTCGTCTTGACGAGTACTTTATGATGCAAGATAATAATAATAATTAAAGCTTGTTTTTAAAAAGTATTTTTAAAATTTCACTTGTTCATAGGTGATAACCTCATTTTTTAGTTCAATAAAAAAACTTGAGAAATGGCGCCATTGTCTATGCCCTATGTGTCATTAAAAATGCGTCAGTCGTGCTTAGAACGCCGCGGGCGCCGCACGTGCTTTGAAACCCAAAACTAAGGTTTTATTTGTAAAACAGTTTATAATAAAACAGTTTATAATTACAGTCTTAAACCTTTACGTATTCCAGGGGTCCCTTAATTACCGGCGGCAGCGTTTTGGGTATAAAAAGAGGTTAATTTTTGGCGGGAAGCCATTTTATTATGTTTTAAAATGCACATTTGGTGCTGTTATTTTTTTATGGTAGGAGTCTGAAGCTTAAAGAAATATTTTGCAGAAAATATACATATTTAATAAGTAGGTATGTATTATAGACTGTAAGCATCAGCACCTAGTCCAGTAAAAGAAGAAATGTGGATCGAAAAGTCGAAAGCAGAAAAACTAACTTAGTAACTTTGTTTGGACTAGTTAGGAGATAAACATACTAAAAGTCCCCACCCCTCCGAGGTGAGCCCGAGGGGGGGGAGGCCGAAGAAGGTCCCATTTTTAGGTTTTTTGCTTATATGTCAAAAACTGTGCGTTGTACGATATTTTGTTGTACTACATTATTAAACCTCATAAAATTTTCTACAACTTCAACCTTGCCACTTTTCATCTATCTCCAATCGTTGTCCAGCTATGAGCTTCCAAACATGGTCTATTTTGAAGACGCTTAAATTAGTTTTCCATACAAAGTCGGTAAAAAAATCTTACAAATAAAATTTGACCAACTTCTGGTTGTCGTATCATAATGAAACTTTGCAAATATCTAGAAATCTGATGACAGTTTAATAATCTGGTACCACTGAGCTGATCTGATGATAGAGCCAGGAGGTGTCTAATGAAACTCTTCAATGGCTATTAGTAAACCCGTCGAGTTTGGGGACATTACATTCGAATCGATGAGACTTTTTCATAACACTTGCTTTCGAGGGTTTGATAATGGACCAGGAGGTGCCTACGTCTCATCAATCCGAATGTAATGAGCCTAAATTCGCCGGTTTTACTAATAGCCATTAAAGAGTTTCAGTAGACACCTCCTGGCTCCATCATCAGATCAGCTCAGTGGTACCAGATTATTAAACTGTCATCAGATTTCTAGATATTTGCAAAGTTTCATTATGATACGACAACCAGAAGTTGGTCAAATTTTATTTGTAAAATTTTTTTACCGACTTTGTATGGAAAACTAATTTAAGCGTCTTCAAAATAGACCATGTTTGGAAGCTCGTAGCTGGACAACGATTGGAGATAGATGAAAAGTGGCAAGGTTGAAGTTGTAGAAAATTTTATGAGGTTTAATAATGTAGTACAACAAAATATCGTACAACGCACAGTTTTTGACATATAAGCAAAAAACCTAAAAATGGGACCTTCTTCGGCCTCCCCCCCCCCCCTCGGGCTCACTTTGGAGGGGTGGGGACTTTTAGTATGTTTATCTCCTAACTAGTCCAAACAAAGTAACTAAGTTAGTTTTTCTGCTTTCGACTTTTCGATCCACATACCCTTTTTGGGCACTCATTGACTGGGCTAACCGCTGAGTCAGCGGGAAAATTTCAGAGCATTGACAGTCAAAACTTTACGTAAAGCTCACGCAAAGTGTCGAATTCTGAAACAAAACAAAATGTCAACAGTGGAAAGAGGCTTACACAGTGCTACCAAGGGCTATTCACAATTGAATTCATGTCAAAGCGACTCGTCGTATTCGAGTCGTCGTTAAAATTCATAGAAAGGGTTTTGTTTTTTGGCATACCTACCATTGGCTCCCCATTTTTTTTAATGAAAATTTTATGAATTAAGGCGAGTGACGATATCTACTTTATAAATTATTATAAATCGATAGCAGACATCAATACCGCCAAAAAGTATTCTGACACCCTAATAAAATGTCAGGTTTCCGAGATATTAAATAATAAATAAAAAAAATAAAAATAAAATTGATTTATTTCGGGCAAATAACCCATTAAGCGTCAAAATATATAGAGGTTAGGTAGGTACCTATGTATATGACTTCAATTATGTTTTTTTTTATTATTTTGCGAAAATCTTTATATCTCTGTATAGTAAACGATAGCAACACGACAGCGCTGAAGCAATAATTTTGGTACAGAATTCACAAGCAAGTGTGGCTGAGTAAAAAATAAATATGCACGACAAAATTACCTACACAAACAATTGCTCATTTCACAAGTCAGTCGCAGTTATAAAATGATTTATTAAATATTAACTCGTTCACACGCAATAAAACAAAAAGCTCGGAACGGAAGAGCGGTGATATTAATTACTTTTTAATTCGCCATTTTGGTTGTTACGTCAGTGACGTTGATTTCTGGCGGGAAAGTGGAAGGTCACAGGCTGAGAAAATTGTGCTTAGAAAATAAACTTAAAAATATCTCTTTAACAAGCTATAAGCTACGCTACAAAGTAGCCCAAAAATGACATATTTAGCTGCTGTAATAACGGGGCTTATACGTTTTGGCAAGGGCGAATTCTTAGAGGGGTAAGTACAGTCAACTACAAAGAGATGTATCCATGTTAGTCTTACAAAATGAAGGAACTTTTAGTATGCAAAAATTATTTACCCTTACTTCGTGACATTTTCAGTATCCACCAAATCTTATACTATATTCGATTCACTTTAAATGCCATTATTATGTATCACCTAAGGAAAAGTAGTGGTATCCATCATTGTTGCATATTAAACGAGTCGATGATAATAATATAAAGTTTGATTGCTACTAGAAATGTCACGAACCAAGGGTAGTTCATTGTGGCAAATGAAAATTTACTTCATTTTGTAAGCCTAACATGGATACATCTCTTTGTAGTTGACTGTACGTTTGGCAAGAGCGGATTTTCTTTCAACGTTTTTGACAACTCCAAAACGCCTCCGTCGTTGAAAAAAAAATACCCCTTTCATAGACAAAGAAACTCTTTATCATAGACCGGTCAATCAAGAGCTTTTTATTGTTTTTCATAACATTTCATCCTATATTACAAGCATTTATTTACTTTCACCTGTCTGTTGTCTGTCTGTCTGTCTGTAATCAAATCTTGCAAGTTTAATTTGACCTCCTTCCCGGTGTCCGATTAAGCTGAAATTTTGCATGCCTGTATAAATCGGATGACAATGCAATATTTTTATGACATCGAGCTGATGTGATGATGGAGCTGGAAGGTGGCCATAGGAACTTCGTTATTAAACGACGTAACCCTATTGAGTGTGGGCTCAATTGATTCGTCTTGACGAGTAGGTACTTTATGGTTACTTAATTATTTATGGTGCTAGATGGTAATAATAATAAAAGCTTGTTTTAGTTTTTTTTAAATTTCACTTGTTTTCTTCGTCCATTGTCCATGGTGAAACGTAACAATATTATAGAGGCTATAGTAGATATTTCTACATTTCCCCTCGTTCCCAGCGTTGCCAGTGCGTTACTTTTGTAACATTTTGCGTTACTTTTTGACCCATTGCGTTACTTTTACGTTACTTGTCCTAAAATGTTACTTTTGCGTTACTTTTATAGGTGATATATTTTTTAAAATTAACTAACATTGGACGAATATAAAATAATAACTTACTGAAACGGAACGCAATCGAAAAAAAAGAGTGTGTGTACTTATGTACACGCGTTAGAAGTTATACTTCTTTGGCGTATTGAAAAATAAATAATAAATTATTAGTATCACCGTCGTATATGAAATTGATTTAATAAAAACACCAAAATAATATGTATTTATTTACACTGTTTAATTGTACCCTTACGAAAAACGTGTTCTAAATATAAAAATACTAGAATATACAACTTGAACATAGTTATCAATTTTCATGCATGCCACCTAGAACTAACTTCACGATGTAGAATTTAGGTGTGCGCGCGCATCGTAAAAATTCACTCTCATCATTTTTCTCTATCGCGCCAAAAGAAGTATAACTTCAACAAAACAAAAATTTTAAAAAAGAGTAAATAATATGCAAATGTCAAATATTTCAAATTACGCGCCATACTAAATTGTACCTTCTTCATTCTATGTTACACGACTTTTCACTTATTCAATTTTCTGATAATTAATAATATATGTGAATCTGCATATGCATAATTCATCAGTCGTCAGTGAGTGTTGTCTTAAATTGAGTAAGTATATTACATTGTATATAAATTGTATTACATTCGTATTTTTTAAATGCGTTACTTTTATTGTAAATGCGTTACTTTTCGAACTTGTCTACGTTACTTTTGAAGATAGGGCACTGGCAACACTGCTCGTTCCAGAGAGCCGGCGCCATGGGCGTTCCCGTTTTAAAACCGAAGTGTCAGCGAGTGACCGACTGGCGCCATAACTCCGATTTGACGTTTTTTTACTTTTTTTATTCTCTACGCCCCGCGGCAAGGCGTTATTCGGCAAAGACAAAAACCATAATTTGATTAGGTTTAAGTAGTTCCCTAGAGGTTTTATGGCTGTTTAATGCCCTGTTTGGTGAAAGTTCTTTTTTTTCAGTGTTAGTTTTTTTATCAATGTACTATTTCACTTATTTTGTATATTATTATACGCCTATGTACCTATTATTCAGTAGGTACCTGTTCTGTATAACTTACCCTAGTATAGGTAAATCAAATTAGATACATTTTGAAAAGTGATAGAAGTCATCTAAATTTTCATGTGTTTTCCCTAAATTTCCGTTATATTTAGATACCTATCTACTTATTGTTATGAAACTGTTTTGGAAAAATATTAAAGCTTATTTAATAGTCACTTAAATAGCGGAACTGACAAAAACTCGTGATTTTTTTAATGTCAAATCTCAAACCATTTCACTCTAATTACAAAGTGATTAAACATTATTTTTTACGTGCCAAATTTCTCCTATTACCACACCACACCTATTATTTGGTCTGCCGACGTCACAGGTAAAATAAAACTGAATGGTATTTTTTTCTAAAAGGTCTTCCCGCCAAAAAGTCGAGCACGCGAACATCGGCGCCATCTTTTGTTTATTTTTTTAATGTAGCCGCAAGGCATAAGCAGTCAGTCAAAAGTCACGCGCGGGAAATAAAAAATGGAAGGGAAGGGTCGAAATCCGAATGATACAATTTTTTTTTTGGTAAATTAGAGGATTTTGAGAGCTGGGTTTTAAGAAAGAAATTGCGTGTTCCGTAATAATACGGCTGCGTTGGATAGTTTTTGTTTTTAATTTTGTTCTGGGTAGGTGCAATTATTTTATGTTAACCTTGATAAGGGCGTTCGGGAGAAGTCAGGTAGGCTATGGGTAATGGGTAGATAATTATTATAATAAACTAGCTGCGCCCAGCGGTTTTACCCGCAGTACTATAGCCTATGTGTTATTCCAGGGTCTAAGCTATCTCCATACCAAATGTCAGCTCAATCGGTCCACACGTTTAGGCGTGAAAGAGTAACAAACATCCTGACATCCAGACATCCATTCTTAAGGCCCCAGTACACAATGACCCATGCTGGCCCACTACAGGCCATCGCCATTGTGTAGGCCACGATCACTTGGTGTTCACACAGTGGCGCATGTCTCATTGCTGCCTGGCAAACCACTTGCGATGGACGTAGAAGTTATTACGGCTGCGGCTATTTATTTATTTATAATTTATTTATAATTTAAGCATTATTTGAGTCCCAAATTGATGGCTCAGATTGATATAAATCAATAAACTTGAATGTTTCTTCGTTACTCCACGTTGACATTTTGGGCGATCAAAAGTTCTATTGAAATAAAAAAGTTCTAGCACGCAACAAAAAAGTGCACTATCCCGGTCAGAGGTCGGTAGTCGGTGACGAACTAAACAATGGCCGATTGTGTGAACACCACAGGCCACGCTACGCCACGATTCCTTTGAAGTGTGCCCAAAAAACCGACAACTCCCCGATTGCGCGCCACGATTGACAATTGCCCGCCATCATATACCATTACTCCCTGTACACAATGGCGATGGCCTGTAGTGGGCCAGCATGGGCCATTGTGTACTGGGGCCTTTACAAACTTTCACGTTTATAATATTAGTAAGATTATATATCTAGAAATAATGCTATTACTTAACTGAAATGTACTTATTTAGTGTTAATTGTTTTCTTTGTTGCAATAAAGAGTTACAAATACAAATACAAATACAAATTATTTATTCGTAGTTTTTAGGTACACGTCATTACACAACTGCATATACATAGTATTTGTAAAAAATATAGTCATCACATTGATTACATTAGTCGTATAAACCATTCATAGTAATAAAATAATTGCAATAAATTTACATTGATTATAATTATCTAGATAATAATAAAATAATAAGAATTTGAATAATAATAATAATTAGAGTATTGCATATAAAATTTCAAACTATACTAAATCATCAATTTTAAATCAATTCAATTGTTTTAGGTTTAAAGTTGATTTCAGCTTTAAAAATTCTTCATAACTATATAAAGTTTGCTCAATAAGCCAGCGTCGTAGGCGTGATTTAAAGCATGTGATAGTTTTAGTGGCAATCACGTCTTTCGGAAGCTTATTATACACGGTTGGACCCATGATGTGTGTGAGCTTACAGCTTTTCTCCAGTGTCCTGCCGAGTCCGGCTAGCTTTCCTGCTCTCCTGTGTGAGTCGTCGTGCTTTTTGTAGGAATCGATATTGATTCTAACATACACAGCCACCTGCATGAACACAAGAGCCGGCAGGGTGAGTATCCCGAGGCTCTTGAAGTAGGGACGCGCGGAGACGTCCTGCGGCACTTTCACTATCGCTCGCACAGCCCGTTTTTGCATTCGGAAGACGCGCTCCCACTCGGCAGCGCGTCCCCACAGCTCGGCGCCGTACTGCAGCAGGGAGTGAACCGTCGCAAAGTAGCATGTGCGCGCTACTTCTGGGGATACCACCCGTGCTACCCTTTTCAAGGCAAAGCAGGCACTACCCATTTTAGAACAGAGCTTGTCTATATGATTTGCCCACTTTAAACACGCGTCCACCTCGAAGCCAAGGAACGTAGTCGTCCGTTGTTGGTCTATTGGCTCGCCGTTTACCACCACTGATAGCGGTCTAGCGCTGCGGCCGGACAGACAGTTATCTATCTATCTATAATTAGATATGAGTATTATTTATATTCCATACTTAATTGATGCGATTAATAATTATTATTACGATAATGTCGTTTCAACAAGGGTAACAAAGTTCAGCAATAATTCTACAAAATATCTAAGTAGGTATATGCTTACCTATTTACTTATTATTTATGTAACCTACTACTTTTTAACCTTACACCTACCAACTGACCTACGTACTTAGTAGTCTGGTATGTACAGTCAACTACAAAGAGGTTATGTAGGTAGGTATCCATGTTAGTCTTACAAAATGAAGGAACTTTTAGTATGCAAAAATTATTTACCCTTCGTGACATTTTCAGTATTTTTCAGTATCCACCAAATCTTATACTATATTCGATTCATTTTAAATGCTATTATTACCTATTATGTATCATCTAAGGAAAAGTAGTGGGATACATCATTGTTGCATATTAAACGAGTCGATGATAATATTATAAAGTTTGATTGCTACTAGAAATGTCACGAACCAAGGGTATTGTGGCAAATGAAAATTTACTTCATTTTGTAAGCCTAACATGGATACATCTCTTTGTAGTTGACTGTACTTAATTTAAGATTGTAAATAGGGAATAGGTAAAGGTAATAAAACGATATTGGTAGGTGAATATACATGTATATCTGTATGTATACCTACATAATATAAAGCTAACATTATTAAATTATCTAATAGGTACCTACCAGAGATGTGACTTATCTTAGATAAAAGTATCTGAAATACAGGTACAAGATACAAAATACGTATTTACATCTTTTATTTGAAATACTTTTTTATTTTTTTATTTTGTATCTTTTATTTAGATACATTTTCCTGGTATCTTAGTATTTTGAAAATACTTTGTTCCCTAAAATACTTTTTTACTACAAGTGAATTAAATTAAAAATTTAAAAAACCCCCAACGCAATATGTATTTCACAATTTTTTGATGGCGGCCATCTTGGATTTTAATTTCATATAGTGGGCTGTATTCTACTCGTTAAGCCCTTTCATTTGATACCCATATTGAGGGGGTCGTGGAAAAAAAAGGAATCCGCCATTTTGTAGCGGCGGCCATCTTGGACCGATTTTCACCAAACATGGCTAAGAACACTCTCGACTAACTCCTCAAATCTCAACTAAAAAATAAAGATTAAAAGTATTGCATGAATGAATGCATAGTTTATTTGCATAAATACAGGTACATAATAATAAATAATAAGGTCTCAAATATAGTGTTAGAAATTGTGATACATAACGATTTAAATGCTTAATAAACGATGCGAAAAAGCAAATCAACCAAATTAAAAAATAAACAATATAAGAAATGACATAGTCTATGGCACTATGGTCTGACATAAGTCATGATGACAAGGCGGCTAGATAAAATGTATGTGATAAAATAGCAACAGAAAAATAGAAAACTATGTAATTGCCGAAAATATAATACAGTTCAACAAGTAAATATGTACTTTTATTCAGGATCCTGTTGGTATGTATGTTTGATACTATTAGTTCAGAAGCGGGATGAACCTGACGAACGCTAACATGTCCAAATGCTGTTAGTGGGAGCTGTTCGTGACGGAATGGATATTGAAAGAGATTGGGTATGTTTTTCATTAATAATAGTTCTAGTGAGTTACTAGGTAATTGTAGATCGATCTGGAAATTTGGCTGAGCGGTGAAATGCGCGTCAGCGATGTGCACTGCTTTGCGTTTACGACGCAACGCTATGGTGAGTTGGCAGCAACTGGTTGTGCCCAGGTATTTATTTTGCTCACTTATTATTGTGTTTAATATTTTGTATCAAACGATAGCTTTGCTGGTCTGTGTAGTTCAGAGTTCGGAAGTCTAACAAATTTTATTGGTTTAATTTTTTGTAGTGTAATAATAATTACACACACACATTACAGTATACTTAATAATAATTAATTATTAAAATAAATAAAACGGACAGTTCTACCTCTATATTATGGTGGGTTCGTGTACAATGTCCTACACACATATTTTGGTACCTACATTTTCTGTGAGGTACTTGATTAGACAAGTTGTTTTATGTTGCTGATATTTTATGTGATATTGCTCTTCGGAGCAATGACCTTTATGTTAAATTAAACTAAATTTTAACAAACCTTTACTGTAATCAATGGTAAATAATAGTTATTTTGCTATAGCGAAGTTGCTAGAATAAGCAAATTTTGCATAACCTTATTTGATTTGGTGAGAAGATAAAGGAATAAATAAAATGAATTACTGTTCATGTTAAGGCGTTTCTTGTCATGCTTGAGGAGGTCAGTTTTGAAGATGGGGCACTGGCCGCACTGATCTGTCAAGTTTTGCTTCTTTGTCAAGAATAGCTGATAGTATAATATATTTTGAATTTTGCTAAATTGTACAATATGTTTTCCAATGGAAGTAAGAGAATCTTACTCTAGCATTTATGATGAAATTATTACTGACCATATCCTTATCGCAGACTTTCCTAGCACAGTGTTTATGATACCTTGAGAAGGTGGACATTAGCAGAGCTGCGGCACCCAGCCACACGTTGGAGCTACAAGCAGAAAAGAGGAATGTTCAACGTGTGGGTTTTGAGTACCTTCTTCTTGGTCGTAGCCTCATGATTGAGGGACGTGATCATGGTGCCTCATCAGCTTTGACACCACTTCCTTCCATCGATGCCGGTCCTGCGCCATTTGGATTGACGCTTGTAGGGTGGCTCCCGTAGCATCCTGGGTCACATGCGTCCATCGCGTGGGTGAGCGCCCTCTACCTCTCTTCCCTTCTACACTGCCAGTAAGGATAAGTCTCTCCAGACTGTCTGGGTCGCGCCTGACGGTGTGTCCGAAGAATTTGAGGACTCTCTGCATGCAGATTGTTGTTCGAGTTCTTAAGGTATTATGAAACTGTTTGTCAATGTTACCTACAAAATATGGCATCGGTTCACATTAAGTTCATTTTAGACTTTGTAACAATTCGGTTCGTAAAGATTATTTTATTAATCTTCTATGCTTAATACTGAGACGGAATGTATAGTGTACCGTAAAGTCTATTACTATAGTTATTAATCAGTCATATTCCCATTGGCAATTAATAATAAATCTTGAAGCTTAGCCCCTGAAGCAAGGAAATATGATATTAGAGAACCATTTTTAAAACTAAAACATTGAATGTGTTTTAAGTAAATTATATCTGCATTAATTATATATATCTGTATACATGTAGAGATGATGTACCTATACCCAGTAGGTATTGACACAAAGTATTTTTACATTTGAATTACTATAGCTATAATATTGGATACAGAGTTTTCTAGAATCAAATTGAATTTTAATATCAGTGAACCAGAACAATATTTTGGTTCAGAAAGTAAAAGAAAAAAAAAGTGTTTAGTGAAATAAAATGACAGTAAAAGCACGGCTTATACTAAATGTTCCCAATGAGGTCAAAGTGACTGTGATATTATAATATTGTTCTGTCAGTCTTAGGTCCGTCTAAACATAACATTGTACCTTGAAATGTGTCTTTTATTATTATTACAATTTGCATGCTGAAAAGCGGACTGTAGCAGACTATTATATTATAGAATAGAAAACTCCTTATTGTTCACACAAATACAGCAATATAAACTTGGAACTAAGGTTGCACAGAAGGAAGTGTTACGATTGGCAGTCTTATCACTGATGGCGATCTCTTCCAGACAACCATATTATAATAACTTGTTATCTTTTGTATACATACTCTCGCAATGAATAACTTTGAAATTTGAACTTTGAGTATATAATGTAGACTTATTAATAAATGTAGTGTATTCCACAATGAATGATGTTGACTCATCAAACTGATATTTTATGGATATATATTCTCACATATTATTTGGGAGGCCTACAGCTATGGTGCATAAATAAAGTAGTGAAGAGCCAATAAATAGCTTCCACATATAAAGTGATAACACCATTATATGCAAAAGGAATAAGGATACAATATTATAACAGATGACATATTATCTTTTTGGAAGGGTTTACATAATTCTTATCATAGACTTGAGTAAATGAAATGTATGTGTACAATCATTTGAATGCTCTTAGGGCAGGTTGTCTATTACAGAATGATTTACGGGTTACCACCAAACTACTAATGGGGGGGATTTATACTGCTCACTACATAGCTCAGATTTCATATTATTGAATGGTACAGAAGAACAAATAATAAAATAATTTTGTGATAATTTGTATTCATAGTTGGAATTCTGGATTTGCCCCAGATGTCATAAAGTAGAATTATTGTTATGACACTACATGATTTATAAACGTGAGCATGTAACCTTTTGTAAAGAAGACATTTTTTTAATTATTGCAATTGTTACTACCTACTTTCTATGTAAGGCAGATTTGAAATTTAATTAGGTAAATTATTTAGATATGATTACATTTAAAAGTAACGGTATGCAATGGTTACCTGTCGTTTGAACTATCTAGTACCATCTTTATAGGATAGTAGTATCCAGTCATTAAGTTAAGATTACTAGTAGTACTAGTTTAAAAGTATGTTCAGGCTACCATATTTACACATTGTTTGTTGATAGAAACACTTCAAAAGTAAGTGTGAAATTACATGATCAGTAAATATCAATGGTCCATCTATGAATGTAGTGATCAATGAATATCAATGGTCCATCTATGGATTTAGTGATCAATGAATATCAATGGTCCATCTATGGTGTGTATATCTAGGATGTGTATATGAAGTCACTTAAATTATATAACATTAAAGCATGAAGAGTTTTGTGGGAAGTATTATATAAATGAGAATTTACTTAATATTTATTCATAGGTGAATAAGAATTGTTTTAGATAAAGATATAATTAGTCTTCCACACTGTTAATAATATTATTTTGAATGAATGGTAAGAGACCAACAAACAAATGATGAACTGAAACTGTCTTTTACTATATATGTAAATATAGGTTACATATATACACATTGGTATACATTCACAGAATGTTCTCGTTTAGATCCATTTGATAACTAGGTGATATAGTAGAAGGCATATCAAATATAAAGACTAACTGACAGTTTATATTTGGAGGACCATAATTAAATATTGATGATATTGCATTTTATAATATAATATGGTATTAAGTTTCATTTCACAAACTTAAAAGTTAACTAATAATTGTATGAGCTTGGATGAAGAAATTCCCACAGATTCGAGGTCCTTTGGCCGCGACAGACATAACCAATGTAAACACCACAATGCATGACAAGTGATGGCAAATTTTGGTATTGTCATTTAGAATAGAATGTTGTTTTTAAGATTTGATGAATTGAGTATGTTGATATTGTTCAGACCTAAATGATGGTACATTTCTTCATGCTAATAAGATGGTGCTCTCAAAGGGAGTCATTGTTCACAAATTGTCACTATCATATATCAGTAACTTTCTGAAGGGACTTACTTTATGTTTTGGACATCGTCAAGATAGAAAATACTGTTGTAACCGGTATGGAAACTCAATTTATGTGGAATTACTATGAAGCATTTGTGTGACTGTACAATTGTACAATGTCTATAATATTAGCAAGTGTTAGTAAAGAGTTTGAGTTGTTATAATAATTAACAGTTATTGACATATATATTGAAAAAATGGCGACTTGTGTATTATGTATGGGTTATGGGAGTCCGTTGTGTTTTTATGTGAATTACATTAAGACTTGGTGACTGTTACGAGTTAGAACTCATACCTACAATAAAATATATATGTGACCCTGGTGAGGGAGTAATATGTTCTAAGTTGGCCAGATTTTATCTGGCAAAGTTATGTAAATGTGACCCTGGTGAGGGAAATATCTGTTGTAAATTGGCCAGAGCTGGCAATGTTTTGTAAATGAGACCCTGGTGAGGGAAATATCTGTTGTAAATTGGCCAGAGCTGGCAATGTTTTGTAAATGAGACCCTGGTGAGGGAAATATCTGTTGTAAATTGGCCAGAGCTGGCAATGTTTTGTAAATGAGGCCCTGGTGAGGGAAATATCTGTTTTAAATTGGCCAGAGCTGGCAATGTTTTGTAAATGAGACCCTGGTGAGGGAAATATATGTTTTTGGCCAGAGTTGGCGAAGATTGATGGCTAGAGCTGCCAAAGTCCCGGTTGGCCAAAGTTGGCGAAGATTGTTGGATAGAGCTAGCAAAGTAATCAGTGGCCAGAGCTGGTAATATGCGATGATGATATCATATGGTTCAGATCAATATGAAGATTTTGTTGATGAGACACCGACACACCGTAACAGACATTTGACTTCACTAATCGTACTATGATATCAAGAATGCAACAACAAAGCATGAGAATCGTTATTTAAGAAAGACAAATCTTAGTGCTAAGCAATGACCTATCGAGTTTTCCGGAAAATGATTCAGTCTTCAAGAAGTTCTAAATACTGGAAACGCAGATGAATGAGGTATTGTTAGCTTAATTTATATGGTCATATAATATCTACTTGAATGTAATAGAATATCTATGGCCTTTATGAAGAATAATGGTTGCCAAGGATACTGTTGCTCATAATGTCATCTATGTTTTAATTATTGAAATATTATGTAAATGCAAGGAAATGTATAAAATGAAGATATACAAAGAATTCTGAAGATATCAAACAAGCTTTCAGATGTAATATACTAGGAATAAAGAATATCCTTTATAGATCAAAAACGTTGACCAGAAGGAAAATCTGCTATACCTAGCAAATAGATCAATAAAAACAAGATGAATGCCAATGGGTATTGTACACATTATATCATAGACCGATGATAAAGGATATTTATAAACAAGACAAGGACATTGATTACATTGAGGTCTATGCTCCAGTGGTCTACCACTCGCCTATAAGATACCTGATCGGATGCCAAGAAGGAACTAGAAACAGATACACCAAATGGATGGAGTCACAGCATTCTTACTCAGCAAAGTTACTGAAGAAACTTACATTTAAAACCTGGTTATGAGAATGAACATTATGATTGTAAACTAAATATGTCAATGTATAATAGACACGAGCCAGCGAACAAACTATTGGCACAGACAATTAAATATTGCTTTAGAATTGGGATGCCTTGCTCAAGAATAAATCCATATGTTTATATTGTAAATGGAAAAGATGTGATTGTTATAGCAGTATAATATATCGATGATATAGAATAGATCTTTATAACATTGAGGAAATGTCATAAATTATAAAAAGAGATACAAAAATAAAAAAGGAAAGGTACCTGAAGGATTTAGGAACAACCAAACATTACATTGGTTCCAGAATATCACAAGAATACAAAATTTAATTTCAATTGAATAAGCAATATATACAAAGATATTACAACAGTCAGCCCACTAATGAATATTGGGCGGCATGAGGTATCAGAAGGCAACAATGCTTATGAAACTCGTCTATAATGTACCTAATTATAATGGAAATGTTACCAGTTGTTGTGATGCAGACTAAGCAAATGATACTGAAGATAGAAGATACATATTTTCACTCCCATTATGCCATAAGCTAGAATTATGGAAAACAAAACATAGCCTTATCTAAAGTGAAGCATATTATGGAAAAAGTTATGCCATTTGATAAGTCAATGTGATAATATAGATGGAGATGACTGGAAGCTCCTTCGTCGGCATATTAGCAGATGACTGTCTTTAAATAAATAGTCATGATAAAAGTAATCAAAATTATAATATCTCTTTAATAAAATGCCAATTTCACTAAGAAAGTAACTTCGCATGATAAAAGACGTAGTGCCATTCAAACGAAAAATTAATTATGACAATAAGATGTAAACATTTTAAACTTAATAAAACAAACAGCAATATCCATGAGTTTCTTGCTCGTTCTTCTCATGGAGGTGCTTTGCGAACGAGCGGTAGTCATTTACTAACATAATTCTCAAAAAAAAAAAAACGTGTTAAATTTAAAATTAATTAACTTGAGTTTTTCTTTTATTAAAATGATTTACAACAACACAACGCGAATATGAAGCTTAACTAAAAAGTTTTTATTTAATCTAAATCAAATTATTGCTCTGTACCATTAGTTGTCGATATTTTAAAAAAATGTACTTGCTCAAATGTATTTACTATCCCGAATACGATGTACTGTCGGTAGTATGGGGACATACACCAACAAAGAATGGCCGAGATGTGTTTGGGGATAGGGACATCCCCATGGCAGAACGGCCGATTGTTAGAAATTGTGATACATAACGATTTAAATCCATATCCATACATATAATAAGAATGGAAATTTCTCCCCATTCATTGTGATCCTTTACTAAGGTGAACTGTGAAAATACGCATATGAACAAAACGACGCGAAAAAGTCGCTTGCGCGATCTAATTCGTAAAACATTTTGTCAATTTTTCCTAGGGAAACGTAAAATAAAATAATAAAATAAATAATAATCATTTATATCAGACACATCGCCCCTAATTTACATCAAAAATTCGAAATAAAAGTAATAGAATATAAAGTAAATTCAATTCAAAAAAAAATAGTGCCAAAAACGCTACAGACGCCATCTATCGGTGTGGCTGTAAACTTGTGGTTGACCTTTAGTTTAATTTGGGCTAAATTTGTAAATAGTTTGTGTCACTGGTGTGGTTAAACAACACCACCGATTTGAATAAAATTTTCACTAATACGTTGCAGTTTTCTCTACTTGAACCTTAGTCTTGGTTTTAGTCAAATCGGTTCATAAATAAAAGAGTTATATCAATCTAAAGATTCGCATATAAAATGCTAATAAACAAGAAAGGTAGTCATAGGAACCGCGTAATCAAAAGACAAAACCTCATCGAGTTTGGGCTCATTTGATTCGTCTTGACGAGTACTTTGATACTATATAGTAACCAGGGTCCGAAACGGAGCTGGAAGGTGGCCATAGGAACTCCGTGATTAAAAGAAAAAACCCCATCGAGTTTGGGCTCATTTGATTCGTCTTGACGAGTACTTTGATGCTATATAGTAGCCAAACAAATTAGAATTCATTTAAATTAGTAAATGTAACTTATTTCTCAAATGAATCAGCGCCAGCGGAAAATAATCTAATGTGCGCATGATGCGTGTAAATATCAGTAATAAATATCTTTTTGCTGCTTATTTTTAATTTCTAAAACATGTAAAATCATCTGAAGATAAATAGAAAAATTCATTTACAGTTCATTGTAAAAGTAAATTATTTTTCATACAAGCTAGCGCCACGGAAAATAATGGAACTAATGTCCTAAGAAAAAGAAATATCGTTTATTCTGCAAACAGTTTTAGAAAAGAAGTCCCGCGTAACCTAGCGGAACTAAATAATAGATTTATAATTACTGTGAATACTTCATTTATTATATATTTTTTATTTGTTAGATTAATTAAATATTATGTACCTATTTAATTGAGAAATTAAATATGAGAAATTATGAATTGTTAAAAATCTGTAGATATTTTAACTTAAAATCACGCGATTGTGGCGCTCCATCTAGGGGGATCTTTTGTAAAAATCACTGGTTATCCGGAGACACACAGACATAAAATCTGTTCACACCCATTTAGGCATACATCCAGACACAAACTGTCACGTTTATAATGTTAGTAAAATTTTGCAATGATTATTATAGAACCTTTTATCTGTGTTATAGATAATCATAGGCGGATTTAGGGAGGGGGGGCAAGGGGCCAAGCCGCCCCCCCCCCCCCCGAGTCATTAAGCAAGCTGCTCGCGCACATATTATAAAGGATGTTTAAGCTTTAGGGGGGGGGGGGGGGGGGCAGGGGGCCAAGGTACCCCCAGAAGCATTGTAGAGTTACGAATTTCGCACATATTTCTGAAATAAAAAATTTTATTATAATATTTTTGCCCGTCTGCACCTTGCCCCCCCCCCCCCCCCCCCCCCCAAACCAAATCCTGGATCCGCCTATGATTTTAGGTATACACCTCAGTGGTAGAGTCCTTCTCACGAATGAGGTCCCGCGGAATTTTGCGGAACTAAATTACATTTTTTCGATAAATTCTGGACTTCATGCCATAAATAATTTTTCACCACTCTCGCACGAAAATAGTGTCTTTGGTCATCGATTTCAGTGAGCAAAAGCCGTTTTTGCTCTCTAGAGAGTAGAGAGGCAAAGTGATTTGAATTTCGAACACAATTTTATTGGCTATGAAGAAGTTGGTGTGTTCTGAAACTTATTTGTGTACAATTTTTATTTAACTGAGATGCACATAATTTTTAATGTTATTTATTGAATTTTAACTTTATAAATTGTATTTTTTCAATAATATTTTAAATAAAATACTATTATAGAATAATAAGTCGTAAGTGAGTTTTTTTTTTTTTAATATTATTACAATTTGTTTTTCATAAATATGTCACACACACAAATTTCGAACGCAACTCTTTTAATAAAAATAAAAAAATACAAAATGGCGGGATGTAGAAGTTTAGAGTTTACAGTCAAATGGAGAATGCGTTGTGACGTCATCGATAAATGCCATCTTTGTCTCTCTCTTTTGTATGAGGTAAGTGAGATGGCACTTATAGTTGTCATTTTTCTTGCGACAGTGGTGTTCACAACACATTTTCCATTTGGTTCTAAACCTCTTGGTAAAGATTCAACTAAATATTTTCAACTTAAGTTGTAAACTTTTGCAAATTTCTATTTGTGATCTAATAGTCTGTTTAATTACAAAGAAATGAGTGACCCCAGTGATAAAGGTAGTTGTCTTACGCCAAAAAAGTTGAAAGAACAAGTTTCGAATGCCGAGTTCAGCTATTTGCCT
The DNA here is from genome assembly GCA_947507615.1 of Hemithea aestivaria. Classification (NCBI taxonomy): domain Eukaryota; kingdom Metazoa; phylum Arthropoda; class Insecta; order Lepidoptera; family Geometridae; genus Hemithea; species Hemithea aestivaria. Next base: position 4,199,326 of record OX382351.1, on the reverse strand, counting down.
GAAAAATCTAAAGTGAAATATGTAAAGGCGTACGAATCCTTCAATAATTGGCGCCTCTCAAAAAATGCAAAAACATATTCCGAGACCGTGATACTATCATATTTCATGGAACTATCTAAAACAAGAAAATCCAGTACATTATGGAGCATTTTTTCTATGATAAAAGCTGTCTTGAAAACGAAACGTGACCTTGAAATAGAAAAATTTCTGAATGAAGCACCAGACAGTAAATACCTCGCTTTAAAAGTAAGTAAATTGATACAAAAGCTAATTTATTTCAAAGAAAACCTATCTAACTGTACCTATCTAAAAATAAGTAAACTAAATTATTGTTATTTTTTACAGGTTGTATTAATTATTGGCATAAATGGTGCGTGCCGCTCAAATGAATTGTTGAATCTTAAGGTAAACGACGTTGAAAAGCATTCGGACAAATTAATATTAGTAAAATTATTGAATACAAAGACTAAAATCGACAGATCATTCGTCATTAGTGAAGAATATGTGAATGTGGTGGACAAGTATATGGCATTACGACCCGCTAATACAAAAACTTCAAGATTTTTCTTACATTATGATAATGGAAAAAGTAAAAAACAGCCCATAGGCATCAATAAAATCGGTGATATGCCAAAAACGATTGCTAAATTTCTTCAGCTTCCGGACTCCCATCTTTACACTGGGCATTGCCTGAGGCGGACGTCAGCAACACTCTTAGCTGACTCAGGCGCTGATATTACAGTTCTTAAACGCCATGGTGGCTAGAAGTGTAACAAGATTGCAGAAGGATACATCGAAGATTCTAAAGTTATTTAATATGCTAACTTTTAAAATTTGCGATAGTGGCGCCCCGCAAAAAGAACTCCTTTTGTGAAAAGCACTCTACCTATCAGTCACAGTTCCCGATTGAGCAGAAATTTTGCATACCGGGAATCGGATGACAATGCAATAATTTTATGACATGGAAGTGATCTGAAGTCTGATGATGTAGCTGAAAGGTGAAATTTGATAGATATATTATAATAAATAGTTTGAGTACGTAGGTATATGATAGTTTCATTTCAGAAAATTTCATTTTAGTTTTTTTTATACAACGATGTAAGAAGATGAGCAAGATGCTCTCCTGATGGTAAGAGATAACGCTGGGATTTAACGAAGGTTAAATTCTGGGTGCACTGCTGAGTCATAAAATGTTAAGATTCTTCAGCCCAGTAATTTCACTAGCCACAGTGCCCTCCTACCGAAGCACAGTAATGTCTGCACATCACTGTTCAGGCGGCAGAATAACTGACACTGTTGGGGTACTAGCCGATCTCCTGCAGAGGAAGTCTACCCACGGTAAAGAGATCACCATTAAATGACGCGGAAAAAAGTCAAGAGTAACTGTACGGAATCAAGCTGTTATTATTCCGTATTTTTATTAGTTTTTCTGATTTAAATGATAATTTGATATATTTTTGTTTACTGTATTTAATCTTGATGTACTATATGTGTAAGTGGTAATTTATTGCCGTTCTAATTTGTACTGTGGTATAGGTATAACGATAGTTCTGGGACTTATCCCAGGACGTCTCTGAAATCTAAGTATTATTCACAAAAAATGTTTCATAATATTATTTACTAGCTTATGCTCGCGGCTTTGCCCGCACGGCAAAATCCTTTCTTAGCAGTGGTCTACGTCATGAAACCTTTCTATGTTCCAAATTTCAACCCAATCCATCTAGCGGTTGAGGCTGTACGTTATACAGATACATCAGTCACTAGCTTATTCTCATGGCTTTGCCCGCATGGACGGGTTACGTTTCATAATACCTACGGTCGTTTCAACTACGGTCGATATAACTACGGTCGATTCGCATAAGTTCATTTCACATATTGGACGACTCGCTTACAGTGCAACTCGCCTGCGGTTGATTAAACTATGGGCATGTGAACTAATGGGCGATTCGGCCAATGTTCATTTGATATATTGGTTAATTCAACTATGGACGACTCACCTACGGTTTATAAATTCTTTGCTACGCGTGTTTTTAGTACAGTATTCAGGGCAAACCGAAATCTGTTGGTTAGGTTAGGTTTGAACAGTGACCACAATGCGCGAGCCGAGCGAGCGAAGCGAGCGTGCCGCGGCAGCGGCCGGCGAAGCGCCAGATATTTTTCTTATTACTGAATTATTTATCCTGTGTCATGGCATCTTCAGGCATTTTGGCATCTTTTTTCATCTACCTCATCATGGCAAAGTGGCATAATAAAAACAACACGTTTCTGAATTCTGTACTATAAACAAGTATTTTTTAGCTGTCATACCTGACTAGCAGCCGGAAACGTGGTCTAAAAATACGTGAACGGTCCGTTAGTTCGGTCAAAAATAGGCAAATCGTCCAATAGTTTAATCAACCATAGCTCAATCGACCGTAGCTGAGTTAACCGTAGGCGAATCGTCCAATATTGATTTCAACCAATAGTTATTATGAACGTAGGCGAAACGTCCAATAGACATTTTGAATAGTAGGTGATTCGATCGTAGTTACATATTGGCAAGGTTTGCCAGCCTTTACTAATTCTACGCCCATTAAGTCGCAGAAAACCCGTGAATTGAATCCCTCTTTTCCGTGGAATTGGAAATCGAATTAAATGGTCTGTATCAAATTCATTAATATATGAATAATTTACTGTCACGCGCTACGAAGTGCGCGCGGGTCAGCTAGTGCTTAATAAACGATGCGAAAAAGCAAATCAACCAAATTAAAAAATAAACAATATAAGAAATGACATAGTCTATGGCACTATGGTCTGACATAAGTCATGATGACAAGGCGGCTAGATAAAATGTATGTGATAAAATAGCAACAGAAAAATAGAAAACTATGTAATTGCCGAAAATATAATACAGTTCAACAAGTAAATATGTACTTTTATTCAGGATCCTGTTGGTATGTATGTTTGATACTATTAATAGTAAACAAAGTTAATTCCGTATTTGACATGATGTAATGTCGTGCAAATCCATCCATATCCATATCCATCCATCCATATATCCATATCCATATACATATAATAAGAATGGAAATTTCTCCCCATTCATTGTGATCCTTTACTAAGGTGAACTGTGAAAATACACTTATGAACAAAACGACGCGAAAAAGTCGCTTGCGCGATCTAATTCGTAAAACATTTTGTCAATTTTTCCTAGGGAAACGTAAAATAAAATAATAAAATAAATAATAATCATTTATATCGGACACATCGCCCCTAATTTACATCAAAATTTTGAAGTAAAAGTAATAGAATATAAAGTAAATTCAATTCAAAAAAATCAAAAAGCAAAAAGTGCGACAAACTAAAAATACGCCATCTATCGATGTGGCCATAAACTAAAATTTACCAGAGTAGTTTTATTAGGCTTAATTTGTAAAAAGGTTATTACTTATGTGTGATAAAACGGCACAACCGAATTGTATGCAGTTTTCGCTAAAACGTTGCAAATTTCTCTAATTTTTAAATAGTATTGGTTTTATTTAAATCGGTTTTTAAATAAAAGAGTTATATCAATCTAAAGATTTACTTATCTTATTATATAAAATCTTATTATATAAAATCGTTCGTACACTTTCGTGCTATCAACGCACAGCCCAAACGGCTGGACGGATCGAGCTGAAATTTGGACAGCGTATTCTTTGGAAAACTTCATCGTGCAATAAGAAGCGATTTTTCTAAATTCCCTCGGGAACAGGAATTATTCCCGAAAAACGTTTGTATGCAAATCCGTAACCGCTGATCCGATTGAGCTGAAATTTTGTAAAACTATTGTTAGGATTGTGATTAGAAACACAGAATAGTTTTTTTGTCAGAAATTTACTTTTAAGGGGGGGTAAAGGGGGGTCGAAGTTTGTATGGAAAATTTAGAACCGCTGACCCTATTGAGCTGAAATTTGGTACACAGGTAGATTGAGTCCTAATAAAAGATATTGGATACTTTTTATCCCAGAAATCAACCTTAAAAGGGGGAAAGGGGGGTTGCAAGTTTGTGAAAGAAATCGTTAACCGCTTCATTGTTTTAGCTGAAATTTGGACAGCGTGTTATTTAGGTAACGTAAGCGACCTATAAAAAGGGATTTTTGTAAAATTCTCCCGGGAACGGGAATTATTCCCGAAAAACGTTTGTATGGAAATCCGTAACCGCTGAACCGATTGAGCTGAAATTTAGTAAAACGATTGTTTGGATTGTATTTAGGAACATTGAATAGTTTTTATGTCAGAAATTTACTTTTAAGGGGGGGTAAAGGGGGGTCAACGTTTGAATGGAAAATTTAGAACCGCTGACCCTATTGAGCTGAAATTTGGTACAGAGGTAGATTGAGTCAAAATAAATGATATGGAATACTTTTTATTCCAGAAATCAACCTTGAAGGGGGAAGAGGGGGGGTAGAAGTTTGAGTAGGAAATCAGTAACCGGCCATCTTTTAACGCTGAAATTTGAACAGCGTGTTTTTTATGTAACGTAGATGACCGGTAAAAAGGGATTTTGCAAAATTTCCACGGGGACGGGAATTATTCCTAAAAGACGTTTGTAAGCAAATCCTTAACCGCTGAACCGATTGAGTTGAAACTTTGTAAAACGATTGCTTGGATTGTGGTTAGGAATATTGTTTTTTTTTTTTTGACGAAAATTAACTTATAAAGGGATTTTGCAAAATTTCCGCGGGAACAGGAATTATTCCTAAAAAACTTTTGTATGCAAATCCTTAACCGCTGAACCGATTGAGCTGAAATTTTGTAAAACGATTGTTGGGATTGTTTTGAGGAACATTAAATAGTTTTTATGACAAAATTTAACTTCTAAGAGGGGGTAAGGGGGGTACAAAATTTGTATGGGAAATTTAGAACCGCTGGCCCTATTGAGCTGAAATTTGGTAGAGAGGTAGACTGAGTTCTACAAAATGATATGGGATAATTTTTATCCCAGAAATCAACCTCAAAGGCGGGATAAAGGGGGGATGCAAGTTTGGGTAAGAAATCGTTAACCGCTTCTTTGTTTTAGCTGAAATTTGGACAACGTATTCTTTAGGTAACGTAAGCAACCGATATGAAGGTATTTTGCGAAATTCCCCCGGGAACGAGAATTATTCCCGAAAAACTTTTGTATGCAAATCCGTAACCGCTAAACCAATTCAGGTGAAATTTTGTGGAATCATGGTTTGAGTTTTGTTTAGGAACACTGAATATTATTTTAGACAGAAATTTACTTTAAGAGGGAGGGGTGCGGGGGAGTAAGGGGGGTAGAAGTTTGAGTAGGAAATCAGTAACCAGTTATATTTTACGCTAAAATTTAGACAGCGTGTTCTTTATGTGACTTTCACGACCCGTAAGAGGGGAGGGGATTTTGCGAAATTCTTACGGGAACGGGAATTATTATTCCTAAAAAACTTTTGTATACAAATCCACAATAAGATTATTGGGGATGTGTTGAGGAATAATAAAAAGTTTTATGTCAAAAATTACCTTCGAATTGAAGCGTTAGGGGGTCAAAGTTTGTATAGGAAATAGGACCCTATTGAGTTAAAATTTGATATAAAGGTAGACTGAGACTTAAAAAAAATATGGGATACTTTTTATCCCAGAAATCAACCTTTGAGGGGAGGAAAGAGGGGGTGCAGTTTGTGTAGGATATCGGTAACCACTTCTTCGTTTAAGCTAAAATTTGGACAACGTATTTTTTATGTAACGTAGGCGACCGATAAGAAGAGATTTTGCGAACTCACCAGTACTCAGAATTTTGGTTCTGTTAATGAATAGTTTGTTATGTCAAAAATTAACTTTTAAGGAGACTCAGTATTGATCCTTCCCCCACCTTCAGGGTCAGAGTTTTAATGGAAATTCAGGAACCACGGAATTGATTTGAGTCGCGGGAAGGATGGTGTGAGAAATTAGTAACCTATAATTATAATTTAGCTTAGAAAAATTATAATAGAGATAAGTTAAAGAGTTACCGGGAAAGGACCACAAATAGTATTAATTCCTGAGGAGAGGCGTGAAAATTTGTGATGGAAATCAATAACCGCTAAACTTAAATAGTGTGATCTCTGAGAAAGGACATAGCATTGGTTCCTACGGTAGCGAACAAAACTGCATAGAAATATCCAGCCCGATATTCTTCGCTATCCACAGCGGGAGCAAATATTATAGCCATGCATTATTTTACGCTTACAAAGTCGCGGGGATGGAAATACAATCATAGTCAAAATAGCAGCACCGAATTCGCTTTATTAATTGACTCTCACGCGCAACGAAGTGCGCGCGGGTCAGCTAGTATTTAATAATAACAGTTTGGCATGCATCTGAATATATTTTACATTTAAAATTCATAAATAATTTAAACAGAGTCTATTCAAAATTACATTTAAAATATTCATCTAATGAGTAAAAACATCTGTCACATAGCCATTTAAATATTTTATTATAAAATTCATTTTTGCTTAATTGATTATATCCTATAGGAAGTTTATTGTAAATTTTTGTCGCCATTTTGTAACAATAAATACCTTCATATTTTGTCTTGTCACATTCTTTGTTATCAACGCAGTCTATTCGATTCTAAATTGTTTTCTCGAACAAATAAACTTAGTTAAATTAAATGTTGTATTCTTTCAAAAGTATTTTATCTTTAAAAAGTATTTGATAGATAGGTATTTTGTATTTAGTATTTCAGATACCTTTTAAGAAAATTATCTGTATCTGGTACCTATCTGAAATACTTTTTTTAAAAGTATCTTACATCTTGTATTTCAGATACTCTGAATAGAGTATCTTATACATCACTGGTACCTACTTAGATAGTAAAATAATAAGTACCTAATAATACTATCATTATAATCTTGTGGCGCTCCAGAAAGCTTAAGGTACCTAAGTTCTTAATTACATGAAATTAAACCATAATCCAATCAGTAAAGAGTTCAGCTTTACACAATAATAATTACAACGGCAAATGAAGCTATTATGAATAAATCAACATAGAATGTGGAATAAAAACTCTTTACTCATCTCATTGTTGGCAAACAATCAATGTCTAATTCGTTTTTTAATCGATTCAGAATAATTGATCGAATAAAACATATTTTATTTTTTTCCTCTCTCATTATCCATTGTTAATGTTTCCTAGACGTAATTAGTGCAATTATAGATAGAAGGAAATATTTCTTAGTCTTAGAGACTCAAAAAGAACTACGTTTTGAGTAAAAGTGGTTTCATTTTTATGTGTTTTCATTCTTAGATCAAAATATACATATAAACCAGGTGGTTCACCACTGCGTGCCCGCCTATGCGACAGCAATAGTTTCTCCTAATGTTGTTCACTACGGCTTTTACAGCCCAAAACTGCACATCCTACCATTTCACTACCACTATGAGTACACATAAACCATTAATTATTCCCTGAAAGCACTTAAAATCTTAACAATAAAAGATAATTCGATTGTATGTTTGTCACAGGGAAGTCATTTGAACCATAGTTTGAACTTGTGACAAACAACGTAACCGGCCACGCTGAAAGGGACGGAGGAAAAATAGGTTCTCCTTTTTCTTCACATAGAATTTTCCCTATTGCCGTCACACTCACACATAATATGGCTACTTCTAGTTGTATTAGTTCTGTGATATAAACGTAATCGTGCGATTGTAATAAGCGCTATTTCGTTGCGTTTTGACAGTTACTACTGCGGGTTATTCCGGACCAAATCGCCTCTCTTTTTGCTAACGTCCACTATCAAATTTTAACAAAATTTGGAATAATCATTAATCATGCAAAATCATACGATGCCAGTACAAAATCAAATGTTTTTTTTTTTATTTTAGCATCTTTTTCAGAATCTAGGCCCTAGATTGCTGTTGTGTGAATTATTTTCTTGTTTACTCAGTTATAATTGTTAAATTTATTAATTAAGTACTTGTAATTATCTTTTTTAAAAGACAACGTCGTATCGGCCCATTAGATTTATGTACTTATTAGTTATTAGTCATTTACGGTTATAAACAAAAAGTAAACAAAAGTATTTAGTAGGTACCTCTACCTATCTATTAATAAGTACTAAGACTTATCTATATCATAATAGATTAATTATCTACATTTTAATTGTCATTTTATTGTATGATAGTAGAACCTAATGATTCTCGTGAATATCCCATTTTATTAATAAGAGCGAAGAATTGAAATTAATCTTTTATGAATATTCTAACGCCTGGCATAAAAATATTGTTATTGCTAACTAAAAATGCCAGGCGTTAGAAAAATGTTTTAAACTCTTTTTATGAAACATAATGACTTAGATTCTTTAGAAGAGTATGTTATTATGATTTTTTCTATTCTGAAAATTTACTGTACATTGTTATTATTGTTATTATGTCGCTCTTAAACACGGGCTAAGCCCGGGCCTTTTTATAGGCTTGCACGGAGACAAAAAAGCCCAACGCGCAGAGGCCCTTTTGAGCTTTTAATATAAATGTAATGGGTGACACTTATTGGAGTCTGTCTGTGAGTCCATCCATAGAAAATGGGCTCAAAGACAGTCTCCGCCAAGTGACAGGACTATTGATGATTAATGGAAACTAATTGAACTAGGCTATGGATGTGCATTCTAAATGGATGGTTAATGAGACTATTGCTAGGACTACGGCACCTGCCACTTCCGTCCCATTAGAAAATATGTAGGCAGGTGATGACTCGCCACTCACTAAACGGGCCCCCATAAAGGCCGGCATTACATAGCCGACGAGAAGGGCAACGTTGGTGCAAGTGGCTGGAGGGGGAGAGGTGTCCCTGGACTTTAAACACGTAGGCCAACTCGCCACTTATGCTTCACATCCTCCCTCCGAGCGAAAAGCTCTCGCGACTCCACTCTGGCCGGCCAATGAAGGCAAGCACAGAGGTGGGGGACTGTTCCTCGTCAGTGTTCACTCCGACCGGCCGGTGAAGGCAAGCCGGAGATGAGGAACAGAATCCTCCCCCGGGAGCACTCGGGTCCGTGGGGTCGCTACTCCCCAACAGCTCGCCATAAGCTGCCCTACGGTGGCTCGGGTCCGTGGGGTCGCTACTCCCCAACAGCTCGCCATAAGCTGCCCTGCGGTTATAATGTTATTGTTATAATTATTATGATGTTAACATTTTACCATTCTGATTTAGCAAATAAATCAACATGTTGAGCCAAGGATATCGCATCAGCGTACAGAAAAAAAAAAAAAAAAAAACAACTGTCAAATTAAGCGTTACTGTCAGTCGGTGTTATCAATTTTATCAGCTGGAGTTTTTGGCGGCAAGCCTTGATCATATCATTAGCTCCACGTCTTTTGCTTAATAATCGTGTAGAATTTGATTGTTAGCGTGTATAGGTCGCGTCACATAAAAAGAACGCTGGAAGAAAGTGGCGGGGGTGAGCTTGCGCATGGATACACTCACGCATAAAACTTCTAGGCCTATTTAATTTTAACTAGCTTTTCGATCGTGGTTTTTTATATTAAATATTTATTGGTAAACACATCGCTCCCCTCATACCACTAAATAGATCGATAAATCGTTTACTGCGCAGCTTACGCGCCAGCGTTCTTTTTATGTGACGCGACCTGTAATAATGGTGGAATATTGCGTGTTAAGTGTTTTTGAATGTGCACAGATGTAGGCAAGTGATATGGTGCTGAAATATGAATTTTGGTGCCCCCTCCAAAACTCCTCCGAACTTTCAGTAAAATTCCACCCATTTTACTGGAAGACTCACGTGACTAGACTAGACGAGCTATTAAGCTCACTCTGACTCTGACCTGACTAACTTATTACTTAAAAAATAACATTTAACTTGACACTGGCAAAACACGAAAGTGGAGACCATAATTTAATATCCCGTGAACATTCACGAATTTTACTCGACACTGGCAAAATGCACATGTTGCCATATTATTTAAAAAAAAAAAAAAAAAAATATCAGCTGATTATAATTTCGATTATTTATGTACATTTTGACCTTTGTACAAGATAATTTTAAGAAAAAACATCTAGAATTTTAGTGAATTAACGCTAAAGCCATGGCCGCTCGTAATATCCTCAAACTGGGTGCTCTGGAAGCTCAGAAGACTGCATTTTTACTATGCGATATACAGGAAACTTTCAGACCGCATATCAAGCACTTTGGCGAAGTTGTAAAAGTCGCGAATAAAATGGTTTGTAAGCGTTATTACGTAACATATTTCATATTTAGTTCTCTCAGCTAATTTCTACATATTTCCTTATAAATATCACCCTATTTTTCATGCTATTGGTAAGATAAAATTCAAAATAAACATTCTGATCATTTTAAAAGACAAGCCGGTTCACGCTAAGAACTCTCCCATTTATGTACCTACTAGCTGCGCCCAGCGGTTTTATCCGCTGTACTATATATAACCTATGTGTTATTCCAGGGTCTAAGCTACCTATATACCAAATTTCAGGTCAATCGGTCCATCCGTTCAGGCGTGACAGAGTAACAAACATACATCCAGACATCCATATTCTTACAAACTTTCACGTTTATAATATTAGTAAGATGTGTAGATACAAATCACATTCTGAAGACATTCAAAATTCTATTTGTGCAGTTGTGCACAAACATTTTATTTATTTATTATTCAGCACAGAGCTAGGACTAAATGCTACAATAGCATTTTCCCTGAGGAACATTGTGTTTTGTCAACTGATTTAACCATACGAAATGAATTTCCAATCCTATGGATAGTAAACAACTCACTAAAAAGGCAGTGGTGATAATAAAACAGCTAAAAATTATCACAACAAAAACGGCACAACTCATCTTACTAATATTATAAAAGCGAAAGTTTGTGTGTATGTGTGTGAGTGTGTGTGTGTGTATGTTTGTTACTTCTTCGCGCTCAAACGGATGCACCGATTGACTTGAAATTTGGTATGAAGGTAGCTTGGACTCTGGAATAACACATAGGCTACTTTTTATCCTGATAAATAAAACAGTATCTGAGAGAATTGATGTCAAATCAAAAAAACAAATTTATTTTTGGCGTCTCAATGGTGGCTCCTATTACCTCCAGGTACCATACCTGGAGGTAATAGGAGCCACCATTGAGACGCCAAAAATAAATTTGTTTTTTTGATTTGACTCAATCGGTGCATCCGTTTGAGCGCGAAGAAGTAACAAACATACACACACACTCACACACATACACACAAACTTTCGCTTTTATAATATTAGTAAGATGAGTTGTGCCGTTTTTGGTACCACTACCAGGATACCAGAAAGTTTAAGGAGGTCTATAGTCGAGTCTTCTCGACTATAGACCTCCTTAAAACCCTTTTCCTCCTTCCTTGGTGTCCTCCTTAGATTCGTCTTCTTAGACGAATCTAAGAAACCATAGATCATCAAAATCGGCCCAGGCGTTCTTGAGTATTGAAACTTTTACGAAGTACCAGGAGACAAGAAAAATGTAGGAGATGTTCGGCTCATTTCGTCAAATTCCGGTGAAGTTCGGATTTGACAAATGACAAATTTGTTTTCAATATTCCATTTTAAATTTTTTTTGAAATTCGAATACGTCTAATGACGCAATTGTCAAATCCGAACTTAACCGAAATCTCACAAAATTACCCGAACATCTATATGTTACTTATATCCTGGTACTTCGTAAAAGTTTCAATACTCATAACTCAAGAACGGCTGGACCGATTTTAATGATATTTGGTTTGTTCACTTCGCCAACTTCTTCGCCATCGACCCCAATTGGCCAACATCTTCGCCATCGACCTCACTTGGCCAAAATCTTCGCCATCAACCCTACTTGGCCAAAATCTTTTCAATTTTTTCCAAATTCGGTTTCTTATTCGATTCGGTTTTCGGTCGGGTTGTGGTCGTGGTGTGGTCAGGGTGTGGTCGTGGCGTGGTCGGGTTGTGGTCGTGGCGTGGTCATGGTGTGGTCATGACGTGGTCGTTGTGTGGTCAGGGCGTAGTCATGGTGTGGTCGGGTTGTGGTCGTGGTGTGGTCAGGGCGTGGTCATGGTGTGGTCGGGTTGTGGTCAGGGTGTGGTCAGGCCGTGGTCTTGATGTGGTCGGGTTGTGGTCAGGGTGTGGTCGTTGCGTGGTCGGGTTGTGGTCGTGGCGTGGTCATGGTGTGGTCATGACGTGGTCATGGCGTAGTCATGGTGTGGTCGGGTTGTGGTCGTGGTGTGGTCAGGGCGTGGTCATGGTGTGGTCGGGTTGTGGTCATGGTGTGGTCGGGTTGTGATCGTGATGTGGTCAGGACGTGGTCGTGGTGTGGTCAGGGCGTAGTCATGGTGTGGTCGGGATGTGGTCGTGGTGTGGTCAGGGCGTGGTCATGGTGTGGTCAGGGCGTGGTCATGGTGTGGTCGGGTTGTGGTCATGGTGTGGTTGGGTTGTGATCGTGATGTGGTCGGCGTGGTCATGGTGTGGTCAGGGTGTGGTCATGGTTTGGTCATGGTATGGTCATGGTGTGGTCATGGTTTGGTTTTCGGTGAAGTTAGGATTTGACAAATTTATTTCGATTTTCCATTTTTTCCAAATTCGTTTTCTTATTCGATTCGGTTTTCGGTCGGGTTGTGGTCGTGGTGTGGTCAGGGTGTGGTCGTGGCGTGGTCGGGTTGTGGTCGTGGCGTGGTCATGGTGTGGTCATGACGTGGTCGTGGTGTGGTCAGGGCGTAGTCATGGTGTGGTCGGGTTGTGGTCGTGGTGTGGTCATGGTGTGGTCGGGTTGTGGTCAGGGTGTGGTCAGGCCGTGGTCATGGTGTGGTCGGGTTGTGGTCAGGGTGTGGTCGTTGCGTGGTCGGGTTGTGGTCGTGGCGTGGTCATGGTGTGGTCATGGTGTGGTCAGGGCGTAGTCATGGTGTGGTCGGGTTGTGGTCGTGGTGTGGTCATGGTGTGGTCGGGTTGTGGTCAGGGTGTGGTCAGGCCGTGGTCATGGTGTGGTCGGGTTGTGGTCGTTGCGTGGACGGGTTGTGGTCGTGGCGTGGTCATGGTGTGGTCAGGGCGTAGTCATGGTGTGGTCGGGTTGTGGTCGTGGTGTGGTCAGGGCGTGGTCATGGTGTGGTCGGGTTGTGGTCATGATGTGGTCGGGTTGTGATCGTGATGTGGTCAGGGCGTGGTCGTGGTGTGGTCAGGGCGTAGTCATGGTGTGGTCGGGTTGTGGTCATGGTGTGGTCGTGGCGTGGTCATGGTGTGGTCATGACGTGGTCATGGTTTTGGTCGTGGTGTGGTCAGGGCGTGGTCATGGTGTGGTCGGGTTGTGGTCGTGGTGTGGTCAGGGCGTGGTCATGGTGTGGTCAGGGCGTGGTCATGGTGTGGTCGGGTTGTGATCGTGATGTGGTCAGGGCGTGATCATGGTGTGGTCAGGGTGTGGTCATGGTTTGGTCATGGTATGGTCATAGTGTGGTCATGGTTTGGTTTTCGGTGAAGTTAGGATTTGAAAAATTTATTTCGATTTTCCATCTTTTCCAAATTCGGTTTCTTATTCGGTTCGGTTTTCGGTGAAGTTAGGATTTGACAAATTTATTTCGATTTTCATTATTTTTTTTTCGTACATAATTTTTTAACATGCATATAGTCGAGAAGAAGACGAATCGAAGAAACCATAGATCATCAAAATCGGTTAAGCCGTTTTTGAGTAATGAGTATTGAAACTTTTACGAAGTACCAGGATACCAGAAACATGAGATGTTCGGCTCATTTCGTGAAATTCCGGTGAAGTCTGACATTTGTCAAATACGATTTTCAATTTTTTTTGAAATTCGAATACGTCTGATGACGCAATTGTCAATTCCGAACTTAACCGAAATCTCACGAAATGACCCGAACATCTCCTATATGATTCTGATATCCTGGTACTTCTTAAAAGTTTAAATACTCATAACTCAAGAACGGCTGGACCGATTTTAATGATCTTTAGTTTGTTCACTTCGCCAACTTCTCCGCCATCCACCCTACTTGGCCAAAATCTTCGCCATCAACCCCACTTGGCCAAAATCTTTGCCATCGACGCAACTTGGCAAAAATATTCGCCGTAAACAAAGTTTTTATTTCGATTTTCCATTTTTTTTTCGTAGTTAACTTAGTTGATATTTTTTAATTCGGAACTGAACCGAACCGAATCCACATGGATTCTGTTCGGTTTTCGGTGCAGTTAGGATTTGACAAATTTATTTCGATTTGCCATTTTTTCAAAATTCGGTTTCTTATTCGGTTCGGTTTTCGGTGAAGTTAGCATTTGACAAATTTATTTCGATTTTCCATTTTTTCCAAATTCGGTTTCTTATTCGGTTCGGTTTTCGGTGAAGTTAGCTATCTTCGCCGAAACCACACTTAGCAAAAATCCTCGCCGTAACCCCACTTGGCCAAAATCTTCGACAATGACAGCACTTGGAAAAAATTTTTACCATCGACCCCACTTGGCAAATCTTAGCCGTAACACCATTTGGCAAAAATCATCGCCGTAAACCAAATTAGCAAAAATCTTCAACGTAACCACACTTGGCAAAAATCTTCACCGTAACCCCACTTGGCCAAAATCTTCGGCCATCGAAAATTTTGCAGCGGGTAACACCGCGGGTTGCAGCTAGTATCTAATATTGTCGAAAATACCTCGACCACGGTTTCGGACAATTACAATGTCCTTCATCAGGAAGCAGGTTCACGCCTGCAGAACCTGACGCTCACAGGCAGGCAATAGTTTTATAAATCGCATAACTAAAAATTCATACTAAAATTCCAGATGGAAGCAGCAAAACACTTCCAAATCCCAGTATACGTATCAGAACAATACCCCAAAGGTCTCGGCCACACAACCAAGGATATCAAGATAGATGACGCAGCGTTGGTGTATGAGAAGACCAGGTTCTCCATGTTTACTCCTGAACTTCAGGAACGGCTGAAGAAGGACGTGCCGGCTTTGCAGTCTGTAGTGCTATTTGGGATTGAGGTAAATTATATTACAAGCTTTTATTTACTTTCATCTGTCTGTTGTCAGTAATCAAATCTTGTTCTTATAGCCTGCTCCATCATCAGATCAGCTCCATGTCATAATAATATTCCATTGCCATCCAATTTATACATGTATGCCAAATTTCAGCTCAATCAGAAATCAGGAAGTGGATCAAATTAAACTTCCAAGATTTGATTACAGGCAGACAGACAACAGATAGGTAAAAAGTAAATAAAACCTTGTAATTAATCTAAATTTATGCCTTGATTTCAGGCACATGTATGCATAGAGCAGACAGTAATAGACTTGCTTAACGAAGACATATCCGTTCATGTGTTAGCTGATGGTGTATCATCCAGGTCACTCATGGATAGAGGGCTGGCTTTACAGGTATAAAGTTTTTATATACTAAATCACACTAATCAAATTTTTTTTATACAACGAAATAATGAAGACGAACAAGACACTCTCCTCATGGTAAGATATAACGCTGCCCATAATTAGTACAGTACCCAGGATTTTACATAGGTAAAATTATGGGTGCTTGCGCCAACACTTTTACTAAATCTTACTTAATATTATAAACGTCAAAGTTTTTAAGCACGTATGGATGTCTGGATGTATGTTTGTTACTCTTTCACGCATAAACAGGTAGACCGATTGAACTGATTTGGTATAGAGATAGCTTAGGCCCTGGAATAACACCGCTCGACTATGATACAATGTTTAGCAGAAGGTACCTCACTCATGCCTTGAGGATTCCTTTCTTTATCTTTCTTCACTCTTTTTGATTTTGTGACTCTATGTCACATAAAAATGGTTTATATAATAGTTAGAAAACCTTTTATTGTACACAAAAGTTAAAAAACATTATCTCACATTAAATTGATAAATTTGAAGTGTTACAATTGGCGGTCTTATCGCGAAAATTGAAGTAGGGTTGTGGGTTGTTGTTGTTAGTCATGTTTGGTGGAAATCGGTCCAAGATGACCGTCGTTACAAAATGGCGGATTACTTTTTTCTCCACGATCAATATGGGTATCAAATGAAAGGGCTTAACGCATAGAATACAACGCACTATGATAAATTTAAAATCCAAGATGGCTACCACCACAAAATGATGAATTATATATTGCGTTGGGGTTTTTTTTTATTTTTAACTTAATTCATTTGTTTTCTTACCATTTTATCTCATTATCATTAACTAACTTACATAACTTTTTCAGCGCATGCAATCCATAGGGTGTTTTATAACAACCGCGGAAAATGTCCTTTTTAAGCTGATGGGGGATAAAGAACACCCTCAATTTAAAGCTATCTCTAAACTAAACAAAATACCCACCGTAGATACTTTGGGCTTTGATTTGAATTTAAATTCTAAATTGTGATTAATGAGGGTAGTGTTGAATTTATTTTTGTATAAATAAGTTTGTCCGTAGAGTTGAATAACTAATATGGATTAATAACTATTAATTACTGATAGGGATGTAGGGACTAAAATTTTCGACTTTTCCATTGTAGTTCTTCCAGTATTTTTCTTAGTAAATTTGATAAAAAAATATAAGATACAACACACTAAAGTTGTATGGTGGAAGTTTGTGACGTCACTGACCAAACTCGGGTCGGTACATTTTGTACTATGCATAGTGACGTATCGCGTCCCCACCCAAAAACTTATAATAACCGTTATACTAGTATTTCAGCCATTTTTTTTATTTTATTCATAAAACAAGAAATTGGTTTCTAATTTTTTTTTATTTTAAAATACGGACTAATTACATTTTAATTTTTTTGACTTTGTCAACATCCCTATTGTGTTACATAAAAAATTGGCAATTGTACTTAAAATCTGTAAATAATTTTTTGTAATAACATGTTTATACTATTAAAAAAATCTAAAAATTAACATTTTGTTTTATTCACTAAGATTTTTGTCTCTTTTCAGCGATTCCAAACGCTGGGTTGTTTCGTGGGCACTTCAGAAAACGTGCTATTCAAGCTGTTGAGAGATAAAAACCATGCGGCTTTTAAAGCTATATCTAAACTGAATATGACTCCAACGGCTGACGAGTTTGGTCAAGCTGACAAAATTAGTCAACTTTAAATCACAGTAATGATTGCACATCACTGCTCAGACGGTAGAAAAACTGGCATTGTTGGGGTACCCACCTAGACGACTTCCTGCAATGAAGTCAACACCAAATAAAAATTTGTACGTAACCTGTCACATATAAAGATGAAGATCGTGACCGCTTTAAGGCCTATTCAAACCTGAGCGATATTCGCTGCCGCTGTGGGTAGAGGTACATACCGCGCGGGTTTCGCTCAGGTATTTGGTATCAAGGTACCGCGGCTAGAGCGACCTGAGCGATATTCACTGCCGCTGTGGGTAGAGGTACATACTGTGGGTAGAGGTTTTCTCTGCCGCAGACGGTAGCGAATACCGCTTAGGTCTGAACAGGCCTTTACCGCTCCTTCCTGCCTTTGTCCCGCCTTTTTAAGAGTTATTTTTGACTAAAAAATAATTAATACTTTGGCTTCTGCGGTTTTTTCTAGTACCTACTATGCAGAGACGTGAAATTACGCACAGTAAGATAGCATCAGTTTATAACACGACGTTTGTGTGCGTTGTCCTTAAAAACACAGCGTTCATGTTTTCCGCGGTCAGTGTTAATTCATTTAATAAATTGATTATCATTTAAAATCATTATTTGCAATTAATGGAACTAGGCGTTACTTTGCGGAAATCCATCACAACAATTATTAGTTATTATTTAGTGTTAATTCCGCACTAAATCTACTAATAATTATAAAAAAAAATGTTTAGAGCGGAATTAACACTAAATATTAAATAATAACTAATAATTATCATTATTTGCGTTATTTTTAAGACGTGGAATGGTTTTAAAGTAGATCATGAATTTTGGACGCTATAATTTCTAACCAAATAATTGTTTGCTTTTTGCCTGCAATAAATATATGTTTTAGAGGGTAGGAAAATTAAAAAAAAAAAAGAAACAATATAGGTTATCTATAAATATAGACGTTTTTGATCAAAAAATGTGTACTTTATGTACAATATTATTATTATTCAGCGGCCGTAACGTGCCACACGGAATCCCGACAAAACTTCAAGAGTAGAACCACGGTAAAGAGATATACAGTAGTTTGACTCCATAGAAACGGCCGGAATTTGGGAGTGAGTAGATGTGGGCAGATGTGGGTAGAAGTGGGTATATAATCCAGAAGCGGGTGCCACGCAGCGACGGGCGGACGTCGCGATAGTTTTTTGCAAGTATTTAGTGTAATTTACGTTATTTACTTTGGACGTATGTATACATTATATAATAAATTATATAAAATGGCAAAAAATAGCATTCGATATATAACTATAAAAAAAATAGCTGTTAATATGTGTTGTTGTGTTGTTGTTGCTAGGAATAGCTGTTTTTGAGGTAAGTTAGTATGAAGTTATTATAATACTTATTTTTTATTTTTAAAAGTATTCTGCTGAAGTAAGAGACCGAGTAAGAGTGCGAGTAAGAGTCCGATAAGAGTGCAAGTAAGAAACTGAGTAAGGATGCGTGTAAGTGTCCGAGTAAGAGTGCGAGTAATAGTCCGAGTAAGAGTGCGATTAAGATTCCGAGTAAGAGTGCGAGTAAGAGACCGAGTAAGAGTGCGAATAAGAGTTAGATTCTGAGTAAGAGTTCGAGTAAGAGTTTGAGTAAGAGTCCGAGTAAGAGTTCGAGTAAGAGTGCGAGTAAGAGTTCGAGTAAGAGTTTGAGTAAGAGTGCGAGTAAGAGTCCAAGTCTTGTCTCTTCGTCTTGTCTTGTCTTGCCTCTTGTCTTGTCTTGTCTCTTGTCTTGTCTCTTGTCTTGTCTCTTGTCTTGTCTTGTCTCTTGTCTCTTGTCTTGTCTTGTCTCTTGTCTTGTCTAGATAGTAGCTTAAGTAAGTAGATGATATGAAATAGGTAGGTACCTACTGTATGCGGGCAGCGGCTGCCCGGCAGCCCTATGACTTGCGCATGTACCGCGAGACTGTAGGTATTTATGTTCAAAAATCACGCTCAGTCAAACTACTGTATATCTCTTTACCGTGGTAGAACTGTCATCCCATACATTCACAAAAGTACAATGTATGGGATGACAGTTCTACTCTTGACATTTCAGCGGGATCCCGTGTGGCATGCTACGGCCACTGAAGAAGCATTTTTTTTATTTTGGCTGTAGTTTTTTGACACACCAAAATTTGGATGTTATATTTTTTTTCAAGTGGATATCGCAATTATTATAATAAGTAGTACCTATCTATCTAAGTAAAAGTGTAGAATAATAGTCAAAATACTTTAATGAAGCATAATAAGCTATCTTTAGCTTAATGTTAAGATTAACGACACAAGACACTTAAATGCATTAAACCTTTAATACATTGGTTGCGGCGGCGTTTTATAGAACAATCCCAGGTGCCTGAAGTTAATTTTGTATGGAAAAATCCTTTGACTAAACACAACGTTTGTGTTTTTCTTGCGTTCCGATCGCAAAAACACAGCTGTAGTGTTTTCAGCAGTCAATGTGTTAAGTCACGAGAGCACGAATGGACATAGTTAAGCAAAAAATATGAAACTTTTCTTATTTTATGCAACTCAAACTCAAAATTCATTTATTCAAATAGACTACAATGGAGCACTTTTGCAAGTCAATTTTACATTTTATTTTAATATTCTGCCGCTCATTCGCAAGGCACCTCTATGAGAAGAACGAGCAAGAAACTCATAGGGATTGCTTTTTTTAAATATGTGTTTACAATTTTTATCTTGGTTACATAATTTACAGGTGGTTGCAGAGATTTCCAGGCATCTTTGTCTTCTATGTATTGGCTAATTTTATAATAGGCTTTCTTTTGTAATATGTCTTTAACACGGCTTTTGAATTTAAACGAAGTAAGAAGACGAACAAGACGCTCTGATGGTAAGAGATAACGCTGCCCATAATCAGTACAGTGCTACCCAGTGCACTGCGCCAACGCTTCTTACTTGAGAGTCATAAGATGTTAAGACTCTTCAGCCCAGTAATTTCACTAGCTACAGTGCCCTCCTACCGAAGCACAGACTGGGGATTTATTCATTATATTATGTTAACGTTTGACCACGATTTCTCGTGATCTTAGGTGACCGGCCGTAGGTGGTAGCAGACTAAAAATAGAAGGCGGGATAAATGGTACTGGCTTCACTGAACGTCATGCCGGAACACTGTCTCGGGTAAAGACACGGTTTTGTCCAGTGGGTGGTAACTAGCCACGGCCGAAGCTTACCACCAGTAAATCAATTATTTCTTAATCTATTTAATTATTATCAATATTCAGCAAGAAAAACGGATAGTCATCTTGGGTAACTTCGAATTTTATGATCTAACTTTGAACAAGGTTGTTTAAAAGTAATATATCAAACTGAAAACACTTTGAAATGTGTACAATAATACAACGGAGGGCTGGTCTTCAGGAATTTTCAATAAATTAATTCTATGAATTTATATTTCAATATTTGTCAAATATTGCGAGCGAGAGAGCGTCACTCGATATACATGCTCGTAAGATGGTTTACTAATTTATTGCATGAAGAAATGTGTACAGTTGTTTAAATAAATTGATTTAAATTGATTATTTAAATTTTAATTTTATAAATATTAATTTCAATTCAATTTTAATTTTGTATTTAATGTTATATACTTGTAATGAAAAATGTAAAACTAGATTTATGTAGACATAACTAAATATTTGCACGACAGATTATGTCAAATACAGTTAGAACTATTTATATCTATCATAAGAACTTGTTATTAACCTGTATTTAAGCAAATAAACTATTCATTCATTCATTCATAAAAACATCTGATAACGGTTCCTTAAAATATCTTCTAAATACTTTAACGATCCGTCCATATATAATAAATTACCAAACCATTTTTACCACCTCGTTCAAAGTTAGAGCAAAATTCAAAGTTAACCAAGATGACTGTATTTTTATAAATATTTATTTTGTTAGTTTTTGTAAATATTTATTTTGACTTTTGATGATTAATCATTTTTGCTTAACTACGTCCAATTTATCTTGTAGTCATTTTAAAATGCGCACAACGCTTACTTATTATTATTATGGGTGCAATGTAGAAATTATTATTAATTTGTTATTATTTTCGAATGTTAGATTGAGACTGAATAAAAATTAAAATTTGTAGAGACGCGTAAATATATTTAATTTAAATAAATCATTTATTCATATAATATTGTTTTATTTGAGAAGCGACCATTTCAGCTGTTCCTTTGCAGATTGGATGACCTGTAAAAGAAATTATATTAGGAAATTTAAAAATACGTGCTATGTCTAACCATACAGGGTTATTGGTAGGTAAGATAGTCCCGCAGTGATAAGACCGCCCATTGTGGACCAAACTGTATTTTAGTACTATTTATATTAATAAGTATAATAGATAGATAATACTTTATTGGAACACAGAAAAATATACAGAAATAAACTTAAAAATAAAACACAATATTATAATCTATGTGTTACAATTGGCGGTCTTATCGCTAAAAGCGATCTCTTCCAGACAACCGTGTAGGGAGAGAAGAATATTGCTATTCACATAGGTTTGTGGTGTGATAAAATAATAACAATTAATGTAATAATGTTATCTTTCTTTTGGTTTCAACAATAAAGAGTATTCTTATCTTATTTTTTTTTATAATTCAGCTACACTATATTAGACGTAATTACTTAGTAATATTTGCATTTGTAGTAATTCGACTGATTCTTAAATTAACAACTTGTGTCTTTTTCTTGGATTAAAAGAAAATGTAAAGATGCGGCATAGCGCTGTCGTTGCTATGCCAAACTTGGGCCTGTTGGATCAGAAAGTGTTAAAATTGTGTCAGGCACAATTTTCCGCTCTTAAATTCGGCCCATGGGCCTAATTGAAGCGGTCCATGTCAGAAACGTCAATACCGTTATAACAATATCTTTCTATTTTTGTTTTTATTCTTGGTTTTTTTAGTCCACAGGGCCGGAAATTAGTTTTTTGTTTGATATAATCAATTGACAAAGCACAACATTTATTTGTGTGCGTCAGCACTCGCTCCGACCTCAAAAACACAGATGTATTTTCCGCAGTCAATGTCATAAAACTTTGGCTGCGGAAAACGAACGCGAAATACGAACGCTGTGTGAGAAAAAAGTCACCACTGAGTGAATACCTAGATGTGCTTTTCACGAAAGGAGTCCTTTTTGCGGGGCGCCACTATCAAAAATTTTAAAAGTTTGCATATTTATAACTTTTTAACGCCTCATAATTTCTCATATTTAATTTCTTAATGAAATATGTATTTATTTTATCTAACAAATAAAAATTATTTAGGATATGAAGTCCAGTAATTATCGAAAAAAATATATTTAGTTTCGCAAAATTCCGCGGGACCTCTTTCGTGAAAAGGACTCTAGCTCAGTCGCTTGTAGGTATGTTTGTGTGCGTGTACGAGCTAGTACCTATAGTATATACAGGGTTAATGGCAATTTGCCAAATGGCAATTCAATTAATTTCTTTTTAGGTACACTTTGTTTTTTGGTAAAGTAGATGTTGATGTTCGCTAAAATTATTTTTTCTTATTTTTAATACAATAACCAATGTTTATTCGTTGTAATAAGTCCTAAATTGGAATGCATTGAATCGCCAATTATCTAATTTTATTGGATCAATAATGCTCTTTTAGATCATTTGTGCCTTCATTTTGAAAGACTACTAAGTGGCCTACACTGAGAAAAAAAAACAGCTCTTTCAAAATATGGAAAAAAAAAAGAAAAAAAAAAAGGAAATAAAGGATTTTTTGTTCAACCTTTTTTAAATGAAAAAGCTGTTCTTTTTATGTGGTCTCTATGTTAGTGTGTGCAAATTTACTTACAATTAATAAAAACGTAAATCGACCTATCTGTAGAATAAAGTACCATTTGAAGAATCATTGCTTTAAAAGAATAGCAATTTATATAGCAATTTATAATGACTTGCATTCATTTTGCCTTAAATTTTTTGCCATGGCATGCTCATAATTTGTATTGGTATGTTAATCAAAAGTTATATAAATAATTATGAATTTCTCTTTAACAATTTGGTTGCGGCGGCGTTTTTTAAAACTATCTTTAGGGCCTGAAATTTGTATGGAAAAATCCTTTGACATAACACAGTGTGTACGTTGTGTTAACACATTGACTGCGGGAAGCACAACAGCTGTGTTTTTGAATTTGGAACGCGTGTGCTGAAAAACACAAACGTTGTGATTTGTCTAAGGATTTTTCCATACAAAATTATTTCAGGCACTTGGTGTAGTTTTTTTTTTTTTTTTTTTTTAATAAATAAATATTTCAGGACGTTTCACACAGCGCCACCTAACCCCAAACTAAGCAACTTAATGCTTGTAATATGGTGGTTCGGATAACGGATATAATACTTATATACTTTTCTTTTGTAAATACATACTTATAATAGATATTGAAAAACCACCCAGACCAGAAACAAATACCTGTGGATCACACAAACATTTGTCCCATGCGGGAATCGAACCCGCAACCTTCTGCGTTGCAGGCGGGTATTAGCCCACCGCGCCACAGAGGTCGTCATAGTTTTATAAAAGGCGGCCTTTTGCCAATGTGTTAAAGTAGATATGATTTTATTTTACGGATAAGTCGAAATATTAAAATTATTTGCAAAAAACTGCAATTTGTGGCCATGCATTAGGAGTTGAAATAAGCCCAACAAAATAAAAAATATAACAAATTCAAAACAATTTAATTATCATACAAAATTATACATAATTTTGATAATTGTTGAAATTACACATAATTACAGAATTTTGTAATAATTTGTTCTGCAATATAAAAAATTAATTTGTTTCACGGGTTCTTATAACGGGGTGAAAATGTCGGAAATAATCTGAAAATTTTCATAATATTTTAATAAAATTTATGAAGAAAAATTTTTATGCTAAAAAATATTAGTTAAAAAATTTGTGATATGATTTTTTACAAAATGAATGTGGGTATGTTTTAAAAAAATATTATGATATTATATAATTTGATTAAGTACCCCAAAATATTGCCAAAATGATATGATTTTTCTAACATTAATACCACCGTGTTATACCCTGAAAGATGAATATATTATGCCCTTAATTTCATATTAATATGTCCAAAAAAATGCAAAATGATCCTATATATATATATATTCGTAAATGTGTACAAACAAAAACCTATAAAAAGATAATACACAAGTAAATAAAAATGTAAATTACTTACTCAATTGAAAACAATCAACAATTTGTTAATTTATACACAATACGCACAAATTCAAAAATATTATAAAATTAATACTTAATTCAATAATAATATACAGTTTTGGTAATAATAATGATTACCCTGTATACACACCATACCTCAAATAAAGACTTTGGTGTCACTTTTCATAAGATATTATGCACCAAAAATGTATAATATGGCGAAAAATGGCTGCTTTTTCATTATACAGGGTTGTTTCATTTTATAAAGTCACTAGTGGACTCACGCACTCCGTTACGTCTAGCAGAAAATTATCAGTTATTCTCTACTATATTATGCATGTATCTTACTATTTATAAACGTGAAAGTTTGTAAGAACGGATGTCTGGATGTTTGTTACTCTTTCACGCCTAAACGGGTGGACCGATTGAGCTGAAATTCGGTATAGAGCTTAGACCCTGGAATAACATTATATAGGCTATAGTAAAGCGGGTAAAACCGCTGGGCACAGCTAGTTATACATATAAACCTTCCTCTTAAATAACGCCATCTCTTTAAAAAAACCGCATCAAAATCCGTTGCGCAGTTATTTAAGATTTAAGAATACATAGGGAATACAGACGTGGGACTTTGTTTTATACTATAAAGTGATTTTAAGGGCATCATGCGCAATACGTTCTCGCTTTCAAAAAAAAATTCACACACAAAAACATTTATTTGCCAATAGATAACTAAGTATACAAGATTTCCAGTGGTTCCCGGACTAGGGCTCGCCTGTATCGCAGGAAACCTTACAATTTGACCAGAACGATTTGGTTTGCAGAGAATAATCTAGACTATAAGTCATTACAAGAGTAACGGTCAGTATCGATTTATATAAAATAAAAAACTTATTACGTTATTATTTTTTAAGTGAAAGTGACATTCTAAATGTATGCATAATCGCGAGAAAGAGTGAACGATATTATATATAAAAATGTTACTTGGTCAAGCTTTAGATAATATTTATTTATTATTTTTTTCAATGCAGAATCATAAATTATCGCATTTGTTTTCTTGATGTGTTTTATATAACAATGTTATTCGAAAAATTAAAAATGTAGTATTTAGTAACCCTTTGAAAAATAACTATACTAATATTCCATTATATTATTATTAATTGCAAGTATATTAATAAAAGTTTATGAATGTATATAAATATTCTTGTATACAGTATATACAAAAGTCTACATTGAACGACATCATCGAATATTAAAAACTTGCTGCGCCCAGCGGTTTTACTAAGCTATCTCTATACCAAATTTCAGCTCAATCGGTCCACCCGTTTAGGCGTGAAGGAGTAACAAACATACACACTCGCAAACTTTCGCATTTATAAAATTAGTGTGAACTCCCTAAATCCTTGAAAATCGTATTCAATTACGAATAACCCTGTATAATATATCAAAATAAATAAACCAAAAAAGATGAAATTTGTTAAATAGATGGTGCATGCCAAAAACCAGTGTTTTCATCCACCAATATTAGAAAAAAATAATTTAATTAATACTTAAAACTAAAAATCGTTATATTATGTTATTCAAAGATATGTAACAAGATAGATGCCGTTTAAGAGTAAACAAGTGAAATAAAAAAAAAACAAGCTTTTATTATTATTACCATCTAGCACCAAAGTACTCGTCAAGACGAATCAAATGAGCCTAAACTCGATGGGGTTGTTTCGTATTATTATAGAGTTCCTATGGCTACCTTCCAGCTCCATGTCATAATAATATTGCATTGTCATCCGATTAACACATGCATACAAAGTTTCAGCTCAATAGAAAACCGGGAAGTGGATCAAATTAAACTTGCAAGATTTGATTGCAGACAGACTCGAATAGGAACTCCGTCACTAAACGACGCAACCCCATCGAGTTTGGGCTCATTTGATTCGTCTTGACGAGTACTTTGGTGCTAGATGGTAATAAAAATAAAATGAAATGAAATACATTTATTTGGTAAAAGCTTCCCCCTGAAGAAGATCCTCGTACAGGATCGAAACGGTCGGCACGAAGCCGAAGTAAATACAAGTGAGTTTATGCCGTTTATTTACAAAGATGTGCTAAAAGTTTGTTTATAAAAAGTTTTTTTTAATTTCACTTGTTTAAACTGTTTTTTTCTTGCGCTTTGACGTTTTTATACAACGCAAGCAACTCAGGTGCATATTAAGTATCATAATAAAATGTTCTATTATCTATCTTGATACATAATACACTCATTATTCTATTCGAAAAGAAAGTCGACTTGGCAAATCTACTAATAATTTTTTAAATATTTTATAAACAAATACTTTCAAAAATATAAAATGGTCTTAATTTAGATAGCTGGTGAATAAAAAATTTTTAAATGTATTATCGGTTAGCCTTTGACTGCAGACTATACCTAGAAGGCGGGATAAATCCCTCCCTGGCTTCATTGAACGTCATGCCGGAACACGGTCACAATGCCCGCTTGGCGACACGGTTTTGTCCAGTGGGTGGTAACTAGCCACAACCGAAGCCTACCACCAGTACAGCGAGTGGAAAAACCCACATAACTAATTAAAAGTCATTGGTGCGGGGCCGGGATTCGAACTTGGTGGTCCAGATTTGCATCCGCACCACATAACCCCTATAAAGCCCTGAAACTGCAACATATAGGTTGGCCACACATCACACAACCTATAAATTGTGATTTGACTCTGACAGTGTAAGTAAGGTAACCTGTTCTGTTGGAGTATAAAATATAAAAATGCTTTTTCAGAAATATATTTAAAAAAAAAAAAAATTTGAATAATGAATTTGATCGATTGATTAAAAAAGTAGACCGTAAATGCAATATCCCTAAAGAGCATAATATATTTGTGACGCTCTCTCTATATGACAAATTTTGAAATATAAATTCATAGAATTAATTTATTGAAAATTCCTCAAGACCGACATAATATTATTACACACATTTCAAAAGTATTTTCAGTTTAATATAACATAAAATGGTATGGGGAGTAAAATTAAAAAGAAACACTTTTAAAATGTGTGCAATATATACAGGGCTGGTCTTTTCAATGAATTCATTCTATGAATTTATATTTCAAAATTTTGTCTAAAATTTGAAAAATTTTTTGAGAGAGTGTTACTTGATATAATATACTCTTAACTCCTACACAACAAATGGTCGACTGTCCTTCCGAACAAACAATAAAACAAACAAGCTGACATGCTACCAAAACAGTTTATTAATCTGGTCCATTACCTGAGCGACGGTCTGTTCGCCGAGGGGAACGTCCTCGGTGCGGAGCGCCGCGCGTCCCACTATGGAGGTTGGATCCGCGTCCAGGATTATACTGGAATTAAGAAAACATATTTATTTATTTATTATTCAGCACAAAGCTAGGACTAACTTAATGCTACAATAGCATTTTCTACCAGTTGCCCTGAGGCTGAAGAAAATGTACTAAAATATAGGGGGGCTGACAATCATAAGAAAAAGGTAACGTACTATTACAAAACTTAACAATAAATACTACCTACTTATTACATAAATAATACATATTTTAATAATAAACCTACAACTTAATACACAAATATAATAACTATCTAAATAAAATATTACATATTATACATTAAATAATAATATAATAAACTAATCAATACTTATACATTATATTTTTATAAATATAATATCTACATACTTATATATTATATACCTAAAATAATGAAATACAGATATTATCGAAGAAGATATTTATGTTAGATAGATTGACAGATGATGGAATGATAGATTGATAAGAGTTAGATCTATGGTTGATAGATAGATAGAGGAATAGATAGATGGTATAAAGGATGATGACAGTTAGATGATCTATCTTTTTTTTATGTGGAGAAGTAAGAAGACGAGCAAGACGCTCTCCTGATGTTAAGAGATAACGCTGCCCATAATCAGTACAGTGCTACCCAGAATTTCACAATAATGTGCAATTCTAGGTGCACTGCACCAACGCTTTTTACTCAAGAGTCATAAGATGTTAAGACTCTTTAGCCCAGTAATTTCACTAGCTACAGCGGCCTCCTACCTATCAACGATCAACCATAGTTGATAGATAGATGGTAGATTAAAACATAAAATAATGGATGTATATGTTACGGTAAGAGTGAATAATTGAAGATTATTAATAATTATCTATTATTATTAATAATTACCGAAAGTCGAGGTTAAAGTGATAAATTAATCACATTTGTCGGTTATTATTAATAATTTAACCCTAGTAATGATAAATGTAATAAATGGTTACGTATCATAATACCTACGGTCGTTTCAACTACGGTCGATACTGCGAATCTACAAATAGAAATTATTCAGGTATCAAAAACAACTCGTATCTGGCGTCATTGTGGTCACTGTTCAAACCTAACCTAACCAACTGATTTCGGTTTGCCCATAATTCTGTACTAAAAACAAGTAATTTTTAAATACCTGCTGGTCAAAAAACATGCCACCAAAAACATAACTTGTAAAAAATACCAAGTCTCGCAACTGCAGTTTTTCTACCGTAAAAAAATTGTGAGATCCATGTACTACCAAGTCGGTTAAATCTTTTGTGTTTTAAATCAATAGATCGACTTGGCCATCGCATGAAAACACAACAATGTATCTTTAAAGTAATATACCGACATAATAATGCGATTGCCAAGTCAATCTATTAATTTAAAACACAAAAGATTTAACCGACTTGGTAGTACATGGATCTCACAATTTTTTTACGGTAGAAAAACTGCAGTTGCGAGACTTGGTATTTTTTATAAGTTATGTTTTTGGTGGCATCTCACTACTTTTTGTTTTTTTTTTATTCGTTATAGGTTAGCCTTTGCCCACGATATCGCCTGATCTTAAGTGACGACGCCCGTAGATGGGAGCAGACTAAACCTAGAAGGCGGGATAATCCCTCCCTGGCTTTATACATTATTACGGCATATATATTATGGCATTATTATTGGGATTTTATGCAATTTTTACCGTTGACTGCAAATGTAACTTTGTAATCCTATACATTTATACGGGATTACAAAGTTATTTATGCAGTTTATGTATCTCGAAAACTAGACCGAAATTGCATGTTTTTTTAGTTTTCCTATGGTTTATACAATAAACTCTAAGTATCTACCAAGTTTGAACCTTCTATGTTTGCTAGAAGTGCCTTAGACTTTTGATGATCGGTCAGTGAGTGAGTGAGTGAGTGAGTGAGTGACAAAATTACAAAACTTTGACTAGTTATAATTTTTAAACGACTAGTTCAAATTGAATGAAATTTGGAATAAATCGTGTTTATACAATGCATACTCGATTGTTAAAAATTGAAGCTTCTAGTTTTTTCCACAACGAAGTTATAGGGGGTCGAAAATGGTCTGAACTGCTTCCAGAAAAGGATGGTACGGCCGTGCCGCTTTTTTTGCTCGACTTGGCTTAGATTAGGTTTTCATTTATTTTATAACTTTTACCAATATGTGTCGGGAATTATTAATAATTACAAGTAAAAGTAATAAATTTCGATCGTTTATTCTTATTTACCAAAACATGTGGTTATTATTAATAATTTTGTAAAATTATTAATAATTTTCAATTAATCAGATTTACCGTGACATATATACATAATATAATGTATTGGAAATTGGAATACATTTACCTCTCAAATAAATCCAACATACAAAACCAAAAATATAGTATAAGATAAGGGTTATCCCTTTATTGAAACACATAAGATAATGTACGAAAAGAACTTAAAAACTAAAGAAATATAAAAACTAAGTGTTATACCTACATTCAAAATCTCACGCAAGATTTAACCTCTCCCCAGGTCGAGACAAATAGGAAAACCTACCCGCTTTTCCTTGAGACAAACATGACTTGTAACCAGAGAAAAGGAGGTCAAGAAATCCTCAAAAAGGCCTTTCTATATACATAATACGTACCCTCCATCACATATCTTGTCCACAGCCAACAGTACAGCGTCCAAGTTGTCCAGCAACACTCTACGCTCCACATTCCTACGGAGCAGGATGCTCACTGACTCGTATAGGGCAACCAATACTGATTGAACTATATGTAGCTTTTGAACGATACTAATATCATGATAACTCTACTGGAGAATGGAGAGACAAATGTTGCCAAAGGAAATATTGTGGTCCAGATAATCGGAGTAGTCAACTACTCATCAAGGAAAAAAGAGTAATAACTAATCTGATTGAATGACTAATCTTATAAAAAAAAAATTGGGGTTTATACTCCAACAGAACAGGTTACCCTACTTACACTGTCAGAGTCAAATCACAACTTATAGGTTGGTTGGTTTATTTATAGCTTTTGAACAAGACAAATATCATGATATATCAACAGTAGAAAGAAAAGACAAATGTTGCCAAAGGAAATATTGTGGTCCAGATAATCGGAGTAGTCAATTTCTCATCAAGGAAAAAAGAGTAACTAAATTGATTGAATGACTAATCTTATATTATGATATTAGAGATATCTCACTAATAGAAATAGGGGTTAAGATAAATTCTCACATCTTAACAGGGAAAAGAGAGGAAAGACAAATCTTATATAATGATATCTCATCGGTGGAAGGGGACGAGACAAATCCCAAGACTCCTACTGAGAAAAGGGGGTAACAGATCAAAAATTACTTACATTCTTTTTATATTTGACATTTATGATACAAATGTCTGTCTGTGTGTAATACCTTTTCAAGCTTATTATATAATATAATACGTACCCTCCATCACATATCTCATCCACAGCCAACAGCACAGCGTCCAAGTTGTCCAACAACACTCTACACTCCACATTCCTACGGAGCAGGATGCTCACTGACTCGTACAGGGCAACCAATACTGATTGCACTATATATATGATATATAATACGTACCCTCCATCACATATCTCGTCTACAGCCAACAGCACAGCGTCCAAGTTGTCCAGCAACACTCTACGCTCCACATTCCTACGGAGCAGGATGCTGACTCGTACAGGACAACCAATACTGATTGCACTATATTATGATATATAATACGTACCCTCCATCATATATCTCGTCCACTGCTAACAGCACAGCGTCCAAGTTGTCCAGCAACACTTTACGCTCCACATTCCTACGGAGCAGGATGCTGACTCGTACAGGACAACCAATACTGATTGCACTATATTATGATATATAATACGTACCCTCCATCACATATCTCGTCCACTGCCAACAGCACAGCATCCAAGTTGTCCAGCAACACTCTACGCTCCACATTCCTAGGGAGCAGGATGCTCACTGACTCGTACAGGGCAACCAATACTGATTGCACTATATGTAGTTTTTGAATGAGACTAATATCATGATATGTCTACTGGAGAATGGAGAGACAAATGTTGCCAAAGGAAATATTGTAGTCCAGATAATCGGAGTAGTCAACTACTCATCAAGGAAAAAAGAGTTACTAATCTGATTGAATGACTAATCTTATATTATGATATTAGAGATATCTCATTAATAGAAATAGGGGTTTAGATAAATTCTCACATCTTAACAGGGAAAAGAGAGGAAATACAAATCTTATATAATGATATCTCATCGGTGGAAGGGGACGAGACAAATCCCAAGACTCCTACTGAGAAAAGGGGGTAACGGATCAAAAATTACTTACATTCTTTTTATATTTGACATTTATGATATATTTGTCTGTCTGTGTGTAATACCTCTTCAAGCTTAAACCTATATAATATGTATGATATATAATACGTACCCTCCATCACATATCTCATCCACAGCCAACAGCACAGCGTCCAAGTTGTCCAACAACACTCTACGCTCCACATTCCTACGGAGCAGGATGCTCACTGACTCGTACAGTGCGTTCAATACTGATTGCAGGATCAGCTGGAAACGTACAATTAAAAATTAATATTTTTATCAGCAGCCCCTCAAGCACAGACGGTGCGTAGACTTGTCTTGCTGTCAAGTCAACTGTCATCCCATATATTCACAAAAGTACAATGTATGGGATCTTCTTATCTTATAAAGGGGGCTGACACAGTCAGAAACACTTCGACCCATTGGGATCTATTGTGTTCACCCCTTGCCTACCGTTTCTTACTCTTCTTACAATGTATGGGATGACAATTCTACTCTTGGAGTTTCATTGGGATCCCGTGTGTCATGCTACGGCCACGGAGGCTTCTATTGTCACTTTGGCTTCTCGTGTCAACTTAGTAAGTACATATACATAGATATTTTGTTGCCAATGAAATGATAATGTTGACAAGGAAGAAAAAATATAATTCGTCCGTAATTTTAGTAACAAAAACATTGGTACACCTACTTTTGCAATAAGTGACTTTGAACTTTTAACATTTATATAATTTTTTTTGTTGCTTGTAAATAAGGAACAAGGTCAAATTATTTAATACTAGCTACGCTCAGTGGTTTTACCTGCTGTACTATAGCCTATATTATGTTATTCCAGAATCTAAGCTATCTCTATACCAAACTTCAGCTCAATCGGTCTACCCATTTAGGGGTAAAGAAGTACCAAACATACACACTCATACACTTACACAAACTTTCACCTTTATAATATTAGTGTAAACGTTTTAAAAGTTAAAACAAATTTTTTCTCACCTCATTTTCATGTGAGCTGCCCATTACATAGAAGAACAAGTCTACATTGCTCTTGTAAACACAGGTGAGGCCTTCCAGCATTATGATCTCTGCATTGGCTCTGAAACATACATACCATAATAATTATTATTATGTAGAATAGAATAACATTTATTGCTAAAAAAAGAACAGAACAATACAATTTTGCTTATCATATAGGTAATAGGTAAGTATAACATACAGTGAGGTGTCCTTAATGCTAACCAGTTTAATTAATTACTGTGAGACTCAAACTAAGCTCAATTAACCTTTTGAACGCCATGGCACAAACGCATTTTCGTGTCCTGAAAGAACTAGTGTTGCCAAGAGTCGATAAATATTTTTATTTCATTTTATTAAGACTGGGTTTTTTGTCGTCTATAGACGTCGTTGGCGTACAGGACCCGCAAGTACTTGTCAAGTATAGGTGACTTTGGCGGTCAAAAGGTTAAGGCTTGTATCTTGAGCCTTAGAGTGATTACCAAGTCTGATAGAGGTTATTACTAAAGATTGATTTGGACTGTAATGTACAGTAACAACCTATTTTTCGTTAGTATTCAATTAAATACCTGTGTGTTTTGTTAAACAGATTTTTTTCAAAGGCTTTCTGTTCCTTGGTGGTGGGCAGAACATTCTTGTCGTAATACTTGGCCAGGATTCTGTTGCCGTCGTTGTCTAGGATGCACATGCCTTTTACTATGTAGAGAGTTGGCTCCTGAAAGTTTATAAATAATACACATCTGTTATTGAGGCAAAATTTTATTTTATTTAACTTTAAATGGGTTAAAGATTAAGCTACATTTTATAAAAGTCGGTTAACACCTTGGAATAACATAAAGGGTAATTTTTAACGGGCAAAGCCGCTGAACTTGGGTAAAATTAGACATAATTTTGTCTACACTCCAGCATAGCATTTTTGTCTTTTTAGACTTTTGAAGGTTTTCAGTAGCTAAAATTGCACTTTTAAATAGTGTATCATCGAGCGTGATGCAATTAATTAATTAAAATAGTAATAAAACACATATAAAGCAGAATTAAACGATATTTTAAAATCAGTTCATTAAGGTTAGTTTTTTCAGTATCCTGGCGTTTAGTTAAAACACTTACAAAGAGAGCGCCTTCTATTGTCGTGTGCACCATTATTATTTATTATTTGGAATGTTTTACACGAAATATTTTATTTTTTCGTCGGAAATTACAAAATCCGAAAAATGTTTGGTGTTGACGTGTTTATCGCAAATGACTAATGACAGTGACATTTGAATAAATATTGACAGCAAGCAACTGTAAAACGAAATCGATTCCACGCGTCACATCGACAAAAAATTTAGTCGATTATCACGAATGGACATCACTATAACATTTATATTTGCGCCATCTAGCGACTAAATTTCGAACTACAATCTGATACTTTAATTTAGCGCTATCTACTGACATTTTTTAAAACTACGCGAACAAAAGTTTAGTTCATGTTTACGTTAGCTGATTATAGATGTCGCTACATGTTTTTAAAATAAAAATCTTGAATTTTTGATTTACTAGCAGCTGCTAATTTATATTTTGGAATTCACCGGAATTTTCGGATTTTACCGCGGGTAGACTTCCTTTGGTCGACTAGATGGGTTCTGGATATCGCAACAGTGCCAGATTATACTACAGCCGACCGCCTGAGCAGTGATGTGCAAACATTAGATAGGTACTGTACTGTGCTTTGCTGAAGAGTCTTAACATCTTATGACTCTTAAGTAAGAAGCGTTGGTAGATGGTGCCGTGCACCTAGAATTTTATTAGGTAATATAATTAAATATAATCATCGCAAAATCCTAGGTAGCACTCCTACTAATTACCTACTATTACTTATAAAATTTGGGCAGCATTTTTTCTTACCATCAGATTCGTCAGCGTCTTGTTCGTCTTCGTAAAATTATTTTTATCTCTACTTAGATAGGTACCTACTTTAAAAAAACGCCTGCAACACCAGTGGTATCCTGTTTAACTTGACACTGGCAAAACACGAAAGTGGAGACCATAATTTAATATCCCGTGAACATTCACGAATTTTACTCGACACTGGCAAAATGCACATGTTGCCATATTATTATATAAAAAGAAAAAAAAAAAAAAGTGGTATCCTGACGCGGTGTCAGTCTGTCATGACGCGGTGTCATCCATTACCGACGCGTTGTAAATACCGAAAAGAAAAAGTCCATGCAAGGGGAGCAATATTTAAATTTTTTTATCTTAAAAATTCTAAACTTGCCATTTTTAGGGTTCCGTAGTCAACAAGGAACCCTTATAGTTTCGCTTTGTCCGTCCGTCCGTCCGTCCGTCCGTCCGTCCGTCTGTCTGTCCGCGGCATTGCGGAGAAACTATAAGTCCTAGAAAAGTGTAATTTTGTATACAGGTAAGTAATAATAAGGGTAAGAGAACGGTGACAAAAAATAATTTTTAATTAATTAATTTAGGCTACCTCCCGTACACGTAAGATGGGGATGATTTTTTTTTTCTGGCTGATACCATCGTGTGGGGTATCGTTGAATAGGTATTTTAAAATGAAGGACGGTTTGCTAAGAAACTTTTTCGATTTCATGTTCTGTTTGAAAGATATTCAAGTTTTAAAAAAAAAATTGAGCGTCCCCCCCTCTAAAATCTGAACTACTAGCTTTAAAATTCTGAAAAAAATCAGAGGTATGCTTTCAACCATGAACTTTCCAGGAAAACTATAGCGGTTAAGATAAAATTATTAGTTTCGGTAAAATCAGCAAAATAAGAATACCTAAAGCTAACCTAGCCTACAGTTTATTAATGCATAACTAGATGGCGCTAGTAGTAAAATTAGATCGCGCAAGCGAATTGTTCATGTTTGTATTGTTTACGAGTTATAGCTATCACAAATAAATCACCATATTACAGTGTTACTTAGCTCATAATTTCTAACTTAAGTTTTTTTATTATAATTTGATATAGCATGGTCAAGGCTACTTGTGTGAATGATCCGGATATTTTTTTTTTAATTTGCGGACAATATTATGCTCAAAGAATTCCGTTTGAATGTGACAACGTTCATAATTTAGGCTTACAAAAATTACTTTGGATACTCCCTGGAAATTAACGACAAGCCTTGGATTCCCCAAAAGTTATGCAAAACGTGTGTTGAGTATCTACGTTTGTGGACAAATTAGAAAATAAATAGATTTTGGTACGAAACCGCTATAATGTGGAAAGGACTCGAGAACCATCACGATGACTGTTATTTTTGCTTAGTGTAAACATAAAACTATTGTTTTGATTTTATTAAAAATTAAGTATGCGGAACATAACTGGCTCATAATGTGTTCATTTAAAAATGGTTTACTTTGTTTTAGGCCAATGGTGGTTATATTTTTTTTTGTAAAGTAAGAATTATTTGGACTTTTCTCAACACGTCCAAAAACTAATGCGTCACTTTCAAAGGCTCGAATGTGACATAACCATCAAGTTACACTCTCTCCACGACCACCTAGACTATATTCATGACAATCTTGGGGTACTATGTGAAGAATTGGGCAAGCAATTCCACCCGAACTTTTGTTCGATGAAGTAACGCTATCAAGGCTTCTGGAACGCACATATGATGGCTGAATATTGTTAGAGCATTTAGAATAGCCCTTAGAATAAGAATAGCATTAAGAATAGCTCTGCCTTCAGTTTCAGCAAGAAAATCAAATAACATAAAGAGTTTTTCAACTTAAACTTAAATTAATTAGGATCATCTCTACATTGACCACCCACAAGGTGGACAGACGACCTTATAAAGGTCGCCGGAAGACGCTGGATGCAGGTCGCTTCCAACCGGTACATATGGAAGTCCAAAGGGGAGGCCTATGTTCAGCAGTGGACGTCTTACGGCTGAGATGATGATGATGATGATCTCTACATTTATAGCGTTTTATTACGAAAACAACATAATATGTGTCATATCTTTTTAACTAGAGCTGGTACAGAAATTTCAGTCACAAATTTGAAATCGTCGTCAAAAATCATCCAAAATGCTGTTGTGCAGTGTATTCAATCTACTAGAACTACGGAACCCTACATTGTGCGTGGCCCGACTCGCGCTTGGCCTATTTATTTATTATATCAAACTGAAGAAACTTTTAAAATGTGTGCAATAATATTGTGGAGAGCTGTTCTTAAGGAATTTTCAATAAATTAATTCTATGAATTTATATTTCAAAATTTGTCAAATAGTGCGACCGAGAGAGCGTCACTCGATATATACGCTCTTAAGAGGGGTGACAACTGTCATTCTACACTGAATTGAACTGAACCGCTTGTGCATAGGACATTTACACCTAACGACTTTATGAAAAAACTAGCTGCGCCCGGCGGTTTTACCCGCTGTTATATGATATTTCAGGGTCTAAGCTATCTCTATACCGAATTTCAGCTCAATCGGTCCACCCGCTTAGGCGTGAGAGAGTAACAAACATCCTGACATCCAGTCATCCATTTTTTTTTTCTTTTTAATAATATGGCAACATGTGCATTTTGCCAGTGTCGAGTAAAATTCGTGAATGTTCACGGGATATATAATCAAATTATGGTCTCCACTTTCGTGTTTTGCCAGTGTCAAGTTAAATGTTATTTTTTATGTAATAAGTTAGTTAGTCAGGTCAGAGTCAGAGTGAGCTTAATAGCTCGTCTAGTCACGTGAGTCTTCCAGTAAAATGGGTGGAATTTTACTGAAAGTTCGGAGGAGTTTTGAAGGGGGCACCAAAATTCATATTTCAGCACCATATCACTTGCCTACATCTGTGCACATTCAAAAACACTTAACACGCAATATTCCACCATTATTACACGCTAACAATCAAATTCTACACGATTATTAAGCAAAAGACGTGGAGCCAATGATATGATCAAGGCTTGCCGCCAAAACTCCCAGTCATCCATTATTACAATCTTTCACGTTTATAATTAGTAAAATAGTAAGACACATATTTTTACAAGCTTTTATTTACTTTTTTTTTTTTTTTTTTTTTGTAATCAAATCTTGCAAGTTTAATTTGATTCACTTCCCGGTTTCTTATTGAGCTGAAATTTTGCATGCATAATAAATTGGATGACAATGAAATATTAATATGACATGGAGCTGATCTGATGACGGAGCTGGAAGGTGGCCACAAAAACTTCGTTATTAAACGACGCAACCCTATAGAGTTTGGGCTTATTAGATTCGTCTTGACGAGTACTTTGGTGCTAGATGGTAATAATTAATAATAACAAAAGCTTGTTATTAAAAAAGTTTTTTAAAATTTCACTTGTTTTTTATCGACACTAAGAACTATACTTCGTTCAAAAACAAAAATAAATTTTTCGGGGTTCGAAGGTTATATATCTATGAAAATATCATAGATACCTAGTCAGGTCATAAATTCTGTCACATGTTTAATATAAAATTATTGGAACAAGTTTATTTATTATGTAACCATTTATATACCAAAATGAACTTAACAAAACATAGATTCTTATGACAATAAAGTTTATTCAAAATGACCTCCGTGATTTTGAATACAGGCCTTCAATCTGCGCGGCCAGTCGTCTATCGCAGCACGAACGAGGTCCATGTCAATATCGGCTGCTGCCTTAATCAAGGATGTCTTGAGTGACTCCAAATTGGGATGAGGCTTTGAGCACGCCTTTTCCTCCAAGTGTTGCCATATCTTGTAATCTAACGGACTCAAATCTGGACTGGAGGAGGGCCAGTCTTCGTGCCGGATGAAGTCGATTTCACGCGCCGCCAGCCAGTCTTGTGTGCTCTTCGCTCTATGAGCTGGCGCCGAATCTTGTTGGAATACCCAGTGCCTGTTATTGAACATGGTATGAGAAACAGGTTCCACAAGGTTCGTCAGGACTGTATTTTGATACACAACTGCATTCGTTTTTACACCTTTCTCACAAAAATGTACCTCTGTTAAGCCCCAATAAGAAACTCCCAACCATACCATGAGCGAGGATGGAAAATGACCTCGTTGGACACGCGGAATACGGTTGCTCGCTTCTTCACTACTGTGTGCGTACACCTTATCATTTTGTTTGTTGTAGCTCTCTTCTACGATAAAAATAATTTCATCCGAAAAAAGAATTTCTCGATATTTTTTTCTCGCGTACCGCTTCAACAAAGCGCGGAATCTCTTCAGTCTCAGGTCCATTAGACGAGCATTTAAACGATGTCCTGTTTTTCTTCGATATGCCCGAAGCCCTAAGTCTTCATTTAACACCCTTTTCACCGTGGTTCTGCTTAACCCCATCTGAAGGGCCAACAGTTTCTGCTTACGTTTGGGATTTCTTTGAATTCGCGCCTTCACAGCTTTTATCACTGCTGGAGTCCTAACAGACCGAGGGCGACCACTTCTTGACCTGTCATCTACACTAGAGTCTTCATTGTATCGTTTGATGGTACGATAAACGAATCTTTTGGTTATATTCAAATTTTTCAGTATGTCAAAAATTTGAATTGGCGCGTAACCGCAACGATGCAACGCAATAACTGCAACACGGTCTTCTTTAAGCGTCCACTCCATATTTAAACAAGTGAAATTTAAAAAATACTTTTTAAAAACAAGCTTTAATTATTGTTATCATCTTGCATCATAAAGTACTCGTCAAGACGAATCAAATGAGCCCAAACTCGATGGGGTTGCGTTGTTTTATGATAGAGTTCCTTTGGCCACCTTCCAGCTCTATCATCAGATCAGCTCGATTTCATAAAAATATTGCATTGTCATCCGATTTACACACGCATGCAAATTTTCAGCTCAATTGGAAACCGGGAAGTGGGTCAAATTAAACTTGCAAGATTTGATTACAGACAGACAGACAGACAGACAGACAGACAGACAACAGACAGGTGAAAGTAATATAAAGCTTGTAAAATGAGTAAAATTCTAAAAAGTATACATTTTTATTTTCATGAACAATTCGAAATTCGAATTCAATAAACTTTTTTGTGGCCGAGCATTCTAAAAGAAAAGTTTTTACTGTGTGACAATACTTATGACCTGACTAGGTATATTCACAAAAACTGTTACATCCGATATATCTTATGATATTATATATCAGATATATATTATGAAAAATATTCCAAATTTATTGAGATATTGATCCTTTGAACCCTGCAAATTAGCTAAAAAATTATCTTTGTTTTGAAACGTAGTACTATAATAGGTATAGGTAATTTAAAAGTCTTTAGCCCTTTTGGCCCTGCCCCCTGGCCTCCCCCAAGATCCACCAATATCCGACACGATGTTCAGTGAAGCAAGGAAAGGAATTTATTCCGTCTTATAAGTTTAATCTGCTACCATCTTTCGTCACATCGTCGCTTAATATCATCCGAGATCGTGGTCAAAAGCTAACCTATACTATTTTTTTTTTATTTTTTTTTTATAGAAGACTAATCAAGCGTTTGACCGCAATCTCACCTGTTGGTAAGTGACGATGCAGTCGAAGTTGTAGCACGCTTGTTTAGTAAGAACCTATTCACTCTTGATTTGAACAGACCTACGTTATAGCATTCGGGAAATACTGAGAGTGGTAGCGGTATTTCTTTTAAGTTCATGGATTCATCCTACAGGAAAGCCGGAGGGCCTATTGGCTAATTCTCACCCACTATGATTGATGTCAACTTCAATGTACATTGATGCGTTTGTTACTTTACTCACATTAATGAGGAGGTTTAAGCAAGTAATGTACGCAATTTTGTCCATGGATTCTAAATTCTAGAGTTTTACATATCGTTGGGCGATAACCAATTTGCCCTCTGCTGAAGTGGCAAGATATTATAAAAAATGGTTACAACTAGATACCTAAATTTTTATTACCTACTTTAAAATCGTATCGCAACGTATAAAGCCTAAAATATACTCAAATACTCATCCACGTTCAGTTCTGGCGTTAAAATGATTTAGCCGAAGTCAAGGAAATTTATGATTTTCCCACCAAAATAACTAACCAATATAGCTCGACCTGTATCGCTCACTAAACTTCATTAGAACAGAGGTCTCGGTAATTTGGATAGTTTACTGACCAGTGTAAGTAGATCTCGAAGTTAAGTAGCTCATTTAAATGAGCCGGACCTCTCTGAGCTGGACCTCTAATCCTTAAGGATTAGAGGTCCAGTTTTATTAGATCTTGTTTTTAGAAAAATCATCTATCGGGGATAATAACTATAGCATTTTTTCTTGTTCTTAAATATCAAAGGAAGAAGCGTGACTGACTGATCTATCAACGTATAGCCGAAACTGCTGGACGGATTCAGTTGAAATTTAGCATACAAGTAGGTTTTAAGGCGTAAACATCCGCTAAGAAAGGATTTTAGAAAATACAACTCCTAAATGTGGAAAAAGGGGGCCCAAAGTTGAGTAAGGAAAATCAACTGATAGCCTAAACCAGTGGAAGGATTGAGTTGACATTTGGACAGCGTGTTCTTTAGGTGACGTTGGCGACCGATAGGAAGGGATTTTGCCAAAATTCCAACGGGAAAAAGTAATTTTTTTTATTCATTATACCTAAATAAATATTTCAGGACAATTCACACAGCGCCACCTAACCCCATACTAAGCAACTTAATGCTTGTATTATGGTGATTATGATAACGGATACTTATATATTATGTACTTTTCTTTTGTAAAAACATACTTATAATAGATTATATTCATTGACCACGATCTCACGTGATGTTAAGTGACGATGCGGCCGTAGATGGCAGCAGACTATACCTAGAAGGCGGGATAAAACCCTCCCTGGCTTCACTGAACAACATGCCGGAATACGGTTATAATGACCGCTTGGCGACACGGTTTTGTCGAGTCTCTAAACAGAATCAGAAAGTCTAAAGTCTAGTTTTTTTTTATTTATTTATTTATAGGTAAACCAACAGCTTAACATAAAACTTTTAACAGTTTATACACCGTACAGCCAATTAAAGGTTCACACGTATGTACCTATATATAACACAAAGTATTCATTAGAATAGAATAGTAAAATATTATAGTAAAATATAACATTTATTTTAGGTTAGCTTTTGACTACGATCTCGCCTGATCTTAAGCGACAATGCGGCCGAAGATGGTAGCAGACCAAACCTAGAAGGCGGGAATGAATCCCCTCAGTCATAATAATTAAAACTAAAATAACGCGTTAGATTTCATTTAATTTGTCAATTTTACACTACTGAAATAAAAGTTTGGTTTTAATAATATCTCTTTACCGTGCTAATACTATAAACTTTAAAGTTTGTAAGAATGTATGTCTGGATGTTTGTTACTCTTTCACGTCTAAACGGGTGGACCAATTAAGCTGAAATTTGGTATAGAGATAGTTTAGACCCTGGAATAACGCATAGGCTATAGTAGAACAGCGGGTAAAACGCGAAGAGATCGCTCTAAGCGATAAGGCTGCCCATTGTAGACCAAATGTTATACCTAACATATAGTTCTGTAAAGATGTTTTCATAGTTTTATTCATTAATTTTTAGACATTTATTGTAAAATTATTTTTCTGGTCACAATAAAGAGTATTTGTATTGTATTGTATTTTAAAACCGCTGGGCGCAGCTAGTATTATATTCCTAATTTATCAAACTTAGGGTCAACAATCAAAAAGACCTCTTGACCTGAGGTCTCAAAAGTACCTTCACAAAGCTTTATTCAAATGCTATTATGAACGAGTCAAGTTAAAGAATGATTCGACAAATACACACAAAGAAAATCGCGCCGTCTTCGCTTTGTCGGCACCTTTTGATATCTCTGCTTAACTTTGAAGGTTTGGCTTCATTTACACCGTATTGCAACATAAACTTTTGTAACATTCCGGAATGAAATTCGTTCTCCAACCACATTCGGAACTAAGAGTCGTAACCTGTTGAAAAAAATCTTCTTGTTTTACTCAATCAGTTGCAAAGTTCGACAGATTTTTTTATTTATATCATACACCATTTGTTAAGTATGATAGTTTAAAAAAAAAAATAATAGTGACAAATCAAGCAAAGGTATCCAATAGTGAGTATCATGATTAAACAATAAACACTTAAAATAATAACATATTAAATAAAACAATATAAAATATTAATAAATGCATTCCCATTTCTCTATTGTTCACTAATACATTTATCAAAATCGTTAAGCTCCATGTTTGCCCATGTACCTAATATCTGCATTGCTTGGCGGATGAATGAATGACAAAGGTGTGGTAGTTCCTCAGGGGATCTGTATTAGAAAGCTTTTTAATGACCCAGATAAAATGCCTTAGGAACGCATCGTCACCCTGCGCCGGGGAGCGTAGAGCGATCTGTTGGACTCCCCCGTTGAGGATGGGCGCGGCGGGGATACCCACTAAAAACCTGGGGGTGTGCCTGCGGGACGCCATAATGCCGGGGCAGCGGGTACGCTAAAGCACTATAAAAAGAGAAAAAAAACAAAAGCTAAGCGGGGCCCGGACGCCAGCGCGTAACCGCAGCTATTCCCTGAAGAAGATCCTCGTACAGGATCGAAACGGTCGGCACATAGCCGAAGTAAATACAAGTGAGTTTATGCCGTTTATTTACAAAGAGAAAAACACCCTCAAATTAGGTCAATTCGCCATTAACCTAGTTATTTATAAATAACTTTTTATACATAAAATAAACAATAACAATTATTTTGTCGCGTTCCGCAATCCGGTAAGGATACTGGTTTTATATCCTTTCTCACCCCAAAACCTATTAATTGGAAACAATATATTTTACAGGCGTCGTAAATAAGGGTTCTATTTATTGCGCGCGGTAACCTAATTCATAGTATAGTGATGACACAGTAATGTAACTTTAGAATAGAATAGAATAGA
The DNA here is from genome assembly GCA_947507615.1 of Hemithea aestivaria. Classification (NCBI taxonomy): domain Eukaryota; kingdom Metazoa; phylum Arthropoda; class Insecta; order Lepidoptera; family Geometridae; genus Hemithea; species Hemithea aestivaria. Next base: position 4,155,470 of record OX382351.1, on the reverse strand, counting down.
AAACTCTTTATTGAAACAGTACAAAATTATCAGTGAAAACTATTTAGGCTAAATGTTTACTGTATTCCCATTTTGTATCTAAGATAAGTTTTAAATACTAGTTTTTTAATCCAATTGTATTGTTTTGGTTCCAATAAAGAGTATTCTTATCTTATCTTATAAGAAGCTGTTTGTTTTCCTAATAAAATAAAATAAATAAAATAAAAATACAGAAAACTTAAAACTATAACACAAAACCACGACATAAGTGTAACAATTGGCGGTCTTATCGCTAAAAGCGATCTCTTCCAGACAACCTTGAAGGGAGAGAAATAATTATAGTTTTATATGGATAGGTGGTGAGTTAAAACGCGTTTAAACTTTAGCGCGTTTAAAATACTGCGACTGTCTCGCTTGTACGATATGATTAATTTTGATATAATATTAAACAAGTGAAATATAAGCTTTAATTATTGTTATCATCTTGCATCATATAGTACTCGTCAAGACGAATCAAATGAGCCCAAACTCGATGGGGTTGCGTTGTTTTATGACAGAGTTCCTATGGCCACCTTCCAGCTCCATCATCAGATCAGCTCGATGTCATAAAAATATTGCATTGTCATCCGATTTACACACGCATGCAAATTTTCAGCTCAATTGGAAACCGGGAAGTGGGTCAAATTAAACTTGCAAGATTTGATTACAGACAGACAGACAGACAGACAGACAGACAACAGACAGGTGAAAGTAATATAAAGCTTGTAATATGTAGAATAAGGATTAACTTTTAAAAAAATATTCAATTCAGCTTGACAAAATAATGTATATTTTAACATTTCTAAAAGTATATCCTTTCCTTATCTTGCATCATTATTCTTTATTTTTCTTTTTGTTCTTTATTATTATTGTTAGTAGTGTATTATTATTGTTAGTTGTATTGTTAGTAGTGGTAGTTTACCGGGGGTAGACTTCCTTTGCAGGAGGTCGTCTAGGTGGGTACCCCAACAGTGCCAGTTATTCTACCGTCTGAGCAGTGATGTGCAAACATTACTGTGCTCCGGTAGGAGGGCACTGTAGCTAGTAAAATTACTGGGCTAAAGAGTCTTAACATCTTATGACTCTTGAGTAAGAAGCGTTGGTACAGTGCTCCTAAAATTTCACATCATTGTGAAATCCTAGGTAACACTGTACTGATTATGGGCAGCCGTTATCCCTTAACATCAGGAGAGCGTCTTGCTCGTCTTCTACTTAATCACATAAAAAAAAAAAAAATAGTCTCTGGCTTTTTATTTGTGCTTTATAAGCCGTCGAATTAATGTGTTTCTTTCTTTCTTTCTTTTCTTTCAACCAAGAGTCGCACGTAAGTACAATAAGGTAGGTATTAACAAAATTCATAAAAAAACATCAAACAAGAAATGTCAGAATACTTTTTGTTGAAAATTTGCCACTTCCCGCGAAACTTTTTACTAAGTGGAGTGCTATTTTACAAGCTTTATATTACTTTTACCTGTCTGTTGTCTGTCTGTCTGTCTGTCTGTCTGTCTGTCTGTCTGTCTGTAATCAAATCTTGCAAGTTTAATTTGACCCACTTCCCGGTTTCCAATTGAGCTGAAAATTTGCATGCGTGTGTAAATCGGATGACAATGCAATATTTTTATGACATCGAGCTGATCTGATGATGGAGCTGGAAGGTGGCCAAAGGAACTCTGTCATAAAACAACGCAACCCCATCGAGTTTGGGCTCATTTGATTCGTCTTGACGAGTACTTTATGATGCAAGATGATAACAATAATTAAAGCTTGTTTTTAAAAAGTATTTTTTAAATTTCACTTGTTTAGGTACTACTAGGTATTACTGCTGGGATGAAGAGTCTTAAACATCTTATGACTCTTAAGTAAGAAGCGTTGGCGCAGTACACTGGGTAGCACTGTACTGATTATGGGCAGCGTTATCTCTTACCATCAGGAGAGCGTCTTGCTCGTCTTCTACCTCATCACATAAAATACCTACTACCGCGAAACTTTTCACCAAGTAGAGCGCTAGTTTTAGGTACTTATGCCACGAAAAACCTCTGAACCTTCACAACTGTGAGCAAAGTACAGTCAGGCTCGCAAATTGACCGGCGTTTCTAATCGATTCGAGCTGCCATATACATTTAATTGTTGCTTTTTACAATGCAGGTATTGGGGCGCAGATCAGGACATTGGGCTGATTGGGGGTACAGGCGGAGAGAAAAGTGGATTTTAAACTCATAATAATTCATTTATTTAAATAACCTGCAATGGAAAACTTGTGCAAGTCAAGTATTGTACTTTTTTAAAAATTTTAACAGTCTACCGCTCGTTCGCAAACCATATCTATGAGCTGAAATAGCAACAAGTGAAATTTAAAAAAACCTTTTTAAAAACAAGCTTTTATTATTATTACCATAAAGTACTCGTCAAGACGAATCAAATAAGCCCAAATTCGATGGGGTTACGTCGTTTAATTACGAAGTTCCTATAGCCACCTTCCCGCTCCATCATCAGATCAGCTCCATGTCATAATCATATTGCATTGTCATCCGATTTATGCATGCATGCCAAATTTCAGCTCAATCGGACACCGGGAAGTGGGTCAAATTTAACTTGCAAGATTTGATTACAGACAGACAGACAGACAGACAACAGACAAGTGAAAGTAAATAAAAGCTTGTAATAATAAACCGTCAACCGTGTTTCCCGAGCGGAACAACTTGGGTATCTTGGCACGAGTGAATTGACCTTGACCTTTCTAGGCATCTTACCTGATCCATCGACCGCATTTTCACTTTCCATCATTATTTAGTATATAAAAAACATAGGGGCTATTTTCGTCCTGTCGTGTCCACAATGTTTATCTTGGTTACATTTTAATTTATTGTTCGTTTGGATGGCACCAGCTGGTTTATCATGCTGTAGTTTCCAAGCATCTTTATCTTCAATGTATTGGCTAACTTTTTTATTTTTTTATTATAAGTTACCCTTTGACCACATTCACCCAGTTACTGTTATGCCAGCTGCTATCGGCTGTTTCCTATAAGATATATAAGAGGCAGTCGTTAGGTCATGTTGCAGGCCATGTAGTAATCTCGGCGACCTGAAACTGCAACATATAGGTTAGCCACACAACCTATAAATTGTGATTTGACTCTGACAGTGTAATTAGGTTCTGCTGGAGTATAAATTCCAATTATTATTATTGTCATAATAAAATTATTCATTATTTTTGCAACTTCAAATAAATTAAATTAAAACTTAAACCTTTTGTCGTCGACTGTACAATGCGTGCGACGAAAGAACATTATTGTATCGTCGGATAATTAATCGACTAAACCATTAATGATTGTAATTTAATGACTGGCAGGTCCAGCCATTATTTTTATGGTCCTAGAATAAACTTTATGGACCTCGTTAGTTAGGATATTAATAAGGATTTTGTTGAAAATATATGTATTAATAAAATTTGCAAGCTTTTATACAGCCAGGGACTTTATGTTAAGAAAGAAAATCACTACCTACTACCTACATTTTCTAAAACAAAGTCGCTAATTAAACATGAAGCTGAAAAGTAATTCAAGAGGAAGGTTTTCTATGTATAGTAGCTGCGCCCAGAGGTTTTACCCGCTGTGTTGTATGTAGCCTATGTGCTATTATTAATAATAATAATTATTGTGGTTTATACTCCAACAGAACAGGTTACCCTACTTACATTGTCAGAGTCAAATCACAATTTATAGATAATAAAAAAAAAAATAAAAAAAATATATATATATTCAATAAAGGCATTACAGAAATATATTGAAAAAATCTGCTACCCAAACTAGGCTCTAGACCCGTGCTATGGGTAGCAGGACTTCCTCGCCAGAATAGCAAAGTAAAATGTGTTACTATAAATTTAATGTATTTACACTGGGTATGATACACACATTATTTGAGATTCTTTTACTATGAGTAGAAAGGTTTGGGTCGTATGGATTTAGCTTGTGTTGATATAATATTTGGTTTTGTATGAACAGTTGTCTTACTGTGAGAACATTACAATTCTGATATAATTCCTTAGTAGGAAATCTGTATTGTGTGGCAAACCTATATGTTGCCAGTTTCAGGTCGCCGAGACTACTACAGGGCCTGCAAAATGACCTAACGACTGTCTCCTACATATCTAATAGTAAACAGCCGGGACCCACAGTTTTGCGTGCCTTCCGAAACACGGTAGCGTCCAGGCGAACTTTTTGCCACACACTGAAATTTGAACCCAGGGTCTCCGGATTAAAAGCCGGACGTATGACCACTGGGCCACGGACGCTACAAACATTATAGGGTTAAATCTATCTTTATACAAAATTTCAGCTCAATCGGTCCACCCGTTTAGGCGTGAAAGAGTAACAAACATCCTGACATCCATTCTGACAAACTTTCACATTTATAATACGAGTATTAGTAAGATTACATGTAAAATATAGCAGAGAAACACTGATAAACAATTTTATGTTAAGCAATACGTGCGCGCGGGTCATTAGTAATTAAAATGTAAAGAAAAACAGCGGCTCGTTTGTTCCAAAAATAGACCAGGAAATCTATTCCACCATGGCCATAAAGTCATGGTGCTCAATCCCATGGAATCAAACCCATTGTACAAACGAGCTATTACTATTTAGTTCCGTCGAACAATTAATTTATATATGATTGTAATCTAAAATCTGGTGGAAAATTAGGGATACGCATGTTAACATACCAGTATTGGATATTTTTGGAAGGAATTTATCCCGCCTTCTAGGTTGAGTCTGCCACCATCCGCATTGTCGCTTAACATCACGCGCCAAACTTGAAATGTCAATAGGAAAGTACTCTCATCCATCCCTCCTTTTCACCCAGGAAAAATGCGTTATGCATCATCACCCCACGCCGGGGGTATGTGGGACTCCCTCGCCTAACATGGGTGCGGTGGGGATCGGGGGATACGCACTAAAAACCTGGGGGTGTTCTTGCGGGACGCCATAATGCCGGGGCAGCGGGTACGCCGAAGCACTCATCCGCGGCAGTAGGTACTCATCCTAGGGTGATGGTGTCTTGGGAGAAAAGAGAGATCTTGAGGGGATTTTCATTTGCATCTTGAGATGATTTTTTTTCAGCTGAGCTCTCTCCCAATTGAGCAGAGCTGCACGATGGCACGGGATGCGTCTCCACACGCAATAGGTCGTACAATAGAATATATTTATTTTATGGTGAATTGTGATACTACATGTATACAAAAAAATATTCTTGTGCCTGTGTTTCTGTGCTCAATAAATATTTATCTTTCTTATCTTTCTTTCTTTCTTTCATTTGCATCACTAATCATTCAGAGTTCGCGGTCAAAAACTAACCTATAATGTATTTGGGATGGTGTGGCTTCTTAAAGCAAACAGCGTGTTCTGACGATAAAATCTGTTTATTTACAAAAATGTTTTTTTTTTTTTTTTTTTTATGTGATTAAGTAGAAGACGAGCAAGACGCTCTCCTGATGTTAAGAGATAACGCTGCCCATAATCAGTACAGTGTTACCAAAGATTTCACAATTATGTGAAATTCTAGGAGCACTGCACCAACGCTTCTCACTCAAGAGTCATAAGATGTTAAGACTCTTTACTCTTTAGCCCAGTAATTTCACTAGCTACAGTGCCCTCCTACCGGAGCACAGTAATGTTTGCACATCACTACTCAGGCGGTAGAATAACTGGCACTGTTGGGGTACCCACCTAGACGACCTCCTGCAAAGGAAGTCTACCCCCGGGAAAAAAATGTTCTAAATAAATAGGCCAAGCGCGAGTCGGGCCACGCACAATGTAGGATTCCGTAGTTCTAGTAGATTGAATACACTGCACAACAGCATTTTGGATGATTTTTGACGACGATTTCAAATTTGTGACTGAAATTTCTGTACCAGCTCTAGTTAAAAAGATATGACACATATTATGTTGTTTTCGTAATAAAACGGTATAAATGTAGAGATCATCATCATCATCATCTCAGCCGTAAGACGTCCACTGCTGAACATAGGCCTCCCCTTTGGACTTCCATATGTACCGGTTGGAAGCGACCTGCATCCAGCGTCTTCCGGCGACCTTTATAAGGTCGTCTGTCCACCTTGTGGATGGTCAATGTAGAGATGATCCTAATTAATTTAAGTTTAAGTTGAAAAACTCTTTATGTTATTTGATTTTCTTGCTGAAACTGAAGGCAGAGCTATTCTAAATGCTATTCTTATTCTAAGGGCTATTCTAAATGCTCTAACAATATTCAGCCATCATATGTGCGTTCCAGAAGCCTTGATAGCGTTACTTCATCGAACAAAAGTTCGGGTGGAATTGCTTGCCCAATTCTTCACTTAGTACCCCAAGATTGTCATGAATATAGTCTAGGTGGTCGTGGAGAGAGTGTAACTTGATAGTTATGTCACATTCGAGCCTTTGAAAGTGACGCATTAGTTTTTGGACGTGTTGAGAAAAGTCCAAATAATTCTTACTTTACAAAAAAAAAAAATATAACCACCATTGGCCTAAAACAAAGTAAACCATTTTTAAATGAACACATTATGAGCCAGTTATGTTCCGCATACTTAATTTTTAATAAAATCAAAACAATAGTTTTATGTTTACACTAAGCAAAAATAAGTCATCGTGATGGTTCTCGAGTCCTTTCCACATTATAGCGGTTTCGTTCCAAAATCTATTTATTTTCTAATTTGTCCACAAACGTAGATACTCAACACACGTTTTGCATAACTTTTGGGGAATCCAAGGCTTGTCGTTAATTTCCAGGGAGTATCCAAAGTAATTTTTGTAAGCCTAAATTATGAACGTTGTCACATTCAAACGGAATTCTTTGAGCATAATATTCTCCGCAAATTAAAAAAAATATATCCGGATCATTCACACAAGTAGCCTTGACCATGCTATATCAAATTATAATAAAAAAACTTAAGTTAGAAATTATGAGCTAAGTAACACTGTAATATGGTGATTTATTTGTTATAACTATAACTCGTAAACAATACAACCATGAAAAATTCGCTTGCGCGATCTAATTTTACTACTAGCGCCATCTAGTTATGCATTAATAAACTATAGGCTAGGTTAGCTTTAGGTAGGTATTCTTATTTTGCTGATTTTACCGAAACTACCGGGGGTAGATTTCCTTTGCAGGAGGTCGTCTAGGTGGGTACCCCAACAGTGCCAGTTATTCTACCGCCTGAGCAGTGATGTGCAACCATCACTGTGCTCCGGTAGGAGGGCACTGTAGCTAGTGAAATTACTGGGCTAAAGAGTCTTAACATCTCATGACTCTTGAGTAAGAAGCGTTGGTGCAGTGCTCCTAGAATTTCACATAATTGTGAAATCCTAGGTAACACTATACTGATTTTGGGCAGCTGTTATCTCTTAACATCAGGAGAGCGTCTTGCTCGTCTTCTACTTCATCACATAAAAAAAAAAAAAAAAAAAAAACTAATAATTTTATCTTAACCGCTATAGTTTTCCTGGAAAGTTCATGGTTGAAAGCATACCTCTGATTTTTTTCAGAATTTTAAAGCTAGTAGTTCAGATTTTAGAGGGGGGGGGGACGCTCAATTTTTTTTTTTAAACTTGATTATCTTTCAAACAGAACATGAAATCGAAAAAGTTTCTTAGCAAACCGTCCTTCATTTTAAAATACCTATTCAACGATACCCCACACGATGGTATCAGCCAGAAAAAAAAAATCATCCCCATCTTACGTGTACGGGAGGTAGCCTAAATTAATTAATTAAAAATTATTTTTTGTCACCGTTCTCTTACCCTTATTATTACTTACCTGTATACAAAATTACACTTTTCTAGGACTTATAGTTTCTCCGCAATGCCGCGGACAGACAGACGGACGGACGGACGGACGGACGGACGGACGGACAAAGCGAAACTATAAGGGTTCCTTGTTGACTACGGAACCCTAAAAAGTGCTTTAACATCCAGCCTCCGACTCCATCAAAGCTTGCAAGCTCTCCTGATGGTAAGATAATATTGTAACCGTGTCCATTGAATGAAATTAGGAATAAATAGTGTTTATACAATGCATACTCGGTTGCTGAAAATTTAAGCTTCTAGTTTTATTAACCCCCGACGCAAAAACGACGGGGTGTTATAAGTTTGATGTGTCTGTCTCTGTGTGTGTGTCTGTCTGTGGCATCGTAGCTCCCGAACGGATGAACGGATTTTGATTTAGTTTTATTACCAACGAAGTTATAGGGGTTCGAAAATGGTCTGAACTGCTTCCAGAAAAGGATGGTACGGCCGTACCGCTTTTTTGCTCGACTTGGCGGGGGCACTGTCGTGCCCCAGGATGATATTATTTTATGGCTTTTTTAATCGGTCGACAAGTAGGTATTATACCTATTATTACCTATTAATTCTTATGAAAGTTAATGCGATCTTGATAGCGATATAGAAATCTAAACGATTGTGAATAGCACTGCGAAATACGCCAAGTCATTGCTATTTCTTTATAGAGCTTATAAAGATTAGAAAAGTTTTTACTGGTGGTATTCTACCGCCTGAACAGTGATGTGCAAACATTACTGTGCTTCGGTGGGAGTGTGAAATTACTGGGCTGAAGAGTCTTAACATATTATGACTCTCAACTCTCAAGTACGAAGCGTAGGCGTAGTGCACCAGTAGCACTGTACTAATTATGGGCAGCGTAATCACTCACCATCAGGAGAGCGTCTTCTTACTTCGTTGTACAAAAAAATAATAATTATAATACACACAACGAAACAATATACGAGTACATACATAAATTTTATTATAATCACGCCTGGTTCCCGTTGGTGTATAGGCAGAGTCTATTTCCCTCCATTTGGTACGATCCTGACACACCTCTTTCGCTTCCTCTACTTTCATAACATTCTTCATACACGCTCGCCGGTTCTTGGTACTCTTGACCTGACCTTTTCTTAAAATGACATTTATAAGGTCAAGGAAAGTACTACTAAAATTTGAAATGAAATTAAAAAAAATCAATGAGTTTTGGCATACTTAATACATACCAAAGAATTTTTAGATACATACAAATAAGAAATAAATTAGGCCTAATTTAAGATTCTATTCTGCGTCACGTCTAAATAAAACGGTTTCTTAACTCTACAAGCACTTCATTACAATAGAATTACAATAGCAATTTTACGTTACCGATCTGATTGTATCGATATATAGATCGATTTATCGATAGTGATGATCTAATGACAGGTACATCACTATTGTTTGTAATCTGTTACCCACTGAGACGGTACATTCAAAATACAAGGGTTTTGGTGGTTTTCTAAAGCCGCGTCTCCAGCGGGTGTTTTGGTTCAAAGATTCAACATAAACATCACAACATTTTTCACCAAACACTGTCAAACTACTTTGTTTGCTCCAACAATGTTTTTGCTTTCCATATCCGATGGAAAGCACGTACAACAAAACATAATGTCAATATTCAACGATATCTACACTCTACACACTTTGTCAATATTCATCAAATTCGCTGAGATTATTTTAATGTTGTCATGTTCATGTTGAATGTATGAACCAAAACAGGCGCTGGAGACGCGCCTTAAGTCAGCTTGTACTTAGATGCAAGAAATATGTGTATATATTGTCAAGTAGATATAGGAAAATGACAGTACACTGTCTTCTTCTTCTGAAATTGTCACAGTCTTGGTACTTATAATTTGTTTTTGATGAACCTTTATTTTATGTCCATAAATTTTACCTGGGGTAGATTTCCTTTGCAGGAGGTCGTCTAGGTGGGTAACCCAACAGTGCCAGTTATTTTACCGCCTGAGTAGTAATGTGTCGACATTACTGTGCTTCGGTAGGAGGGCACTGTAACTAGTGAAATTACTGGGCTAAAGAGTCTTAACATCTTATGGCTCTTGAGTAAGAAGCGTTGGTGCAGTGCACCTAGAATTGCACATCATTGTGAAATTCTAGGTAACACTGTACTGATTATGGGCAGCGTTATCTCTTATCATCGTAGGAACGCACTACTGGCATTTCATCACCGCGTTCGAATTAAGCGTAGGAACTAGGAACGCACTGGGTGGACCGATTGAGCTGAAACTTTGTATAGACATAGCTTAGACCCTGGAATAACACAGAGGCTACAAAGGTACTGCGAGTAAAACCGCAGCTAGTACTATCTAAAGAAGCAAGAGAAAGTGAAATAGCAATAAGTAACCATCTACCACATACCACCAAGTTCCATAAGTGACCACATAGGTACCGCATACCACCTGTTATCGGCGATCTACACGAATAAATATATGAACACACAGTCATTTGCCATAGTTTAATAAATATACGGATTTAAAGCAATGGTGACGGGGAGAAAAATAAGATGGAGTTGCAATAGCGCGGTGTGTTTTCATTGTTAGACTAATAAAATTCAGATTTACTTTTCAGATGTATTTTTTCTAAATATATATGTATTATGTGTATTTATTATTAATTATAATGTATTGTAATATGTATTTTTAGTATATTTATTATTTAGTACCTATATTTATTATACACTTAATATTATAGTCCCATTATTATTTATGTATTGTAAGCTATAATTTTACGTTATTCTGTTTTCCTATATATCTTTATAACCACCGTCATTCTAAAACTTGTTTTTTTCCTTTCCTGCTTGGTTGTCTGGAAGAGATTGCTATTAGCGATAAGACCGCCAATTGTAACATTGATTAACTGAAATGTACTTATTTAGTGTTATTATTTATTATTATTATTTATTAATACTTTATTGTAACACCACATGAAAATTAACAATTTACAACAGTAGTTAACAAACAAAACAAAGATGTTGCAACCGGCGGTCTTATCGCTAAAAGCGAGTGAGCGAGTGAGCGAGTGTTAATTGTTTCTTTGTTGCAATAAAGAGTTATCTATCTATTTATAGAATACTGTAAACCCTATTTCATTACATAGTATAAAACAAAGTCGCACGCCGCGTCTGTCTGTCCTATGTATGCTTATATCTTTAAAACTACGCAATAGATTTTGATACGGTTTTCGTTAATAGATAGAGTGATTCAAGAGAAAGGTTTAGATGTATAATACATGAATAATATAGTAGAGAGACACTGATAATTTTCTATTAAGCGTGACGAAGTGCGCGCGGGTCCTCTAGTAACGAATAAAAGGCTTTGCTGACAAGGTATAACAGTCCCCTTAAAAGTAAAAAGTTTCCATAGTTGTTTCTCATGATATCTTAATGTGATGGTACCACCGAACAGGGGGTGATTCAATTTTAAAAATATATTTCATAGCGATTTGTCGCTTATGATTGACAAATTTAAACATAAAATAATACCTTGAAAACCCCTACAAACGATAGGCACACAGACACACAGCGAAAAGCACTTTGTTCAATAATATGTAGTGATAATAATAATAATTAGGGGTTATACTCCAACAGAACAGGTTACCCTACTTACACTGCCAGAGTCAAATCACAATTTATAGGTTGTGTGACCAACCTATATTACGTTGCAGTATCAGGTCACCGAGATTACTACAGGGCCTGTAACATGACCTAACGACTGCCTCCTACATATCTTATAGGAAACAGACTGGTTGTTTGAGTGATGTTTTAGAATCCACATACATGCCCTAAATTGACAATTTTTTTTTTATAAATTTTGTAACATAGTCTTGTTGCTTCCTTGCTATTTGATAAAATGATATACTTTTTAAAATGAAATTTAATTACCCATCGTTTTATTCATTGGTTTTATGTTTTATATTAGTTTCGTTGGTTTGATCTTTCGTCATCATAAACTTTTTTTTAACCCCTTGATCCTAGAAACACTTCCGGTTCAAATCAAAATTGACATCTAATTGACTCAAATTAAAATTCGGCAGTGATCATAGATTTGTGAAATAGCTTGTAGACACCGTTTTCACCGGGGGTAGACTTCCTTTGCAGGAGGTCGTCTAGGTGGGTACCCCAACAGTGCCAGTTATTCTACCGCCTGAGCAGTGATGTGCAAATATCACTGTGCTCCGGTAGGAGGGCACTGTAGCTAGTGAAATTACTGGGCTAAAGAGTCTTAACATCTCATGACTCTTGAGTAAGAAGCGTTGGTGCAGTGCTCCTAGAATTTCACATAATTGTGAAATCCTAGGTAACACTGTACTGATTATGGGCAGCCGTTATCTCTTAACATCAGGAGAGCGTCTTGCTCGTCTTCTACTTCATCACATAAAAAAAAAAAAAAAAAAGAATACACGATTTTTTTACCACGACCCAAACATCGTGATACAATGCGGACGCACCCAAACCAGTCAACAATAGTGAGTCTATTAGAGTGATATATACCTCTCATTACCGATATTTATGTGCTCTACACAACACAACGATGACTTCATTTTAGTTTCGACTTTATAAAGAAAATAAAAAATTGCCGTGGACCTAGATGTCTATAGAAAGCAAAGTAATGAGGCACACTGAGTTCGACCAACTCACATACTGTTCATGCTCACACCCTCACATTTAAAAAAATGTTTATTTTTTATTTTTTACATACACAAGGGAAATTTTAAAAAAATAATTTAAAAACAAGCTTTTATTATTATTACCATTTAGCACCAAAGTACTAGTCAAGACGAATCAAATGAGTCCAAACTCGATGGGGTTACGTCGTCTAATTACGACGTTCCTATGGCCACCTTCCAGCTTCATCATCAGATTAGCTCGATAACTCGATGTCATAATAATATTGCATTGTCATCCGATTTATACAAGTATGCAAATTTTCAGCTCAATCGGAAATCGAGAAGTGGGTCAAATTAAGCTTGCAAGTTTTGATTACAGACAGACAGATAACGGACAGGTGAAAGTAAATAAAATCTTGCAATAAATTTTGTACTTTAAGCAAACTGATAAAAAATATGAGGGATTGTATTATTGCTAAAAAAATATAGGTATTTTATCTAACATGGGCAATCTCTCAAAAATTTATAGCGTCCGGTCCGCCATTTTGAGCCTCTTTGATTTCTTAATTGTTAACCTGTTGGTTTCAACTGTAGAAAAAATAGTATTTGTGGGTAGAAAAACCGGTGATGCTCTCAGTTAGAAAAATTGGCTTAATTACTGTGAAATACAAGCTAAGACTGAATTAACAACCGATTTCTCAATTAATAGTATCTATAGGATAGAACACTCTTTATTGAACGTCATAAGTAAGTACAGTCAACTACAAAGAGATGTATCCATGTTAGGCTTACAAAATGAAGTAAATTTTCATTTGCCACAATGAACTACCCTTGGTTCGTGACATTTCTCTCGACAGTAGCAATCAAACTTTATATTATCATCGACTCGTTTAATATGCAACAATGATGTATCCCACTACTTTTCCTTAGGTGATACATAATAATAGCATTTAAAATGAATCGAATATAGTATAAGAGTTGGTGGATACTGAAAGTGTCACGAAGTAAGGGTAAATAATTTTTGCATACTAAAAGTTCCTTCATTTTGTAAGACTAACATGGATACATCTCTTTGTAGTTGACTGTACAATATAACGATTTCTTCACTTATTATCTTAGGTTTTTGGTATAAGGGTGATTCCTGAGAGTCAAAATTTTACGTGTCTGGGGGAATAAACTACCCGTAACATAAAAATTCTACCCAAAGGTATTTTTTTCCTGTTAGTCTAAGGTTCAATCTACTTAATGCATGATAGACATCAGGTTATATTTAGCTGCAAGTATCTAAAAAAAAATGTAAATGCCCTGAAATTTGATTACCGTGGGCTGTCCCTTACACATTTTCGGAACTAAATATATTTTTTACACTAATTTATAAAAGGAATTTAATTAATTCCTGTGATCAAAGCTGTAAAGGGTGAACTGTTATATGATCAAAAAAATACGCGAAGGCTGTACTCAGCGTAGTTTTAGAAAAAATAACAAATTTAGGTTTGTCCCCGGACAAAAAGTGATTCCCATGGCGCGCGACATAACTACCCACATTTCACAAACCACAATACTTAGAAGCTTGTACGCACGCTATTGGCTAACTTCGATTGCGCTCTAAACATAGTGAAGAAAGGCTCCTCCTCTCGTTGTTATAAACTGGATTTTCGAAGGTGAGAAATTGATTACCGTGGTTTTGGTTCACTAGATCATTGATTACCTTTTCCATGTTTAAAAATATTTTTTTATCCATTACGGTTTTTTGACTAGGGTGTGCAGTTAGTAAAAGGGTATTGTTTATCATATATTTTATTAATTTTGGTCTATAATTATGGTATTTAAAAATATTGACAAAAAACTATACAATTTTGATTTACATGGTATTGATTCTCATGGTATTTTACCACGGTGATCAATTTTCCTCTGAGTTTTCTTGCGCATTCTTTCACTTTTTACCCAACTACAGCGAAGCCGCAGGTATGGAAGTGATTTTGACAGTTTATATTTGTATATTTCATTATTTCAGATATTTTTTTTATATTGTATACATCAGATTTTTTTATATTGTACTATAGTAGACAGACCATATTAAAAAGTCGCTCAGCGAGCTATGGAGAGGGCTATACTCGGGGTTTCTCTACGTGATCGAATCAGGAATGAGGAGATGAACCAAAGTCACTGACATATCTCCGCGGATCAGGAAGCTGAAGTGGTAATGGGCAGGCCACATAGCACGTAGAGCGAATAGCTGATGGGGTCGAAAAGTGTTCAAGTGGCTACTACAGGCAAGCAAACGCAGCGTAGAACGTCTACCCACAAGTGTGGCAGACGACCTTATTTAGGTCGCTGAAAGACGCTTGAAGCAGGTCGCTTTCAACACCAGTGTTATATATGGAGGTCTAAAGGGGAGGTTTATGTTCAGCAGTAGACGTCTTATGGCTGAGATGATGTATGATGAAAAAATAAAACGAAACTATGGGCTGACTACAACTTTCAGTCCAGATTAACCTAACTAATGATAAATGTACAATCTGATGACAGCTTCTGGAGTGAATCCTGTCAGTGACTGTGACTGTAATATTTTTACATTGTTTAAGACTGCAATACGTTGATTTTATTTAGTTTACATGATTATTATATAGAGAGCCAATATAGACCTTTTTAATACTTTATGTTTGGTGTATATCTGTTTGGATCACCGTTTTTAATCATTTCTATTTTATATGATTAGTATGTAGAGGTCAATATTTAAATAATAACATAGAATTCAAACAAAATAGTTTTAATTTTGATTCCCATGCCACACTTTATTGATTCCCGTGGCACCAAAAATTTAAATTTAAATATCTTCTGAACAAAACAAGTTATAATGATGCCTATTTGATTGATGTAATTATAATTATGGGAAATTTGATGTTTTACATGTAAAATGCAATAATACTTTGATTTAAAATCTGCCACGGAAATCACTTAAATACGCCCGATTTCAGGATTTACCCATAATAGAATAAGTTTAAAACAAATATATAGACAAAAAATTAATATAACAAAAAAAAAGCGGCAAAAACAACGGGGTGTTATAAGTTTGACGTGTTTGTCTGTAGCATCGTAGCTCCCGAATAGATTGGAATGGATGAACCGATTTTTTTCACATTTTTCGCCTCCCTCAATACTCAATCGGTAGGTATGTGTATCAAATGAAATGGCTTGAAATAGTAGAATTCTACACTTTATGATAAATTTCAGATCCAAGATGGCCGCCACCAAAAAATGGCGTATAATAATTTTTTTAGCGTTGGGGGTTTTTCAAATTTCACGTGTTCTTATGCTTTGGATGCGGAACCCTAATGCTAAAAGCACATCAAATCTATCCGCATCGACCGCGCCGAAAGAATCGAATTTTGAATTCTTTATATGAAAAGTCATGAAACCTCGCACACTTGCCGGAGTCGAATCGTCTGAATCTGCAGGGCTATTCACTTATCCGTCAGGGAACCGAACCGAATACCAAATTGTCAAAAATGTATGAAATAACGTATTAAATCGATACGACGTAATAATTTTTGTCATTTCATACATTTTTGACCAGGGGTACACATCATCGTGGCCATTTGTGAGACAAAAAACAGCTTATGGATTTTCATTATTTTATGAAAATACGCGATATATTGATATTTGAGGTCATAAACTAGTTGAATAACATTGTATTGTCTCAAATTGCTTTAAAATTTTGGAAAAAAACGAAACACATAGGAAAAAAACGAAACAATAATGTCAAAGTGAAGCAGTTTGACAGAGTTTGACAAACAACATAAACCGGCCACGCTGAAAGGGACGGAAAAAAAATAGATTCCCCTTTTTCTTCACCCAGAATTTTCCCTATTGCCATCACACTCACACATAAAATGGCTACTTCTAGTTTTATTACTTCTGTGTTTTTGACTATTCGGTCTTCGGTTCGGTTCCCTGACAAAATAAGTGCATAGCCCTGCTGAAGAAGATTTCCTATACAAACAATATTTCTGATGTGAGAGCACCATAAAAAGCAAATCCACACATTAAGTTCCCGCCAAAAACACGAAAAAGTTTCGTTTTAAAAATCGACCATTAACGTCATTACCTAATGAAAACCTCTTTGATGCAGTGAAAAAAAAACCAAATAAGTATGACCACGATCTTATGGCACGTGGCGAAAATCAGAACTAATTTTACGCCACAATAAATTTATTTTATACCTATATAGACAGTGGCGACCTCATTTACACTCGTTTTGACTGAAGTCAGTACGTTTGCCGATATTGAACCACGCCTTTTCCGATGGACGCGAGGTGTGGATTATGAATTAATAAACAATAGATAGGGCAACAAAAATGAGTCATGAATTTTCAATAATGTTTCAGAAGAAAATGTGAATAATCTTTGTGGCTTAGTTATATTATCCTGACTTGAAAAAAGCAATGTTTTTTTTTATTATTGCATTATTTCGCTTTAGGTACCTATATCCAGCTACAGCATATGCTAGCTATAACTATATACGTTCTATAATATAATATACTTGGTTATTTAAATATACCTATAAAAGCAAGCATAGGCGGATTTAGGGAAGGGGGGCAGGGGGCCAAGGCCCAGAAGCATTGTACAGTTACGAATTTTGTACATATTTCATGGTCAAGATTTTTTTTTCTCGGCGCTCGCAGCAATCCGCTCGCGCACTTATTATTAAGGATATTTGAATTTTCCAACTGTTCAGAGAGAGCTAAAAACACACTTTGCGTAGGTAGTAAAAATTATAATATTTTTGCCCGTCTGCACCTTGCCCCCAAAGAAAAAAATCCTGGATTCGCCCTTGTAAGCAAGCGTTACGGAGTGATCTGAATGTAGATTTGTGGTAGATAATTGTAAGAGAAGTGTGTTTTATTCATTATAGGTTAGACCTTTAACCACGATCTCGCGTGATGCATAGATCGTAACAGATAGCAGACTTAACTTAGAAGGCGGGATAAATCCCTCCCTGACTTCACTGATCACTGAAGAACGTACGGGAACATGGTTGTCGAAATAACAAAATCGAGAGTTGTCAGCAAAAAATTTGATTCCATTTTTGAAAATTTAAAAATCAATTCTAAATGTTCGCCGTTCTATGAACATCCAATCGCTTCACAAAATGACGTCAGTTCCGGTCGAAGATGGCGGCCGTCACTTCCTACAAACGACGTAGATGACAGCTGTTTACACTATTAGTGGCCCTGTACACTGTTCACTATTAGTGATAATGTAGAGTAGGTACTAGGGCTTGCATTCGAATATTCGAATTATTCGAATAATAAATTATGGCGAATATTCGAATATTTAAATTGCAATATTCGAATATTCGATAATTTTCTAACAACATCAAACTCGGAAGTTAAGGTTAGTACAGAACCACAGCTGAAAGGGTAACTTTAAACAAAAAACAAGGGCCGACCTCTTGGGCTATTATGCGGTTAAAAAAATCGAATATACTCGGGTTAATAGGAGAACAATACAAGTCACGCGCCATGACGCTTACTCCTGCCAATATGCATTCTTCCATTACATTTTTCGTCTTTTATTCAGAAGGATTGCCCAATAATTTTTGGTTTTTTATTATAGTCTAGCGTTGTTATTGTAATGATTAGTGAACGAATCTTATATTGCTCAGTTTGTTCACCTTTAGCTGAAACTTACGTAGTTTTCGGTAGCTCCAAAAACCTACTTGATGGTAGAAGAATAAACACTTCTGACACAATTTGAGATAAGCCGCATGGATATTCATCAGCATACCTTGCGAAGGTAGTTTTCAAAGGAGCGAGAGCTCCTAAGTTCATGACGGCATCTATGTATATGCTAGAGACGCTTCTCCAACGAGTCCAACAAGCACCAACTCCATTTACCTCTCGAACGTTGCATACGCATAACACAACCCGAATGGCATTAGGTACTTGAAAGTGCCACTGGCCCTTTCCAGTACAATATGTAGCCTTCTCTTTATCCTTAGGGTCTATTTAAACTTATATGTAACCACTCTTCTGACCGATGATGGTGAACCATTTCATTTCTACCAGAGTGTCCAATGTGGCGTCGATCTTCAGTCCTTAGTTATTTTGTTTAGTATTCGGTAATCCAAACAAAAATATAAACTGCCATCTTTCTTCTTAATCAGTATAGCAGGAGAACACTTCGGACTGGATGAGGGTTCAATAACATCATCTTTTATCGTCCCTTCCTCTTTTTTCTCTTTTGCTACTGGTAGTTTTCTTGGTCTTTAAAGAATCTGCAGCTCTTTGTCCGTGTTGATCTTGTGTTTAACTAATGCAGTTTTCCCAATATCAGTGTCATTGGTGGGGAAAATATCGCTGTAATTGGATGATTCTTGACATCGCCGTCCAAACAACTTCGTTACAAGTTCGCATCAATGTAGGTTTCTTTTGGATGACTTGTTCTCCGTTAAGTCAGGTGCAGAACTCGCACCGAAACAGTATATGCAGCTATTAATGCGCGCTTAATCACCAATGATTGATTAATTATAGCTCAAGTTCTCGAAGAACACGCATCGGTATTTCTTTCCACTCTCTCTCTCTCTGAAGTCGCTCCCTCATGACTGAGGATTGTGGTCATCTCCAGCCGAAGATGCTGGTGCAGATACGACTTATGGTTTGCCGCTATCGGTGCCTATACATTGCTTCTCTGAAGTTCGAGCAAAACTTAGTTGAGGATGGACCATTCACTTGATCGCTCCATCGGGTGGGAGACCGTCCACGGGCTCGCTTTCCTTGCGTGTTCCCAACTACAATCAGCTTTTCTAGGCTCTCATCCCCCTTCCTGATAATGTGGCCGATATAGGTTAGAATTCTCTGCTGGCAGATGGTAGAGAGGCGGTTGAAGCTGAGATAGAATTGATGCATTGGTGCGCTTGACAGACCATATTATCCTTAGCATACGTCTCCAGCACCACATCACGAATGCATCAATTCTTTGTCTCTTCTCGAGCATGTATCGTCCACATCCACATTTACACCCCGTACCTACAGGAAAATTGGGAAAATAAGAGCGCGTATTAACCGGGTTTTGGTGGCATAAGTAATTCCCCTCTTCTTTCATATGTTACTTAACCGGCTCATAGCATCTTTAGCCATACCTATACGCCTCTTTATCGCCGGCGCGCAGCTACCGTCGTTATATATACACATAGTGGTCAACAGTGTCAACCCCTGAGATGATGTTAGTAGCGGCGAGAAGATTCGCTGCACGATCCACCACTAAAAGCTTGGTTTTCCTCCTGTTTACGGCAAGACCCATGCAGTTCCTCCGACTCGAGTCTCTGAAAAAGCTCCTGCATATCCTCCACGGAGATGACCAAAAGAACCGTGTCATCGACATATCTGAGGTTTATTATCCGTTTTCAACCGAAAGCCCTTGTCCCAGGTTTCAAGTACCTTACGGATGATATATTCCATTGCCATAAATGTTAAACAAGCCAGAGGACAGAATACAACCTTGCCGCATTCCTTTTTCTCGAACACATTAGAACAGTCTGCCGATTCTGACAAACTAGCGATTCCTAACATAGAGCTGCTGAATCCAGCCAATAAGATACTCAAAAGTCCCCATCTCGCGTAACACAGTCCTTAGCTTGTCCCATTGAACACAATTAAAGGCCTTATTATAGTCAATGAAGCACAAGATAACCGGGCAGTTGAATTCCCTGCTTTTCTCAATGAATTGTCGAACGTTTAGAAGTTGTTCTCTTGTGCCTTTGATTTTCACGAAACTTGTTTTATTTTCTGATATCTGGCTTCTTAGGAAGTTATGAAGTCGTTGGTTGATGACGTGCAAAAGGATTTTGCTTTCTACTATTCCACGGTAAAATTGCTGGGATGATGGTCTCTGATCTAGGGGGAAGTACGACTTTCTTGACGCTGTGGATCTCTCCTGACGTTCCCTGAAGATTTCCTTAGAATAACACTTCATTTCCTCGGATTCACGTCGATTTCGTTATAAAAGAGAAGTTTACGAAAAATTATTTTTTTTATTCGAATAATATTCGAATATTCGAATAATGGCTGG
Organism: Hemithea aestivaria; assembly: GCA_947507615.1. Lineage (NCBI taxonomy): Eukaryota > Metazoa > Arthropoda > Insecta > Lepidoptera > Geometridae > Hemithea > Hemithea aestivaria. The sequence goes on along the minus strand of OX382351.1, from coordinate 4,134,897 downwards.
AAAAAATCGAATATTCGAATATTAAAATTTTCGAATATTTGCAAGCCCTAGTAGGTACCTACTGTTGCAATAAGAATTTTTTTTTTCAAATTCGACAAACTTCTACCGGGGGTAGACTTCCTTTGCAGGAGGTCGTCTAGGTGGGTACCCCAACAGTGCGAGTTATTCTACCGTCTGAGCAGTGATGTGCAAACATTACCGTGCTTCGGTAGGAGGGCACTGTAGCTAGTGGAATTTTTGAGCTAAAGAGTCATCTTATGACTCTTGAGTAACCACTCAAACGTCCCGACCGCTATAGCGGTCTGAAAAAAAGTTGAGTTAAACGTTACAGCCGCTATAGCGGTCCTAGCGACTTGCTACTTTAAAAACATGTTTTTATCTATGAAAACGCTGAAAATTTGCATAAATATGATTGTAAATGGCTTTGTAATAAATATTTTAAATCTGTGATCATTAAATCTAAAGTTAAGTACTTGGCAACATTTAAAATTATTTTTTTTAAATTATAGTTTCGAAGTTTTCACGCGTTCCAGTGAAATCTGCTTTTAAAATGTTTATAATTCACCTTATTTTATTAAAATTATATATTATTATGATCTTAATGATACTATCTTTCAAAATTAGTAGATATAGTAAGGAAATAAATAAAATTAGAACAATTTTACATGTCTTAAAGTCGACATGTAAGATCTTTGTCTCGTTTTCCGCGTTTTTGTAATATTTTTCATAAATAATTTCAATCAACTATTATTTTATTAAAATACAACGTTAATTTAGAAAAACAGTTCAACATGATTAGTTACGTATACCTAAAATTAAAAAATATATACTAAAATAGTTTGAATTCATTGATTTCATATTTCCACTCTCCGTATTTTGTTCTAGGCGCTGAAGATTTATACACGAATGGGTGGTTTTTTTTTATTTATTGTGCTACACTGTACTTTTCAAGTTATTATTTATTGGTATCAAATCAAAGCTTATATAATCTAGTTTAATAATGTGCAAGTAAAATTAAGAAATATTCAGAGGTGTTTCGTAAAAAAGTGCTTAAACTAAAAAAATACCTAAAAGTAACACATATTGCCATGTTCGAATTTTTTTTATATACTTTGTGTAAAAATTAGAATCAAAATTTTCCAATATTTTATTTCTTTATAGTTTTAACTATATAATGCTATTTTTCATAGAAAATGGTTTAATAGTTTGCTAGAAAATAGACGTTTAGTAGGTATCAGTAGTGAGCGCTCGACGCGATTCGATTTAGGTCGCGAGCGCGGACGTTCAACTCTTTTTCAGCTGTCAAGCGCGGACGTGTGAGTGGGTAAGAAGCGTTGGTGCACTTAGAATTTCATATCATTGTGAAATCGTAGGTGACATTGTACTTATTATGTGCAGCGTTATCTCTTAACATCAGAGGGCCTATTAGCTATCGCCAAACAACATGTAAAACACTAGAATCCATAGACAAATTTGCATACATTAATTGCTTAAACCTCCTCATTAATATGAGTAAATTAACAAACGCAGCAATGTACAATGAAGTTGTCATCAATCGTAGTGGGTGAGAATTAGCCAATTCGCGCGAATTAGCGTCTTCTTACTACTTCACATAAAAAAAAAAATATTATTAAGTTACATAAAAATAAATTTGAAGCCTCCTCCAAGCTTCTATAGTCGAAACTTTGGGCTCATTGTCCGTCGGTGAGTCAGGCATTTGATATAAAAAACTTATAAGTGATTAGTCAAAGTTTCTCCAATAAAAAATAACAGTAATTCTAAAGAGCGGATTACGAACAATTAAACGTTAATACAAAGCTTATTGTAAGATTTTGTATGGGAGTGTTACGTCATACTTGTACTTGTATGAGTTGGATGGAGTTATGCCAATCAGCTAAATTATTAATTTAGCTGCTGCTTTGCTGTTAGTGTTTTAAACTTTTACTTTTAGTAAAATAAACATATTCATCATAAACATAAATCAGTGTTATAATTATTATAATGATTATAAGTACTAAATGAGAAAAACTATATGAATAAAATAGAATAGAAAACTCTTTATTGCACACCATAAATACAACAAGTGAATTAAATTAAAAATTAAAAAAAACCCCCAACGCAATACGTAATTCACCATTTTTTGATGGCGGCCATCTTGGATTTTAAATTTTATATAGTGGGCTGTAATCTACTCGTTAAGCCCTTTCATTTGATACCCATATTGAGGGGGTCGTGGAAGAAAAAAGTAATCCGCCATTTTGTAGCGGCGGCCATCTTGGACCGATTTTCACCAAACATGGCTAAGAACACTCTCGACTAACTCTACTTTCAAACAAAAAAAACTAAATCAAAATCCGTTCATCCGTTTGGGCGCTACGATGCCACAGACAGACACATACACACACACACACACACACACACACACACACACACAGACAGACAGACAGACAGACAGACAGACAGACAGACACGTCAAACTTATAACACCCCGTCGTTTTTGCGTCGGGGGTTAATAAATAAATAAGCTTAAAAAAGATTACACATCAGAAAAAGTGTTACAATTGGCGGTCTTATCGCTAATATCGAATACATCTAAAATATAGAAAAGGAAAGAGTGACTGACTGACTCACTGATCTATCTATCTATCATATCACGCACAGCCTAAACCGCCGGACGGAAATGTTGGGTTGAAATTCGGAACATAGATAGGTTTTATGACGTAGACCTCCGCTAAGAAAGGAGTTTGCCATGCGGGCAAAGCCGCGAGCACAACTTAGTAATAATATATTTCCTCGAGTTTTTCAATATATTTACATAGTTAAATAGACAGTAGTTCAACGAGTCGAACTAGTTGAAGTAAACGTCATCATGCCGCCATCATCCATTCTGCATAACAACGTCCATGTTTTAACACGTCTCGCCTGTACGGGCCTTTGTGATAGCTTATTGATAGCTTGGGTAAGGCTGGCTATTCACGCTGCGTCTGGACTAAAGAAAAATTTATGTATACATAATTATAAAATTTTATTTAGCCCCGTGGTAAATTCTTAGAGACCTCACCTATATTATTGTGATCACTACATGTTATGGTAAGAATACCCGTGGTTGAGGTTAATATTAGTATTTTTGTATGTATTCCCTTGCCTTTTTCCAAACTCTCTCTCTCTCTCTCTTATGTCCTTGCTTTTTCTTTTCCTTCTTTTTTTGTCTGCTCACTCATTTGCCTTCAATGTATTTTGTTGTTAATTTTTTGTGTGGCAAAATAAATGATTTATATTCCTTATTCTTCTTAAAACTAAGACGATCGTATTTTGACCAGTTTGCATTATATATAGTGGACAGTGCAGATTTTATCAAAATCGGCTGTTTAGGTTTTTAACTCGTCTCGTTCTCGGATATTTAAAAATTCAATCGCGCGATCTCACATGCTCTCTTTTTGTTCGCTAGAAATTGTTTTTTTTTTTTTTAATTTCAGTTGTTCGTCGTGACGTGTATGGTGTGCCTTCCAAGCATTCTGACCTCACCTCGCATTCACACGCCGCTATCAATCAGCACTCATTGTGCCAGTAATTGAGAATTTGTCTTTATTTAATGCACTATTAATTTTAGGAACCCACAATAGTAGGTATCTCTTACAATAATATAAATAGGTACAAAGTATGTATCTGTATCTGAGAGCGTACAGGATTGTGAGGAAGTTTGCGCCATGTGGTGTCCGGACTATCTAAGTCCTCAAGGGACACGGTGGGCTTTCCGAGTATTTGCATCGGTTTAATTGCAAGGAAAGACCAACGTGCACGTGTGACCCAGACGTGCGAGAAACGCATACCTACATTCTGGCTAGGCAAGGTGATGACCGGTGGACTAATACGTTGATTGAACGTTGGCCAAAAACAAAGCCAAAGGCAGTGTTGGTCATCCAGAGCATGTGTACAATGCGTAGACTTGTCTTGCTGACAAGTCAACTGTCATTCCATACATTCACAATAAAAGTACAATGTATGGGATGCTGATGGATGGACGATGTGGTTAAAGTGGCGGGTCATACATGGATCAGATTGGCACGGGACAGATGGAGGACGGAGGGAGGCCTATGACCAGCAGTGGGATGTAGAGGGCTGTAGATGATGATGATATACATATTTTATTATGTTTCATACTGTGTAGAATGTAAAATAGTTCTATACACTAAGCATCAAAGAAGGAAAAGTATTTTTATTGTAAAGTAGCATATAAGAATGTTTGAATAAAAGATTTGACACAATTAGGAGGATAATTTGACACCGGCAAAGCTCTTTTCCAATTTATTCCAGAGTTGTTAAAGTGTGCCTTCGCTAGATGTTTAAGCTGTGGTTTCGTTTTTGCGATTATCTGGCCGTTTTAGAGACAAAAATATAAGTAGAACTCAAGTCATCCCTATTTTTATTTTCAGTTCATCTATTTTGGTTAATTTTTTTATGTAAAGAAATAAGAAGACGAGCAAGACGCTCTCCTGATTTTAAAATTCTAGGTGGACTGCGTCAACGCTTCTTACTTTAGAGTTTTGAGTCATAAGGAGTTAAGACTCATCACAAACAGTGCCCTCTTACCGAAGGACAGTGATGATTGCACATCACAATGACAGAACCCACTCATGACCAGTCGACCTCCTGCAAAGGAAGTATTTTCTTCTTTGTTGCTTCACTTTTAACAGAGTGGTCGTGGTCGTTACGACGTCTGTGTTGTGACCCGTTTCACAATATGTCTCCACTGGTCACTTACTTGTAGCCTTTATCGAACACTCGTGCAATTGACTGCCCACGGCGGCTTTCACCTGGTCAGTCCACCACTTTGGAGATCTGCCGCGTGGTCTAGTCAAAGGCAAAAGAAGTCTACCTGTAAAAATCTTTTGCTAGTAGATATCGTATTGCGTAATTAAAACAAGTGAAATTTAAAAACTTTTTTTAAATCAAGCTTTTACTTTTATCATTATTTTCATAAAGCACCGAAGTACCTACTCGTCAAGCCGAATCAAATGAGCCCAAACTCCATGGGGTTGCGTCGTTTAATAACGGAGTTTCTGTGGCCACCTTCCAGCTCTAACATCAGCTCGATGATATAATAATATTGCATTTTCATCCGATTTAGACATGCATGCAACATTTCACCTCAATCGAAAACCGGAAAGTGGATCAAATTTAACTTGCAAGAATTGATTATAAAGTCTGACAGACAGACAGACAGGTGAAAGTAAACAAAAGCTTTTAATAAAACTAATAGAATCACTATAAGGTGACATATTATAGAGGAAGTACCTATGGCAGCACTGTCTCTTACCATCAGGAGAGCGTCTTGCTCGTCTTCTTACTTCTTTGTATAAAATAAATAGGCCAAGCACTAGTCGGGCTAATTAAAATTATTTTTTTGTTACCGTTCTCTTACCCTAAACATTACCCTCCTCCAAAATTACAGCTTTTTAGGACTTAAAGTTTCTGCGCAAAGCCGCGGACGGACAGACGAAGCGAAACTATGAGGCTTCCTTCACAACGCTATAAAAAAAAACGGATTTCCTAAGAGAAGTCGCACTAGCCAAACCGCACCTTAACCCTATTCAATATTACCCAAAGTGTAACAGTATTCCCTTCACCGTGTCTGTTTACCCCGCTGCATCTAAACGTTTGAGTGCCGGGGTTGCCAACAACAAAATAAAAAAATCCCGGAAAAATACTTTAAAGCGGCATTTCTAAAGAATCGCTGCAAAGTTGCAATTAACTTTGAGGTCCCGTTTCAGTTTTGTCCGCTAGTTAATATTTAATGCTAATTAGGAATTGAAAGGATTGAGGTTAGTGAGCAAAAAGTTTTATATCTGCCGTGTTTGCTTGTCTATGGTTAGCTTTAATGGAAGAGGTAGGTACCAGGTACGTAGTAGAGATTTTAATAGTTCTTTAAATAAGTAGGTAGTAGAATACTTTTTTGTCACCTACATAGGTATTTATTCAATTAAATTTTTTATTTGCCAAGCAACATGGTGTTTAAGTTGTTACAATACATAGTTTTAGATCATAGACATGTTGAGCTAACATCATTTAGCATGCAAATGTAGCTAATTAGGGCTAGGTTAGTTATAATAATTTCAAATATAATTAATTAATGTCAATGGTAATATTTAAACATTCATCAAATTAAAATAATAAAGATTTTAATTACAGGTTAGCATTTGACCGCGATCTCGCCTGATCTTGAGCGACGATGATGCCAAAGAAAAGTTTGCTACCAGACTAAACCTAAAAGGCGGGATAAATCCCTCCCTGGTTTAACTGAACATTATGCGGGAACACGGTCATGTCAATGTCCATTGGGCGACACGTTTTTGTCCAGTGGGTAGTAACTAGCCTCGGCCGAAGCCTAACACTAGTAAAAATTAAACCTTCTTCTTGAATCACTCTATCTATTTAAAACATCGAATCTAAATACGTTGTGTAGGTAGTTTTAAAGATCTAAGCATATACCTACATAGGAATAGACAGACACCGGGATGCGACTTTGTTTTATATACATATTACTAGCTGCGTAACCTACGTGTTATTACAGGATCTAAGCTATTTCTATGCCAAATTTTAGCTCAATCGGTCCACCCGTTTAGGCGTGAAAGAGTAACAAACATAGTACATCCATACATCTATACGTTCTTACAAATTTTCACGTTTATACTATTAGTAAGATGATTCCCTTGTAAAATCTATTTTTAAGTATATTAATAAATAAAACTAAATCCATTAAATAAAATAAAGACATCCAACATAAATGCTTACTTTGCCCTCAAACAATATGGGCGAGTAAGCACAAAAGTTTGCCTAGTTTAAATTACCCCAAAGCTGGGGAGAGTTTTGCTTACTGGCAACTTCGGAACTGAGACGAGACGAGCAAACAATTCGCGTTTCTGATACTTTACTTTTTAATAATCTATGGAGTTTTTTATAAAGAGGTTTACCTTAGATTACAAGTGAATTCAATTAAAAATTTAAAAAACCCCCAACGCAATATGTATTTCACCATTTTGTGATGGCGGCCATCTTGGATTTAAAATTTTGTATAGTGAGTTGTATTCTACTAGTTAAGCCCTTTTATTTGATGCCCATGTTGGGGGGGTCGTGGAAGAAAAAAATAATCCGCCATTTTGTAGCGGCGGCCATCTTGGACCGATTTCCACCAAACTTGGCTAAGAACACTCTCGACTAACTCTACTTTCAAACAAAAAAAACTGAATCATAATCCGTTCATCCGTTCGGGAGCTACGATGCCACAGACAGAGACACACACACACACAGACAGACAGACAGACAGACACGTCAAACTTATGACACCCCGTCGTTTTTGCGTCGGGGGTTAAAAAGAAAATAGTAAAGATGCAGGTTAGCGCTATAGTTGCTATGCCAAACTAGGTCCTACGGCCCGAGCACACTTTTACACTGACTTAAGACTAGCAACTCCCGTCCCGCTGTCAAGAGTAATTGACGTATGTAATAGCACAATGACATTGGGAGTAGCTGCAAATTGTATGCCATGACAGCGCGAGTAGCAAGAGTAGCGTCTTGATATACATATGTCAGTTTAGTCTTGACAGTGGGACGGGAGTTGCTACTCTTAAGTCAATGTCGGAGTGTGCTAAAGGGGCACCGGAAAGTGTCGGTTGCCGCACCGACTCGTGCCGAAGTAAAATTATACCCTGGGCCTAATTGAAGCGGCCCATGTTAGAAACACAAGGTGGGCAGACGACCTTATAAAGGTCGCCGGAAGACGCTGGATGCAGGTCGCTTCCAACCGGTACATATGGAAGACCAAAGGGGAGGCCTATGTTCAGTAGTGGACGTCCTACGGCTGAGATGATGATGATGATGTCAAAAACGTCAGTACCGCATCTTCCTATTTTTTTAATCTATAGGTTTTACTGACTTTCAAACATTAGTTTTTGACCAACTCCAAATCTAGGTAAGTTTCACTTTGAATTATTTTATGTAGGAAAGTTTATATAGGTTTCTTAAGTATTGTTAAATATAGAGATCAGGCTCTCACGGGCCGCAATAGCCTCCTAATATCTTATACATTCACCTGCGACCGCTTCTGCAGGCGGATCACTCACGGTAAATGGTAATATGTAGCTTTCCAAGGTTTAAAGTTTTATGTTTGGCTAGAAACTGATTTTGCGCTGGATATAAATAGCCTATGCAGGATTCTGGATCTTTTTATTTTTATAATTTTCCAAAAATAATCGGATTATACCAGTACTAGCTGCGCCCTGCGGTTTTACCGCTGCCTATGTGTTATTCCATGGTCCAATCTATCTCTATACCAAATTTCAGCTCAATCACTCCACCCGTTTAGGTGTGAAAGAGTAACAAACATACATAAAGACATCCATAGATCTTAAAAAACTTTCACGTTTATAATATCCCATCAAAAACATAAATGTGAAAAGAGAGCCAAGTTCAATATTACGATGTATGTACTCATAGTTACCTATGATTTGGTAGTTGACTTCAACGACAAAAGAAGTGAGATCTAAATGGGTGCCAAGTCCAATGGTCAGTCTTGAAAAATATTTACAACAACATCAAATATTTTATTACAACTTAAAAGATTATTTCTTCTTATCACTTAGAATTAATATTATTTTGAAGCCTAAAGACTGACTTGGCCAGTTCTCTTAATATACTAGGTAGGTACTTTCTTAACTTTAGCTTTATCACTATTAAACGCACTTAATGCTTATTATTGCGCCACCGTCTTTTATCGTGTAAATTAGTCCCCTCCATCCATTAGTTGTCTGGAAGAAATCGCTCTTTAACGATAAGACCGCCACTTGTACATTGTAATTTTTAATTTTAATTATGTACTTATGTATTTTCTGTAACATTATGTGGTGTACAATAAAGTATCTATTGTCTTATCTTAATGATACTTCGTCGTATGGTACCCATGACCCAAAGTTTGACTAGCAAAATCAAACTTTGGGCTTCAAAATAATATTAATTCTAAGTGACAAGAAGAAATAATCTTTTAAGTTGTAATAAAATATTTTATGTTGTTGTAAATATTTTTCAAGACTGACCATTGAACTTGGCACCCATTTAGATCTCACTTCTTTTGTCGTTGAAGTCAACTACCAAATCATAGGTAACTATGAGTACATACATCGTAATATTGAACTTGGCTCTCTTTTCACATTTATGTTTTTGATGGGATATCATTGCTTTTTGTACAGTACTTTTTGGTATGTAATAGGTTTAAGACACTCAGTCATAATAAGATTAATACCAAATGATTATTTTATTGCACCTCCCCCCACCCCACTGCTCCACGGCACGGCCGTCGCACCGCGCACCACGGGCCGTGAGCCTAGCCGTGCTTCGATATACACCTATACCCATAGGCGGATTTAGGGGGGGGCAGGGGGCCAAGGCCCCCCCCAGAATCATTGTAGAGTTACGAATTTTGCACACATTTCGTGGTAAAGATTATATTTTTTTTTTGGTCTTATCGCTAATATCGAATACATCTAAAATATAGAAAAGGAAAGAGTGACTGACTGACTCACTGATCTATCTATCTATCATATCACGCACAGCCTAAACCGCCGGACGGAAATGTTGGGTTGAAATTCGGAACATAGATAGGTTTTATGACGTAGACCTCCGCTAAGAAAGGAGTTTGCCATGCGGGCAAAGCCGCGAGCACAACTTAGTAATAATATATTTCCTCGAGTTTTTCAATATATTTACATAGTTAAATAGACAGTAGTTCAACGAGTCGAACTAGTTGAAGTAAACGTCATCATGCCGCCATCATCCATTCTGCATAACAACGTCCATGTTTTAACACGTCTCGCCTGTACGGGCCTTTGTGATAGCTTATTGATAGCTTGGGTAAGGCTGGCTATTCACGCTGCGTCTGGACTAAAGAAAAATTTATGTATACATAATTATAAAATTTTATTTAGCCCCGTGGTAAATTCTTAGAGACCTCACCTATATTATTGTGATCACTACATGTTATGGTAAGAATACCCGTGGTTGAGGTTAATATTAGTATTTTTGTATGTATTCCCTTGCCTTTTTCCAAACTCTCTCTCTCTCTCTCTTATGTCCTTGCTTTTTCTTTTCCTTCTTTTTTTGTCTGCTCACTCATTTGCCTTCAATGTATTTTGTTGTTAATTTTTTGTGTGGCAAAATAAATGATTTATATTCCTTATTCTTCTTAAAACTAAGACGATCGTATTTTGACCAGTTTGCATTATATATAGTGGACAGTGCAGATTTTATCAAAATCGGCTGTTTAGGTTTTTAACTCGTCTCGTTCTCGGATATTTAAAAATTCAATCGCGCGATCTCACATGCTCTCTTTTTGTTCGCTAGAAATTGTTTTTTTTTTTTTTAATTTCAGTTGTTCGTCGTGACGTGTATGGTGTGCCTTCCAAGCATTCTGACCTCACCTCGCATTCACACGCCGCTATCAATCAGCACTCATTGTGCCAGTAATTGAGAATTTGTCTTTATTTAATGCACTATTAATTTTAGGAACCCACAATAGTAGGTATCTCTTACAATAATATAAATAGGTACAAAGTATGTATCTGTATCTGAGAGCGTACAGGATTGTGAGGAAGTTTGCGCCATGTGGTGTCCGGACTATCTAAGTCCTCAAGGGACACGGTGGGCTTTCCGAGTATTTGCATCGGTTTAATTGCAAGGAAAGACCAACGTGCACGTGTGACCCAGACGTGCGAGAAACGCATACCTACATTCTGGCTAGGCAAGGTGATGACCGGTGGACTAATACGTTGATTGAACGTTGGCCAAAAACAAAGCCAAAGGCAGTGTTGGTCATCCAGAGCATGTGTACAATGCGTAGACTTGTCTTGCTGACAAGTCAACTGTCATTCCATACATTCACAATAAAAGTACAATGTATGGGATGCTGATGGATGGACGATGTGGTTAAAGTGGCGGGTCATACATGGATCAGATTGGCACGGGACAGATGGAGGACGGAGGGAGGCCTATGACCAGCAGTGGGATGTAGAGGGCTGTAGATGATGATGATATACATATTTTATTATGTTTCATACTGTGTAGAATGTAAAATAGTTCTATACACTAAGCATCAAAGAAGGAAAAGTATTTTTATTGTAAAGTAGCATATAAGAATGTTTGAATAAAAGATTTGACACAATTAGGAGGATAATTTGACACCGGCAAAGCTCTTTTCCAATTTATTCCAGAGTTGTTAAAGTGTGCCTTCGCTAGATGTTTAAGCTGTGGTTTCGTTTTTGCGATTATCTGGCCGTTTTAGAGACAAAAATATAAGTAGAACTCAAGTCATCCCTATTTTTATTTTCAGTTCATCTATTTTGGTTAATTTTTTTATGTAAAGAAATAAGAAGACGAGCAAGACGCTCTCCTGATTTTAAAATTCTAGGTGGACTGCGTCAACGCTTCTTACTTTAGAGTTTTGAGTCATAAGGAGTTAAGACTCATCACAAACAGTGCCCTCTTACCGAAGGACAGTGATGATTGCACATCACAATGACAGAACCCACTCATGACCAGTCGACCTCCTGCAAAGGAAGTATTTTCTTCTTTGTTGCTTCACTTTTAACAGAGTGGTCGTGGTCGTTACGACGTCTGTGTTGTGACCCGTTTCACAATATGTCTCCACTGGTCACTTACTTGTAGCCTTTATCGAACACTCGTGCAATTGACTGCCCACGGCGGCTTTCACCTGGTCAGTCCACCACTTTGGAGATCTGCCGCGTGGTCTAGTCAAAGGCAAAAGAAGTCTACCTGTAAAAATCTTTTGCTAGTAGATATCGTATTGCGTAATTAAAACAAGTGAAATTTAAAAACTTTTTTTAAATCAAGCTTTTACTTTTATCATTATTTTCATAAAGCACCGAAGTACCTACTCGTCAAGCCGAATCAAATGAGCCCAAACTCCATGGGGTTGCGTCGTTTAATAACGGAGTTTCTGTGGCCACCTTCCAGCTCTAACATCAGCTCGATGATATAATAATATTGCATTTTCATCCGATTTAGACATGCATGCAACATTTCACCTCAATCGAAAACCGGAAAGTGGATCAAATTTAACTTGCAAGAATTGATTATAAAGTCTGACAGACAGACAGACAGGTGAAAGTAAACAAAAGCTTTTAATAAAACTAATAGAATCACTATAAGGTGACATATTATAGAGGAAGTACCTATGGCAGCACTGTCTCTTACCATCAGGAGAGCGTCTTGCTCGTCTTCTTACTTCTTTGTATAAAATAAATAGGCCAAGCACTAGTCGGGCTAATTAAAATTATTTTTTTGTTACCGTTCTCTTACCCTAAACATTACCCTCCTCCAAAATTACAGCTTTTTAGGACTTAAAGTTTCTGCGCAAAGCCGCGGACGGACAGACGAAGCGAAACTATGAGGCTTCCTTCACAACGCTATAAAAAAAAACGGATTTCCTAAGAGAAGTCGCACTAGCCAAACCGCACCTTAACCCTATTCAATATTACCCAAAGTGTAACAGTATTCCCTTCACCGTGTCTGTTTACCCCGCTGCATCTAAACGTTTGAGTGCCGGGGTTGCCAACAACAAAATAAAAAAATCCCGGAAAAATACTTTAAAGCGGCATTTCTAAAGAATCGCTGCAAAGTTGCAATTAACTTTGAGGTCCCGTTTCAGTTTTGTCCGCTAGTTAATATTTAATGCTAATTAGGAATTGAAAGGATTGAGGTTAGTGAGCAAAAAGTTTTATATCTGCCGTGTTTGCTTGTCTATGGTTAGCTTTAATGGAAGAGGTAGGTACCAGGTACGTAGTAGAGATTTTAATAGTTCTTTAAATAAGTAGGTAGTAGAATACTTTTTTGTCACCTACATAGGTATTTATTCAATTAAATTTTTTATTTGCCAAGCAACATGGTGTTTAAGTTGTTACAATACATAGTTTTAGATCATAGACATGTTGAGCTAACATCATTTAGCATGCAAATGTAGCTAATTAGGGCTAGGTTAGTTATAATAATTTCAAATATAATTAATTAATGTCAATGGTAATATTTAAACATTCATCAAATTAAAATAATAAAGATTTTAATTACAGGTTAGCATTTGACCGCGATCTCGCCTGATCTTGAGCGACGATGATGCCAAAGAAAAGTTTGCTACCAGACTAAACCTAAAAGGCGGGATAAATCCCTCCCTGGTTTAACTGAACATTATGCGGGAACACGGTCATGTCAATGTCCATTGGGCGACACGTTTTTGTCCAGTGGGTAGTAACTAGCCTCGGCCGAAGCCTAACACTAGTAAAAATTAAACCTTCTTCTTGAATCACTCTATCTATTTAAAACATCGAATCTAAATACGTTGTGTAGGTAGTTTTAAAGATCTAAGCATATACCTACATAGGAATAGACAGACACCGGGATGCGACTTTGTTTTATATACATATTACTAGCTGCGTAACCTACGTGTTATTACAGGATCTAAGCTATTTCTATGCCAAATTTTAGCTCAATCGGTCCACCCGTTTAGGCGTGAAAGAGTAACAAACATAGTACATCCATACATCTATACGTTCTTACAAATTTTCACGTTTATACTATTAGTAAGATGATTCCCTTGTAAAATCTATTTTTAAGTATATTAATAAATAAAACTAAATCCATTAAATAAAATAAAGACATCCAACATAAATGCTTACTTTGCCCTCAAACAATATGGGCGAGTAAGCACAAAAGTTTGCCTAGTTTAAATTACCCCAAAGCTGGGGAGAGTTTTGCTTACTGGCAACTTCGGAACTGAGACGAGACGAGCAAACAATTCGCGTTTCTGATACTTTACTTTTTAATAATCTATGGAGTTTTTTATAAAGAGGTTTACCTTAGATTACAAGTGAATTCAATTAAAAATTTAAAAAACCCCCAACGCAATATGTATTTCACCATTTTGTGATGGCGGCCATCTTGGATTTAAAATTTTGTATAGTGAGTTGTATTCTACTAGTTAAGCCCTTTTATTTGATGCCCATGTTGGGGGGGTCGTGGAAGAAAAAAATAATCCGCCATTTTGTAGCGGCGGCCATCTTGGACCGATTTCCACCAAACTTGGCTAAGAACACTCTCGACTAACTCTACTTTCAAACAAAAAAAACTGAATCATAATCCGTTCATCCGTTCGGGAGCTACGATGCCACAGACAGAGACACACACACACACAGACAGACAGACAGACAGACACGTCAAACTTATGACACCCCGTCGTTTTTGCGTCGGGGGTTAAAAAGAAAATAGTAAAGATGCAGGTTAGCGCTATAGTTGCTATGCCAAACTAGGTCCTACGGCCCGAGCACACTTTTACACTGACTTAAGACTAGCAACTCCCGTCCCGCTGTCAAGAGTAATTGACGTATGTAATAGCACAATGACATTGGGAGTAGCTGCAAATTGTATGCCATGACAGCGCGAGTAGCAAGAGTAGCGTCTTGATATACATATGTCAGTTTAGTCTTGACAGTGGGACGGGAGTTGCTACTCTTAAGTCAATGTCGGAGTGTGCTAAAGGGGCACCGGAAAGTGTCGGTTGCCGCACCGACTCGTGCCGAAGTAAAATTATACCCTGGGCCTAATTGAAGCGGCCCATGTTAGAAACACAAGGTGGGCAGACGACCTTATAAAGGTCGCCGGAAGACGCTGGATGCAGGTCGCTTCCAACCGGTACATATGGAAGACCAAAGGGGAGGCCTATGTTCAGTAGTGGACGTCCTACGGCTGAGATGATGATGATGATGTCAAAAACGTCAGTACCGCATCTTCCTATTTTTTTAATCTATAGGTTTTACTGACTTTCAAACATTAGTTTTTGACCAACTCCAAATCTAGGTAAGTTTCACTTTGAATTATTTTATGTAGGAAAGTTTATATAGGTTTCTTAAGTATTGTTAAATATAGAGATCAGGCTCTCACGGGCCGCAATAGCCTCCTAATATCTTATACATTCACCTGCGACCGCTTCTGCAGGCGGATCACTCACGGTAAATGGTAATATGTAGCTTTCCAAGGTTTAAAGTTTTATGTTTGGCTAGAAACTGATTTTGCGCTGGATATAAATAGCCTATGCAGGATTCTGGATCTTTTTATTTTTATAATTTTCCAAAAATAATCGGATTATACCAGTACTAGCTGCGCCCTGCGGTTTTACCGCTGCCTATGTGTTATTCCATGGTCCAATCTATCTCTATACCAAATTTCAGCTCAATCACTCCACCCGTTTAGGTGTGAAAGAGTAACAAACATACATAAAGACATCCATAGATCTTAAAAAACTTTCACGTTTATAATATCCCATCAAAAACATAAATGTGAAAAGAGAGCCAAGTTCAATATTACGATGTATGTACTCATAGTTACCTATGATTTGGTAGTTGACTTCAACGACAAAAGAAGTGAGATCTAAATGGGTGCCAAGTCCAATGGTCAGTCTTGAAAAATATTTACAACAACATCAAATATTTTATTACAACTTAAAAGATTATTTCTTCTTATCACTTAGAATTAATATTATTTTGAAGCCTAAAGACTGACTTGGCCAGTTCTCTTAATATACTAGGTAGGTACTTTCTTAACTTTAGCTTTATCACTATTAAACGCACTTAATGCTTATTATTGCGCCACCGTCTTTTATCGTGTAAATTAGTCCCCTCCATCCATTAGTTGTCTGGAAGAAATCGCTCTTTAACGATAAGACCGCCACTTGTACATTGTAATTTTTAATTTTAATTATGTACTTATGTATTTTCTGTAACATTATGTGGTGTACAATAAAGTATCTATTGTCTTATCTTAATGATACTTCGTCGTATGGTACCCATGACCCAAAGTTTGACTAGCAAAATCAAACTTTGGGCTTCAAAATAATATTAATTCTAAGTGACAAGAAGAAATAATCTTTTAAGTTGTAATAAAATATTTTATGTTGTTGTAAATATTTTTCAAGACTGACCATTGAACTTGGCACCCATTTAGATCTCACTTCTTTTGTCGTTGAAGTCAACTACCAAATCATAGGTAACTATGAGTACATACATCGTAATATTGAACTTGGCTCTCTTTTCACATTTATGTTTTTGATGGGATATCATTGCTTTTTGTACAGTACTTTTTGGTATGTAATAGGTTTAAGACACTCAGTCATAATAAGATTAATACCAAATGATTATTTTATTGCACCTCCCCCCACCCCACTGCTCCACGGCACGGCCGTCGCACCGCGCACCACGGGCCGTGAGCCTAGCCGTGCTTCGATATACACCTATACCCATAGGCGGATTTAGGGGGGGGCAGGGGGCCAAGGCCCCCCCCAGAATCATTGTAGAGTTACGAATTTTGCACACATTTCGTGGTAAAGATTATATTTTTTTTCTCGGCGCTCGCAGCAAGCTGCTCGCGCACATATTATTAAGGATGTTTAAACTTTCTATTTGCTCAGAGCGAGCTAAACACACACTTTTCGTAGTAAAAATTATAATATTTTTGCCCGTCTGCACCTTGCCCCCCCCCCCCCCCCCCCCCAGAACCAAATCCTGGATCCGCCTATGCCTATACCTATAATTAATTTAGTACTTATTTATATATAGCATTCATGTGCACTATTGATTTGAATATTGTACCTAATCAATTGATTTTTAAACAATACTAGTTACTGATAAATTTATCTATATTCACCCAGCTATCTTATACCTACCGCCTACCTGGATGGAAATTTAACTTTTTAGATCATCTGGAACTGGATTAGAATTTCGATCAAAAGAAACTTAAGCCGACAAGACTTGTAATGACGACGACTTGGCGGGGCACTGCCGTGCCACCAGATACCGCCACATACCTATAATATTATGACTATACGTTACAGGTACGTAGGTATTTAAAATGTTTACACCAACTAGCACCTAAGGCGATATACATACTTACATTATTTTTAATGTAAACAATGTTAATATTATTACCTCTATGTTACTGAGCCGCCTTGTGCTGGTGAGTCGATATATTGATAGGTATTTACATAGGAAATACAATTGTTACGTAGGTACCAGGAACCTATTTTTATTAGTGACTAGCTGTGCCTAGCTGTTGTACCCGCTATACAGTTTGGTACAGTAGTGTATTTTATGTTATTCCAGGACTCTAAGCTATATTTATTATACCAAATTTAAAGTCAATCGGCCCACCCGTTTAGGCGTGAAAAAGTAAAAAACATATATCCATTATCCATACGTACAGTAGGTATAAAGTTTGTATTTATATTTGTAGGAATAGTGGACTCGCGCGCACTTCGTAGTATCTAACAGAAAATAGCCGCCTACACAAAAATTATAGCAACATGCAACATGTATTGCTTTATGCGTACCTAGGCGTCTCAAACTTTAATATCATACATTTTTTTAAAATTAATAATAATTAAAAAGATAAAAAAATACTAGTTTCTGATTTTTCCCTTTGTTACTACGACATTACCTATCGGGATGCCAAATTTCAGCTTTCTAGGTCATCTGAAACTGGGATATTACTTTTGATCTATCCCTCAGTATGTATTAACTTCACCGATTACTGGGTGTTTATATCTAAATAACCGTTTGAGCTGTGTTATTGGAATTTGGAACACAGATGTAGTTCGTATATAAGAGTATATGTGCCAAATTTGACTTGTCTATGTGTAATAGTTTTTGTATAACGAGGGTGTAAAAAGTCGTCAAAACGCGCTTTGGATGGTTCGTGTAATATAACACACGGCGCGGTCGCCAGTTCCTTTGCTTGAACTTGGCTTGACTCGCTGCCGCGTGTCTAGATTAGGAAGGGGGCGCCCGAAAAAGGTTTGGATGAACTGTGTGTGCAGGGATATGCGTGCTAGGGGAGTGGATGCAGATATGACGGATGATAGAGCAGAATGGAGGAGAAAATGTGTTGTGCCGACCCTACCTAGTGTGGGATAAGGGCAGGAAGATGATGAATATTAGTAAGATTTAAAAAGATTATTCTGAAAAGAAGCTTTTTATTTACCACATAGGCCTCCGTTTAGACCACATCAGAGTTTGAAGATTTTTATCATACCTATAGATCTGTCATTTTTTTAGTCGTGACCAGCGACGAAATTATATTTAAATGGGTTTCAAATTAAAATTTAAAATTATTTTATTAAAAAAGGCTACAATGGAGCACTTTTGCGAGTCAGTTTTATAATTTTGAGTACTATTTTAACTCTACCGCTCGTTCGCAAAGCACCTTTATAAGAAAACGAAAGAGAACCTCTATCCTCCATCTTTATTTTGTTTGTTAACTACTGTTGTAAATTTTTAATTTTCATGTGGTGTTACAATAAAGTATTAATAAATAAATTAATAACCTCATAGGTATTTTCATGAGCGTAGCCTCGGTGGGGCAGAGCACGGTGGCTCTGACCTGTAGGGTACTTCGAATTTTCTTGGCGCTCGAAATAAGCCTATCACATACTTCACAGTCAGACTCCACTGTTCATCCGTCCGTCTGTGTCATAGAGAAGGTGATTTACGAAAAAAATAACTGACGTATGACCGCAGGTATAGTTTGCTATATAGTTACATTTTATTTTAGTCTGCTGCCCCTCCCTGACCCCATGGCTAGCTCATGGGGATTTTCATGTTATTTTGAAACCTATATTATAAATGGTTTCTTTTACTAACCTGAAAACATTAGATTACCAACAATAATAATAAAATATTATTCTGACACCCACTCTCAAAAACTTTACGAGATTTCGAGTTAATTTTTTTTTAAACCTTTGTGGGCTAGTCTGGCTTGCACTCCTCCAGTTCTATGCCCTTTCTTTTTTTTCTTAACCAAGGATTAAAAAACTCGCGTTTTAGAGTAGGTTTTTTTTAAACCGCAGTCTGAAAGCTCGGCTTGCAATTTACTAGTTCCTTTTATTTTTTTATACCTCCCGATAAAGGTCAGTGACCCCTCCAAAGGCTGCCCGACTGATATGGTAAACGGACATCGTTAGGCAGAAAACGCAGTATTTATGCTAAAAAACGAACAAAAATAACATTTTACATACAACGAGCGTATGTAAATGTGACGCCGGCCGACGTACGACTGATTTGAATTTGGAATCTGCGCCCGCGCAGCTCGCATCGGGAATTTTTAGGGTGGCCATGATGGAAATATACGAATGAAAAATCTTAAACTGTACCTTACCAATTTCAAAAGGCCGAGAGTAGAGTGCTGCATGAGCGATCCAAGTGTAACTTATGTGCAATTCTAGGTACACTGCACCAACGCTTCTTACTCAAGAGTCATAAGATTTAAGATCTTCAGCCCAGTAAGTTCACTAGCTGCTACAGTGCCCTCATACCGAAGCACAGTAATGTTTGCACATTACTGCTCAGGCGGTAGAATAACTGGCACTGTTGGGGTACCCACCTAGACGACCTCCTGCAAAGCTTCTGCATCATAACCGTAGAACGTTCACTGCTGAACATAGCCAAGCCCCCCCCCCCCCCCCCCCCCCCCCCTTTGGACTTCCATACGTACCGGTTGGAAGCGACCTGCATCCAGCGTCTTCCTGCGACCCTTATAAGGTTGTCTGTCTACCTTATGGGTGGGCGTCCTACGCTGCGTTTGCTAGTCCGTGGTCTCCACTCGAGCACTTTTCGACCCCATCGGCCATCCGCTCTACGTGCTATGTGGCCTGCCCATTACCACTTCAGCTTGCTAATCCGCTGGGTTATGGCAATTGCTGGGTTTCGTGCGTTGGTGGCCAAGGGGTTATGTGGTGCGGATGCAAATCTCAACCACCGAGTTCGAATCCTGGCCTCGCACCAATGACTTTAATTAGTTATGTGCGGTTTTTCCACTCGCTATATTATATATGGTAGTAGGCTTCGGCCGTGGCTAGTTACCACCCTCTAAACAAAACCGTGACGCCAAGCGGTCATTATGACCGTGTTCAATGAAGCCAGGGAGGGATTTATCCCGCCTTCTAGGTATAGTCTGCTGCCATCTACGGCCGCATCGTCGCTTAAGATCAGGCGAGATCGTGGTTACCTATATAGAAAGGCTTACCTATAATAATATATAAAAAAAATGCCAGGTGGACTACCATTTCAAAAATTATGGTCAACCTATTCAATATTGCTATTCCATATTTATGGTGCATCTCAGGTAGACTCCATAACACTGGCATGTCGTATTAGGCAGTCTATCCCTAAACGTATGTTGTGTGGCGCTAGTGTCCATGTCCTTAGTATGATTATACAGGGTTTTAGTATGGTGGAGCATTAGTTACATTTTTGGCCACTACGACAACGCACAGCTCAAACCGCTAAACGTATTGGGATGAAATTTGGAATACATAGATGGGATTCCGCTAAGAAAAGATTTCCTCATGCGGTGGTATAGAGTATAGAGATAGCTTAAACCCTGGAATAACACATAGGCTACAGTACAGCGGGTAAAACCGCTGGGCGCATTTTATTATTATTATTATTTTTTATTATTATATCTAGCCTATACTGTCCCACTGCTGGGCAAAGGCCTCCCCCAAGTCTCTCCACATATCGCGATCAAGCGCCAACTCTTGCCAGTCTGCCTGGTGTGTGTGCAGATCGTCACGCCATCTCTTTCGGGGGCGGCCTCGGCGGCGCTTTCCATCTTCTGGTACCCATTCTGTAGCGACCTTTGACCTTTCCCATGCATGCGGATGGTATGACCCGCCCAGCCCCACTTCAGCTTTTCAGCCTTAATGCCTACGTCTGTTAGGCCCGTTTTGGAGCGCAGCGTGGTGTTACGTACTCTATCTGCTCTTTTTATGCCTAAAATGCTGCGCTCCATTGCTCTTTGGCAAACCCCGAGGCGAAACTTTTGCGATTCAGTCAGTGACCAGGTTTGGGCACCGTAGGTTAGGATAGGAAGAATACACATGTCAACGAGCCTTCGCTTCAGGGAGATTGGCAGATCTCCCTTCATTAGCGTCTTCATGGACCAGTAGCTTTTCCAGGCGTTCTCGATACGGCGATCGATTTCCTTCTCTTGCCTGTTTTCGAAAGATACTAGCTGGCCCAGGTAGATGTACTCGTTGACATAATGTATTACCTCTCCATCTACCACTACTCTACGCTTCGTGCTGTTGGTCATCAACTGAGTTTTGGCTATTTTATTATAAACGCGAAAGTTTGTAAGAATGTATGGACGTCTGGATGTATGTTTGTTACTCTTTCACGCCTAAACGGGTGGACCGATTGAGCTGAAATTTTGAAAAGGAGTAACACATAGGCTCCAGTATAACGGATAAAACCGCTGGGCGTAGCTAGTTAGCGTCTTACTCGTCCTCTTTTGTGTATAAAAAACAATTTTATTTCTAAAGCTTTTAAGGCTTATTAAATTGAATCTTTAAGTATTCAAAGCGAGTTAAGTACACCATTATTACGTCACTTAGCTTCAAAAGTAATGTGCTCACATGCCTTTGATAAAAGGCTCATTTATCTAATTTACTTTATAATAATGCCATTTACTTGTAAGGGACGCTGATTTGCGAATAAATTAGATAAAATGTGAGCGAATACTTTTTTTTAGGTTAGCATTATAGGTTAGCCTTATGCCACGATGTTAAATGACGATGCTGTCAAAGATGGAAGCAGACCAAACATAGAAGGCGGGATAAATCCCTCCCTGGCTTTAGGTACATAGCCGTAATGACACACTTCTCACTTAGGTATAACACCCCGTCGTTTTTGCGTCGAGGGTTTAGTAAGGCACAAGTTAGAACGGCCGCGGATGAGTGCTTCGGCGTACCCGCTGCCCCGGCACAATGGCGCCCCGCAGGAACACCCGCAGGTTTTTTAGTGGGCATCCCCGCCGCGACCATCTTTGGCGGGGGAGTCCCACATACCGCCCCGCGCCCCCCGGTGTGGGGTGATGATGCGTAACGCATTTTTCCTGGAATAAAAAAGGTATAAGTTAAAAGTAGAAGGAAGTATATCAGTAGTGATATTACAACCGCGACCGTGTTCCAGCACGATGTTCAGTGAAGCCAGGGGATTTATCCCGCCTTCTAGGTTCATTCTGCTACAATCTACGACCGCAACGTCGCTTAACATCACGCGAGATCGTGGTCAAAGGAATAAAGAAACATGTATCATCGATAGGACATAAGAGAGTATATAATATTATATCGAATGACGCTCTCTCGCTCGCACTTGACAAATTTTGAAATATAAATTCATAGAATTAATTTATTGAAAATTCCTTAAGAACAGCCCTCCAATAATATTATTGCACACATTTTAAAAGTGAGAATTTTTTAAAGAAATTTTTATTTTAAAATTCTTTTCATGGCATTTTTAAATATATCAAACTGGAAACACTTTTAAAATGTGTGCAATTAATATTATGGAGGGCTGTTCTTAAGGAATTTTCAATAAATTAATTCTATGAAATTTGTCAAATAGTGCGACGACCGAAAGAGCGTCACTCGATATATACGCTCTTAAAAACAATCTATTTCGTATTCCATTACAAAGTTAAAACATAGAGTCTAAAATTCCGATCCCACAGGACCAAGAGGACTCTTGAACTTAATTCCAATAAAGGCAGTGGCACAATGAGTGGCACATTCAGTCTGTCAACTAATAATAATAACTATTAACGATCTCGACTAGTACTATTTATTCCCGCGATGCTTGGTAGACGTAATTTATATGAAAGAATGAAAGAAAAAAGCTTTATTTACAGCAAATAACAATAATTGGAGTATAAGTAGGTACATAAAACAGTATAAGCGACTTCACGTATATGCGCGAGTTAATTGTGCCCCTTTTCTTCTGATCATGACTTTCTTGCTCGTTCTTCTCATAAGGGTGCTTTTTTAACGAGAGGTAGAGTATTAAAATAGAACTAAATAGTAAAATTGACTTGCGAAAGTGCTCCCTTGTAGCTATAGCCTATTTGAATAACAGCATTTTGATTTGATTCTATCCAATTTGTATTGTGTATCGATAGACACATGCACAGAACAATAAAATGGGACACATGTGTATAGAATAGACTTCATTTCTCCTTCTTTCCTGGGTCACTTTTGTCGTAAACACCCCTGCCACCCCCCCCCCCCCCTGCCCCTGCCCTTTACCACAATTGTTCAACCTGCACCAGTAAACTGGAATTATTAGAACTCTCTAACCAACACTATATATAAAATATTATAAAAATAAATATATTGGGGTTTATAGTCGAACAGAACAGGTTACTCTACTTACAATGTCACGGTCAAAATCACAATTTATAGGTTGTGTGGCGAATCTATATGTTGCAGTTTCAGGTCGCCGAGATAACTGTAGGGCAAACCTAACATGATCTAACGACTGCCTACATATCTTATAGGAAACAGCCGGGACCCACAGCTTTGCGTGCCTTCCGAAACACGGTAGCGTTCAGGCGAACTTTTTGCCACACACAGACTGATGACCACTGGGCGACGGACGCTACATTATATATCCTTAACTACTGCTGCATTATATCATCTACGTCATAATATCTACTACTTCCTCGTTACTCAATGTGCCTCAACCCTAATCAGCGAAAATATGTCAAGTAGGGTTTCCCGAGCATTTCCGAGATACAGTCGTTCAATATCGGTCCTTTTTAAGGGAGAACCTATTGTTCGATACTTACACAAGGAACAGAAAGATATCCCTACACATTAATCCTACTAAAAGTGAGTGAGTGAATGATTGAACGAGTGAGTAAGTGAGTTTGAGTGAGTGAGAGAGTGTGTGAGTGAGTGAGTGGGCGGGTGGGTGAGTGACTGACTGAGTGAGTGACTAAGTAAGTGAGTGAGATGTTAACTGTTTTTTTTTTATCTATTATCGTCTATTATTTTATATTGTAACGAAGCAAGACGAAGTTCTAGTGTTTTGTTTGGATGAAATTATCAAGAACCGTTTCCCTTCTTACACAGACACCCTAGGCAGCCTTATAACTTACAATGATTGCTTCCAGACAAATACGAGTCACATCTGAACGACACAGGTAAGTCAATAGGTACATCTTTTACTTTAAATAATATAATATTATATTTATTTCAGCTTATCCAAAATGGCGTCCATTAGAAAGCCTTTTAACGGTTAATGATAAATAGGTAATGCGAACTTTGAATAAAATATGTTCGGGGTTGAAATAGTAATAGAATTTGTTCCATAACTTATTTATGGAGCCTTTGGCAATAATAACGTTTAAAAAACCACGTGAAATTTGAAGAAAACGTAGGATTTACCAAGGATGTCTGCGATAGAGAGTTGGAACCGCAGTAAGTGCCTATCACATCATCGGATGGAGGGCGTGATAATGATATTAATAATCATCTTTGTAAATAAACGGCATAAACTTGTATTTACTTCGGGTTCGTGCCGAGTGCCGACTGTTTCGATCCTGTACGAGGATCTTCTTCAGGGAGTAGCTGCATTTTCATATAAAAAATGAAAAAATGATTTAAAATTAATACTAATGATATTACAAAGAATAAATAAAACAAATATAGCTTTTATTCTAAACCGAATTTGACAGCCAATTCTGTTGAAGATGATGATTCTCGCCAAGCCCTAGTAATCTAAAATAAGTAGTCAACCAGTGAGCCCAATAACTTGTGGTAACATATTTTGGAGAAATATTGTACATTCGCGAAGAAAAGCGCTTAACTGAACAAGGCTGAATCCTATAGATTAAAATACGACCCAACACAAAAACTTAATTATAAAAGGGGGTTTAAGGCAGAGCTCCGGGCTAATTGTAAACAAATATTTGAACGTAGCGTGTCACTCATGCCTAAACAAATAGGTATTCAAGGGATCCACTTTTCACCTGAAAATGGGCCTTATTTATAGATGGATTTTACTGGTGACTTGTGGTGCCTTTAAAATGTATGGGATGACAGTTGACTTGACAGCAAGACAAGTATAGTCCTTGTCACGAAAGAAGTCCCGCGGAATTTAGCGTAACTAAATTTAGTTTTATCGATTATTACTGGACTTCATATCCTAAATAAATTTTATTTGTTAGATATATATATTTTGTTTGTTTTATTTGTTTTACCGGGGGTAGACTTCCTTTGCAGGAGGTCATCTAGGTGGGTACCCCAACAGTGCCAGTTATTCTACCGCCTGAGCAGTAATGTGCAAACATTACTGTGCTTCGGTAGGAGGGCACTGTAGCTAGTGAAATTACTGGGCTAAAGAGTCTTAACATCTTATGACTCTTGAGTAAGAAGCGTTGGTGCAGCGCTCCTAGAATTTCACATCATTGTGAAATCCTAGGTTACACTGTACAGATTATGGGCAGCCGTTATCTCTTAACATCAGGAGAGCGTCTTGCTCGTCTTCTACTTCATCACATAAAAAAAAAGATATAATAAATACCTATTTAATTAAGAAATTAAATATGAGAAATTATGAAGAGTTAATATTATGTTATAAATATTTTAACTTTTAAAATGTGTGATAGTGGCGTCCCGCAAAAGGGCTTTTCGTGAAAAGCACTCTACGCAGCGTCTGTGCTTGAGGGGCTGGGCCTAAATGCACAAAAAAAGAGACGACGGCGCAGCTAAATGTATGCAAAAAAAAATATTTTCAAAAAAAATAAATAAATTGAAGCTGCATTTGAGTTTGTCCTGGCATCATAAGAATTTTCAAGATTTTTTTAAAATTTTGTTAAAATTTGGCAGTGGCCGCTAGCAAAACGAGAAGCGATTTTGGACCGGAATTACCTCGCTGGTGGTACCATAGCAACTACGTAATATTCCATGGCACCCCCGAATACGGGTCCGTCTCTCGCCAGACCCTTCTAATTATCCGCGCGTCAGCCAGCTGAAGTGGGTAAAATCAGGTGTAATGTATTACGTTTCATATTTTATACTAGCGGTTCTCGAAAGTAGAATTATTTATTACTAACGGTTTTACCCGCAGTACTTATGTAGCCTATATGTTATTCCAGGGTCGAAATTTAGAGCCTATATGTTATTCCAGGGTCTAAATTTAGACCCTGGAATAACATATAGGCTACATAAGTACTGCGGGTAAAACCGTTAGAACCATGGTAAGAGCCATGGTTGCGAGCGAAGAGTCGTGGCAGGCCGCGGTTTCGTTCTGTGAGAGTGTCATCTCGCAGAAGGAGATCGCGGAAAGCGAACGGGAGGTCACCACCGACCTTCCGATGCGTGCCCGGAGAAGGGGGCGTCGGAGGCGTATCTTTCAGCCCCCATAACCTGGGTCTTGGCGGCGAGTACGGGGGTATTCGTCGCCGCAAGAACAGACCCACGAGGTGGCGCGCGCGGTGTTTCCGCGCGCCCCTTGAGAGGGTGGGGTGAAACTCCTCTTCACCCCACCGCGGAGGGGTCCTCCTGTCAGTGAGGACCAAACGCCGTCGGGGCCGCGGATGAGTGCTTCGGCGTACCCGTTGCCCCGGCATTATGGCGTCCCGCAGGAACACCCCCCGGCGTGGGGTGATGATGCGTAACGCATTTTTCCTGGGTCAAAAAAAAAAGACATCCTGACATGCATTCTTACAAACTTTCACGTTTATAATATTAGTAAGATATTATTATTAATTAAAAAATAATTTTATTGTAATTTAGCAAAATATCTAAAACTCTGGTTGAGATATTATAAAACCCCTTCTAAAACCTATACCACCAATATAGCGAGCAAAAAACATACATAACCACCACTTGACTACCGGAGTAAAATAAAAAAAATATATATACAAAGATAAAATTCTGGGTGCACTGCGCCAACGCTTCTTACTTTAGAGTCATAAGATTTTAAGACTCTTCAGCCCAGTAATTTCACTAGCTACAGTGCCCTTCTACCGAAGCACAATAATTTGCACATCACTCAGGCGGTAGAATAACTGGCACTGTTGGGGTACCCACCAAGTCGACCTCCTGCAAAGGAAGTCTACCCCCGGTAACCGATAAAACTGGAAATACTTTAAAAATGCGTGCAATAATATTGTGCTTCTCTCGTGGAATTTCTTCTCGTCGAGAGAAAACCGATCTCGGTTTTTCGAAAACCTATAGTAACTCAAGCAGCAGAGTACCCAGTCAGCGAGAAAAGATAGATACGGTTGCCATAGCAACGCGATACCTACCCGCATTAGCAATTACCACCTACAGATTTAAAACGCTTATGTTTAACAAGATAGGGATAAAACCCTATCATTTGTATAATTGTTATTTTAATATTATTATAATTGTTTTGGTTTTAAATTTCATTTCCTATGTTCGTCATTCTGCAAATTAATTTACTTAATTATTTACTAGCTGTGCCCGGTTTTACCCGCTGTACTAGCCTATATACATATGTCACGGCGAAAGTCCAAAGTGTGGCTAGTGGCTACACCTGTGTAGCCGATCATTATCGGCTAATGTTAGGTGTAAAATAAATCTTCTACACCTAACTTTAACCAACTGCGGCTTTAACCCTTAATAACCTAGAGTTTCAATTTTGATACCAATCTCTTAAACCGAATGTTCACATTACTATTAGTTTTTTTTTATAGGTTGGCTGTACGTATTTTACTGTTGTATAATATACTTTCCAACGAAAATAAAAAAAATCAAATGTCATTATTGTTTTATTTTATCTACGACATTATATTACTTGCGCGGCAAAGTGAACAAGTAAACACATTTTACCAAAAGTTTTGTTGAATACAAATTTGATATATTTTCTTTTTCTGAAGAATATAAATACTTTTGAGATAAGTGAATATATTATTTTCGCTATGTTAAAATTATTTTTTATAGTTATATCTGATTTCTTTATGGCCTTAATGCCTGAAGTATCAAAATTGAAACCTGTTTTTTTTTTCTAAATAAATATGTAAAATAAATATTGTGATTTTTTTAGCTATTTTTCCCTTCATCTAGACCCTCAAGCAAACAGTAAAATTTAAAAAAAAATCATTTTCATAAATCAGGCTACTAAGGGTTAACCTAGGTTATACCTAGGTCGAGGACCGCTTCCGAAGGCTCATGGATGCCTGTCTGGAGTCGGGGCGGTTCCCCCCGGTGGAAGGCGGGCAGCCTTGTGCTCCTCCGAAAGGAGGGGCGCGCAGCAGACTCTCCCGCAGCGTACCGTCCCGTCGTCTTGCTTGACGAGGCGGACAAGTTGTTTGAACGGGTGGTGGCTTGCCGCCTCGTCAAGCATATCGCCGAGGTAGGCCCGGATTTGTCCGATCGACAATTCGGCTTCCGGGTGGGCCGGTCGACGATTGACGCGATCAAGCGCGTTAAGGCCCACTCGGACATGGTGGTCGCCCGCGGCGGTGTTCTGTTGGCGGTGTCCCTGGACATCGCCAACGCGTTCAACTCCATGCCGTGGGCCGTCATCAGGGAGGCACTGAAGTACCATGATGTGCCTCCCTACCTGAGCCGGATTGTCGGGGCCTACCTCTCGGATAGGTGTATCGTAGGGCGACGATGGGCGGACGCTGCGGAGAGAGATGTCGTGCGGTGTTCCACAGGGCTCGGTCTTAGGACCGCTCCTGTGGAACATCGGATACGACTGGGTGCTGCGCGGGGATCTTCCCCCGGGGGCCAGCGTGACGTGTTACGCGGACGACACGCTCGTCATGGCCCCGGGGGGGGGACATTCCAGGAGGCTGCCCGCCTTGCCACCGTGGCGGTGGGGGAGGTGGTGGCATGGATAGGGAGATTGGGACTCCGGGTGGCCCTCAATAAAACCGAGGCCCTGTGTTTTCACGGGCCTCGGAGGGCCCCGAGTAGGGGTTCCACTATCCCTATCGGGGAGGTCTGCATCGGGGTCGAGCCCTCGATAAGATATCTTGGACTCGTCCTCGACGGGCGGTGGAACTTCCGGGAGCACTTTGACCGGTTGGCTCCCCGCCTGATGGGTGCGGCGGCCGCTCTCAAGCGGCTGCTGCCGAACCTAGGCGGACCTCGGACCAGCTGCCGTCGCCTGTACGCGGGAGTCGTGCGGTCCATGGCTCTGTATGGAGCCCCCGTATGGGTGGATGCCCTGACGGAGCAAACCATCGCCCATCTGAGACGTCCTCAGAGGGTGATGGCCGTCGGGGTAATACGGGGTTACCGCACGGTCTCCTACGAGGCGGCGTGCCTCTTGGCAGGATCTCCCCCCTGGGACCTGGAGGCGGAGCTGTATGCGGCGCGCTACGAGTGGCGCGCCGCGCTCCGCCTCCGCGGGCTCACCGCGTCTCCCAGGGAGGTAGAGAGGTGGAAGGAGGAAGCCAAGGAGGCACTGCTCGAGAGGTGGAGTACGCGTCTGGCCCACCCTCGAGCAGGCAGCTGGACAGTGGTGGCAGTCCGTCCACTACTCCAGCAGTGGACGGACAGAGAGCACGGGTCCTTGACCTTCTGGCTCGTGCAGGTGCTTTCCGGGCACGGATGCTTCGGAAAGTACTTGCACCACGTAGCCGGCAGGGAACCGACCCCTGCTTGCCACCACTGTGGTAGCGACGTGGATGCGGCGCAGCACACACTGGAGGAGTGCCCAGCATGGGTCAGTGAGCGTCGTACCCTCGTCGCTGTTATGGGGGGCGAACTCTCGCTGGCAACTATGGTAAGAGCCATGGTTGCGAGCGAGGAGTCGTGGCAGGCCGCGGTTTCGTTCTGCGAGAGTGTCATCTCGCAGAAGGAGATCGTGGAACGCGAACGGGAGGTCACCACCGACCTCCCGATGCGTGCCCGGAGAAGGGGGCGTCGGAGGCGTATCTTCCACGCCCTTCTCCAGCCCCCATAACCTGGGTCTAGGCGGCGAGTACGGGGGTACTCGTCGCCGCAAGCACAGACCCACGAGGTGTTTCCGCGCGCCCCTTGAGAGGGTGGGGTGAAACTCCTCTTCACCCCACCGCGGAGGGGTCCTCCTGTCAGTGAGGACCAAACGCCATCGGGGCCGCGGATGAATGCTTCGGCGTACCCGTTGCCCCGGCATTATGGCGTCCCGCAGGAACACCCCCAGGTTTTTTAGTGGGTATCCCCGCCGCTCCCATCTTTGGCGGGGGAGTCCCACATACCGCCCCGCGCCCCCTGGCGTGGGGTGATGATGCGTAACGCATTTTTCCTGGGATAAAATATACCATACCTACATACTTTTCGCATTAATATTATAATACATAGTAATGAGTACTATAGTTACCTACATTTAACTACGTGCCTACCATAAAGGTGACCGCACACGCAAACATAAAGGCCGGCGCACACCATCATCTGGCAGTCATAAATAAAGCCCTAACAACCAAAATCAATACACAGACGGAGGGTGGCTGGATTCTGGCATTATACCTTTGGAACTGATATATTAATATTAGCACTTACTGCATTAGCAATTACTGCATAATATAAAATATATGAAAATGATAAGAATTTAAACACTTTGTCTATGTAATATACTGATTCCCTCCTAGATCTCATTATCACTTCGCATACGGAGATGGTGGCCACTTATGGTCAGTTCTCGGCCCCAGCATTTTCACATCATGACCTCATCTTCACATCATTTAAAATTAGAACCCCCAAACCCAAACCAGCTATCATAAATAAACGTAGCTTCTCGCGGCTTAATGTCGATGCTCTCGATTCGGACGCCTCCAAGGTCAATTGGTCAGAGGTTGACTCGATTGTTTCTCTCAGGGAAAAAGTGGAGTTTCTTAATAGGAATATCCTTAACCTGTTCGATAAACATGCTCCTATCCGATCTGTAAAAATCAAGCGCCCCTCAGCCCCTTGGTTTAGTGGAGCTATTCGTCGCGCTATGAAGAAGAGGGATCGTGCATTCCGTCGGTTCAAACGTGAGAGGACGGACGAAAATTGGTGCTCTTACAAAAAACTCCGAAACATCTGTAACAAACTCGTCCGTAATGCTAAACGCCGACACATTGCTGAACAGATTGAGTTAGCAACTCCTTCTGGGCTCTGGGATTTTTTACGGTCTCTTGGCTTGGGTGGGTCTAAACGTGGTGACAGTACTGTTTCTATCGATCTTGATGTCCTGAACAATCATTTTACTGCTAGCTGCAAAGTCTCGCCGGATTTAAAACAAGCTACTCTTCAGCAAATAGCCACGATTTCTTTGCCTAGTAACGATCCTTTTAATTTCACTTCTGTGAGTGAGGACCGTATCAGGAAAATTCTCGGTTCTCTTAGATCGAAAGCTGTCGGGTCTGATGATATTGGACGCACAATGATTGTTCACATTATTAATCACATAATCCCGTCAATTACTCACATCATTAACACCTCTCTTTCCACTGGAGATTTTCCTGACCAATGGCGGCAAGCCCAAGTTATCCCACTTCCAAAAATCTCAAATCCTTTGCTTCCAAACCATTTCCGTCCTATTTCGATCTTGCCTTTCCTGTCGAAAGTCCTTGAAGCCGAGGTCCACAGACAGGTTACTGATTACCTTTGCACCAGTAACCTCAACAATCCTTTTCAATCAGGTTTTAGGACTGGCCACAGCACAACAACTGCCCTACTAAAAGTCACGGAGGATATACGGCTAAACATGGAGAACACGCTAGTTACTGTTCTTGTTCTGATCGATTTCAGTAATGCCTTTAATGCCATTCACCACGACATTCTTCTTGCGATTCTACCTCGTTTAAATTTTTCAACTTCATCCATCTCCTGGTTTTCTTCATATCTAGATAAACGTTTTCAAGTCATTCGTAATGGTCAAAGTTTCTCAAACCCGCTTGAAGTCGATACGGGTGTCCCTCAAGGGGGTATCCTTTCACCTCTTCTCTTTTCTCTTTTCATAAATCTTCTTTCTGAACAACTAGCGTGTAGTTACCATCTCTATGCCGACGACTTACAGCTATATTATGCCGCACCAGCCGCTGACCTTGGCAGGGCAATTGTTGCACTTAATGATGACCTCTCTCGCCTTCTTATCTGGTCTAACAGTTTTGGTATATCTGTTAATCCGTCCAAATGCCAAGCAATTCTGATCGGCAGCTCTCGTCAGCTTTCTAAACTCGACTCGATTAACCTGCCTAATTTATATTACAATGATGTGATTATTCCCTTCTCGCCGACTGTCAAAGACCTTGGTGTTATAATTGACTCCAATCTCCGCTGGTCGGAGCATGTGAAGGAAATATCACGTAAATTCTATGCATCAT
Source organism: Hemithea aestivaria (assembly GCA_947507615.1). NCBI lineage: Eukaryota > Metazoa > Arthropoda > Insecta > Lepidoptera > Geometridae > Hemithea > Hemithea aestivaria. Next base: position 4,102,683 of record OX382351.1, on the reverse strand, counting down.
TTCACGCCATCATCCGCTTGAAAAATTTTCTGCCGACCAAAACCAAAATTTATCTTGTAAACTCACTGCTTCTCCCCATTATCGACTATGCTGACGTTTGTTTTTTGGATCTCAATTGTGACCTCCTTAATAAACTTGACCGCCTTCTAAATACCTGCATTAAATTCATCTTCGGCCTCAAAAAATTCGATCATGTATCCCAGTCTCGCAAAAAACTAAAATGGCTCCCTATCCGCGAACGCAGAGATGTCCACATTCTCAGTCTCCTTTATTCTATCCTTAGTGACCCTCACACGCCTTTGTACCTGAAGGACAGGTTCACCTATCTGAAGGACAACATGAGTCGATCAATGAGGTCTTGCTACACCCATTTCCTGATTATGCCCCCGCACACCACCTGTTTCACAGACAATTCCTTCACTGTTGAGGCTGTCAGGCTTTGGAATGCGCTGCCGTCGGAGATAAAGTCTGCGACATCTAAGCAATCATTTAAAAAACTTGTCCGAGAGCATTTCATTAAAAAAGTTCACCCAAATGAGTCATGACTTTCATTCCTTGAGAACTTGTGATTCATTACCTAATGTAAGTTACCATTTTTACCTTTGTGATTTAGTATTGTCGGTACCTCATAATATAATCATTGATTTTAATTCCAGGTTTATATATAGTATATATAGATATATATTTATTTTTATTGGTAGGTATATATGTAGGTATATCATTTATTTTATCGTAGTTTATTATATTATATAGATATATTGTTTATTGTATATGTATTAATATAGTTATAAAAACATTATATTGTAGGTATGCAAATATTAACATATTTTATTATATTATTGTTTGTAGAAGGTTTATCAAATTAAAGCCTTTGTAATTTGTATTTAGTATAGCTTGTATTAGCATAGTAGTGCTTTATTTGTTTTCGTTTGTTAGTTTTAAGATCGCTTTATCTCCCTAGCATTGTCTGCACTCCTCCCATTGTCCAGTACATTTTCTCCAGTTCCAGGACAGCTGGTAGAAAATGCTATTTTAGCATTAAGTTAGTCCTAGCGTTGTGCTGAATAATAAAATAAATAAATAAATACTGTATAATTATTATTTTATCACACCACAAAACCCATGTTTTTACCGGGGTAGACTTCCTTTGCAGCAGGTCGTCTAGGTGGGTACCCCAACAGTGCTAGTTATTCTACCGCTCAAGCAATGATGTGCAAACATTGCTGTGCTTTGGTAGGAGGGCACTGTAGCTAGCGAAATTACTGGGCCAAAGAGTTTTAATATCTTATGGCTCTTGTGTAAGAAGCGTTGGTGCAGTGCACCTAGAATTGCACATCATTGTGATATTGGAGGTAGCACTGTACTGATTATGGGCAGCGTTATCTCTTAACATCGGGAGAGCGTCTCACTTGTCTTCTTACTTCTTCTAATAAAAAAAAAGAAGTAATTAGCAATATTCTCCTCTCCCTGCACGGTTGTCTGGAATTTTGCTTTTAGCGATAAGACCGCCAATAAAACATATAGATTAAGATATTTTGTTTTTATTTTTAAGTTTATTTTTGTACATTTTCTCTGTTCTTAATCTCTGTGTTCAATAAAGTTTTATCTATCTATTAGTTATGTATACTGTCTATTGTCTATATATAACTTATCGCTGATCTCACTAATATTATAAACCTGAAAGAACAGGCGGTAGAATAACTGGCACTGTTGGGGTACCCACCTAATCGATCTCCTGCAAAAGAAGTTTACCACCCCGCCCCGTAAGAATTTGTTAATGCGAAATTGCTTATAAGCAATTTATCGTTCTAAATTTGTTCTCTGTAAAGCAATTCTTGCTAAAGGACATGTTATTATTAACGCCGATTTTTGTGAATGGGCGGTAGTTAAATTCAAGACAATATTTGTTTAACTTGGTAATTAAATTCCGAATAAATATGTTAAGTTGATCAATATATTTTAGTGTTTTTTGAAGTGAAAACTTCTTTAGCGGCGCTGAGCACTTTTTTTGTATGGGTAAAAACTTTAAAACTCGCGTCAGGGTCACGTGATGCTGATCGAAAAAGCGTAAGATCGAGGGGAAGGGAGAGGAACTAGTATCTCCCACTCTTTCTACCGTGCCTGAGTGTGCTGCTCTGTTTAGGCGGCACGGGGGGCTTAGACAAGCGCGCGCCCGTTTTATTTTTTAATTTTGATTTCAATATAAATTTTGCAGACGATAAAAATCAATCATTAATTGAATTTTTAAATAATGAATTTGGTTTAACTATGTCAAATTATCGCAATTTTAGCACAACGAAATACAAAACTACTATTGATGCGGTATTTATTAGACACTGATTCTGATAATAACGATGGTGTAAAAGTCGTCGAAATTATGGATGGAAGTTGATTTTTCTGAGAGATAAAATTTAATGTAATATATAAATAACGATATAATATTATAAATAACAACATATAAATTGTCATATTTGTGTACGATAGCGCAATAAATAAACATTGTATTCTACCTCATAAATGATAGTATTTTTATACTTATAATTAAACACAACGTTAATATTGAAGTTTTCACTTCTGCCGGCACTCCCGGAGTGCTATTTTTTTTTTAATAATAACCTTACTAATATAATAAACGTGAAAGTTTTTAGGAATGGATGTCTGGATGACAGGATGTTTGTTACTCTTTCACGACTATACGGGTGGACCGAATGAGCTGAAATTTGGTAGGTATAGAGATGGCTTAAACCCTTGCCTATGTGTTAAGTCCTATCCTATGTCACAGTACAGCGGGTAAAACCGCTGACCGCAGCTAGTATGGCATATTTTAGAAACCTAGCGAAATATTCAAGCGCCAAGTGAATCAACCCATCGCAAACGGGATGGCGCCTTTGTGTCATTTACCTGGTCTCATTAAGCCTACTTTAGCTATATTATATACATATACGTACATAAACGATATTATCGGAGTACTATACGATCTATTTGAGGCGCTTAATAATTTAATGGCACAGGATGGCTTTATGTTCTTTATAAAGGACATCAAATTTATGTCATAGATTATACGTTAGCGACGTCTTTTTCTTTTTAAAAGACTGATGTATTTTTAATTTATAAGCGATTGACTTTAGCTATTAGATTTTTTTATGCAACGAAGTAAGACGAGCAAGATGCTCTCCTAATGCTAAGAGATAACGCTGCCTTTAATCTATGATGTGAAATTCTAGGTGCACTGCACCAACGCCTCCCACTCAAGAATCATAAGAAGTTAAGACTCTTTAGCCCTATAATTTCACTAGTTAGATGTTAGATTTCAATGTTTTAAAAGTATTGTCATGGCTCATTCTCATGGAATCGATTCTCATCGTCACCTTCATGACAATTCTTATTTATTGCTTATTTGTAATGTTTATGTATAATATTGTATAGAGCTGGATAACACGAGTAAACTTTTATATAAATGATTTAAATCGTACGTTTCATTTCGAAGAAAAACAGTTTTGAAATTTTTGTCGCCACGAAAGTGATTCAGTCATAATTTTTTAACAACTTTTTCAAGTAAAATCCTTTTAAAAGATTAAATCTACCAAAAATGTACAATAAAACGACATTCTACGTAACAACAAATCTCACTACAGAAGAAAATATGCGTTATTTGAAACATTACTTTACCTTTCACTTTACTTTGTTATTAGTCAGAAATTTGGTATGTATGTATTAAAACCCCAACATAACAGATAAAGTACTTTTTAGTTGGTAAAAAGGCCCTTTCAAAAGAAAACAAACATAAAAAATCACTATCGTGGCTTAAAAATCACCTTCATGGTAAAAAACGCTATGAAGGTGATGCCACGCTGGTGACGAAAATATCCCTTTATGGTAAAATTCTGGAAAGTTTAGGTATAATCTATAAAATTAAATACTACATCTTTATCTCGCACATTTTGGCGTTTCAAAAAGCTAGCTTTGATTTAAATAACTAAAATACAATGCATAAAAATGTTGTCCATGCAAGTGATCGGTACACCCATGAATAAATTGAAATTTAGCAATTATATTTTTTCCCACGGCTCGATAAGTCCTAGATCCTACTTCTAAGATTGCAGAACATGGCCATCATTGAAATGAATCGAACTCTGTATTGGATTGTTGATGTTGTGTTTAACAGCAGCCGTTAAACTACGCAAATTTAAAGCACCTAAAATCGTGTGACCGCCACATTATGTCATTTTAAATTCAAAATAATAATGAAAGGCTTTTTTTAGACTAAATACCGTAAAGTGTACCTATTTGTTTGCGAAAATTTTGGTATATGATAAATACAGAAACACCGAAATTTGTTAAAGTAGTGCCCAAATGTTTCACTGCAACGGAAAGTGTGACACCATGAGAATACGAAAAATGGCCCCGTTTTTGACCTTTCATGTTAAATTTTAGTATAATTTTTTGCGTCTATTATGACAATCTTTATTTATTTTGTAGCTTAATATGTGTTCTCCTATACAAAATTCATGTCTCTTTCTTTAACCGTTTAGGAATTATAACCGTGTGACCATCAAATTTGAGCTAAAATGAGAATGAGCCTCATAATGATTGCAATGGAAATTTAAAATCTATTGCCACAACGTTTTGTAGTTTTAATAAGATTTTTGAATACTAAAAATAAATAAAACTTTCTAAAAATAAAATATTGAATATGGGATACGTGCGGGAGCAGCATTTAAAATTATAGAAACATTGTTTTTTAACCCCCGACGCAAAAACGACGGGGTGTTATATAATGCAAAATTTCACTTTTCCACCAGGTCTGAAGTGTATTGTATGAAATATGTATGTATTGTATGTATTAAGTGTAAAAAAGTATGAAATATGAACGCAAAATATTTCTATTATAAAGTCTTCTGTCCTGTTCTTTATAAAGGACATAAATTATGCCAACCAGTTATTGATTTGTCCTGAGACCAAAATCAGACCTAAATACTAAACATGTAAAATAATTTTCCAGTCAATTTTAATTAAAAACGAGGCTTATAGCGACAGAGTCCTTGAGACGCCATTATCGGTATATAAAGTACGAAGATAACATATAAATATAGATGACGCGATTTCATTTTGTATTCACTTATTCAATTTTATTTTCGCTTTCTCTCTGCCTTTTTTTCTTAATAATATGTATATAAAAAATACATAAGGAAAATCACGACTAAATTACTAATATCTAAACGCACAGCTTTAACCGCTGAATTGCCTAATAGTTTTAGTTTCAATTTGAAAAACAGAGAGCGAAGGACGTAGAGTAGCTAGGATAGGATTTTGCCATAGTAAAAAAGTGTTTCGCAAAGCACGAAAAACTGTGAGTCCGGGCTATTTCCTATAAGATATTTAGAAGGAGTCGTTCCATCGTTGTTTAGGCCTGTTATCTGAAACAGCAAAATATAAAAAAAATGTTTTATTTCAGGCTTTCAAGCTATATTATGTTGTTAGTATTAACTTATATAACAACACTGGCCACTCAACCTGTATTTGTGATTTGACTCTGACATTGTAAATAGGACAAGTTATAGGTAAGGTCTGTTGAAGTACAAACCAAAAGAATAAATAAACGTAAACGTGTCTACTTTTTGGAAAATGGTTGAAATATAAAAAAATATAATCGGACCCCCGTTTAGACGTGAAAGAGTAACAAACATATATTCATACATTCTTACAAAACTTTCACGTTAAATAATATAAGTGAGATGACAATCAACATTTCCACTGGAACGAATAATATAATGTATTTTACAAAAGACACATATTGAATTTCAGTAAGACTTGCGTTCTTTATAAAGCACAACAACTAAACTCACGGCATCTATACAGTCATAGTTTTGACATAAAATACACCTTCATCGGAGCACATTTCGTACTACCCTCTTATCGAAAATTAATCTTCTTAGGCCCGGGACGGTCACGTGATACTTTTTAGTCTACCATTTGCTAAAATACAACATGCAAAATTACTTATATAACACTTTATGGAAACACAAAAACATATAAAAATAAACTTAAAAATAAAAAAGACAATATTGTTATCGATGTATTACAATTGGCGGTTTTATTGCTAAACGCGATCTCTTCCAGACAACCGTGTTGCGAGAGGAGAATAATGCTATTCACATTTTACACATTGCAGATACATATATTTAAATGACAATATTTTGAATTCTAGTTTTACGTTCTTTATAAAAAACAACAGTAAAAAAACATTTAAACTCACGGTATCTATACAGTTATAGTTTTGGCATAAAATACACCTTCATCGGAGCACATTTCGTACTACCCTCTTATCGAAAATTAATCTTCTTAGGCCCGGGAGGGTCACGTGATACCTTTTAGTCTGCCATTTGCTTCACAATATTTGATATTGTATTTTGTACAACTAAGGGCCTGTTCAAACCTGGGGAAATAGGATAATTATGTGCAGTTCGGTTACGATTATCACTCAGGTTTGATATGCGCCCAGCGGTTTTACCCACTGTGCCTATGTGTTATTCCAGGGTCAAATTTGAGCTCAATTGCTCCACCCGTTTAGGCGTGATGAAGTAACAAACATACACACTCACAAACTTTCGCCTTTATAATCATCATCATCATCACTGGCCTCTTACATCTATGAAAGATGATTCTAGAAGCGTCCGTAATTATGGTTCGGCACTTCCGTGAATCTTGTCACGGAAATGAAGCCAAAATCTTATTAGCAAAAAAATAAACAGCTGAAAATCTGAAAAGCAAATAATAATACACTAATGTTAGTTTACCTAAGTATTTTTTAAATATATCAAATTGAAAACACTTTTAAAATGTGTGCAATAATATTGTGCAGGGTTCCTCTGGAGAAATTTTCAATAAGTTAATTCTATGAATTTATATTTCAAAATGTATCAAATAGTACGAGCGAGAAACCTTTCAACAGTATAAGATAAAATAAATAACTCTTTATTGATACATCTTAGAAAAGTAGTACCTTACACGCACAAAATTAAAATTAACAGTATTAGTACCAATTGGCGGTCTTATAGCTCTCTTCCAGACAACCGTGTAAGGAGAGGAAAAATAGTACTTGAAGTAAGAAATCATTATGTTTTTAATAGAAAATACATTTTTACACTAAACGATTCGTGAGTATTTAAAATCATCTTTGTAAATAAACGGCATTAACTCACTTGTATTTACTTCAGCTTCGTGCCGACCGTTTCGATCCTGTACGAGGATCTTTTTCAGGGGAGTAGCTGCGGTTACGCGACGAAAGCCGAAGCCGAAGTAAATACAAGTGAGTTTATGCCGTTTATTTACAAAGATGTAGAAAATACATCATAGAAGGGATAGAATCGTCTAGGAAAAATAGTACTTCAGGCTTCAAGTAGGAAATCATTATGTTTTTAATAAAAAAATATATAATTTAAGAGGGATACAATCGTCAATCGATGATTCCCCTTAATAATAATAAAACTAATGGACACTCGAGATCCTTTCTACTGTATAAGCACTCGATTGTATATTATTGAACATGCTTTATTAGATAATGGTACTTGTGGACCACGGGATCAATAGAAAGGGGAACGGCTATGGATAAGTTCGACCACGGCACCTCGGTGCCTACCGAACCCTACCCATATCGTTGCAAACTTTACAACCTTACAACCTCTGTGGTGCGGTGGGCTAATACCTGCCTGCAACGCTGAAGGTTGCGGTTTCGATTCCCGCATGGGACAAATGTTTGTGTGATCTACAAGTATTTGTTTCTGGTCTGGGTGGTTTAAATATCTATTATAAGTATGTATTTACAAAAGAAAAGTATTTAAGTATTATATCCGTCACCCTAACCACCATAATACAAGCATTAAGTTGCTTAGTTTGGGGTTAGGTGGCGCTGTGTGAAACGTCCAGAATTTTTTTTTTTTTTTTTAACTCGCGCGACCTTAAGTTCAACCGCTTCTATGGAGTCACATTACTGTATATATCTTTACCGTGTCCAAGATGTGCTACTTGTAGATCACAGAAACTGAATATATAAAAGGAAAGAGTGACTGACTGATCTATCAACGCACAGCCCAAACCGCTGGACGGATTGGTTGAAACATAAATACAAGTGAGTTTATGCCGTTTATTCACAAATATGAATCTAAATACCAACTCACGAATCGTTAAGTGTAACAAGTGAAAAAATTTTTTTTTTTTAAAAAACAAGCTTTTATTCTTATAACCATAAAGTACTCGTCAAGACGAATCAAATGAGCCCAAACTCGATGGGGTTACGTCGTTTAATTACGGAGTTCCTATGGCCACCTTCCAGCTCCATCATCAGATCAGCTCCATGTCATAATAATATTGCATTGTCATCCAATTTATACATGCATGCAAATTTTTAGCTCAATCGCGACACCGGGAAGTGGGTCAAATTTAACTTGCAAGATTTGATTACTGACAGACAGAAAACAGACAAGTGAAACTAAATAAAAGCTTGTAAAAATGGACGGATTAGGTTGAAATTTCGAACACAGGTAGGTTTTATTACTTATACCTCCGCTAAGAAAGGATTTTATCACGCGGGCAAAGCCGCGAGCGTTAGTTAGTAAATAAAATTTAAAATGGTTGAGATATAAGACTTACAAGTTTTCGGATGGGGACGCGTGACGTCACTAATTGGAACAAAATGTATCGCAAATTTGTAAGAAAGAAAGAAAGGAAAAACATTTAATTAAGCACTGCGACACAAGCACATAGAAAAAAAAAATCGAGAAAAGAGCAAAAAATATAACATGAATTTCGAATCTCTTGCTTGTTCCAACATCATCATCATCATCATCATCTCAGCCGTAGGACGTCCACTGAACATAGGCCTCCCCTGGACTTCCATATGTACCGGTTGGAAGCGACCTGCATCCAGCGTCTTCCGGCGACCTTTCCGGCGACATAGTATTTATTATATCGAATTGGTAACCTCCTTTTATTATCTCGGTCGGTTAAAATATACTAAAATGCCAAGGTTGACCATATTTTAATCATATTTCTTGTGAGAAAACCGTCTCGTCTACACAGTGTCCATAATTCAGTAGATTACTTCATTCTTGTTGGAAAATTCATATTTTTCGCCAAAAATTAGGTAAAAAGGGTGTTCGAATTACTTACCGACCAATTTTGCTATAAGAAAAATATCTTTAGGGTTCCGTCGTATATTTGAGATTATTAACATATCTATAGTGCAAAGGTATAAACTTTATTACAAGCTTTTATTTACTTTCACTTGTCTGTTGTCTGTCTGTCTGTAATCAAATCTTGCAACTTAAATTTGACCCACTTCCTGGTTTCCAATTGAGCTGAAAATTTGCATGCGTGTGTAAATCGGATGACAATGCAATATTATTATGACATGGAGCTGATCTGATGATGGAGCTGGGAGGTGGTCATAGGAACTCCGTAATAAAACGACGTAACCCCATCGAGTTTGGGGTCATTTGATTCGCCTTGACGAGTACTTTATGATGCAAGATGATAACAATAATTAAAGCTTGTTTTTAAAAAGAATTTTTAAAATTTCACTTGTTGTAGTGGAATTTCGCTTTGTAACGTGTAGCATTTACCTATCAGATATACCTACATAATATTAATTATAAACCTTCCTCTTAAATCACTAAAAAAAACCGCTTCAAAATTCGTTGCGATAAAAAAAAAATCATCAAAAAATGCGAGAAAGCAACTTTCTTTTATACTACGACCGATTTTTATTTGATTTTTCTGTTTTAATTTTTTTGTTTGTATTTTTGATTATGTAAGACCCATCGATGGGGGCTGCCAGAATACCAGCGCTGTGTGTTTCACTGTTCACATGCAGCAAGTTATTTCTTTCCAAGTTTCAAATAAATTAAACTGTTTTCTAGCCGTCTTGCGGAACCCCAAAAATTGATTAAATTGAGGGATTCTCAAATATCTCTACAAAAGTCTTGTTCGCCGCTTTTACAAAATATTTCTAAAGACTCAACTTTATTAAAAATATTTAATAGAAAAGTCTAGAGGAAAAATCTTATAGGATGGACTGATATTTGATTCTTATTGGTTTTTTTTTTTTAATTAGAATAGGGCTAGGAAACTTTTTAATATCACTTTGGCTTTTTTACAAGCTTTATATTACTTTCACCTGTCTGTTGTCTGTCTGTCTGTCTGTCTGTCTATCTGTCTGTCTGTCTGTCTGTAATCAAATCTTGCAAGTTTAATTTGACCCACTTCCCGGTTTCCAATTGAGCTGAAAATTTGCAAGCGTGTGTAAATCGGATGACAATGCAATATTTTTATGACATCGAGCTGATCTGATGATGAAGCTAGAAGGTAGCCATAGGAACTCTGTCATTAAACAACGCAACCCCATCGAGTTTGGGTTCATTTGATTCGTCTTGCCGAGTACTTTATGATGCAAGATGGTAAGAATAATTAAAGCTTGTTTTTTAAAAGTATTTTTAAAATTTCACTTGTTTTTTTAATACCTTTATTGAGAAAAACAAACTAACAATACTACAGCTACTACAGCAGTAAAGAACACTTTTATTAACCACAGATCGGCCACAAGCCGATCTACAGAAAATCCAAGTGCTCCAAACCACTGTCAGATGGCAGAGTGCCCAGAATGCTGGCAGCATTGCCACGTTGAATGGCAATACTTATACGTTGGGCCAAATATACCCCAGCATTTCGGTCACACGTCGCCTCGACCAAGCGCTCAGATAAATTTTAGAAAATGCGGTGAGCTCCCGGACCCCAAGGACCCAAAGTCTCTACCCCAAACGGCTCAAAAATGAAACCACTATCGAGGTTAGCATATTTACGCCGCTTGAGCCACCACCAGCCGCAATTTGAGTCTCTGGAAGATGTGGATGTGCCTTTTTATTATATTAGCTGCGTTTAAATTTATTATTATTTATTTATTAGCGGTTTTACCCGTTGTACGCTGCCTGTGTGTTATTCCAGGGTCTAAGCTAACCGCGGATGAGCGCTTCGGCGTACCCGCTGCCCCGGCATTATGGCGTCCCGCAATAACACCCACAGGTTTTTATTGGGTATCCCCGCGGTGCCCATCTTCGGCGGGGGAGTCCCACATACCGCCCCGCGCCCCCCGGTGTGGGGTGATGATGCGTAACGCATTTTTCCTGGGTAAAAAAAAGGGTCTAAGCTAACCAAAACTCCATACCAAACCCAAATCGCTCTATGCCAAATTTCAGCTCAATCGGTCCACCCGTTTAGGCGTGAAGAAGTAACAAACATACAGACTCATAAACACACCTTTATAATCTCGTATTAGTGTGATATTGGTCTTCATTAAGAATTTGTTGGGATCTTTTTATACTAGACTTTATACCATTTCCCACCTGATGGAAAGTGCAGGACGATGAATCACGTAAGATGCCTAGAAAGGTACCCATTCACTCGTGCCTTGAAGATACCCAAGTTGTACCGCTCGGGAAACACGGATGACGGCAATGTGTTCCAAATACGACCAGTTCTTATCAATAAAGTTATTTTTCTTTCTTTATCCAGTGGCTTTAGCATGCCATACGGGATCCCGACGAAACTTCAAGAGTAGAACTGTCATCCCATACATTGTACGTTTGTGAATGTATGGGATGACAGTTGACTTGACAGCAAGACAGGTCTACGCAGCGTCTGTGCTTGAGGGGCAGTGGGGTATTCACTTATATCCGCCAGGGAACTAAACCGAAGACCGAATTGTCAAAAATGTATTAAATATGACGTGAAATGACACGTCAAGTCAATACGACTTAATACGTCATTTCATTACATTTTGACGATTCGGTCTTCGGTTCGGTTCCCTGACGGATAAGTGAATAGCCCTGCTGTTCTTTTAATTTTACCGATTTGGTGATCAAAATATTTTTTTTATTTTGTCCTGTATTCCGGGTTCGATCCCATAGAAGTTTAATACGTTTTGTATGACTAAAAGGTGCAAATTAAAACTTTTCTTTAAATTTCTTTCAATTTTACCGATTTGGTAATCAAAATAAAGTTTTTATTTTTTCCTGTATTGCAGGTCGTTCCCATAGACGTTTTGTATGACCAATAGGTGCAAATTAAAACTGGATTACCTCCACAAAGTCCCGAAATTCCCAGACGTCTAAATGGTTTTCACTCTACGTTCCGCATACCTAATAGGTATTCAAAATTATTGGTATGATCAGTGGCGGATTTGCCCTAAGGCCCAGTAGGCCCGGGCCTAGGGCGGCCAGATATTAGGGGCGGCCAATCGTGACAAAAAAATCACTGATGACAAGAAATAACTAAAAGTACGTAAATATTTTAAAGGCTTCAAGGGGCCACGGGTTTTTCTCGGCGGCTCTGCTCTATAACAAGAATATTTATTTTCTCACCGCTCAGAACACATCTTTTGTAGCCTGAAATATAAAATTTTCTCGGCACTCGCAGCTAGCTGCTCGCGCAATTATAAATAGAATATTATGTGTTTTGCTCACCACTCAGAACGAGCTCATTGCACACAGTACCGGCGTTAGGGTGGGGCGCGGTTGGGCGACGGCCCAGGGCGACGCCACAGGCTCTATAATGGGGCGCCCGTGGCGCCCCATCCGTTCTGAAAAATTCAATATTCTCGGTGCTCGTAGCAAGCTGCTCGCGCTTTTTAAGAACATTTAGTTTCTTTGCCACTCGAAGAAGAGATAAACGCACATCATTCGTGCTGAAAAATTCAAAATTTTCTCGGCGCTCGCAGCGAGCTGCTCGCCGTCACCGCTCGAAAGCCCATCCACACATTATTGATGCTTGGCATTCTCGCACTGTGCGATTCACTCGCTCCTTCTTGCCGTACACCTGCAAATTGTGGAATGAGCTTCCGCCCGCGGTATTTCCGATGAGCTATAACATGGGACTCTTCAAAAGGCAAGTGAATAGAGTCTTGAAAGGTAGGCAACGTACCAGCGGTACCCCTGGTATTGCAGGTATCCATAGGCGACGGTAGCCACTCACCATCAGGTGGGCCGTCTGCTTGTTTGTCACCTATTACATAAAAAAAAAAAAAAAAAAATCAGAAAATTTACTTTCTTTGCCATTCGAAGCAAGATAAACGCACATCATTCGTGCTGAAAAATACAAATTTTTTTCGGCGCTCGCAGCGAGTTACTCGCGCTTTTATAAATAAGGACATTTAGTTTCTTTGCCACTCGAAGCTAGCTAAACGCACATCATTCGTGCTGTAAAATATCTAAATTTTCTCGGCGCTCGCAGCGAGCTGCTCGCGCTTTTATAAATAAGAATACTTATTTAGTTTCTTTGCCGCTCGGAGCAAGCTAAACGCACAACATTCGTGCTGAAAAATTCAAAATTTTCTCGGCGCTCGCAGCGATCTGCTCGCGCTTTTATAAATGAGAACATTTACTTTCTTTGCCAGTCGAAGCAAGCTTAACGCACATCATTCGTGCTGAAAAATTCAAAATTTTCTCGGCGCTCGCGCTTTTATAAATAAGGACATTTAGTTTCTTTGCCACTCGAAGCAAGCTAAACGCACATCATTTGTGTTGAACAAATCTAAATTTTCGCGGCGCTCGCAGCGAGCTGCTCGCGCTTTTATAAATAAGAATACTTATTTAGTTTCTTTGCCGCTCGAAGCAAGCTAAACGCACATCATTCGTGCTGAAAAATTCAAAATTTTCTCGGAACTCGCAGCAAGCTGGAAAGGTGGATTTTTTTCTAGATACGCCCATGATTTTGCCCATCGGAATCAGCCCAGAAAAAAATCCTGGATTTTACAAACCTACCTTGTTCACAAGAAAAAAAAATCTGGATCCGCCACTGTTTAAGGAGTAAGTAGGAGTAGACATGTTATTTACGACGTAGGTGCAGGTATTACATGGACTGGGGCCTAGGGCGGCCTATACTGTAAATCCGCCACTGGGTATGATTAAGTAAATTTTATGTAGTCTAGGATCAGGTCTGAATATGAAATAAGTTATATTTCAGACAGTGTTTAACTATAGATTTATGATGCAAGGTTTTGCATACAAGTACGATATAATAAGTATTGACGACCTCTGTGGCGCGGTGGGCTAATACCCGCTTGCAACGCAGAAGGTTGCGGGTTCGATTCCCGCATGGGACAAATATTTGTGTGATCCGCAGGTATTTGTTTCTGGTCTGGGTGGCTCTCTGTATCTATTATAAGTATTAAGTATGTATTTACAAGGAAAAGTATATAAGTATTATATCCGTTATCCTAACCATCATAACGCAAGCATTAAGTTGCTTAGTTTGGGGTTAGGTGGCGCTGTGTGAAATGTCCTGATATATTTATTTATTTTTATGATTTATTTTATAACTTTCGCTTTAAAGCTGACCTCACACTGACGCGAGTTATCGGGGGCGATCCGAGAGGATTTTTTGTAATGTTCGAGTTTGTACGTCACCGGTCACATTTAAAGCGAACGCGGGCAGGAACAAAATGAAGATCGCGACCGCTTTTCCGCACCGTCCCGCCTCTGTGTGACGTCGGCCTTACTTTAAGGGTGCACCATACCCATATACTAGAGCTTTATGATCTGTGACCATACCCCATTAATTGCTCATATTTATTTAGCATATTAAGTCCATTTTCGTCCTGATGTGCATAATTTTTTTCGATCAAATTTTAAATGGATCACTTAGTTAAATATTAAAAAAAAATAACAAATAGGCGCGGCGTCTTATTTTATACATAAAAAACCGACTAATTTCGAACCTTTCTTTCCCAAATCGGTTAAAATATCTCAAAATAATGATCAATTATCATAAAACAAAATTCATAAAGCAAATAATATCCATTACCGTAAAAACTTTCACCCATTACAGACAAACATTCATATTCATTAATACAATAACTATATACATTTACACCGAATAAATAGGAGGGGATCGGCTATGTTAAGCTTCAAAGAAAGAAAGAAAAAACATTTATTGCCAATCATAACATAGACCATAACAGTTTAAGTGAAGTTACATTTTTTTTTTTTGAGAAATATAAAATATCATAATAATAAATTTGTGCGTGTACTAGTTTACACACGTAAGAAGTGAAACTTCTTTAATTAAATTAAATTTAAATTTATAAATTTTTTAAATTCATGTTCATTGGAGAAAGTGAAAGTACTCTTCGTCTGAACCAACCGTGGTAGGGGCAAGAAACAAAAGATGGCGCGTAACTGAAAAATGTGACGCGTAACCGTGACGCGTAACCACGTAACGCCGATAAAGAAGTTTCACTTCAAAAATCAAAACAATTTACAGAAATGCACAGGGATATTGGCAAAAGGAACAGCCTCAGCGTGTAACTACGTAACGCGGAGTTAGCGTAGCTGCTGGTTTTCAGGTTGCCCCCTTGCTCGAAATAAGATGGTTTGTCGAGTAGTTAGCCATAGCGGGTGTACACAAAAATCGTGTCAAAGCGAGAACTTTTTCATATTAAGGTTATTTTTTCGAAAAAAAAAAAATTGCGCATAGCCTCCCATAGACGGGTACGGGAGGGTTGTGTGGGACTTCCCATGCAGAGCGACTGCACGGCATACCCAACCTAAAACAACCCGGCGGCACTCCCGCATCGTCTTTGTGAGGAAGGGAATCGGCAGGGCCTTAGCAACCAGTCCCCAACTTAAGGTGACGCCATTAGTTTACAAGCATATTCCTTGCAAATATTTATTAAAGTGTAGTGAAATTACTGGGCTGAAGAGTCTTAACATCTTATGACTCTCAAGTAAGAAGCGTCGCGTCGACGCAGTGAACTCAGAATTTTACCTTTGTAAAATCCTGGGTAGCACTGTACTAATTATGGGCAGCGTTATCTCTTACCATCGGGAGAGCATCTTGCTCGTCTATTTCGTTGTATAAAAAGTTAGTGTTTTAATATACACATTAAGTTATAATTAAAATAGAATGAGTTAATAACAACTATTATAAGTATTAGTTAATGTAATTAACATAACGGCATGACATTTATTTTTCAAATTTAAAATAATGTTGCAAAAAATAGGCTACCAAAGTTTCGCAAGTCAATTTTACAATTTATAAGTTCTATTTAGGATTTGAGTCTATGGCCCGTACTGAAAGACAAATTCTACGATGGCCGATCTAATCTCAAAAAGTAATTGTTATTGACGACCACACAAACGGACAGAATTGTAATAAATTTGTGTGGAAGTGACAAAAATTACTTCGTCAGAGATAAAACACTAGAGATTTAAAACTAGGGACTAGAGAGGGGACGTTTGATGCGGTCTTAGTCTTGTAGACTTGTTTTAAATAATCTATCTCAATACCCCGCGAAAATTATTAAGATTTAACCCACTAATTAATATTCGATCAGTGAATACCAATTATAGGCAGAATTCATTCTTGTCGCGAGCGAGTAGTTCCTTTAACACACTAAGCAAGCGAGGCATTGATATTGATTTGTTTTGCACAAGTATAACGTCAGCTAGGAGAATACTGAGTAATGACTTCTTTATTAATTAATGATTAGTTATATATTATATCATTCTTTATAATTATTTTTTAGTATTTTGTTGCTATAAAGGATTGTGTAAGTGGCTTTATTATAATATTGTCTATTGACATACTATGTTTTAAGACTGCTCTTGACTCTGTTTAACGCATTGTTGCTATGTTGTTGCTAGCCGCGAGGACCTATTATTGGTTTTTTGCTACTATTGTAAGTTTTTATAATTTTGTTTGTAAGCTGTTGGTCTTCCTAAGATGTATTAAATAAATAATACCGATGGGTATTAGATTAGACAAATCTTTTTGAACTCCATAATAATAAGGGAATAATATGGGAAATTTCTTTTAAGATTTTTTATTTTATTTTAGAAGCCTCGCTCACGGCAGACGGCAACTATAGTATTTATAGCGATGCAAGCGTGCTTTGTATCGCAAATGCGATGCTATATCATCAGCAATGATTCCTACAAAAAGTCGAAGTGGGCGAGGCTTTTAAGATAACGATATTGCTATAGTTAATTAAGATCTGGGACGTTATTTACAAAAAAAACGTCTTTAGTGTCGTCACCGCTAACTTTCATATTATAACAAATTCAAAAAAACTTGAAAAGCCCTACCGTGCCAGAAATCAATTGCAACTACATTTTTTCAATTTAACATCTTTTGGTAGCCCTAAAGTAGCTATTTTAATATAAAAATATGTTTCTAAGGTTTCGTCTTGTTAAACGGTTTTGTATAGCTTACCCCGTTTGTTTTTTTTCCTTTTTCTTTTCTCACATAATTTACATGCCGTTCTATTTTACCAGTTAAAATAAAGTCTTGTTTTACCCCATCCCTATTACTAAACCATTATTGATACGCATAAGTGTGTGATCGCTCGTTACCACGGTGTCACTTTGTTTCACTTTTCACACTCTCTAATAACTGTTTTATTTGTTTTATTGATGAGAAATGTTGGTGCTTATTTCCAAAGAAATCTTAATTTTTTTTTTATGTGATGAAGTAGAAGACGAGCAAGACGCTCTCCTGATGTTAAGAGATAACGGCTGCCCATAATCAGTACAGTGTTACCTAGGATTATAAGGTTAGGTAATTATTGGAGGAAGACGGAGGATCGAGTTGAGTGGTGTGACAAACAGTCTAACAGTGGAAAAACGTGGCCTGATGATGATAAAGTACCTAGATGTGGTAGGCTCAAATTGATATGGCCGCGGATGAGCGCTTCGGCGTACCCGCGACCGCGGCATTATGGCGTCCCGCAGGAACACCCCCAGGTTTTTTAGTGGGTATCCCCGCCGCGCCCATCTTCGGCGGGGGAGTCCCACATACCGCCCCGCGCCCCCCGGCGTGGGGTGATTATGCGTAACGCATTTTTCCTGGGTCAAAAAAAGGTTCAAGCTGATGTGACGGGTTTTTTTAATGTAATGAGCAAGCAGACGGCCCACCTGATGGCAAGTGGCTACCGTCGCCCATGGATACCTGCAATACCAGGGGTACCGCTGGTATGTTGCCTACCTTTCAACACTCTGTTCACTTGCCTTTTGAAGAGTCCCATGTTGAAGCTCAACGGAAATACCACAGGCGGAAGCTCATTCCACATTTTGCAGGTGTACGGCAAGAAGGAGTTTACGAAACTCTTCAATTCGCAGTGTTATCACTTATCACTCACATTTATTTTAAAAAAAACCTCTCTTTAAATGTCACACTAATATTATCACGTGTTAAAAAACCTACGTAAAAGGTTTCTACCGTTTTATTTTTAGAATGTCATCGGTTTTACCCAAGCAGAATGCTTTTAGCTAAAAAGCACATAAATATTTCACGTTACCACATCTCACTCGATTGAAATCGATTAAAGTTCTCGATTAATCGGAATCGATTCGTGCCGTATCGATACGATGCGAGTTTTAATTCAAAAAGTTTGTTAGTACAGAGTTTCAAATGATATATGGCATGTGTATCTGTATCTACCTACTATGTGTGCTATAGATTACTATAAAAGATATTACCTATCTAAATATTTAGAAGGAAAGAGTGACTGACTGATCTATCAACGCACAGCTCAAACCACTGGACGGATTGAGTAGAAATTTGGCATATAGGTAGGTTTTAAGGCGTAGACATCCCGCTAAGAAAGGATTTTAGAAAATTCAACTTCTAAGTGAGGAAAAAGGGGGGCCAAAGTCACGCGCTACGAAGTGCGCGCGGGTCAGCTAGTATTATTATATAAAGAACTAAAAACCTAAACCAAAATAAATTAAAAAAAAAACTACTGCACCCGCGCGCACTTTTAGCACATAACAGAAAGTTATACAGGGTTTTTGGTTATTTAGTGCATTGGTGTATAAGGCCTCATGGGGAGGTCATTGGCCATGTTTTGAGCGCAATATACCTACATATGTTCCGCGATTTACGGTTTTCGAGATATTTAAATTTTTATTTATACAAATGACCCTGTATAATACTAGCTGAATAACCAAAAACTCTGTATATTACTAGCTACGCCTAGCGGTTTACTGTAGAAATCGTTGTACAGTCAACTACAAAGAGATGTATCCATGTAAGTCTTACAAAATGAAGGAACTTTTAGTACGCAAAAATTATTTACCCTTACTTCGTGACATTTTCAGTATCCACCAAATCTTATACTATATTTGATTCATTTTAAATGCTATTATTATGTATCACCTAAGGAAAAGTAGTAGGATACATCATTGTTGCGCATATTAAACGAGTCGATGATAATATAAAGTTTGATTGCTACTAGAAATGTCACGAACCAAGGGTAGTTCATTGTGACAAATAAAAATTTACTTATTTTTGTAAGCCCAACATGGATACATCTCTTTGTAGTTGACTGTACTGTAGCCTATGTGTTATTCCAGGGTTTAAGCTATCTCTATACCAAATTTCTTAATCATCATCTCTATACCAAATATCCTCCTCTGAACGGTAGTCTGGAAATGATCCCAATTAGCGGCAAGACCATAAATGGTTGCACTAAGTTTATATGTTACAGTTTTTGGAACGAAGTTCCTTATCGCGCGTTGTGAAAGGGGGCTAGACGGAAAAAATTCTTACGAAAAGTTGTCACGACACTTTTTGCTATAGTAAGCTATTGTAAGCTGTGCGGCGTGCGCATGTTTCTCTCTCTCTCTCTGTCTCTCTCTCTCTCTTATAGAAAGCAAGCCAGATATTTTCATTAATCGAAAGGAACTTCGTTCCATCCGGGTGTCCCTTGACACCTCTCAAGTTTTTGATTTTAAGTTTTGCTGTAGGTACACATTTTTTCATCACGTTTTTTGTATCATCATATTTTTCATAATATTAGTGGTATCTCCATCTGCAGGCAGTTTTCATCCATTCAGGCTTAACCTAGATTCTAGACAAAGAAAACACCATTATCGGGCTTTGGGATTTGCTATACCTACCTAACTACCTACCTAGGTCCAATATCATAGAACCAATATTAAATCAGTAAGTTTGTAAGTACTACCTACCTTTTAATTTTTTATTCTTTTATATCGACCATTTTTTTTTTTTAATTTACCGTTTCTTTTTATTTATTTATATGTACCTACCTTTAGTAGTGTTAGTTTTGACCACGATCTCTGGAATGACATAGAAGGTGGGATAAATCCATGGCTTCATTGAACATCATGTCGGAACTCGGAACACAGTCATCAATGACCGCTTGGCGACAAGGTTCCTTTTTCCTCAAAAAAGGTTTAGTTGAAGGCGAAGATCGCAGAATTATTTAAAAAAATAAATAGGTACTAACTTTCCCTAATTCTTAAGATATCTTAGCTACATCTGTTACACTCATCCTTATTAAAAACTCATACACACCTAACGGCAAAATAACAATAATTCGAAATTGGAACCGAACTTTTTTCCACCCATTCATTTCCAACCAGTGACAAAATCACAAAAAAAAGAAAAGAAAAAGTTTACCGAATTGAAGAGTTTGAAACACAATAGGTCATATTGTGTTCTGAGACCCAAAATTTTACGGCCGAAGGCGTATCTTTTGAACAAGTAAAAAAAAAATGGGCAGATGTACGCAAACAATATTTTGAGAAGTCGAGAGTTTAGAATGTAATAATTGGGATTTAATGAAGTGTTCGATTTTGGGGTCTTGAGTTAACTTTTGTTAGGGTTCCTTGGGGTTTTTTGAGGACCTTTACTCCTTCCATCTCAAGATAGATGGCGCTCTGTGTAATGAAGTAGGACATTACACACGGACCTATTATACTATATTTAAAGTATTTTAGGAGGAAACAAGTTCATTCAGCTATCTCGGTTTTGGCAACGTTGACTGACTTTCTGCGGTGCCCATAGCATGGTGCTTCGGGCACTTAATTATGTCACAGAAAGTATGTAAGGACTTGAAAAATTCAATGACATTTTTTTATTCTATTCCATCAAAAACGGTTTGTATTTGGGCAAAATATCAAAGTCCCTGGAACGTCTGTGTTTGAAAACTATGTAATATTATATAGGTATATTTTTTGCCTGTAGTTTGTAATTTTATCCTTTGAACACAGTCTCGCCTGATCTTAAGCGATGATGCGACCGAAGATGGTTACAGATTAAACCTAGAGGGCGAGATAAATCCCTGGCTTCACTAATCATCGCATGATGCCAGAACACAGTCTTAATGTCTGCCTGGCGACACAGTTTTGTCCAGTGAGTGGTATACTACCATCAACACATCAACGTACCATCAGTAAAAATATCTAGGCATTCTGACATTTAGCCCAAACGGAGGTTGGTTGATCGGCTTTAATTTTTTTTTTGGAAATGGATCCCGATCGGTGTATTACGTATATTACGGTGGGCTAATACCCGCCTGCAACGCAGAAGGTTGCGGGTTCGATTCCCGCATGGGACAAATGTTTGTGTGATCCACAGATATTTGTTTCTGGTCTGGGTGGCTCTCTGTATCTATTATAAGTATGTATTTACAAAAGAAAAAGTATATAAGTATTATATCCGTTATCCTAACCACCATAACACAAGCATTTAGTTGCTTAGCTTGGGGTTAGGTGGCGCTGTGTTAAGTGTCCTGAAATATATTTTTTTTATTTATTTATTTATTGTATACCTACAACTTGCGCAGAACCTTTTCTTATTTTTGATTCTAGGATCTGTAGACACAAACCCAATTTAATAAATAATTTTGTAC
The DNA here is from genome assembly GCA_947507615.1 of Hemithea aestivaria. Classification (NCBI taxonomy): domain Eukaryota; kingdom Metazoa; phylum Arthropoda; class Insecta; order Lepidoptera; family Geometridae; genus Hemithea; species Hemithea aestivaria. The sequence goes on along the minus strand of OX382351.1, from coordinate 4,080,977 downwards.
GGAACCCGCTCAAGATATTCCGGCTCAAGACAAGATGCGCATGATTCAAGATGACAAACAAAAGTGTCAACAATTATTTCCAATGCGTGTAGACGATTGTCCTTTATCGTGTTACAAAAAAAACGCAGGTGCTCTTGACTCGTGTGATTTTATTTTGGAGTGGTGAAATAGTTTTGTTAAATAAATTTGTTAAAAGTTTATTGGTACACTAAATATTTGTAGCTTTACAATGTACACTAAGTAATATTGTAATAATAATGATCACGTAAATTTAAAAACAATCGTCTTAAAGTCACAATAAATAAGTGAGTGACCGAAATAAGTACATACATTCTAATTATTGATAGTTTGAAAACTGCTAGACCGATTTCGATAAAATGTTAAAGATTCAAAAAAGATACCAATTTATGTGTCTTTGTCAAAGGGTAAAAAAAGATATCCAATTTACGTATCTTTCAGTAATCGGAGAACAAAAGAAACAATAATTCGGCAGATTTTGAACATTAGGTAGTATTTAGTATGTACTTTTTTTTCAAGTAAAATTTCCAATTGGCACTACGCGCGAATATTATCACCAAGTGGAGCATCTACTTAAATGAGTGTAATGGCTCAACATATTTTGCATTGACAGCAAAGAAACCGAAGGAAATAAACAATTTTATTGAAAACAAATGAACCGTAAATTTGGCAACGACCTCTGCGAATGATTCATATTATTTTATCATTTGTACTGTCACACACAACACTCATTCATTTTATTTATTGAACAAGTGAAAAAAAAAAAAAAGCTTTTTTTTTTTTTTTATGTTATGAAGTAGAAGACGAGCAAGACGCTCTCCTGATGTTAAGAGATAACGGCTGCCCATAATCAGTACAGTGTTACCTAGGATTTCACAATTATGTGAAACTCTAGGAGCACTGCACCAACGCTTCTTACTACCATCTACCATCACTACCATCATTACTACCATTTATTACTGCCATCTTAGCACTAAAGTCAAGACGAATGAGCCCAAACTCTGAAAGCTTTTACCGGGGATAGACTTCCTTTGCAGGAGGTCGTCTAGGTGGGTACTGGGTACCCCAACAGTGCCAGTTATTCTACCGCCTGAGCATGTGCACACATTACTGTGCTCCGGTAGGTGGCACTGTAGCTAGTGAAATTACTGGGCTAAAGAGTCTTAACATCTTATGACTGTTGAGCGAGAAGTGTTGGTGCAGTGCTCCTAGAATTTCACATCATTGTGAAATCCTAAGTAGCACTGTACTAATTATGGGCAGCGTTATCTTTTAACATCAGGAGAGCGTCTAGCTCGTCTTCTACTTCATCACATAAAAAAAAGCAAGAAAGCTGAAATTTTGCACAGAGGAGGATAATGATCAGGGTAAGAGAACAGTAACAAAAGATGATTTTAAATTAATTAATTTAGGGTACCTCACATATGGGGATGACATTTCATTCATGAACTTTCCAGGAATACTATAGCGGTTAGATATCTTCATTAGTTTTAAAGATATCGTTGATGAAAGACAAGGCCGTTAATATTCGATTTGCCAGTGCAACAACCTACACATTGCGCCTAGCCCGACTAGCGCTTGACCTATTAAAAACAATCCCTATGAGTTCTTAGCAATGTCGTAGGCGAAGATCGCATAATCTGCTCTTGGTCGTTCTTCTCATAGACCTTGCGAATGAGCGGTAGAATATTAAAATAAAATGTAAAATTGACTTTCAAAAGTGCTCCATTGTAGCCTATTTGAATAAATGAATTTTGAGTTTGAGTTTATTTATTTACAGAATCTACTTATCACGCAGGCCAGCATCATTGTATTGCACTTATTTACATTTTGTTCCCTTGTGTCATCGACAGTACCAAAAGTTTTTTCATCGCGGCGCCCGGTCATATTATTTAACGTTATACAATAAAAATATTAATGCCTGTACGACCATTAAACAGTAGCTAAATCAATAACTCATTTCAAGGACGGATATAGAACCTCCAACTATTGTTAGAAACGGTAGACACCGCTCGCCGAGTTAGCGAAGTGAAGGCAAGTTTGGAAGCTCTGCATGTGCCTAAATACCCACCGCGCTGGTTGGTCAGCGTTAAGAGCGCTTATTACATACAATTGGACGCTCTCTCGCTCGCAAAATTTGACGAATTTTAGAATATAAATTCATGGAATTAATTTATTGAAAATTCCTCAAAAAAAATGGGATAGGGAGGAATATGAAAATAATATTTTTTAATATATCTAACTAATTTTTTTTTAAATGTGTATGGCTCATTCTCATGGAATCGATTCTCATCGTCACCTTCATGGCAATTCTTATTTATTGCTTATTTGTAATGTTTATGTATAATATTGTATAGAGCTGGATAACACGAGTAAACTTTTATATAAATTATTTAAATCGTACGTTTCATTTCGAAGAAAAACAGTTTTGAAATTTTCGACGCCACGAAAGTGATTCAGTCATTATTTTTTCACAACTTTTTCAAGTAAAACTCTTTTAAAAGACTAAATCTACCAAAAATGTACAATAAAACGACATTTTACGTTAAAACAAATCTCACTACAAAAGAAAATATGCGTAATTTGAGATATTACTTTACCATTCACTTTACTTTTTTATTAGTCAGAAATTTGGTTTGTATGTATTAAAACCCTAACATAACAGATACAGTACTTTTTAGTAGGTAAAAATGCACTTTCAAAAGAAAACAATACATAAAAATCACCTTCATGGTAAAAAACGCTATGAAGGTGATGCCACGCTGGTGACGAAAATATCCCTTTTTGGTGAAATTCTGGAAAGTTTAGGTATAATGTATAAAATTAAATACTACATCTTTATCTCGCACATTTTGGCGTTTCGAAAAGCTAGCTTTGATTTAAATAACTAAAATACAATGCATAAAAATGTTGTCCGTGCAAGTGATCGCTACACCCATGAAAAAATTTAAACTTAGCAATTATATTTTTTCCCACGGCTCGATAAGACCTAGATTCTACTTCTACGATTGCAGAACATGGCCATCATTGAAATGAATCGAACTCTGTATTGGATTGTTGATGTTGTGTTTAACAGCAGCCGTTAAACTACGCAAATTTAAAGCACCTAAAATCGTGTGACCGCCGTATTATGTCATTTTAAATTCTAAATAATACTGAAAACTTTTTTTTTGCCTGTAGACCTTAAAGTATATTTGTTTGCGATAATTTTGGTATATTTCACATACAGATACATCAACATTTGTTAAAGTAGTGCCCAAATGTTTAACTGCAACGCAAAGTGTGACACCATGAGAATACGAAAAATGGCCCCGATTTTGACCTTTCATGTTAAATTTTAGTATTATTTTTTGCGTCTATTATGACAATCTTCATTTATTTTGTAGCTTAATATATGTTTTATCCACCTCTCTACAATTCATATCTCTGTCTTTAACCGTTTAGGAAATTTAACCGTGTGACCATCAAATTTGAGCTAAAATGAGAATGAGCCGTATAGTAAAATAGTAATATTATGCAGGGCTGGTCTAGGGAAATTTTCAATAAATTAATTCCATGAATTTATATTTCAAAATTCGTCAAATTGTGCGAGCGAGAGAGCGTCACTCGATACATACGTTCTTAAGACTCTTCAGCTCAGTAATTTTACTAGCTACAGTGCCCTCCCTCCGAAGCACATCAATGCAATAGATACTATGTCTTAGAGTTCCAACAGTAAGTATTAACTGCACGCTGTAATTTTTATTTTTGAAGCGCGGTATGTGCCACTATTACAATAGTCTGACCAAACTTCTATAGCTACATAATTGGTGTTTGACATGAAACGAAATATCGAAAATTGATTTAATTTCACTTAATAATAGCCTATTTTGACTCCAGGAAGCCATAATATTATACATAATAAATTAGTGGAATTAGGCTTACTGACTAACATGAATAATAATATACTTATTTACTTACTAGCTGCGCCCAGCGGTTTTACCCGCTGTACAGTAGCCTATGTGCTATTCCAGGGTCAGAGCTATCTCTATACCAAATTTCAGGTCAATCGGTCCACCCGTTTAGGCGTGAAAGTAACAAACATACATCCAGACATCCATACATTCTTACAAACTTTCACGGTTATAATATTAGTAAGATATAAGATAAAAAAATTAGAAGTAAAAAAACTAGTACTACTAAGAAGTAACAAGTGAAATTTTTAAAAATACTTTTTGAAAACAAGCTTTTATTACATTACTAATTACCACCATCTAGCACCAAAGTAGTTACTCGTCAAGACGAATAAAATTAGCCCAAACACGATGGGGTTGCGTTGTTTAATTACGGAGTTCCTATGGCCACCTTCCAGCTCCATCATCAGATCAGCTTGATGTCATAATAATATTTTATTGTCATCCGATTTATACATGCATGCAAAATTTCAGCTCAATCGGTAACCGGGAAGTGGATCAAATTTAACTTGCAAGATTTGATTACAGACTGACAGACAGACAGACAACATACAGGTGAAAGTAAATAAAAGCTTGTAAAAAGAAAAAACGGAACGGAACTGGTAAGAAGTTACCTTTTTGTCATTATTAGGGTACCAATGGGTACTTGTTTCGGGTTTTTTACTATAAATTTTGTTTCGGGGTACGAGTGGGTACCAAAAAATGTATAATTATTAATTATTGATTGGTCTCCTGCCGGGAGATCAATGGGTACTCAAATAGGGATCGAATCTACAACTTTCTTCCGGGGGACGAATTTTGGGGGTCGAGTGGGCTATCCCGAAGTAAAAAGACAAGCAAGACGCTCTTCTGATGGTAAGAGATAACGCTTCCAATAAATGCTAGGTCTTAAGCATTTTTTACCAGTTTTGTCCTTTAGGTAGGTAACTGGAGATTATGAAATTACTTTGTATTTTACCTCGAAATACAATATTCTTATTATTGGAGGTCTTAATACATTAAACACCGGAGATGAAATTGAGATGTTCGCAGATTAGCGCCTCATAATAAACTGTGTTTTTATGAAATGTACCAAAATGTAAACTTTAATTTTTATTAGCCATTCAATGGTTTTCGAGTTTAAGATTAACCGCCGTTGTAAATTCGGGGCTTTTCATATCAAATAATTCAGATTTTGGGGTGGCTATGATTTCGGGTTGTGTAGGACATTTTTGAGAAAATTGTACGGACAGTTGGTAGCGCCACTAAGTATGGATAAATAAATTAAAAAAAAAATATTTCAGGACATTACACACAGCGCCACCTAACCCCAAGCTAAGCATCTTAATGCTTGTGTTATGGTGGTTAGGATAACGGATATAATTGGCTTTCTGTATCTATTATAAGTATGTATTTACAAAAGAAAAGTATATAAATTATATACTTTTCTTTTGTAAATACATACCCAGACTAGAAACAATTATGTCGCATTTACGTAGATGTAACAGGCATGGAGGTATTTAGTTCGTATAATTCCTGCACAGACTCTATGAAATGAATCTCATAAAAATATGACAATTTATATGTTGTTATTTATAATATTATATCGTTATTTATATATTACATTAAATTTTATCTCTCAGAAAAATCAACTTCCATCCATAATTTCGACGACTTTTACACCATCAACAGAGCAGCACACTCAGGCACGGTAGAAAGAGTGGGAGATACTAGTTCCTCTCCCTTCCCCTCGATCTTACGCTTTTTCGATCAGCATCACGTGACCCTGACGCGAGTTTTAAAGTTTTTACCCATACAAAAAAGTGCTCAGCGCCGCTAAAGAAGTTTTCACTTCAAAAATTTTTTTACATAAATCTACAGCACCAATGGTCACTCAACCATCTCACTCATTAACCTGCCCCTTTAACATAGTAAAACATTGACATAAGACTAGCGACTCCCGTCCCACTGTTAAAAGTAATCTGACATACTTATAGTAGTTCGCCTCGAACTGGGACCTCGCAGCCCAATTTCCGTGGTAAACCTTAGACTTTAGGCCTCGACTAAATATATCCTAATACAAGAACTTTAACATTAATATTAAAACACAAAATACAAAAATTCAGAGAAATTAAAACTCAATAAAACTACGTACCGAGATTTTTAGAATATAATCCTTAAAACAGGTATTGTATAATTATTGTAGTATTGCTTCTTTTATCTTTTATTTATTGTGTACATTATGGAATATGTATTTAGTATTTATTATGTAGTTTTAGTACATAACAACACAAATTGCGCACCACCGTCTGTTAAAGTATGTTTTGTCCTTTTCCATTCCCAGGTTGTCTGTAAGAAATTGCCTAGTGCGATAAGACCGCCGATTGTTAACCTACTTCATAACATATTATAGTAATAAGTTCTTTTGTATATTTTTGGTTTGCAATAAAGCATTATTCTATTCTATTCCTTTTTAGAGTTTCGTTCCTCTGAAGGAAAAAACGAAACCCTAATAGGATCACTTGGTCATCCATATGTCTGTCAAGACCCATTTATACTCTACATCCCGTAGAATTGTATATTTTTACCATAATACACAGGTCTATGGCCGCTTGGTACCCGTAAAATTAAACTTCTAAGTTAACGTAGAAAAAAATACACCCGTTTATCCTTCAAAAACGTACCTACACTTTTTTGACCCTCTGAATAAATCAACATTCATAGGGAACTTGCCGTTACCATATATTTATGAAATTTGGCAGACTATAAGTAGGTACATATATTTTAAATTCGGGAAAACTTCTGAAAGCTATACATTTGAATTAATTCATTTAAAAATGGCTCTATTTAAAGTACGTAAACATCGAAGTTAAGCAATATTATGTGCGTACGTATTTGGATGGGCGCATACGCAGTGATCTCAACATTTTGCTGACTTTTTTGGAAAGAGCCACCAGCGGCCCGCGATGCATTATGGTGTGCTCGTGCACCTTTATTGTTGAATGTGCCGGCACAAACAATTACTCTAAGTTTTAAAAAGTTATGCAGACAGACAACTCAAATAACCTTACTGCCAGCGAAAAAGCAGAGGCTCTCAACTCTAAGAGTTCGCTTTGCTCGGTCGATGATATATGTATGTATTCATATAAATTATGTATTTAAATTATATTTTATAACAAAACGATTCAGCGAGTTTTTTTTATTCTATCACCACTTCCACAGAAATTGTTACCTGCTTATTATTGTTTATGGTCTCCACTTTCGTGTTTTGCCAGTGGCCGTAGCATGCCATACAGAATCCCGACCAAACTTCAAGAGTAGAACTGTCATCCCATACATTCACAAAACTACAATGTATGGCATGACAGTTCTACGCTTGACATTTCAGTGGGATCTCGTTTGGCATGCTACGGCCACTGTAAAATATTATTTTACTTGACAGCGAGTATAGTCCGGTACATTGTGTTCGGGATAATTTATACAAAATTTTAGGCAATGTGACGTAGTTATGTCGTCATAATAATATTATATTATAATTATGCCTATACTACTAAATCCAACTTTGGTTGCTTGCCATTAGCGATGGGCATAAAATAACGCTATTAATAAGGTTTTTATTTTAAATAACTATTATACTTTATTTTTATTTTACTTAAATTAAATAACATTATATTTTATCGATCGAGCGAAATGAGGTTTATAAAAAGATTAAAAAAACAGCACAAAACGTGTACTTACCTACATGTATGTGACACCTATCTCAATAGCAAACTTTAGGCGGCCGGACTATAATTGACGCAATTATTGGTATTACGCAATGTACTAAAAAATAATGTTATTGAAAATAAGATAAGCTTGAAATTCTGGAATTATTGGACTTTATCGCTAATTATTCTATAGCTTGATCTACTTGCCTGCTCTTTCTTGCCTGTAGGATCTTTCTCAAACTTAATGTACCTAAAAAATTGTGCAAAACATTATAATTTAGTCATCTTTATAACTCTACAACCCTTGGATCGATTTGGCTCATTTTCGAACATGAGAATTCTTTTAGCTTATACTACCTGATCGCAAAGTTCCATTAAAATTGGAACTTTGGTAACGTTGTAATTAAGCATTTTCTATAACTCTAGAACCCTTCGACCGATTTGGCTGATGTTCGAACTTAAAAATTCTATTGACTTAAACTACGTATTTGCAAAGTTTCATAAAGATTGGACCATCGGTTTTCAAGTTATCGCGTAACAAACATACATACAAACATACACTTTTGATAATATATTTATGTAGGTTATAAAAAAATGTGTATATGTTAGAAAAAAAAAATATCAGAGCACCAGTTTTGAAATTATCGTTAGACCTATCGTAAAGACTTAAAGTCACCTAGATCTCTACAACCCTAAAGTCTATTTCGCTATTTTTTTCATTAAAATTATTCTATTAACCTACCAAACTTGTGTGTAAAGTTTCATTTAATTTGGATTAACCGTTTTCGAGTAAATGTCGATCAAACCTAAGCGCCAGAGGTCAACCGCTAAACTGGTCAAAACGCAGGCTTTTCGCGGCTCTCGACTCTAAGACCTCGCTTCGCTCGGTCGATTATATCAAGACGCTGTCATTGCATACAATTTGCAGCTACTCCCAATGTCATTGTGCTCTTACAAACGTCAATTACTCTTGACAGTGGGACGGGAGTTGCTAGTCTTATGTCAATGTCGAAATGTGCTACGGGGGCTGACCTATTATTTTGTTTATTATTTTATTTTTAGCCATTATCGTCCCACTGCAGGGCAAAGGCCCCCCTTCGCTCCTTCCATTCCTCACGTGTAAGGCCATTTATTTATTTCTTGCCATGGTTTGCCAATAGGGACAAAAGGAGTCCAGTTCGTCTCGCCATCTCCGCCTGGGTTTGCTGCAGCGTCGTTTAACGGTGCTGGGCATCCACCTATAATGAATAAAAAATGAATACAGAGAAATGACGTCTCTATGGTCGCCCTACTCATCTCAGATCGTCGATACGGAATCCCTTCACGGAGCGACCGGAGTCCGGAGTAGGTACCCCGTCATTATATGCGATGTTATCGCCGCTTGTTTATTTAACTTTATTCGCCAAATTGCCGGTAATATGTTACGGTTATGATTTATTACTTTAATGGAAATATTTTTATTTTAACCGATTTAAAAAATGGAGGTTGTTAATTTAACATGTACATGCCACCGCAAAATAACAAGATTCGTAAGTTTATAAGTATCCTAGGAAATTCATCTGTGAAGCCCACCTTTGATTGGTCAATCTGTTTTGAATTTTACGAATGGGTAATCCGTTAGTTTATAAATTTACAGACACGTCGTAAATTGACAAATTTGCGAAAATATGGGCGTGAAATAATACAATTTATCTCTCGTTTGGAACCCCACGAAAGTTTATAAACTTCATTGAGTATAAAGGACATTGAGTACTAAGTTTTTAAAATATGAATAAATCGAATTAAAAAAATGGCTTATGTTCAAAAAAAAAAACTTCTAGAGGGTCACTTGAAGTTATTTTATTTATTTTTTTCTTTAATGAGAAAAAAATCAAACAATCAAGTAAAGAACACTTGTTTTAACCACAGAGCACTTGGATTTTCTGTGATTAGGCGTGTGGCAAATCCATAGAAAGTCCAAGTGCTCCAAACAACTGTCAGATGGTAGCGTTTTTTTATGTTAGACTCTGTCACATAAGCAGACGGCTTTGCCCGCTCACGCAAAGTAAGAAGACGAGCAAGACGCTCTCCTGATGGTAAGAGATAACGCTGCCCATAATCAGTACAGTGGTACCCAGAATTTCACAATGATGTAAAATTTTAAGTACCACCAACGCTTCTTACTCGTGAGTCATTAGATGTTAAGCCTCTTCAGCTCACCAGTAATTTCACTAGTATTTCTATGTAAATATATAAAAGGAAAGAGTGACTGATTGACTGATCTATCAACGCACAGCTCAAACCACTGAACGGATTGGGTTGAAATTTAGAATTCGCATAGGTTTTATGACGTAGACCTCCGCTAAGAAAAGATTTTACAACGCGGGTAAAGCCGCGAGCACAAGCTAGTCTTTCATAAATGGATAAATAAATTTATAAGACAAAGAAATCGTAAATCTAATTAATATAGAGTTCATCCATTTTTAATCTACACCTGTCAGCCAAAGTTACCTAATGTGTCTATATACGAAACGACATGCATTTTAAAAGTGGTTTATTTATACTTATTTTCTAGTACATATTTTCCCATTGATTTAAACATGAAATTAAGACATCAAATATAATATCTACTAGCACGTCACGCTTACCACAGAATGAATAAAAGTAGAACGGCTTTGGTTAAACTGCGCATCAGATTTTATTGCGGTTTTCGTTTATAACTTAAATCAGTAAGGAGTGAAGTGAATTTTGAATCCAATAAATCACAAGTATTTGAATCATTTAATTAGTATCATTTATAGTACTTTTACTTATTATGTAACGTAGAATAATAGATATTTAATAATTCGAATAGACGTCAAATTGCATACGTCACGATCAGGTTCCCCGCTGGCAAATACCTAAGAGCCTGTCTCCACGAGCGAGAGAATCGCGACGAGTCCGCCCTTATATCGTCGGATAATCTCCACGAACAAGCGATAATTCCGCCGCGTATCGTCGTGAGTCGTAACGGAATCGCAACGTTTCCGCGGCGACTCGTAACGGTATCGCCGCGTTTCCTTGACGACGCATTGTGAAAGAAAGAATTCAGTTACGTGCCAGACGAGAGCGAAATAAGTCCGCTGCGCGCTCGTCGCGAGAGCGCCGCGAGCGCGCGGCGGGCCCGCTGCTAGTCGCGGCGGGCTAGCGACGATGTAATGACGTTTCGCGCGCTCGTTGCCACTCGTCGCATCGCGGCGATAATATCGCCGTGTGGAGACGGTTCCCTAGAGAGTGTATAGAAATACGTGGCACGACGATAATATCGCTGCGATTCTCTCGCTCGTGGAGACAGCCCCTTATGGACCGCCGGTCATAGAACTAGTTGTAAAAATACGGTAGGCCAAGCACGGATATTGCGTAGACTTGTTTTGCGGTCAAGCCGGACAGCCGCAAATATGGCAGTCTTTTATAGGCCCACCCACGTGTAAAACACCAGCATCCATAGACAAAAATGCGTACATTACTTGCTTAAACCTCCTCATTAATGTGAGTAAATAAGATGGCCGATCTATTCTAAAACTATCCAGCGAGTCTGACGGTCCGTATCAAGCTACATCGTTTTTTCTAAAGCCAGTGTTGTGTGAACGGAGCCACTGGAGCGAGCTTGTATGCATGGTAAAACAAAATGGTTGCCGCATAGCTGTCATATCAGATTATATTTTTGGGAACTATTTTGGGGTACGGTTTCACTGTTGATGGGTTAAGTTGCGGTTAAATGTTAATGGATGATTTAACTCAATGACACTGTATATTTTATTGTATTGATAAAATAATATTGACTTTAAACTCTTTTAATAAGCAAGGGGACGCAACTGTACGACTGATTTCGATTAATTTAAATAAATAAGGAAGTACTAAAAATATTTAAAGGAAATAGGTCGCTAATGGGTGGAAATAAAAAGATAATTTTAAAATTATTCCATCGTTTTTGAATAGTTATTGGAAAATTATACATTAGGAAAAAGATTTCGACAAATTATGCACTTTTCATCATTTTTATGGAGCTGTGATGTCCGCTGAATAGTTGATCTTGTGTTATTTCGGAGTCTTAACTTATTGAACGAATTTTAGTTCAATCGGTGGTTAAGGCGTGAAAAGGTAACAAACACAAGTATATTAAACACATCCATAATTTCTTATTTATAATATTAGTGGAGAGTCGTATTGTAAAAATAAAATTTTAACTGGCACTTCATCGGTGTAACTTGCCCCTTGGTATTAGATGCTATTTTTTGTGATGCGAGGAAGTGGCAGGCCATCTGACGACCTGACGGGGGATGGTATGGCACCTTCGAACATACTTTATACATAGCTTGAATTTTTTTATGGTGAGAGTTTTTTTGCACTAAAGTACATTGTAGTTGTCTTTTTTAGAAAAAAATCAGTTGTATTTGATTGATTAGTTGATTAAATTTGTTCTTGTTGTCTGCTCTCAAAAAATCAATACATACATTGCCGTCATCCGTGTTTCCCGATTCCCGAGCGAGTTAACCTTTTTAGGGATCTAACGCGTTTCAACGGTTTCCGTTACTCGGGATGTGATCAATTGTAGGCCTTATCATCGTTTGACCGCAATCTCACCTGTTGGTAAGTGACGATGCAGTCCAAGTTGTAGCACGCTTGTTCAGTAGGATATGTAGGTCCTTGATCTCACAATGAAGAGACAAAGACGAAGCAAATCGCTTCTTCCGAGCTGTTGGAATATCCAACAAATATTGGTGGCGCAGTGCCTTTTGCCTAGACGTTCAGTAGTAATATAACACACGGTGCTGCTCGCCAGTTCTGTTGTTTGAACTTGGCTTGACACGCTACCGCGTCTAGATAGGAATTTCTACCGCACAGACTACGGTCGTCGATGGGGGACTGGATGCAAGGCTATGCCTATTCCCAGTCCTCCGTCACAAAGACGATGCGGGAGTGCCGCCGGGTTGTTTTAGTGGGTATACCGTGCAGTCGCTCTGCACGAAGAGTCCCACATAACCCTCCCAAACCCCCGGTGGTGGGTGGCCGAGACAAAATGCATTGCACATACCCATGTATGTATGTATGTATAAAAATGTTTTTTGGTCTTAATTTTGTATGTAGAATATTATGTATTGTTTTTTTTATGTCATTATGTTTATTGTTAACCTGGCCGTGATGTCACTGCCGTTGGTGCCAGCGGAAGACCAGCGTAGGTCCTTTTTTGAACCTACATATGCTGAGCTGGGGCCTTTTTGCGGCAAATGTTATATACTTACTTTGTTTTATGTACCTTAATGCTGTAATTTGTCGTAAATAAAACTTTTTTCTTTCTTTCCATATGTGATGCATTTTTTCTCGGCGATACAAAAAAAAAACCGCACAGACTAGGAAAATGCTAGCAACATAGTAACAGTAATCCAAGATCTAACCTGGCGATTGCCAGCTGACAGGTTACGGATAGGCAGACAGTAGTATCTCAGCTGACAGTTGTAGTGCTTGAGTTGAGCCTTTTAGAAATCATTATAGATGGCGATCACTGGGGCATATTTAGTTTTTATTTTAACCAACTTGAAAAAAAAAATTGATTTTTCATGCAACGAAGTGCGCAGATGAGCAACTCAAGACGTTCTCCTGATGATAAGAGATAACGCTGCCCATAATCAGTACAGTGCTGGACTTCACAATTATGTAAAATTCTAAATGCACTGCACCGATGCTTTATTCAAGAGTCATAAGATGTTAAAACTCTTCAGCCCAGTATTTTTTTAGGAAGCAGGATTTTGGCGATGGTTCCTAGATGTTTCGTAAAAATCGGTTCAACTAATTTAAATTCAGTTCTTTTGTTGTAGGAATCTTGACGCATTTTTTGTTTGTTTTTTGTTTTCAAATTATGCTTGTTTAAAATAAATTGGTACTTATAGCGCGGTAACATGCTTATTATATAGCCAAATCCTTTTACATCGCATCCTGTCTACAAAAAATGCTCCAAAAAAGTATTCTCCCACCAATGTCAAAGTCAACAAAAAACTGCTACTTGTTTACCAAATGTCGTCAAACATCTACAGTATCATTCTCAAGTGTTCCACTTCATTTTACTTTAGAAGTGTTGTGTATCATGGTTACATCTTTTAATGGATGTTTCTACAAAAAACTTTTGTGGTTTAGCTTGTCGAAATTTATTTTTCTACATATTTTTTTCTTATCTCTAGAGAAAAATCCGAATTAATAGGCATGTCATTGACAATGTGAAAAAATTGATATAATTGTTTATAATTCGATTAATTACTTATATTAATCAGTAATTTAAAATATAATAAGCAAATTTTAGATACCAAAGTAGGTAAGTATTTTTATATTACGTGAAAAATCTAAATATATAAAAGGAAAGAGTGACTGATTGACTGATTGATCTATCAACCTTTAGCCCAAACCATTGTACGGATTGGGTTGATATTTGAAAGATAGATAGCTTTTATGATGTAGACCTCCAATAAGAAAGGATTATATCATGCTGGCGAAGCCGCGAGCGTTTGCTAGTATAATAATAATATAAAATATTGCTGAGATTATGTGTATTGCTTAATAAGTTTTTGGGCGGTCTTCTTCTGGAGCGCGACCAACTGCGACCTAGAAGGCGGGATTAATCCATTTTCTTAAAGTCTATGCTCATAGAACTACTATTAGATACAAACTGCATCTGAAAATAATGAAACCAAACAAACACACCACCAGATTGTTATTAGTCAAGGATCTCTCCCATATCGGTACAAAAAGGCAAAAAACTAACCCATCGACGTCATGTTAGACTAAATGCATGGGCACAGTTTGTGATAAGTGATAACAAATTGACTTACTGTGAGGCATGAGCGTAGCCCGCCATGGGTTCAGGATGGGGCAGCAATCTTATATAATATTTTTTTTTATTTATTACAAGAAATATGTCATCTTCCTGCCCTTATCCCACACTAGGTAGGGTCGGCACAACACGTTTTTCTCCTCCATTCTGATCTATCATCCGTCATAACTGCATCCACTCCCCTAGCACGCATATCCTCTTTCACACAGTTCATCCAAACCTTTATCGGGCGCCCCCTTTCACCCCCCTTCCTCCTTCCCTTCCTTTCCCTTCCTTTTATTACAAGAAATATGTGTATGTACGTAATTAGAGGTTCACTGTAATATTATTGGCTCAACATATTTCTGCCGTATAGAGCATGCAATTTCTATTTATAATTTTAATTCATTATAGATTATAAATAATACAAAATTAAAACACAACAGATAAAATGTTAAAATATAAATAATTTAGATCTAAACACTAATAGCCCAGTCAATGAGTGCTCAAAAAGGGTATGTGGATCGAAAAGTCGAAAGCAGAAAAACTAACTTATTAACTTTGTTTGGACTAATTAGGAGATAAACATACTAAAAGTCCCCACCCCTCCGAGGTGAGCCCGAGGGGGGGGAGGCCGAATAAGGTCCCATTTTTAGATTTTTTGCTTATATGTAAAAAACTGTGCGTTGTACGATATTTTGTTGTTCTACATTATTAAACCTCATAAATTTTTCTACAACTTCGGCCTTAACACTTTTCATCTATCTCCAATCGTTGTCCAGCTATGAGCTTCCAACCACGGTCTATTTTGAAGACGCCTAAATTAGTTTTCCATATAAAGTTGGTAAAAAAATCTTACAAATAAAATTTGACCAACTTCTGGTAGTCGTTTCATAATGAAACTTTGCAAATGTCTAGAAATCTGACGACAGTTTAATAATCTGGTACCACTGAGTTGATCTGATGATGGAGCCAGGAGGTGTCTAATGAAACTCTTCAATGGCTATTAGTAAAACCGGCAAGTTTAGGCTCATTACATTCGGATTGATGAGATGTAGGCACCTCCTGGTCCATTATCAGACCCTTGACAGCAAGTGTTATGAAAAAGTCTCATCGATTCGAATGTAATGTGCCCAAACTCGACGGGTTTACTAATAGCCATTGAATAGTTTCATTAGACACCTCCTGGCTCCATCATCAGATCAGCTCAGTGGTACCAGATTATTAAACTGTCGTCAGATTTCTAGACATTTGCAAAGTTTCATTATGATACGTCAACCAGAAGTTGGTCAAAATTTATTTGTAAGATTTTTTTACCAACTTTGTATGGAAAACTAATTTAAGCGTCTTCAAAATAGACCATGGTTGGAAGCTCATAGCTGGATAACGGTTGGAGATAGATGAAAAGTGTTCAGGCCGAAGTTGTAGAAAATTTTATGAGGTTTAATAATGTAGAACAACAAAATATCGTACAACGCACAGTTTTTTACATATAAGCAAAAAACCTAAAAATGGGACCTTCTTCGGCCTCCCCCCTCTCGGGCTCACCTCGGAGGGGAGGGGACTTTTAGTATGTTTATCTCCTAACTAGTCCGAACAAAGTTACTAAGTTAGTTTTTCTGCTTTCGACTTTTCGATCCACATTTCTTCTTTTACTGGACTATAAAAAAATAAAATACTAAAAATAAATCGAGAAAAAGATGCCTATAAAATAATGCCAATAATAATCACTGTCAAAAAAATTATCTAAGAATTAAAATGTCAATTTCAGTAGGTAAGCATATAGGTATAATATCAAATGTCAAGTAATAACTAAACAATAAACAAAACAGGTGGGCAAAATCATAGGACGCCGAGAAAACAACATAATCCTGAGCCCTGACTCATGAAGTATGTGCGATCAGCTTATTTCGAGCGCCAAGAAAATTAGAAGTAGAGTCCTTTTCACGAAAGAAGTCCCGCGGAATTTAGCGGAACTAAATTTAATTTTATCGATTATTGCTGGACTTCATATCTTAAATATATTTTAATTGTTATTCAGCGTGGCAATGCCGCGAGCGTAATGGGCACCTTTGCACCGGGAACGATCAGGGGCGGGTTATTTAATGAATAATTTTTGACATATTGTATTAAATTATATTAAGAAATGTACCCTTTATCTTGTAATAAATCATATTATATATTAATTAAATATGAATGAGCAATAATAAAGAAAAATGTTTGAGAGAGGTTTTAATTGTCAGATAAACTAAATACCTATTTTATGAAGAAATTAAATATAAGAAATTAGTAAGAGTTAAAATGTTATAGAAATTTAAATAGAACATTAAAATGTGCGATAGTGGCGCCCCGCAAAAAGGACTTCTTTCGTGAAAATCTCTCTACCTTACATGTCAGAGCCAGGGTGGGACAAGTTTCCCACTCTGCCGCATCGTGGTTACGTCCATGTTGTGATGTAGGTACTGTCGAGTAAAAAAGTCTTAATGTTTTTTATGTCATAGTCATAGGTAGGTCATAAGTCATTGATATACCCTCTAAAAAGTCTAAAATAAAATATAATATATTTTAGCGCTATGAACGCTACAAAAGTCTTTCCTTTCCAAGTCTTTCCTTTTCCATACCTTCGTTTATAACTTGAGATAATTCTCTGAGCCCAAAAACTGCGGGCAGACGAATAGCACCTAATAAGTTAACTGCTATCTTTATTGCAAATCTCGTGAATTGCTCCTTAATTTACTGTTTTCTTATATATTAAGGTAAAACGCTTCTTAATTCATGTGTAATTAAGTGAATTAATTATTAAGTTGAGAATTAAACCTTATTAGAGGTAGTTTTTTAACTGACTTAAAAACAGCAGGTCTTATTTGTAGGAAACCATATTTGTACAATGTTTCTATTTTTACAACCTTTTATTTACTTTCACCTGTTTGTTGTCGTCTGTAATCAAATCTTGCAAATTTTTTTTTTTTTTTTTTTATGTGATGAAGTAGAAGACGAGCAAGACGCTCTCCTGATGTTAAGAGATAACGGCTGCCCATAATCAGTACAGTGTTACCTAGGATTTCACAATTATGTGAAATTCTAGGAGCACTGCACCAACGCTTCTTACTCAAGAGTCATAAGATGTTAAGACTCTTTAGCCCAGTAATTTTACTAGCTACAGTGCCCTCCTACCTGTGCACAGTAATGTTTGCACATCACTGCTCAGGCGGTAGAATAACTGGCACTGTTGGGGTACCCACCTAGACGACCTCCTGCAAAGGAAGTCTACCCCCGGTGTTGCATGTGTTAATCGGATGAAAATGCAATATTATTATGACATCGACCTGATCTTATGATGGAGCTGGAAGGTGGCCTTAGGTACTTCGTAATTAATTACGTCGTTAGCTACATCATTTAATCGACGCAACCCCATCGAGTTTGGGCTCATTTGATTCATCTTGACTAATTTTGAAATATAAATTCATAGAATTATTTTTTTAAATATATCAAACTGAAAACACTTTCAAAATGTGTGCAATAATATTACGGAGGGCTGTTCTTAAGGAATTTTCAATAAATTAATTCTATGAATTTATATTTCAAAATTTGTCAAATAGTGCGAGCGAGAGAGCGTCACTCGATATATACGCTCTTAAAATAAATAATAATATAGTATCTAATCATTTTTTAAAAGACTTGGTCATGTCAATCCTTTTTTACAAGCTTTATATTACTTTCACCTGTCTGTTGTCTGTCTGTCTGTCTGTAATCAAATCTTGCAAGTTAAATTTTACCCACTTCCCGGTGTCTGATCGAGCTAAAATTTTGCATGCATGCATAAATCGGATGACAATGCAATAATATTATGACATGGAGCTGATCTGATGATGGAGCTGGAAGGTGGCTACAGGAACTCTGTCATTAAACAACGCAACCCCATCGAGTTTGGGCTCATTTGATTCGTCTTGACGTGTACTTTATGATGCAAGACGATAATAATAATTAAAGCTTGTTTTTAAAAAGTATTTTTAAAATTTCACTTGTTAAAACTACTCTTGAAAATTAAAAGATTGCATTTAACGACATTCCATTTACATTTCGCGCCAATTACAGAATTTAAGCTAAACATTGAATAATTAAAAATGGCGGACACGTCAGCTGTTAATTTGACACTAATAAACGCAAATTGTGGTACAAGTGTTATAAATTTGTATTTAAATCCACGGAATTAAATATTACGACTTTTTTATATGCAAAAAAGTAAGAGAGACGCTCTAATGATGTTAAGAGATAACGCTGCCCATAATCAGTACAGTGCCTAGGATTTCATAATGATGTAAAAATTTACGAATTAATTTTTTTTTTTTTAACGCTTTTTACTCAAAAGTCATAATGTTATGTTAAGACGCTTCAGCCCAGTAATTTCACTGAACGTCATGCCGGAACACGGTCACAATGACCGCTTGGCGACACGGTTTTGTCCAGTGGGTGGTAACTAGCCATGGCCGAAGGCTACATACATATTATAATCACGCCTGGTTCCCGTTGTGGTAGGCAGAGACTATTTCCCTCCACTTGGTACGATCCTGACACGCCTCTTTCGCTTCCTCGACTTTCATCACATTCTTCATGCACGCTCGCCGGTTCTTGGTACTCTTGACCTGACCTTTCTTAAGAACGCACGCTATACTAGGTTGTTGGTAGGTTGTGAAAGCCTACCACCACCACATTTTGTAGCGTCCGTGGCCCAGTGGTCATTGGTCCGGCTTGTAACCCAGAGGTCTTGGGTTCAAATCTCAGTGTGGCAAAGATTTTCGCCTGGACGCTACCGTGTTTCGGCGCGGACGTAAAACTGTGGGTCCCGGCTGTTTCCTATAAGATATGTAGGAGGCAGTCGTTAGGTCATGTTGCAGACCCTGCAGTAATCTTGGCGACCTGAAACTGGCAACATATAGGTTAGCCACACAACCTATAAATTGTGATTTGACTCTGACAGTGTATTATTATTATTATTGGGGGACCTCAAAAGGACTTTAAGCCGCTTCGACCATTTCTGATCTTTTGTGGCAGTCCAGTTGAGTTACAATTCACTGCTTAAACCCGTGGCCTCTAGGAATCTCTAGGTATTACATAGTACCAAAAACGAAATTAGATGGCGCTGACTGAACTCTCGCGTCATCCCTAACAAAACGCACCCCAATGTACCGCGGCCTAGATCGCGCAAGTGACATTTTCACCGGTGAAACACGTATTGAGTTAGTTTGGTGCTACTGATGTACTTGCTTCGGCAGTACATATACTAAAATTGGAACGATACAGAGAAGATTAGCATGGCCCCTGCGCAAGGATGACACGCAAAATCGTGAAGCGTTCCACATTTTTTGAAATTTATTTTAAATACATATTTTTAGTATATTAATGTACATTTTTTTTCGGGTATTTTATTAAAAAAAGTATATCCGTAAGATTTTTTTATAATTATTTTTAATATTTCTTTCGATATTTTTATATTTCCTATACAATAAATATTATTTAATTTTTTTTTCGAAATAGATTTTTTTTTTATGTTATGAAGTAGAAGACGAGCAAGACGCTCTCCTGATGTTAAGAGATAACGGCTGCCCATAATCAGTACAGTGTTACCTAGAATTTCACAATTATGTGAAACTCTAGGAGCACTGCACCAACGCTTCTTACTCAAGAGTCATAAGATGTTAAGACTCTTTAGCCCAGTAATTTCACTAGCTACAGTGTCCTCCTACCGGAGCACAGTGATGTTTGCACATCACTGCTCAGGCGGTAGAATAACTGATAGATACTGATAGATTTTTAAATTCACATTTTATTTTGTGTAAGTACTTAGTTTTTTATGTAAGGAATAATTTATATTTATTATTATACTATACTTGTTCTTTTTGCATCTAATATTGAAAAAAGTAATCAAATAATTTTTTTTAATACCAACAAAAGAAGAATTGGGTTCTCTTTCTTAGGACAGCTTTACTTGTTATGTTTGTTACCTCATAAATCAAAAATTATTTTCTGTTTGTTTGGTATTTCAAAATATATTAGTGATAGGAAAAATCTCAAAATTATACTAAAGGGTTTGCTCTTAAATTTGTTGTAACAATAAAAAAAACTACATTGGGCGTGTTCGCCGTCACAAATAAATTATATTAGGGTGCAGGAACTGTGGAGTGACAGCCCATTAATTTTGATTTTTAGGGTTCCGCAGTCAAATAATACAAACGAAACCGCGTGTTTTTCAGTCATTAAAGGTTAGCCCTTGACCACGATCTCGCGTGATGTTAAGCGATGATGTGGCCGTAGATGGTAGCAGAATAAATCAAGAAGGCGGGATAAAACCCTCTCGCGCTCTAATGTTAGAATGAAAATAATGTATTCTCTGAATGTAGTTAATTAAAAACTAGTCCCGCTGTTATATAATATAAATATATGCGAAAGTTTGGATGTATGTGTGTGTGAGTGGATGATAATCGTAAAAGCCGCTTGGTTCAAACATTCAACATGAGCATGCCAACATAAAAAAATAATCTCGGCGATTTTGATGAATATTAATATTATATTGGAACGAAGTTCCATATCGCGCTTTGTGAGAGGGGCTAGACGGAAAAAAATCTTACGAAAAGTTGTCACGACACTTTTTGCTATAGTAAGCTATTGTATGCTGTGCGGCGTGCGCATGTTTCTCTCTCTCTCTTATAGAAAGCAAGCCAGATATTTTCATTAATCGAACTTCGTTCCATCTGGGTGTCCCTTGACACCTTTCAAGTTTTTTTTGTTGTACGTGATCCATCGGATATGGAAAGCAAAAAATATTGTTGGAGCAAATAAGAAGTCAAAATCGCCGAGATTTTTTTTGATGTTGTCATGCTCATGTTGAATGTTTGTACCAAAACAGGAGCTGGAGACGCGGCTATAGTCTAGCCAGTCATTTTTGCTCCAAACAAAGTAACTACAATGGTATGTGTCTATTTTTTACATAATAATAGCTGAATCTACCAAATATTAAGAAATAAATCATATTATTAATAATTAATTAATCGATAAAGCCATTTAGGAGTAGCTACGAGTACAAACACTGTAGCACGAAAATTCTATAAATTACGAGTACATATAGAAAATAATAATATTATTTTTGGAGCGAAAAAGGAAAAAAATAATTGTACTGAACCCTTAATGTAACTCAAATTCACACTTGGTCGATTTAATTGTTGTCCATTCCCACGTTTTAACCGATTCCTTTTAAACCCTATAATTATCTAGTTTTGTATCAAATAAACTAGATTTGAGATATTTTATTAATTTAATGAAATGTTTTGAATGTTTAGAGTTATATACCTGACTGAATTAAAAAATTGTCGGGAGTTAATAAAATGAAAAGGGTAAATACGTGTAAAAATTACTGGGCTGAAGAGTCTTAACTCTTAACATTTTATTAGAAGCTTTTAACAATAAAAAGTATTTTTATTCTTTTCTTTTATTTACCTGTCAATATTATCTGTCCGTCTGTCTGTAATCAAATCTTGCAAGTTTAATTTGATCCACTTTACGGTTGCCGATCGAATTGCCCGGAGCTAAAATTTTGCATGCATGTATAAATCGGATGACAATGCATTATGACATCGAGGTGATCTGATGATGGAGCTGGAAGGTGGCCATAGGCACTTCGTAATTAAACGACGCAACGCCATCGAGTTTGTGCTTATTCGTCTAACGAATACTTTGGTGCAATAATAGTAGAAGCGTGTTTTTAAACGAAGTGAATAGAGTCTTGAAAGGTAGGCAACGTACCAGCGCGAGCGGTACCCCTGGTATTGCAGGCGACGGTAGCCACTCACCATTAGGTGGGCCGTCTGCTTGTTTGTCACCTATTACATAAAAAAAAAAGTTTTTTTTTATTTCGTTTGTTACTCTCGAGTAAGAAACGTTGGTGCAGCACCTAGAATTTCACATGATTGTGAAATCCTACGTAGTCCTGTACTGATTATGGGCAGCGTTATCTCTTACCATCAGGAGAGCGTCTTGCTCGAATTCTTACATCTTCGTATAAAAAAAAAAATATAATTTAGCACGTTGTAGTTGTAACAATGTGAACTATGGCATAATTTAATTCATTAAAGCTATCACAGACATTACAAACACTTCAGACGTCTAAACAGACAGACAGACAAAAACATGACAAGCTGCAGCAATGTCTGTAATGAATTTAAACGTGTGATCATATCTGTGGACTCCTGGAAAAACGGTGGAAACATACGGAGAAGAAATGTGTCAAAGAAAAAATCACAATATTAAACCCTATATGATTTGATACAGTTAAGAGCGTATATTATATCGAGTGACGCTCTCTCATACACAAATACATACACAAATTAAAAAACTAAATTACCTACAAGTAAAACTTATTCTACCTCTAAATTATAATTAAGAGCGTATATTATATCAAGTGACGCTCTCTCGCTCGCACAATTTGACGAATCTTGAAATATAAATTCATGGAATTAATTTATTGAAAATTCCTCTATACCAGCCCTCCATAATATTATTGCACACATTTTAAAAGTGTTTCCAGTTACATATATTAAAAAAAGGGGAGCAATATTTAAAAAAAAAAGTTCAAAAATTCTCATCATGCCAATTTTTAATATATCAAACTGAAAACACTTTTTAAATGTGTGCAATAATATTATTATGGAGGGCTGGTCTTAAAGAATTTTTAAAAAAAATATTCTGTGAATAATTCACAGAATATTTTTTTAAATTATTTATATTTCAAAATTTATCAAATAGTGCGAGCGAGAGAGCTTCACTCAATATACACGCATTTAACTCCGTAGTTAATTTTTCAATTGACGCAGAATTATTTCACGTATATTTTCAAGCAGACAAGACTCAGGCACGTGATTTTTGCAGCCAAATTGTTATCAATAATTAGCTCCAACATTCTGAGTTAGCAGCTAAACTGGACAGTTTTTGCTACTTTTGGTACTCTGTCTTAGTAACTTTGATTCTTATTTAAGAGTTTGTGCGATATAAGAAGAGTCATGGTATTTTTGTGTAATGGTAAGTTTCTTTGCAAATTTTGCCGTCGGGTCGCAGATGAGTGTTTCGGCCCGCTCCGTATTTGGTCTATAAAGTAAAATGACGTAGTAGGCAGAACGTCGGCATATTAAAACGTCTATGTGGTGGTAATGTCTTGAGTGGCAAAACGACTTACTAGTAAAACGTCCAAAATGTGAAATTGACACGATTATGAAGTACAGTTATCAACATAATAACATGTAGGTATTTATATTAGGTCTGCCTACCCGCTGCCCCGGCATTATGGCTTCCCGCAGAAACACCCCCAGGTTTTTTAGTAGTAGTAGGTATCCCCGCCGCGCCAGTCTTCGGCGGGGTAGTCCCACGTACCGCTGGGTGACGATGCGTAACGCATTTTCCCTGGGTTAAAAAAAGGCCTCTATTGCAGAGGCTGCCTGGGAAAATACCACAACTTTGTCAGTTATTCATCCGCCAAGCAATGTGCAGCCATTAAAGTTACTTTTCATACAATATACAAAAAACTCTCTATTGAGACCTAAAGTTAACAGAAAAGACTTATATATAAGTAATTGTACCTACCTATAATAATGTGCTTATATAAGATTAAAGTAATCCACATTAAGGTCTCCAGTCGGCGCTCTTATCTAAAACTAAAGACTAAAGAGTAGATTGTTATTCATAATACTATAACAAACCTTTGTGTTCGCACAGATCATAATTTCGTAAGGTGATTGAATGTGAAAAGGTTGTACGAACGTTGTTTATTGTATTTTAAAGTGTTCCAGACACTTGGAGGTCTGCGATCCAAATTCCTTTGGGACGGATAGGCATGTTTAGTTTTTGGTCTCATTTCATCTTTAACGTTACTTTAATACAACGAAGTAAGAAGACGAGGAAGACGCTCTCCTGATGGTACGAGATAACGCTGCCCATAATGAGTACAGTGCTACCGAGTGCACTGCGTCAACTTGAGAGTCATAAGATGTTAAGACTCTTCAGCCCAGTAATTTCACTAGCTACAGTGCCCTCCTACCGAAGCACAGTAATGTTTGCACATCACTGCTAAGGCGGACTTTGTAGGTGGCTAGCTTATATGCTCGCGGCCTTGCCCGCATGGCGAAATCCTTTCTAAGTGGAGGTCTACGTCATAAAACCTATCTGTGTTCCAAATTACAACCCTATCCGTCCATAGGTTTAGGCTGTGCGTTGATAGGTCAGTTAGTCAAACAGTCACTCTTCCTTTTTATATATTTAGAAGAAGATTATGACCATTTAATAACTTGCCCTTGTTTATAATACTTAATTTATAAATAACTAAGTAAATGCCCTATGTTTATCATACTAGTTATTTATTTATTCATCACAACAATGTAGGTATTATCTAGGTCTTAGTGTTACTTATTGTACATCTACATACCTGTGAGGGCGCTTGTTGAGAGTGCGAACATCCATTTATAAACAAAAAATTTTTTTATTAAAATAATTTGAATAAAAATATTGATATTATGTAATGGTTAAAAAATAAATATTGAAATGTCAGCTATATCATGAACCTATGAAATGTTATACACAAAATAAGTCATAATAAACCAAATACTAATTATTAAAAAAAGCAAATAAAATATATTTATCTTTGTTGTATAAAAAGAAATAGACCAAAATAGAGATCTATTCAAAGTATGTAGATACAAAGTACGTATAGTGAACGAAGGAGTCCAAATTGACGTGGGTACGGACACCGCGATACTAGATAAGGATGTCGGTGGTGTACAGACGAGCGACGAAATAGTTGCGACGAAATAGTTGCGACGGCAACATGTTGCTCTACATTCGTTCTGCCATGCAGCGTGTAAAATATAAGAATAGTGCCTATTTTTTTATTTACAGACCAGCGTAAGCACGCGGCTTTGCTTGCGTAGTCCTTTCTTACGTGCTTTGATAAATCAGTCAGTCAGTCACTCTTTCCTTTTATTTATTAATAGATACCTACAGTTAAAAATAAAATTACAATGTATTATAATTAGAATGTTTTAGTTAGCGGTATTTTAGCTAAAGGTAACTTATACCCAGACAACCGTCCGGGGAGAAAACAAACGAAGCCCACTTGGTTGTTGGTGTATGATAATAATATATTATGCGTTTTAAAAATTATAGAAATTGTGAGAAATTGCATTTTAGGCGTAGCAGTGTAGCAATTTTAGGGGCCGTAAAGTTCGTTAAAAATCCAAATCTAACGCTGTGCATTATTTACTCAGATGCCCATTTAAATTCATAACGCGATAACTGCTCGACCGATTTCAATAAAATCATTTAAGTTACCTTAATACGTAAACCTCTATTGGAGAGGCCGCCAGAATTTTTTAACTTAAAAACACTGGGTGGAGAGTCTGATACGGATAATCATTGATATTACACACCAAATTTTCTCGTATTATGTTGCTAAATTATATCGCGACTATTTTGTTGCCCGTCTGTGACCTCCAACTAAAAATAGATCACATTCTGTCAGTAATTCGGAGGCAGTGGA
Organism: Hemithea aestivaria; assembly: GCA_947507615.1. Taxonomy (NCBI): domain Eukaryota; kingdom Metazoa; phylum Arthropoda; class Insecta; order Lepidoptera; family Geometridae; genus Hemithea; species Hemithea aestivaria. Next base: position 4,054,925 of record OX382351.1, on the reverse strand, counting down.
CAAGGCACTTATTACCAACGTTTTTTGTTACGTATCGTCACAGATTACTTACAAGAACAGATCGGACATAATAGAATAAAATAACATGATGCTTTATTGCATACCTAAATACAAGAAATAGTTATGAACATAATATGACAAACATAAAACTAGATGTAAACAATCGGCGGTCTTATCGCATAAAGCAATCTCTTACAGACAAGCTGGTTGGAAGGGAAAGTGAGGAGAAATATAGCGGCGGCATGCAACAATGACTTTGGATAGTCAATACTATTGTAATAATTTAAAAAATATGTAAATTTAAATACTATCATAATAATATATACATACCTCATATATTAAATAATATAATAAAAATATAATCTAAATATCTATCTATCTATTATTGAAATTTAGTAAAAGTGGCGTCGCTAGTAAAGTCTACCACGCAAAAATTAGAACCTGTAATTCTGATAAAAGCTCAAAAAATGGATAATGTAATTAGTAATATTATGTCTTTAATAATTATTTTAAGACCTTTTTTATATTGATATATGCCCCATGTTTGCTGAATATACGAAGTTAAATATTTAGTACCAATTCTGTTTTTGTGAGTCTAACTAAGTTTTAAAGGGTGCGAGGAATTCAAACGATACCAATATAATCCCAAAACCATTCACCACAAGGTGCCTATTTTAGGAACGTTTAATTCCATTAAAATTGTAGTTAGCCGACTTATGTCACGTTGTGAACCTTAATCATGGCCATTCCACTTGCAAATCTTCTGTGTACTTATAATATACGAGCTATCACAAAACGGGCGTTTAACAGAGTTTTAATGGGCGTATTTGAATCTACTCGTGATAAAGCTATGTTTCTAATTAACTAATCGCCTAATAGACATAGCATTTATGCAAAGAAGTAAGAAGACGCGCAAGACGCTCTCCTAAAGGTAAGAGATAACGCTGTCCATATATAATTAGTACAGTGCTAACCATGATTTGACAATGATGTAAAATTCCAGGTGCACTGCCCCAACGCTCCTTACTCAGGCGTCATAAGATGTTAAAAGTCTTCAGCCCAGTAATTTTACAAGCTACAGTGCCCTCCTACGCACAGTAATCGCTTAATCATGGCCATTCTACTCTCAATCTATTCTGTGTACTTATAATATACGAGCTGTCAGACAGACGGGCATTTAACAGAGTTTTAATGGGCGTCTTCGAATCTACTCGTGATAAAGCTTTGTTTCTAATTAACTAATCGCCTAATGGACATAGACATTACTGGAGTCATGAGACAAGATCGCTCAGGACTTCATATTGAAGGAGGATTGAAAACAATCGAAGTTTAAGAGCTTTTCCAAAATATCGGGAGTAGACTTCCTATGCAGGTGACTAGGAGGTCGACTAAGAGGGTACTCCGACAGAGCCAGCTATTCTACCGCCTGAGCAGTGATATCCAAACATTATTGTGCACATGTAGGAGGGCACTGTAGCTAGTAAATACTAAGCTGAAGAGTCTTAGAGAGGGGGGCGGGGGCGTTCGTGCAGTGCACCTAGAAATTTACATCATTGTGAAATACTGGAAAAATGATTATGGGCAGCATTATCTCTTAACATCAAGAGAGCGTCTTCTTTCATGTTTGTATATAAAAATCCTAGACGTAAACAATTAATTGTCTTATCAACTAAAGCAATCTATTACAGACAACAACGTTGGAAGGATTTATATATTTAGGCCTATTTAGTCAGTATTAACACCCCATGTTTGTTTTTTTTAACTGCATTTGAGTTTGGGTTTTAAACTCAATTTTATTTATTCGTTTATAAGGAATTCGACACGACCTTATTAAAATTCTGACCCAATATCTTTTTAATTCTGTCGTTCTGTCCCCATTTCGTGTTAAACATTTTGGGACAAGTAAAAAACTAAGAGTTCCAGATTTCCTAAGATTGTGTTGGCAAAAAAGTCGTGCCATTGTCATGCTTGGAGAATAGTCTAAGGTTGTTGAATGTGTTTAGAGAAGGTAGATTTCTAAGAGTTTGTATAGGTATATTTTTCCTTTCTATCTATCTATCTACTCAGCCCGTATCCATTCACTGCTGGGTATAGGCCTCCTCATGGTCACGCCACACCTTCCGATCCTGTACGAGTCTCATCCAGTTCCCTCCGACATATTTCACAATATTATCTGACAAATCACATTTTGTAGGTTTCGTCCCCGAGGACCCCGTTCCCCGAGGCATCCGTTCCGGAGGACCGATTAATTTAATTTTTTTTTTCTGCAATTTTCAACTTGTACAGTTGACATAAAAAAGTGTTAAATGCACCTTTTTTAAAGATACAACACGAAAATATTCATTAGTTTTTTTATGTGAGTGTTTCATCAGAACTAGGTAGCGCAGTCGGGTAAGAAGCAGTCGTAAAAACAGTAGGAGTTGCCGTCCTGGATAATATTTAATAACTGTTTTTTTTTCACTTACTGATTTTTATAATCCAAAAAAAAAGCTGCTCATAAGAAAGTTAGTGTGTCTCGCAAACATGTCGGAAGCGGGTCCTAATCAAGGGCGCGACGAATTTGTGAAAAACAGATTGGGTGGAAAGTGGTTATTACATGCCAGCAGCAGTTTCAAATCACCGAGATAACTACAGAGCCTGCAACATGACCTGACGACTGCTTACTACATATGTAATAGGAAACAGCCGGGATCCACAGTTTTACGTGCCTTCCGGAACACGGTAGCGTCCAGGCGAAAAGTATTTGCTTTACCTAGATTTGAACCCACAGCCTCCGGATCTTAGGCCGGACGTACGACCATTGGGCCACGGACGCTACTTATGTAGGTTTAATGACGAAAATTTCTAAAGAGGGATGTCTAAGCAAAGCCGCGAGCTCAAGCTAGTACTAACTTAAAAATCATTTTTACCATAAAATCAAAATAAAAAAATTGTTGTGGCAAAAATCTACCCACCCATGAAAATGGGTCCTACCTCCAAATTCCTGCGAAACCTACATCAAATTCGCGGCCATGGTGTCGCTAAAGTCATGGCGTTATAGTTTTAATCTTATTTCCTAAACATGGCTACCATGGGAGATTGGCATTCAATGACAAAAAGAGGAATTCTTTTTATTTTTGGTAGGTTCCGTAGAAAATGTTTATTTTTTGTTGAAGGATTTTGACGGATTCTTTGTTTAAATTAAAATTCAATTAAAAATGAAGCCAGTCTGAAATATTCTAACCGCTAGGATTATTTCCTTTTTGCTCCTATTATAAGTTTTTTATAATTTTGTCTGCAAGCTGTTGGTCTTCTAAGATGTATTAAATAAATAAATATTATCAGCTGGGGTGTTATATATCTATTGAGTTGACATTACATTTCTTAGATATAATACCTAAGTATTAAGTGCTATAAACAATCTAGAGTCTATACTATACGAGGTTTTGACTTCACTGAATACGCGGTTTTTTTTAAAATTATTTTAATTATAATATGCTTTTCAGGTGGCAACGTTTAAATTATATTGAAATCAAGGGACAGGTTTTTATGAATTAACTCACACTTATTGAAATCGAGCTGGAAGTTGGTTTATTTTTTTAACTCATTTGTTCTAAGTTCCAGTCATATTTTTCTCTTTTGGTAGTACAAACCGAGAGTTATTGTGTTTTCTTCTCTTCTTATTCTAAGTCTCGTTCTCTTGTCAGTGTGGTGGTTGCTCTGATGCTCGGTCTTCAGCTTGGATTTTCCCGTTGGATTTAGCGATGTGACGCCATTTTTGTCTGTTAATGGTGTTGCGAGAGCACTGGGTCATAGATGCCTCTGTGGCCTTCTTGATGAGGTCAGTCCAGCGAGTTGGAGAACGGCCTCGAGCTCTCTTCCCTTCAATTGGACCCTGCACAACGTCCACAGAGTGCTCTTTCCTAGAGATGTGACCAAAGAACTTCAGAATTTAATATATTATTGTGTCTAAGGAACCCTAAAAGCTCTAAAAACTTTAGGTTGTGAACAAGAGAATGGTGTCCACATTTTTTATTCGTTTTGGCATGTTGTATTTTGATCCCTTCTTATTTTAGTTTCTACCTGAATTTGCTAATATTATGGCTTATATTTTTAACACACTCTTGATATAATTTATAAATCGATTTTATAATTGTAAACACATATTTAAAAAACGCAATCCTTATGAATCCGATTGAGCTGAAATTTGGTATAGAGATAGCTTAGACCCTGGAATAACACACTGGCTAAATTACAGCGGGTAAAACCGCTGGGCGCAGCTAACTTAAAGTTTGTAAGAAGCTATCTATGTTTGTTACTCATCTTTGTAAATAAACGGCATAAACTCACTTGTATTTACTTCGGCTTCGTGCCGAGTGCCGACCGTTTCGATCCTGTACGAGGGACTTCTTCAGCGGGGCCCGGACGTCGGCGCGTAACCGCAGCTACTCCCTGAAGAAGTTCCTCGTACAGGATCGAAACGGTCGGCACGAAACCGAAGTAAATACAAGTGAGTTTATGCCGTTTATTTACAAAGATGAATCTAAATACTCACGAATCGTTTAGTGTAAAATATGTTTGTTACTCTTTCACGCCTAAACGGGTGGACCGATTGAACTGGAATTTGGCTACTATAGTACAGCGGGTAAAACCGTGGGTGCAGCTAGTTGTTATCATAATAATACGATGCGTTTAATTAAACTAAATGAAGGAGGACATCTCGAGATGAAGTTTTGGCAACGGAATGAGAAGCCCCAAAAATACGAAACGCTAAGACTCTTGGCTCGTTCATTACTCATAATGACTATTGTCTCGTACAACTATTATTGTGGAAAATACTTGAAATAGAAGGAGTTCTATACTTATATAACTTACTAACTATAAATGAAATTACTGGGCTAAAGTGTCTTAACATCTTATGACTCTTGAGCAAGAAGCGTTGGTGCAGTGCTCCTAGAAATTTACATCATTGTGAAATCCTAAGTAGCACTGTACTGATTATGGGTAGCGCTATCTCTTAACATCAGGAGAGCGCCTTGCTCGTCTTCTACTTCATCACATAACAAAAAATACAATTTTGAAAACTAACGCGAGCGTTATCCATATTAACTATGTAAATAAACCGACTAAACTCACGGATATAAAAGTCGAAACTAGGCTCGACCCTGGGTTTCGGACCATTACGAAGTCCTTCATCAGGAGCTCACGCGCTGAGGTCGCGACACTGGCCTAAACCCACCACCACTCACCACCCACTAACCACCCACTAACCACTAACTTTTTTTTTTCATTTATTTATCATCTAAACATACATTTAAATATAATCAACTAAACAACATTTATAAAACCAATGAGGTTTGTGTAAAATGTTTATACATCTACGACGTCTACCATACTGTTTAAAAAATTGGATTTTAACTTAAACTTAATATTATTGAACTAACACGCTAACTATAATATGGCTATTAGTGCTCGAGTGGAGACGAACTAGCAAAAGTAGCGTAGGACGTCCACCCACAAGGTGGACAGACGACCTTATAAAGGTCGCCGGAAGACGCTGGATGCAGGTCGCTTCCAACCGGTAGGTATGGAAGTCCAAAGGGGAGGCCTATGTTCAGCAGTGAACGTCCTATGACTGAGATGATGATAAGTTGGCACAGCGACCCAAACTGAGTTTTGGCCTCCGACACAATAGAATAATAATGACAATAATATAGAGCGTTGATGATAATAATAATTTTACAAGGGGTAGACTTCCTTTGCAGAAGGTCGTCTAGGTGGGTACCCCAACAGTGCCAGTTATTCTACCGCCTAAGCAGTGATGTGCAAACATTACTGTGCTTCTGTAGGAGGGCACTGTAGCTAGTGAAATTACTGGGATAAAGAGTCTTAACATCTTATGACTCTTGAATAAGAAGCGTTGGTGCAGTGCTCCTAGAATTTGACATAACTGTGAAATCCTAAGTAGCACTGTACTGATCATGGGCAGCGTTATCTCTTAACATCAGAAGAGCGTTTTGCTCGTCTTCTATTTTATCACATAAAAAAACCGTCTATAATGCTTTTCAGGTGGCCGGAGTTAGGACAAGATGACGTTACATCGTGTGGACGAAAGTCATGGAAGATGACGACTCTCAAATATGAGGACCACAACTGATGGAGGAGGGTAGAGGGTTGATGAGGTTTCATATTACAATCTTTAAAAGAATGTTAATACATATATATAATTTTGTATTATACATATTTGACGACCTCTGTGGCGCTGTGGGCTAATACCCGCCTGCAACGCAGAAGGTTGCGGGTTCGATTTCCGCATGGGACAAATATTTGTGTGATCCACAGGTATTTGTTTCTTGTCTGTGTGGTTTTCAATATCTATTATATGTATGTATTTACAAAAGAAAAGTATATAAGTATTATATCCGTTATCCTAACCACCATAATAACAAGCATTAAGTTGCTTAGTTTGGGGTTAGGTGGCGCTGTGTGAAACGTCCTGAAATATTTATTTTATTTTTATATAAACCTGTGCAAAACCGGGCGGTTCGCTAGTCTCTTATATAAAAATACTAGAGTGTACTCGCGCTTTGCCCGCGTGGCCAAATCCTTACTTAGCGGAGGTCTACATCATAAAACCTATCTGTATTCCAAATTTCAACCCAATCCGTCCAGCAATTTAGGATGTACGTTGATAGATCAGTCAGTCACTCTTTCCTTTTATATATTTTTAGATTTAGAATACAAACCTGTGCAAAGCCGGGCGGTTCGCTAGTCTCTTATAGAAAGATACACTAGAGTGTACTCGCGGTATTGCCCGCATGGTAAATTGCTTTCTTAGCAGAGGTCTATATCTATATTCCAAATTTCAAGCGAATCGGTCTAGTGGTTTGAGCTGTGCGTTGATAGATCAGTCAATCAATCACAGTTTTCTTTTATATATTTAGAAGAAAATATTAGGAAAAACCGCTTAGAGTAGCTAGTTAGTAAATTAGGAACTACCTATTCTAGGGATAGAAAATGTACTGGAATTATATCTAGCTGGTACAAGCTAGATTAATAAAATGATGAACATAACCTAGATACATCACTTCTGGGTATAAATAACGAATTGGCTTTGAGAGCTCAAGTTAGGAGCTGATTTAACTGCGATTTTAGACGACGATTACAACTAGGTTTATGATGCGATGACTACTACGACTACGAACGATAAGACGACTACGATTTTCCTTGACAGTGACAGGCTCTTTGATAAAACCCTTACCCTCTCAATTCTAATTGACGCCCAATCAACGTCTAGATTTGTACTGCAGGCGTGAATTCCTGATTCATTTCACTGGGTCGATTAACAATATTATTCCACCAAAATGATGATTTTTTATATAAAAATTCGATGGAAGTTCTAGAGAGGTGTGTCATGTTTTAATGTGTTGGTAACTTCAATGTCTACAATGCTGCACACGATATGTACCTAGAACTTTGTCCAGCCGTTTTTTACAAATTACGAAAATCTTGAGGAAATCTTTTTAACACTACCGTACCACAATGTACGGTATTATTTTCCTTGGAAAATTAATTAAAATCTTAATTTAGTATAATTTTATTGCAAGAAAATTGTATTAATAATCAGCGATATCAAGGCGGCCGGCTATTTATGATTTGTATAAACAATAATTAAATGAATGAATAAGTAAATGAATTATGAATTATAGGCGTCTGGCCAGTAAGCTTAGTGGACAAGAAGTCTGGTTTATACCTATTTTGCTCATATCATTTACAAGAATGGGGCAATGCCACTCGTACCTACTCGGCAACCATCATAATATTATGCTTATTATTTTAAAATTATTAGATCTTTTTAAAATCTTCGTTGTCTCCGTTAAACTGTATTTTTTTGTGTCGTAATGACCGATTTATGGCACATCGTTGTCTTGACTCTAGCTCCTTGTCATCTCGCATATAAGTACTCTATTGTATGCACTAGCATGAAACTCCAAAACGCAAATAACCAGCGGATGTGCCGGTAGACAGCTCGGCGCGATCTAAACTGTTTTATTTGTGCCTCGTTTGATATAGGATAGCTACTGGAACGGATAAATAAATAAAAATAAATAAATAAATATTTCAGGACGTTTCACACAGCGCCACCTAACCCCAAACTAAGCAACCTAATGCTTGTATTATGGTGGTTAGGATAACAGATATAATACTTATATACTTTTCTTTTGTAAATACATACTTATAATAGATATTGAAAACACCCAGACCAGAAACATATATCTGTGGATTACACAAACATTTGTCCTATGCGGGAATCGAACCCGCAACCTTCTGCGTTGCAGGCGGGTATTATCCCACCGCGCCACAGAGGTCGTCAGAGGGGTAGAGGGATAGATAGATACCGGAAATATGCAACTTAAACACTTATGTTTCACTAGCTGCGCCCAGCGGTTTTACCCGCTGTACTATATAGCCTATGTGCTTATGTACCTATTTGCCTGTTATTCCAGGGTCTGAGCTATCTCTATACCAAATTTCAGCTCAATCGGTCTACCCGTTTAGGCGTGAAAGAGTAACGAACATACATCCAGACATCCATACATTCGTACAAACTTTCACGTTTATAATATTAGTAAGATATTATCACTGTGTGGTTGTTTGTAAGAGATCGCTTATAGCGATAAGACCTTATTTTTGAAATAATATCTCCTTAATAACTCCAAAACGCAAATAACCAGCGGATGTGCCGGTAGACAGCTGTTTTATTTGTGCCTCGTTTGATATAGGACAGTTACTGGAATAGATACTATCTTGTCTTAATATCTATTATATTTATCTATATTTCTTCTTATCTATAATTCATAAAAATTATAGGAAATTGTGTGGCAAATACCTTTATTCAGAAAAAATAAGTAAACAATACTACAGCTCCTACAGCAGTACATACCACTTGTATTAACCACATATCGACACAAGCCAATGTACAGAAAATCCAAGCACTCCAAATCACTGACAATTGTTAACAGCATGTTTAAAATAACAAGTGAATTAAATTAAAAATTTAAAAAACCCCTAACGCAATATGTCATTCACCATTTTGTAGTGGCGGCCATCTTTGATTTTAAATTTATCATAGGTATTTTACTAGTTAAGCCTTTTCATTTGATACCCATATTGAGAGGGTCGTGGAAAAAAAAGTAGGTAATCCGCCATTTTGTAGCGTGATCTCAATGGCGTATAAAACTCGACTTTATGACATCCGCATAAAGTGTTATTCGCATTAAATCAAATTTGGACCTGAGAAGAAAGTCTATTGTGATAGATAGAGAAATGAACTTAATTTTGTTCAGTAACTGGACTGTCCACTGCTTAATCCAAACGCTTCATATTCGTGGAACAGACATGAGAGTCGTCACGATCTCTTCACGGATCGATCTGTGAACTCAATTTAATACAACAAAATAAATGTATTGAATAAATTAAATTTAGACACTGGCTTAGCATCACTATTCTAATCTAAGCGCTGCACATTCCTGGAACAGTCATTGATCTGACTACAGAATATCTTACTCTTCTGTTAATTTTATTAATCGGAACTTATCGCGTAATGAGTTCAACATAAGTTTAGATCGCGGAAGTTTATAGTGTTATATCTAACTCTTCGTTATTAAAAAAAAAAATGATTTTTAAAGTTTTATTTTGTTACTGGACTATCCACTAGCCTAATCCAAACACTCATTTTCGTGGAACAGACGTGGAGTCGTCACAAACTCTTCACGCATCGATCTGTGATCCGAATTTAGATTCCTTTGGATAGCCGCGAATGAAATTACCCATTGCACTATATTTGACACAGATACAATATGGTGATTTTGACAGAGTAAACACGTGGGATGTAAGTGTGGACCCAGATAAGAATTTATTTGCATTGTATTTTATAACAAAAAGTAAAGAAAAAATTAAATAAAAGTAAAATTTTAAAATGGATGTCGTCTTTGACTTACCACCTATCCCGGCTGGGACATTGAAAACATCGCGTATATCACATTGCGCCTCGCGTGATGTATTGTATGTAAATTTTGAAACAACTAATTACAATATTTATTAAATAAAATTATAAGTAATAATAAGCGGAGGCCTATCTGTGCCTATGTTCAGAAGTAGACGTTCTATGGCTGAGATGATGATGATAATGATGGTATAGGTACCTGATTGAATTTTCATAATACCTACCTATCTATGGGTACGTACGTAAGTATTCGTGTCAGATTTGGAGAAACTGGTAACAATCTCAGCTTTAGCCTCATCTGTTACCTGTTTATTGGAGCTTTGGAATTTATTTTAATATTATTTATAGCTTGCCCGGAAACGGAAGTCACAGGAATTAAACAAAAATCATGAAATTTTCGCTTTGATATCGACAGTTTAAAACTAAATTAGTGTAAGTGATAAAATTCTGTTTTTCTATTTAATGACAGTTTCTTATTTTGTTTACAGGAAAAATATTGAATATCTTTGTAATAAAAAATCACGTAATTAACTAAAAACTTAGTTAGACTCACAAAATTGAGCGGAATTAACACTAAATATTTATAATATGTATAAAAATATAATATGAATGGTTTGACAGTTCGTTCCTATATTTGTGAAAAAACACATAATTAAATTGCGCAATAAACGTATTAAATAAATTACCAAACTTTATTTATCGGATCTCTTAATTGGCCAATAACATTAAAATGCTGTAAATGTCGAAATCTTATTTTATGAGATGCATTTAATATGAGATGTCAAAAGATACATTCTTGGTCATAAATTTATTTTATTACCTACCAACTGATGAAATGTAGGCTTAGTATTATTACAGGGCCTAAACTACTGGGCTAAAGATTCTATCTTATGACTCTTGAGTAAAAAGCGGTGGTGCAGTACATCTAGAATTTTACATCTAACTTATCGTTAATTTTTGCATGTTACCGCGGTATTTTATTAAGACGTTTAAAGAGGCCTAAAAGAATTTAAATCTTGCCATTTTAATTATCCCAAAGCACCCGAGTACCATCTAGATTAAATAAATAAAAGCTTGTAAAAAAAAGGAAAATTCTTAACATTTTCTCTCACTGAAGCGGCTTTTAAAAAATAAAATCTGATAAAAATTAAAATTCTACATGCTGCTTGGCGGTTGGTGTCTTTTATAAAGAATCAGTTTTTTATTTAAATGCTCGAAAATGATTTTCTTCTTTATGTTAAAATAAGCTCAAAATGAGAAGATATACCTAAACATTATTTATTATTAAAAAAAAAATTATACATTACAATGTATGACATTTTTCATATTACAAGCTTTTATTTACTTTCACCTGTCTGTTTGTCTGTCTGTCTGTAATCAAATCTTGCAAGTTTAATTTGACCCACTTTCCGGTGTCCGATTAAGCTGAAAGTTGCATGCCTGTATAAATCGGATGACAATGCAATATTTTTATGACATAAAGCTGATCTGATGATGGAGCTGGAAAGTGGCCATAGGAACTCCGTAATTAAACGACGCAACCTCATCGAGTTTGGGCTCATTTGATTCGTCTCGACGAGTACTTAATGGTGCTAGATGGTAATAATAATAAAAGCTTGTTTTTAAAATTTCACTTGTTTTTATTATAAAATTTCCTTTTCGTAAAATTAATACGCATTGAATATGGTTTTTGGGGCAAGATTTAATAATAGGTAGGTACATTTTTAATAGGTATAAAAAATGTCTTTGTTGATGAAATAATATGGACCTGTTTTAAGTTTCATTAAAGTATTATACATATTATAAATAAGCTTCCTATTGTGCTAGTTTTTTTTAATGATTTTTATTTAATTATTATATCTATACTTTAAAGTTGGTCACAAGATTTGATTGAATTAACAACTTTCGGGAAATAACTAACGATAAAAGTTTTTAAAATAAAAATGTGTGAATTTATTGAATAATTAACAATTAAAACAGCTGATCTGTATCGTGTGATGTTTAATAATCAATTGGATTGTTTTCTTAATTTAGCACTTTGATAATGATCTTTTCTAAACGAGTCGGACGCCATTTTTTAAATGGTTCCACTGTAATTTTAGTAGTGTAGAGTAGTGTCAGTTTTAGAGAAAATCTTAACATGTTTTTTAGAAATTATTTAATCATTTTTTTTGTATGATGCACTCACAGTATAGATAAGTATATCAAAATAATATTACAATCCACTCTTAATAGACCAATAAGTAATTTAGTTCTAACTTATATTGCTAAAATGAGGTAATCTAAGAAAGTGTCCATAACACGTATTCTTACTGTCTCTTTCATAGTTAAGACACTTTGTTCTTGTGTTCTTTATACACAGAACTAACACTATATAATTTTACTAGTCTCCATTAAAAATTGCGTTTATTTTTTCCTTTCAAAAAAGAATATTAAATGTTTTATAATTTACAAATCCATGTCTTTTGCTACGATTTCGTCTTATTTCTTACATAATCAATATGCTTATTAAAAAAAATACTGGCATATTCATGCCTGAGAATAAAAATATAGTTCGTAAAGATTTTTTTTAGTTTTCCAACACACAGACGATTTTGCACTTATTAGCTATTATTGTTTCCTGGTTCCTCTAGAGTTACATCACTCTACATTTTAAAGAAATTAATTGGCGCCAAATCGGAGCGAACGTACCGAAACAATGTCAAATACTTTTTGCGTTAACAGCGCAACATTTAAAAAGTTAAAATTCAAAAAAAGAACACGATCGAAAAAACGCGCTCGACAAATTTCTTTCGCTTTTCTGAACGAAACTCCAGAATGACGCGTCATTGCATTTAAAAAAATAAACAGTCTTATTGTAATGCAAATACAGTTCAATATTCCTTGAATTATTTTAAGTGCATTATATAATTATTAGCAAGTCTTATTGCTTTAAATATAGGGTTGATTTTTGTTTAAATTTCTTAATTACTTTCCAAGTGGAAATAATTTTGTTGTCTTAAGTTTTATTCTTCAGTTTAATTGTGCAAAATTGTTGCATGCATGTTTTTGTGATACGAAAATACAAATTTAAAAATGCATTCTGAAATTATTTTTCAACTTTAATGCGTAAGAAATAAGGTTTAAATTTATTTTAATGAAGTGTACATTTATTTGGTGAATTATTTTATTTATTTTTGTGGGTAATTGGTCCTTAGCACGTTCACAAGTTGTTTTTTTATTGCTTTTTACGCCTAAGTTAATTATTTTAAAGGTTTTTTGACTGATTTATCATTTTGAGGCATTTATTGCGAGTATTTTTGAATGTTAAGTGCAGACTATTTTTTTATTGAAGTATTTTAGAAAATCTCTTTTTAATTTATTAGTTTGCACTAGTTACAATATTATAAAGATGAAAAAAATGTATTTAAGAGAAAAAAAATCGTCGTTAAGGTATTTTTTGTCCTTATCCATTCCCAGGTTGTCTGTAAGAAATTACTCAGTGCAATTAGACCGCCGATTGTTAACCTGGCGTTTATTATAATATCTAGTTTTGTAAGTTAATATAAGTATAAAATATAAACATACAATAAATATACTAATATTAAAATTAAGTAATTTTCGCTTTTTTTTCTAGATATTCATAGGTACTTGTTTGTGTTATTTTGTATGCCAGTGTTATTCTATAGTTTTGTAAATGGCAAACATAACAATATAGAGTATTTCTATTTCTATTCTTATTTCAAATTTTGAACGCAAAGATTTAAGAATAGATAAAGTTTATTTAAGAGCATAAAAGTCTAAATTAAAGTAGAAAAACATAAGTTATAATAAGGAACACATAATTGCGTACTAAGTGAACTCTCATTGCGTACAAGGAGCGCCTCGCTTGGTGCCCGAGATATACAGAAAATGGAAGTTGTCTCACTTAATGCAATTATGAATTTTAAACCTCGAAAAAAAATGGTACTAAATAAAAAAAATTTCGTATTATATTATATTATTATATATTACTTAATTATAATACATATAAATATTATGTAATTTTTGTTGTATTAGGTAGTAGGTAAACTAGCTTTGTCCGATAGTGTTAAAAATCCTTAATGATTAGTCATTTATCTATTAGACATTTATCTTAGTGGCAAATTTTAATTCAACAAAATAAAGGTTTGAGTCGATCAGTCAATCAATCAATGCAGCCAATCTTTCCTTTTATTAATTTATAATATATTATTATTAATTAATAGTAGAAAAACATAAGTAATAATATAATTTATAATAAGGAACACATAATTGCGTGCAAAGAGAACTCTCATTGCGTACAAGGAGCGCCTCGCTTGATGCCCGAGATATACAGAAAATGGAAGTTTACTCACTTAATGCAATTATGAATTTTATGTTCGAAAAAAACTTCAAGCATTTGAAACGCACTAAATGAACATTATATCTATAATATTAATATAATAATATCTGTGTATACTACTATGAACTACTTAGACTTTCTTTAAAAAAGATATTACTGAAGCAAACGGGAGTAATTTGTTACTGGGGGTAGACTTTCTTTGCAGGAGGTCGTGCTTTCATAGGAGGGCACTGCAGCTAGTGAAATTACAGGGCTGAAGAGTCTTAACATCTTGTGACTCTTGAGTAATAAGCGTTGGCGCAGTCATATCCACCTAGAATTTTACATTATTGTGAAATGCTGGGTAGCATTGCGTTATGTCTTACCATCAGGAGAGCGTCTTGCTCGTCTTTTTACTTATTTGTATAACAAAAAATAAAAAAAACAAGCTTTTATTATTATTACCACATAGCACCAAAGAAGGTTCTCGTCAAGACAAATCGAATGAGCCCAAACTCGATGGGGTTGCGTCGTTTATTTACGGAGTTCCTATGGCCACCTTCCAGTTCCATCATCCATCCAGCTCCATGTCATAATAACACTGCATTGTCATCCGATTTATACAGGCATGCAAAATTTCAACTCCACTAGAAACCGAGAAGTGGATCTAATTAAACTCGCCTGATTTGCTTACAGACAGACGGGTACGAAAGTAAATAAAAGCTTGAAAAAGGAAGCCAAAAGAAGTCACATCCAGCACTCCTATATCATTAGAAGTGAAATGAGAGCTTTTACCGTATCGCGGTGCGTTATGTGCGTTTACACTTAACGTTAGACGTACTGTATTTATGTCTGTCTGTCACAGGGCATTTTTAAACTTTAATCGTGCTGCGTTTACACTGGTTTAGTTACTGGACCAAATATCTATATTTGATTCAGAAAAATCACTCAAAATATTATTATATACCATTCTTAGAATATTAAGATAAATAAATATAATATGAGATCCAAATAATGAGAATATTATGCATGCAATAAATTTAAACTTCGGTTTTGTAAACATAATATCAGTCTTTGAAAGTTTGTGCACCTAGTGAAGCAGTAACGACGTTTTCTTGATCTTCCCCCTTTCGCTCTACGTGGCCGAGCTAGCGATTTTATCTCGCCGATGATATTTGGCTCGGCTACTAGTTTTTCTAATTCCGCATTCTTCCTGATTCGCCATGTACCATCTTCCTCTTTCAAGGAACCCAGAATCTTTCGTAAAATCTTTTTTGTGACAAGAAGTGCGCAATCGGCAAGCGGCCGGTGGGGTGTCCAAAATACCGCTGAAAGGATGAAGTGCTGAAGGACCTGAGAGCGCTCCAAGTTGAGTCTTTGGAAGCAGGCATTGAGACAGCCAGGAGTGCCGTCTTCTTGTGTCGGAGGACAAGACTCAGTTTGTAGCGTCTGTAGCCCAGTGGTAGTTGGTCCGGCTTATCAGCCGGAGGTCTTGCGTTCAAATCTCAGTGTGGTAAAGATTTTTGCCTGGACGCTACCGTGTTTCGGATGGCACGCAAACTGTCCCGGCTGTTTCCTATAGGATATGTAGGAGGCAATCGTCAGGTCATATTGCAGGCCCCGTTGTAATCTCGGCGACCTGAAACTGCAACATATAGGTAAGCCACAAAACCTATAAAATTGAGATTTGACTCTGACAGTGTAAGTAGGGTAACCTGTTCTGTTGGAGTATAAACCCCAATTATTATTATTGGGTCGCTGCGCCATCTTAGTTAAATAGTGAACCAGTAAATCAGTCGAGTCAACTAGATCCAGTAGTTAAACCAATGTAAACGCGCCACCAAGAGTTACTTGAGTTATTTTGACGAAAATTCAAGATAATGCTGCTAAGTAAATTTTAAATTATAAAGTTTGTGATCCTGTTATTTTGTAAATATTTAAAGACTATTTTAAACTTTGTTCTGGACTAGAAACATAATAAATTAGTTTTTGGTACAGAATGTTTTCATTAAAAATGGTAACACAGATGAAATTGAAACAGGTGAAATTCTCCGTGCATTGCACCAACGCTTCTTTTTTTTATACTAGATAGGCCTACGTTTGACCACATCCCACCTGATGGAAAGTGAAAATGCGGTCGACGATGGATCACGTAAGATGCCTAGAAAGGTACCTATTCACTCGTGCCTTGAAGATATACCGCTCGGGAAACACAGATGACGGCAAAGTGTTCCAAACGCGACCAGTTCTCATTAAGAACGACGAAGCAAAACGCTTGGTGCGGGCAGTAGGTAACGCCACTAAGTAAGGATGCCGCTTTGCCGTCTGCCGCGACGTCCGTCGGTAGAATGAATTCTTACTCATGAGTCATAAGATGTTAAGACTCTTTAGCTTATTTCTTTAGCCCAGTAATATCACTAGCTACAGAGCCCTCCTACCGAACCACAGTAATGTTTGCACATCACTGCTCAGGCGAAAGAATAACTGGCACTTCCTACCACCAGTAACAAAAGCACCAATTCAAAATGTGTGTCTTTATAAAAATACAAATCGAATTGATCAACAAGTCAAATTTTAAAAATCTTTTTAAAAACAAGCTTTTATTATTATTACCATCTAGCACCAAAGTACTCGTCAAGACGAATCAAATGAGCCCAAATTCGATGGGGTTGCGTCGTTTAATAACAAAGTTCTTATACCTTCCAACTCCATCATCAGATCAGCTCCATGTCATAATAATATTGCATTGTCATCCGATTTATACATGCATGTCAAATTTCAGCTCTATCAGAAATCGGAAAGTGGATCAAATTAAACTTCCAAGATTTGATTACAAACAGACATACAGACAGATAGATCGACAGCCAACAGACAGGTGCAAGTAAAAATTAAAAAAAAAACATCCATATTCTTCCTCCTACGGGGGTAGACTTCCTTTGCAGGAGGTCGACTAGGTGGGTACCTGAACAGTGCCAGTTATTCTACCGCCTGAGCGATGTGCAAACATTACTGTGCTTCGGTAGGAGGGCACTGTAGCTAGTGAAATTACTGGGCTGAAGAGTCTTAACATCTTATGACTCTCAAGTAAGAAGCGTTGGCGCAGTGCACTGGGTAGCACTGTACTGATTACGGGCTCTTACCATCGTCTAGCGTCTAGCTAGTCTTCTAACTTCGTTGTAAAAAAAAAACTGACCACTTTCCATAAATCAACATTAAAACTGGCGCCTCCAAACATCAATACCCACGAATAGCATAAAAGCATATGTAGTTTTACACTCGACTTCACTCGTGACCACATTAACAAGGTAAAGGTAAATATTGTGCGGAGGTCGGTACCTATATCTGTCGTAGAGTAGATAATGTTATAGATATGACATTTTGTTCTTATAATTTTACCAAGGTTGACTAGGTGAGTACCCCAATAGTGTCATAACGGGGCTCACAGAAGGTACATTTAAAAGCCATGTTAAAGCCATATTGAAAAAGTAAGCTTAGTAAGTAAGCTTATTAAGTAAGTAGTTATGTATGTTTTGTCCTTTTCCATTCCCAGGTTGTCTGTAAGAAATTGCCTAGTGCGATAAGACCGCCGATTGTTAACCTACTATAACATATTATAGTAATAAGTTCTTTTGTATATTTTTGGTTTGCAATAAAGCATTATTCTATTCTATTCTTATTATAAACTAAGTCAATACATGAAAGAAAAAGATGTCTGGAAACCTCTGCATGATAAACCAGCTGGTGCCCCTCAAACGCACAATAAATTATGTAACCAAGATAAACATTGCAAACACATATTTAAAAAAAAGTTTATTTATTGCGCTATCGTACACAAATATGACAATTTATATGTTGTTATTTTTTAATATTATATCGTTATTTATATATAACATTAAATTTTATCTCTCAGAAAAATCAACTTCCATCCATAATTTCGACGACTTTTACACCATCGTTATTATCAGAATCATCATCGCAAATTTTTACAACTGATACAATTGGTTTATGATAACTTAAGTAAGAAACAAACAGTTTTGATTCGAACCTATTTAAGTGTCTAATAAAAAAAATATAAAAATATAAATATAAAATATAAAAAAAAAATATCGGGCGCGCGCTTGTCTAAGCCCCCTGTGCCGCCTAAACAGAGCAGCACACTCAGGCACGGTAGAAAGAGTGGGAGATACTATTTCCTCTCCCTTCCCCTCGATCTTACGCTTTTTCGATCAGCATCACGTGACCCTGACGCGAGTTTGAAAGTTTTTACCCATACAAAAAAGTGCTCAGCGCCGCCAAAGAAGTTTTCACTTCAAAAATCAATTCAATATGAGTTTCTTGCTCGTTCTTCTCATAGAGGTGCTTTGCGAACGAGTGGTTGAGTATTAAAATAGAAAAAATGTAAAATTGACTTGCATAAAAGTGCTCCAATGTAGCCTAGTTGAATAAATGAATTTTGGGTTTGAGTTTGCAGTTATACTACCGCCTGAACAGTGATGTGCAAACATTACTGTGCTTGGGTCATCATCATCATCTCAGCCGTAGGACGTCCACTGCTGCACATAGGCCTCCCCTTTGGACTTCTATGTGTACCGGTTGGAAGCGACCTGCATCCAGCGTCTTCCGGCGACCTTTATAAGGTCGTCTGTCCACCTTGTGAACACTGTCCACCTTCGTTTGCTAGTCCGTGGTCTCCACTCGAGCACTTTTCGACCCCATCGGCCATCCGCTCTACGCGTTATGTGGCCTGCCCACACTGGTGTGCTTCGGTAGCTAGTGAAAATACTGGGCTAAAGTCTAGAGTCTTAAAAGACTGGACGCGCTCACGCTTGCACTATTTGATACATTAAATAAATAAATAAATAAATCTTTATTGGACATAAATTTGTTACATTTTTATTGTTGAATCCATAGGCTCCTGAACTAGTTGAAAACTGTGTGTCAGGTGCCAATGGCTTCTCCCATATTATGCTTATTTCTATTTATGTCTACAAGAGAAAGTTACATTATAAAAACTGTCTAAATATTAATTAGAAAAAGAAAACGTTAACAAGCATGCTTTTTTGAGCGCAAGTGCGTGCGTGTGTGTGTGTGTGTGTGTGTGTGTGTGTGTGTGTGTGTGTGTGTGTGTGTGTGTGTGTGTGTGAGCGCGTGTGTGTGTAAGTGAGCGTACGGTTGTTTAAATTCTAAATACGAAGACTTGTAAGCATTTTTTCAATGTCCTCATAATCAAATTGTGCTAACCATGTTAAAATTTTCAAATATAATTTAAATACATAGATTAACCTTTCGAAGTACTGAAGGACCTGAGAGCGCTCCAAGCTGAGTCTTGGGAAGCGACAGCGCAGGACAGGCAGGAATGGCGTATTCTTGTGTCGGAGGCCAAGACTCAGTTTGGGTCGCTGCGCCGTCTTAGTTAGTTTAGTTAACCTTTTGAAAATTCTTTCGCATTGTCGCTAAACATCACTCGAGATCGTGGACAAAGGCAAACCTATATATATAATAAATACCTAAAAAAAACTTAAAAAAACATCGTTTTCTAACATATTTCAAAATGCTCTAGTGAGGTCTCAATAAAACCATTACGGACAATTATCACCATGTAGAGTATACCTATATGCTCTACACATGCTTTTAACGCCTCCGAGATGTTTGCTCTACTGAGTGTTGGTTTTGTCACCGTTTGCCTGGACCGGCCTTACGTAAGTGTTTGGGCACGACGCGACGTTCAGTGAAGGTAGAGCTGGTAGCTATTTTAGATCGAAAGTTTATAGTAGACTAGCTTATCCCCTTCAGACCTGAATTATTTTTTAAGCTATTGCATAGCTTCTATCGCGGGCCTTGAGCGTGGGGACCGAATCCAGAAATTCCGTAACGAAAAAAACCTAACACCCCCCACTCCGACCGGCACAGCGGTGATACTTTTTAGTTTTTCCATCTATTGATAAAAATGCTATGCAATAGCTTTACCGCGGCAGTTTCCGAGTGCCACACGTCTTTTTTCATCCTGTGGAATTGGTAAATTCCGTGTGTCTAAAGTATAGTAAGGAGACTATTAAAAAATAAATTAAAAAAAATTTAGTCTTCTACTTTTCGGAAAATCTAGTTTTTCTTAATGTGCATAAATGTGGACTCCCGTTCTACTTAGTATTAAGATTAAGGTATGCAATTTTTTTCATTGTATCTTATGTCTACAATTGTGCACGCCAGTTCTTAAAGGGTCATGGTCGCGGCCCAAGTGGCAAAGTCCTTTCTTAGCGTAGGTCTACGTCATAAAACCTATCTATGTTCCAAATTTCAACCCAATCCGTCCAGCGATTTAGGCTGTCTGTTGATAGATCAGTCAGTCACTCTTTCCTTTTATATATTTAATATAATATAGTTCATAGTAGACTAGCTGCTATGTGTCTGAGCTATCTGTATTTCAGCTCAATCGGGCCACCCATTTAGGCGTGAAAGAGTAACAAACATACATCCAGACATCCTGACATCTAGACATCCATACATTCTTACAAACTTTCACGTTTGTAATTTTAGTAAGATGGCATATATTAGTGTAATGTACTTATTATTATTATTAAGAAGCTCCCCTTATAAGAAAAGGATGTAAACACTGTAATCAGCCCAAAACAGTACCCCTTGTAATCTATCTAAAATGATCCATCATTTATGGTAAACAGGTAGTACCGACAGAAGACATACAGTCTTTATCAAAAGGGTTGGATGTAGCGGTACTTTTAGAATTAAGAGCGTTTATGCCGCTTGACGCTGTCTCGCTCGCACTATTTTTGATACATTTTGAAATATAAATGGAATTACTTTTTGAAAATTCTTCAAGACACTGCACAATATTATTGCTCTATGAAAAGAAACGCGATACACATCCTTAGCATAGAATAGACTAGAAATACTCTGTATTGTGAATTGTGACCCATCTTAATATATAAAAGGAAAGAGTGACTGATTGACTGATTGATCTATCAACGCGCAGCCTAAACTGGTGGACGGATTGGGTTGAAATTTGGAACATAGATAGGTTTTATGACGTAGACCTCCGCTAAGAAAGGATTTTGACATGCGGGCAAAGCCGCGAGCACAAGCTAGTATAACATAAAATACTTAAAATTACTATGACAATATTATAACATAGAGTGCCATAAGGCCCTTAGGGGAAGCTCTTGGAGCCTTATACTCTGTCCAACGAGTCGAGCTAATAGGGAAATCAATCTCTGAACGTCATCGGTTGACGAAAAGGAACATAGGGCTCGTTCACACTGCTACTGTCAAGCGTAAAAATGCCAGTCCCATTCTGACTCTCGCGCGGTGCGGACGTATTGTATGGTGCTTTTTTTCAGCGTGTTTGCAGTTTTACGTTAACTCTGCTTGTTTACTGAATATTTAGAGCGATATAAGGCCATAGAACTAAGAGTTGGCTAGATTCATAATGTTAGTACTATAGTACTATTGGTACGGGAAGTCAAACAGTTAATATGCTAAACCTATTCTACCTACCAGCGACCGAAGTGAATTATTAAGTTTACTTGAATTGGTCGCTGCACTCATGGACGATGTAATTAGGATGGGTGGAGTTTTACGTATCGCTCTGCGGCTTTGCGGCAGGATGGCGATGCGTAACACACTTTTCCTAGGTAAAAAAAAACCAAGGGACCAGATTGGCACAGGATAAGGTCAAGTGGCATAACATGAAAGAAAAGTGACGCGGTTTTTTATTAAAAAAATATTTTTAATTATAATAGTTTGGTTGGGGTATAGTTGGGATATAGATCCAGGATCGACGTATTAAAATACGATAATTTGTTTTTTCATTTTAACACATTCATTTAGATTTTACAAAAAGGTTCGGCAGAAAGCACTTAAGATCTAATTTATTGTAATTTTTATTATTTCTTACTGTTATCTAATTAATCTAATCAGATTCGATCCGATCAGACCTAATTTACTTACACCAGGATAATAAGATTTGGTCTAAAATAAATGATAATTTAATTAAAATAATGAATTAATGATTTTTTTCTCCGTGAACATAGGTTTTATTACAATGGTGTTAATTGTGTCAATATAAAGCATCTCTAGTTCTGCCGGAAAGCCTTACAGAAATTCAAAGATAAGACATAAAATTAAATTTAAATTAGGCACAAAATCAATGTTAAAATTAATTACATTACAAAAATGGAATTAAAATGTCAATAATAGTGTTAAAAGAAAATAAAATAATAAACTCGCAGCGACCAATCCCCGTCAACCTTACTACCTGATTACAAATTCATAGCATGTAGTACCGAAATTCGGGCATAGAGTAGTTTATAGCTTCCTGTGACGTCACATCTACGGACCCCATCGCAAACCCCATTAGACCTCGTTATAGGTTTCAGATGCGCCAATAGGCTTAGACATCTAGGTCTTGATCTAATTGCAAATAGGTTATAATCCATAGAGCATTTACTAGGAGAGATTTCATGCGAAAGCCGCGTAAGTGACAAGTAATCTATCGAAGGTAAAAATAAATATAATCAATACACACATACAATAAAATGTAATATATTTAATCAAAATACGACATAATGTTTGATGGTTAGGCAATGTAAATCATTACAGATTTGAAAATTGTTATAAAAAATAAATCTGGAAAACACATAATACACATTCATCAATCCCAAAAACTTGTTGCGAAATCCATTTAAGCAATTTCAGGGCTTTTTAAGAGTCATTTTATGGAAAACTCCAACAAATAAACACCGGCGGTAGACTTCCTTTACAGGAGGTCGACTAGGTGGGCAGTGGATACCCTAAGAGTGCCAGTAATTATTCTACTACCTGATCAATGACAATGTGCAAACGCTACTGGCCTAAAGAATCTTAACATATTTTATGACTCTTGAATAAGAAGTTTTGGCGCCAGTAGACTCAGTAAAGTACTAGAATTTTACATCTTTGTGAAATCCTGGGTGGCACTGCACTGATTACGGGCAGCGTTATCTCTAACCATCAGGACCATCAGGAGAGCGTCCAGCTCGTCTTTGTTCTAACTTCTTTGCATAAAATAAAATAAATTGGTCACGCAGTGTAAGGTTCTAAGATGATATCTCTCCTTCTGAGAGCTCTAAGGCTCGATCAAGATATTGGGCATGGGCCACAGATTTGTCTGAATGTAATATTTATATATACATATTATTGTAAACTAGCTGACCCGGCGAACTTTGTTCCGCTTTAGAGGTAGTAAATGAGTAAATGAAACAGTCTAATACAATTTATCTAATTTTCTATCATTCCAATTTCTACCATCTGATTTTCTATCATCTAATCTTCTATGATTTTAATTTTTACCCTCCCAATTTCTACCATCTCATTTTCTACCATTTCAGTTTATGTTAATATACATATTATTATTATTGTAAATGTATTTTAATAAACGATTTTTCTAATTTATTATTTACTAGACCCTATAGAAACTCAATTTAAAAAACAATTTATTTGATTTCCACAATCGTAAAATAAAAAAAGCACGTAAAATTTACAATTAATTCAAAACTCATAACCAAACTGCTGGAAAGCGCTAGTATCTATGTGCTAGTACGTTTTGGCAGCGTTTCAGTATGGATAAACTTTAGTTCCTTTTTTGTCCGCATTTATAATGACCTTAGTCATGTTTTAAGGCTGGCAACACCAAATACGAATTGGTTTTTTAATGTTAGACATCAATTTTGCTTATTTTAAAAGCGCGGGTACTTTTGAAATGTGTTTTTGATGGGTGGAAATTTTTCTGACATACCGGGGTAGACTTTCTTTGCAAGAGGTCGACTAGGTGGGTACCCCAACAGTGCCAGTTACTCTACAGCCTGAGCGATGTGCAAACATTACTGTGCACAGGTAGAGGGGCACTGTAGCTAGTGAAATTACTGGGCTGTAGAGTCTTAACATCTAAGTAAGAAGCGTTGGCGCAGTGTACCCAGAATTTGACCTATGTAAAATCCTGGGTAGCACTGTACTAATTATTGGCAGCGTTATCTCTTACCATCAGAAGAGCGTCTTGCTCGTCTTCTTACTTCGTTGTATAAAAAAAATACGAGTACATAATAATCACGCCTGGTTCCCGTTGGGGTAGGCAGTAGGCAGAGACTATTTCCCTCCACTTGGTACGATCCTGACACGCCTCTTTCGCTTCCTCTACTTTCATCACATTCTTCATGCACGCTCGCCGGTTCTTGGTACTCTAAACCTTAGAGGTTTTTAGGGCGCTGTTATAAAATACTATAGGTACTATTGGACCTATACTGGTGGTAGGCTTCGGCCGTGGCTAGTTACCACCCACTGGACAAAACCGTGTCGCCAAGCAGTCATTGTGACCGTGTTCCGGTATGATGTTCAGTGAAGCCAGGGAGGGATTTATCCCGCCTTCTAGGTTTAGCCTGTTACCATCTACGGCCGCATCATCGCTTAACATCACGCGAAATTGTGGTTAACAAAGTCACCTTCCGCGTGTCTGTCCCTATGTAGGTACCTATGCTTATTATCTTTAAAACTGCGCAACGGATTTTGATGCGGTTTTCATTAATAGATAGAGTGATTCAAAAGGAAGGTTTATATGTATAATACATCTATAATATAGTAGAAATACATGGGTAATTTTCTATTAAGCGCGAGGAAGTCGCGCGGGTCCAATAGTATCGAAAAAGCTAAGATAAAACTCTTTATTGTTCCACAAAAAATAATAAAATATATTGAATGAATGAATGGACACTATCAAAAACTTTAATCGCTACTAAACCCAAATATTGAAGTAGGTAAAATGCTTAAAAACCGATAACTTTTTAATGTCACATCATATTCCATTTAAGATGTCATCCTACGTTAAAGTTTGCGAGTCGCGCTGGTTACTTCCTATTTAATAATATTATTACTAGCTGCACCTATATATTTTATTTTTAGTGGGTGGCAAATGCATTTATTGAGAAACAAGTAAATTAAATACCAGGGGTAGACTTTCTACTTCCTTTGCAGGAGGTCGTCTAGGTGGGTACCCCTACAGTGCCAGTTATTCTACCGCCTGAGCAGTGATGTGCAAACATTACTGTGCTCCGGTAGGAGGGCACTGTAGCTAGTGAAATTACTGGGCTAAAGAGTCTTAACATCTTATGACTCTTGAGTAAGAAGCGTTGGTGCAGTGGTCCTAAAATTTCACATAATTGTGAAATCCTAGGTAACACTGTACTGATTATGGGCAGCCGTTATCTCTTAACATCAGGAGAGCGTCTTGCTCGTCTTCTACTTCATCACATAAAAAAAAAAAAAAAAATTAAATAAAAAAAAATTAAAAACCCCCAACGCAACATGTAATTCACCATTTTGTTAGATTTTAAGTTTATCATAGTGCTTTGTATTCTACTAGTAAAGCCTTTTCATTTGATACCTACCCATATTAATGGGGTATGGAGAAAAAAAGTAATCCGCCATTTTGTAACGGCGGCCATCTTGGACCGATTTCAACCAAATATGGCTAAGAACACTCTTGACTAACTCTACTTTTAAACAAAATAAAAACTGAATCAACATCCGTTCATCCGTTCGGGAGCTACGATGCCACAGACACACACACACACACACACACACACACACACGCACGCACCCACGCAACGCACGCACGCACGCACGCCCGCGCGCACACACACACACACACACACACACACAGGCAGACAGACACGTCAAACTTATAACACCCCGTCGTTTTTGCGTCGGGGGTTAAAACAAGCAAACAGTACTACAGCTACTAGCACAGTAAAGACCACAGATATCGGACGCGCGCCAATCTACAGAAAATCCAACTGCTCCAAACCACTGTCAGTGGCCGTAGCATGCCACACGGAATCCCGACAAAACTTCAAGAGTAGAACTGTCATCCCATACATTTACAAAAGTACAATGTATGGGATGACAGTTCTACTCTTGACATTTCAGCGGGATCCCGTGTGGCATGCTACGGCCACTGAATATTATCATAAAAGTAATAATAGACTAAATTAAATTAATATTTAAAACGTTTAATAAGTTCGCACCTACCCCCATTATCTTGTAATCAGGCACCCCATTACACCACGGGTACGGCAGTCGGCACCATGGTCATTATGGAGCTAATTGAGAATTGTTTTGTCATTATTACAATATGGGGTTTAGATATGGTATTAGTTAATGGGAATAGCGATTTAAATAATAGGGGATCGGACAAGGTCAAAAACATTAAAATATAATTAATCCGTAATTTTTATAACAAAGATATATTCGGTACCTACTTATTTTTTTTGTTTGAGAATAAAATACAAAATGGCTAAGATATATATTATAGCGCTTATAAGTTTATCGGTGATGACATGTGACGTCATATGTGTGTGAATTTTGCGTCGACTCAAGCACACATATTATATGACGTCACGACCCTTTCCATGTAACATTAGTGCGTTGTAAATCACACGATTTTTTTTTTTTAATTCCAAAAAAAACGTGTCAAAGACATGTAAAACACAAGAATCTAAAGTGTTCTCAACTGCTGTAGTAGCTGTAGTATTGTTAGTTTGTTTTTCTCAATAAAGGCATTTGCCATTAAAAAAAAAGAATCTAAAGACAAAATCGCGTACATCACTTGCTTAAACCTCCTTATTAATATGAGTAAAGTAACAAACGCAGCGATGTACATTGAAGTTGTCATCAATCGTAGTGGGTGTGACTTAGCCAATAGGTCTTCGGGGTAAACTTCCTTTACAGAAGCGCAACTAGGTGGGTGTGCCAACAGTGCCAGTAATTTTACCGCATGAGCAGTGATGTGCAAACATTACTGTGCTTCGGTAGGAGGACACTGTAGCTAGTGAAATTACTGAGCTGAAGAGTCTTAACATCTTATGACTCATGAGTAAGAAGCGTTCGTGCAGTGCACCCAGAATTTTATATACCATTGTGAAATCCTGGGTAGTACTGTATTAATTATGGGCAGCGTTATGTCTAACCATCAGGAGAGCATCTTGCTCGATTTTTTAACCTTGGCTAAAGACTTTTTTATAAAATAAGTGAGGTTGATTAATTTTTAACTTCAATATCCGCATAACAAATATCGATAAAATTTAAATAGAGGACGTAGATAATATTATAGTAATAGTAAAGGTTTTTTTTAATAATTAGGTATAATAGCGCATATTATTATTTCATTAATATAAGTCGTTTTTCGACCACGATCACGATCAAAGATAAGATGAGATCTTCTTATAAAAAATAAAATTTAACCAAGCAAAATTATCTAAAATCGCTACCGCTTATGACTCTATTATCTCCCTAAGACCAATTTACATACTGACTCCATAAAGCATAAGTTACACGCATAAATTTATGTTCAAGACAATGTTAAGTAGCTTAACTTTGCGTGGAAACTAATACCAGGTGGTCGTCCATATTTGGTAGCGTTCTCTGAGTCAGACCAATCAATGATACCTCTTTCTGTTTTCTACTCGCCTGGTACTTTGAGTTGTTTTTGTAATACTACTGACAAGACGAGCTAATTACGTTTTTATTATTCATTATACCTCTAGATTAATTATAGCATCTGACCACATCTGAGCAACGATGCGGTTGTAGATGGTAGCAAAATAAACTTAAAAGGCGGGATAAATCCCTCTCAAGCTTCATTAAGCATCATGTCGGACACTGGGTAAGGTTGTTTTATGATAATGAGTGGCAAAACCCAGCGACATAGCCCAGCGGATTAGCAAGCTGAACTGGCAATGGGCAGACTACATAGCACGTAGAACGGATGGCCGATGGGGTCGAAAAGTGCTCGAGTGGAGACCACGGACTTGCAAACGCAGCGTAGGACGTTCACCCACAAGGTAGATGGACGACCTTATAAAGGTCGCTGGAAGACGCTAGATGCAGGTCGCTTCCAACCGGTACATAAGTCTCAAAACAACAAATTAAGAAGACGAGCAAGAGGCTCTCCTGATGGTAAGAGATAACGCTGGCAAATGGGACGCCTATGTTCAGCAGTGGAAGTGAATCTATGAGACCTCTTCTCCAGGTCTATTCTCCTGGTACTTTAATTGAGACAAATAACACTTTGCATGCTCATCACAATGTTTTTCTGTCCTGAACACAGTCCAAATAAATGATCTAAACATTGAGAGGAGTGCAGACAATGTTAGGAAAATGAAGCAATCTTAAAACTAACATAAAATGTTCTAATAGAGTACTACAAGGATCTCACTAAACTTAACTACAAGCGATAACCGACAGGATACTCTAACACTAAAAATCAAAGTTAACACTAACTTCTTAATTAAACCCACTAATAATTGCATGATTTAGTTTAATACCAATATATTTCTGTTGCCATAACTCTGGAGGACTTTAATGTTTCTACGTTTATGAACTGAATGGCGGTCCGCACTGACTGACAAAATTAGTATTTATGGTTCCTTATGTGGGGGCACTACTGTTGGTTCAACTCGAATGGAACTCGCTGGGTCGGTGGGTTCTCGAATTGAACTAAATAAAATAAATGAATAATCTTGATTGTAAGTCACTGATATTGTTTGAAGTTAAGTAATTAATATTATTTAATTATCTCTAAGATATTATTATAATATCGTTGAGCTATTATAAGAGCCGCTACCGTGTTTCGGAAGGCACGTAAAGCTGTGGGTCCTGGCTGTTGCAGGCCTTGTAGTAATCTCGGCGACTTGAAATTGGAGCATACTGTGCTTCGGTAGGAGGGCACTGTAGCTAGGGAAATTACTGGGCTAAAGAGTCTTAACATCTTATGACTCTTGAGTAAGAAGCGGTGGTGCAGTGCACTTAGAATTTGACATCACTGTGAAATCCTAGGTGGCATTGTACTAATTATGGGCAGCGTTGTCTCTTAACATCAGGAGAGCGTCTTGCTCGCCTTCTTACTTCTACGCATAAAAAAAAATATAGGTTAGCCATACAAATTATAAATTGTGATTTGACTCTAACAGTGTAGGCAGGGTAGCTTGTTCTTTTAAACTACCTATAAAGCCCAAAAGTTTATATTAATAATTATTATTCTTAATAATAAAAACTTCGCGGTGTAATATTATGTCACTATTTCATTCAAAATTTGTATCTGTCCGTCGATGTCGGTGAATTCTCGATCGTTTCTCACTTTGAAAACGACGATTTGTTAATAAAATTCGTCATCATTCATACGAGTTCCTCACATAGAGACCAATGGTAACGCCCCCTGCCATAATTTACAACGGAGATATAAAATATCTTGAAAATATAATTGTAGGTGTCGACTAAGACCGGACAGACTTTTTTTACTTTGGGTTTAAACTTCATACCATTGCTGATAACTTATCTAAATAGTTGCCGTGATAGAGTAATGTGAAAATTGTATTCGTTCACTTACAACGATACACAATCGCAGCATGTAACATCTTTAAAAGCGTAATTTTATAAACATGAACTTTTAATAAATTCTTTAATATTCTCTTTTAGATTATATACAGATAAGCTATCTCACTGTTTATCACAAATTGGGTGGTATGAGGGAAAAGTTTACATGGTCAACTTAAAAAAATGTCCAGTGGGTGGCAACTAGCCACTGGCGAGGCCTAATTCACTTTTGAATTAAAGCCACTCGAAGAGCCAAAATGTTAGGAAATAAAAGTGGACTTAATGTTACTGGTATATTTATTGGACAATACAAAGGAATGAACGTGAACTAATTCCTCCAAGCCCATTCTACCGACGGACGTCGAGGCAGACGGCAAAGCGGCATCCTTACTTAGTGGTGTTACTTACTGCCCGTACCAAGCGTGACGCTTCTTCGTTCTTAATGAGAACTGGTCGCGTTTAGAACACTTTGCCGTCATCCGTGTTTCCCGAGTGGTACAACTTGGGTATCTTCAAGGCACGAGTGAATAGGTACCTTTCTAGGCATCTTACGTGATCCTTCGTCGACCGCATTTTCACTTTCCATCAGGTGGGATGTGGTCAAACGTAGGCCAATCTCGTATAAAAAAAAACGTAAGATCCGAGGTCCGTGCTTTCTATCAGTCGAGTGCGTGGGGTGTTTCTAGGGAGTCAAAATACTGTTTACTGTATATTGCCGGTGGTGGCCCGTTGACTCACCGGACCCCTGCGCCAATTGATGGTTGATCTTTCCTACCATAACGCCATCTACTCTGGTATACGTTTGTGTACACCATTGTGCTTGGTGCAACCGTATCCTTTAATTTTACGAAAAATGGGAGTGACAGGGGAATATTTATTATGTTCACTTTCCTTGTGTTTATTGCACCTTTTGAATGAGGTTTTTTTTGTAAGTAAACATCTTTGGTTTAAATGAGAATGTTTTTTTTGTATGTAAAATATTTCGCTGGAATTCTAGTTTTTTTTTTACAGGAGACATCTTTGCTTTGAATCTTACTAATATTATAAACGTGAAAGTTTGTAAGAATGTATGAATGTTTGGATGTATGTTTGTTACTCATTCACGCCTAAACGGGTGGACCGATTGTCCTGAAATTTGGTATAGAGGTACTTTAGATCCTGGAATAACACACAAGCTATAGAACAACGGGTAAAACAGCTGGGCGCAGCTAGTAAGTAATAATAAGAATAGAATAGGAATAGAAAACACTTTATTCAAGGCAAAAAAATAGGTACCTACATACTTAAAAAATAATACACAATAAGGAAACAATTTGACTAAAACTATGAAATTATATAAATAAACTAAATTACATTTCCGTGAAATGGTGCCAGCTCAGCATATACCTATATAAGTATGTTGTATTTTAAGAAAAAATATTTATTTTATTTATTTTATTATTCAGCACAACGCTAGGACTAACTTAATGCTAACATAGCATTTTCTACCAGTTGACCTGTTTACTGGAAAAAATTACAAGATAATGGGAGGAGTGCAGTTCGTTAAAAATTTCGATGGCTTTAATTTGTTTTAATATTGATTTTGTTAACAAGTGCTCAATGATTTTACTCGCACACAAGTAGTCTAATAATATTCCAGAGTCTGAGCTAAGATAACAGAATAATAATATCTACTAAACTTTTAAACACATAAACATGTTAATATTATACATATTTTCGCCTTTACAATAAATTGATGGTCTGTAAGAAATTGCCTAGTGTGATAAACCATGTAAAAAAATAAAAAGGTGTTAAACATATATTTATTTATTTAATTAAGTTACAACCATAAACTTACAGGTAGGTTTTAACATCTTTAAATTTTTTCTTTTTTAAATATCTATCTTATAATAATTTTGAATTATTAGCAATATACATTACACAATCGTAAAAAAACATGAACGTACATTTCCCAACTTTTAAATTATAATAAAACTTTTAAACTTATATTGCAATTTTTACGCCCAAAAAATGGCATCATATAATTTATTTTATTATATTCGGGGTTCAGATGTCTGTAATTTTAATTATTATGTTATAACTTGAAAATTAATGACTTTGGGTTTTTTTATAAAAAGGTGGTCCGACCAGTTGGTGCCAAAAAATAATATGTGACAGAGGAACGACTCTATCAAATTGGTGACTTTATTAAAAACAATATTTTTAATCTTACTATTATAAACGTGAAAGTTATGTATGTAGTTAGAATGTATGGATGTCTGGATGTAGCTGAGTTGCTTAGAGCCTGAAATAATACATAGGCTATAGTACTTTGCGTCTATTGCAGACGATTTAAGCACTGTCTGTTGTTGCGTTGGCACTTCCGTTGGTGGCTAATAAAACCAATCCTGGAAAGGTAATGTCAACTACATGTAATAATAGTAACATGTAATAACATACAATAATAGTAGATATCTAAATATATATAAGGAAATAGTGACTGACTGACTGATCTATCAACGCACAGCCTAAATAGCGGAACGGAGTTGAAATTTGGAACACAAATAGGTTTTATCGTAGACCTCCGCTAAGAAAGGATTTTGACACGCGGGTAATGCCGCGAGCGTAAGCTAGTACAATAATATAATTAAGTTGCCGTTGGTATGGATTTTTTTTTGCTGTAATATCATCTTTCTGCCTTTATTTATTTTGTGAATGAACTGGACTGGCGCTTCTAAGCGCTCCATCGAATTCCAATATATTTAAATATGAAATTTTGTATGTGCGGAAAGTTACATCTTCGAGCAAAACTACTAAATAAATTGGGATAAAATTTGTTTTTTTTATTTTAGTACCTACAGGTAAATTAGATTACTGACTTTGTTTTCTTGCTAGCTGCGTCCAGCGGTTTTACCCGTTGTACTGTAGCGTAGTTCTCTTCACCCCACCGCGGAGGGGTCCTCCTGTCAGTGAGGACCAAACGCCGTCGGGGCCGCGGATGAATGCTTCGGCGTACCCGCTGCCCCGGCATTATGGCGTCCCGCAGGACACCCCCAGGTTTTTTAGTGGGTATCCCCGCCGCTCCCATCTTTAGCGGGGGAGTCCCACATACCGCCCCGCGCCCCCCGGCGTGGGGTGATGATGCGTAACGCATTTTTCCTGGGATAAAAAAAAAAAGGTCTAAGCAATCTGGCCGCGGATGAATGCTTCGGCGTACCCGTTGCCCCGGCATTATGGCGTCCCGCAGGAACACCCCCAGGTTTTTTAGTGGGTATCCCCGCCGCTCCCATCTTTGGCGGGGGAGTCCCACATACCGCCCCGCGCCCCCCGGCGTGGGGTGATGATGCGTAATGCATTTTTCCTGGAATAAAAAAAGGGTCTAAGCTATCTCTTCATATTATAGCTTGCACTGTCAAAGTTTTTATGTTAAATATAGGTATAAAAACATAATACTATCGTCAGCCTACGTATTCAGTATAAGTGAGATGGCAAACAACTGTGACGTCATTTTTCTTGCTTCAGTTCGGTATTCACGTCTCCATTGGCAGCCTCCATTGAATATAAACTTCTTTTATATGCTAGATCTAACTAAATTGAAACATGTATATAGCTTAAGGAGACACATGTAAACGGAAGGCTTTGGGGGCTGTAATACAGTTTCATTACTAGTACAGCCTCCATCGCTTCACTAGAGTATTGTCTTTATGTACATTGTTGTATTAAATAAATAAAAAAATCTACGATTGATTCATTTCAAAGGGTAAAAACCGTGAGGCTAAGCTAGTCTCGCCTTAGCTTAAAATAGCTTTTATTGTGAGGCGTATGGCCTGCACTGTCAAAGTTCTTATGGCCCATAACACCTTAGCCCTGAACGACCTGTCCCATTTCACGTTTTACTCTTATAAATAATTTTATTATCCATTGAATATCACTACATCGTAAAGCTAGCGAAATTTTGAAAATACTTTTTAAAAACAAGCTTTTATTATTATTACCATCTAGCACCAAAGTACTCGTCAAGACGAATCAAATGAGCCCAAACTCGATGCGGTTGCGTCGTTTAATTACGGAGTTCCTTGGATGTCTGGATGTATGTTTGTTACTCTTTCACGCCTAAACGGGTGGAGCAATTGAGCTGAAATTTTGTATAGAGAAAGGTTAGACTTTTTTTTGACCCGGGAAAAATGCGTCACGCATCATCACCGGGCGCGAGGCGGTATGTGGGACTCCCCCGCCGAAGATGGGAGCGGCGGGGATACCCACTAAAAAACCTGGGGTGTTCCTGCGAGACGCCATAATACCGGGGCAACGGGTACGCCGAAGCACTCATCCGTGGCAAGAGATAGCTTAGACCAGACGGCCTATTGGCTGTCGTCAAACGACATCTAAAACACTAGAATACATAGACAATTTTGCGTACATTACTTGCATAAACCTCCTCATTAATATGAGTATTATAACAAACGCAGCAATGTACATCGAAGTTGTCATCAATCGTAGTGGGTGAGAATTAGCCAATAGGCCATCTGGAATAACACATAGGGACAGTACAGCGGGTAAAAGCGCTGGGCTATTTATAATATAAATCAATAGAGTTTGTTTGTAGACTGTCAAATCATGCCTAGTATGAAATAATTGTAACATTTCATCCACGTAACAACGGCGTAACTGCTCCATTTAATGCTTTCTACATAGTTAATTGATTTGAGCACGCACGATGTAATGTACCACTGGCCAGAGTAAATAATGAGGGGAACGGCCTTGATAGCGCTTACACAATTTGACGCTCTCTCGGTCGCACTACTTGGTACACTTTGCTACATAAACTTTAGAATTAACTTTTGAAAATTCCTCAAGAGGAACCCTGCAAAATATTATTGCACACATTTTAAGTGTTTTCAGTTTGATATATAAAAAATGGCTTGGACCGCAATATGAAAAAAAATATTCAGCAATTTTTAATATATCAAACTGAAAACACTTTTAAAATGTGTGCAATAATATTTTGCAGGGTTCCTCTTGAGGAATTTTCACACAGTTAATATATTGCAAATATATCAAATAGTGTGAGAGTGAGCTCATCAAATTGTATAAGCGCTCATAACAAGCTGTCAAACTCACCAAACTCACAGGAACGATTTGTACGAAGACAACTTGAGAATAGACTTCTTTTTCAGAAGGTAGACTAGGTGTAGGTAGCCCGGGTCCATATTGGCTCGCATAAAATTTTAAGTCCTAGTTTAATGTGGCATAACGTTTTTCAGCATAAACTTCAAAACGCCTAACGTTTTTAGGCATAATTTTATTGGCCTAAAATTTTCTGCCATAATACTTCAAAGCATAATAATATGTACGCCTAAAATTGTTACGCATACTATTTCAACGCATAATATTTCTTTCCATAATATTTTCGGCATAAATTATAGGCAGCCCTAATATTTTTCGACATAATAATATTCAGCCCTAATAATTTTCGGCATATCCAGCCCTAATTTTTTAAGCACAGTGATGGTATTATTATATTATTGCCATAATAATATTTTCAATATAATCGGCAAAATATTATTTATTATTTATATGGTCCATAACATAATTTTTACATCTAACTTATCGCAAGTGTAATAAGCATGCGTAAAAAACCACCTTAGTGCTAAATGCAAAATTTTTGGTGGACACCGCATGTGTAATATTCAACAAACTATGCAATTATTTTAATATTATAGTATTCAACAAACTATGCAATCATTTTAATATTATAATTTAAATTAAATTTATTATAATTTATAGGGCATTTAGTGTGTTACATTTTGTGTAATTCAGATATAAAATTATATTCAGATAATATAATTAAATACCAAGAGAAACGAAATATAAATTTTAATGTTCAACTCTAAATAATAACGTCATTTTTGGCACTTTGCCGGCCGCTGCCTTGGCAATGTAAACACTGTTCAAACCTAACCTAACTTAGTCGGCGTCTTAGGGTGGCGTCCTTTCTCCTCTTCTTCTTATCATCTGTACGCTGACGATCTACAGTTGTATCACCAAGCTCCTCTTGGTGATCTTAATAAAGCTGTAGCCACATTAAACCGTGACTTGAGTCGGATCTCGGACTGGAGTAGCGCGTATGGTCTCAAAATCAACCCAGCCAAGACACAGGTTATTATTGTGGGAAGCTCTCGAGCTATTTGCAAAGTGGACTGGGACTGTCTGCCGCAGGTGATGTTTGACAGGGTTTACATTCCTTTTAGTGACACTGTCAGGAATCTTGGAGTAATTTTTGACCGATGTTTGTCTTGGGACTCTCAGTTGACGGCCACTAGTAGGAAATTGTACGCTTCAGCTGGGTCACTGCGCAGACTGCGTAACTTTTTACCTACTTCCACTAAAATTGCGCTTGCACAGTCTCTCTTACTCCCCATTTTGGATTATGCTGACGTCTGCTATCTCGATCTTAGGGAGGATCAGCTAAATAAACTTGAGCGTCTCCAAAATTTTTGTATCAGGTTCATATTCGGTCTCCGTAAATATGACCATGTCTCCGAATTTCGCTCCAAGCTCAAGTGGCTTCCTATTCGCCATCGCCGGAATAAATAAAAAAATAAAAATAATAATAATAAATATTACAGGACGTTTCACACAGCGCAACCTAACCCCAAACTAAGCAACTTAATGCTTGTAATATGGTGGTTAGGATAACGGATATAATACTTATATACTTTTCTTTTGTAAATACATACTTATATTAGATATTGAAAAACCACCCAGACCAGAAACAAATACCTGTGGATCACACAAACATTTGTCCCATGCGGGAATCGAACCCGCAACCTTCTGCGTTGCAGGCGGATACTCATATATTGTCTCTGCTTTACAGTGTTCTTTTCAATCTCTCTTACCCGCGCTATCTTCGGGAACGTTTTGAATTCCTCCATGCGACACATTCATTTTTACTGAGATCATCGGAGAACCTAATGCTTAAATGTCCAGTACACAGCACCGGCTTCTATGGTGGTTCCTTTACTGTGGAAGCGGTTCGTCTATGGAACAAACTCCCTGTGGAGATTAGACGTGCACCTTCACTTGCCACTTTTAAACTTCGTGTCAAAGCTTACTTTCTTTCACTATAATATTATATGTATCTTTAAATATATATTTTATGTATGTGTTTTATATTATACAGTAGTTTATGTATTATGTTATATAATACCTACTAATTATGTATTAGTGTATTATATCTGTAAATATATTTATGTATTGTTTATGCTTATTAGTAGTTTAATGTCAATATATTTCTTTCCCTTTATAACTTTCAACCACCGTCGTCCGAAATTTTATTTTCCTTTCCCTGCTTGGTTGTCTGGAAGAGATCGCTATTAGCGATAAGACCGCCAATTGTCTCACTGTTTATATTGTAAACTATCTATTTAGATTTAAGATATTAATTGTGGTGAAACAATAAAGAGTTTTCTTACCTTTCTTATCTTATCTTAGTCGGTTTTGTGACTGTCAACCTCTCTGTGTACTTTAAACTGCTTTTCTAAATAATTTTACGTGTTTATAATATTAGTTTTATGCCTTAATATAATTATGTAGAATTATAATTATGCAGAAAAAAGTTATGCGAAACATTTTCGGCTAAATAAAATTAGGACTAACTAAGTTATGCGTACTAATATTATGAAACACAAATTTATGCATTACAATTTTATGCTAATAAACTTTAGGGCTACTGACAGTTATGGCAAAATATCAGTATGCCTCAATACAATTAAGCTAAATTATGATTAGACTAGAAAAAGTCATGCGAAACATTTTCGGCCCAACAAAATAAGGGCAAAAAAACGGTCTCATAATATAACAAACTGCCAAACTCACCAGATGGCTTTGTGCGAATAAAACTTCAGGGAAAAAAAAAACTTGAGCTGTTCCTATTTATCTAAGCTAGACACGATAGTCCTAATTCAAATTCAAAATGCAAAAAGGAGACATTTGCCAGTCATTTTACAATTTATTCTATTTTATTTGCCATATATTTTTTTATTAATTTAAATGGGAGTAATGAGCCGACAAGAATAACATAGGGATTGATTTTTTAGCGTTTTTTATACAAGTGTTATAATAATACCCAACACCCGATCTAATCTAAAACTACTCTGTGAATGTGACCATTGGATAAAGTCGCGGTTGAGCCAATTTGTCTGGACGTTACAATGTCATGACTTTCTGTTATATTCACGTCTTTAAAACACAGGTCGTAGGGAATTACTTATTTCTTCTTTTCGGAGAATTATTTCTCTGATTTTTTAAATACAAAACTTCCTTATTAACTACGGAAGCCTAAAACCTTCTAAATCAAATAAATCCAATAGGTTTTTAAATGCCGCTAATACAAGGTAGCAACATAAAAAACAACCATTTAAGAAGCACCATTGTGTGCCATTTAAAAAGTTCAAATTTGGACCCCAATATCCCAAAATACATTCAGCATCATTTATTTTCAAAAATTGCATGTCCATGAACATTTAGTTACATTTTATGATACTTTATGGTCAATTTTAGTCCTTTAACACTAATAATGAAGTCAATATGGTCGAACGAAATTACCACAAGCCCTTTTTAAAAGTGATGTCGAGGGGATATTTTATAACTAAGCAAAGAAGCACAAACATGGCGGGTTGTAGAAGTATAAATTTAAACCTGTCTAACTACGTTTCACTATTTAATCTAAATATATAAAAGGAAAGATGGAGATAATCTCGAAAAACTTGTAATCACTGGCAAAGTGGAAGGGAAAAGACCCCGTGGCCGAATCCCAATCCGTTGGTCTGACCAGATCCGCACCACTCTCGACTCTACAGTCTACGATGCTCTCCGGGTGGCCGGAGATAGGACAAGATGGCGTAACATCGTGAGGAAAAAAGTCATGGATGGAGAAGGTCACGACTGTCAGATATGAGGACTACGACTGATGGAGGATAAAAGAAAAGACTAACTGACTGATCTATCAACGCACAGCGCATATTGGACGCATGGACGATACCAAAATGGTATTGCAGAAATATAAGCGTAAGCCGTCTGTTTGTTTGCCATCTATGACAAAAAAGCTATGTTATTATGTAAGTATATAATCGTGTACGTAGAACGTACACACAATTTAGGCGTACTAGGGTGCATCATTATTTTTGAGGACATTCCTTCCTATAGTTTATTAGGTCCATGGTAATAAGTAATAAAGTCTCAACGGAAGCTACATTAGGAACTTTTTACAATCCAATCATAAAATAACGAAGGGGTCGTGCGTAGGCGCATGATAACGTTTGAAAGTGAACTTGGATTCCTTTCGGTTACTTTAGTTTTTTTTTTTTAATTTGGTGTAATAAGTACTTTATAATTTTTTACTTATGTTACTTTAGTTTAAAAAAATATTAATTTGTGGAATATTTATTCTTTCCTATTATTATATTTTATATTGGTTAGGTTATTTTGCCGGCCTTATTATATAGTAGGTAATAATTATGCTTGTGGTTTTGTATGTATTGTAATTTTGTGCATTAAATAATAACTACACAACAAAATTTTCCTATTTACAAGGTTTTATTTACTTCACCTGTCCGTTGTGTCTGTCTGTAATCAAATCTGGCAAGTTTCATTTGAGCTAAAATTTTGCATGCATGTATAAATTGGATGACAATGCAATATAATATGACATGGAGCTGATCTGATGATGGAGCTGTAAAGTGGCCATAAGAACTCCGTAATTAAACGACGCAACAACCAAGTTTGGGCTCATTTGATACGTCTTGACGAGTACTTTGGTGCTAGATTTTAATTGTAATGTTTATTTTAATATTTTAATTTTAGTTTTAACTGGAGGTACCTACCTAATGTTTTTAAAATTTGTAAGTTATTACCAAACTGACTGATTTTTAGTTATTTAGCAAATAATATAAGTAGTTTAGTTGTGCATGCTGTGGCACCCTATAAGTGCAGGAGCACACACGTTGTGATCTCTTAGTTTTAAGTTTGAATATTTAAGTGTATCCTGTGTTGGGTGTCCTAAATAAATAAATAAATAAATAGATGGTAACAATAAAAGCTTGTTTTGAAAAGTTCTTTTTTTTCACTTGTTTGCAGTAATAATCTTCCTCTCTATTGTAGAGGTCGCCTGCAAAAGTGCCTAACCGCTAAACAAGTTTTCAGTGCAATTTCCTGTGTTTAATAAATCAATGAGTGAAAAGATCGATTCCATCTGTGAAGGAAACAACGGCAATGTACCGAATACAGAGCTTTTATGAAGTTAAGAGCCGAGTATTGCCGTTATTGAATGGACTATTCGTGGTACAAGTTATGAGAGATAGATAAATCTTAATATTAATATCTTAATATCTTAATTAAATCTTAATATCTTAATATTATAAACGTGAAAGTTTGCAAGAATGTATGGATGTATGTTATTTAGTCTTTCACGCCTAATCGGATGGATATATTGAGCTGAAATTCAGTATAGAGATAGCTTAGATCCTTTTTTTTGACCCAGGAAAAATGCGTTACGCATCATCACCCCACGCCGGGGGGCGCGGGGCGGTATGTGGGACTCCCCCGCCAAAGATGGAAGCGGCGGGGATACCCACTAAAAACCTGGGGGTGTTCCTGCGAGACGCCATAATGCCGGGGCAACGGGTACGCCGAAGCACTCATCCGCGGCAAATAGCTTAGATCCTGGAATAACACACAGGCTTTCAGTACAGCGGGTAAAACCGCTGGGCAAAGCTAGTAAAATATTAAAGAGAAACGAGCACAAAACTGTAGCGCGGTTATGTTATCAAATAAGTGAGGATAAAATTGAGGAGACGCATGTTTTAATACATAGGTATTACTTAAAAACTACTGAACCGATTTTGATAAACTTGCACTGTGTCATAAATATTATGTTGGACTAAACGTACGTTTCTCACATTCATTTTAACCCCGCTTATTTGTACCAGAATTTCCAAATTTTTTAGACGGGAAAGTTTGTAAGAATGTATGGATGTATGTAAGCTACTCTTACACGCCTAAAGGGGTGTGCCCATTGATCTGAAAATTCGTATAGATATAGCTTAGAACCTGGATTAACACATAGGCTACAAGTACAGCGGGTAAAACCGCTGCAGCGAGTCAGTTATATTTCTTGATCTATATTATTTTATGTGGAGACCACGGACTAGCAAACGCAGCGTAGGACGTCCACCCACAAGGTGGACAGACGACCTTATAAAGGTCGCCGGAAGACGCTGGATGCAGGTCGCTTCCAACCGGTACATATGGAAGTCCAAAGGGGAGGCCTATGTTCAGCAGTGGACGTCTTACGGCTGAGATGATGATGATGATTATTTTATGTGTTGTCTTTACCCGCTACCTCCTATGTTTTGAATAATCTTTAGTTTTGAGCGTTTTGACGTCGCGTGGGCGCTACTCATTACAATACCAGAGCATTGTGTTGTTTATTGTGTAAACAGCGAGGCGGTATATTGTGGACATGACCTTATAGATTATACTCTGCGGGGTTATTCAGGACCAAAATCGCCTCTCTTTTTGCTTACGTCCACTGTCAAATTTTAACAAAATTTTGAAAATTCTTACGAAACCTGTACAAAATCAAATGTAACTTATTTTTTTTATTTAGTATCTTTTGGTCGCCTCAAAGTGGCGTTTTTGAAAATAAAAATGTGTTTTATAGGTTATTTTTTTGGCTGCGTTTTGCCGATCTCTTTTTGTGCAGAATCTAAGCCCTGCTCCTTACCACACCGCGGCCTGTCGTTTTTCAAAGCCCGGTGCAGATTTAACATTGTTTGTACTTCTAAGTATTTTAGGAGAAAAAGCAGCGTTTGTTGGTACATACACTGTGGACATGACCTTATAGATCATTCTCTCCACTACACCGGTGCCCTCTTGTGTTATTCTTCCAGCCTCCCTTGAGGGGTGGTAGGGTGTGGGTCCCGAGGTAGCTCCTCCTTACCCAGGCTTCATCGCTGAGGGCCTCTACCCTCAGGTAACTGGCGGCCGCCGGAGTCGATTGCCGTTTCCGGGCGTCTCACGGCGGCTCTGCTTTGGTGGACCTACGCTGCTGCGTCACTCTCCCTGGGGGGGAGTATGTCGCGCGGCAGTGGGCGCCGTTGTGGCGCCTCAGGTGGTCTGGCGTGGTGCGGAGCGATGTTGTGCAGGTGGGGGTGCGGCCCGTTATCAGCGCGGTCGAACATTCGACGCGCTAAACGAGCCACGAACTCCCCCACCTCGGGGACTCCCGTGTCTCGGGCGATGACGTCGTTCCTCACGTATCGCCCGGCTCCAGTTATGTGACGCAACGCCACATTCTGGACCACCTGGAGGCGTTTGCGCTGGTGCGCGGAGCAAAGCGCGTACCACGCTGGGGCAGCGTAGGTCAAGCGCGTTCTGACGTAGGCCTTGTATATTCCCAGTTTCGCACGCATCGGCAGGCTGGAGGATAAGACCGGACGGAGGAGCGCGCGTGCAGCCTTCGCCTGGTGGACTGCGTGGTCAACCTGGGGGCGCATCCTCAACGTCCGGTCTATGTGGACACCCAGGTACTTCACACAGCTTTCCCACTTGATGTCCATGTTTCTCAGTTGCAGCGTACACCGGTGCCCGTAAATAAAGAAAGTTTTTTTTTAATTCTAAGAAGTAAAAAGACGAGCAAGTCGCTCTCCTGATGGTAAGAGATAACGCTGCCCATAATCAGTACAGTGCCACCCAGGGTTTCACAATGATGTAAAATTCTAGGTGCACTGCACCAAAGATTCTTACTCAAGAGTCAGATGATAGGAATTCAGTCTAGGAATTTCACTAGTTACAGTACAAATTTTAAAAAAGTGTATTCATCAAAGAATTAGGGGGTAGGTTTTTGTGCAACCGTTGGGCAGTATCGACTAGAAAAAAAAATTGCTTTAAATTAAAAGCTCGAAGTGCCTGTCCATACTAAAATATCTATATGAAGCTCCCGAAACCCTTGTGTGTCTGTTAGTCGTACAATAGAGTTGCTTCCGACGGCTGCACCCGCCCTGCACCGCCCTCATACGTGTTTTACACATAGTCAAACTTACTAGACTTTTATGCTTAGATACTTTGACTTTTGTACTTTTTACAAGCTTTTATTTACTTTCTCCTGTCTGTTGTCTGTCTGTCTGTAATCAAATCTTGGAAGTTTAATGTGATCCACTTCTCGATTTCTGATTGAGCTGAAATTTTGCACGCATACATAAATAGGATGACAATGCAATATTATTATGACATGGAGTTGATCTGATTATGGAGCTGGTGGCCATAAGAACTTCGTAATTAAACGACGCAACCTCATCGAGTTTGGGCTCATTTGATTCGTCTTGAGTACTTTGGTGCTAGATGATAATAATAAATAAAAGCTTGTTTTTAAAAAGTTTTTTTTAAACTTTCACTTGTTTTTATATAAAGAAGCAAGAAGACGAGCAAGACGCTCTCCTGGTGGTAAGAGATAACGATGCTCATAATTAGTACAGTGCTATCCAGGACTTTACAAAGGTAAAATTCTGGGTGCACTTTGTTTCAAAGGTGAGTTAGTCAGGAGTGTTTTTAACCATGTTTGGTGGAAATCGGTCCAAGATATAGAATTTTTTTTTCTTCTATAGCTCCTCATTATCGGTATTAAATGAAAGGGCTTGACTTGTAGAATATATACTATGATTAATTTCAAATCTAAGATGGCTGCCATCACAAAATGGCAAATTTCATATTTATAGTTTTTTTTTTTAATTTTATTAAATTGTTAAAGTTATGGAATAATAGACTTTAAATTTTATTTCCATGTCAAAATCCCTATAGAGTAAATTCCATTGTCTTTTAACTATAATGGAAACCTCAAATCCAACCTAAAAAACTCGCAATAAAATAAAAACACCATTCAACACCAAAATAAATTACATTCAAACCCTAAGGGCGCCATTTCATCACAGCCAAAATATATTGTACAAAAAAGGTTACAAAAATCGTAAGTAAAATTGGCCAAAAGCAATTAAAACGCATGGCCACTGAATCGCCATCAATCGAAACTTGTTATTACTATTAGCAGGTTTAGACGGGGATCCCGAATAATGGTATTAATCACTCATATAATAATTTTACTCGTCCAATGTTTTCTTTTATACAAATAATTAAAAAGTCGAGCAAGACGCTCTCTTGTTAGTAAGAGATACCGCTACCCATTTTACTAATATTATATACGTGAAAGTTTGTAATTTTTTTGTTATTCTTTCACGCCTAAACGGGTGGACCGATTGTGCTGAAATTTGGTATAGAGATAGCTTAGACTCCAGAATAACACATAGTACAGCAGGTAAAACTGCTGGGCGCAGCTAGTATAATATAAATTAAGTACAGTGCCACCCAGGATTTCATAATGATTGTAAAATTGATGGCGCACAGCACCAAGCGTTTTGCTTCATTGTTTTTAATGAGAACTGGTCGCATTTGGAACACTTTGCCATCATCCGTATTTCCCGAGCGGTACAACTTGGGTATCTTCAAGGCACGAGTGAATACTTTCCCAGGCATCTCACGTGATACATCATCGACTGCATTTTCACTTGCCTTCAGGTGGGATGTGGTCAAACGTAGGCTTCTTTAGTTCTTCAAAAAGAACGCTTCTTACTCAAGAGTTATAAAATGCGTTACCTGCTTGGGTTTCT
Source organism: Hemithea aestivaria (assembly GCA_947507615.1). Lineage (NCBI taxonomy): Eukaryota > Metazoa > Arthropoda > Insecta > Lepidoptera > Geometridae > Hemithea > Hemithea aestivaria. The sequence goes on along the minus strand of OX382351.1, from coordinate 4,010,506 downwards.
TTCTGTATACTTACTATACATAACTCTATCGACCTATACGTTGAATAATGTCCCATCTAAAGCAATACTACTCCTTAGGATATTACTGAATATTCAGATGGATTTTTTTACTACTGAAAGGTCGCTATGCTCAGGCATGACTTCGGTGTCTATTTCTATTTTATTTTTTGCTATGTTTAATAATATTTGACTTAATTTTGTACTGAAATAATTTAAAATTGCATGTCAAGTTAATTTGGCAAAATGTGCGCACATTATTTATTTTTAAGACCTTTATATTGAACACCACATTTACAATAAATATTTTTCTATTCTATTCTATTCTGCCCTTGCTTGTGTGTCAGTGCCAAAAAAAAAGTGAATTTTACAAACGTGCACCTGTCTCTCGGCCTAAACTCAGTGATGTCCGCTTATATATTTCAGAATCAGGAACCGCCCAAAATTTAGATTGCTCCCAACCCATTTTAAATTAACAAAACACACTGTCTTGTTACGACGACATAAAGCTCAGAATCGCGTGGCTTTTTTATTGTTATAGCCAACATTTCATGTGAAAACAAACTAAAGGCTTTGGACATCGCATTTTTGTAATGACAGTAAGAGCTCTTTAGCACTACATTGATAACTGAAGTACCTATAGCGTATTATAATATTAGCTAACACAACATTGAAGACATTACACACCCACACCCACCCACACACGCACACGCACACGCACACGCACACGCACACGCACACGCACACGCACACGCACACGCACACGCACACGCACACGCACACGCACACGCACACGCACACGCACACGCACACGCACACGCACACGCACACGCACACGCACACGCACACGCACACGCACACGCACACGCACACGCACACGCACACGCACACGCACACGCACACGCACACGCACACGCACACGCACACACACACACACACGCACGCACGCGCGCGCACGCACGCACGCACGCAAACACGCACGCACCCAAACACGCACGCACGTGTTGTGCACCTAGAATTCACATCATTATAAAATCGTAGGTGGCATTGTACTGATTATGGGCAGCGATATCTCTTTACATAGTGATTCAAGGGAAAGGTTTTAGAAGTAGCTAAGTAGAAATATTCGAGTTAGGTTACTGTTACAACGAATTCCTTTTGGTTTATCTTAAATCCGTATCGAGTCAGAACGAATTTCGTTAATTTGCTAACGAGAGGCGAGCTTGCTAATATTTATTTACATTTGCACTTTTCGCCCGTTTATAGGATCAACGGATGAAATAAATCCGATGAGATTCCCATCTTGATCTCTCGTTGATGGTTTTTAACACGAAATGTTAAGGGAAGATGGTGTATTATAAGTAATTTTAAGGAGAGAAATTAAAAAAAAAAAATTTCATAACAAGCTTTTATTATTACCATCTAGCACCAAAGTACTCGTCAAGACGAATCAAATGAGCCCAAACTCGATGGGGTTGCGTCGTTTAATTATGGAGTGGCCACATTCCAGCTCCATCATCAGATCAGCTCGATGTCACAATAATATTGCATTGTCATCCGATTTACACATGCATGCAACATTTCAGCTCAATCGGATACCGGGAAGTGGACCAAATTAAACTTGCAAGATTTGATTACAGACAGACAGACAACGGACAGGTGAAAGTAAATAAAAGCTTGTAAATCACTCGTTGCTCAGGCGGTAGAATAACTGGCACTGTTGGGGTACCCACCTAGACGACCTCCTGCAAAGAAAAACTACCCCCGGTAATCCAACTAAAAATATTAGTTAAGTTAATAACGCGAAGTTTGTAAGAATGTATAGTTGTAGGAATGTATGTTTGTACTCTTTCACGCCCAAACGGGTAGACCGATTGAGCTGAAATTTGGTATAGAGATAGCTTAGACCCTGGAATAACACATAGACTACAGTCTACAGTATACAGCGGGCAAAACTCCTGGGCGCAGCTAGCTAGGTAACAAACAGCAACTAAGCAAATAAACAACAGCAGCAACTACAACACCCACTGCAACTGCAGCAGTAACTAAGGAAATAAATGAATGACCAAAGGCAGGTAGTATTTCAGTTTTTAGGCAGGTAGTTTTTATGAATGACTAAAGGCGGGTAGTAGAAACTCCTCTTCACCCCTCCGCGGAGGGGTCCTCCTGTCAGTGAGGACCAAACGCCGTCGGGGCAGCGGATGAATGCTTCGGCGTACCCGCTGCCCCGGCATTATGGCGTCCCGCAGGAACACCCCCAGGTTTTTAGTGGGTATCCCCGCCGCTTCCATCTTTGGCGGGGGAGTCCTACATACCGCCCCGCGCCCCCTGGCGTGGGGTGATGATGCGTAACGAATTTTTCCTGGGATAAAAAAAAGGTAGTATTTGTTGACTGTTTTACGCGCCACGAAGTGCACACGGATCCATTAGCATATTATACTTTTGAGCGATTTAAACTGCGAGTCACAGCTATTACTAGTGAAATAATTTTCGATGCCAACCTTAATATAACCTCAATATTTTTCATTAATTATTTAACGATTGCGGAACGATAATTATACCGCAAACATTGCCAATTGCCTGCCAAAAACAATAAAAAGACAGCCAATATTATTTGATCCCAATAATAATTTTATTGCACTGAAATGTTCACTAGGGGGTTTTACGACTTTGCCTATAAAAAATATTATTTTACTAGTAGACCCGCGCGCACATCGTAGCGCCTAATAGAACATCAGTGTTGCTCTACTATAATATGCATGTATTATTCATATAATAAACCTTCCTATTGTATCACTCTATCTATTAAAAAATCCGCATCAATATCAGTTGCGTAGTATAAAAGATACATAGAGAAAGGCAGACAGGATGCGACTTTGTTTCGTATTATAATGTAAACAAGTGAATTAAATTAAAAATTAAAAAACCCCCAACGCAATACATAATTCACCAATTTTTTGATGGCGGCCATCTTGGATTTTAAATTTTATATAGTGGGCTGTATTTTACTCGTCCCCTTTCATTTGATACCCATATTGAGGGGGTCGTGGAAGAAAGAAATAATCCGCCATTTTGTAGCGGCGGCCATCTTGGACCGATTTCCACCACACATGGCTAAGAACACTCTCGACTAACTCTACTTTCAAACAAAAAAAAACTAAATCTAAATCCGTTCATCCGTTTGGGAGCTACGATGCCACAGACAGACACATACACAGACAGACAGACAGACAGACACGTCAAACTTATAACACCCCGTCGTTTTTGCGTCGGGGGTTAAAAATAAAATGATTTAGCTGGTTAAAAAAGTTAATGTTAAATTCTATGAATTTATATTTCGAAATGTGTCAAATAGTGTGTGAGAGTGAGCATCCCGCGTACTAAGCACTTCTTAAAACATGATGATACAGTACGGTTCTTCATCATCATCAGCCTACGTTCGTCCACTGCTGGACATAGGCCTCCCCCATGGCACGCCACTCAACTCGGTCCTCCGTCTTTCTCCTCCAACCACTCCCAGTGACCCTCCGGATATCATCACCCCATCTCTCCCAAGGACGCCCTACACTACGTTTGCCGAGACGCGGTCTCCACTCTAGAACACGTCTACCCCATCGGTTACGGTTCTTACATACACCCAAACTTTTTCATTAAAATCACCCATATTAAAAGCTATCTATATAAAAGTTGATCTGTTTGTCCCGTCTGCATACAATCAAGCTCGTGTTATGATCGCAAACATCGAGATCAATGCAAATATAAAACTTTGTGCTAAAATCGAATTCAGTTTTCATATTGAACGGGATGAATTATTGACCGTTTTTTAAATTGTTTTTTTTTGTGTCTGACGCAAAAGTCTTCATGCGTCAAGCCCTCATTTTTACTAGCTTTTATTTACGTTGTCTGTCTGACTGTAATAAAATCTTGCAAGTTTAATTTGATCCACTTCCTAATTTCCGATTGTGCTGAAATTTTGCGTGCATGTGTAAATCGGATGCCAATGTATTATTATGACATGGAGCTGATCTGATGATGGAGCTGGAAGGTGGCCATAGGAACTCCGTAATAAAAAGACGCCGCCCCATCAAGTTTGGTCTCATTTGATTAGTCTTGACGAGTACTTTATGGTGCTAGATGGTAATAAAAGTTTATTTTTAAAAAGTTTTTTTTTTAATTTCACATGTTTTATGTAACGAAGTACAAGACGAGCAAGACGCTATCCTGGTGTTAAGAGATAACGTATCAGTACAGTGCTACTTAGGATGTGAAATTCTAGGAGCACTGTACCAACGCTTCTTACTCAGGAGTCATAAGGTGTTAAGAGGGTATATATCGAGTGACGACTCTCTCGCTCGCACAATTTGACAAATTTTGAAATATAAATTCAAGGAATTAATTTATTGAAAATTCCACTATACATTTCCTGCATAATATTATTGCACTCATTTTAAAAGTGTTTTCAGTGAGATATATTAAAAAATGGGATGAGGAGCGATGTCGAAAAAGTTTCTTTTTTGACATTTATATTTCAAAATTTGTCAAATTGTGCGAGCGAGAGAGTCGTCACTCGATATACAACGCTCTTAAGACTCTTTAGCCTAGTGATTTCACTAGCTACAGTGCCCTCCTACCGAAGCACAGTAATATTTGCACATCACTGCTCAGGCGATAGAATAACTGGCACTGTTGGGGTACCTAGCCGACCTCCTGCAAAGGAAGTCTACCCCGGTATATATACATATGTATACCTTTTTCTACCCACCTTTAATTGAATAGACTATCTTACGTATTACTTCAACTTTTTTTATATACAGGCGGCTCCCTGGCGCCATTTTACGACGTGCTAAGTCATGTACAGGGTGTTACTCTCCTATCAATACAGATAATTGTTAATTTCACACGTTTTATTGATTTGAATTGATTTGAAATGTCATACTGGTGCGGTATTTGGAGTGTTCGTGTTGAATTTTATTGATTCAATTAGTGTGGATCACAGAATAAGTATGAAAGGAGATAGGCTATGTTAAGGTTTTTGTGAACACTTTTATCTGACTGGACATGAGTATTTATATTATTTGTCCAGAGTAGATATGTATGTAAGTATGTGTGTATTGTATGTATTATGTATATAGGAATAATAATTATTAATGAATCACGCTTTAGAGAGAGAAAGGTCGTCCATCGTAGACATAATATTATAGTTTAGTTTTAAGCCTTTTTAGGCTTCCGTAATCAACAAGGAAGCCTTATAGTTTCACTTTGTCTGTCCGACCGTCTCCGTCTTATCAAGGTCGCCGGTAGACGCTTGATGCAGATCGCTTCCAATTGGTTCACTCACTCGCACATACACTCTTTCGCATTTATAATATTTGTGGTATTACTGGGGTATTAATATATTTTTACCGGGGGTAGACTTCCTTTGCAGGAGGTCGACTAGGTGGGTACCCCAACAGTGTCAGTTATTCTACCGCATGAACAGTGATGTGCAAACATTACTGTGCTTCGGTAGGAGGGCACTGTAGCTAGTGAAATTACTGGGCTAAAGAGTCTTAACATCTTATGACTCTTGAGTAAGAAGCGTTGGTGCAGTGCACTTAGAATTGCACATCATTGTGAATCCTTGTATTAATGAATCATGCTGTATGTAACCGCATTATGACGCCACCCTGTATAAACAATGCATACTAATGTTGTTGAAAATTATGAGGTACAGAAAGCCGCCTTCTTTAGATAGAGATTAAGTATAGGGTTTTTGGATCACTATACTATTCTTCGTCCACTTAACAGTGGAGTGGATGGAAAATTCAAGATTCCCTGTCGATGGTATGCACCAAATCTTAAATACGATATATGCAATAAATAATTCTCTCTTTCATTATTATAAAAATATGCATTTATTTCTTTCATTTCTTTTTTTTTCTCTAAAAGTGACACACTGGCACACACGCAGGCGGTCGCCTAATAGTGAGTAGTTACTGTCACCTAACGACAACAACAGCAGTTCTGTAAAAAAATCAAAAAATCTTACTACCTAATATGATAAACGTGAAAGTTTGTAAGAATGGATTTCTGTATGTTTGTTACTCTTTCACGTCTAAATGGCCGGTCAGTTGAGCTGAAATTTTGCATAGAGATAGCAATAAGCCGCGTCTCCAGCTACTTTTTTGGTCTACACACTCAACAAAAACACGTCAACACGCAGCAAAATTCCCCTACACAAAAAAAATAATAATGTCTATGCTTCAAGCGTCAACAAATGTTTTTGCTTTGTTAATTCATTTATTTATTTACTAGCTGAGCCCGGCGGTAAGCTTCAACAAATGTTTTTGCTTTCCATAGCCAATGGAAAGCACAAAAAATTGTTGAAGCTGAAGCATAGACATTTTTTTTTTGTGTAGTGGAATTTTGCTGTGTGTTGACGTGTTTTTGTTGAGAGTGTAGACCAAAAAAGTAGCTGGAGACGCGGCTTTAGACCCTTAGGAATAACACATAGTACAGCGGGTAAAACCGTTGGGCGTAGCGAGTATTGTAATAAATTCGTTCTATAATCACAATATTAAAATAAATAAAAACACATGGTTATTTCTTGCGCGTTCTTCTTACAGAGGTACTTTCCGAAGGTTTAATAGGCTTAAAATACCTTTAAATTAATTCTTTTTAAAGAAAGATAATATGATACATACTTGCAAATGTGCTCTACTGTAACCTATTTGAGTAAATTCTTTTGATCACTTTTTCGTTGATACGACTTATCGATTGGTTTACAGTGATATTCATTGTAAACTTTGTAGTCAACCTGTGTACACGTGTTTTCACTCACACGAAACCTGCCTTCTGTACCCCCTATTTTGTGGCTACATCCTTCCTTTTCCTGTCGTTCGCACGTTTCTAGAACCATAAAATTATAAAAAAATATATTTTACGAGAATATCTACCTATTGTTTGGGGCATTCGCTTTAACTCGACATTATGGTGTGATATGTGAGACTTTCATACCTATCGATTTTTTCCATTAAAATTTAAAATTCCTTGAGGGTATTTTGACGTGTAAATCTTAATACTTAGTACAGTAACATTTAATTTTATGTTAGCCATTTTCGTCCCACTGCTGGGCAAAGGCCTCCCTTCCATCACGCCATTCCGTCCTATCCAGTGCTATATTTTGCCAGGTGGTGCATGAGTCAAGCTCGTCCCGCCAGCGTTTTCTAGGCCTACCGCGACGACGCTTTATGTTGGATAGCCACGGTCAAGATTGTATCTTTTTTCTCGGGGCTCGCAGCAAGCTTATCGCGCAGTTATTATTAAGACTATTTCAATTTTCTAACCAATCTGAGTGAGCGAAACACACTTTTCGTAGTAAAATTTATTAATATTTTTGCCCGTCTGCACCTTGAAAAAATCCTGGATCCGCCCTTGTGTACAGTAGTTGTTTGACAACCTCTGTGGCGCGGTGGGCTATTATCCGCCTGCAACGCAGAAGGTTGCGGGTTCGATTCCCGCATGGGACAAATGTTTGTGTGATCCACAGGTATTTGTTTCTGGTCTGGGTGGTTTAGATATCTATTATAAGTATGTATTTACAAAAGAAAGTATATAAGTATTATATCCGTTACCCAAACCACCATAATACAAGCATTAAGTTGCTTAGTTTGGGGTTAGGTGGCGCTGTGTGAAATGTCCTGAAATGTTTATTTATTTTATTTTAATATTTTGCCCGTCTGCACCTTGAAAAAATCCTGGATCCGCCCTTGTTTACAGTAACATATCAAACAAAATAATATAATTTTCATGCGTACTAGTCCTAGCGATTTTGTGTTTCGACAACAACAAAATGAGCAGCCAAAGCAGCTTTCCAAAAACCCGTTGCTATGGTTGTCCACGTAATCCGATCTTTCCGAAAACTCCCTCTAACAATAAACATCTTAATTTAACTTCCCCTAATCACTAATTGATATTCAATACTGGACACAGATTATAGATAACTTTGATTGTTGCTTGCTGTCGGAGATTTGAAGCTTTGTATAAGTATCTAACGAAACACATTGTGAACACTAACATTAAATAAAAAAAATTGGGGTTTGTAATTTAACAGAACAGGTTACCCGAATTACACTGTCAGAGTCAAATTACAACCGGGGGCAAACTTCCTTTGCAGGAGATCGACTAGATGGGTACCCCAACAGTGCCAGTTATTCTACCGCCTGAGCAATGATGTGCAAACATTGGTGTGCACAGGTAGGAGGTTACTGTAGCTAGTAAAATTACTGGGCTGAAGAGTCTAAACATCTCATGGCTCTCAAGTAAGATGCGTTGACAGAAGAGAGGGCAGAATTTTACCTTTCTAAAATACTGGTTAGCACTGTACTAATTATGGGCAGCGTTATCTCTTACCACCAGGAGAGCGTCTTGCTCGTCTTCTTACTTATTTGTATAAAAAAAAAAGATTAGATAACTTTGATTGTTGCTTGCTATCGGGGATTTGAAGCTTTGTATAAGTATCTAACGAAACGCATTGTGAACGCTCTAACATTGCTTAACTTCGATGATTACGTACTTTAAATAAAGCCATTTTTATATAAATTAATTACAAAGTACATAATAATTTTCAGATTTTTTCCTGAACTTAAAAGTAATATATAGCACTTAGACAAGTGACACAACTTTTTAAAAACAAGCTTTTATTATTACCTTCTAGCACCAATGTAGGTACTCGTCAAGACGAATCATACGAGCCCAAACTCGATGGGGTTGCGTCAGCGTCGTTTAATTACGGAGTACCTGTGACCTTCCAGCTCCATAGTCCATAATCAGATCAGATCCATGTCATAATAATATTGCATTGTCATCTGATTTACACATGCATCCAACATTTCAGCTCAATTAGGAATCGGGAAGTGTATCAAATTAAACTTCCAAGTTTTTTTTACAGAGAGACAACGGACAGGTGAAAGAAAATAAAAGCTTGTAAAAGCATCAAAATCTAAAATGCGTTGCACTGCATTCGTCACCCAAATTTCTCACGTCTCAAGTCTCAACTCAACTCAAAATTCATTTATTCAAATAGGCTACATTGGAGCACTTTTGCAAGTCAATATTACATTTTTTTCTATTTTGTTTATCCCCCGACGCAAAAACGACGGGGTGTTATAAGTTTGACGTGTCTGTTTGTCTGTGTGTGTGTCTGTCTGTGGCATCGTAGCTCCTGAACGGGTGAACGGATTTTGATTTAGTTTCTTTTTGTTTGAAAGTAGAGTTAGTCGAGAGTGTTCTTAGTCATGTTTGGTGGAAATCGGCAGTTGTACAAAATGGCGGATTACTTTTTTCTTCCACGACCCCCTCAATATGGGTATCAAATGAAAGGGCTTATCTAGTAAAATACAGCTCACTATATAAAATAAAAAATCCAAGATGGCCACCACCAAATGGTGAATTACGTATTGCGTTGGGGGTTTTTTAAATTTTTAATTTAATTTACTTGTAATACTCTACCGCTCATTCGGTACGTCGTTACTCATTTGCGCCGAGCTAACCAGTTGGGTGGTACCAATGAATTTGTCAATCGCAAGACAATCTCCACGCGAGTTGAATTTATAATATTAGATGACGAATTACGATGCCGGACGAGTCATGACAATAAAATTGGTTGTACAGTGGTCAGTATTTTAAAATCAATTACATACACAAATATACAGTTTTTTATTATATAAAATTTATAGTTAAGCCGATAACCGAATTTCGTTCAAAGTAAATTTAGTTTTTTATTTTCTTATCTGTGTTACGGCTAAAATCCGAAGTGAGGCTACACCTAGGTTTAATTGGATAAACCTAGGTGTAGCCGACCTCAGTCGGTTAAAGTTAGTTGTATTTAGAAGATTTATTTTCGGCTTCACCCGTTTAAAACGTGAAACAAGTTGTTATCAACATGTTTAATTGTTATTGTATGGTGATCGTCATTAAATTAGCAATAAGTATTCCTTAATGATGAATTGAGAACTCTGGAATACGCCGTGCAAGTCGGATTTGGTGCTTCGCCGGCTGCTGCCGCAGCACGCTCGCTTCGCTCGCTCGGCTCGCACGTTGTTATCACTGTTCAAACCTAACCTAATCAACTGATATCAGTCTGCCCTGAACTTCGTAATAAAACAAGTTTTTTTACAATCATTTTGTCCACATTTAATACAAAATCAGATTAGTTTATAGTTTTATTGATTACCATTTTAAAAGTTATATAAAATTGGTTCAGCAGTTATTAATCTATGAAGTTATAACATTTGAAAAAGTAAAACCGTTAAAAAGAAAAACACAACAGCGGTCATCCCTATTTCACAGACATGCACTAAATATGAGAAGGACTTGTCAAAAGTTCTTTTGTTTTTCTAAGCGTCACAAATTAAAACACATTAACACATGCAAATGACGTTTGTCGGTTTGTATGACAAACAGAATGGGCGCCGCACTATGCCTTTTTTGGTAAAGAAAAAATTGGGAATAGTGATGGGAAAAGATTTATCGATAAATAAAAAATATATTATATTAAAAACCGATGCTGAAAAGTATAAGTAATAACTATAAGCAACTTTATGTTTAACACAAAGTATTTATTTTTTATTCACTTATTAGTTAGCGAGTTAGTCGAAGCTACTTTACTTCGTATTTGTAATCTACTATTTAATAATTATTTAACCACAGTGCGAACCTATGTCTCGGTGCTGGCTTGTTTCCTGTGGGTGTGGGAAACACTAGTTTAACTAGACAGCCGGTGCCGTTAACGATTTCACCTGCGGCTAAAAATAACAATCAAAAATATTCTCAATATCACCAATCCATGCGCATCGCGACATGGAATGTCCGTACGATGAGGACAGGCTTCCCTGGCATCTCTGGAAGTCCCGACTGCGACCAAGATCTTCGCAAAACTGCAATTATTGATGCAGAACTTCTGAGACTCAACATCGCCATAGCAGCACTCCAGGAGACAAGGTTACCAGATGAAGGTTCCCTACGTGAATCAAACTACACGTTTTTCTGGAAAGGGAAAACCTCATCCGAAGTACGTGAACATGGGGTTGGGTTTGCTATAAGGAATGACCTATTACGTACCATAGACGTTCCCAGAGGAGTGTCGGAGCGTATTATGACGTGTCGCTTGCACACGGACAGCGGCTATATCACCTTACTAGCTGCTTACGCCCCAACTCTAAATTCTTCTCCCGAATCAAAAGACCACTTCTACGATCTATTAAGTGAGACAGTGCGTGAGGTTCGGTCAAGTGATCGTTTAATAATCCTTGGTGATTTTAACGCACGTGTAGGTCAATCACAATCTTCTTGGCCAGAGTGCATAGGTAATCACGGAATCGGTAACATCAATGAAAACGGACAGCGCCTTCTGGAATTTTGTTCCCAAAACTTGCTTTGTGTGACCAACACATACTTCAAGGGAAAATTTATCCATAAAGTATCGTGGAAACACCCTCGTTCTGGTCATTGGCACCAGCTAGACGTGATACTCACGAGGAGGAAAGACCTGTGCGATATTCACCACACTCGCACATTCCATAGCGCTGACTGTGATACTGACCACTCTCTTGTTGTCACCACGGCCTCTTTCCACCCCAAAAAGATTCATTCATCACGACCTGTAGGTCGTAAAAAACTAAATATTCCAACACCAAGAAGCACGAAAATGGACCAATATAAAAAACTCGTAGAGGAAATAACAAATTCTTGGGATCCCAGTTTGACAGCAAGTGAAGAATGGGACAAAGTAAAAACTTTACTCACCGACACTGCTGCCGCAGTCTTTGGCTGCGAAACATCCACAAAAGCTGACTGGTTCCAAGAAAACGTAGAACACCTCCAACCATTTATCGATGCTAAAAGACAGGCAGCATTAAACCATCGCCTTAATCCGACAGATGCGACACACTCAGAACTGTCCAAAGCCAAAGCAGACCTTCAGCGTAATACACGCTTTTGTGCTAACTCCTATTGGCAGGAACTCTGCAAGAGTATACAGTCCAATGCATCGACAGGTAACTTCGCAGCTGTATACTCTGGCATTAAAAAAGCCTTGGGTCCAGTTCCGATTAAAACAGCTCCTCTAAAAGATGCAGACGGTTCTTTGATTACTGATACAGACCGTCAGCTTCATCGTTGGGTAGAACATTATACCAACCTCTACTCCCAGCCGATAGGTATTGAGTTCGAGGCAATCAATTTGCTTCCTGAACTACCTGTTTGGACTGAGCTCGACGATACTCCCACAATAGAGGAATTTCTCGCCGCACTTAACCAACTAAAGCGCGGTAAAAGTCCGGGTAACGACGGCATTCTTGCCGAAGTTATCAAAATTCAGTGTATAGGTCCTGTTCTCTACAAATTTTTTGGGAAATGTTGGTCAGAACAGCACGTCCCACAGGATATGCGCGATGCCAATATCATCACCTTATATAAGGGTAAGGGTGATCGCGGTGACTGTAACTCATACCGCGGCATTTCCTTATTGAGCATCGCTGGTAAACTTCTTGGTAGAATCATCCTCTCTAAATTGCAAAAGCTGGCAAATCGCGTATATCCTGAATCGCAATGTGGTTTTCGTGCTCAGCGCTCCACCATCGATATGATCTTTACACTCCGCCAACTACAAGAAAAGAGTAGAGAACAGACTTCACCCTTGCTAGTGGCTTTTGTTGACTTAAATAAAGCATTTGATACCGTCAGCAGAGAAGGCCTATACGCTGTACTAAAACACATCGGGTGCCCACCAAAACTCTTGAACTTAATTGTGTCATTTCATCTTAATATGAAAGGCTCCGTTGTTTACAACGGAAATACATCAGAGCCTTTTGACATGAGAAGAGGTGTACGACAGGGTTGTGTATTAGCTCCGACACTGTTCGGCATATTCTTCTCTGTCCTTTTTAGAGTTGCTTTCGGAGATTCTACTCAAGGCATTCACCTTCATACCAGAGTGGACGGCAAACTATTTAACATCTCTCTCTTGAAGTCCAAAAAACACCGACAGGACCTTTTTTGCGATAGTTTGCTGTTTGCTGATGATGCAGCTTTTGTAGCAAATACACCGGAAGAACTCCAATCTATGATGAATAAGTTTAATACAGCTTGCAAGGCATTCTCTATGTCAATAAACTCAAAGAAGACTGTTATAATGGCACAAGGGGTTATTCGTCAACCAACAATCACTTTAGATGATTCACCGTTGGAGGTTGTTGACAATTTCTGCTACCTGGGCTCTACTGTTTCAAGTAACCTATCTCTGGATGCCGAAATCAACATTCGGATCGGCAAGGCGTCAACGATGTTCGGGAGGCTTAGTTCAAGGGTATGGTACAACAAACATCTAACAATTAAGACCAAGATGATCGTTTACCAAACATGCATATTGTCCATACTCTTGTACGGAGCAGAGACCTGGACATCGTATGCCAAACAGGAGCGGAAATTGAACAACTTCCATATGCGTTGTCTTCGACGTATTTTAGGTATATCGTGGAAGGATAGAGTCACAAACGAGAAGGTGCTCAGTATCTCGCAACTACCAAGTATAACTGCGGTGCTAAAGCAGAGGCGACTTCGCTGGCTTGGGCACGTGCAACGTATGGAGCCTTCTCGTTTGCCAAGACAGACTCTTCTCGGACAAATAGCGGAAGCAAAACGCCCTGTAGGACGGCCAATGCTCCGTTATAAAGATAGCGCTAAGAGGGATATGAAATCATTTAACATCGACCCTAACACCTGGGAGAAAGCGGCAGACGATCGTGCGAGCTGGAGGAAGACACTATTTGACGGCATTTCTGCGCATGATAATGCCTGGTTTGAGCAACTAGCACAGAAACGAGACAAGCGCCACCAACGCGCGGCTATTCCTCCAGCTTCACCAGGGACACAATTCGTCTGTACACTTTGCGGTCGACGTTGCCATTCCCGTATCGGCCTTACGAGCCATGCTCGTAAGTGTCGAACACTTAATATGGACGCTGCTTAAATCATCTTTTATAGATGCAAAAGGCCAGTGATGATGATGAACCTATGTGAATTGTGAATAGCAAAATTCTTCTTTGCCTACAAGGTTGTCTGGAAGATCGCTTTTGAAATAAGTCTGTGTAACGCTTAGATTGTTGTTACGTAGCAACGCAATAGTGGCTAGCCACCGGGGCGGCTAACCGCGCTTTTCTGATTTGGTATGCAGTCTAGGTAGACTATAGGCGGTTGCCTATATATAAAACCAGAAAAGCGCATAGTGCGTAGGAGGGCTTAGCTTTAAATTTTTTTGTTTTTTTTTTTGGAGTTTCAAGAAAATGTTATCTAACTATCGGCCTATCTTCTTCTTTAACATTTTAAACTTCCACGATTTAAACTCATATTAATAATATTAGTCAGGACTTATCGAGTTGGAGAGACCTGTTATCGAAGGCCAAAACCCAGTTTGGGTTCTCGCGCCAATCCAGTAAGTAAGTCAGAACTTAACGTGTAGGTAGGAAGAACATATTATTATATTACTTCTTCTTCTGCTCCAACGTACGATAGAAAGAAAGAAAGATTTATTGAGCACAGAAACACAGGCACAAGAATATTTTTGTATACATAGGTATAACTGTAGTGTCACAATTCACAAGGAAGGATAGGATAGGTGATAGTTACTCGATATATTTTTTATCGATACTTTACAGTAACCTCTAAAACCGCCAAAGTGAAGGAAAGATGTGTTTTGAAAGACAACAAATGGTGGCAAACAGAGTATGTTGGATCCTAGTGATTTTAGGATCGACGAAAATTTTTTTGAGTTTTTGTTCTGAGAACACATTGACCTAAGAGATGTGTTGAAAATATCGATATTTATTATAGGTTTTACATTACAATAAATAATATCGATAATAATTTTTACCATACGTAATACTACTAATACTGTAAACGTGAAAGTTTGTAAGAATGTAAGGATGTCTGAATGTATGTTTGTTATTCTTTCACGCCTAAACGGGTGGACCGATTGAGCTGAAATTTGGTTTAGAGATAGCTTAGATCCTGGAATAACATAATATAGGCGAGGCAAAACCGCTGGCCACCGCTAGTTTCGTATAAAAAAGTAATTGATAATTATGTCGTATTATTACAGAGTTAACATTGACACCTACGCAGTATAACTACATGTTTTGCAAACCATTTGTTGGGGGTGTGGAGTGAAGGGCATTCGTTCCATCATCGATTTGTGATGGTGATTCATACGGATGATTGCGAGCTTGCCATTTTATATCTCAAGGTAAGATCTTGGCTTGTAGTCGAAGATATAAGATTTCGTTAGTTAAAATAAAAAGATTTTTTTATAGCAGACTAAACAAGCGTTTGACCGCCATCTCACCTGTTGGTAAGTTACGATGCAGTCGAAGTTAATAAATAAAATAAACAAGTAAAATTAAAAAAAACCGGTCAAGTACGAGTAGGACTCGAGCACCGAGGGTTCCGTACAAACCTACGGGTTTCTACGGAACCCTAAGGTTCCAAAGTGGGTATAATATTATATACTGTAGGTTTTGATTCCCTTGCGAGTACTTGCGAGTTTGAAAATATGCGGCTAAAATTGCTGTTTCTTTTGATTGCGTTGACATAAATGGTTGATTTTTTTACAGCTTAAAGTTATTATAAAGCTGAGTATTTGGTGTGAATTTCCTTTTAAAAAATACCTGTTTTAATTAAATACCTGTACGCGTACCTGTTGCGTTAGTAAGTATGTAATTATTAAAAATATTTTTTTATATGATGTAACTAAAAATGTACAGTTTTCGCAATTTTTCCTTTATCTGTGCTCTAAGGAGTTGCTTCGTGCCAATTTTCAAGATTCTAAGTTCACGGGAAGTACCCTGTAGGTTTTGATTTTTTGAGAGTAGTTGCGAGTTTAAAATTGCGACTAAAATTGCTGTTTCTTTTGAATGTGTTGACATAGAGGTTTGATTTTATTACAGTTTAAAGGTATTATAGATTTGAGTATTTGATATGAATTTCAATTTAATACAATTACGCGTTCATGAGAAAAGGGGTAGTAGGTATAAAATTATTCAAAATATTTTTTTCATATGATGCAAATAAAAATTTATGGTTTTCGCAATTTTTCCTTTATCTGTGCTCTAAGGAGTTACTTTGTGCCAAATTTCATGATTCTGAGTTCACGGGAAGTGCCCCGTAGGTTTTGATTTATTTGGTAATGTCGAAAATTTGATGAAATTTGCGACATATTCGACTATATCTTTTGATTGCGTTGGCCTAGAAGTTTGAAATTTTTACAGCTCTAAGAGGCAATGGACCTTAGTATTTCCTATAAATTTCAGCTTGTTACCTCCACGCGTTCCTGAGAAAAAGGGTCTTGACAGACAGACAGACAGACAGACAGACGGACGGACAACAAAGTGATCCTATAAGGGTTCCGTTTTTTCCTTTTGAGGTACGGAACCCTAAAAAAAACTTTTTAAAAACAATTTTTTATTATTATTACCCTTCAAGACGAATCAAATGAGCCCAAACTCGATGGGATTGGGTCGTTTAATTACGGAGTTCCTATGGCCACCTTCCAGCTCCATCATCAGATCAGCTCGATGTCATAATGATATTGCATTGTCATCCGATTTATGTTAATGCGAAATTTCAGCTCAATCGTATTGGGAAGTAGGTCAAATTAAACTTGCAAGATTTAATTACAGACAGACAGACAGACAACAGACAGGTGAAAGTCAATAAAAGCTTGTAAAAAAAGTAATTTAACATTAATTTTGTAAAGGAAAGAATAGACTCTTGAAACACAGTGAAAACTAATTCAGGAACAAATGGGTTCAAAAAACAATTATGTGTAATCATTTATGTCAGTGAGGGATTATCCCGCCTTCTAGGTATAGTCTGCTGCCATCTACGGCCGCATCGTCGCTTAAGATCAGGCGAGATCATGGTCAAAGGCCAGGGGCGGCCTTAGCCATTGCGAGGCCCCGGGCGGCAGATTTTTGCGAGGCCCCGGCCATTTTTTTGCACGAATGATGTGCGTTAAGCTTGGTCAAAGTATCAAGAAAACTAAATATTATTGTTATTTATAAAAACGCGAGCAGCTGGCTGCGAGCACCGAGAAAATTTTGAATTTTGTTGCACGAATAAAATGCGATTAACTAGTTCCGAGTGGCAAGAAAACTAAACATTCTTATTTATAAAAGCGCGAGCAACTCGCTGCGAGCGCCGAGAAAATTTTGATTTTTTAGCACGAGTAATGTGCGTTTAGCTGGTTCCGAGTGGCAGGAAAACTTAACATTGTTACCTATAAAAGTGCGAGCAGCGAGAAAATTTTCATTTTTTTAGCACGAATAATGCGCGTTTAGCTGGTTTCAAGTGGCAGGAAAACTTAACATTGTTACTTATAAAAGCGCGAGGAGCTCGATGCGAGCGCCGAAAAAAATTTGGATTTTTCAGCACGAATAATGTGCGTTTAGCTGGTTCCGAGTGGCAAGAAAACTAAACACTCTTATTTATAAAAGCGCGAGCAGCTCGCTGCGAGCGCCGAGAAAATGATCATTTTTTTAGCACGAATAATGTGCGTTTAGCTGGTTCCGAGTGGCAGGAAAACTTAACATTGTTACTTATAAAAGCGCGAGCAGCTCGCTGCGAGCGCCGAGAAAATTTTGTTTTTTTTTAGCACGAATAATGTGCATTTAGCTGGTTCCGAGTGGCAATTAAGCTAAACGTTCTTATTCATAAAAGCGCGAGCAGCTCGCTGCGAGCTCCGAGAAAAATTTGAATTTTTCAGCACGAATGATAAGCGTTTAGCTCGCTCTGAGCATTATCTAATATATAAAATTCTCGTGTCACAGTTTTTGTTGCCATACTCCTCCGAAACGGCTTGACCGATTTTGATGAATTTTTTTGTGCTTATCCGGTATCTATGAGAATCGGCCAACATCTATTTTTCATTCCCCTAAATGTTAGGGGTAGTCCACTCCAAAATTTTTTTTTTTATTTTTTAGACAAAATTTTTAATTTCTATTTTTTTATGATACAACATACAAAAATACATACAATCCTCAATTTTCACCTTTCTACAATCAACCCTTATTTTTTAATAGCCATTTTAGTAATTTAATCATATTTCCTCTCCGGTCGAAAACTGATCAATCGTCATTTAATTAGTTATCCCCGCCAGATGTCTACAGGTGTCACTTCTGACCCAGTAAACAGCACGGAGTAGGGATGAGAACGAAGCAGGTCTCCTTTCTTTCTCACTCCCTACACAGTTGTCGGCCATGATTATTGTTTATGCATCAAGTGTAGTAGTAACGTTGACAATTATTATTTTGCTATCTCAGTGTAACTCTCATATTAACTTTTAATAGGTTATTCTTATTTTATCAATAATAATTAAATTATCAATTTTGAGTGTATTTTGCACGATTAGTTAATCAAGTGATTCGATAACCTCAAAAGTACTCAACACGTGACACGAGCTTTCAATAACAACGGATTTTGTGTTGTAAGTATACTTTTTTTATTTATATCGAAAATGTTGATCTTATAAAAATGTAATTTTAATTTAATTTAATTTAAAAGATGTAATTGAACAATTAAGATTTTCATAGTTTCCAAAAAATCAATCATTATGAATCTTTATTTTGAAATGTCAATGGAAATATTGGTTGTATGAAAAAATTATAAGAGACAATGTTTTCATAAAATTTAATTTTTTAAATTTGTTTGAAAATTTTTTCCATAAAATAATGCTTATTTCACGCATATACCACATTCTTACATACATACAATATACACATTCTAAAATACATACATACTTCCAATAAGTAAGCTATTTTTTGTCTACAATAGAAATTACTAGGAAATTATTTATATGGCAAAACAACGTTTGCCGGGTAAGCTAGTAAAAAATAATAATTAAAGCACCGAGTAGCCAGAAAATAAAATCAAATATAGCCAGATTTTTTTTATAACTCTGACCTCGAAACGTATGCGATTAGTCGTCAACTAGAATCTTAGAAGTTTTGTGAATGCTCGTAAATTGTACTTGTAAGTTATTCAGACTATGCAAGGTGCACAATATAATCCAATTAATCCTATGAAAGATGCTGTGCAGCTTGCTACGAAAACCTACAAATAATTCGTAGGCGCAGACTGAAAAAAAAATTATATAGTACATTAAAATTACTCAATGCGCTATCAACAGCGAAGCAATTTTATGAACTTATACGTAAAACTTGCTGCTAAGAGAAAGTTGAAATATAATCAATCAAGATGATCGGATTTTTTTTCCGACTAGCATTTTGGAGGGGTCGTGACAACAAGACGACAAGGGCGTCAGGTCTTTGCGAGGCCCTTTGACGCTTCGTGAAAACTAGAAATTTTATTAAAATGCTCTAAAATGAAGAAAATCGTACAATTCATGTCCCTCAATATCATATGTATTATTCTGCTACTGTCAAAGATATACGAGCTATGCAATAAGAAATAAATTTAGTTCTATTTAATGAATTTTTCAATTATGTTTAGAATGAATAAATATTAGTTAACATTATTTTAATTTACCGTTGTGTTATACCTAACCATAATATACCTAAATAATGTAAAGATCAAAATCAAGTTTTAAATAAAAAATATGGTTATTTTTTTTATTTGCTTGGGTTGTGCGCGAGGCCCCTGCAAGCGCGAGGCCCCTGGCGGTTGCCCGGTTCACCCCCTCCTAAGGCCGCCACTGTCAAAGGCTAACCTAAAATGAATAAAAAAAAATATATCTGAGTTTTTGATTAAGCATAAACACTCAAGCAGTAGCCACCGGGGGTAGACTTCCTTTGCAGGAGGTCGACTAGGTGGGTACCCCAACAGTGCCAGTTATTCAACCGCCTGAGCAGTGATGTGCAAACATTACTGTGCACAGGTAGGAGGGCACTGTAGCTAATGAAATTACTGGGCTAAACGACGCGACGCAACCCTATCGACATTGGGCTCATTTGATTCGTCTTGGCGAGTACTTCGCTGCTGAATGGTAATAATAATAAAAGCTTGTTTTTAAAAACTTTTTTAAAATTTCATTTGTTATAATGTTTTACTTTTTGTACATTTTCCTTTGTGTTTTAATAAAGTGTTAACCTTGTTATCATCATCTTATGACTTGTACCATCCAGTAAATAAATAAAACAGTTTTAAAGATATTTCACACTGGTTATTAGTCGCTTTCACGCCGGTTCACAACAGCGTGTATAATTCCGCTCGGTGTAAATGGGGCTTTATGAATTCCACTACCTCAGATTATGTTCACGTGATATGTTGTTATGCCTGTGATTATGTTGTTGTGTGATTATGTTCTGGGTTTTGGCCGCGACTTCGCTCACTTTAGGAAATTGCTGAATATTCATCATCTCAGCCGTAAGACGTCCACTGCTGAACATAGGCCTCCCCTTTGGACTTCCATATGTACCGGTTGGAAGCGATCTGCATCAAGCGTCTTCCGGCGACCTTTATAAAGTCGTCTGTCCTTGGTTGGACGTCCTACGCTGCGTTTGCTAGTCCGTGGTCTCCACTCGAGCACTTTTCGACCCATCGGCCATCCGCTCTCCGCGCTATGTGGCCTGCCCATTGCCACTTCAGCTTGCTAATCCGCTGGGCTATGTCGGTGACTTTAGTTCGTCTACGGATGTAGATGCTGTATATTACTAGTTCTACCTAGCGGTTTTACCCGCTGTACGTTAGTCTATGTTATTCCAGGTTTAAGCTATTTCTATACCAAATTTCAGCTCAATCGGTCCACCCGAGAAGGCGTGAAAAAGTAACAAACATACGTCCAGACATCCATACATTCTTATACACTTTCGCATTTATAATATTAGTAGCATTTTTAGTGAAATTACTGGGCTGAAGAGTCTTAACATCTTATGACTCTCAAGTAAGCAGCGTTGGCGCAGTGCACCTAGAATTTTAATTTTGTGAAATCCTGGGTAGCGCTGTACTAATTATAATTATGGGCAGCGTTATCTCTTACCATCAGGAGAGCGTATTGCTCGTCTTCTTACATCTTTGCAAATGACCTCCTTTCATATCACTGCTCAGGCGGTAGAATAACTGGCACTGTTGGGGTATCACCTAGTCGACCTCCTGGAAAGGAAGTCTACCCTAAAAGGTGTCCACTTTAATTACTATACTGTGTAATTACGGTTCAGTTAAAATAACATAACGAATTAAAACGACGTGTGCTGTCTGTCCGCCACTGCTGTTGAGTGATTCTGACGTTGCATTTAAAGGTCTGGCATGTTAAATTGTATTAAATGATTGGGTTTTTTGCTTTACTTCCTCTAGTTATAGTAGATTATTTCTCGGCTATAACACTTGCATCGAGCACGGGAGCAGTCTGAAAATCAGTAGTCAGGTTAGTCCTAGGATTAAACTGACAAAACGCTGAGTTTGTTCCCATTGGCGAGTACCTACATTAAAACTTTTAACACACTATGTAAGCTTAAACTGTAAGATAGAGCCAATAAATTATTTTCTTTTCATTTCAAGTTCCTACTAAAGGTGATTTTCCATAATATCTGTTACCCTGTACATCTATTGGATAATAATATGCAGGAGGTCGTCTAGGTGAGTACCCCAACAGTGCCAGTTATTCTACCACCTGAGCAGTGATGTGCATACATTACTGGTCACTGTAGCTAGTGAAATTACTGGGCTAAAGAGTCTTAACATCTTATGACTCTTGGGTAAGAAGCGTTGGTGCAGTGCTCCAAGAATTTCACATCATTGTGAAATCCTAAGTAGCACTGTACTGATTATGGGCAGCGTTATCTCTTAACATCAGGAGAGCGTCTTGCTCATTTTCTACTTTATCACATAAAAAAACAAAATGAGTTATGAAAAATTTGGACTAAAATTTCACGTGGATTCTTTAAAACAATAGTTTTCTTTAAAAATATAAATATTATAAGGTCACACGATGTGTGTCGAGACAAAGAAAATATACGTCATCGGTTTAATTTTGTGAATAATAACAAAAAATCTCCAGGTTTTTGAGAAATCCTTTATCTTGGTAAAGCAACCTGTTGCAAAGGACATTACTTTAATGTACCTTAAGGCCAACATTAGCGTAGGTCGGGGATCGTAAAATTATAATTAAGATGCTGAACTTGGTAATTCCGTTTAACTATACAAAATTATATAGGGATGTTGACTAAAAAAAATTGTCCATAATGTAGATTATTGGAAAATATGGGACACGTATTTTTTAATTTGTAAATCTGATACAAATCGTGAGACCATACAACGCACTAAAGTTGCTTGATCGTGACGTCACACACTCAATCTGGTACATTTTTGTTTAGTGGTGTGACGTCACGCGTTCCAACATAGAATCTTATAAGCGTTATACACTCACTCACTCAGTCACTTGCTGGGTACCTTTTTGCGGCGAATTTTTTTTCCTTTCTTTTTATATCACTTGCCAATGTTTCTGTGTGTATGTCTGGGGGCAAATAAATTCATTTTTAGGGTTCTGTACCTCAAAAGGAAAAAACGGAACCCTTATAGGATCACTTTGTTGTCCGTCCGTCCGTCCGTCCGTCCGTCTGTCTGTCAAGACCCTTTTTCTTAGCAACGCGTAGAGGTAACAAGCTGAAATTTATAGATAATACTAAAGTCCATTGCCTCTTAGAGCTGTGAAAAATTCAATCTTCTAGGCCAACGCAATCAAAAGATATAGACGAATAAGTCGCAAATTTCAGCAAATTTTCGACATTCCCAAATAAATCAAACCTACGGGGTACTTCTCGTGAACTCAGAATCTTGAAATTTGGCACGAAGCAACACCTTAGAGCACAGATAAAGGAAAAATTGCGAAAACTGTAAATTTTTTGTTACATCATATAAAAAAATATTTTTCATAATTTCATACTTACTACCTCATTTCTCATGAACGCGTACAGGTATTAAACTGAAAGTCATATCAAATACTAAGGTTTATAATACCTTTAAACTGTAATAAAATCAAACCTCTATCTCAACGCATTCAAAAGAAACAGCAATTTTACCCGCATTTTTAAACTCGCGACTACTCTCATGGGAATCAAAACCTACAGGGTACTTGCCGTTAACTCAGAATCTTGAAATTTGGTACGCAGCAACGTCTTAGATCATAGGGACAGGAAAAATTGCGAAAACTGTAAATTTTTAGTAACATCATGTAAAAAAATATTTTTAATAATTTTGTATTTACTACCCCTTTCCTCAAAAACGCGTACAGGTATTAAATTGAAATTCATTTCAAATACTCAGCTTTATAATAACTTTAAGCTGTAAAAAAATCAAACATCTATGTCAACGCAATCAAAAGAAACAGCAATTTTAGCCCCATATTTTCAAACTCGCAAGTACTCGCAAGGGAATCAAAACCTACAAATATATAATATTATACCCACTTTTCTTTAGGGTTCCGTACAAACCTACGGGTTTGTACGGAACCCTCGGTGCTCGAGTCCTACTCGTACTTGACCGGTTTTTTTTTCTTTCTTTCTTATATCTCAGTTATTATTAATTTTATACAAAAACCAAAAAATATGTATGTAGTATTTTCTTATTATTTAAATTACGGACAAATTATAATTTTAAAATGTTGACTTTGTCAACTACCCACCCTATTTGGTTTATGGTCATACAATATTATAAGCTTTTTCTTCAATAAGATTTGTATGGTTTGCATGGAGTATAGATTTATTTCTCTCCATAGGATATTATTATTCGTCGCAGTAACCGCGCGGAACCCGTTCCGTAGCCGTTTGGGCCGTGACCTTTAGGGATGAGAAATGTTGGGCTCAGGTTTATCGAACGTCGATGATTTTTATCAGCGGTTTATATTTTTTATCGACTATCGATATTTTGGTATCAGTCAAAACTTTTAACATAAAAAATATTTAATTAATCAATAATTAAAATGGCTTTTAAATAAGACCTACAGTAGGCACCAGTCTCTCACATAGTCAATATGTTCACTACTTATAATTATTGTACTTATTATTGTAAACTACCACCGATTAAAAGAGGAAATAAAGAAATTTTATTTTTTTATTATAAAATGTTCTCGATTCTTATCATTTTATTGACTATCGATAATTTGGTATCAGAAAAAAACTGTTTATGAAAATATTGTTCAATTAATAATTTATTATTGAGAAAAATAAACTAACAATACTACAGTTACTAAAGCAGTAAATAACACTTTTATTAACCACAGATCGGCCACAAGCTTAATAAATTATTGACTATATTATAATAAGCTATTCCTTGTATAAGATTTGTTTTGTATGGGAAGTCTCTGTGAACCAAATATCAGCTCTATCAATATGGCTATTCAGCCACGAAAACCCATCCCCCTCTCAAAAAAAACTGGATCTAGAAATATTATTGTTAAAATACATAATATATTACATAAATGTGTGATAAGAATTTAAATAAACATAACTAATATACGTAAAAATTTTTTTTTAGCAGATCATGTCAAAATTCATCACAATCCGTTGTGCGGTTTGAGCTGTGTGATGTACAATTAGTCAGTCACGCTTTCCTTTTATACTTACAGGTAATCAATGATTTTGCAAACTTATAAAGTTAAATTAGCAATAGAAATGTATAAAACCTTCTCGACCGTTGCCCCTTGCTTCCTTTCTTCATTTATGGCCGTTTTCTTGTTTTTTTTATTCATATTTACTTTGTGCCTATGTCTCTGTTCAATAAACTAACATTCGGCGGTTTAGTGGACGGTCATTATGCATTATTACTGTGATTGTTTTGTTTTCTTATGTTGTTTTCTTTACCCGTCAAATAATATTTTTCTTTCTTTCTTTCTAAATATTAACTTTGTTTCTATATCGATATTAATTTCCCAACGTGTCCCAGCACTAAAACACGCGTCACTTTCGTGTTTCATCTTTACACCTTCACGATGCACCTTCGACTCTACCTTTCTCTGTCACCCGCGTTCAAACTTATCTTCCCACTCCCTTGCACCACTTTGAATTTTATTGGCGAATGAACGTCGCACGTTTATGGGCACTTCGGAAACGTTTTTAAAGAATCTTAATTTTAATATTATTTTATTATGAAAACTAGTTTTATTCAGCGGTTTTACTTAAAAATTACGACAGTTCCAGCGCGGTGTCCAGAGAGGGATTTATCCCGCGTTCTAGGTTAAGTTTGCTACCACCTTTAGCAGCATCGTTGCTTAAAATGGTTTAAATGTCTGGAAGAGATCGCTCTGAGCGATAAGACCGCCAATTGATACACCTTTAAGTTGTTGTATTTGTAAAATTTATACTTTATATGTGGATCAATAAAGTGTTTCTTATCTTATCTTATCTTAAAATTACGCGAAATTGTGCTAAAATAAAAACAATATAAAAAATTGAGTGTTACAATATAATAGGTCTAATAGGTTAGCTCTTAACTTTTAGCTTTATTTAAGCTACCTTTTTTATACAACGATGTAAGAAGACGAGCAAGACGTTCTCCTGATGGTAAGAGATAACGCTGCCCATAAATAGTACAGTGCTACCCACTACCCAGTGCACTGCACCAACGCTTCTTACTTGAGAGTCAAAAGATGTTAAGACTCTTCAGCCCAGCAATTTCACTGTAACCTTAACTTAAGCTTTTAACTTTATAATAACATTAGCTGCGCTCAGCGGTTTTGACCCGCTGTTCTGTAGCCTATGTGTTATTCCAGGGTCTTAGCTATCTCAATACCAAATTTCAGCTCAATCGGTCCACCCATTTAGGCGTAAAAAAGCAACAAACATACATTCAGACATCCATTCATTTTTACAAACTTTCAAATTTATAATATTAGTAAGATTATAAATGCCCTATAATGTACTATCTAAGCTACCGACATGCCAAATTTCACATATTTATGCATAATAAACTTACAAACATACAAACTTTCCTCTTTTAATATACATAAATATTATATTTTTGTGTTGTGTCATGAAAATAATATTTTTTGAAATTATTATGACCGCCATTTTAAAGGTGTTAACTCGATTAATGTATTTTTAAAAGATACTCGTAGTTTGATGGTTAACATGGCTATGAATAAAATTTAGCCATAATAATAATTATGGTTAAATTTTATTCATAATAATATTATATTACAATTATTGTTATTATAGTTTAGAAACTAATAAATAGTTATTCCCAGTTTAAAATGTTTCATGTAAATTTTATGATTAGGACTAGAAATTCTTTGATAAATTCCGATTTAGTTTGTTTCTTGAATATCGCTCAGGTTTAAACAGGCCTTAATACGATGTAGAATTACCGGGGGTAGACTTCCTCTGCAGGAGGTCGACTAGGTGGGTACCCCAACAGTGCCAGTTATTCTACCGCCTGAGTGATGTGCAAACATTAGTGCTTCGGTAGGAGGGCGCTGTAGCTAGTGAAATTACTAGGCCGAAGAGTCTTAACATCTTATGACACTTGAGTACACAGTTGCAGTGTTCCTAGAATTTCACATCATTGTATAATCCTTGGTGCAATTGTACTGATTATTGGGCAGCGTTATCTCTTAACATCAGGAGAGCGTCTTGCTCAGCTTCTTACTTCTTCACATAAAAAAATTCACAAGCAAAACTTCCGTGTCTAATTTTTAATTTAAACCCAAACCCGGGACACAATTTCTCGATATTAATTTCTTTTTGACACCGAAATTAAAATTAAATTATATTACTGGCAATATCCTGAATAATAAAGAAGGATTTAGGCCGAGAGTCGTGTCAATAAATCGCTAAACATAATAATAAAATTATTGAAAAGGAGATTTTCGCGCGGACGGCGAACGGCCATCTTGAATCGGTAAGTTTTGTGGTTCCGTACAAAACCAGTAATATGTAGATAACTACAATGTAAACTTTATTTCCAACGTCATAGAGAACATTTTGCTGAAAAATAGAGATAAGCTATGGGTAAATCCTGAGATCGGGCGTATTTAAGTGATTTCCGTGGCAGATTTTAAATCAAAGTATTATTGCATTTTACATGTGAAACATCAAATTGCCCATAATTATAAGCACATCAATCAAATAGGCATCATTATAACTTGTTTTGTTCAGAAGATATTTAAATTCAAATTTTTGGTGCCACGGGAATCAATAAAGTGTGGCATGGGAATCAAAATAAAAACTATTTTGTTTGAATTCTATGTTATTATTTAAATAATGACCTCTACATACTAATCATATAAAATAGAAATGATTAAAAACGGTGATCCAAACAGATATACACCAAACATAAAGTATTAAAAAGGTCTATATTGGCTCTTTATATAATAATCATGTAAACTAAATAAAATCAACGTATTGCAGTCTTAAACAATGTAAAAATATTGAATATATAGTCCTACAATATGAGATTAAGTTCTGTCACAGTCACTGACAGGATTCACTCCAGAAGCTGTCATCAGATTGTACATTTATCATTAGTTAGGTTAATCTGGACTGAAAGTTGCAGTCAGCCCATAGTTTCGTTTTATTTTTTCATCATACATCATCTCAGCCATAAGACGTCTACTGCTGAACATAAACCTCCCCTTTAGACCTTCATATATAACACCGGTGTTGGAAGCGACCTGCTTCAAGCGTCTTTCAGCGACCTAAATAAGGTCGTCTGCCACACTTGTGGGTAGACGTTCTACGCTGCGTTTGCTTGCCTGTAGTAGCCACTTGAACACTTTTCGACCCCATCAGCCATTCGCTCTACGTGCTATGTGGCCTGCCCATTACCACTTCAGCTTCCTGATCCGCGGAGATATGTCAGTGACTTTGGTTCATCTCCTCATTCTTGATTCGATCAAGTAGAGAAACCCCGAGTAAAGCCCTCTCCATAGCTCGCTGAGCGACTTTTTAATGTGGGGATATAATGGTGCCGCATAAGCCAGAGCGGCTGTCTACTATAGTACAATATAAAAAAATCTGATGTATACAATATAAAAAAAATATCTGAAATAATTAAATATACAAATATAAACTGTCAAAATCACTTCCATACCTGCGGCTTTGCTATAGTTGGGTAAAAAGTGAAAGAATGCGCAAGAAAACTTAGGGGAAAATTGATCACCGTGGTAAAATGCCATGAGAATCAATACCATGGAAATCAAAATTGTATAGTTTTTTGTCAATATTTTTAAATACCATAATAATAGACCAAAATTAATAAAATATATGATAAACAATACCCTTTTCCTAACTGCACACCCTAGTCAAAAAACCGTAATGGATGAAAAAATATTTTTAAACATGGAAAAGGTAATCAATGATCTAGTGAACCAAAACCACGGTAATCAATTTCTCACCTTCGTAAATCCAGTTTATAACAACGAGAGGAGGAGCCTCTCTTCACTATGTTTAGAGCGCAATCGAAGTTAGCCAATAGCGTGCGTACAAGCTTCTAAGTATTGTGGTTTGTGAAATGTGGGTAGTTATGTCGCGCGCCATGGGAATCACTTTTTGTCCGGGGACAAACCTAAATATGTTATTTTTTCTAAAACTACGCTGAGTACAGCCTTCGCGTATTTTTTTGATCATATAACAGTTCACCCTTTACAGCTTTGATCACAGCAATTAATTAAATTCCTTTTATAAATTAGTGTAAAAAATATATTTTGTTCCGAAAATGTGTAAGGGACAGCCCACGGTAATCAAATTTCAGGGCTTTTACATTTTTTTTTAGATACTTGCAGATAAATATAACCTGATGTCTATCATGCATTAAGTAGATTGAACCTTAGACTTACAGGAAAAAAATACCTTTGGGTAGAATTTTTATGTTACGGGTAGTTTATTCCCCCAGACACGTAAAATTTTGACTCTCAGGAATCACCCCTATAAGTAAATAATATAATAAAAATTATAAAATAACCTTCTAAATATATAAAAGGAAAGTCTGACTGACTGACTGATCTATCAACGCACTGCCAAAACCGCTGAATAGATTGGGTATAAATTTGGCACACAGATAGGTTTTAGGACGAAGAACTCCGCTAAGAAAAGGTTTAGCCACGCAGGTAAGGCCGCGAGCATAAGCTAGTATCCAATAAAATAAAAATAATTCATATCAAAAATATAGTTTTTATAAGTTTTAATTACCTATAGGTTTCGTTTTAAAGATATTTTAATAAAATATCGAAGCGACTTGTTGCCAACGAATCGCTTACTGTTAAATTTCAACAGAAGATTGCTAAAAACCATGAAAACATATCAATTTTTGTTGCGAAATCTAGTGCTTCTTAATTTTTTGCGTTTCTATTTTAACCCAAGAGATATTGTAGCAGATTTTTGGGTCATAATAAATATGGTCCAAAGGATCCCTAAAACGCAGTTTACGTGCAGTTTAATAACAAAAAAACAGTGTATTTTTGTTGTATATTATAATGCACCGCGGCCGAAGATAAGAATGTTAAAAAGAATATTCGTGAAAAATAAAACGCGAACTACATGAGGTCTACATGAGGTAGCGATGATTTTAGGGTTGTCACATCATCTTTACATAGTATTAACAAAATTTATAAAATCCCCAAGGCTTAAAATGATGTAATTCGTCATTTAGGGCGGCGACCATCTTTGACCGATTTACATTTAACATAGCTAAGAACATTACCGACTAACTCGTCTATTGAACCAAAAAAATCAAATTCGGTTCTTCTTTTCGGGGCTATGATGTCACAGACAGACATGTAACTTATATATTACCCCGTAACTTTTACGTCGGGGGTTGAAAACAAGAGAACATAAAAATCTTTTATTAACTTTTTTTATTGCTGAGCTTCTATAGCCTTCTTCCAGCTCAAAATTCCATCATCTAACCCTGATTAGCATCTAGCACAAACATCGGACTAGGCGAATCATAATGAGCCCAAAGTCCAAAAGATAAGATTTGTTTAACGACAAACGTCGGAACAGGTGCAACTATTTTTTTTTACACAAAAAACTAAGAAGACGAACAAGATGCTCTCCTGATGGTAAGAGATTGCGCTGCTAATAATAATATTAGTGCAGTCCTACCTAGGATATCCTAATGATGCACTGCGCCAACGCTTCTTACTCAAGCGTCATGAGATGTTAAGACTCCCGTAATTTCACTAGCTACAGTGTCCTCCTACCGAAACACAACTATGTTAGCACAGTACCTATTGCTAAGGCGATAGAATAAGTGGCACTGTTGGTGTACCCACCTAGTCGACCTTCAGCAAAGGAAGTCTGCCCCTATAGCACACGTGACATTGAAATTAGTGTAGCAACGCTTGACAATACTGCAAGCACAGAAGAAATAGAAGTAGCCATTTTATGTGTGAGTGTGGTGGCAATAGGGAAAATTCTGTGTGAAGAAAAAGGAGAACCTATATTTTTTCCGTCCCTTTCAGCGTGGCCGGTTTATGCTGTTTGTCAAACTCTGTCAAACTCCATCACTTTGACAATAAAGCCCATTTCACACGTCGCTATATAGCGCTATATAGCTTCACATAGCGCGGCATAGCTTCAGTACAAATCGGCATCCGTCACACACGTAGCTATAAATGACATATAGCGCTATATCGCGCTATAATTTACAGTTGATGCGTAGAACCCGCCATTTTTCATTTTGACTAGGTGATAAAATGACTAAGCCGTTTTGTATTACGGAGACAAAAGAAAACAAACTCATATTACCTACGCGATATATTAAACTAAATAGTAGCAAATGCTTAACCGCTGTGTAACAAATTAGAAAAAAATGTTTTTTATTTTTATTAAATATTTTGTTGTGTTTACAGTTCTTTGTGTTAGTATCTCGAAACAAATTAATTTAATTTGTATTTTAAATTTCACCTCCTATTTACTTGTAATAGATGCTCATATTATGCATAATGATTATTTGTCCGAATAAATGAAAGCTTTGAATACCTTGCAGTAGACTTTCGTTTAACCGGCTAAGTCATGCTACAAAATGGCTACGCATTTTTTTTTATCTAGTTCAAATGGAATTTGCCAAATTGTATGGTTTTACAGCAACATGGCTGTTGACATTGTCAATTTTGAGTCTTATACAGGACGTGTGAAAAAATTCGTGATTTTTTTTCACATTTTTAAAAAGTACGTACCAGGAGTTTGCCATGGTTTTTTTTACAAAAGTGATTGTCAGTTAAAACTGTAATAATGCAAACACATTGTTTCAAGGGTTTTGTAGGTACCTCTAAAGAAAAACAAAACAAATCAATATATTTAGTTTTTTTTCGACATTTATGCTCGGAAATGGATCGTTTGGAGTTCTTCTCCTTGTCCTTGTCATATTCTCTATTACTGGGAGTCATGACCCCTCCTTTGTAGGATTCGATTTCTGATGATGGAGTGCTATCTGGGTTGGTTGGATGCGATTTTCATGGCCAGGAGCCACAAGACAACAGGACAACAGCAACAGCGTCATCTTAGTCGAGCACGGGGCAGGCTGAAAATCAGCGCTGTGCAGGACCTCCCTGCCCAGCATTATGCTGAGCCTATTCCATTTATCAGTGTAGGTACCTATTGTTTATGTTGTTTTATTATCTTCTGTTCGTATCTCATACTAACATGTCACTATATTTATGTGTATAATTTTTCATGTATGTACTTTTTGGAACTGATAATAAATATATTTTTATCTTATCTTATCTTAACAGGAACTTCGAGGGTGGTGCGGATCTGATCTGACCAGCACATCGGACCGCCTTGGGACCGCTTTCCTTTGATTTTGCCCGAAACAATGACCATCTCTAGATTTCCATCCATGCCATTTGGCCAAAGTACTCGAGAATTCTCTGATAAAGTCGGTCAAATCTAACTCAAATCGATCTTATTCGATGAACTCTTATACCTACTTTTAGTAAACGATGATAATTTCGAATAAAGTTTTCTGGATTTCTTGACGTAGTTTGAATCGTCATTTTTTTTAAATTATACCAGGAGCAGACTGGAACGAAACCAAAATCAAGAAAAAAAGAAACATCCTTTATGTAGAAAAAATTGTCAAATTCATTTGTTTAAGTAGTGTTGGGGAATCATTGTGGAACTATATGCAATCAAGTGATTGAATCTCCGTTCCTACTTCTGGTACTCCTGGTACCTACTTCCTAAAAAATATTAACTAGCTTTTAACTGATGTAGAGTGGTCTGTTAAGCACAAACGTGCGTGCATATATGAAAGTGCATAAAATAGACCCCGCATAGGAAAAAAAACAACTGTTGTGCCCTTTTTGAAGACTGAACCACGTTAATATTAAGAGAGATAGAGAGGAGCAGCGGTTACAGATTTCCAATTTAAACGCCGTATTTTTTCCCTTAAGGGCAGATTTCTGGAATAATAATATTTTATACGTAATTTTATACGCAACATGTTGATAACATTTTTTCATACAAGTATGTGGCAAGTCCAACTTGCACTTGTTTGTTTTTATTTTGAAATAATATAAATTTTCTTTATTTTTGTATTTATAAACCTATTCTAAATGCACTCAAAGCATTCATTGATAAGTTATTCCAAATATTTGAGTGCGTT
Organism: Hemithea aestivaria; assembly: GCA_947507615.1. Taxonomy (NCBI): domain Eukaryota; kingdom Metazoa; phylum Arthropoda; class Insecta; order Lepidoptera; family Geometridae; genus Hemithea; species Hemithea aestivaria. Next base: position 3,977,920 of record OX382351.1, on the reverse strand, counting down.
TGTAAAGAGGAAAAAAGTAGTCATTAATATCACTTGATTTGTGAAAAAAGGAATGTTAATGTCACTTGATTTTATTTCAAAGATCGACTCAAGATTCAATCACAAAGAATGAACTATTAAAAAATATAGTTCCGATCAGTAACCCGGCCATCACTAAAAATAATATAGCACGGCATAGCGAGGTATAGCAAGGCCTTGCGATACGATACTATATGGTACCAGGAGTCATATAGCAAGATATAGTATAGCGCCGTGTGTAATGGGCTTAATACCTATGTGTTTCGTTTGTTTTTCAAAATTTTAAAGCAGTTTGAGACAATACCATGATATTCAACTAGCTTATGACCTAAAATATCAATATATTTTCATAAAATAATAAAAATCCGTAAACTGTTTTTTGTCTCATAGGTGGCCACGATGATGTGACCCCCTGCCTTTAGCATAGTAAGACATTGACTAGCAACTCCCGTGCCACTGTCAACACAAAACTGTCAAATATCAAGACGCTACTCTTGCTACTCGCGCTGTCATTGCATACAATTTGCAGCTACTCCCAATGTCATTGTGCTCGACAGTGGGACGAGAGTTGCTAGTCTTACGTTAATGTCAAAATGTGCTACGGAGGCGGGAGAGCGTCTTGCTCGTCTTCTTACTTCTTTGTATAAATTAGAAAATTGTCAACCCTACGTATTTACATGGCGCGGCTTATCCCTCAGTCTTCGTGTTGTCGATGTTGAATTTTGACTGAACGTGTGTAGTGCCCTTTATTTACAACCTCTCTGTACTCTGGCTTGTATTGGATTTTTTATGAAACGAAAATATTTGAAGGTTTATCTTTACCTGTAAAAGAATCCTTGAAACTTGGATTAAATTTCGTGAAATCTACAAAAAACTTTTTAGAAACAAGATTTTGTTATTATTACAATCTTACACCAAATAGATCAAATGAGCCCAAACTTGATGGGATTGCGTTGCTTAATTACGGAGTTTTTTGGCCACCTTCCAGCTCCATCCAATATTATTACGATGTATAGATGATATAATAATATTGCATTGCAGCTGAAATTTGGTGTACTTATAGATTGTGATAACTTAGACATTTAGGCTAGTACACAGCTGTTAAAATAAAATGAAAATGTCATAAAAATATTTCATTGTCATCCGATTTATAACAGGCATGCAAAATTTCAGCTTAATCGGACACCGGGAAGTGGGTCAAATTAAACTTGCAAGATTTGATTACAGACAGACAGACAGACAACAGACAGGTAAAAGTAAATAAAGGTTGTAAAAACGAACACGGCGATGAGTTTTGTTATCGACCGCACCTACGCTTTCCATCAGGTGGGATGTGGTCAAACGTAGGCCTATTTATTTTGTCCAAAAAAGAAAAAACTAACTCGCTACCATCCTCAGTGTTTCTCGAATGCTATAACGTGAGTTTGTTCAAATCAAGAGTGAATAGATTCTTACTGAACAGTCAACTACGAAGAGATGTATCCATGTTAGTCTTACAAAATGAAGGAACTTTTAGTATGCAAAAATTATTTAACCTTACTTCGTGACATTTTCAGTATCCACCAAATCTTATACTATATTCGATTCATTTTAAATGCTATTATTATGTATCACCTATGGAAAGTAGTGGTATACATCATTGTTGCATATTAAACGAGTCGATGATAATATAAAGTTTGATTGCTACTAGAAATGTCACGGAACCAAGGGTAGTTTATTGTGGCAAATGAAAATTTACTACATTATGTAAGCCTAACATGGATACATCTCTTTGTAGTTGACTGAACAAGCGTGCTACAACTTCGACTGCATCGTCACTTACCAACAGGTGAGATTGCGGTCAAACGAGTCGGACTCGCCCATGAAGGGTTCCGTTGTAACTTAAATTGCGGTTTGCGATTTATAACGTATTAAAAAAAAACTTTATTTTATAATTATACCTAGTCAGGTCATAAATTCTGTCACATGTTTAATATAAAATTATTGGAACAAGTTTATTTATTATGTAACCATTTATATACCAAAATGAACTTAACAAAACATAGATTCTTATGACAATAAAGTTTATTCAAAATGACCTCCGTGATTTTGAATACAGGCCTTCAATCTGCGCGGCCAGTCGTCTATCGCAGCACGAACGAGGTCCATGTCAATATCGGCTGCTGCCTTAATCAAGGATGTCTTGAGTGACTCCAAATTGGGATGAGGCTTTGAGCACGCCTTTTCCTCCAAGTGTTGCCATATCTTGTAATCTAACGGACTCAAATCTGGACTGGAGGAGGGCCAGTCTTCGTGCCGGATGAAGTCGATTTCACGCGCCGCCAGCCAGTCTTGTGTGCTCTTCGCTCTATGAGCTGGCGCCGAATCTTGTTGGAATACCCAGTGCCTGTTATTGAACATGGTATGAGAAACAGGTTCCACAAGGTTCGTCAGGACTGTATTTTGATACACAACTGCATTCGTTTTTACACCTTTCTCACAAAAATGTACCTCTGTTAAGCCCCAATAAGAAACTCCCAACCATACCATGAGCGAGGATGGAAAATGACCTCGTTGGACACGCGGAATACGGTTGCTCGCTTCTTCACTACTGTGTGCGTACACCTTATCATTTTGTTTGTTGTAGCTCTCTTCTACGGTAAAAATTTTTTCATCCGAAAAAGAATTTCTCGATATTTTTTTCTCGCGTACCGCTTCAACAAAGCGCGGCATCTCTTCAGTCTCAGGTCCATTAGACGAGCATTTAAACGATGTCCTGTTTTTCTTCGATATGCCCGAAGCCCTAAGTCTTCATTTAACACCCTTTTCACCGTGGTTCTGCTTAACCCCATCTGAAGGGCCAACAGTTTCTGCTTACGTTTGGGATTTCTTTGAATTCGCGCCTTCACAGCTTTTATCACTGCTGGAGTCCTAACAGACCGAGGGCGACCACTTCTTGACCTGTCATCTACACTAGAGTCTTCATTGTATCGTTTGATGGTACGATAAACGAATCTTTTGGTTATATTCAAATTTTTCAGTATGTCAAAAATTTGAATTGGCGCGTAACCGCAACGATGCAACGCAATAACTGCAACACGGTCTTCTTTAAGCGTCCACTCCATATTTAAAAATGAGTAAAATTCTAAAAAGTATACATTTTTATTTTCATGAACAATTCGAAATTCGAATTCAATAAACTTTTTTGTGGCCAGCATTCTAAAAGAAAAGTTTTTACTGTGTGACAATACTTATGACCTGACTAGGTATATTAAATCTCGTTCAAACCAATTTTCAGTGGGAGTTTGCATGATGCATGGTTAATGTACATCATATAATATTTTTACATTTATCATTCCCTTATTTTAGAAGTAACCCCCCTGTACACATTTACTACCTACACATTTTTCCACTTTGAAAGCGTCTCTCGCGCAAACTATTCAGTTTAGAAACAAGTGAATGAAATTAACAATTTTGTAGTGACGGCCATCTTGGATTTTAAATTTGTGATAGTGCGTTGTATTTTACTAGTCAAGCCCTTTCATTTGATACCCATATTGAGGGCGTCGTGGAAGAAAAAAGTTAACCACCATTTTATTGTAGCGGCGGCCATCTTAAGACAGATTTCCACGAATCATGGTTGTGAACACTCTCAACTTACTCTACTTTTAAACAAAAAAACTAAATCAAAATCCGTTCATCCGATGGGGAGCTACGATGCCACAGACAGACAGGCAGACAGACACGTCAAACTTATAACACCCCGTCGTTTTTGCGTAGGGGGTTATATAAGGATATTAGAAACCTAAATATCATTTTTCAAGACCGATCCATAGATACGAGTACACCATACGTATGAGTTTGATGAAAAATAATTTCGAGTTTCAGTTCTAAGTATGGGGAACCCAAAAAAAATTTTTTTTTTCTATTTTTGTGTGGAAATCTTAATGCGGTTGACCGAATTCATCTACTTACCAAGTTTTTAACAGTGTAGTTCTTATAGTTTCGGAAAAATGCGGCTGTGACATACGGACGGACTGACGAATCTACAAGGGTTCCGATTTTTGCCATTTGGCTACGGAACCCTAAACAAGTGAAATTAAAAAAAAAACTTTTTTAAAATCTAGCTTTTATTTTTATTACCATCTAGTATCAAAAAGAACTCGTCATGACGAATCAAATTATGAGTCCAAACTCGATGGGGTTGTGTCGTTTTATTACAGAGCTCCTATGACCACCTTCCAGCTCCATCATCAGATCAGCTCGATGTCATAATAATATTGCATTGTCATGCGATTTATACAGACATGCAAAATTTCAGCTCAATCGGATACCGGGTAGTGGATCAAATTAAACTTGCAAGATTTGATTACAGACAGACAGACAGCCCGACAGACAACAGACAGGTGAAAGAAAATAAAAGCTTGTCAAAATGGTACAGATTGTCTAAGTATCGAATACATTAGGTAGGTACGATTTTATTCGTTCCTTTTACATCTTTAATTTTAAGATCTCAACGAGGTTATCTACATTCGAGATTAGGGATGCCCGTTACGATACGATATATCGGAATATCGATACAGCACTATACGATATAGCGATATTTGATGCGATATTTTGACCATACGATACGCTTCGATATATCGCATTCTTATCGCATTACCGTATCGTATCAAACTATGTCGATGATTAATTTGTATAATTTTAAAGTTCCTATTACATCATTACTAAACGATAATAGACAGTGCCATTGAATATATTGTTATTAGTAGGGCCAAAATACTTTTTAATACCTAATCCGAGAAGCAGATTTTCATATATTTTTTTATTAAAATCATTATTTTCTTATTTTTTAATGCAAATATAGATAATGTTGTAGTTCGGTTTATAACATATCTACCTCAGCAGCGAGGGTTTTGATGATTTAACTATATTTGTGACATATAATATATCAAGGTGTCGAAAAATTTTACAAAAAATAAAAAAATAAAAAATAATAAGCAATTTATTGACAGTAAAACAGAAAAAACAAAATACACATGAAAAAAGCATACACAGTTTGAACAATTCTATTGTCAAATGGGATGGGATAGACTCAGCTTTGTGCGGCACAGGGAGAAACCACTGCGCAGCGCTGGTTTTCAGTCTATCCCATACTCGAGCGCCGGTGTTAGTCGAGTAGTTACAAAAGTAGTATCAGCGGGGTTTCTCACACATAAAAAAATAATACCACTTACAGCTAATTAACATCCTCTCTCTTCTCTCTTTTGCCTCTCCATTGAGGCAAAAGTTGAGTCATAGTGTTTTTAAAGACAAACTTAAGCAAATTCTGGCTCTGCGTAACAAGCACATATTTGAGGCAACCTTTAAGACCAAAAACATAATATCTTCATCATCCCGCACACCCGCGCTTTCTCTCTAACACACACACACACACACACAAACGCGCACACACACACACACACACACACACACACACACACACACACACACACACACACACACACGCACACGCACACACGCCTAAAGGTACCACACTCATACGGACATGATATTGTAATTGTAGTAAATCTTGTGGATGTTAATTAGCTGTAAGTGGTATTATTTTTTTATGTGTGAGAAACCCCGCTAATACTACTTTTGTAACTACTCGACTAACACCGGCGCTCGAGTATGGGATAGACTGAAAACCAGCGCTGCGCAGTGGTTTCTCCCTGTGCCGCACAAAGCTGAGTCTATCCCATTTGACAATAGAATTGTTCAAACTGTGTATGCTTTTTTCATGTGTATTTTGTTTTTTCTGTTTTACTGTCAATAAATTGCTTTTTATTATTTATTTATTAATTTTTTGTATAATTTTTCGACACCTTGATATATTATATGTCACAAATATAGTTAAATCATCAAAACCCTCGCTGCTGAGGTAGATATGTTGTTTAATAAGTTGTAATTGTTTTTTGTAATTAGTAGCAAATGCAAAGAACATTTGACACCATGATTTACTTTAGATCAATAATAGTTAGAGACATAGTATATAGATGGCGCTAGGCGTCTCGAAAAGCGCATAGTTTTAGATTTTGTTTGACAGCTTGTGTTGCGATTGAAAATTTTAATAAATATGGCGTTTGGCAAAGTGAACCGGAGTTTTTAATTAAAAATATATAGACCTTTAATCATTGGTGCCGAAACGGGATAGTAAAACGTAAAAATAAACAGTGAGAAATAATCTGAGTGTAAAAAATAGACGTAAACTTTAATATTTGTTGTGAAAAATACCGGCAACGTGCTTGCAAAAATTGTAACCTCTAAAATGGAGTCCATTATCAAGAAAATTAATATTCAAAAGGATTTATTAGACGGAGTTGTCAAGGCGGAAAGGAACTTCAAAAAGACCGCTAAAGACAAAATAAAGAGGACCCTAGTAGAAACACGGCTGGAAACGGCAGAGGAATTTTTGAAAGATTTCAAAATTTGTCACAAGGAAATTATAATGAACACATCCGAGGAGCAACGAAAGACATTAGAATACTTCAAAAATGATGTATACGATCAATTCATGGAGCAATATGTGTCTTACAAAAGCAACTTGAAAGAAATTCACTCTACATTCCTAACAGACGAGCCACAGAAAGAAATATCTACTCAAAAAGTGAAACCTAAGTCTGAAGACATTGTGAAATTACCTAGAATAGAACTGCCAAAGTTCCACGGCGACTACAAAGAGTGGCAAACCTTTTATGACCTCTTCACATCAGTAATTCACAATAATGCAAGTTTAGACGCAGTTCAGAAACTTCATTACCTCAAAGGTTGTTTAAAAGGTGAACCAGAGTTGCTCATTCGCAATCTTCAAACTACAGGCTCAAATTACAACGAAGCTTGGCAACAATTATTAAAAAGGTACAATAATAAAAAGTATAACTGTAACAGCATTATGAAAACATTATTTGCATTGAAACCATTAACACAAGAATCTTCAACTGGAATTAAAGCATTATTAGACACAACATCATCATGTTTGAAAAGCCTACAAAACATTGGAATAGACACAAAAAGTTGGGACGCTATCATCAACTACATGGTCGTATCGAAGCTTGATCAAGAATCTCTTAAACAATGGGAATATCAAATAAGCTTGATGTCAGAAAGTTTACCATCTTGGACTCAACTCACAGAATTTTTAGAATCAAGATTTAGATGTTTAGAGATGATTGAAAGCAAGTCAAGTAATAAATCTCAGACTACAAGACCAACGATGAAAGCGAAGGCGTTTAATACTACTATTGAAGATAAGAAGACTAATGGAACTACATGTTCATGCTGCGATGGTCCACATCATATATGCCACTGCAAGCAATTCTCCAGTAAATCGGTACAAGACAGGTACAACTTTGTCCAAAGCAGAAGATTATGCTTCAACTGTCTAGGTACATCACACTCTATTAAGAACTGTAAGCAATCAACAAACTGTAGGAAATGTGGTAAGCGACATCACTCATTGTTACATTTTACTAAAGACCAAACGCATAACACTTCAAATCAATCACCACCAAACGAGACAGCGGAACGTGCGCAACCTACGGAGCAATCTGTAGCAACCACCTCGGACACACACATTGTAGCTAATTTTTCAAAGAATGTGCAACATCAAAGTTATAATGTCTTGCTGGCAACAGCAATAGTTAGAGCAGAGTCGAGGAACGGTCAATCTTATGTAATTAGGGCTTTATTAGATCAAGGCTCACAAGCCTCCTTTGTAACCGAATCAACCGTACAATTGCTAGGGCTGAAACGTATACCAGTTAGTGGTTGGGTGTCAGGCTTAGGGGACGGTCAAACGAGGATCAAACACATGGTTACTATTGATGTAAAGTCTAATCATAACCCTAATATTTCATTTTCAGTACGAGCATATGTGTTGAGTGCACTCCCATCAACAATTCCAAGTAAAGAGATTATATTATCTCCACAGTGGGCATCCTTAGATGAACTACAGTTGGCAGATCCCACATTTATGACACCAAGCAAGATCGATATGTTGCTAGGCGCAGAGGTTTATAGTGACATTCTACTCAACGGAGTGAAGAGGCATCCTCAAGGACATTTGATCGCACAGAACACCACCCTTGGCTGGATATTATCAGGTAGAATTTCACAAGAATCAAAATCACCCAATGTAATCAGTTTACACTTACAAACCAGAATAGATGATTTATTGAAAAAGTTTTGGGAAGTCGAGAACGAGCCTCCATCAATCAAAAAGAAGTTGACACCTGACGAGCAAAAGTGTGAAGAGATATTTGAGACGACTACACTTAGAGCAAAAGACGGACGATATATAGTAAAGCTACCATTCAAAAATGAAGATCCGGAATGTCAATATGGACAACATAAAGGAATCGCAGAACGAAGGCTGAAATATTTAGAAGGAAAATTGGAAAAGTCACCTAAGCTTCAAGAGGACTACACCAAGGTACTAGACGAATATTTAGAACTAGGATTCATGCAACCAGTTGATCCTGAGAATATTGACAATCCAAAAGCTGTCTATCTCCCTCACCACGCAGTCATTCGAGAAGACAAGCTCACAACTAAAGTACGAGTTGTATTCGATGGTTCATGTAAAGGAATCAACAATGTATCACTAAATGATGATCTATTAGTCGGTCCAAAGCTCCAACAAGATTTGAGACATCTACTTATGCGATGGCGTACACACAAGATTTGTATAATCTCAGATTTAGTGAAGATGTATTTACAGGTACGAGTTTCAGATGAAGACATTGATTACCAAAGAATCATGTGGCGAAACAACCCACAAAAAGATATACAGCACTTCAATCTACTAAGGCTAACCTTCGGAACAGCATGTGCACCATATTTGGCAGTCAAGTCACTACAGAAGTTAGCTGATGATGAGCACGAAAGGTACCCAATTGCTTCAAAGATAGCAAAAGAAGATTATTACATGGATGATCTCATGACAGGTTGTCAGACAGAAGAAGAAGCTATTCAAATCTATGAAGAGATGAACAAATTGATGAATGCTGGCGGATTCAAGCTGCAAAAGTGGAGCAGCAACAACAATAAATTATTAGAACACATTGGCCAAGACAAGCACAACAACAACAATTCTGTAGCAATACAACAAGACAAGAAAGGAAAAGTTCTAGGAATATGTTGGACTAGAGACACAGACAATTTTGAATATTCAATAAATTTACCCGAAGTCAAAGGAAAATTTACTAAAAGACAGGTACTATCAGATATAGCTAGATTGTATGACCCTATTGGATGGATTGCACCTGTAGTTATAGTAGCAAAATTGTTTATACAGAAGCTATGGAAATCAGGCTTAGAATGGGACGAGAAATTGAGAGAAGACTTATCCACAGAATGGATCAAATTTAGAGAAGAGCTGCAGAAGATCAAAAATATCTGCATCCCACGATGGTTGAAAATTTCCCCAGGACATAAAATAGAGCTACATGCATTTGCAGATGCGTCAGTATCAGCTTATGCCGGAAGTGTGTACCTCAAAGTCACAGATGAGAATAATGACATCTCAGTAAACTTAGTTACAGCCAAAACTAAAGTGGCCCCCATAGAGAAAGAAATGTCAATACCTCGATTGGAATTATCTGGAGCAGCTTTAGCAGCTAAACTTTTAGCAGAAGTCGCAGAAGTTATGGATGTACCCAAGAAAGATCAATATGCATGGACAGACTCAACAGTAGTATTGGCATGGCTCAAAGGACCTGCATGTAGATGGGCTACATTTGTCAGCAACAGAGTCTCAGAAATTCTAACAATTACAGACTATGAGCAATGGGGACACGTATCGACACATACAAACCCAAGTGACTGTGCATCACGAGGCTTGAAACCAAGTGAATTAGCTAAACACTCCTTATGGTGGCACGGCCCTGAGTGGTTGAAAGAACCCTGTATGAAGAAGGAAATAGTAGAGGTAGAAGACACACATGAAGAAGAAAGATTCAAAAGTTTAGTTACAGTACAACCAGAGAAGAAAGAGCAACCATGGGAAAGATTTTCATCATTAAGAAGAATGTTAAAAGTTTTATCATTTTGTAGAAGAGTTATAAATTTCAAATTAGCAAAAGAAGACAGAAAATGTTATAAGAACTATATCACAACAGTAGAAATAAATCAAACTTTAAAGGCATGTATCAAACAAGTTCAAGAAATAGAATTTGAGGAAGAAATTAAACAATTGAAGACACGAGGAAATGTTCAGAAGAAAAGTGTTCTTCATCCTCTTTGTCCAATATTTGATCAAGACGGAATTCTAAGAGTGGGTGGTCGTATAGACTTATCAGAAGCCGAATATGAAAGAAAACATCCAATTATTTTACCCAGTAAAAATCACTTATGTAAATTAATTGTAGCAGATGCACACAGGAAAACCATGCACGGCGGACCACAACTTATGCTGAACCACTTCAGAAGCAACTATTGGATCATAAGAGCTAGAGATTTAGTCAAGAAGCACTATAGAGAATGTGTCATATGTATAAAGCAATCAAAAGCCACAAGAGCACCGTTCATGGGACAGATCCCTGCGGCAAGACTTAAACCGAGCAAGCCATTTAGGTCATGTGGAGTAGATTTTGCGGGACCGATCAATGTTAGAGTATCACCTGGACGTGGAAACAAGTCATATAAGGGCTATATTGCAGTATTCATTTGTATGGTGACACATGCAATTCATTTAGAAGTAGTATCTGATTTGACAGCAAAAGGTTTCATTGCAGCCTTTAAAAGAATGACAGCCAGAAGAGGTCACTGTCAAGATTTATACGGTGACAATGGAACAAATTTTACAGGAGCAAGCAGAGAGCTTCAGGAAATGTGGCGCAGCGCTCAGTCAGAATTACCTGAAGAAGTATCAAAATTACTGTCTTTAGAAAGTACAACATGGCATTTCATACCCCCAAGCGCACCCAACTTCGGAGGGCTATGGGAAGCTGGAGTCAAAAGTATCAAAACTCACCTAAGAAAAGTTGTTGGCGAGAGTACACTCACATATGAAGAACTATCAACAGTACTTGCACAAGTAGAAGCCTGTGTTAACTCTCGACCTCTTACCAGTATTAGCGATGATCCAAACGATCTCTTACCTCTGACACCCGGTCATTTTCTGGTAGGCGAACCGTTACTCAATGTTGTAGACTCATTTAATGATGTATCAGTTATTAGCCAACTAGATAGATGGAGATTAACAAACAAAATGGTTAATGAATTTTGGAGACGTTGGAATGTAGAATATTTAGTAACTTTAAACAAGAGATATAAGTGGACTTCTCAGCAGAATGAGCCAAAGATTAATGATATTGTTATAGTTAAAGAGCCTAATATGCCACCTGCTAAGTGGTTCATTGCAAAAATCATAGAATTACATCCAGGGAAAGACAATGTAACCAGAGTAGTAACTCTTAAAACTCAGAAGGGTATCTGTAAACGCCCTGTTAGTAAATTGTGCTTTTTACCTAAAAGAGATTAGTGTAAAACTTAAAATTCATTTATTTGGTTATTTGTTTAGTTAAAGATTCAATTTCAAATGTTTTAGTTAACATGAATCATCTAGTTGTTGAAAAGGATAAAAGTTTTAAATTCAAATTGTTATATCTTCCAAAATAAATGAAACTTAAGTTGTAAAAATCTGAAAAAAAAAAAGTTGTTATTTGAATTTCTCACAAAAATTTAGGTTTAGATTTGCTTATGTTTTATATAGTTTTATTTTTGTTATTAAGCTATTAGAGCATACATTATAGCTGTCAGAGCATACATTTTGTTTCACATGTACTTATTTACATATGTATACATAGTTCCACTCATCAAGAAGTTTTCACGGTAGGCGGTGAATTAGTTATTTTGTATTTCTGTTTCAATTTAGTTTTTGTTGACCTCTTACTATAAGAATATTTGTATTCAATAGTATCTGAACTCAGCATAGTATTGTAATATAAGAAGCAAGTTCTTGGTAGGCGGAATGTTTAATAAGTTGTAATTGTTTTTTGTAATTAGTAGCAAATGCAAAGAACATTTGACACCATGATTTACTTTAGATCAATAATAGTTAGAGACATAGTATATAGATGGCGCTAGGCGTCTCGAAAAGCGCATAGTTTTAGATTTTGTTTGACAGCTTGTGTTGCGATTGAAAATTTTAATAAATATGGCGTTTGGCAAAGTGAACCGGAGTTTTTAATTAAAAATATATAGACCTTTAATCATATGTTATAAACCGAACTACAACATTATCTATATTTGCATTAAAAAATAATCTATGTAGTGCTTAAAATGTATTTAAGTAGATAAGTTATTGGTATGTATATGTATATCTCCATGCCTAAATATATTGCAACCACCGTCGTCCTTATTTTATTTTCCTTCCCTGTTTGGTTGTCTGGAAGAGATCGCTTTTAGCGATAAGACCGCCAATTGTAACACTTTTATATTATAAATTGTTTTAGTTCTAAGTTTCTGTATCTGTTTCTGTTCTGTATGTTTCTGTTTCTGTGTTTATGTTTCTGTGGTGTCACAATAAAGTATTTTCTATTCTATTCTATTCAAACCTTGAAGGGCATTAGGTTTTAGGTAGTGCTTTTTCAACTTTTTGACACTAAGTACGATAGGACATTGCTCAACCCTTTCATAGTGTAAAAAATCTGCTGTAAAAAATATTTCAACCAGCAGCTACTCTTTCATCAACATGGCGCTTGAGATAGCTACCAAAACTATCAGCAGCTTCTTTCCCGTGCCCGGTTCCAAAGAAAATCCATTTTACGCAAATAATGTTGTATTCGCAGAATATTTCGTGACCTATGATTTTTTATGGATTCACCAAATTTTGCAGGTTTTAGTTTTAACTTTAGTCTGTAGCGACATTGTTTTTATGTGTCCGGCAACGCCATTTAGTGCATACATTTCTTTCTGAGAAAAAAAGATATAATAATATGGGTAATTCGGTTTAAATAACGTATTAATAAGGCTAAAAATAGCTGCGCTACCGTTTTCAGTAACGCAGTGTAGCAGTTACGCAGTTGTAAATATTAGACCTTCTTGTAAATTTTCACAAAATAAAATAACAAAATGCAAATAGTTTAACATGAATTGATCCAATACATAACTAACTGTGTATGAAAATAATGAAAATGAAAATATTTTTAATACGTACCTTTCAACAGTGGTAACTCAGTGGCCACATAATAAATACACGCACCTGTCTCAACGACTGTGATGCGATTGATCCGGCTAACGTACTTCTCCCGCGCATTTTCTGTCATTTGTTTTATGAGTTACAACAAGTAGAACCGATTGAAATGCAAGAAAACGTGATGCGTTAACATTAAGATTTATTTTCATATAACAACACAAGGTAGTTACGGTTTTGTTCTTTGTTGGGGACACCAGTAAAACATTTTGTTACATAATTAAATGTTTAATGTAAAAAATATCAATTAGCATTGTAATAAGGTCCAAAGCCTAAATTTTTATTGTGATATTTAAGATTAAACACCATCTAGGAAATATTATGAGAAATTGTTCAGTATACTTCAGACACGTCCTCTGGGACAACGGTATACAGTAAGAAGAACGACTGCGTTACTAAGAATGTCTACTTTGTAACCGTAATTTTCAAATTAATATAAAATTTTTATGTTCAAATCTTGTTATTTGTATTAAAGGATAATGTTATATTTTGAACTTAGTATACCATTTTCACAAGTTTATACTATTTCCCATAAAAAATATTTTTCATTCCAAGGGACGAGTTTTTAGGCATTAAAAAGTATTTTGGCCCAGTAATAAGAGAATGATAACGTCGACAATATTATTTTTGCGTTGTTTAAGTGCTGATTAATGGCAATTGTGATTTTTTTTTGTTGAATAAAACTATTTTAAATACATAATATCATTATTTGTTTCAGTAAAAATAACAGAATATAGTAAAACTAGTAAAAAGATAACCCTTTGCACGATATATACTCATTATATCGCATATTAATTGAAAGGCATGCGATACGGTTACGATACGATATATCGATTCAAAGGAAATCGATAATATCGCGTATCGATACAGTTACAATACACTTTTTTAGGCATCCCTATTCGAGATTACCTTTATAAAATTTCCCATATAAAAACAAATACGGTACAAGATCACAATAATTATGTAAAGTTGGGGTAACGATGTAGTCTCTTTAGACGAACAAAACGCTTGCGCGATCTATTTTTACCCCTGGCGCCATCTAGTTTTCCTTCCTGTAGTTTTGTTTGGCTATCTTATTTTGATGAACGCTGGCTATCTAAGGGGCTGCGCAGACGACAGACTATCCATGTCCATGACGCACTGTTAGTCTGTGAAAATAGAACCTATGCAATTATATTATTTGTGCGCCGGACTTTTTGCGCGTCGTGTGACGTGTGCGTTTACTGCATATAATTGCATAGGTTCTATTTTCACAGACTAAAAAGTGCGTCATGGATAGTCTGTCGTCTGCGCAGCCCCTAAAAAGTTCAATAATTATTAACCCCCGACGCAGAAACGACGGGGTGTTATAAGTTTGACGTGTCTGTCTGTGTGTGTCTGTCTGTGGCATCATGGCTCCCAAACGGATTTAGTTTTTTTTTATTTGTAAGTAGAGCTATTCGCCGATTTCCACCAAACATGGCTAAGAACATTTTCGTTCTTAGCCATGTTTGGTGGAAATCGGTTCAAGATGGCCGCCGCTACAAAATGGCGGATTACTTTTTTCTTCCATGACCCCCTCAATATGGGTATCAAATGAAAGGGCTTAACAAGTAGAATACAATCCACTATGTAAAATTTAAAATCCAAGATGGCCGCCACCACAAAATGGGGAATTACGTATTGCGTTGGAGGTTTTTTAATTTTTTAATTTAATTCACTTGTGTACTAAATACTACGAAGCTTCGTAGACTAAATAGGCCTACGTTTGATCACATCCCACCTGATGGAAATCGCAGATGCGGTCGATAACAAAGCTCAAAATCGTCGCGTTCGTTTTATTTTAAAAGGTACTTGTTACAAAGACAACTCACTTATTCCGTGGGGTCCAAGCGCTCAGAAGTTATTTAAAGATTTATCTGAGCGTTTGGTTGAAGCGACCGGTGACCAAAAGGCTGGCAGCTACCTCGGACAGCGTATCAGTATTGCTATCCAGAGAGGTAATGCTGCCAGCATTTTGGGCACGATGCCGCGGGGGCCCTTTTTAGATTTAGTTTAGATTTAGTTTAGTTTTTATAATTTAGATTTAGATAATATGTTTTCTGAGTATTTTTAAGTTTTAGACGATAGGTTAGTTTTTAAGGTATTTTAATTTATGTTTTTCCCCAATAATAAACTTATATGATAAACGTGAATATTTGTCAGAATGGATGTCTGGATGTTTGTTACTCTTTCACGCCTAAACGGGTGAACCGATTGAGCTGAAATTTAGCATAGAGATAACTTAGACCTTGGAGTAACACATAGGCTACAGAACAGCGGGTAAAACCGCCGGACGCAACTTGTATTATTATAAAATTTTATACGTAAATATCTAATTATAATATAACCGATTAAGACCGTAAATGTAACATAGCAAGCCGTGTAAAATTATAGATTAATTAAAACTACAAGAAAATCCCGTCCACATTGTTCTGTGCTAATAATAGGCTGCGGCACGCACTGAGCCTTTAATATGAATATAGCTCTTATGAAGGACGCGTTTTCATTATTAAACGACATTGTTTTTTATTTGTTCGTTATAGGTCAGCCTTTGACCACGATCTCGCCTGATCTTAAGCGACGATGCGGTCGTAGATGGTAGCAGACTAAACCTAGAAGGCAGGAAAAATCCCCCCCTGGCTTCACTGAACATCATGCCGGAAGACGGTCACAATGACCGCTTGACGACACGGTTTTGTACAGCGGTGGTAACTGGCCTCGGCAGAAGCCTACCACCAGTACAGCGAGTGGAAAAACTGCACACAACTAATTAACGTCATTGGTTTATATGTACTTGATAAGATTTTTAAGCACTTAAATATTATAATTTATTTTGCAAAGATGTATTTATTCCATCTTCTAGGTTAATGATTTACGAAACAAATAACTTAATATTTGTTTCGTAAATCATTATAAAAATTAGAGTACAGGTTAGTAAGAACTTCACTTCGGTAAAATTCGTTGTCGTCAGATATTTTCGCCGTAT
This sequence comes from Hemithea aestivaria, assembly GCA_947507615.1. Lineage (NCBI taxonomy): Eukaryota > Metazoa > Arthropoda > Insecta > Lepidoptera > Geometridae > Hemithea > Hemithea aestivaria. Next base: position 3,961,679 of record OX382351.1, on the reverse strand, counting down.
CGTAGATACACAATGGAAATGCACAATCCCCGTGATTTATAGGCGCAGAGCCCAGTGTTGCCGTGTTATGAAAATATTTAATTATTCGCCGCACTTCGGCCGAGTCACCCTGCAATTTGGGGTTGCCAGTGAAGGTGACGAAATTACCCCGCGCTTGAAACTTTAATAAAATACCTAAGGGATTGCGTATGACTGGCAAGTTTGCGCAATTAAACGCAAAAAATTGGGTAAAACATAAGTGACAAGCTTTTTAGTATGTACTAGTTGCACCCAGCGGTTTTACCCACTGTACTTACAGTAACCACAATATTATGTTATTCCGGGATCTAAGCTATACCAAATTTCAGCTCAATCGGTCCACCCGTTTAGGCGTGAAAGAGTAGGTAACAAACATGATACACTTTTATTATTTTGGTATGTTTAAGTAGGATTATGGACTATTTGTTGTTCATCATCAATTTACTTGGAGTCGAAAAGTGCTCGAGTGGAGACTACGGACTAGCAAACACAGCGTAGGACGTCCACCCACAAGGTGGACAGACGACATTATAAAGGTCGCCGGAAGACGCTGGATGCAGGTCGCTTCCAACCGGTACATATGGAAGTCCAAAGGGGAGGCCTATGTTCAGCAGTGGACGTCCTACGGCTGAGACGATAATGATGATTAATTTACTATGACAAAAATCATCTGAACGTTACGCACGCAAAAATTTTAATCCCAGCTGTTTCCTATTAGATATGTAGGCTTACACAACCAAAAATTAAGCTAAACAAGCTAAATCAATTGGCGAACCATTGCGTGTTCGAAACCCATAGCAATTGGGGTCACATGGTGGTCAACGCTCATGTTTAACTTACACGCCAACCGTGGGGGGCTTTCAATGGGTACCTACTGCATTTCCTTATTGGATAGAATTATGTTATTTTTGGATAACTGTTGTGGTAAAATATGCTGAGGATTAGCCTGACGCTAAAACAACAAAAAAAGCAACACAACGCACGAAGAAAAGTTTAACTTTTCATCTTTGTAAATAAACGGCATAAACTCACTTGTATTTACTTCGGCTGCGTGCTCGGCTCGGCTGCACGCAGTGCAAAGCGGGGCGCGGACGCCGGCGCGTAACCGCAGCGACTCCCTGAAGAAGATCCTCGTACAGGATCGAAACGGTCGGCACGCAGCCGAAGTAAATACAAGTGAGTTTATGCCGTTTATTTACAAAGATGAATATAAACACTCACGAATCATTTAGTGTAAAAACAGTTTAACTTTTCTTTTGAATAGCAGACTAAACAAGCGTTTGATCGCAATCTCACCTGCTGGTAAGTGATGATGCAGTGTGATTTGTAGCACGCTTGTTCAGTAAGAACCTATTCACTCTTGATTTGAACAAACCCACGTTATAGCATTCGGGAAACACTGACAACGGTAGCGAGTTCCGTAGCTTCGCCGTTCTCATAATGAAAGACGAAGCAAATCGCTTCGTCCGAGGCGTTGGTATAACCACCTAATATTGGTGGCGCAGTGCCGTTTGCCTAGACGTACTAGAGAAGACCTAGAATTAGTATGCTCTATTCTAGATTATAACAGCAAACTTAGGTATATAAAATGATTAGGGCAAATAAGGAATGGTTGTGCCTATATAAAATTGTTATTCTCCGATTTTATAAATAAGATCAACATATAATAATAATAATTGGAGTTTATACTCCAACAAAACAGGTTTCCCTACTTACACTGTCAGAGTCAAATCACAATTTATAGGTTGTGTGGCGAACCTATATGTTGCAGTTTCAGGTCGCCAAGATTACTACAGGGCCTGCAACATGACCTAACGACTGCCTCCTACATATCTTATAGATTTGAACCCAGGACCTCCGGCTTACAAGCCGGACGTATGACCACTGGGCCACTGACGCTAAAACATGTATGATTGATTTATTTGTTTCGTGCTATAATAATAATAACAACATAATAATGGTACCTAATCTTATAATTTTCTTTGGATTAACTCTCTTAAACTATTTTATTTTACATTAATTATAAGTAGATATTTTATAAGTGAGCCTTTGACCATGATCTCACGTGATGTTAACAGACTCAACCTAGAAGGCGGGATAAATCCCTCCCTGGCTTCAGTGAACATCATGCCGGAACACGGTCACAATGACCGCTTGGCGACACGGTTTTGTCCAGTGGGTGGTAACTAGCCACGGCCGAAGCCTACCATCAGTACAACGAGTAATTATTATATAATAATATACGAAACCCTAAAAAAAGGGCAACACTTTAAGACACTTTTTAATCTTACTAATAATATAAACGAGAAAGTTTGTAAGAATGTATGAATGTCTGGATGTATGTTTGTTACTCTTTCACGCCTAAACTAGTGGACCGATTGAGCAGAAATTTGGTATAGAAATAGCTTAGACTCTAGGATAACACATAGGCGGGTAACACTGGGCGCAGCTAGTTTTATAATATATGAGTGATTGAAATTTTTCCTATTTTATAATGTCATTCTAGAGACATATCTATCGTAAAGTTTCGTATTTCTATTAGCGAAACAAAAACTGCATTAAAGGCTAATTACACCAAATCCAAAATCCAAATTTAGAAGCCTAAATTAAGACGCCACTGAATTAAGTCAAGTGTAATCACATTTAGCATCCTAAATTTAGAAGAAAGTATCGTTCATCCTAATTTAGATTCTGAATTTAATGACTAAATTCAGCCAAGTGTAATAAGGTGTAAGTGTAATATGTAAAACTAGGTATTGTTTGATCAAACTAAAAGTGATCAAACAATACCTAGTTTTACATATTATTTTGTCGTTTGACAGATGGGGAAACGAATGTGTGGAAAAAACAACCCCTAAAGGGGTGAATGGACATTGATGGATGACCAAAAAATAATATATGTTCATATCACTCGCGGTATTGTGGTGTTTCGATTTAAATAATATGAATTTTGTTTACGGAAATGTATGAAGAAGATAGATAGAATACTCTTTATTTGTAACACTACAAATATACAGAGAATCTTAATACTAAAACACAATTTCGTAACTTAAGTGTAACAATTGACGGTATTATCGCTAAAAGCGATCTTTTCTAGACAACCTTGCGTGGAGATAAATAATTATAATCACATGGGTAAATGACATGGTGGAAGGTAGATAAACAATAATTGTGATTTGACTCTGACAGTGCAAGTAACCTGTTCTGTTGGAGTATAAACCCCAATATGGAACTTGATAAGGTCAAAATGTTTTAATGTAATTAGTCCGTACTTTCAAATAAGTATTTTTTTTATGCTGAAATATACTATATCTTAATATAGAATTCGCCCAGATAAGTCACGACCAACCAATTTTGGTGCGATGTATCTAACAGGTTTTTGTTATCAAATTTACAATGAAAAAATATGTGTTTTATCCAATTCTTAGTTACTGTACCTAGTCTTGCAGTGGGACTAATCAACAAAAGTGATAATATTTATTTGTTATACAAGAGTGCAAAGTTGGTTTTTTACCGCGTGCTCAGTTTGTATGACCGAGCTAGCGAAGGATTCTAAAATTAAATCACGAGCGTAGCGAGTGATTTAATAATTAGAATCCTGAGCGATAGCGAGGGAATCAAAAGAGCACAAGATAAAAAATCTTTGCACTCGAGTGTGACACATAATTTTTCATCCCCCCTCAGCGAGGAAATAACTCGATGCAAAATTTTTTTTTTTATTATTCTCACCATGGATGCGCACAGTGTTGCCAGTGCACTATCTTTAAAAATAACCAGTATTCAATTTTAATTTACGTAGGTACGCTTACTTAGAATCCTTTTCACGAAAGAGGTCCCACGGAATTTAGCGGAACTAATTTTTTATTTTATTATTATTGGACTTCATATTTTAAATCATTTTTATTTGTTACATAAAATAAATACCTTTTTGATTTAGAAATTAAATATGAGAAATTATGAGGCGTTAAAAAGTTAAAGGTATTTAAACTTTTAAAATGTGCGATAGTGGCGTTCCGCAAAAAGGTCTCCCTTCGTGAAAAGCACTCTACCTATTTGTTTTAGTGATTATTTCCTCATTTTCAGTTTATTACAGTGAGAAATCGTTAATAAAAAAGTTACTAAAAAGTAATACTTAGAAAAAATCTTGCTACTAACTAAATAAAGTTATAAAAAAATGGCTTATTCTATTAACTCTGCTAAATTAACTCAACTATTATTTACTATTACAGTACTATATAATTCATTAAAAAAACATTATTGCCTCGAAATGTAACTTATATCTAAACAACTAACGTAAATATAGTTCAAAAGAAACGTAATATGTTACAAAAGTAACTTACTGGCAAGGCTGATGGTGCGCCCAAAGCAAATAAAAAAAAAGTTTACTAAAGAGGTTCTTACTCCGAGTTTTAAACAAATTTAAAAAAGTTGTACGCTTATTTCGGTACCATAGAGGTGGAAGTAAATAGGTTTAATTATGTTTTTGTCTCTAGAGGGTAAAGTAAATTTGAATTTCTCTAGAGGATAAAATGGACTTTTCCAGTCAGATATCGATGAGTAAAAATACACTTTCCGAGATAGTGAGATGTTATTTACATTAAATTTTTTGTCTGGACAACTTACGTGCGGCCTTATCGCTTAGAACGATCTCTTTAAGGCAACTTTGCATGGAGTGTTTGATAGCCAGAGGAAAACCTTACCCAGAGCGCCTATTAACTAATATTGCATTGCTTGCTAACACTATTAGCCTCAAAATTAATTTTTCTTAGAAATATGGAGCGATTTTTAGGCTCGGAAGCCTAAAAATCGCTCCATATTTCTACACCACCACGGATACAGATGGACTACGGATAGTTAACAAGGTAAGGGTTGGTCGCTAGGCCTGCCGCGGATGAGTGTATAGGCGTACCCGTTGCCCCGGCATTATGGCGTCCCGCAGTAACACCCCCAGGTTTTTTAGTGGGTATCCTCGCCGCTCCCATCTCTGGCGGGGGAGTCCCACATACCGCCCCGCGCCCCCCGGCGTGGGGTGATGATGCGTAACGCATTTTTCCTGGGTCAAAAAAAAAATGGTCGCTAGGTCTGTGGAAGGATCCTCATGTCAGTGAGGCGACTAACGATGCTTAGCCGCCGTGATCGCCCAGAAACGGCAGTCGACTCCAGCGGCCGCCAGTTACCTGAGGAAAGTCGCCCTCAGCGATGACGCCTGGCCAAAGAGGAGCAGCCTCGAGACCCACTCCCTACCACCCCCCAAGGGGAGGCTGGAAGATCAGAAGAAGACTATCATTATCATCATCAGCCTGTGATCGTCCACTGCTGGACATAGGCCTCCCCCATGGCACGCCACTCAACTCGGTCCTCCGTCTTTCTCCTCCAACCACTCCCAGCGACCCTCCGGATATCATCACCCCATCTCGCCCAAGGACGCCCTACACTATGTTTGCCGAGAAGACTATCAGTGAGGACCAAACGCCGTCGGGGCCTCGGATGAGTGCTTCGGCGTACCCGCTGCCCCGGCATTATGGCGTCCCGCAGGAACACCCCCAGGTTTCTTAGTGGGTATCCCTGCCGCACCCATCTTCGGCAAGGGAGTAACACACCGCGCCCCCCAGTGTGGGGTGACGATGCGTAACACATTTCACTTTCACCTGGGTCAAAAAAGGGTCGCTAGTCCTACTAATATTATAAACTTGAAAGTTTATAAGAATGTATCGATATTTGTTTCACGCCTAAGTGGGTGGACCGATTGAGCTGAAATTTTGTATAGATATAGCTTACAGCTTAGACCCTGGAATAACACAAAGGCTACATAAATACTGCGGGTAAAACCGCTGGCTAGTATGGTATAAAGACCCAGACAATTTTGTATTAAGCACTACGAAGTGCGCGCGGGTCCTCTAGTATATTATAAACAATACTATAATAATGATAATATAATATAGGTAAAAGAACAGCGGCGAAACTTAGCCGCTCCGTCACAATCAATCATGAAAGTTACCGACAATGTTTCTTGTACTGTCGCCGACAAAAGTGCCATAGGTTTATTATTACCTATAATTATTATTATGAGCCTGTTGGATCACACTGCAGGCACGATAAAGATATAGGTATACAGTAATGTGACTCCCTAAAAGCGGTTGAACTCAAAGTCGCGCGAGTTTGCAACGATTTGGGTAGGGTTCGGTAGGCAACGAGGTGCGAATAGGCGTTATTATTGTGAATTACTAAAAATATCAAAAAGAATTAAATACTTTGTGATATTTTTACTAATTCACAACCATTATCCGAAAGCTTACTCCATAAAAACTTCTATTCGGCATTGCTGCCTACCGAATACATACCTACTCAAATCGTTGCAAACCCGCGCGACCTTGAGTTTAAAAGCTTCTAGGGAGTCACATTACTGTATATCTCTTTACCGTGCTGCAGGGCAAAGGCCTCCCTACCCTCTCTCCATCTGTCACGATCGAGAGCTATGGATTCCCATCCTTTCGCATGTGAGTCGAGTGGAGTCGAGGTTATTTCGATATCTCTCGAAGTCATCTCTTCCTTGGTCTGCCGCGTGGCCGTTCGGTACTAAGAACCCCCTCAGATGTTATTTTGGCCCAACGTCAAATAAATTTTTATTATTTCAGTAATTATGAACTCGATTGTACACGAAATCTCTGCCACATCTGGTGAAATAACTAGAGTCAATAATATTAGCGGAACATTAACTTTCTTTAGTAGAATCACTTATTTTATTAGTCTAATATTAGTTACTAACTTCTAAAAAGATTCCTATGCCCTATAGGTATACTTATAATTAGTATAGTCATCTTGGGTAACTTTGAATCTTTGTTTAACTATGAACGAGGTTGTAAAAATGGTTGAATAATTTATTTGCTTTCTTTTTTCTCTTTTTTTTTCTTTCTCTCTTTTTTCTGTATTTATTTCTTCTTGTCTTTTTTTATTGTGTTTTTTTTCGTCAAAGTATATAGAAAATATTTTAAGTTATTCGCAGATTTTTTGAATGATTCCCAACTCGTCCCATACTCGTACATTGGAGCACTTTTGCAAGTCAATTTTACATTTTTCTATTTTAACACTCTACCGCTCGTTCGCAAGGCACCTCTATGAGAAGAACGAGCAAGAAACTCATAAGGATTGCATTTTTTTTAAAATGTGTTTACAATGTTTATCTTGGTTACATAATCTAAATTTATATCAGGAAAGAGTGGCTGACTGACTGACTGATCATCTATCAACGCCCAGCTCAAACCGCTGAACGGATTCGCTTGATATATGGTATATGGCATAAGGATAGGTTTTATGATGTTCGCTAAGAAAGGATTTTGCCACGCGGGTAAAGCCGCGAAAAAGATAGTTTATTATACGTTTCTAGAGAAACACTGCTAAACAAAGTGCGCGCGGGTACTAGTTTATAATTTTAGGGGAAGTAGGAAGTATAGAAATCCGGAAGCAAAACTAGATGGCGTTAGTGGTAAAAATAGATCGCGCAAGCTTTTTGTTCGCCTAACGGGGTGTATTGTCACCCCAACTTGATACTTGTGAACTACCAAACTACCATGAATTCTACCAAATTCTACTATTTATTTTTGCAAAGGAAATCCCGGGGTGGGATTCCTCGATTAGAAATTAAAACATCATAATTCTTTATAGATATTTAATAATAATAAACTAACTGCGCCAAGCGGTTTTACCCGCAGTATTTATGTAGCCTATGTGTTTTTATAGGGTCTGAGCTATCTCTATACAAAATTTTAGATCAATCGGTCCACCCGTTTAGGCGTGAGAGTAACAAACTCACACACTTACAAACCTTCGCATTTATAACAAGTGAAATTAAAAAAAAACTTATAAAAAACAAGCTTTTATTATTATTACCATCTAGCATCAGAAAGTACTCGTCAAGACGAATCAAATGAGCCCTAACTCGATGAGGTTGCGTCGTTTAATAACAGAGTTCCTATGGCCACCTTCCGGCTCCATCATCAGATCAGCTCGATGTCATAAAAATATTGCATTGTCATCCGATTTATACAGGCAAAATTTCAGCTCAATCGGACACCGGGAAGTGGGTCTAATTAAACTTGCAAGATTTGATTACAGACAGATAACAGACAAGTGAAAGTAAATAAAAGCTTTAATATTAGTGTAATTTTCGTGCGACTAAACAAACACACATTATTACTTTGCTGACTAATTGATAGAAAATGTAGGAGCTACAGAAACATTATAAATATGTCGTAAAATATAAGCTAATGTTATCCTAAAATATGAGCCGTTAAGACGCTTCAAGACTTAAATACATTAATTTTTAGGGTTCCTTTTCTAAAGTGACAATTTAATAATAAAAATATGTTGGCAAGCGGTAAATAATCACTACATAATCTATACTATTATATAAAGAGGTAATCTGACTGACTGACTCATCATCGTAGAGACGAAACCGCTGGACGTCATCATCATCATCATCAGCCTATGTTCGTCTACTGCTGGACATAGGCCTCCCCCATGGCACGCCACTCAACTTGCTCCTCCGTCTTTCTTCTCCACCCACCCCCAGCGACCCTCCGGATATCATCGCCCCATCTCGCCCATGGGCGCCCTACATTACGTTTACCGAGACGTGGTCTCCACTCGAGAACTCGTCTACCCCAACGGTTATCGGTTCTACGGCAAATGTGACCAGCCCATTGCCACTTCATTGGACGTATTGAGTTGAAATTTCGACCGCGTATTTTTTAGGTGGCGTAGACGACCGATGTACAAGTTTAACTAACGGTTGACTTTTTTGGCTAATTCTAGGTTAAATACAGATTGAGGCCCACCAAAAAGTATAATATGGGATTAACATTATCCTAGAAATCGGTCCCAGAAAAAGGGTAATTAGGGGGGCCACTGCCCTTTTTTGGCTACAATCTGGCACAGAGATAGATTGAGTGAGATGAAACGGAGTCTTTGCTGACAGTCCAAATATAGCACGCATATCACAAACACACACACACACTCACACACGCACACACATACACACACACACTTTCACATAGTAACCTCTTTTTAGTTTTTTTTTTTTTTTTTTTTTTTTTTTTTTAATTTTTCTGTAACAGCGAGTGTAAACTTAGCTCCTCTAATTTTATAATTGAAAATTACTTAACCACTATTCATTATATTATTCTTTGATACTGATCATCATTTGTAATGACTCACAAGTCTTATTTTTTTGTCTGATAAATATCGTTCTGGTCAAACTGTAAGGTTTCCCGCGATACAGGCAAGCCCTAGTGCGGGAACCACCGGAAAACTGTAAACTTAGTTTCTAATTATCGGTAAATAAATATTTTTGTATTTGTATTTGAGTCTCGGGAAATGATGACTGTTACGCGCTACGAAGTTCGCGCAGGTCCGCTAGTATAAAATAAGGTGGTTTCCTGCGTCTGTCTGTCCTATGTATGCTTATATCTTTAAAACTACGCAACGGATTTTGATGCGGTTTTCATTAATAGATAGAGTGATTCAAGAAAAGGTTTATTATAATATCCGTACACATATCAGAAAAATTATCCGTACCACGCGTGAATAAGTTGACATCTCGAGATGTTCAAAATTTTTTTTTATTGAAAATTATGAATCAGGAGTTCAAACTTTAAAGGGTGAGTTTTCGAGTTAGTCAAAAAGCTTCAATAATAACAAAATTGTAATAAAGCTGGCTGTAAAGATGTAAGTCATTGTAAGCCTTAATTGAGCTTAGTTTGTGTCTCACACACAAAATAATTAAATTGGTTAACTTTAAAGACACCATATTATGTTATACTTACCTATATGATAAGCAAAATTGTATTGTTCTTTTCTGGCAATAAATTCTTATTCTTTATTCTGTAGCTAGTGAAATTACTGGGCTAAACAGTCTTAACATCTTATGACTCTTAAGTAAGAAGCGTTGGTGCAGTGCACCTAGAATTGCACATTATTGTGAAATTCTAAGTAGCACTGTACTGATTATGGGCAGCGTTATCTCTTAACATCAGGAGAGCGTCTTGCTCGTCTTCTTACTTCTCCACATTAAAAAAAATTCTATTCTATTAATACATGTATGATATTTTAGGAGAACACTGATATTTTTTTGTTAAGCGCAACGAAGTGTGCGCTGGTCCACAAAATAAATAAAAAAAAAGTTAATGACTAGAACAATATGATCCATTTACCTGTTTAAACTATTTTTAAGGCAATTTCAGTGTTAAAAATTGCTCTAAAATCATACGGAACCCGAAAAACATTATTAATCGACCACCTTACCATCCGAAATCGAACAATTACTAAACATAATCTGTATTTACGATATATAGTTGTCAAAATACCACATTCAAGTCTCTGTTAGATATTTGAGTTTCATAAAAACCGCCCACGCTTAAAACCTTTGAAAACCAAATTTCTGACGATCGAGAATGCATAAATTGCTTATCGAAGATCACTAATATAACTAGAATTAGTTTCGTTAAAGAAAATGAAGCAGTTATAGTAAGCCAACTGACAACAAATTCAGTAAGCCGTAAATTGCTTATCAAAGATAATTAAAAATTAGATTGGAAAACAGAAATGAAGCATTTATAGTAAGCCAAGGTAACAAAGCCAATAAGCAAAAAATTACATAAATTATGACAGTTAAAATTTGTCTCAGTAACTTCATGCTTCAGACTTTCACATAGCTCGAACTAGTTATGACAACTTAGTGTATATTTTTCATTATAACGTCTTTTATTCTCTTTTCGTGTGATTTTGGTCTACAAAATCTATAAATTATAATTATGCTTGAATCTTTTACTTGTGTGTGTTCGTGTGCGTGCATATTTTGTAATTGATTTACCTACTGACAAAAGACTTAGGTTAGGTACCTAAAGGTAACGCAAGGGTACCTACCTAGGCACGTGTTTATTCTGGGGTTGTTTGGTCAGTAGGGACCGATTACTCATCGGCATCGATAATATTAGCAGCCATATGAAAGACTTTGAATACGTTTCACCCAGAATAGTAGAATATGATCTGCACAAGCCAGTAGGTTCAACACGGTGCATCATTAATTTTTCACCAAACTCATTCCAGTATATTTTTCGACAACGTCGCTTTTCTAGAGATTATTTTGCTGTAAAAGTAGACTAAGAAAACAATAAATATTATCTTCAGCTATAACTAATATTAAAAAACATATAAACTTTTTATGTTTGCAATTTAATATTATTTTGTAAATAAACAAGATTTTTATAATACTCGAACATAGAGGCTTTTTGTTTTTGTATATAACCCGACTTCAAAAAGGAAGTTATCATTTATATATGTTACGGCTAAAGTCCGAAGTGAGGCTACACCTAGGTTTAGCCGGTTAGGGCTTGTTCACGTTGGAACGCGCGGGCGCGGGCGCGGGCGCGGGCGCGGGCGCGGGCGCGGGCGCGGGCGCGGGCGCGGGCGCGGGCGCGGGCGCGACAGACTTTGCTTGCACCGCACGTGCGTTTGTACGTTAACACTTTCATAGCACGTCGTATGTTTGATATTTCGCGCCCGCGCCCTCGCCCGCGCGTTCAACGTGAACAAGCCCTTAAACCTAGGTGTTGCCGACCGCAGTCGCGTCGGTTAAAGTTTGGTATAGTAGATTTATTTTCGACCTCACGCGTTTAAAACGCGAGACAAGTTGTTATCAACATGTTTAATTGCTGTTGTATGGTGATCGTCATAAAATTAGCATTAAATATTCCTTAATGATGAATTGAGAGCTTTGGAATAAAGTACAAGTCGGATCTGGTGCTTCGCCGCTTGCTACCGCAGCACGCTCGCTTCGCTCGCTCGGCTCGCACATTGTAATCGCTGTTCAAACTTTTTTTCCCAGGAAAAACACGTTATGCATCGTCACCCAGCGCCGGGGGGCGCGGGGCGGTATGTGGGACTCCCCCGCCGAAGATGTGCGCGGCGGGGATACCCACTAAAAAACCTGGGGGTGTTCCTGCGGGACGCCATGTTGCCGGGGCAGCGGGTACGCCGAAGCACTCATCCCCGGCCCTATATAAATAGTTTAAAGGTATTATAGATTTGAGTATTTGATATGAATTTCAATTTAATACTTTTACGCGTTCATGAGGAAAGGGGTAGTAGGTACAAAATTATTAAAAAAATATTTTTTTATGATCTAATAAAAAAATTACGGTTTTCGCAATTTTTCTTTAATCTGTGCTGTATCTTGCTTCGTACCAAATTTCAAGATTCTGAGTTCACGGGAAGTACCCTGTAGGTTATGGTAATGTGGAAATTTGCGGCATATTCGACTATATCTTTTAATTGCGTTGGCCTAGGTGTTTGATTTTTTCACAACTCTAAGTGGAAGTAGACTTAAATATTTTCTATAAATTTCAGCTTGATACCTCCACGCGTTGCTGAGAAAAAGGGTCTTGACAGACAGACAGACAGACAGACGGACGGACGGTCGGACGGACGGACGGATGGACGGACGGACAACAAAGTGATCCTATAAGGGTTCCGTTTTTTCCTTCGGAGGTACGGAACCCCAAAAAGAAGAAAAAAAAAGAAAAGAGAAAGAATGGGATGAGAGTGAATGCGGAGAATGCACATATCCATGAGTTACTTTTTAACTGTAATACATACATAGGTAATTTACCTTTCATAAGATCTTTCAAAAGACAAAAAGTAGTTTCTTTTCAGATCTTTCGAATCAGAAATGAAGAGATCCGTAGGCGAACTAAAGTCACCGACATAGCCCAGCGGATTAGCAAGCTGAAATGGCAATGGGCAGGCCACATAGCGCGGAGAGCGGATGGCCGATGGGGTCGAAAAGTGCTCGAGTGGAGACCACGGACTAGCAAACGCAGCGTAGGACGTCCACCCACAAGGTGGACAGACGACCTCATAAAGGTCGCCGGAAGACGCTGGATGCAGGTCGCTTCCAACCGGTACATATGGAAGTCCAAAGGGGAGGCCTATGTTCAGCAGTGGACGTCTTACGGCTGAGATGATGATGATGATGAAGATCTTTCATCGACCAAAATTCGACCAAAATCTTTCATCGACCAAAAGCTCCTCCAGGCACTTTCGGTGCGTAGCGACTTCTGAATCTGGTCTCGCCTGGAAGGAAATTATTTGGCCGAGATACATAATAATATACATATAAATCAAATTGATAACCTACATTTTTAAAGTCAGTTAAAAAGCTACACATTTTAAAACATCCATAAGTCATGAATAATTCTGCAATAACGCGGACGTGTCCACCGATGTAGACGTTTTTTATAAATTTATTGTATTATTCCATATTTATGTTAATCGTATGATGATATAACTATTTTCGATTTTTATTTATTGATATGGATTTTGTGACGGTTTTCCACTGAAAGCGAGTTTAAAGCTTACGTCAGACTGAGGCGGAACGGTAAAGCGGTTGCGATCTTCATTTTGTTCCGCTTTTGCCCGCGTTCGCTTTATATGTGACAGGTTACGTACAAACTAGAAAAATACAAAAATTCCGTCCCGGATCGCGTTCGTTTTACCGGCTTAGTGCGACGTAAGCTTAAAATGGAACTTATTTCGCTGGACGCTCTCTCGCTCGCACTTTTTGATTCATATTGAAATTTGAATTCATAGAATTAATTTATTGAAAATTCCTCAAGATCGGCGCTGCATAATATTGTTGCACACATTTTAAAAATGTTTTCAGTTTGATATATTAAACAAGTGAATTAAATTAAAAATTTAAGAAACCCCCAACGCAACGCTTTCGGAATATGTAATTCGCGGTTTTGAGGTAGCGGCCATCTTAGATTTTAAATTTGTCATAGTGCGTTGTATTCTACTAGTCAAGCCCTTTCATTTGGTACCCATATTGAGGGGGTCGTGGAAGAAAAAAGTTATCCGCCATTTTGTAGCGGCGGCCATCTTGGACCAATTTCCACCGAACATGGCTAAGAACACTTTCGACTAACTCTACTTTCAAACATAAAAAACTAAATCAAAATCCGTTCATCCGTTCGGGAGCTACGATGCCACAGACAGACACACACACAGACAGACAGACAGACAGACAGACAGACAGACCGACAGACAGACAGACAGACAGACACGTCAAACTTATAACACCCCGTCGTTTTTGCGTCGGGGGTCAAGTAGTGCGAGCGAGAGAGCGTCACACGATATATACGCCTTAAAAGGGAAGCCTTATAGTTTCGCTTTGTCCGTCTATCCGTTTGCGTTATTACGGAGAAACTATAATAGTAAAATAATATAATATGTCTAGTATGGGTAAGAGAAAAAATATTTATTACCTAATGCCTAATACATAGGTAATAGGTATATCAAACTGGAAATACTTTCTAGATGTGTGCAATAACATTGTACAGGGCAATCGACGATGCCGCCGTATATAGCAGACTTAACCTAGAAGGCGGGATAAATCTCTCCTTACAATAATTTATGTTATTCTAGAAAAGCGCAAGCGATGCGAATGCTAACTTTTATAAAACGTAGCTTTTAAGTACAAAACCAGTTTTACCTAAAACTATGGAGTAAAGATGGAAAGATTATAATTCAAGCTGCCCCCAACCGCGTCGGATCCTATCTAATTATGTATAATACGCCATCTTTCAACGAAATACTAGAATTCAATACATTTTATACTAAATATAGTAGCTTCATTTGACGCCGCGTTTGTTTTTCAATATTTTACATATTAATTTTGGTGAATTTGTAAAAATATTTTAGTAAAATGTAGACACCGCATATTAAATACAAAAGTGAGCCGTGGTAAGGCTAACTTTCAAGTAAGATGACAATACTCTTTATTGAGACCAAATTAATACAATTTTAATTATATTCACTTACCAGTATAATAAAATGCAATTTGGTTCACAATGGGCGGCGTTATCGCTGTGAGCAATCTCTTCCCGTAAACTTTTTTCTACATAATAATTTAATTATAAAAAGAAATAGTAGAAGATTAATATTGTTCTAAGTCCTATCTAATTATGTATAATACGCCATCTTTCAACGAAATACTAGAATTCAAGACATTTATTATGATAAATATAGTAGCTTCATTGGACGCCACGTTTGTTTTTCAATATTTTATATATTAATTTTAAAATTTATTCAAATAAAAAGTAGACACCGCATATTAAATACAAAAGTGAGCCGTGGTGAGGCTCACTTTCAAGTAATTATGACAATACTTTTTTTTTACCAAATAATACAATTTTAATTATAATCATTTACCAGTATAATAAAATGCAATTTGGTTCACAATGGGCAGCGTTATCGCTGAGAGCGATCTCTTCTAATAATTTTTTTTTTCTAGAAAAAAAAAAAGAGATTATATAAGATTATTGTTCTAAGTCATAATAAATAATTAATAATACGCTATCTTTCAACGAAATACTAGAGTTCAACTAATTACCTAATAAAGTCATTTGACGCGTTTGTTTTTTAATATTTTATATATTAATTTTGGTAAATTTATAAAAATATTTAAGTAAAACGTAGACACCGCACAATAAATACAAAAGTGAGGTAAGTTACCTAGTATTTACTCATACCTTTGATATGAACATATCCTTTACTAACATTCTTAACAGAAACGACTTCAATAGCCTTTTTTGACATAATATTTAAAATCACAAGAGGATTATGAGACTTACGGCTTACAGCCATAAGGGCACGGATGCCAATGCCATGTTTAAAAAAATGAATGCCACAAAACTGACTGACATGTTGAATGTCACAACCTCAGTTCATCAAAATTTTATTAAAAGCTAGAGATTTTTTTGTTATATTAGGCACAATAAAGCGTATTTCTATTCTTTACGTTGTTTACATACATTACACCTACTCAACAATAAATAAAAACCGCACTGATCAATAAACTCATACTCTTTATAGTACTAAAGATCATCTTTGTTTTTAACCTCGGTATCCGCATGAATTTTAATAGTCTGAGATTTTATTTGTTAATTTCATAAAATTTAAATATTAGTTGAATTTGTAAGTACGAAATAAAATTATAGAACCCCTGCTGAGTTTAAAAGTGCTAAATATTTAAACAATTTAATATAAAGTAATATTTTAGTGATTTTATTGTTTATTTCCTTATAGAAAACTGGTATTTAATTATATTATTTACTTTGTTATTAAAATAAGTGTAAAGACGAGCAAATCAGTTGCCCGGTGGAAGCATCGATGATTTTTTATGCAAAAATGTAAGAAGACGTTAATTTGATCCACTTCCCGGTGTCCGATTAAGCTGAAATTTTGCATGCCTGTATAAATCGGATGACAATGCAATATTTTTATGACATCGAACTGATCTGATAATGGAGCTGAAAGGTGGCCATAGGAACTCCGTAACTAAACGACGCAAGCCCATCGAGTTTGGGCTGGTTTGATTCGTCTTGACGAGTACTTTGGTGCTGGATGGTAATAATATTAAAAGCTTGTTTCTAAAAAGGTTTTTTTAAATTTTACTTGTTTTAAGCTAAATTCTGCGCTTCACTGCGAATAATACCCTGAGAATAGTAATTGAGAAATTAGTTGTAGAATCTCTATGTGTCCAGTAATGTCTGGTAACATTGCCCTTAACTCTGTACTGTAATAAATAAATAAAGCCTTTTATTTCAGGCAATAGTACGCTGCCAACAATGGCAAAGTACCAGAGACCCATATCAATATATACTTTATAGACCAACACACATAATCATCATCATCATCATCATCAGCCCACGCTCGTCCACTGCTGGACATAGGCCTCCCCTGGTCACGCCACTCAACTCGTCCCCCCGTCTTCCTCCTCCACCCGCTCTCCGCGACCTTCCAGATATCGTCACCCCATCTTGCCCAAGGATGTCCTACATTACGTTTGCCGAGACGCGGTCTCCACTCTAGAACCCGTGTACCCCATCGGTTATCGGTTCTGCGTAGGGATGAAAATTTCCGGAAATATTCCGAAAGTTTCCATTACTTCCATGAAACTTTCCAAATTTGACAGAAACAATTGGGAATAAACCCCAAATTAGAAATCTGATTTTTTAAATGAAAATGTTAAGTAAAGTAAAATTACTGCTGATAGGATAATAGGCTTAGTGCCTGTCTACAATACAAGAATTTGGACTATAAAATTAAATTTCTAACTAATATACCAAGGAAAAGAAATACGCTGTTCATTGATGAAAATATCATACCAATTACCAAAAAAACATTGTATTTTTGTTTTACTTTGTTAAATAGACTTATTCTTGTGCATATGAAAGTATATACACGTGTCTGTATGTAAAGGGTGAAACAGTGCAATGACTGATTCACAAGTAATAACCTGGCTGCTTGGTGAACTAATGTTAAAACAGAATTATATGAATTATGTTTATATAAGTCGGTATCAATGCCCTCTTTGGTTGTTTATAATCTTTATAATTGTAAGTCAAAAAAAATGATGGGTTCAGCTATCATAAGTTACCAGTATCATAGTTTTCACTTTTTCTTTGTATATTTCCATCGTCAATTAAATATTCATGGCAATTACCATCATTTATTATAGTTTTGAGATAGATAAGTATAATAACAAAACAAAAATAAACCCAGAAATCCGTAGTAGTCAAAAAAACGCATTCAAAAATTCAGTGTTAATCTGGAAATTTTGAAAAGTTTCCTGCAATGTTTCCCTATATTTCCGGAAACATTGGAAGTATTCCTGGAAAGTTTCGGAAACATTCGGACATTTTCATCCCTAGTTCTGCGGCAAATATGACCAGCCCATTGCCACATCAACTTGCAAATCCTTTCGGCTATGTCCGTAACTCTGGTCCTCTGCTGAATCACCACATTTCTGATGCGTTCCTTTAGAGAGACGCCGAGCATAGCCCGCTCCATAGCTCGCTGAGAAACTTTAAACTTGTGAACCAATCTAACCGTAAGTGTCCACGTTTCGGCTCCATACATAAAATTATAACTTAAAACTAGGTAACACTAGGCGCCGGCAACGTGTTCGCGCGGAGTCAGCAGGAAGTCGACCTCGGAATTGCCTTGGTGGAACTAGCAAAGGTGTGGTACTGCCCAAAGCGACCTCTGCAACATTCGTTCATTATGCGGAACTCAAAAAGTAATAAAAATCTACCAAATTTTGGCAGACACTTTTAAAGACATTAAATTATTTTTAAGTTATATAATAATTATGATCCATCATAATAATAAATATAAAAACTCATCGGCAAATCATTGAAAATATTGTTGAAAAGTTTTTATGACAGCCACAAAAATAAAAAAACTGGATTGAGCATTCTAAAGATAAATGACGCACCAATAGTAAGTCCATTAGTTCTATGGTTCAGACACCGTTGTGTTTGTCTGTATATTAACTCTCAAACAAAAGAATTCGACACTGCACGAACGAAGTAGGGACGCTAAGAACATAATTTTATTTTATTAGTCCTATAATGATTGTCACCATCCCAAGTTAAATCAACCATTAGTATAATAATATTAAAAATTATAATGATAAAATTATTATTAATAATTAAACGAACTTACCTGTACATGACTTTTTATAATAATAATTATACGAGCTCCGGGTTTAAAGAGAATTAAAAATATAAAGCAGCCCCTTCGTGTAAAAAGTCACCACGGTAATACAAGAGGGCTTACTAGCCTTCATTTCTGTTTTAATGAAACTACGTCTACAATTTTTGAAGACAGCGTTAATTTTTATTGTTTTGTCTGCCACAAGTTTTACGTCTTGTTAACTGCATTCTTCGATTTTAATTTTACCAATTAAAATTATATTGCAGTAAAGACCCGCTAGGTCTTAAAATAGCTATAATAATATCTATAATTCTACAGTTATGGACTCTATAAGTATATTTTTAAATTAATTGCCTCAATTTTTAAAAAAAGTGTCACCTTTTAATGTTCCGTAGTCAACAAGGAAGCCTTATAGTTTCGCTTTTTAGATTTGGCATCACTCCTTTTTAAGGAAATTTTGTCCAGAAGTTTATTATTACTATGTTATGTTTTTTTTTAATAATAACTAGCAGCATTTTACTCGCTTTTCCAGGGTCTAAAGTCTACTATCTCTTTATCAAATTTCAGCTCAATCGGTCCATCCGTTTAGGCGTGAAGAAGTAACAAACATACACACTCACAAACAAACTTTCACCTTTATAATATTTGTGTGATTATTTTATAGTAATAGAATAGAATGATATATAATTTATTGCATACCAAAATACAAAAAATAGTTATGAACATAAATGAAAGAAAAAAGGTTTATTTACAATAACATATGAAAAACAAAAAAAAATGCATACAACATAAATAAGTACTTATATACTATTGTAAAAAGGTATTTTTTTAGCATATATGTAGGTGGGCAACCTACGCTGGTCTTCCTTAGATTCCAATGTCGAAGCACAAACATAACATTAGAGGTAAACAATCGGTGGTCTTATCGCATAAAGCAATCTTTTTCAGATAACCTGGTTGGGAGGGAATTTGAGAAAAAATATATAATATTATTATACTCTCTAAAATTTTGTTTCTAGCTCATATTATATGTATTTTCCATCAAATACAACCATATTTCAACCTATATGGCGGTCATTTATTACGAAGATCAGATCAGTGGTTAAACACATTTTAAATAAATTTCACGCTCTGAAGACAATAGTCAAAATTATCAGGGCTCGTCAACATTTTAGGGTTGAGTACAACAATGTCTTGAATCATTCCTGTATCCAATAATAAAGTAACTTAAAGTAACAATATAGATAGAGTAACAAAGTCTAGTAAGACAAAAAAAATTCTTACGCATCTATAATATGATAGAAATAAAAGCGTATCAATTGTTTTTGTGACCGTTTTTGTTTGACAGGTAAGAATAAAAAATTTCGATTATATAATTTTTCGATTCCGCTATTTTTTTCATAAAATGGTACCATTTGAAACATTTTTTTAATAGGTTCAGAGGAATTCCCAAGTATAATTCATTCGGGAAACATTTTTTTATTGCATAAAGAGTTTTATATAATATATTTATCATAATATTATTATCAATTATCTAAACTTTCACATTAAAATACATTAAAGATAAAATAATTAAAAAGTTCAGAAACTGTGCCAAAGGTTGACTCCCCCGGACCGTTATTATAATTGAGTTACAAGTAATTAAAGTCACTAACGATTTAATATTACAATTGTTGTAAACAAAATCTATTTCTAGTATTAATAAAGGTTATTTTTGGTTAAACATTATCTTGAATCCAATGATAGCGAACGAGGAAGACACCGCGCGCCATGAATCAAAACTGAGGTTCGTATTTATATCCCACATCCTAATTGTAACGTATGTATGTATTAATGTATTTATAGTTTGTGCTACAGCGTAGAAAAGATGCATTGTGGTATGTGTTGATGTTTTTTTGAAATATTCCAATTGTTTTATATTATTAAGTAATTAAATTACGATTTTTGGTAATCTGTAACATGAATTAATGAATGTTTTTATACTACATCTTATGGGAAACATCCGGGACCCAGAGTTTTAATTAAAAGCACGTCCTGCTTAAAACTCACAGACCCTGGGTAAAATAAAAGCATTTTTATTTGAAAGTCAAAATAGGGTTGATATTTAGGCTCTGAAGACAATCAAAATTACACATAGGCAAATGTTCATAGAATCTTTCCCAAAAACCATAAATCTAAATACAAAAAGGAAAGAATGACTTATTAACTGATCTATCAACGCACAGCCCAAACTACTGAACGGATTCGGATGAAATTTGGAATACAGATAGGTTTCATGACGTAGACCACCGCTAAGAAAGGATTTTGCCATGCGGGCAAAGCCGCGAGAATAAGCTAGTATTATTTTAAAAAATTACCCTGATGATATTAGGAGAATAATATAGTACTATCAAATTATATCAAACTAGCTTATGCTCGCGGCTTTGTCCTCATGGCAAAATCCTTTCTTAGCGGAAGGCTACGTCATAAAACCTATATGTATTCCAAATTTTAACCAAATCCGTCCAGTGGTTTGGGCTGTGCGTTGATAGATCATATTCATATTCACTTTATTCATATTTTACATACACGTCAACAAATTGATAACACATAATAATGTTATAAGTTCAATTAAAAACAATTCCGCAGTATAATAAATGTAACAAAACGTTAAATACAAAATTTAAAATTCAATAATAATATTATCACTATGATATACATTGTTAATAAATTATAATTTATTTCAGTATAGATATAAATTCATTATAGTTGTAAAAGGTTTGGTTGATAAGCCATTTCTCAGTATTGACTGAGAAATGGCATAGTATCTAAATATATAAAAGAAAAGAGTGACTGATTGCAGTCACTCTTTCCTTTTATATATTTAGATACTATGTAAGATGGTGCAGTTTTGTGATTAGCCGCGGTATCTGCTATTTACAATCGTGTGTGCATGATTGATAGGCAGAAAGGCCACGCCTCGGCGCATTGTGGCTAAATTATTGGATTTCTTTAAATACAATAATTATAGCTTTGGATGTATTATTATAAATTCGTGTTATTATGTTTATAGCATTTCGTTATTATGAATTATAGTTTTATAATTTATGTAGCGTCTGTGGCTCAGTGGTCGTATGGCCGGGGTATAATCCGAAGATCCTGGGTTCAATCTGTCTGATAAGTTTTTCGTCTGAATGCTATCGAGTAAGTAATTAAATGGAATTAAATTTCCAAATAATAAAAAAATTGTAACCTAATAATAAATATTCGTAAGAAAAAAAATCTAAGATTTCCATTTTGCTACAAATTTTTATGACAAAATTCGCCATATCGTGCGGGTCTAATATTTATAACCTCTAAATCTACCAACTAACGACAAGGACAAGACGTGAAGTCAGGCGCAAACAGCTAAACCGATTTCGATGAAATTTGGTACATGTATAGTTTAAGTCCCGAGAAGGTATATAGGAGTAGGTTTTATCCCAGAAATCGTCCCTAAAGGGGGTTTAAAAGGGTGCAAGTTTGTATATATGTCAGTTATTTATACCAAGCAGAAGAAGTCGCGGGCAAAAGCTAGTTATATTATAAAGATAGCTAGAACGATGATAGTACTCGTTAGCTTTGCAAGGCTGACTATTCACGGTACGACTAAATCGACCGATCATTATTTTTTAAATTTATTTTCATGTACAGTCAACTACAATGAGATTGTATCCATGTTAGTCTTACAAAATGAAGGAACTTTTAGTATGCTAAAATTATTTACCCTTACTTCGTAACATTTTCAGTATCCACCAAATCTTATACTATATTCGATTCATTTTAAATGCTATTATTATGTATTACCTAAGGAAAAGTAGTGGGATACATCATTGTTGCATATTAAACGAGTCGATGATAATATAAAGTTTGATTGCTGCTAGAAATGTCACGAACCAAGGGTAGTTCATTGTGGCAAATGAAAATATACTTCATTTTGTAAGCCTAACATGGATACATCTCTTTGTAGTTGACTGTACCTACATAGTATTATAAAAAAATTAAAAAAAAAACAATCCAAAATTATACTTATTACTAACGTTTGCTAAAATACAGTTTGGTCCACAATGAGTGGCTTTATCGCTGTGAGTAATTTCTTCCAGTCATACAACCTTTAAGATCCTGCAGATTTAGCTAAAAATATAAAGTCGCACCGTGAACAGTTTGCCTCCACCGCATCGCCGCATGAATAACTAACGCAGTGTGAAAGGCTCGGCCGGGGGGTGTTTGCGAGGCTCTGTTATCTTGATGACATCTAATGTTACCTTTTTGGTGGCGCTAAACTGTTCATTCATTATTTTGATAAAAACCTCCTTGGAACAACCTTCGTGGATAACTTGTTACTTTGACAAATGAGGATGTCTTGAGGCGCCGCAATAGACGTTAAATTTTATAAGGATAGAGGTGGATTCCCGCCAAAACTTCAAGATTCAAGATGGCTGCGCTTTAAATGTCTTAGTTAATTTATATTAAAAACGTACTTTAGGTGTTTAATTCGTGATAATGATTGAGTGTTATATTATATTAAAAGTGTTCTTCATGCTCAAATAAGTACAAGTAATTAAAAATCTTCATGTAAAGCTTTTCGTAAGAAAAAAATAAAATAAACTTAAAACCCATTTCTATTTTCAATAACTCTACTTTTAAGCGACCAAAAGAAGCTAAATAAAAAAAATGATTGTGTACTGTTATCGTAAGAATTTTCAAGATTTTTTTTCAATTTTGTTAAAATTTCACAGTGGACGTTAGCAAAAAGAGAGGCGATTTTGGTCCGGAATAACCCCGCAGTAGGTATATTTTTTCCCCACCATTTTTGTCTGTGGCCTGTGGTCTTCCATCTCTATTAAAAACCAGGAGTGCCAACCGTACAAAACTAATATGAAAGTACACGGATAGCAAATTGAGAGAACGATGTATCACAGGTTCCCAATCTTTTGTTCACTTCATCGGAACGTATCGACGTAGGGCTGTCAACTGAGCAATTTTATAGTCCTTTGTTATGATTTGAAAAAAATTTTTTGCATTGTTCGTGCAATGTGCTGTGACTGAATGACTTATGGTTGTCATTATCCAAGTACTTGATATTTTTGTCATAATTTTATTTATTTGTAAGTCGGTAGAGCCACATTAGCTATATGTACACATTATTCGTATATGTATACATTTTCAAAATCAGCATCATCATCATCATCAGCCTATGTTCGTCCACTGCTGGACATAGGCCTCCCCCATGGCACGCCACTCAACTCGGTCCTCCGTCTTTCTTTTCCACCCACCCCCAGTAACGCTCCGGATATCGTCGCCCCATCTCGCCCATGGGCGCCCTACACTACGTTTACTGAGACGCGGTCTCCATTTTCATATTAATGTGAAGCAATATACAAGTGTTTCTCATATAATATTTAATACGATCCATGAAGCTTCCACCTAATTTTATACGACTCTCTGCAAGAAATCGCTTAAAATGTTAAGACTTGCAGCCTTTCTTTCTAGACTGCAGTCTAAAGCAGCAGTGACCGCTCATGATCAAGCAGATCGCCTGCTGTGTCGGTGTTGAAAATAATTTAAAAAAAAAGGTAGCACTCCGGGAGTGCCGGCAGAAGTGAAAACTTCAATATTAACGTTGTGTTTAATTATAAGTATAAAAATACTATCATTTATGAGGTAGAATACAATGTTTATTTATTGCGCTATCGTACACAAATATGACAATTTATATGTTGTTATTTATAATATTATATCGTTATTTATATATTTGTCTAAGCCCCCTGTGCCGCCTAAACAGAACAGCACACTCAAGCATGGTAGAAAGAGTGGGAGATACTAGTTCCTCTCCCTTCCCCTCGATCTTACGCTTTTTCGATCAGCATCACGTGACCCTGACGCGAGTTTGAAAGTTTTTACCCATACAAAAAAAAGTGCTCAGCGCCGCTAAAGAAGTTTTCACTTCAAAAATCAACTTGATAACTCTATTCCACTATCTCTATTCTCTATTTCCAGAACCCCTACGGGTTCTGGAGTAAATGGATCTTGACAGACAGACAGACAATCGAGTGAACCTTTAGGAGTTTCGTTGTTTCCTTTAGAGGTACGAAACCCTAAAGAATAAGCCCCATATTCATTTCTTGAAAACCAGCGCTGCGCAGTGGTTTCTCCCTGAGCCGCACAAACCTGATTCTATCCCATTTGGCAATAGGCATTTTTTTTGGCATTTTTTTTCCCATCTTGTTCAAATTGTTTACTTTTTTTTATGTGAATCTTTTCTGTTTTTTTACTGTCTATAAATTGTTTTTTATTATTTTTTTTATTCCTTTGATCCTCTTTTAAACTTATAAAGATTACTTGTTTAAACATTTGACAGCGTATTACTATGTAAACAAACGACTAAAAATTCACGGATATAATGGTCGAAGCTATAGGCTCGACCCTGGGTTTCGGACAATTACGATGTCCTTCATCTGCAGCTCACGCCTTTAGGTCGCGACGGTGGCCACTGTTGGCCACTTTTGTTTACATAGTAATATGGATAACACTCATGTTAGTTTTCAAAAACGCATTTGAAAGCGTGGCAAGTGGCAACCCTAAACCGTTTACGTTCCGCGTCATAAGTTCCCCAGTTCGCAGCGTTAACCAAAATATTGTGTACCGACGTTACTGGGAACCTCTGTTACCAGTTACCACCTCTGTGGGTATACTTATATAGGTAGATAGATAGATATAAACGTTTAAAGATTTTTGTATGAAGCGTGGCATACCAACCAGTTTTTTTTTATTTGTCGTCCTATAACGGTGTATGTGTAAGGCACCAGCGGAAGATCAGCTCAGGTCAAAAATAATGTCCCATGCTGAGCTGGTTCCTTTTTGCGGCAAACAATATTAGTAGTAAAGAGTTCATATTAAATTATGCTTTATTTCCGTTTTGTTGTTAGTGGCAAATAAATTTATTTTCTATCTTTCTTTCTTCTTTGTTAGTGGATTACACGACAAAGTTGAAAATGCCTTTTTAACTTTACCGCCCTATGACTTATGACTCTAAGATCTTTTTATAATAGGAGGGTAATATCGACACCAGTGCTAGGTAGCCAATAGGCCTTCTGGTCCAACATTATTATCAATGATATTTTACTCATACACATATCATTGATTATTATACTTAATATTTAAGTATCTACAATTATATAATATTATTATAAATGATATCTTTTTCGGTTAAAAATTTAAACAGTAGTAGGATACCTCAGCACTTTAGTAAGTACTAAAACCAGACATAAATCTCCGCATACAAAGTTACTTGAAAAGTGTTATTTTTTATGGCAACTCAAAAAATCTCTTTGGAGTCTCAAATCTTGTCTTGTACACCATTCATGACGTCACGATTCACGATAAACAAAGTATCACAAAAAAATCCGATAAAGAATCTTAATTTCAACAACGCATAAAAACCCACCTTTTATTACCACGGACTTGAAATTTTTCAACCTACACATCTGTCAGCCATCATAATAACATCGAAAGATCTCCATTCAAAGTGTGGCACAACAAAAAAACATAAGCACGCCTCTTTTTACGATTAATCACTGGAAAAAAACCTCCTTCGAAGACTAAAAAGTTCGCATCGATGCATTGACGTTACCTCCTTTCAGCGGCTGTCAAAGTGACATTTGATTTATGATTTTCCATTGTGGCACCACTGTTCTTTATGGCGCGAAACTCATTTACCGCTAATGACATTTCGAGATGTACAAAATGGCGGGTAATGCGAGGCAAAAAAAATAACTTATAGTTTTTAAGAGATTATCTTTGTGTTAGCGGAGATTAATTTGAGTTTTTTGCTTAATTTGTAATTACTTTTCATCGGCTAATTATTATTTTGCTGTGCGATTCAAAGTTTTTACTTTTCGTTTTTGTGTTGGTACACCTATCAATACGTCACTTAACTTTTTTTGTATAACAAAAGAGTTATTCAAAAAGGTTTGATATATGATGCGGCACAAAACACTAAAAGATTAACGTTTTAAAGATATGCAGCTTCATTTATAAAGCAAAAGTGCTTTTATCAGAACAATACGTTATTTTGTCAAAATATCTTGATTACTCAAAAGGTTTTAAACTTTTAGTGCTGCCGCTTTGACGAAATTATGCACATAACCATAACAATTGGGGAAAATGAGTAACGCAATATTTTTGGGGAAAAGCCGAAAATAAAATTTATTTTTTATTACAACATTTTGTTTCACTAATCTTACTATCCTACTAAAATAAAGATGAATATCAGTACGTGATTGTGTATGTTTTTTTTAATAATAGAACTAAGATTTTTTTTATAGTAAAACGTTGCCTGAGGAAGTACCACACCTATGTCAGTTATTCATCCGCCAAGCAATGTGCAGGCATTACAATTATTAATGTACCTACTCTCCTACATCATTATTATTATTATATCCTGTTAAAGTCATAACATTCGGATCGGCAAGGCGTCTACGATGTTCGGGAGGCTTAGTTCAAGGGTATGGTACAACAAACATCTAACAATTAAGACCAAGATGATCGTTTACCAAACATGCATATTGTCCATACTCTTGTACGGAGCTGAGACCTGGACATCGTATGCCAAACAGGAGCGGAAATTGAACAACTTCCATATGCGTTGTCTTCGACGTATTTTGGATATATCGTGGAAGGATAGAGTCACAAACGAGAAGGTGCTCAGTATCTCGCAACTACCAAATATAACTGCGGTGCTAAAGCAGAGGCGACTTCGCTGGCTTGGGCACGTGCAACGTATGGAGCCTTCTCGTTTGCCAAGACAGACTCTTCTCGGACAAATAGCGGAAGCAAAACGCCCTGTAGGACGGCCAATGCTCCGTTATAAAGATAGTGCTAAGAGGGATATGAAATCATTTAACATCGACCCTAACACCTGGGAGAAAGCAGCAGATGATCGTGCGAGCTGGAGGAAGACACTATTTGACGGCATTTCTGCGCATGATAATGCCTGGTTCGAGCAACTAGCACAGAAACGAGACAAGCGCCACCAACGCGCGGCTATTCCTCCAGCTTCACCAGGGACACAATTCGTCTGTACACTTTGCGGTCGACGTTGCCATTCCCGTATTGGCCTTACGAGCCATGCTCATAAGTGTCGAACACTTAATATGGACGCTGCTTAAATCATCTTTTATAGATGTAAAAGGCCAGTGACGATGATCCTGTTAAAGTCATAAAATAATAAACTACATATTTTGCTACAATCAAAACTATAACTTTAAACTCAATCTCACACTAACTATTCTTTGTTCAACTTTATGCTAAAATTAATTAGATTTTAACTATAATTTACGCATACTGTATCTGCAATGAAGATATTTCATTTCATTACTATGTTTTTTTATACAAATAAGTAAGAAGACGCACTCCTTTTAGTAAGAAATTACTCTACCCATAATTAGTACAATGCCACGCAGAACTTTAAAATGATGTAAAATTCTAGGTACACTGCGGCAACGCTTCTTAAGTTAAGACACTTTAGCCCAGTAATTTCACTCGTGTTCCGGACTGAAGGACATAATGTTACCAGCGAAGTTACTGAGGGCCTATTGGCTAATTCTCACCCACTACGATTGATGACAACTTCGATGTACATTGCTGAGTTTCCTACTCATAATATTAATGAGGAGGTCTAAACAAGTAATGTACGCAATTTTGTCTATAGATTCTAGTGTTTTACATGTCATTTGGCGGTAGCCAATAGGCCCAATGGGACATGATATTCAACAACTAATATCTCAGGGTGATAGACGCAGTGCCGCGTAGAATTTTGTATGTATAATGCATTTCATTAAAAATCATGCCTAAAACATGATTTTCCCAAGATGTTTTAATATAACCTCGAATAACCTGAAGAGAAAAAAATATCCGCTTAACAAATTTATCACATAAAAATTTACATACAATTATACCTATTAATTAATTGTTGGCAATGGGAGCAGACTCAGCTTGTAACCACGTTAACTAGGCTAACGTGGTTGCTGGTTTTCAGTCTGCCCCAGTCTGTTTGACAAACAGGGGTGCCATGCCAACATGACGGCATAGATTGGTGAAATGCACTCTATTTGAAACACTGGGTGGCACTGTGTCTCACATGGGTAAATATTACCCTAATACATATTATTATAAACGCGAAAATTTTTGTGTGTGAGTGTGGGCGTGTGTATGTTTGTTACTCTTTCACGCCTAAACGGGTGGACCAATTGAGCTAAAATTTGGTATAGAATAAGCTTAGACTCAGGAGAACATAATATGCTACTGTACAGCGAGTAAAACCGCTGGGCACAGCTAGTTAAATTAGTTCACGAATTATGAACCGTTCCTTTTTTAAAACGGTTAGTTACCAAAAGAGGTAAGAATTCACATAACCTCATAGGACCTCAATAAAAGCTTAACGTCAACCATAATGACAGTTGTTTTTTTAAATATTTTTGACCAGTAACAGAGGTCAAACGAGTTAAATATAATCCGGGTCGTGGGTACATTCTACCCAAAGACAACTTAAATCTTAAGATCGGCTATTATACCCTAGATTCAGCCTTTCTGAAACGTCGCTTCGTCTGCAGTACAGTCAGAGAAGGAAAGAGATTTTTTTTCAAGAGTTTTTAAGAGGTTAGCCTTAGACCATGATCTTGCGCTATATTAAGCGACGATGCGACTGTAGATGGTAGCAGACTTAACCTAGAAGGCGGGATAAATCCCACCCTGGCTTCATTGAACATCATGCCAGAAAACGGTCAAAATGACCACTTGGCGACATGGTTTTGTCCAGTGGATGGTAACTAGCCACGGCCGAAGCCTACCACCAGTATTAAATTTAATAATAATATAATATTATAATAATTTATTGTATCTTTATTCCCATGTTTTTTTGTACAACGAAGTAAGAAGACGAGCAAGACGCTCTCCTGATGGTAAGAGATAACGCTGCCCATAATTAGTACAGTGCTACCCAGTGCACTGCGCCAACGCTTCTTACTTGAGAGTCATAAGATGTTACGACTTACGACTCTTCAGCCCAGTAATTTCACTAGCTACAGTGTCCTCCTACCGAAGCCCAGCAATGTTTGCACACTATTGCTCAAGCGGTAGAATATCTGGCACTGTTGGGGTACCCATCTAGTCGACCTCCAGCAGAGGAAGTCTACCCCCGGTAATTTAAGCAAATAAATGATGTATTGTATTTGTATTTTATAAACATCTTATTAGAAAAGTTATGGCCGTTCCTGGTCCTTATTTATTTCCTTATTACATTGCATTCTACACAAAGTTGACTCAAAGCAACTCTGAGTCATCTAGTATAAACCAGATTGTAGTTACTAGTTACTATTAAAGCTTTGTAAAGGCCGACAATTTAACTCTCAGTTAATAAAGAAAGACATTTTTTCCTGGACATAAAGTATGTACTAGTGAAAAGAATTCGCAGTTTAAAGAAATTTAAATTTTAAACGATTAACCATTTTTGAAAAATTAAATTCTTAGCCTTCAGAATAATAAAATAATAATAATTGGTGTTTATACTCCAACAGAACAGGTTACCCTACTTACACTGTCAGAGTCAAATCACAATTATAGGTTGTGTGGCTAACCTATTATGTTGCAGTTTCAGGTCGCCGAGATTACTACAGGGCCTGCAACATGACCTTACGATTGCCTCCTCCATATCTTATATAGGAAACAGCCGGGACCCACAGTTTGTTGTTTTTACGTGCATTCCGAAACACTAAAATGTATACTTAAACATTTTAGAGTATTTTATTTCTTGTTAAAACTTAATAAACCATTAAAAAGTTAGTAAAAGTACATCAAATAAAAATTAAACTCGAAATGAAGAATTAGTCAACAAAGAGTATTTTTAACAACAAAAAAAAAAAGCTGGCCGCTAATAAAAATGGCGCTTTTTTAAAACATAATAAAAGAACTCTTTTCGTCTATCGTAAAAAGTTATCACATTAAGTTCTGTTTTTGGCGGGAACTGGACCGGTTTTCATGTAAAATGCAGTATGAGCACTTTGTTATGAATAAAAATGTTTAATTTAAATGTAACGTATTGGTAAAATATTCGTATGACCTTTCACACCCGACTAGACTCTGCAGTTCGGCGGCATGGTAAAAACTTTATCTATCTAGTTTCATTTACCTGGAGTGTCAGCTGTTCACCAGGCGTAAGTTGAACATACTTTTTGAAATATGGCGGCTTAGTTCAAATAATTTTATCTTTTTTTAAGCTATTGCATAGCTTCTATCGCGGGCCTTGAGCGTGGGGACCGAATCCAGAAATTCCGTAACGAAAAAAACCTAACACCCCCCACTCCGACCGGCACAGCGGTGATACTATAATTACATAAGTTGATAAAAAATGCTATGCAATAGCTTTACCGCGGCAGTCTCCGAGTGCCACATGTCTCTTTTTTTTTATTACATATAACTATTTCCTTTGTGAATTTAAACGTAATGTGATTCTCTAATACATATGGTATTTTTTAAACTTTTAAGTGATTTACCTTAATAATGTAAGAGAGTACAACCACGGTAAAGAGATATATCATTACCGTGGTACAACTGTCATCCCACAGATTCAACCTATCTACCCCGGGTACTCTGTGCCCTAGCACAGAATAGCGGACCTATCCAGAATTTTTTAAGAATGGAAATTCTGATGCCCTAGTTAAGCCTTGTGCAGGCAATTCGAACAAACCTGTCAACCAAAAACGGGCACAGTAATAATAGACTCGCGATCCTGTTCTAGCTTGTAGCTAGAAAAGGATGGCGAATAATGAGCGATGCGATGGATGAGGTTGGTGGTATGAAGGTGGTGGATGGTGGAGGAGGATGGTGGTGTTGTTTTGTAGCTTGTTGTATATTATATCCGTAAAATATTTTTCGTCTCTTTTTCGTCTTCACATATTATCTCTCACGTCTTTCACTCATCACACAAAATAATCTTCTACCAACAGTTATGTTAATGTAGCAATATCACATTGCCTAAATCTAAACCTAAAGATAATATGTCTAAAACCAAAGCTAAAAAGTTAGCAAGTTTTTTCATTTCAGATCCTTTCTAAAAAAGAAAAAGAAGTCCATACTGCAAATAGGCTTCAAGTCTGACGTCACAAAGCTATCATATGTCTTAATCTCGCGATAAGGGCATTTTTATTATTCCCTACAACGTAGAATGGACAAGAGTTATCTACAAAAGTGGTTTTTTTATGGCAACATTGCTTTACGAAGTGGTGCATGAAAATATAGATGGAATGGGTAATGGTGGGTAAATTTTTTACTGGCAATACCGCCAAGTGGAGCACGTTTTATCGTTTTTGTTGATTTATTAGTTCATCATTGATTTACACTATTTTAGATATTTTAGGTAGCTGTTGAAGCAAATAAAGTAGGTATATAAAAAGTTTTTTTATGACGAGTAGACTTGGTAATGTGGTAACTTGGTATTAGTAACTTTAAGCTGTAAAAAAAAATAAACCTCTATGTCAACGCAATCAAAAGAAACAGCAATTTTAGTCGCATATTTTCAAACTCGCAAGTACTCGACGGGTTTGTACGGAACCCTCGGTGCTCGAGTAAGACTCGTACTTGACCGTTTTTTTTTAATACGTCATAAATCGTAAACCGCAATAATTTAAGTTGCAACGAACTACAAATCTTTTATATTATGTTACTTGCTGTTACGGAACCCTTCATGGGTGAGTTCGACTCGCTCTTGGCCGCTTTTTACAAGCTTTATATTACTTTTACCTGTCTGTTGTCTGTCTGTCTGTCTGTAATCAAATCTTGCAAGTTTGATTTGACCCACTTCCCGGTTTCCAATTGAGCTGAAAATTTGCATGCGTGTGTAAATCGGATACTTACTTACTTACTAGATTGGCGCGAGAACCCAAAGTGAGTTTTGGCCTCCGACAATAAGAGCCTCCAGCTGGTCCTGTCCTGTGCCACCTCCCGCCAGTCCTCGACCTGCAGGGCGCGCACGTCCTTCTCCACCTCATCCTTCCAGCGGTACCTGGGGCGGCCCACTGGTCTACGACCATTCGGCCGTCCCACATATTATGCTCTTTTCACGGCGCGATCATCTCCCATTCTTTCGAGGTGTCCGAGCCAGCGAAGTCGATGTGCTTTGGTTTCGCCGATGATGTTTGGCTCAGACACAAGGTCTTCTATTTCGGCGTTCCTTCTTGACCTCCACGTTCCATCTTCCTGTTGTACCGGCCCCAGGATTTTCCTGAGAACCTTTCGCTCTGTGACGAGGAGTTTATATTCTTCCTTTTGGGTGAGTGTCCAGGTAAATCGGATGACAATGCAATATTATTATGACATCGAGCTGATCTGATGATGGAGCTGGAAGGTGGCTATAGGAACTCTGTCATTAAACAACGCAACCCCATCGAGTTTGGGCTCATTTGATTCGTCTTGACGAGTACTATATGTATGATGCAAGATGGTAATGATAATTAAAGCTTGTTTTTAAAAAGTATTTTTAAAATTTCACTTGTTTTAAATCTTTAATTTAGTTTACTTGTTCCTTTAGAGGTATGAAACACTAAAACGTGGCGGAAGTAGATAACTCAAATTGAAATACTTATTATGTCCTATATTATATTTTTCCATGTAACAACAATATACAGACTCCGCACATAATGGGTACAGACTATAAATAAAGTACAGATAGGGCATCAAAGCTCTATTGTTTTCAAACAATGCTATCTCAAGCCGCAGGCGAAATACTTTACTATGTAACTAATAAAATATGATGTTAAATACATATTTTACTAGCTGCGCCCAGCTGTTTTACCTATGTGTTATTCCAGGGTCTAAGTTATTTCCATACCAAATTTCAGCTCAATCGGAAACCGGGCAGTGGGTCAAATTTAACTTGCAAGACTTGATTACAGACAGACAACATACAGGTGAATGTAAATAAAAGTTCGTAAAAAGCGCCTTGCCTGACTGATCTGTCAACGCACAGCTCAAACTGCTGAACGGTGTTTGAGTGGAAATGAATACGAATAGGTTTATGACTTATGACGTAGAACTCTGCTAAAACAGGATATTCCAAAGCGCCGCGAATGAGTGCTTCGGCATACTCGTTGCCCCAGCATTATGGCGTCCCGCAGGAACACCCCCAGGTTTTTAGTGGGTATCCCCGCCGCGTACATCTTCGGCGGGGGAGTCCCACATACCGCCCCGCGCCCCCCAGCGTGGGGTGATGATGCGTAACAATTTTTTTCTGGAATTAAAAAAAAGGCAGCGACTTATTTCCCTCCACTTGGTACGATCCTGACTCTGACACACCTCTTTCCCTTCCTTAACTTTCATCACATTCTTCACACGCTCACCAGGTCTTGGTTCGGTTGGTAGTATCTTCATAAAGTCCTTATTCCCCAATCATAGGGACATCAGATAGTTCTCTCCAAACAGGCATAAAATCCACTGAAAATCGATTCCGTATTGGACAACTCGATTAGAACTCGATACCAATCGCAGAAAAAATCGTATGGAACACTGGTAATGTAGCAAAATAGATGCAGAGTTTGTGGATCTAGCGTATAGGGCTCGTTTCACACTTTACACTGTATCACAGTTATCATCTTCTGACTCTCAAGTAAGAAGCGTTGGCGCAGTGTACCCAGAATTTTACCTTTTCAAAATCCTGGGTAGACTGTACTATATATGGGCAGCGTTATCTCTTACCATCAGGAGAGCGTCTTGCTCGTCATCTTACTTCGTTGTATCTCAGTATAAAATTCGCAAATGAATAAATCAATATAATATATTTGTTTCTCCTAGTTCCGAAACACAGATCTGAATCGATCTTTCGTTGGTAAAAGAAATCTCGTTTACCTTAAGGGTTTATGTACGAGTACCTATTTAACCTATGCGATATGACCCATTAACGATTATTAATTTGACTATTATTATTTTTATAATTTTTTCTGATTGTAATGATAATCTGAATTTTAATATATAAAATTTCAAATATTCGTTCGAGCCAGCCAGAGATCCACACACAAAGGTGACCCTCGAGAAAAAGAAAAGCCAACGTTGACTTTCACAAACCTCACGGTATCTACTCAAACACATACTTGTGTTACAGACCATTCCATACGCCACGATCTCCATTCCAGACCACAAAATTGTTTCTACACCCACAAGTTACTATTATAACCCTTATTCTAAGGAATTAAGGTTTAAAATCGAGGATAATATTGATTTTTAAAACTGATTTAAAGTTGTATGGAGTGAAGATCATGCATTTCGTTTTTGAGCAATTCTGAGGCCTTTGGTAGTATTTGAATGAGAAATTATATTTCAACTGGCTGAAAAGTAGTCTGTGTTAATAAGGATATCTATGTACCTAATTTTTTACCGGGGGTAGACTTCCTTTGCAGGAGGTCGTCTAGGTGGGTACTCCAACAGTGCCAGTTATTCTACCGTCTGAGCAGTGATGTGCTTACATTACTGTGCTTCGGTAGGAGGGCACTGTAGCTAGTGAAATTACTGGGCTGAAGAGTCTTAACATCTTATGATTTTGAGTAAGAAGTGTTGTGTGCACCTAGAATTTTACATCATTGTGAAAGCCTGGGTAGCACTGTACTGATTATGGACAGCGTTATCTCTTACCATCAGGAGAGCGTCTTGCTCGTCTTCTTACTTCTTCACATAAAAAAAATATTTTAAAATTATATACTTCCGTAGTCAACAACCTCACTCTTTTGCAAAAAAAACGGGCACCTAAGGAAACTTACTTTCTAAGGTAGATTTGTGTTAGTTTAAAAATATTTAATTGTTTGACACACTTTGTATACTTATACTCGTACCTAATCATGTAATAATCATGTGAAATAAGCGTGAATTTTGGCAATTTTGTATTTAAATTGATGATTTTTTTCAAAACCGACGTACACGACCACACAATAACAAGTGGCCGGCAATAAAGACAAGAAGATTTTTTTTACTTTTTTATTTAAATAAATTTACAACTGTAAAAACCTAGTAACGAGTGTGACCTCCTCTTGCCAAAATCACAGCTTGAATCCTTCTGGGCATACTCTCTACGATGTTTTAATTACGTTTTGAGGAATACGTTCCCACTCTTCAGCAATTACTCTTTTTAGCTCCCTGATGTTTTTTGGAGCAGGTTGCACTGATCTTACCCGCCTATTTAGAACATCCCAGACATGCTCGATTGGATTGAGGTCAGGACTGCGAGCTGGCCAATCTAAACGACGGATCCCAACTTCTTGCATGTAAGCTTCCACGTCACCAGAACGGTGCGGGCGGGCATTATCGTCCATAAAAATGGAATCTTCCCCAAGTGCAGTCAATGCGGGTTGTGCATGTGGAATTAGGACTTCCATTATGTACCGGTGTGCATTTAATGTTCCTCTTTCTAAGAAAACTAACTCCGTACGCTCCGTCGAATTAATTGCTGCCCAAAACATAACGGAGCCTCCGCCATAAGGAGTAATTTGTTTGAAACACACTTCCGCATAGCGTTCCCGTGGTCTTCGCAGCACTCGCCGGCGTCGGTCCTCTCCAAATAAAGAGATTCTAGCTTCATCAGAAAACAATACCTTATTCCAGTCCTCCATAGTCCATGAAGCACAGTTTCGAGCAAACTGAAGTCGAGCAACACGGTGTTCACGGAGTAATTTAGGGCCTCGAGCCGGGCGGTAACTTTTGATATTGGCAGCCAAAAGCCTCCTTCTAACCGTCCACAAGTTTACTTCTACTCCTCTTACTTCTTCAAGGTTTTTTTTCAGGTCCACACTCGACGCCTTACGATTCCGCAACGCCTGACTCACCAAAAAGCGGTCGTCTCTTGGTTCTGTGCATCGTTTTCTTCCCGAGCCGGGTCTTCTTTTAACCGAACCGGTCTCTTGATATCGTTGCCATGTCCTCTGGACAGTTGAACGGCTCACATTTAGCCGTTGAGCCACGTAAGTTTGCGAACAACCTTCTTCAAGGGGGTAGGGCTATAATTTTACCGGCCCTTATCGCTTTATCGCTCATATCAAAAAGTGGTATTTATTGTGGAAAGAAAGAATAAATTGTTCAATTTGCAGAAAATACTCAAAAAGTTTTAAAATTGTAATAAAATTGTTACAGCAATTCGCATCAATTCGCGCCAAAAAGCAAAGCAATTTCACTATATAATCAGTATTTTTCTTTTTTAATTTCAAATTTTAAATTTGGAACATTAATAATCATGCCAGGATATTTATAAATGATAAGTCAATGCATCGTCAAATTAATAAAACCTTTCTTGTTCTTCTTCATTGAAGCAGAGAAATCATCAAAGTGCCCGTTTTTTTTTGCAAAAGAGTTTAGTTTCGTTTTGTCCGTTTGTCCGTCCGCGGCTTTGCGGAGAAACTTTAAGTCCAAGAAAGCTGTAATTTTGCACAGATGAGAACGGTATAAAAACTAATTAAAAATTAATTATTTTCCTTTAACCATCGACGATGTGGCTGTAGATGGTAGCAAACTAAACTTAGAAAGCGGGATATATATCTCTCGAAGCCATTTTTGTAATTTACTTGCTTATCAATAAAACTAACTGGCATTTACAAATAACTTTTTTGCTTAAATCCTCCATTTATAGACAACCTCTTTGCTCACATCCTCCTTTCATACCTCAAAAACTCCTATCAAAAATGACACAGCCAATCACTGTCCATAAACCAAATTCTCATAAATTACAAAATTTTAAATCCTATTAAAATAACATCATCATCATCAGCACATATCATCCTACTGCTGGGCAAAGCCCTTCTTTTGTGCTATGCATCTCTGTACTGAAAATAAAATAATATGCCAAAAGAAATCCAAAGTTCTAGTGAAAACCAGGTTTCCGACTTGGCTTCTGAGGAGAGTTTAGAAGATTTCAGCTATGGAGACTTGTATTATTTGGGCAAGCTATGGGTTGATCTACTCAAGATTGGACTTCTAGGTAAAAGGCTTATTAAACTTGGCTGAATTTAGTTCCTAAATTCAGAACCTAAATAATTCAGATTTCACAAACAATAGGTACTTGCTTCTGAATTTAGAATGCTAAATGTGACTACACTTAATTCACTTACCACTGAATTTAGGCCTCTGAATTCAGGCCTCTGAATTTAGTCAAATTTAAATTGCCGACGACGATTTAAATTGACGGTATCTGGAAGTTCGCTGATAGGGATTGGTGGAGGAAGACGGGAGATAAAATTAAGTAGCGTGCCATGGGAAGGCCTATGGCCAGTAGTGAAAGAACGTAGGCTGATGAGGATGACACAAAACCGTGTCTCCAAGAAGTTGCACTTGAAAAGCAAAAGGAAGAAAGCAAGCCTTTAGCCCAAGCTAAAACCATAAACGATGTCCTAGTACCACATGTGACTCGTTGTAGACAAACAGTGGAATGTAGAATGAAGGATGCGTGCGCGCAGTATTGCGCTTTCAAAAAGGAGTTGACGAACAATGTCGGTGATGGAAAGGATAAGTTGAAGAAATTCATGCGAGACCCTGAGAATTTGGTCGTGAGACAGGTGGTTTTGGGTCTTGGGGGTGTTACTGGTAAATAGAATGTGTTATCGATTATGTAGATAGGGTAAATCTATACCTGGCTTCACTGTACAATGACCATTATGACCAGTGAGTATGAGTTACTAAAATTGAATCAGGATTTGAACTCAGTGATCCAAAATCACTTTTGCACCACGCAAACTCTTCAAAACAAAACTATGTAATTAAATTATTTCATAAAATAGGTTCATTTTAGATATATACAGAAACATTTGGGTACAATAAGGAGGTGTCATGATGGTGAAAAACTGCTCTATCCGAAACTAGACTTGTGGTCTGTGTCTTCGGTTAAAGCAAGATTCCTCATGTTTTGTGGATCAATGCCTGAAATCTAAATATGGAAACTAGTGCATATGTAATTGGAGGTCGTATTGGCTATTACGATAAAGGCTGGTCCAGGCAAAGGGACCTTGATCTCCTCTTTGTCAGGAGTAAAGAAAGTCAAGAGTCCGAGAACTAAAGATTCACCTCCAAATCAAACTCAAAATTCATTTATTCAAATAGGCTACATCGGAGCACTTTTGCAAGTCAATTTTACCTGGCAAACATACCATAATATTATTATAATGCTAGCTTGTGCTTTTTACTTTACCCTGGTGGGTAAATCCGGATCTACGTCATGAGACTTGTCTATGTTCCAAATTTCAGTCAAATCCTTTGTGGTTTGAGCTGTTCAGTGATAGATCAGTCAGTCACGCCAAGTTTTTATTATTTTATACGTTTAGAAGATATCAACCAGATTTTTTTTATCTTTTTAAGGTTACTGGATAGGATCTGGAACCCCGAATATACCGAAGAAGATCTTCTTCACCAGTTGTGGACTTCTTGCGGCTGGTGCGTTGTGCTTCCCCAAGGAGACTGACGAGACCTTCAGAGAAATCGCCTTTAAGTCCACCAAACTACTCTTGATGGTCTATAATAAGTTTTGTGGCAAGGATCTTTCTTTGGGAGAGAGGTTGCCTTGTCGGGATGACCTGCCTGGACCTCCACCAAGGGGTACACCGAAAAGAAAGATTAACCCATGTCCTCAGAAGAAAGGAAAGAGTTTTTGGTCCAGATGAGAAATTTTATAAGTCTTAACATCTTAATATGACTCTAGGAGAAGCGTTGATGCAGTGAATTGACCTAGAATTTTACATCATTGTGAAATCCTGGATGTACTGATGGGCAGCGTTATCTCTTATCATCAGGAGAGCGTCTTGCTCGTCTTCTTACTTCTTTCTTTGCATAAGAAAGAATCTTAGTGGTGGCCAGAGACCCGTTTTAAAAGTTATGTTAAATTATATAATGATGTTCAAACTTGTTTAAGATTAAAGACGGTGATTATAGATATTTTGTTTTATTTTTAAGGATTAATATTATTCCCAGAATATCTAGGTAGCTGCGTGGTATAAAAGAGCGAGAGAACGAGGTGTGTGGGAGTTCCAGGTCTTCAATATTAAGTGGGCATTTTATTTGTGACGGGAAGTGCGGTAGAAAAACTAAATAATAAATAAGTTTTAAGTTATAATATTATGTATGTTAGTCTTTAAAGTATATAAATAATACTTTGTTATGGGTCTCTGGTACATTGCCATTGTTGGCGATGTACTATTGCCTAAAATAAATGGATTTATTTATTTATAAGGTTTAAAGAGCCCTTCAGAACATTCCCCATAGCACAGTCTGTAGAAGACAAACAGAGACCCAATATCAGCGAGCTTTTAAGATGTCTATCATTGTAACTACACTGTACAGCTATCGGTCACAGATGACCGGGCATGCCACAAATTGTAATGTTTAGATCGAGTCGGACAATTTCGCGTCTCGCCTCGCCTCGCTGAGTTTATAGCTCGCTGTAGGTCATTCGAATATCTGAGGTCTTGACTTTATAGGTTTTGGATAACTTTGTAGGGCGAAAAATAGTTTATGAGCTTAGGTACCTACTTTCTATACTAGAGCCGCATCAAGCTATAGTATAAAACCAAGTCGCTTCCCGTCTATTACACTAATTTGTCCATACTATGTTCTACCTGCGCTTTATATTTTCAATTTGACTTTTTTTTTTATACAACGAAGTAAGAAGACGAGCAAGACGCTCTCCTGATGGTAGGAGATAACGCTGCCCATAATTAGTACAGTGCTTCTCAGTGCACTGCACCAACGCTTCTTACTTGAGAGTCATAAGATGTTAAGACTCTTCAGCCCAGTAATTTCACTAGCTACTACTACTACTAGACTTTATACTAATTTCTTGAACATAGATATTATTTGAGTTTAATTTTAATTAATTTTAGGTAAATTGGCGGATTGACATATAGCTATTTTAGGACATTATTAGGATTTGACATTGTTATTATTTTATTATTATAATTTTTTTCCTCTTTATTTTTACTTTTTATTTTTTATTAAAACATTAAAACTAATTTAAAATGTAAGATTAACATTAACATATTTTATCTAAATAATCAATTAAAATTTTGCACGCGTCTATGAGGCAGAATGTAACGGACCTAGTTTATAAAGACTTATTTTATTAAGACCTATTGTACCTACATTCTTGCGAATAAATATTTGTATTTGTATTTAAATCTTTAAAATTACGTTTTTTGTTTAAATATACAGATAGTGATTCCAGAGGTAGGTCTACTAATATTACTATACCACTAAATATTATATTCGTGAATGTTTGTAAGAAAGTATGATGTCTGGATGTACTTATGTTTGTTACTCTTTCACGCCTAAACGGGTGGACCGATTGAGCTGAAATTTGGTATAGAGATAGCTGACACCCTGGAATAACACATAGGCTTCAGTACAGCGGGTAAAAACGCTGGGCGCAGATAGTTATTAATAAAATTTCATTCACTTCCTTAACACTCAAATCTTTTGGGTAGGTAGCTAAAAACATTTTATTAT
The DNA here is from genome assembly GCA_947507615.1 of Hemithea aestivaria. Lineage (NCBI taxonomy): Eukaryota > Metazoa > Arthropoda > Insecta > Lepidoptera > Geometridae > Hemithea > Hemithea aestivaria. The sequence continues at coordinate 3,920,570 of OX382351.1, read as the reverse complement.
TTCCCTCAACATTCAACAAATCTTGACACCTCCTATATGAGCAAAACATAACTCTACCAGCAAAAACCCGCTGCAGTAGCTAGTAAACATAAAGGCAGACGGACGGACAAGAAGTTCTCGACACACAATGTGCTGTAAACGTAATCGCCCATTGTTTGGTACTACAACGATGTTGAAATACTGGATGAGACATGAAAGACCCTATTACGTACTTTTAATATCCAAGGAAGGAAGAATATGAGCAAGACGCTCTTTTGTTGGTCGATAAAGCTGCAAATAACACAAGTCTACAAAAAAAAATTATTTTTTGGTCTGATATTTAATGCATAGATTCTGGTTGGCTATATTGAAAAGTAATGTGAATTGCTGTTTTTATCAATTAAAGTTTGTTTTTGTACATTACACAACGAAAAAACAAAATTTACAAATGTTGACGAATTTATGTGTTCTGATCGGGTGTTATGCCTCTATTGCATATAAAAATGGGTCTCATGAAACAGTTTGTTAAAGCTCCTGTTCCAGGCTATCAGGTTTTTGAATATCTATGAAGATATTTTACCCTAAATGGTCAGAATGTTAAATTAAAGCAGAAATTTTAGAGGGTTCACAAACCAAAAAGATAATTGTGAAATAATACAAGTAAAAAAAAAATTAAAGATACCCACAAAAAAGTAGCGTGGCTTAGTCTTATAGCCGTAATTCATGATTTCATTGCAAATAGCAACGTAGAAATTACCAATACTTTTTTTTGTCAATACTTCTACACTTATGCTATAAAGTGAGTAAAATTTATATATAGGAATCGTTGTAGTGAATTTACTCAAAAATTAGTGGACCGATTTTAAAAATTATTTCGTCAATATAAAGCTACATTATCACCAAAAAATATAGACTACATTTTACCGCGAGAAAATATCTTATTCCTATAAAAAATTCTGAAGCTTAAATTCACAAACCAAAAAGATAATTGTGAAATAATACAAGTAAAAAAAAATTAAAGATATTTAATACCCACAAAAAAGTAGCGTGGCTTAGTCTTATAGCCGTAATTCATGATTTCATTGCAAATAGCAACGTAGAAATTACCAATACTTTTTTTTAACTAAAAACAAAAACGGCAAAACTCACGTCTAATATTGTCGAGAATATCTCGACCACGGTTTCGGACAATTACGATGTCCTTCATCAGGAGATCACGCCTGCAGTAACCGGCGCTCACTGGCGAGCGCTCGCGCCGCTGCACGGACCGAGCGCTGCGACGGTGCGGGCGGGGGGTCGGCTGACTCACTGTCGCTACCACTTATGTCTGACGCATCGTTAGGCTGCAGACACACCGCACTTGTTGTATCACATTCGCGGACAGACGTTAACGCACGATCACGGGTACTAAGCACAGGCATCCACGCCGAAGGAATGGCCCATCCACGATCCCGATTGAAATTAGCATAGCGACCAATTTCGATTGCCTCCTTAAATTTCCGCGGCACGAAAAACTTCTCCTTTGACAGCACGGAGACTTTATCGAATCTCAGATAATGCTTCGAATCGGAGATGTATGCGTGTTCAGCTACTGCGATCGCTCAGTTTCCATATTCTTCACGGCCCTAATGTGTTCCGTAATTCGTGTGGAAATGTTCATATCAAGGAACGTGTTGGAGGAGTTTACATCTTTCTTGAATACGGTACATGGTAAAATACAGTTCACCGTTGAAGAGGAGGAAGATGGGAGTATACCTTTCCTTGATGTGCGGGTTATACGAAAACCGGATGGGAAGCTATCGCATACCGTTTATCGGAAGCCGACTCATACAGACCGATATTTGCGGGCGGACTCACATCACCATATATCCCACTTAGCCTCAGTGCCAAGATCACTGATTGGAAGGGCTCTTAGACTTTGCGACCCGGAGTATGTCCAAGAGGAGCTTGACCATGTCAGACGAGCACTAGAGGGGAATGGATACTGCTGGAGTCGATGCCGTCGCTGGGCCAACCCTGACAGGTTGAAGCGACCGGAAATGCCAGGAAGATCGCCAGTGTATCTGCCCTTTATCAAGGGTGTAACAGATAAGATCGGTCGTCTCTTGGACCGCAGGTGTGGAATCCGTGCTAGATTCAGACCGCCTGGTAAGCTGCGTCAACTTTTGCGATCGCCGAAGGACAAGGAGGCATTGTGTGGGCCGGGTGGGTGTATATAAGATCCCTTGCGACTGTGGTCGATCTTATATTGGCGAAACACAACGGAACATTTCCACACGAATTACGGAACACATTAGGGCCGTGAAGAATATGGAAACTGAGCGATCCGCAGTAGCTGAACACGCATACATCTCCGATTCGAAGCATTATCTGAGATTCGATAAAGTCTCCGTGCTGGCAAAGGAGAAGTTTTTCGTGCCGCGGAAATTTAAGGAGGCAATCGAAATTGGTCGCTATGCTAATTTCAATCGGGATCATGGATGGGCCATTCCTTCGGCGTGGATGCCTGTGCTTAGTACCCGTGATCGTGCGTTAACGTCTTTCCGCGAATGTGATACAACAAGTGCGGTGTGTCTGCAGCCTAACGATGCGTCAGACATAAGTGGTAGCGACAGTGAGTCAGCCGACCCCCCGCCCGCACCGTCGCAGCGCTTGGTCCGTGCAGCGGCGCGAGCGCTCGCCAGTGAGCGCCGGTTACTGCAGGCGTAATCTCCTGATGAAGGACATCGTAATTGTCCGAAACCGCGGTCGAGATATTCTCGACAATATTAGACGTGAGTTTTGCCGTTTTTGTTTTTAGTTATGGAGAACACTCACGATAGTTTTAAAAATCGTATAATACTTTTTTTTTGTCAATACTTCTACACTTATGCTATAAAGTGAGTAAAATTTATATATAGGAATAGTTGTAGTGAATTTACTCAAAAATTAGTGGACCGATTTTAAAAATTCTTTCGTCAATATAAAGCTACATTATCACCAAAAAATATAGACTACATTTTACCGCGAGAAAATATCTTATTCCTATAAAAAATTCTGAAGCTTAAATTGAATTTTAGTTAGAAGTGCATTTTTAATTTTCGTTCTAATAACTATAAAAGCAAACTTTTTAAAATATAAATGATCAATATTTAATTAGTTAAGTATAATTAACCAAAATCACACATACAGAACCCAGACTCAAAATTCTTGTTGACTTGTGTAATCAGTACAGAGTACAGTGCCATCCAGGATTCTACATTGATGTAAAATTCTGCGCGCCAATGCTTTTTAATGAGTCGTAAGTCGTACAAGTAAGTGAAATTTACAAAAGACATTAACAAAAAAAATTAAAAAAATCCGCCAACGCAATGCATTCAAAATGTGTAATTCGCCATTTTGTGGTGTCGGCCATCTTGGATTTTGAATTTATTATAGTGCGTTGTATTCTACTAGTTATGTAAGCCCTTTCATTTAATACCCATATTGAGGGGGTTGCAGAGAAAAAACAATCCGCCATTTTGTAGCGGCGGCCATCTTGGATCGATTTCCACCAAACATGGCTAAGAACACTCTCGACTAACTCTACTTTCAAACAAAAAAAACTAGATCAAAATCCATTCATCCGTTCGGGAGCTATGATGCCACAGACAGACAGACACACACACAGACACGTCAAACTTATAACACCCCGTCGTTTTTGCGTCAGGGGTTAAAACTTGACCTTTTTGAAAACAAGCTTTTATTATACCACCAAAGTACGTACTCGTCAAGACGAAGTTAACATTAGATTTACACATACATGGAAAATTTCAGCTCAAATGGAAACTGGGAAGTGGATCAAATATTTGATTACATACAGACAGACAGACAACGGGACAGGTGAAAGTAAATAAAAGCTTGTAAAAAGGCGATGTCGCATCCAGTATTTCTAAAGCCCATACAAAAAGATAACATGTTGTACGTCCGAGTGAAACAATACAATCAATGCTTCGGTGGCTCCGTACATATTACAATAAAACACTGCGTTTGACTGTCTGACGGTGATTTAGGAGCGTTTTTGGATACTTGGTACAAAATGTTTTATTATTACGTAGTTAAAATAAGTTCCTGTTATCATTACATAGTATAAAACAAAGTCGCTTTCCACTGTCTGTATGTCTTGTTGCTTAGATCTTAAAAACTACGCAACGGATTTGAAGAATTTGGTGTTTTTTTATAAAATAAAATGATTCAAGATTAAGGTTTATTTGTACAATACATGCATAATAATATTGTAGAAAATCACTGATATTAATTTTCTGTTAGGTTAGATTACGAAGTGAACACGGGTGCACTGTCTCATAATAATATTATATTTTTCTAGAGATAAATTTCCTTTGCAACTAAGATTAAGGGCAGCGTTAACTCTTAATAGGAAAGCGTCTGCGCATCTTCTTCTAAGAAATATTATTTTAAAAATAATGTGTAAATTAAGCTAGCAGTTAGATTAAAATACTGTCATACCTATCGAAGAGATTTTAATAACCTTCAAAGTAATTAAAAAGTTTCAAATGTCGTAAATTCTATGTTAACTAAATTAATTAATACTGATAAGTGATTGGGGTAAAAGGAAGAACGTGCTAACTCGCGCATCTAATCGCGGCGAATCAGACATAGTACAACGCGCGCAGTAATTCAAAGACCGGCACACATCTCCGGTTTACAGCCAAATGCCTACCCCACACGGTCACGCCGTTTAGCTGCCTACTCACTCATAAAAATTGTGTCGTTTTATTGCTAACAAAAACATTCTGTGAAAGTTAGTGTTTTCTAAAGCGTGAAAATGTCTTCTGATCGTAATATTATTATCATCTGGTTTTTATATTCGTTATAGGTTAGCTTTTGACCATGATCACTTCTGATCTTATGCGACTAACCTATATGTTGCAGTTTCAGATCGCCGAGATTCCTACAAGGCCTGCAACATGACCTAACGACTGCCTCCTACATATCTTACAGGAAACAGCCGGCCCACAGTTTTACGTGTCTTCCGAAACACGGTAGTGTCCAGGCGAAAAGTTTTTGCCACACTAAGATTTGAACCTAGGACCTCCGGATCATAAGCCGTACCTAATACCAGGCCACAGACGCTATACTAGAAAAATATTATTATCAGCACCGCACCCGCATATGTGTGAAGAGAATATTATTATAATTTATAATACAATAAAAGGAATATTATCTAAATAAATGACCCAGTTTGAATATTGGATTAATATTATTGGTGATTAGCCAATACAGTAATCATAGGGGTGTGAAACGTGGGAACAGGGATGTTTAATAGGTCAAAAAATATATATTAAATGGAATTAGGCGTTACACTAAAGAAATCCATGATAATACGGTCTCTCAAATTAAACGCCACTTTAACTAAATAATAATTGATTGATTGATCTTGTCAATACTTCTTTTTATTTACTTAGTTTGTATTTTCTATTTGTACATTAGCGTATTCTTATATGCATGCGGTGTCCACATCTAGAAGGGCATTTATGTACCTTATTTTTATGTGTATCTTAGTTAATCTTAAGTCATTAAATGTACCAGTTTTGTGGACCTATTAAAAAAAAAATTATATACTATTAATTATTAGAGACTATGGACCTTGTGGAAAGGACGCTGTGGTTTTCTTTAGGGAGCTTTCTAGGCTAATTTATTTATTTTGAGGTAAACCAACAGCTAAAAATAAAACTTAATAATTAACAATTTATACACCATACAGCCAATTATAGGTTCACACGTATATAACACAAAGTATTTTATAAAAACTGTGAGCTTAAGTATAAAATCATTAAGATAAAGACAGAAACATTAAAGTCTTAGAGAAAAATTCTGTACTCAACCGTCGCATCGTCTCATTGTCGCTTCACTTGTGCCAAATAAATCAAGATCAAAAAGTTTGCTCAGCTCGTTGAATTTACATAACAATTTCTAATATTAGCAACCAATGACCAAAAAGCTGGCTCTTACCTCGGACCTCGGCCAACGTATATGTTTGGCCATTCAGAGAGGTAATGTAGCCAGCTTTTTAGATACCTACTTGTACCTACACTTCCTGCAGGTCATGACCTCAATGACGTTTTTATTTATATGTAGAAATTAAAAAAAATATTATTGTTAATAGTTAGCTTCATTGTATGGTAAAAATTAAATCACTATTATGACAATTTTTAGTATGATAGCGGAATTAGCACTAAGTTTAATAACAATTAAATGTCTGACCGAAAGTCTATCACATCACACAATGAAAAGCTAAAACCTTTAAAATATCAGACATTATGTCCGCTTGTCCGATCGTGATGAAATTCTGCCGCGTCATCTGACCACGGGGTCGACTTTCGACCCATCATCGATACTTTTGTAAACCTTTGTTACACCATTAATTCTATTGTTGGGTTGAAAGGCTTTTATTTTAAATGAAAGCATTGTCTTAAGCCGACGCTGCACTTGGCAGACATTGTGCGCAAAGTCAAATTCTTTACCAAAATTTTCTTTAAAAAACTTTATGATATATTTGTAATCTAAGCGTTATAATTTATTTATGTTTATTTTTAATAAATCTTACTAACTAATATTATAAACAATAAACGTTAAAGTTTGTAAGAATAAATGTTTGGAATGGATGTGTGGATGTATGTTTGTTACTCTTTCACGCCTAATCGGGTGAAGCGATTGAGTTGAAATTTGGTATAGAGATAGCTTAGACCCTCGGGTAAAACCGCTGGGAACAGCTCGTATTTCATAAGAAACAGCCGGGACCCACAGTTTTACGTGCCTTTCGAAACAGAATAGAAAAAAACAATAATAGGGATGTTGCCTACATTTTTTCTGTCCATAATATAGATTATTGAAAAATATTGGACACGTGTTTTTTTATTTGAAAATCTGATATACAACGTGTGAGATACAACGCACTAAAGTTGCTTGATCGTGACGTCACACCACTAAATCTACTGCTACATCTTTGTTTGGTAGTGTGTGACGTCTCGCGTCGCGATACAGAATATTAAAAGCGTTATATCTCAGCTATTTTTTATTTTAATTGCAAGAAAAAAAATACGTATCGAATATTTTTTTATAATTAAAATTACGGACCAATTGTATTTTGAAAATTTTGACCTTGTCAACATCCCTATTTGTTTCTGGCAGTGTAAGTAGGGTAACCTGTTCTGTTGGAGTATAAACCCCGATTATTATTATTAAATAAGCAGATGCGAAGCTGAAGAGTGTTCTTGATGGCCTTAGCTATCGGTCAGAGACGTCCCGACGACATTTGTCCCTTAAACACAATAGAAGCCGTATATTATTGATGATTGTTAAAAATGGATGGCTATTAGAATTGGGACGCTACCTGAGTTCACAATGAAATGATGGCAATGAAAAAATGTCTTTGAACAAGCTTTGAGCGCGTGACATTGAAATATTCTACCAATATTATATCTTTCTAATACCTAAACGTGAAAGTTTGTAGGAATGGATGTCTGGATGTCTGGATGTGTGTTTGTTACTCTTTCACGCCTAAACGGGCGGATGAAACTTGGTATACAGATTGCTTTTTTTTTTTTTGGTTACGCCGGGAAAAAATGCTTTACGCATACCCTCCCAACGGGGGTATGGGAGGGTTATGTGGGACTCCCCGTGCAGAGCGACTGCACGGGTATACCCACTAAAACAACCCGGCGGCACTCCCGCATCGTCTTTGTGACAGGGAACTGGGAATCGGCAGAGCCTTGCATCCAGTCCATACAGATAGCTTAGACTCTGGAATAACACAAAGGCTATAGTACAGCGGGTAAAACCACTGGGCACAGCTAGTTATTCATAATTAATAAAATGAAAAAAAAAACTGGGCTGAACAGTCTTAACATCTTACGACTCTCAAATAAGAAGCGTTGTCGCAGTGCACACAGAATTTTACCTTTGTAAAATACTGGGTAGCACTGTACTAATTCTGGGCAGCGTTATCTCTTACCATCAGGAAAGCGTCTTGATCGTCTTCTTACTTCGTTGTATAAAAAAATGCGAAAGTGACACGTGTTTTTGTGTTTGTTACCTGTTCATGCATAAACGGCTGAGGCGAATGAGCTGACATTCCATCATCATCTCAGCCGTAAGACGTCCACTGCTGAACATAGGCCTCCCAGTTGGACTTCCATATGTACCGGTTGGAAGCGACCTGCATCCAGCGTCTTACGCCAACCTTTATAAGGTCGTCTGTCCACGTTGTGGGTGGACGTTCTACGCGTCGTTTTACATATAGATAATAGATAGGTTAAGATGTGAAAAACAAATACTACAGCTACTACAGCAGTAAAGAACACTTTTATTAACCACAGATCGGCCACAAGCCGATTTACAGAAAATCCAAGTGCTAAGATGTAGGCTAAAATCCTGAAATAACAGATAGGCTACTTTTCAGCGGGTAAAACCGCTTAGCACAGCTAGAAGTATTTATATAATATTTAGCAAGTACAAAGACGAATCATAATATGTAAAGAACAAGTGACAAATAAGCAGACGGCCCACCAGATTGTGAATGGTTAGTGATTATCGTCACCTATGGATACTTGCAATACCTGGCTATTCACTTACCTATCCGTCAGGGAACCGAACCGAAGACCGAATTGTCAAAAATGTATGAAATGACGTATTACATCGTATCGTTTTAATACTTCATTTGATGGCTTACTCCAGTTTTCCCCACCAAGGAATCCCCCTCGGGGGATTTCTTTACAACCGTCCCCTAAATTTGAAAAAGTGGGGAAAATTTTACAGAAATGTAAAAAAATCCCCCTCGCAATTTAATATATTTTTCTTGTATGGGAAAATCAAAATCCATAAATAATCATATAATGCACATCACACTAATTAACAATACACTGTGGTTAAAAAGAAGTTGTTTAGGTTAGTTTTTTATGCTCAAATAGTTTGTTTACTCAAAATAAAAATTGTAAGTATAGCTAACTATACCTTCGGTTCGGTTCCCTGACAGAGTGAATTGCCCTGTAGACCAATCATAGCGAGCGGATGGCCGATGGGGTCGAAAAATGCTCGAGTGGAGACCACGGACTAGCAAACGCAGCGTAGGACGTCCGACAAGGTGGACAGACGACCTTATAAAGGTCGCCGGAAGACGCTGGATGCAGGTCGCTTCCAACCTGTATATATGGAAGTTCAAAGGGGTTTATTCAACAGTGGACCTCATACGGCTGAGATGATGATGATGATGATAAACAAGTGAAATTAAAAAAAACTTTTTAAAAACAACCTTTTATTATTATTATTACCATGTAGCACCAAAGTACTCGTGAAAACGAATCAAACTGGATAAGGTTCATCATCATCATCATCATCTCAGCCATTCGACGTCCACTGCTGAACATAGGCCTCCCCTTTGGATAAGGGTTCGATAAGGTTGCGTCGTTTAATTACGGAGTTCCTATTACCTTTCAGCTTTATCATCAGATCGTTCCATGTCATAATAATACGTAATATTGCATTGTCATCCGATTTGCATGCAAAATTTCAGCGCAATCGAAAACCGGGAAGTGGGTCAAATTAAACTTGCCAGATTTGATTACAGACAGACATACAAACAGACAGACAGACAGACAACCGACAGGTGAAAGTAAATAAAAGCTTGTATAAAGTTTTGGCTTCGGCCCATAAATAGGTGACTATTGGTACCAGTTATAATACATGTACTAAGTAGGTTAAATGTCAAAATCCAATACCTATTTTCTAAATTTAGTCGAAGGCTTTGAATATGGTTGGGTTTAATTACCAGCGTTATCAGCAGTTGTCTATTGATATCTCGTTAGTTCCACTACATTTAGCACGAATGAACGTTTATTTCGAACCGCCGAGTTAATAGGAAGGGAATGGGCGCGATGATAAGAAACATCGCTGAAGTACAATAAGCACAGCATTTTATGCTTAGATTATTCTAATAAATCTAATATATAAAATTCTCGTGTCACAGTTTTCGTTGCCATACTCCTCCGAAACGGCTTGACCGATTTTGATGAAATTTTTTGTGCTTATCCGGTATCTATGAGAATCGACCAACATCTATTTTTCATCCCCCTAAATGTTAGGGGTAGTCCACCCCTAAATATTTTTTTTTATTTTTTAGACAACATTTTTAATTTCTATTTTTTTATGATACAACATACAAAAATACATACAATCCTCAATTTTCACCCTTCTACGATCAACCCTTATTTTTTAATAGCCATTTTAGTAATTTAATCATTTTTCCTCTCCGGTCGAAAACTGATCAATCGTCATTTAATTAGTTATCCCCGCCAGATGTCTACAGGTGTCACTTCTGACCCAGTAAACAGCACGGAGTAGGGATGAGAACGAAGCCGGTCTCCTTTCTTTCTCACTCGCTACACAGATGTCGGCCATCATTATTGTTTATGCATCAAGTGTAGTAGTAACGTTGACAATTATTATTTTGCTATCTCAGTGTAACTCTCATATTAACTTTTAATCATTCCTATTTTATCAATAATAATTAAATTATCAATTTTGAGTGTATTTTGCACGATTAGTTAATCAAGTGATTTTATAACCTCAAAAGTACTCAACACGTGACACGAGCTTCCAATAACAACGGATTTTGTGTTGTTTGTATACTTTTTTTTAATGTAATTTTAATTTAATTTTATTAAAAAAATGTAATTGAAAAATTAAGATTTTCATAGTTTCCAAAAAATCAATCTTTATGAATCTTTATTTTGAAATGTCAATGGAAATATTGGTTGCATGAAAAAATTATAAGAGACAATGTTTTAATAAAATTTAATTTTTTACTTTTGTTTGAAAAAAATTTCCATAAAATAATGCTTATTTCACGCATATACCACATTCTTACATACATACAATATACACATTCTAAAATACATACATACTTCCAATAAGTAAGCCATTTTTTGTCTACACTAGAAATTACTAGGAAATTATTTACATATATGGCAAAACAACGTTTGCCGGGTAAGCTAGTTTTATTATAAAAATTAAAAAACATTAATTTTGAAGAATTTTCTAGAATTGAAATCTACGAATTTTCAAAATGTTTTTTTTTTTTTTTTATACGAGATAGTCCTACGTTTGACCACATCCCACCTGATGGAAAGTGAAAATGCGGTCGACGATGGATCACGTAAGATGCCTAGAAAGGTACCTATTCACTCGTGCCTTGAAGATACCCAAGTTGTACCGCTCGGGAAACACGGATGACGGCAAAGTGTTCCAAACGCGACCAGTTCTCATTAAGAACGACGAAGCAAAACGCTTGGTGCGGGCAGTAGGTAACGCCACTAAGTAAGGATGCCGCTTTGCCGTCTGCCGCGACGTCCGTTTTGTTTCAAAATACATAGTTCAAATTGTGCGAGTGAGAAAGCTCAAGCTCGGCAATATGACGTTCCGCAGGAGAACACCCTCAAGTTTTTTAGTGGGTATCCCCACCGCGCCCATCTTTAGCGGGAGAGTCCCACACACCACCCTGCGCCCCCCGGCGCTGGGTGACGATGCGTAACGCATTTTTCCTGGGAAAAAAAGTATATCTACGCTGTTAACGCTCCTGTATACTCCCTCACTCGCGCAACCCTCTCGCTCGCACGATATCACAAAACGTATTATATTAGAATTATAAATTCGTAAAGTTAATAAACTTTTTTTTTAGAGAAATATTGAACTTTTTTTTAAAAGTATTTCTACTTTGATACTTTAAAAAAGGCCGAGGAGTAGTATAGATTGATTGATAACATTTTATTGGAACACAAAAAATATACCAAAAAAGAACTTAAGAACTAAAACATTATAAAAAACTAAGTGCTACAAATGGCGGTCTTATCGCTAATAGCGATATCTTTCAGACAACGGTGCAGGGAGAGGAGACAATAAATTCAGTGGGTTGGTGGTGTAATACAAATTAACAGAGAACAAAGTATTATAAATAATTTTTATCTTTATTATTTTAGAATCATTAGGTACATATTACAATCAAAGTCTCTATGTAAAGCAGGTTTTTTTTTTATGTGACGAAGTAGAAGACGAGCAAGACGCTCTCCTGATGTTAAGAGATAACGCTGCCCATAATCAGTACAGTGCTATTTAGGATTTCACAATGATGTGAAATTCTAGGAGCACTGCACCAACGCTTCTTACTCAAGAGTCATTAGATGTTAAAAGACTCTTTAGCCCAGTAATTTCACTAGCTACAGTACCCTCCTACCGGAGCACAGTAATGTTTGCACATTACTGCTCAGGCGGTAGAATAACTGGCACTGTTGGGGTACCCACCTAGACGACCTCCTGCAAAGGAAGTCTACCCCCGGTGAAAGAAATCGCTCTTAGCGATAAAGGCGCTCATTGTGGACCAAATTCTATTGTATAAACGTGTGTACAGTACAGTTTTTATAGTTATAATTTTAATTTTAAGTCACCTTTATTGTATGTATAAAATATTTTCTTGGTCTCAATAAACAGTAATTTGTATTGTTTAAAAATCTATTGGCCGATCTAATCCGACATAATTAATCTGCGTTCCTACCTAAATCGATCTAAAGTTAAAATTTGCAGAATCACGGCCGAGAAAATCGCGGGGCTTAATGTGAACCGATCTTTAGGCGATTCGAGTTTAATTTTTAATGGATGAATGTTGAAAATGGTTGTTCCGTTTTTGATTTCAAGATATTTATTATATTACAAGCTTTTATTTACTTTCACTGGTCCGTTGTCTGTCTGTAATCAAATCTTGCAACTTTAATTTGATCCTCTTCCCGGTTTCCGATTAAGCTGAAATTTTGCATCATGTGTTATTATAAAATTACTATCTAGCATCAAAGTACCTACTCGTCAAGACGAATCAAATCAGCCCAAACTCGATGGGGTCGCGTCGTTTAATTACGGAGTTCCTATGGCCACCTTCCACCTCCATTATCATATCAGCTCCATGTCATAATAATATTGCATTGTCATCCGATTCATACATGCATGCAAAAATTTCAGCTCAATCGAAAACCGGAAAGTGAATCGAATTAAACTTGCAAGATTTGATTACAGACGTCTGTGAGAGGTCAGGTGAGAGTATATTATAAAAACTTGTAAAAAGGATTTTATTTAATTAAATAAATTAACAAACCAGTATTTCAAAACACATCTATAAAATAACCCAAACTGTCAACGAAGTGTAATTAAAATAAAAACTAAATTAAAAATAATCTACCAATATTTATAATAACACATAAAACCATTTATAAATTAAGTCCCTTATTTAATTTAAAAGCACATTAGCAAATTAATTATCTTTATTACATATAACTGTTTAGATTTAAGATAAAAAATCGAACATAAATTTTGTGAAACCCGTTCGACGAACCGTTTTAATATTGCACTTAACTACCATACAAAATATTGGAAACATCTATGAGATTGATCTGCAATTATAAAGTGGTCGAACAGTATCTAAAATTGAGACTATAATCGTGATATAAGTGGTCAAAAATGTAACTAATTAAATAACATAATAAAGAGTTGTCAAAAAGTAATAGAACATCGATAGTAGCGCCACTAATCATTATTATTAAAGGAAATTAAGTCTATTTTAATGAAATTCCTGTTTTTACACAAAACACTATGTGAATCTTCTTCTAGTTTCTGATCTCCTGGTAACGATTACTTGCAACGTTGGAAAGAGGAAATGTTCGACACTGTAAGGTTGGTGATATGATGTATTTATGTATTTTTGGACAAATCCAAAAATACATAAATACATCATATTTAAGCCCAGAAGTAAGGAAGAATACGAACAAGAACGGGTAAGATGCTCTCCTGATGGTAAGAGATAACGCTGCCCATAATCAGTACAGTGCCACCCAGGATTTAAATTCAACGTGTATCGAGGAGGTGGATTCGCCCAAAAATAGAATACAATAGAGTAACACTTTATGGCAAACCAAAAATTTTAAAATATAATAAAATCTTTACTAGTTCATAATATTATGGGTACGTAATATAGATAATACTAGCTGCGCCCAGCGGTTTTACCCGCAGTACTTATGTAGCATATGTGTTATTCGTGTGTATAAGCTATCTCTATACAACATTTCAGCTCAATCGGTCCACCCATTTAGGCGAGAATGAGTAACAAACATCCTGACATCCAGACATCTATTCTTACAAACTTTCACGTTTATAATATTAATAAGATAATATATTATTTGTTCTTAGTTTTTTAGTACATATTTATAAGTTTTAGGTGTTTTAGGTGATTTCATAAATAAAATTTAGTATATTTAATAGTAACATAATGATATTTATTATTATAATGTATAAATATATTAACATTTATAGATATGTTATTATACCAGGAGATCAGAAATGAGTGGGAGTATGCAAAATATTATCTCGATTCCATCTCAGCCTAATGAGTCACATTTGATCGAATCAAAAAGGTTAAAAGTGGCATAAAATGCCATCAATTTAAACATTTCTCGATAGCCGGCAGGCATTCATATGAAGGTCCAAACGATTTAACAAAACATATCAATTTATGATTTTTGCATCTCATTCTTTGAATTTGAATGATTGAAGACGTTTAATCGATTGAGAATTTAGTATCGATTTGAATATTTACGAATGATTACACGATTCCTTTTTAGAAATTGTTAAGAGCACGGTCCCTAAGTGGAGCAACGTAACTCCAAAAATGATTAGTATGTTATGACGGGGAAAATTTGTACACCTAATAAAAAGACTGCTACTTTCTTACCACGATCGTAAATTTATATTCTTGAAAATAGTATCTGATAATATGAAAAAAATATAGTTGTATCTATTCCCTTTAAAATTATTTATTAGTAAAGCACAAAGCATTGAACGTATCTATTGGTATGTAATTTGGTACATAGATAGCAAATATTATGCCACTCGGAAAAAAATCTCACTCAGGCGGAGCCCTGAGCATAATGTAGTCAAATACGAGTATAATGTACCTTACACTGGGGCACTGTAGCTAGTGAAATTACTGGGCTAAAGTCTTAACATCTTATGACTCTAGAGTAAGAAGCGTTGGTGCAGTGCACCTAGAGTTTCTTACTTTGTTAAATTCTAGGTATCACTGTACTGATTATGGGCAGCGTTATCTCTTAACATCAGGAGAGCGTCTTGCTCGTCTCTTTACTTCTTCACATAAAAAAAAATTTTGAAAAATAAAAAAAACTGAAAATTAAACTGAGCGTTAGGTTCACAATGTAGTGCGATTATGAATTTTGTTTTCTTTAATATACCTAATTATAAAATCAAGTTATCAAAAGCTATTCCTGAGACGGCGCTCTTAATGATCTAATGATCCATAATTTAACGTTTTGATGTTATCTGAGACTTCTGTTTAAAATTTTACGAATTTATGTAAATGTGTAAATAACAGAGTTGAAACGATTATGGCCGGCAACATTAAAGAATGACATTGGGGTAATAAAAATTTAGGAAATAATACAATGGTTTTCAAATCTGCCCCTCTAGTATGTACAATGCGTAGACTTGTAAATTACGGAGTTGCTAGTCTTATTGTGTTTGTAGCGTCCGTGGCCCAGTGGTCACATGTCCGGCTTTTAAACCGGAGACGCTGAGTTCAAATCTCAGCGTGTAGCGAAAAGTTCACCTGGACGCTACCGTGTTCCGGAAGGCACGCAAAACTGTGGGTCCCGGCTGTTTCCTATAAGATATGTAAACTGCAACATATAGGTTCGCCACACAACCTATAAATTGTGATTTGACTCTGACAGTGTAAGTAGGGTAACCTGTTCTGCGACTTTAGCATGCCATACGGGATCCCGCTGAAATGTCAAGAGTAGAACTGTCATCCTATACATTGTACTTTTGTGAATGTATGAGATGACAGTTCTACTCTTGAAGTTTTGTCGGGATTCCGTGTGGCATGCTAGAGCCATTGGAGTAGGTATAACCCCAATTATTATGTCAACGTCGAAATGTGCTACGGCTCCATCCGGCCAAGCACAGACGCTGCGTAGACTTGTCTTGCTGTCAAGTCAACTGTCATCCCGCACATTCACAGAAGTACAATGTTTGGGATGACAGTTCTACTCTTGACATTTCTGCCGGATCCCGTGTGTCATGCTATGGCAAAGAATTTTTACCTATACGGCCACTGGGTGATATTAGACAGAGTCAGAGGTATAGACTTTCATAAAAAGCGCTTGAGCCTTGAAGGCCGGACAAATTCCTTCTTAACTAAACGACCAAATCTCTGATTCACCGACACCCCACAGTTTCGATGCCATGTCGGCATAATATTAGTGATGACTCGCATTCATTACCCACCATTATGTTTAGTACCTATCGAAGGCACCCCGCTGACTATCGACCAGTTTATAAATGCCTCTGGCATGTACAACTTTAGGAAGGTTTTGTTTGGCGGCGAGGTGCAATTTAAATTGGATGAGCTGGACGGATTTTAGGTTTGACGTCCTGTAACTTGTGAGATATAAGATATTTTTGGAACGAAGTTCCTTATCGCGCGTTGTGAAAGGGGGCTAGACGGAAAAAATTCTTACGAAAAGTTGTCACGACACTTTTTGCTATAGTAAGCTATTGTAAGCTGTGCGGCGTGCGCATGTTTCTCTGTCTGTCTCTCTCTCTCTTATAGAAAGCAAGCCAGTTATTTTCATTAATCGAACTTCGTTCCATCCGGGTGTCCCTTGACACCTCTCAAGTTTTTTTATAATAAGACAAGCAAATCAAGTCATAATTTCATAGTTCTTAGATAATTTCTTTGTAATTATTACATTAGATTTTTTTACCTGGGAAAGACTTCCTCTTTAGGAGGTCGACTAGGTGGGTACCCCAACAGTGCCTGTGCAGTGATGTGTAAACATTACTGTGCTTCGGAAGGAGGGCACTGTAGCTAGTGAAATTACTGGGCTGAAGAGTCTTCATCGATTCTCAAGTAAGAAGCGTTGGCGCACACTTTATCTTTGTAAAATCCTGGGTAGCACTGAACTAACTATGGGAAGCGTTATCTCTTACCACCAGGAGAGCGTCTTGCTCATCATTTTACTTCGTTGTATGAAAAATTATAACACTAATAGCTTGGCCTCGCTATTCAGTGGGACACAAACCTAAATAAAACAATACTGACCACCATAATATAATCAATGCATTAACAAATTCAGTGCTCCCCACTCGGTACCGAGTGGAGCGGGGCTCTAGTAGCGGCGCCGCTTACTCGGAACCGAGTGAGCGTTCCGTTCATTTTGTAGTAGTCAGCAAACCGCCGGGGTTTGAGGCTAATCCACGTTGCTTTGTTCGGCCACTCTGGCAATATAGTCAACTTACGAAAACAAGTATTGGCGTCATTCATCTATATTTACTTAATCAAAATTTACCTAAAAAAATGTTTTGGCACCCAGCGAGTTTTTTTCATTTTTTTTAAAGCAGTCAATGTGTTAATAGCAAGATTAGCGATTTTAAAGCGATCGTGAATCAAATTATCGTTGACCAAATCGCTACATGGCTTCCCGTCGATTTTGATGTTCAATTTTTTTGGCGGTGCCTAATTTTTAACCCCCGACGCAAAAACGACGGGGTGTTATAAGTTTGACGTGTCTGTCCGTCTGTCTGTCTGTCTGTCTGTCTGTCTGTCTGTCTGTCTGTCTGCCTGTGTGTGTGTGTGTGTGTATGTGTCTGTCTGTGGCATCGTAGCTCCAAAACGGATGAACGGATTTTAATTTAGTTTTTTTTGTTTGAAAGTAGAGTTAGTCGAGAGTGTTCTTAGCCATGTTTGGTGAAAATCGGTCCAAGATGGCCGCCGCTACAAAATGGCGGATTATTTTTTTCTTCCACGACCCCCTCAATATGGGTACCAAATGAAAGGGCTTGACGAGTAGAATACAGCCCACTATATAAAATTTAAAATCCAAGATGGCCGCCATCAAAAAAATGGTGAATTACGTATTGCGTTGGGGGTTTTTTAAATTTTTAATTTAATTCACTTGTTGCATTTTGAGACGGTTTCTTAAGCTTATGTCAGACTGAGGCGGGACGGAACGGTAAAGCGGTCGCGATCTTCATTTTGTTCCTGTCCGCGTTCGCTTTATATGTGACAGGTTACGTACAAATTCGAACATTACAAAAATTCCATCCCGGATCGCGTTCGTTTACCGCCTCAGTCTGACGTAAGCTTTAGAATAGAATAGAAAACTCTTTACTGTACAGTCAACTACAAAGAGATGTATCCATGTTAGTCTTACAAAATGAAGGAACTTTTAGTATGCAAAAATTATTTACCCCCTTACTTCGTGACATTTTCAGTATCCACCAAATCTTATACTATATTCGATCCATTTTAAATGCTATTATTATGTATCACCTAAAGAAAAGTAGTGGGATACATCATTGTTGCATATTAAACGAGTCGATGATAATATAAAGTTTAATTGCTTCTAGAAATGTCACGAACCAAGGGTAGTCATTGTGGCAAATGAAAATTTACTTCATTTTGTAACCCTAACATGGATACATCTCTTTGTAGTTGACTGTACACACAAATACAGCAATATAAACTTAGAACTAAGATTACACAGAAAGTAGTGTTACAATTGGCGGTCTTATCGCTTTAAGGTCCGTGACTGTCTTGCACCACGATATGAAGAATTTTGATATATAAATTGAAAGTTTAATTTGATCTTCCCGGTTTCCAATTGAGCTGAAATTTTGCATGCATGTATAAATCAGATGACAATGCAATATTATTATGACATGGAGCTGGGTGGCCATAGGAACTCTGCAATTAAACGACGCAACCCCATCGAGTTTGGGCTCATTTGATTCGTCTTGACGAGTACTTAGGTGCTAGATGATGGTGATAGATAAAAAAGTTTTAATTTTAAGTTAACTTGTTATTTTATTCTTAGGTCCTTATAATATTACCACTAATGTAAATTTGCCAATTTAGAGGTTAACCACTGAAATGACCATGTTAGATACTTATAACTTAATAAATATAAAAAATGTACAATTTCATTCCAAAGAAAAAGCAAATTATATCGAAAATTAGCCTTTAACACATTAAAAATAAGGTTTATAAAATTTTAGTGTTATTACGGGTAGGTCATAAAAGCAGGAATCCTGTAGGCATTATAAAATTATTGTGTAGATCGTGTATTCATTATAGGTACATGGTACCAGGCTTTTAAGGTTTATTCGTTTTTTAACTGACTTTAAAAAAGAAGAGCTCACTATTATTCGTAAGTGCATATATTTTTTACAAGCTTTATATTACTTTCACCTGTCTGTTGTCTGTCTGTCTGTCTGTCTGTCTGTCTGTCTGTCTGTCTGTCGGTCTGTCTGTAATCAAATCTTGCAAGTTTGATTTGACCCACTTCCCGGTTTCCATTTAAGCTGAAAATTTGCATGCGTGTGTAAATCGGACATGGAGCTGATCTGATGATGGAGCTGGAAGGTGGCTATAGGAACTCTGTCATTAAACAACGCAACCCCATCGAATTTGGGCTCATTTGATTCGTCTTGACGAGTACTATATGATGCAAGATGGTAATGATAATTAAAGCTTGTTTTTAAAAAGTATTTTTAAAATTTCACTTGTTAAGCTATTGCATAGCTTCTATCGCGGGCCTTGAGCGTGGGGACCGAATCCAGAAATTCCGTAACGAAAAAAACCTAACACCCCCACTCCGACCGGCACAGCGGTGATACTATAATTACATAAGTTGATAAAAAATGCTATGCAATAGCTTTACCGCGGCAGTCTCCGAGTGCCACACGTCTTTTTTTATATTATCTATTGTATTTTTGATACATATTATATACTAGCTTGTGCTCGCGACTTTGCCCGCGTGGCTAAATCCTTTCTTAGCGGAGGTCCATGACATAAAACCTATCTGTATGCCGAATTTCAACTCGATCCGTCCAGCGGTTTGGGCTGTGCGTTGATAGATCAGTCAGTCAGTCAGTCACGCTCTCCTCTTATATATTAAGATTTATTATATACGCTCGATACTACGGAAGCCCACATTGCGCCCGACTAGCGCTTGGCCTATTTATATACAGCCAGTTATATGAAATGAATTATGTAAC
The DNA here is from genome assembly GCA_947507615.1 of Hemithea aestivaria. Taxonomy (NCBI): domain Eukaryota; kingdom Metazoa; phylum Arthropoda; class Insecta; order Lepidoptera; family Geometridae; genus Hemithea; species Hemithea aestivaria. The sequence goes on along the minus strand of OX382351.1, from coordinate 3,900,443 downwards.
ACATTCTTATTCTTAGTACATACAGATTAAAATCTAGGCTAAGACAGACTATGACCTTGCTTTCTACAGCGTCTAATTATGAAATCTTTTGTTTAGATGTAATTATACTTATTGCAATCGTGGGTAGTTGGAGATAAACATCGGTTGAGGCAACTTTTGTTAAGATTAATTAATTACTTATAAGCATGGATTTAAAAAAAAGGAAGATGCAATATTGACGTTTCTGAGATGGACCGCTTCAGTTAAGACCCGTGGGCCTCATTTTTTTTTTATGCAACGAAGTAAGAAGACGAGCAAGACGCTCTCCTGATGGTAAAAGATAAGGCTGCGCATAATTAGTACAGTGCTATACATACACAGTATTTTACAAAGGTAAAATTCTGGGTGCACTGCATCAACGCTTCTTACTCAAGAGTCAAGACTCATAAAGAGACTCTTAACCCTAGTTATTGCACTAGCTACAGTTCCCTCCTACCGAAGCACAGTAATGTTTGCACATCACTGCTCAGGCGGTAGAATAACTGGCACTGTTGGTGTACCCACGTGGTCGACTAGGAAGTCTACCCCCGGTAAACTCACTCGTTTTTCAATTGGTCGTCTTACTTATTAATAAACGTGAAAGTTTGTAAGAATGTATGGATGTCTGGATGTGTGTTTGTTACTCTTTCACGCCTAAACGGGTGGACCGATTGAGCTGAAATTTGGTATAGAGATAGCTTAGACCCTGTAATAACACATAGGCGAAACAGCGGGTAAAACCGCTGGGCGCAGCTAGTAAAAAATAATACTTACAATAAGTTTTGGGGTCAGTCAAGATCTTCATTTAGTGGAACAACGTGCACTTTTAAATTGGACACTCTTCCCATTCATTTGTAAAGTCTTAGAAAAAAACAGTTACCAAAAATCGATTGATACAATTTAAAAAATTGGGACCGAATCGTGCTCATCAATTCGAATTCCGTCCAATCAGCAGCGCATGACCACCAACTAACTTTAAAACTGCGGGGAAATAAGGAACTAATAGAAAGTGCTAAGAAATTGTAACGTTAACGGAGAAAGTGGCGCCGCGTTTGTGGGATTTGTTGTAGAGTAAGATCTCGGGTGTGAGAGACTTTACTTAGTTTTTGATTAAAAAATATGCAAAATGTAGTTAGGCGGATATATATATTTCTGAGCGATTAAAAGCGTAAAGACTGATTTACGCCTAATAAAAATAAAATATGACTTGTTACAAACATAACACCGTACTTAAATATTTAAAGCGCGTTTCTCTAGACTGACTGGATTAAGCGACAAAGTTTAGAAACGTTTTTAACTTAACTATTTCTCATTTTATTAATTATTAACTTTCACCAAAAAAATTGAAATAGTTTTATTTTTGTCAACATATTCCGTATTGTATTATATATCTTAAAAGATTTTTTGTAATTTTTAGATTCATTTAAAATATCTTTGCCACTGAAAATTGATTTGGTCGCTTTTGACCTCTAAGACAATTACACTAACATTTTAAATGCGAAAGTTTGTGGGTGAGTGTGTATAATGTTTGTTACTTCTTCACACCTAAACGGATGAACCGATTCAGCTGCAATTTGGTGTAGAGATACATAAGACCTTAGAATAACACATAGGCTAACGTACAGCGGGGCACAGCTAGTTACAAATATACAGAAAACTTAAAACTCATACACAATTTCATGGCTTGTGACATTACTGTGCTCCGGTAGGAGGGCACTGTAGCTAGTGAAATTACTGGGCTAAAGAGTCTTAACACCTTATAACTCTTAAGTAAGAAGCGTTGGTGCAGTGCTCCTAGAATTTCACATCATTGTGAATCCTAAGTAGCACTGTACTGATTATGGGCAGCGTTATCTCATAACATCAGGAGAGCGTCTTGGTCGTCTTCTACATAATCACATAAAAAAGTGTACGCCTCTCGTTTATAAAATGAGTGATGTCTTGCTATAGTGGGATGCTGGACCAATACCGATGGCTAGACCGGTCACGATGTCAGAGATTCACACGGGTCAGACGTCAAGGGTCATTTTATAAAGAGTAAAGTCATTGTCAAGGTTCGATTTTGTTTGGGTCCGGAATGTTTGGTTTTTTGTATTTTTTTTGGGTTTTTCGTTGTCATAAAACAAAAACTAAACAAAGGTATGAGCAACGAGGGTATGAGTAAGTGTAAATAGAAATTTAAGTAAGAGTTAAGAGCGTATAATATCGAGTAACGCACGAGAGAGCTGGCACTATTTGACAAATTTTGAAATATAAATTCATAGAACAACCTTCTTGAAAATTCCTCTAGAGGGTCCCTTCACAATATTATTGCTTACACGTCCCACGGGCCAAGCAGCCTTAATTTCAAGTTGTTCTGGCATCATCTTTTTTTATTATAGGTTAGTTTCGTCGGGCCGCGGATGAGTGCTTCGGCGTACCCGCTGCCCCGGCATTCTGGCGTCCCGCAGGAACACCCCCAGGTTTTTAGTGGGTATCCCCACCGCGTACATCTTCGGCGAGGGAGTCCCACATACCGCCCCGCGCTCCCCGGCGTGGGGTGAGGATGCGTAAAGAATTTGTCTTGGATCAAAAAAAAAGGTAGCCTTTGATCACGATCTCGTATGATGTTAAGCGTCGATGCGGCCGTAGATGGTAGTAGACAAACCTATAAGGTGGGATAATTCCTTTAATAGGAATAGTTTTTTTTCATTTATTTCAGCCATTTAATAGGTTACTTGTAATAAGTAAATCTAGTAGTTTAGGTCACAAATTACGCGACACCGTGAAAAATTGCCTAGGCTTTTTATTTGACCTAAATACCTAGACTAGCGTTGCAAGGAAATGACTAGAAATTACTACTTAGGTTATGCAATGTTGAGTCATGAACCACAACAAAAACATTTCTACAATAATTATTAGTTATTATTTAATATTTAGTGTTAATTCCGCTCTAAATTAAAAAAATGATTGATGATTAATGATGTTGAATTTAGAACGGAATTAACACTAAATATTAAATAATAACTAATAATTGTTGTGATGGATTTTCGCAAAGTAACGCCTAGTTCCATTAATTAACATTTCTACATTTTATAATGTAGCTAGTAGCTAGCATACAAAACTTGTAACTGCAAAAATTTACTTTTTTATTTAAGCTAGTTTTTTTTTACAAGCTTTTATTTACATTCACCTGTCTGTTGTCTGTCTGTCAGTTTGTCTGTCTGTCTGCCTCTCTGTTTGTTGATCTTGCAAGTTAAATTTGATCCATATCCCGGTTTCCGATTGAGCTGAAATTTAGCGTGCATGTATAAATCGGATGACAATGCAATATTATTATGACATGGACCTGATCTGATGCTAGAACTGGAAGGTGGCCATAAGAACTTCGCAATTAAACGACGCAACCCCATCGAGTTTGGGCTCATTTGATTCGTCTTGACGAGTACTTTGGTGCTAGATGGTAATAATAATAAAAGCTTGTTTATAAAAAGTTTGTTTCATAATTTCACTTATTTAAGTTAAACTAGTGTTTTTTTTTTACCCCCGACGCAAAAACGACGAGGCTAGAGAAATAAGAGTTAGTCGAGTATTCTTAACTATAATTGGTGGTAATCGATCCAAAATGGCAACCACTACAAAATGGCGGAATCTTTTTTTTTCTCCACGACACCCTCAATATGGGTATCAAATGAAAGGGCTTAACTAGTAGAATACAACGCACTAATAAATTTAAAATCCAAAATGGCCGCCACCACAAAACCGTGAATTACATAATATATTGAAAGCGTTGCGATGGTTTTTTTTTTAAATATTTAATTTAATTCACTTGTTTCTCCACGGACCCGTCAATATGGGTATCAAATGAACGGGCTTAACTAGTAGAATACAGCCCACTATATAAAATTTAAAATCCAAGATGGCCGCCACCACAAAATGGTGAATTACATATTTTGAAAGCGTTGCGATGGGGGTTTTTTTAATATTTAATTTAATTCACTTGTTTCTCCACGGACCCGTCAATATGGGTATCAAATGAAAGGGCTTAACAAGTAAAATACAACGCACTAATAAATTTAAAATCCAAGATGGCCGGCATCACAAAATGGTGAATTACATATTGCGTTGGGTTTTTTTTAATTTAATTCACTTGTTTTAGGTTTGTAATATTATGTGGTGAATCACAAACAGTCACACGGAATAATTTGTCATCTATTGACTTAACACACCACAAAATTATCTACGAGAAATATTTGTCATATGCTAATATGGCCACAAAACACGTTGAGGTTTTAATTTATAAGACACGTCATTCGGCAGCATTACACTACAAAAATAGTGGCACTGTCATTGCTTGGTTTTCCCCGATATTTAGGTATAATGTGATTTTATTTATGTTGATGCAGTCATCAAAGCTTTTCTCACACTATTACAATAAAAGCGAAAAATTGTGCGTGTGAACGTTTGGGTGCTTCAAAGGTAACTATTGCAACAACTAGCGCTGACAACTTTCTCTATATTCGGCACACGTTAAACTATGCGTCATTGGTTTCGGCTGATTCCTTAAATATATACTCAGGTGATGAGTTCGTTGATTGTTTATAATATTTATTTAATAAAAACAAAAAAAACGATTGTCGATTGCTTACCTTTTTTTTACAAGGGGAAATGCATTTATGCATACCCGCACTTCCCGGGGGCGAAGTAGTCGATTGTTTACGTGGTATTAAAAATATCATGCTCAGTCAATTTGTCTGTAATTATTTGGCAGGAAATAAGGTATTTTAAGGCAATTGCCACAAAAAAAGTATTATTCTATTCTATGGAATAATGTGTAAGGGGCAGTGTTTTGATTATGTTAGATGTCTTGCAGAAATCTCAGCGACCCGAAAGTCTAGGACTTATTAGTAGTATAGTTTGCTAATACAACTTACAACCGCGATGTTGATTTAACTTTGGACTTTGACAGTATAATTAGGGTTACCTGTTCAGTTGCATATAAAACTTGATTATTGAATAAAAACCAACACAATTTTATGTCTATTTATTGAGTAACAAATGGGCATAAAATTAGTTTGGGGTTAGGTGGCGCTGTGTGAAACGTCCTGAAATATTTATTTATAAAAAAAAAACATACGGGTATTAATTCATATTATTGATCAATGAACACCAGGTAAAATACCTTCAAGCAACATCGCGTCGTAACATGTCTTAAATTTAAAATATCATCGTTAACATTAAATTACGTTGCTCAATACATAAATCAAGCGACAGATATAATGTTAAAAAAAAAACTACAAATGTCAAAACGTTGACCCCATTGACCCTGAAGAGACCTCATTATTAAGTCGATGATAGGTTTTAATGGATACCCAGCTTTGACAAATTTTATTTTATAAATTAAAGTTGATTAATTCTGGTTTTAGATGGTGATTTTAAATAAAAGAAAATCACGTAGGTACTTATATATGTTACGGCTAAATTCCGAAGTGCAGCTACACCTAGGTTTAGCCCGTTAGACCTAGGTCTAGCCGACCGCAGTCGGTCAAAGTTACATGTCACTAAAATATGTATCTTTTTACTGATAATAAATACTTTTTTTATCTTCTTTTTATCTTTAAAAAAAAAACAAAGGCGTGAACAAAATGTTTGTAAAAAAAAAAAGAAGTACAGACGAGCGAGCGAAGCGAGCGTGCTACGGTAGCAGCCGGCGAAGTACCAGATCCGAATCGTTTTTGTTCCAGAATTCTCAATTCATCATTAAGGAATATATAATGTAAATTTTATTAAGATCACCATACAATACACGCCTAAACGGATGGACCGATTGAGTTAAAAATTTGGTGTAGAGATAGCTCAGACCCTGGAATAACACATATACAGTACAGCGTGTAAAACCGCTGGGCACAGCTAGTTATGAATAAAAAAAGAGTACCTATATAAATAATTTATAAATAAATAAATTTATTTTATTTGCAAACAAAATATGTATAAGATAAATATTAAACAATGTGCACTAAAACTATGTAAATGACACACAAGTGAAATTTTAAAAATACTTTTTAAAAACAAGCTTTATTTATTATTATTATCTTGCATCATAAAGTACTAGTCAAGACCAATCAAATGAGCCCAAACTCGATGGGGTTGCGTTGTTTTATGACAAAGTTCCTATGGCCACCAAAGTTCCAGCTCCATCATCAGATCAGCTCGATGTCATAAAAATATTGCATTATCATCCGATTTACACACGCATGCAAATTTTCAGCTCAATTGGAAACCGGCAAGTGGGTCAAATTAAACTCGCAAAATTTGATTACAGACAGACAGACAGACAGACAACAGACAGGTGAAAGTAATATAAAGCTTGTAAATAAAAAGCAGTAGCATTCGTAAACACACTAAAACATTAACAATTACATATATTTATTACATAGAGTCCATTCATTATGGATCTGCCCTCTCCGAAACTAGACTGGAAGTCTGTGTCTCCGGAAAGAGCATGATTCCTCACATTCTATGACACGAAATAGGTGTTTGGAGTATTATTTTAATTCATGTTGTTTTTTAAAAATAAACATATAAGAATTTTATAAATTACGTATAATAACAACTGTACTTATAATTATTAGCGTTTTATTACAATCGAGCAGTTAAATAATAATTAGTGGCAAATATACCATCGGTGACACATGACAAATGTTTGACGTGCAAAAAGGCGGGAAGTTACTGACATTGAAAAAAAGATGTGAGATTGAGAGTTGGGCGCGGAACTCGAAATAAATATTATATTCACCTATCTAATCGTATTTATTTTACATAATAGAGTATATTTGGAATTATTTTGATCTGTTTTTTGTATTATCTTTCTATGAAGGAAGTAAGCTACACCTTCAAGATGTGATTTGTTGAACCAGTATTTTCCCACAAGTCGGCGACGTTTAAGGATAAAAGACACGTTACATTATTCAAAACAAACAACAAATATTGGACAGGATGCGGTGCGGACACGCGCTTGGACGTTCGAGATAAGGTTGAAGCATTAGACACTGGAGAAAATAATTTGAAAGAAAGAAAGAAAAATGTTTTATTTACGGCAAATTTCAATAAAAGCTTATTGCTGTGCTTCGGTAGGAGGGCACTGTAGCTAGTGAAATTACTGGGCTGAAGACTCTTAACATCTTATGACTCTCAAGTAAGTAGCGTTGGCGCAGTGCGCTCGGTAGCACTGTTCTGATTATGGGCAGCGTTATATCTTACCATCAGTAGAGCGTCTTGCTCGTCTTCTTGCTTCATTGTATAAAAAGTAGTATAAGTACATAGAACGCATACAACAGTATTACATTTGCTGCAAAAAGGCCCCAGCTCAGCATATGTAGGACGACCATAAACGTTACAGCTCAAACTCAAACTCAAACTCAAAATTCATTTATTCAAATAGGCTACATCGGAGCACTTTTGCAAGTCAATTTTACATTTTTCTATTTTAACACTCTACTGCTCGTTCGCAAGGCACCTCTATGAGAAGAACGAGCAAGAAACTCATGAGGATTGCATTTTTTAAATATGTGTTTACAATGTTTATCTTGGTTACATAATTTATTGTACGTTTGAGGGGCACCAGCTGGTTTATTATGCAGAGGTTTCCAGGCATCTTTGTCGTCTATGTATTGGCTTATTTTATAATATGCTTTCTTTTGTAATATGGCTTTAACATGGCTTTTGAATTTACCTTCTGTGAGCCCCGTTATTTCATCAGGGATTTTATTATAGAAACGTACACTACTACAGCCGTAGGCCTTTGGCTCTAATGTTAAGAATTAAGAATAGAATCTCTGTATTGCAGCGTCCGTGGCCCAGTGTTCCTACGTCCGGCTTAAGATCCGGTTCAAATCTCAGTGTGGCAAAGATTTTCGCCTGGACGCTACTGTTTGGGGATTGGGAGTTCATTGTCATTTGGGAACTGAAATATATGTTTTTTTTTTAACAAAGTAAGAAGACTAGCAAGACGCTCTCCTAATGGTAAGAGATAACGCTCCCCATAATTAGTACCTACATTGCAAAGGTCAAATTCTGGGTGCACTGCGCCAACGCTTCTTACTTGAGACTTGAGAGTATGACTCTCAAGTAAGATGTTAAGACTCTTCAGCCCAGTAATTTCACTAGCTACAGTGCCCTCCTACCGAAGCACAGTAATGTTTGCACATCACTGCTCAGGTAGAATAACTGGCACTGTTGGGGTACCCACTACCCACCTAGTAGACCTCCTGCAAAGGAAGTCTACCCCCGGTAATGTTCGATCAAACTATTGTGAAACCCTGTCCTTCATAAATACAAGAGCATCAAATCAGCTGAACCTACCGCGAAGTCATGTATGACACACATCTTTGCGCTGCATTCTCGGAATCAAAGCCAATGGTGAAATAAGCTATTGTAATACATTGCACTGTCATGTAGGTAAAGATTGATTTTTTTATTTATTTATTTTTTAAGCATGCCAACATAATGTACCTTTTTTTTTGACACAGGAAAAATGTGTTACGCATCGTCACCCTGCGCCCCCGTCGCGGTATGCGAAACTCCCCCGTTGAATATGTGCGCGGCAGGGATACCCACTAAAAACCTGCGGGTGTTCCTGCGGGACGCCATAATGCCGGGGCAGCGGGTACGCCGAAGCACTCATCAGCCGCTCGATGTCTAAATTATTATTATGTACCTACTGCATATATGGAGTTATGATAATATTAGCTGCGCCCAGCAAGTTTACCCGCTGTACTGCTACCGTCTACCCGCTGTTTTCAGTCTGCTCCTGTGCTCAATTAGTGCTGGTGTTATTACTGAGCGACTGGTCATTGCGGGACATTACTTATACAATTTATCTCTCGTTTGGAATCCTACGAAAGTTTTTAAATTTCCTAGGAACGTAGGCCTCCCCCATGGCACGCTACTCAACTCGGTCTTCCGTCTTTCTTCTCCACCCACCCCCAGCGATTTTTATAATATTTTTATGATTATGGTTATAAAATGTATGATGTGTACCTTAATGATACATATAAATAATAATTTGTATTTGTCTAAACCTTTAAGGCGGGATAAATCCCACCGTTAAGGCCTGAAGACTAACTCGTATTGACTCTATTTATTTATTTATTTATTTACTTAATAAAACATCTATTTCTTTGTAGATATCGGTTATAGTGTTCACAGAGTAATCATACTAATATAGGTATATTATACCTATAGGTATATATATGCGCAAAGTTTGTGAGTGAGTGTGTATGTTTGTTACTTCTTCACGTCTAAACGGGTGGACCGATTGAGCTGAAATTTAGTATAGGGATAGTTTAAACCCTTTTTTTTTATCCCAGGAAAAATGCGTTACGCATCATCACCCCACGCCGGGGGGCGCGAGGTGGTATGTGGGACTCCCCCGCCGAAGTTGGTAGCGGCGGGGATACCCACTAAAAACCTGGGAGTGTCCTGCGGGACGCCATAATGCCGGGGCAACGGGTACGCCGAAGCATTCATCCGCTGCCCCGACGGCGTTTGGTCCTCACTTACAGGAGGACCCCTCCGCGGTGGGGTGAAGAGGAGTTTCACCCCACCCTCTCAAGGGGCGCGCGGAAACACCGCGCGCGCCACCTCGTGGGTCTGCGCTTGCGGCGACGAGTACCCCCGTACTCGCCGCCTAGACCCAGGTTAGTTTAGACCCTAGAATAACACATAGGCTACAGTACAACGGGTAAAACCGCTGGGCGCAGCTAGTAATGCCATAAATGGTTACATACTTACACGATGAAAAAATCTTCATCAAGATAATATATTAAAGTTAAATAACAAAAATGTAGAGGTACAGACAGCTGATTTTGTCTAAATTAATTTTATGCAAAGAAGTAAGAAGACGAACAAGACGCTCTCCTGATGGTAAGAGATAACGCTGCCCATAATCAGTACAATGCTACCCAGGATTACACAATGATGCAAAAATCTGTGCACTGCAATAACGCTTCTTACTCAAGAGTCATAAGATGTTAAGACTCTTCCGCCCAGTAATTTCACTACACTAGCTACAGTGCCCTCCTACCGAAGCACAGTAATGTTAGCACATCACTGTTCAGACGGTAGAATAACTGGCACTGTTTGGTACCCACCTAGTCGACCTCCTGCAAAGGAAGTCTACCCCGGTAAGTATCTTCAGTGCGTGATTTCTGTTTCTGTTTTTTTATGTAATATGTGACAAACAAGCAGACGGCCCACCGGATCATGAGTGGCTACCGTCGCCTAAGGATACCTGCAATACCAGGGGTACCGCTGGTACGTTGCCTACCTTTCAAGACTCTGTTCGCTTCCCTTGGTGATCTTCTGCAATTTTATTTTGCCGTTCAATGTAATAGGCGGAGAGAACAAAGAAAAAAGAATTTCACATACTTTATGCACAATTACTAGCCAAAGCTCTTAAAGAGCTCGCCAGTGCCCATATTAAGCTGTTTATTTTTTCTTCACGTACCATACAAATTGTGTGCAGTAGCTCAATATATATGGGTCTACTATACCTAATAGTTAAACAAAAATGTTCCAATCCACAAAGGTTTAGTCAAACGAAATTAAACCCAAGGCGCCCTTGTGGATTGGAAGATTTTTTTTTAAATTACGTCCTTGTGGATTGGAACATTTTCGCTTATAAAATGGCATTTTTCTAGAATCACTAAAGAGACGTCATAGCTCCACCCAAAAACTTATAAGCGTTATAGCTCAGTAGTCTCAGCCTTTATTGTTGGTGCAGTGCACTTAGAACTTAGAATTTTACATTATGAAATCCTAAGTGGCACTGTGCTGATTTTGGGTAGCGTTATTCCATTGAGTGTCTTGTTCGTTTTTCTCATAGAGGTGCCTTGCGAACGAGCGGTAGAGTAAACAAGTGAAATTTTAAAAAACTTTTTAAAAACAAGCTTTTATTATTATTACCATAAAGTACTCGTCAAGACGAATCAAATGAGCCCAAACTCGATGGGGTTACGTTGTTTAATTACGAAGTTCCTATAGCCACCTTCCTGCTCCATCATCAGATCAGCTCCATGTCATAATAATATTGCATTGTCATCCGATTTATACATGCATGCAAAATTTCAGCTCAACCGGACACCAGGAAGTGGGTCAAATTTAACTTGCAAGATTTGATTACAGACAGACAGATAGACAGACAGACAGATAGACAGACAGACAGATAGACAGACAGACAGACAGACAAGTGAAAGTAAATAAAAGCTTGTAAAAATAAAGTTGACTTCCAAAAGTGCTCCATTGTAGCCTATTTAATTAAGTTTGAGTTTGACCATCAGGGGAGCGCATAACTCGTCGTTTTAATTCTTCATATAAGAAAAAAAAAGTGACTATTAAGTCGGCATTCCCTATGAATGCTTATATCTTTAAAACTACGCAACCGATTTCGATGCGGTTTCCTTTAATAGATAGTGTAATTCAAGAGGAAGGTTTATATGTATAATACATGCATAATATTCTAGAAAATCATTGATAATTTTCTGTTGCGCGCCACGAAGTGCGCGTGGTCCACTAGTTGAGAGAATTGAGTTACTGCCTTAACTTTATGTTCTCCTAGTACCCATAACCGGTATCTCCGCAAGGCGTTTATGTTAATGCCATCGGACAATTATTAATAGACATTGTTCGCCATTTCGCAGTTTTACGCTTGAATCGGTACAAATAAAACTATAGAGGATGAGATTAAACGCGACATTCAGGTTTTAAAGATATATTGTCATGATTATGGAAACTAAGAGGGTTTATACAGTTGGACGTCCTCTCCGTCCACTATTTGATACATTATAAAACATCATCATCAACCATCTCAGCCGTAGGACGTCCACTGCTTAACATAGGCCTCCCCTTTGGACTTCCATATGTACCGGTTGGAAGCGACCTGCATCCAGCATCTTCCGGCGACCTTATAAGGTCGTCTGTCCACCTTGTGGGTGGCTAGAGTTGCCGCGAATAGTGTTTATAGCGAATAGTCGAATACCGATTAATCGCCATTCACTTTGGCGAATAGTCGAATAACTCGACATTACTATTCGACATAAAAAAAAAACATTAAACACATTAAAATATTTTTAATTTCTTCTAAGGTTGTGAGAAAAGAAAACAATAAAGTTAAAGAAATCTGTTTCATGTTATACATACCTACATATATGTAGTAAATTTAATTTTCCATTTTTAAATGCTGGCAACCCTTTTCTTGTACAAGTCTTTCTCTTTATCAGAAAACTTTAAACTGAATCATGCCGTTCTAAACATGGCGCATTTTCCTGAATCACACACATCAGAAAATATCAAAAGAGAACTGTTACAGTGTGTAACGAAATGGGACATACCCATCACTAAAATTCAAGCGATTGTTCACGATAATGGGGCGAATATGGTTAAAGGAGTTAAGGAAACTCTACTTCCTTCACAGCGTTGCTTCATACATACCCTCCAGCTGGTGATAAATAATGCATTAGATTACAGTTCTCCAATAATAGTTATTTGTTATACAAGAGTGCAAAGTTGCTTTTTTACCGCGTGCTCAGTTTGTATGACCGAGCTAGCGAAGGATTCTAAAATTAAATCACGAGCGTAGCGAGTGATTTATTAATTAGAATCCTGAGCGTTAGCGAGGGAATCAAAAGAGCACAAGGTCAAAAATCTTTGCACTCGAGTGTGACACATAATTTTTCATCCCCCCTCAGCGAGGAAATAATTCAATGCTAAAAGTTTTTTTAAAATTATTCTCACCATGGATGCGCACAGTGTTGCCAGTGCACTATCTTCAAAAATAACCAGTATTCAATTTTAATTTACGTAGGTACGCTTACTTAAGAGTCCTTTTCACGAAAGAGATCCCACGGAATTTAGCGGAACTAATTTTTGATTCTATTATTATTGACTTCATATTTTAAATCATTTTTATTTGTTACATAAAATAAATACCTTTTTGATTAAGAAATTAAATATGAGAAATTATGAGGCGTTAAAAATTTAAAGGTATTTAAACTTTTAAAATGTGCAATAGTGGCGACCCGCAAAAAGGTCTCCTTTCGTGAAAAGCACTCTACCTATTCGTTTTAGTGATTATTTTCTCATTTTCAGTTTATTACAGTGAGAAATCGTTAATAAAAAAGTTACTAAAAAGTAATACTTAGAAAAAATATTGCTACTAACTAGATAAAGTTATAAAAAATTGGCTTATTCTATTAACTCTGCTAAATTAACTCAACTATTATTTACTATTACAGTACTATATATTATAATTCATTAAAAACATTATTGCCTCGAAATGTAAATTATATCTAAACAACTAACGTAAATATAGTTCAAAAGAAACGTAATATGTTACAAAAGTAACTTACTGGCAAGGCTGATGGTGCGCCCAAAGCAAATTAAAAAAAAAAGTTTACTAAAGAGGTTCTTACTCCGAGTTTTTAACAAATTTAAAAAAGTTGTACGCTTATTTCGGTACCATAGAGGTGGAAGTAAATAGGTTTAATTATGTTTTTGTCTCTAGAGGGTAAAGTAAATTTGAATTTCTCTAGAGGATAATATGGACTTTTCCAGTCAGATATCGAAGCGCAAAAATACACTTTCCGAGGTGGGGGGATGAAAAAGAAATTCTTACTAGTGCCCGCCGCATAGTGACACATTTTTATCATTCAGGATTCAGGATATACAAAACTTGAAAGTATTCAATCTGAGCTCGGACTTCCTAACCATAAACTGATTCAAGATATTCAAACTCGCTGGAACTCAACATATTACTTACGAGCGTCTATCTGAACAAAAAAGAGCAATTTCGGTGTATATTTCAGAATCAAGGAGCGTGAATTTTGAAAATTTGACCAGTGATCAGTGGGAGGTTATAAAACATCTGTTAAAGCTCTTAAAACCTTTTGAAGAGATAACAAAAATCACGAGTTCCACATATGCACCTATATCAGATGTGATACCTAGCACTGTTTCATTAATCAGATACCTAATGAAAGATGCGCTGATTCAACAAACTGCACACGTTGATGATTTTAGAAAGGCGTTGATAGAAAATATGGAAGCCCGTTTTAACTTGGATGATCTATGCTTTACGAAGACATTTTTTTTTATTTATTTATACTTAGTACGGTTTACACCAATTACACTATTAAGTTAGAGAATTATTATACATGGAACATTAAACTATAAGTAGATAGAACAAAGTAACAAAAGATCTTAGAAGCTAAATAAAGCAAAAAAGAAAATAGAATATTATAATAGTACCTACCTACAAACAAAACAATAATAATATATAATAAGCCTGAACACCATAGTCATTATTACGTATTACACTCAAAAAACTCAAGACATACTAACATTATTTTATTTAAGCTATCGGCAAATACATCAAAATCAGGTCTCTTGTCTAGGATATTGTTGAGAGTCGTGAGTGTTCGCGGAATAGGTGAGCGGGAGTGGGCAACAGTTCGTGAAGGAGGTACTGAGAAGAGGCGGTGTTTTCTATTGCGGAGATAATTGTTGGGAGCGAAAAGACGAAGCAACTCCTGGATAAGGTCGGGGGCATCTATTTTACTGTTACTTGTCGACATTTTTAGACCCCCGCTACAAGAACTTTTAGATACTTTGACGCTATCCAAGTTGAACGGATCCGTAGAGCTGCGCTCAGAGAAGGTCTTAGGCTTTCTTTAGATGACGAAAATGATGATTCGGATCCAGAAACGGCATCCAAAAGGTCTCGTTTAGACAATGAAAGTGAGCATGATTCGGAAACTCATAAACTATTTTGGGCATTTTTTGAAGAATCATCTATAGAGCAACCTACTGAAGAGCAACCCAAGAATGCCACTGCTGAAGAAATCGCCAACTACATCGCATTAGCAAAGGCTGACAGAAAATAAACCCATATGAATGGTGGGCTTTGAGTACCAATAAGAATAGATTTCCTATTTTAAGTAAGCTTGCTAAACGATACTTAATCACACCAGCAAGCTCTGTTTATTCAGAAAGACTATTTTCCGAGGCAGGTTTAATTTACGAGGAAAAACGAACCGACTTGCTCCAGAACGTGCAGAAAAAATTGTTTTTTTGCACCACAATCTGCCTCTGTTGGATTTTAAATATTAATTAAAAAGCCTTACTAATTTAATTTCATGAATATGATAGGCACAGGCACATATTACAGATAATAACTGATATTGTGTATTGTTTTATTAAGGAAAATAATTAAAAAAATGATTATTTTTAACTCATTAGTTCTTTTGTTCGTTAAAAGTTTATTTTCGACGACTATTCGCCGAATGCCGAATAATACTAGCTATTATTCGGTATTCGACGAATATCAAAAAAATGACGAGTAATGCCGAATACCGAATAATAGCGAGTATTCGCGGCAACTCTAGGGTGGACGTCCTACGCTCCATTTGCTAGCTCGTGGTCTCCACTCATGATTTGACTCTGACATTCAGCCATCCATCCTTGAAAAATAAAATAATATTGCCTATTTTCAGCTAATTTACCATATTGAATGGTTTCCTGCCGGGAGACCAATGGGCACTCAAATAGGGGTCGAATCTACAATTTTTTTTCGGGGGACGAATTTTGGGGGTCGAGTGGGTTCTATCCCATTTTAACCTACTCGACGTGATATTTCTATTAATTTTAAAATAGAATTTACACTTGTCACTTAGGGAAACTAGTGGTCGTCTTCAAGCACATTCATCAAAGGGTCTTAGAATCTCATGATTCTTGAGTAAGAAGCGTTGGTATGTAGTTAGTATGGGCTGAATTATTTTTTATCATCAGGAGAGCGTCTTGTTTATCTTCTTATTTCTTCGTATATAAAAACCTACACAATCGACTTTACTACGACTCAACGGCGAATTTTAAAGTTTCTTTATACCATAACCAGCTGCTCCCATCGGTTTTACCCGCTGTACTGTAGCCTATGTGTTATTCCAGGGTTTAAGCTTTCTCTATACAAAATTTCAGCTCAATCGGTCCACTCATTTATTCGTAAAAGAGTAACAAATATACATCCATACATTCTTTAAAAAAGTTACGTTTATAATATTAGTAACATTTAATTAAAATATATTTATATGTCATAAAAATCATTTTCACCTCATTTCCATAATAATTAAAAAGAAATTAAGTATCCTACAGCTATTTATTAAAAAACACCTAATTAATATTATTGGCGCAGACTGTCCAAGCTAATTAGTTAAATGCTAATGAACATAGCAAATGGACTTAAAAGGAGTTTTGTACAATACGTGTTTTATTTTTAGGGTTCCGCAGCGAAAGAGTTTCAATGGAATCCTATTATTAAGACTGTCTTTTTCTATAAGAGTTAATTAGAGGATGGTATATTTTAAAATTCAGTTTATATTATGCATACCATCGTTTTATTATACATATTTTTATGTATACAGTAATAGATACCTATATTTGCGCGAGCGCGCGCTTGCTTGTGTTTGTGTGTTACTTTTTCAGGCCCACAGCCTATACAGCTTGACTGATTGAGCTGAAATCTGCTTATAAAACTCTACCATTCATTTAGCAAGTAAGATACTTCTGTGAAAGGAATGGACCTGAAAGTCACAGAGATTATATTTTTTTGTTTCTAAACTTAAAGAATCATTATAAAACTTAACCAAACCAAGTCTTCTATCATCTAATCGTAAAGTTAGTAATAACCATATTTTTGTATGGAACCCTTCGTGTGTGAATTCGACTCGCTCTCATTTGCAATTAAGTCATCAACTCCTATTATAGAAATTTCTAAAGATATTGTTAAAAACAAAGATATCGCATTTCTTGGTAAAAAATCTCACTAATTTCTTTTATAATAGTTATCGTTTGGTCAAAAAACCATTTTACCAGTAATATTAATTTATTAACTACTGAGAAATTTATTACTAAGTATATTGTTAGATATTCAACAGTCAACAACATAAAGGGCATTTCTTAACTTTACTAATATAATAAAAAAGGAAAGTTTGTAAGAATGGATGTCTGGATGTTTGTTACTCTTTCACGCCTAAACGGGTGGACCGATTGAGCTGAAATTTTGTATTAAGATAGCTTAGATCCTGGAATAACACATAGGCTAACGGTAAAACTGTTGGGCGCAGTTAGTAAAATCCTAACTTAAAATACAAAAAATAATCATAAATATGAAAGAACGAAGAAATATCGAAAGCCAGTCGAAACTCGATCAAGTTTCAACTTCAAATTTCAAGTTTACAAACAAATCGATCTCCTAACTTTGCAGACGTTTACTTACCAACTTGGGTTGGTACTTGGGTTGGGTTGGTTGGGTAACTTGGGTTGGCAGTTTTAATATGCACTTTTGCCCCTCACAAAACTCCTAATATTCAGGCTGGCACAAATAAGGTTTTTTTTTATGTGATGAAGAAGACGAGCAAGACGCTCTCCTGATGTTAAGAGATAACGCTGTCCATAATCAGTACAGTGCCTTGTTAGGATTTCACAATGATGTAATATTTACATTAAGAACTCGATGTACCCATTATCTTGCAATGATTTGATTTGAAAATAAAATCGCTAAAACATGGCGAGGTAAGATGGCTAATTTTGATTGGCTCGTTCAAAGTAGTAACTTTCAAAAGACGGCTTGTTTATATGCTCGTTCAAAGACATTTACCGTGTGTTATGCAGCGTCAATGCGTATCGGCAACAGCATACGTTCATAGTAATACGTTCTCTATGGTTGAGTCTTCTATGGTAGCAGACGAAACCTGGAAGGCAGGATCCCCTCTTGTCACTGAACATCGTGCCTGTCTAAGCCTAGTATCCCATTAGCCTCGAGCCCCCTTCACAAAGTCCCATTCCTACTAGCTTCAATCAAAAACAAGTGAAATTAAAAAAAAAAACTTTTTAAAAACAAGCTTTTATTATTGTTTCCATCCAAAGTACTCTTCAATACGAATTAAATAAGGGAAAACTCGATGGGATTGCGTCGTTTAATTACGGAGTTCCTATAGCCACCTCCCAGCTCCATCATAAGATCAGTTCGATGTCATATAATATTGCATTGTCATCCGATTTATGCATGCATGCAAAATTTCAGCTTAATCGGATATCGGGAAGGGGGTCAAATTAAACTTGCAGGATTTGATTACAGACAGACAGACCGACAGACAGACAACAGACAAGTGAAAGAAAATAAAAGCTTGTAAAAAAAGCCTTCTGTTACGTTATTCTAGCCTATGAAATGTAAACAAATACCTATTCTAGATCCAGGAAGTGAATGTAGACATTGAGTTGTGTAAACTAGGTACAGTCAACTACAAAGAGATGTATCCATGTTAGGCTTACAAAATGAAGTAAATTTTCATTTGCCACAATGAACTACCCTTGGTTCGTGACATTTCTAGTAGCAAACTTTATATTATCATCGACTCGTTTAATATGCAACAATGATGTATCCCACTACTTTTCCAAGGTGATACATAATAATGGCATTTAAAATAAATCGAATGTAGTATAAGATTTGGTGGATACTGAAAATGTCACGAAGTAAGGGTAAATAATTTTTGCATACTAAAAGTTCCTTCATTTTGTAAGACTAACATGGATACATACATCTCTTTGTAGTTGACTGTACATAGCAGGCTATTGTGGCAAGCCTGGCATATTGTTACCATTCCGAGGCTTAAAGGCGTATTTCGTGTATTGAGTAACATTGATTTATAACATAATTTGCTGTTTACCCAGTGGTTATCGTTGAAAAGTAGCCTACGAGCTATTTTAGAATCTAAGCTACCGTTATACTAAATTTTAGCTTGCTCAGTTCAGCAGTTTCGGCGTGAAAGAGTAACAAACAATCATCCAGAATCCAGACACCGATACATTCTTACAAACTTTTACGTTAATAATAGGCTAGGTTAGGTTTTATCTGCAGAAAAGGAGCCTTTGTGCTATTTCAGAATCGAATCTCCTATGTAGGTACCTACCTAATATATCAAACATTTTTCAGATGAAAAGTGGAACAAAATCATACTTACCTGGTTTTTAAAACATATGAAAAGGAAACGAAACGATGGTAGGACGAAATCTCTTAAATAGCGGAACAAAGGCACGGAACAGAGAGAAGTGAAGGAGTTTGGAAGATGTCTTTGCCATAAAAGGGCACACAAATCTAAACGTTTAATTAAAAAACAAACTGTATGTTATTTAAGGTTTATTGGTTTGAAATAAATTGGTATTTTATTGTATACCTACCTAACATTAGTTTAATCGGCCGTTTCGGCGTGAAGAAATTTGGAACATTGGGAAAAGTACTAAGGAGACAAAGCGATCTTTAATCGTAAAGAAGCGAAAATGGAAAAGCGAAATTTTAATAATAATAATATTAAGTATGTGTTATCAATGTTTAACTTGGTTACCTTATAATTAATTTATAGAGGCACCCGTTTTCATGCATGAGTTTTAATTAAAATCAGACTTGAAATGGCTATTGTTAAAAACAACAAGTTCACCTTGAGTTATTTCACAAATTATCGCAATGCTCATTTTAATTTTTCAACTTACCGTCTTAATTGTATGCTTATCAGATAAGTAATTAATTTAAATAATTGAATTAACTGAAGTTTTTGTTAATATTAGTAGAGTTTTAAGAATTGGCTTAATTTTGACTAGTTATAAGCTTCGGCCATGGCTAGTTACCACCCACTGGACAAAACCGTGTCGCCAAGCGGTCAATATAACCGTTTTCAGTAAACACATGTCTATTAAAAAAGTTACCAGTTTTTCTTATATTAATATAGATTTTTTGGCGACGTAATGGTGGAGTATTTACTATATTTTTTATTTCTTTATGCAAAGTAGTAAGAAGACTAGCAAGACGCTCTCCTGATGGTAAGAGATAACGCTGCCAAGCACCAAAACTTCTTACTCAAGATTCATATAAGATGTATTAAGACTCTTCAGCCTAGTAATTTCATTAGTTAAGAAAATAAAAATACCGGATCTTAACTGTTTCAAAAAGTATCTACTCGTAGATAGGTATACACGCAACAAAATATAAAATCTAAATAAATTCAAATCGAAATTTTATTCACCAATTGAAAAATATGGCCCAAAAATTGGACGTTACAGGCATGGACCTAAGAAACTACTGAACGAAATCTAAAAAAAGAGTGATGCACCCCTAGTACGCCCAACTCACGATTAATTACACTGTTACATCTTGGTGCGCCGAAATTTTCACTGCAGTCATTGTTCCCATGTAGATCTAACCTAGATTAAAGGAGAAAACTGTACTATGATAGCTTCTCATAAAAACCGTGACTTTCTGGAAAGTTTCCAGTGGAAACATCATCGCTTTCTGCTAGATCGTTTAACAGGTTGTACCTTCGATTATCGTTATTATTAAGTAGACAGCTGCTAAACTGTGGAACAGGCTACCGTCATCAGTCATTCCCAGGTTGTCTGTAAGAAATTGCCTAGTGCGATAAGACCGCCGCTTGTTTACCTAGCATTTAGATATTTAGCTCCGTAAGTTTCTTTGTAATTGGTTTTCAATAAAGCATTATTCTATTCTTTCCCGAAAACTACGTAGGGTTTTTCAAATCAAGAGTCATGCTACACTTAGACCGCATTATCACTTTCCAGTAGGTGATTGCGGCCAAAAAGGTTAATTTCATAACAGAATATGAAGGCTGTACTGATTTTTTAAAAAGACGACATGATTATTACCAATTTAACAACTTTTTTAGAAAGTCACACGTTACAGCTAAGTAATTTTTATGTGTGTCTTCCTTTTTATGCGTCACTAATATGATAATGACTGTACCCCATTGGTTCTATCTAGATTACAATATTATGTGGATTAAAATTTATTAAGACATTATATTAAAACAAATCGTAAAATTTGCCATATTGTCAGCTAAAAGTGTTTTAATATTTATATTATTCTCGTTTTGTCACCTTGTGTTTTTTAAATTATCCGAATTATAATTTTAATGGCTTATAATAGAACAATATTCTATTATGTATTGTAGAATTATGCTGTTTTAAGAGCGTATATATCGAGTGACGACTGTCTCGCTCGCACAATTTGACATATTTTGAAATATAAATTCAAGGAATTAATTTATTGAATTTTTTCTATACAAGTCCTGCATAATATTATTGCACACATTTTAAAAGTGTTTTCAGTAAGATATATAAAAAAATGGGATGAGGAGCGATGTTGAAAAAGTTTCTTTTTTTTCAAAAAGTCTCATTATTCCATTTTTTAATATATATCTCACTGAAAACACTTTTAAAATGTGTGCAATAATATTATGCAGGACTTGTATAGAGGAATTTTCAATAAATTAATTCCTTGAATTTATATTTCAAAATTTGTCAAATTGTGCGAGCGTGAGAGTCGTCACTCGATATATACGCTCTTAACCAATTTTTAAATAAGAGGTTATACAACGAAGTAAGAAGTCGAGCAAGACGCTCTCCTGATGGTAAGAGATAACGCTGCCCATATTTAGTACAGTGCTACCCAGGATTTTACAAAGGTAAAAACCAGGTAGGTTACCATAATCTTGGATAACTTTGAACTTCTTGGTCTAACTTTGAAGAAATTTGTTAAAAATGTTGTTTATTAACCGATGACGTGCGGGTGATGCCGCACAGGCACCATGTAAATCTATTGCGTTATAGCACGGTAAAGAGATATACTTTACCGTGGTTATAGCGTATGGTGCCCGAGAGGCATCACAGAATATTTGTTTGACGCCAGGCGCCAGGCACTAAAGATTGCTAAAAAGACCTCCACACGGAATAGGTATGTAGTTGTTAAATTAAAAAAAACTGCGTATAACGGATCCTTAAAATATTTTTGAAATACTTTCACGATCCGTCCATGTAATAAATTACTAAACCATTTTTACAACCTCGTTCAAATTAAAAGTTTTTTTTTTATGTGAAGAATTAGAAGACGAGCAAGACGCTCTCCTGATGTTAAGAGATAACGCTGCCCATAATCAGTACAGTGCTACCCGGGATTTCACAATGATGTGAATTTCTAGGAGCACTGCACCAACGCTTCTCACTCAAGAGTCATAAGATGTTAAGTAATTACGCCAAAATTCAAAGTTAAGCGGCTCGAGCACACCTTAACATTGACGTAAGAGTAGCAACTCCCGTCCCACTGTCAAGAGTAATCTGACATATATCAAGACGCTACTCTTGCTACTCGCGCTGTCATTGCATGCAATTTGTAGCTACTCTCATTGTGCTCTAACAAACGTCAATTATTACTCTTGACAGTGGGACGAGAGTTGTTAGTCTTATGTCAATGTCGAAATGTGCTCGAGCCGCTGGTAGAGAAAATAAATATTTGCATAGAGTCATTGCGAGCCATTGAGTCTACTACGATTTTTGTGGGGTTCCGTACCTCCAAAGGAAAAAACGGAACCCTTATAAGATCACTTTGTTGTCGGTCCGTCCGATAAAAATAAACTACTTTTCAGTGGGTTTTAGGTAGGTAATAGTATGGTAGTTAAATAAAAAACATGTCTCGCTTAATTCTCTCCAACATTTATTGGTCGAAAAATAAATTAAAAACTTTGGATATCAACAAAGGCCAGAAATCGTATTATAAATAAATACCTAAAGGGTCTACACTTAAATTTAACAACATATTTACATATACTTACATATAGTAGGTTCGAACCATACAATTTACATCACTCTTATCCAATTTTTAACATTTTTTTTATTATTCGTCCCTTCGATCAGGTTTGAGGCAGAGATACTTAAAATAAAAAAAAATCTTTGAAAAATATAATAAAAAAGTACCCTAAGAATAAATGAGATTCAAATTTAAAAACAACTAAATTTACTCATTCCAAAATTTTAGATCGTGGCAGAATTAAAAGCACTGCGTACTTTTTATTTAGGTATAACCAATTAATTTGAGTTTAATAAATAAGTATAAAAAAACATTTTTAAACATATTTGAAACTTTAATTTAGACGTTATTAAATGAGCAGTTTTTATACTTAGGTAATCGTATCTATACTAGTTGTCGCATCGAATCTATATTAGTGCATCGAATTTAGATCAATGCATTGATCGCATTCAATTGCATCGAAATTACCAAAATTGGTCGCAAATAATGCGTCGAATCAACATTTATTATGTACTAAAATAAGAATTCGAGAGTTTACAACAAAAATTATAATTATTGTAAAAGATATTATGCATAGTCATATTGTAAATTGCACTGTATTTTACAGATAAAGTATATTATTATGAAATTTATTGTTGCAGTATTTTAACTGTACGTTGCATATTTCGTGAACTATGCCAAAATTTTATATGGGATGTACTTCTTGCCAAAATATTTCAGCTTATATAGCCTTAATGCGTAGTATAACATAGTGTCAGTGTTTTAAATATAAATGAAGGAAATACTTTGCGGAAATCCATGATAATTATTAATTTAATATTGCTATTTAGTGTTATCTTCGCATTAACAATGATAAATGTGAGTGATTAGGGTAAAATTAACACGTAGTATTAAAATTTATTAACTAATAATAGTTCTAGGTACATAACATACCCTACCCATACCCTTACCCTTTTGATGTTATATATTTACCAGAAATATAGATTATGCATATTATCAAAAAAAAAATCAAATTTAAAACTCAATTTATATTGGTTGGTTTTAAATAAGTATAAAGTAATGTTACATTTAATACTCATAATATCATTTTATGCACAAATTTTATGATATCATTTTTATATGCAAAATGCAAATATCCTCAAGATTATATTTTATTTTATTCAAAATTTACGTTTTATTTGTATTATTTTATTTCAGTATCTCTGCCTCTGCCTACTATAAAACATAATCAGAATCATACATAAATATGGCCGCCATTCTTTCATTACAGCAAATATTATTGCAAAAAATATACATCGTTCGTAAAAATATTAATTTGTATATGCAATAGAATAATTTTTAACTCATTAGCTATGGCTGTGATTTGTGATGTAATCATATCGTAACAACATTTTCATTTTTATGTCATGTAATTTATTGAGAACTATCGAGGTTAGTATGCATCATTTTGCAAGAATGTAATAACTACATGTCATCACGTACTGTAATATAAATTATGTTGAATATTAACATACCCGCAAGATGCCATCATGAAAAGCCGGCTGTTCTTCTGAAAATGTTATGGCAAATGAATATCTAAAACATACGATACGCTTTCACCAAAGCCCTAAACGGTTTTATGTATTTTTGCTATATAAGATACATTCTTGTTGTTTCTATAAATAAAAAGTAAAGTTAATATGTAAATTATTGTTATTACTTAAAAATGTGTAGCAATACGTAAGTATTTAAAAGTAAATTGATTCATTCATAATTTCTGTAATTTCAATTTTTCTACTAGATTGTCAATAAACCTACTTTAAATTATTGTTACACATTTTCTTGACACTTGATTTTTTTTGTATACAAATACAACAATTTTAAATTATAACCCTATGGCATATACAAAGTAATATTATTATGAATCTAAACTATCAAACAATGCCTATCATTAGTCCAAACCGAATAGTTATTAGTTCAGGATTCATAATTTAGGAATTCGCATCGACCGTTTCAGTAACAAATAAGACCTTGGCAAACGAGTAATGAAGCAATCGTTTAAACGTCATTATTATTATTCACAAAGACTTAACTTGAATTTTTTTTTTTGAAAAATTATAATGTACAAGGAATAGGACTCCACTTTGTATTATTTTTATGCAAAGAAGTAAGAAGTTAAGCAAGACGCTCTCCTGATGTTAAAAGATAACGCAGCCCATAATCAGTACAGTGCCACCTACGATTCACAATTATGTAAAATTCTAGGGTAATCTAAGGCTTCAGCTCAATACTTTCACTAGCTATAGTGTCTGAAGCAAAGTAATGTTTGTACATAACTACTCTGACAATGTTGACTACTGACAATGTTGGGGTACCCACCTAATCGACCTCCTGCAAAGGAAATCAACCCCCGATGAAATGTGTAATATAAATATAATCCGAGAGTGAAATGATTCAGGACTGAATTACGTTAAGAATACGATTAAGTCTAACCTCGTGTGCCAAGATCTTTAAGTTATCGTTTATTAATATTAGTTTATTTATAAAAATAGTTTTAGAAGTATCAAGAGGTAGCTCAAGCACAATTTTTATTTCTAATGTTTTTTACTATAAATTAAGTACAAAATAATAGTGAGAAATTAATAAAATCAGTCTGTTTGTGTAACATGTGTTTGGTAGAAGTTAATTTGATTTTAATTCAATTTATATTTCTTAATAAAGCTTTTACAAACACATATTACAGTTGAAAATATCAAGATGATGATTACTGAAATACATTTTTTATTAATTTTTAATCCTTGTAAAATGATTATACTTTTGTTAAATAATTTAATTAGATGACAATGAAATAAAAAAAAATGTGTTTAATGTTGAAATCTCATTGAACTGAAGAATTTTACACAATATTTTATTGATTTATTAAATTGTATTAATATATTATGTTGCTTATTTTCAGTAATCATATCTTGACAAAAATATAAGTACATAAACATTTTAGCAATTGCTAATAGCACCAATGTATTTTTAGGAAGATGAATAACATAATTATTACAAGCAAAGGCGAAATAAATTATATTTATCTCTTTACATCGACTTATTCCAAATTCCAACAGAGACAAAAAAAAAAATAATATTATTGAAAATGATTTAATATCCCTCGACAATTATCTCGTTCTCCATACAGATAAATCGACATAAAATCAAAATACTATGTAGGTATTTTGAAAGATGGATTTATATCTACTATTTATTTTCACCTTTGCTTTCTCAAAATAATATAAGTAAATAAAATATACTTAATAATAAAATTAATACAAAAGGGCGTGGTTTTAATTTTACAACCTCGATCTGAGCAAACAAATGCGTCCCGTCGAAAATGTTTCATCGAAATTTGTATTCTACGCAATTTCTTCGGTGCATTTTTTCGATGAAATTTTTTCCACGAAACCAGGCACGATTATAGGACTTGATACTTAAATTGTTACTAAAACGGTCTTTCATAATAATAGCTAATTTATTAAAACAAATATAAAATTTTCACAGATTTAATTTTTATGCTTAGTAATAATATTTAGTTTGGTGTTTTTCAAGTAGAAATTTATGAATAAGATTTCCGTTTGCATAACATTATAATACTGATTAAGTTTTAAATAAAATCTGTATGAATCAGACAACATAATAATATTCTTTTCTACAAAAAACCAGCAAAATCACCGGACTTGTTTTTTACCAGCAAAAAGGCAAGATCCCAGAAAAGAGTATGTACTTATTATTAAAATATTATTCTCTTATTTCAGATAGCAAATACAAACCTAAGAACGAAAAAAAAACAAAAAAGAACTTTTGCAAGAGCTGAACCTACTATGATTGTTAATAATATTGTTTTCGAAAATTAAATCTTACATTGAAACCAAATAATATAATAATAAGAAGCTAATTTAATATGTGTATTTTTAACAAAAGGCATAAAATAAAATTCAATAGAAGCATTTTAAAAGAAACTTGTTTAGCCATTTTCAACGAACCTTTTTTGTGAGAACCTTTTTCGAGTTAAGTTTAAATTCTGCACTACGAATGCCTCATTTAAATACCGATTCTATAAAAAGTGCAGTTTATAAAATTTCTCAGTAAACAGAATGCTGTCGTGACTATTTTGGACAAAATGACGATGTTCATAGAAAAACTAAAATGGGTGACACTAACTTTTCTACACTTTTATTTGTACACAGTTTTTAAGTGCTGCATAAACTACAATGAACCTTTACAGCTTTTGAATAAATCTATATTAATATATTACAACAAATGTATGTATGTAAAAAAAAAAAAAATTTGTATGTTTTAAAAAAGCGCAAAATCCAAAAAAAAAACTGAGAATAATATCCATTTGTGAACGAATTTAAACGAAAAATAGTGCGAAAATAAGTCGTTTTTTTTATTAGATTTTATAATGGATATTATCGTAGGTAAATACAATAAAGATATTTGTAGTACGTTAGATTTAAGCATCTATTGTAAAAACTGTGTAGAAATAAAAAACGTAAAAAATAAATGGATGTGCCATTTTTAAATTCGTCGATCTTCCCAACTCAGTTTTTCTCGTTTTGATTTTTTGTATAAAACATTAGTGTCTTTAATTAAATTTTGATTGTGTTTAGCAAAAAGTCAATTAAGTGGGGGCAAAAACCTTAATTAAAATCTTTATTCTAATTGAAAAACACCAAAATATTATGAATATCGTTAGTCTAGATGTGATTACTCAGAACTAAAAACTTTAGTAAAATTAGATTTTGATTCTGGAAGCTTCCAATATTTGATACAATTTAAGGCATTTTCAAACCTGGGCGATATCGGTTGCGCAGCAAATGACTGCGTAGCAAACATTGCTCAGGTAGGTATGTACCTAAACCATTATATAGGTAATTATAAAAATACCTGTTGTATTTTTATAATTATAATGGTGTAGGTACCTATCCTCTTATATTTTAAGTCTAACTCATTAATTTGATTAAAATATTTTATCTTATAATATGTTAAAATATTTTAATTAAACGATTAAATAAAAAAAATGTTTAATCGTTTAATTGGCATTTTTGGATACAGTGGGCCAAGCACAGATGCTGCGTAGACTTGTCTTGCTGTCAAGTCAACTGTCATCCCATACATTCACAAAAGTACAATGTATGGGATGACAGCTCTACTTTTGAAGTTTCGTCGGGATAAGTCATGTTACGCCCACTGTGTTTTGAAAAAAAAAAAAAACATTTTTTTTCTCTCCTGTAAAGTTTGGTTCAGTTCATTCGAGATATTATATCACATCTAGACAATCGATATATAAAATTATTTTTATTCTAGCGGACTGTCAGAGATTCAAAATGAGGTCATTCCTTTTACATTAAACTTTTAATAGCTAAGTACACAGCACAACTAATCAAAAACTAATATGAGTTAAATACTAAAAAATTCTGTTAGACGACTGCGTTTCAAGCTGTTTGACATTTTTGTTACGGTAAAAAAACTTTTGTGACGTCACGCTACGATTAATGATATAATCGTATTTTTGATTAATTATTGTTAAAAAAAATTTCGATTAAAAATGTTGCATATATACGTCACGCTTAATGTGACATAATGGTATTTTTATCAATTAAGAAAAAAAAAAAGGTACCTACCAATTCGCTCGTGCCTTGAAGATACCCAAGTTGTAACGCTCGAGAAACACGGATGACGGCAAAGTGTTCCAAATGCGACCAGTTCTCATTAAGAACGATGAAGCAAAACGCTTGGTGCGGGCAGTTGGTAGCGCCACTAAGGATGTCTCATTGCCGTCTGCCGTGACGTCTATCGGTAGAATGGGCTTAGAGGAATTAGTTCATGTAATTCCTGCGCACACTCTCCAAAATCCAAAATGAATCCTATAGAAGACCAATAGCGAAGCGACCATTCTACGGTGTTCAAGGCTCTGCAGTCGAGATTCTATGAGCTTTTGGTCACCTACGAGCTTTTCCTGGCTTAACTGAACATCATGCACAATGACTGCTTGGCTATAATAATACTGTCCAGTGGGTGGTAACTAGCCACGGCCGAAGCCTACCAGTAAAGCGAGTTAAAAAATACCGGAAGAGTTAAGTTAGCGACACGGTTTTGTCCATTAAGGTGAATTTTTCAATTTAATTAATATATTTTTACCCAAGGTCAACTGGTCTGCAAAAGATGGGCAAATGTGCCCATTTAGTTAGCGAGTTAACGTGGCATTGTGAGGGCATAATTACGATGGTTAAAATAAAAGAGTTGAGATACAAAGAACGCCGATGTTAAAGGTAGATTTTGTAGTTAAGAAAAAGTTTTAACTGTATTTTTAAGTTCAAGGCAACAATTAATAGGGATAGGAAGATCAAAAATTTTAAATTTTGTTAGTGTGCCGTTTAAATAATAAATATGTCGTTTAATATTATATACGTATTTTTTTGGTTTGGCAACAAAATCAAAAATATCTAATGTATTATTATATCGCTTATAAGTTTTTGGGTGGACGTGCTACGTCAAACCTTGCTCTGAAATATTGACGATGTGACGTCATGACCGATTGGTAGAGCAATCGAAAGACACAATAAATCTGATACTAGAATAGGGATATGTCCAAAAATATAAAGGTCTATTCAAACCTGAGCGATATTCGCTATAGTAAAAAATATCCCTTAAGTTTGTCCGTCAAGAAGTTTATTAAAAATATTGAGTACGTATTAAGCCCCACTGGGAAAAATGCCTAACTCGCGCAACCCTAAATAGTAAAAAATTGCTCTAAATTTCCACCAAAATAAAAGTTTAAAAAATCATATTTCACACTTTGTTATCGTTCAAGCGAAAAGGTTGTGCGACTCGACAAGCCTTAAATAATATTTTTTCTTGAATTTAAGTAGAAAAAAAAAACAAATAGAGTCTAGGACAAGGACAATAAAAATATGAATTCAGTAACTAGCTGTGTAACACTAACTGCAATATCCGATACCTAATGAGATATTGGAAATTGCAAAACTGTAGTTTCCGCACATTGCGACTTAAGATAATGTTGATATAATAATAATAACTTTAGGATATTGCAACAGATGAAATCTAAGTACACTAAGTTATATCCGTTGAAATGAGTGGCGAAAAGTTGTAGCTATATTAACAAGTTTAATTTCAAGGTTGTCTTTGAGATATTTTTTACAATATAATTCAATAAATATATTATATATAAATAAATATTTCAGGACATTTCACACAGCGCCACCTAACCCCAAGCTAAGCAACTTAATGCTTGTGTTATGGTGGTTAGGATAACGGGTATAGGTTGGGTATAGGTAATACTTATAAGTATACTTTTCTTTTGTAAATACATACATATAATAGGTACCTAGTAAATATGGTTGAAGATTGCCTATTTATTGGGCAGCTTCTAAAAATTAAAGATTCACTATCATATTTTTTTTCTTTTCTATGTACATGTTTTTTTTTCAATTGAGATATTTTATTTCCCGGATTGGACTGATAATAATATAAACTTTGTTATTAGATATTTAAATTAATACTTTTTGGCGGGTGAATATGCTTGCACAGTTAGAATTTTATTCTTTCTTGAAATATACGAGAGGTATTTATTTCACCTTCTAGGTTTAGCCTGCTACCATTATAAAAGAGTAACAAACGTACATACAAACATTGGCATTTATAATAATTATATTAGTAGGAAGTACGATTTTAATTATGCAATATTTTAGTCAATGTTGTAAAAGGATGTAGTTTTATGAATAATTAATTATTTTATGTTTCCGGATCCTGTATTAATTTAATTAATTGAAATAAAAAATACAACACGTTTTGACTTTAGTTTTGACATGGATTATTATTAAAAATATTTCTGATTCGTATAAAATTGAAAGTGGACAACTTACTTACTCTTTTTTTATTTCAAACTAGTGGACGCGCGCACTTTGTCGCTTTTAATAGAAAATTATCAGTGTTCTTCTACTATATTATGCATGTATTATACATATAAATCTTCCTCTTGAATTACACTATCTTTTAATGAAAACCGCATCAAAATCCATTGAGTAGTTTTTAAGATATAAGCATACATAGGGAGAAAAAGACGCGGGAGGCGACTTTGTTTTATGCCGTGTAGTGATTGATTTAAATGAAAATATTGAATTATTTTTATTAAAATATTCTCTATGAAATCTACCCCGATCTGTAAGTACCATAGACACATGATTACTGTGATTACAGACCAGATGTGCGTTACAGAAATAACTATACTGACTCATGGCTCGTAAAATGCAGTTATCCACTCAAACGTCCCGACCGCTATAGCGGTCCGAAAAAAAGTTGAGTTAAACGTTACAGCCGCTATAGCGGCTTTAGAGACTTACTACTTTTAAAACATGTTTTTATCCATGAAAACACTGAAAATTTGCGTAAATATGGTTGTAAATGGCTTTGTAATAAACGTTTTAAATCTGTGGTCATTAAATCTGAAGCTAAGCTCTTGGCAAAATTTTAATTTTTTTTAAAAAAATTATAGTTTCGAAGTTTTCATGCGTGCCAGTGAAATCTGCGTTTAAAATGTTTATAATTCACCTTTTTTTATTAAAATTATATATTATTATGATGCTCATGATACTATCTTTCGGAATTGGAACAGATATTAAGGAAATAAACAAAATCAGGACAATTTTACATGTCTTAAAGTCGACATGTAAAACTTTTGTCGCGTTTGCCGCGTTTCCGTAATATTTTTCCATGATTAATTTCAATCAACAATTATTTTATTAAAATACAACGTAAATTTAGAAAAACAGTTCAACATGATTAGTTACGTATACCTAAAATTAAAAAATATAAACAAAAATAGTTTGAATTCATTGATTTAATATTTCGATTCTCAGGATTTTGTTCTAGGCGCTGAAGATTTATACACGAATGGGTGTTTTGTTTTGATTTATTGTGCTACACTGTACTTTTCGAGTAATTATATTTTGGTATCAAATCAAAGCTTATATAATCTAGTTTAATAATATGCAGGTAAAAATAAGAAATATTCAGAGATGTTCCGTAAAAAAGTGTTTAAACCAAAAAAATACCTAAAATTAACACATATTGGCAAGTTCGATTTTTTTTTTATATACTTTGTGTTAATATTTGAATCAAAATTTTCAGATATTTTATTTCTTTATAGTTTTAACTATATAATGCTATTTTTTCATAGAAAATGGTTCAATAGTTTACTAGAAAATAGACGTTTAGTAGGTATCAGTAGTGAGCGCTCGACGCGATTCTATTTGGATCGCGGACGCGGACGTTCGACGCTTTTTCAGCTGTCAAGGGCGGACGTGTGAGTGGTTATAATATTATGAGTAATTATCTTTGTGAATCTCCTTGGATCTTATGGCAGCCTGGTACTTTCAGAGATTGTACTAGCTGCTTTTTGTATACAAAATACGGGGTAGACTACCTTTGCAAGAGGTCGTCTAGGTGGATACCCCAACAGCGCCAGTTATTCTACCGCCTGAGCAGTGATGTGCAAACATTAGTGAAATTACTGGGCTAAAGAGTCTTGACATCTTATGACTCTTGAGTAAGAAGCGTTGGTGCAGTGCACCTAGAATTTTTACATCATTGTGAAGTCTTAGGTAGCACTGTTGGTACTAATTATGGACAGCGTTATCTCTTACCATTTTAGAAAGTGCAGATGGAAGATGAATCATGAAAGATGTCTAGAAAGTACCTATTCATTCATGACGATGCCCAAGTGAATCTCCTTGGAAGTTCTGTAAGCCTGGTACATTCAGCGATCGCGCTAGCTATGTTTAGGTACTATGTTAATAAATAATTAGGGGATTTTTAATACTAAATAGGGCTGTATGACCACATGTCACAAAGTGGAAAATAGAAAGGGCAGATCAAAGATGAATCACGTAAGATGCCTAGAAAGATCTATTCACTTGTGCCTTGAAGATTCCTAAGATTCACTCGGGAAACTCGGATAACAAAATAATATTATGTTCCAAATACGACAAACTCTTATAAAAAACGTGCTATTAGGTATCTTAATTATGATCCCTGAACAGCTCCTATGAAATCTGCGCGCTTGGTACTTTTAAATATTATCCCACGTTTACGTGAGTCAAAATATAGGAGGTTCTCTCAGTAAACAAAATCAAAACAAAATAATAATTACTCCCAACAATAAAACATCTTTTATGTTTAATTATAGACCATTCATAAACGTCAAGTTAATTAAACGACTCAAAGCTGTATTTATGATGTCAAATTTACAATGACCATGCACTTTTTGTCGGTTAAATTTCGCACACCTACATAGGTTGCAAAAAATGTAATGAAATGGGGTCTAACATTTCTCTTTAATTCAACTTTTGACATCTGTTGTCACGATGACATGATTTTTACCCATTTTTAAAGGTCTTTTCAAACCTATACAGGGAGCCATAATACTGTTAAAATTTTCTAAGCGAAACCTATGTGTAGAGCCATAATAATGTTAAAACTTTTTTGAATTTTCTTGCTATAATTTTCGATTCCTAAAGTCCTAAACGATGGTCAGAACAAGTCACGCAACAGCTGGAAATTTCCGTCAATGAAGCACTCCACACGACCGAAGATTGGCCCCAGTGAAAAAAATACTAATATTAGAAAGGATTGTTGAAAATTCAACTCCTAAGTTTGTAAAAAGGGGGCCCAAAGTCAAGTAAGGGAAATCAACTCATTGCCTAAACTAGTTTATAAAATGGGCTGAATATTTGAATTTAAAGAACAAAGTAGATTTTCGTAATTTATAGCATGATATGAAGCGAGTCGATTCGAGACTGGTTTCGATTGACCTTGCCGGTCCAACGACCTGGGATTTAGCCGTGAAAAATCTAAAATCTAGATGTTTCTAGTGCTTTAAACTAGCTGTGCGACGCGGTTTTGTTCCCTAAAGCATAGTGAAAAGATAGATATAAAATATCTTATTAGGTATATCTTATATCTAGGGGTATATTATACCACGGTAAAGAGATTATTTTTCTTTGATTCGACGAACTCTGTGGCGCGGTGGGCTAATACCCGCCTGCAACGCAGCAGGTTGCGGGTTCGATTCCCGCATGGGACAAATGTTTGTGTGATCCACAGGTATTTGTTTCTGTTCTGGGTGGTTTTCAATATCTATTATAAGTAGGTATGTGTTTACAAAAGAAAAGTATATAAGTATTATATCCGTTATCCTAACCACCATAATATCAAGCATTAAGTTGCTTAGTTTGGGGCTAGGTGGCGCTGTGTGAAACGTCCTGAAATATTTATTAATAATATATACAGTAATGTGACTCCCTAGAAGCGATAGCCTATACGGCACCTCGCTGCCTTCCGAACCCTACCCAAATCGTTGCAAACTCGTTTCTACCTTGAGTTCAATCGCTTCAAGGGAGTCACATTACTGTATATCTCTTTACCGTGATTATACTATCTTAAGCTCAAGTTTTACCCGCGTGGCGAAATCCTTTCTCAACGGAGTTCTACGTTATAAAACCTATATGTATTGCAAATTTGAACCGAATCCGTTCAAAGTTTGAGCTGTGCAATGTTTTTTTACTGTGAGACTAGTCCATAAGTTCAAAGTTGCTCAGCGAGCTATGGAGCGGGCTATGCTCGGTGTCTCTCTGAAGGATCACATCAGAAATCAGGTGATCCGACAGAGAACCAGAGTTACCGACATAGCAGAAAGGATTAGCAAACTGAAGTGGCAATGGACTGGTCACATTTGCCGTAGAACCGATAACCGTTGGGGTAGACGAGTTCTCGAGTGGAGACCACGTCTCGGTAAACATAGTGTAGGAGAGGACTGAGTTGAGTGGCGTGCCAGGGGGGAGGCCTATGTCCAGCGGACCAGTGGACGAACATAGGCTGATGATGAATGTTTTTTTACAAACATTTTGTTCACACCTAACTTTAACCGACTACGGTCGGCTATACCTAGGTTTAACAGGCTAAACCTAGGTATAGTCTCACTTTGGACTTTAGCCGAAATATATATTATAATACACATAACTCTAAAGCTATATCAACCTAATGCAAAGTTTGTAAAACATGTTTTCATTCAATAAATCTCTGCAAACATAATTTATCTGTTTTCATCTGAATATAAGTACATTAAAACTTTCTGAAAGGAGTAATTTATTATGCAGCCTTTTTGTACAGTCAACTACAAAGAGATGTATCCATGTTAGGCTTACAAAATGAAGTAAATTTTCATTTGCCACAATGAACTACCCTTGGTTCGTGACATTTCTAGTAGCAATCAAACTTTATATTATCATCGACTCGTTTAATATGCAACAATGATGTATCCCACTACTTTTCCTTAGGTGATACATAATAATAGCATTTAAAATGAATCGAATATAGTAGGTATAAGATTTGGTGGACACTGAAAATGTCACGAAGTAAGGGTAAATAATTTTTGCATACTAAAAGTTCCTTCATTTTGTAAGACTAACATGGATACATCTCTTTGTAGTTGACTGTACCTGAAACTTTTTATTGTTTTTCTAACGCACCATTTTATTCAAAAAAAATAGTTTTTAAAATTTACTTTTATGTTAGTAACCAGGGGTAAAAAGGTTGTCTGGCCAACCTATATGTAGCAGTTTCGAACGCCGAAATAAAAACTATCCTATGTTCTTTCCCGAGACTCGAAATATCTCTAACTCTATAGGTATTATTATATATCCTACCAAATTTCATTTAAATCGGATCAGTTGTTTAAGCATGAAGAGGTAACATACAGACACACATTCGTATAATATCAGTTTGGTTTTGGAAAATAACTTTTTGTTCGGAAAGTAAAATTATCCTTTAAGTTTTGTTACAATCACACTAAATCAATAATAATAGTGGGTTGCCTGGAAGAGAACGCTCTAAGCGATAAGGCCGCCCATTGTGGACATTAATATTAGTACTTTTATTTAGTTTTAAGTCTATTTTGTAATTTTTTGTCCCAATAAAGAGTATTATATTGTAAATCTCATAAAAGGTCGACTTAGATGAAATTCGTTATAATGCAGATTCAAATCTCAAGACGGACATAAGATTAAATTCCATTTTTTATCCCACGGATTAAAAAATCTA
Organism: Hemithea aestivaria; assembly: GCA_947507615.1. Lineage (NCBI taxonomy): Eukaryota > Metazoa > Arthropoda > Insecta > Lepidoptera > Geometridae > Hemithea > Hemithea aestivaria. The sequence goes on along the minus strand of OX382351.1, from coordinate 3,864,604 downwards.
GTACCATCACGAGGCCTATGTAGTTAATCCATATCAAAATAAGTGCCAAACATAAAAACAAATATGAATCGAGAACCTCCTCTTTTCAAGTCAGTTAAAATAATATGTTACATACACATTCGATAGAAATTTAATGACATAGCATTAACTGAACCGATGAAAAGAGTGGGTACAACTTTTGCCCATGTAATCATTACTCATGTGAAAGTACGCACTAGACCAAAAAGGAGAAAATTATATGATTAGGTATATCATTATAGTTTGCAAAGTAAATGACTGTTTTGTATCTTAATAATATTATAAACGTGAAAGTTTGTAAGAATGTATGGATGTCTTGATGTATGTTTGTTACTCTTTCACGCCTAAGCGGGTGGACCGATTTAGCTGATATTTGGCATAGAGATAGCTTAGACCCTGGAATAACACATAGGCATAACAGCGGGTAAAACCGCTGGGCGCAGCTAGTACTTTTATAATATGAACACTACTTCTTTGCAGTCAGAGCGACCGATAAATCGCATTTGGTATAGAGATAGTTAGTCTTGGGAAAGGACATAAGATAGTTATCCCATGGGTTATTTTTCTTATTCGTGGAACGTTACTACAAAATAATAATTGTATGAATTGGATTCAGGACAAGCAAGGGGTTTAACTAGTCAAAAAATATCAAAAATTGGACAAGGGAATTGACCTAAGCCGTAATACAATCATAGATAAGAATGAGGGACTTCTATGGGGGACTGCTTTGAATAAAATTACCATAAGACTGTCCAAAGTGCAAGATAATATAAGTACATATACGAGTACCTACATACGAAAGATAAAATATTTTTGTTGTTATTTCTCAATTTACCACTCCACCACCTTTGACCACTCTCGTCTCATATCTCACATCTCGGGTGTTTTTCCACTCGCTATATTGGTGGTAGGCTTCGGCCGTGGCTAGTTACCACCCACTGGACAAAACCGTGTCGCCAAGCGGTCATTGTGACTTTCCGGCAAGATGTTCAGTGAAGCCAGGGAGGGATTTATCCCGCCTTCTAGGTATAGTCTGCTGCCATCTACGGCCGCATCGTCGCTTTACATCACGCGAGATCGTGGTCAAAAGTTTACCTATTTTAATTAATATAAAAATTAATAAAATATGTCGCAATTTAAATGACACCAAAAGAAAATAGAATTCTATATTGTCCCGCCCTTTGTACTTTGATCTAACCATTAGTCCAAATCATATTCTCAATCTTATTTCAGAAGAGAAATGTAAGACACATATCATACGTCATACGTCATTTTAAAAATCCGGATGATGCTGTTTTCTTTGATAAATGGGACACACAGATTTAGTTAGTGAATTAGAACGGCCGTCCGAGAGAGAATAGAATTTTTGGGTCAGTCACTATACCAAGGACCAAACAACCGCTAAAATATACTAGAATGACAGTTAGACGCTCGATTTTCTTTTACAACTACTGTCATCTCAGTAAAGTTTTAATGTAAACGACAAGCGTTTGCCGTTGGCTACGCCTAGAGAATTTATCAAGTAACCTCCTTGATATAATTCAATGAGAATAAAAATAGGCCAGCGAATGAAAGCTCATGTGTCAAGCCAAGGTATCGTTAAAAACTTAGTTAAATATTACATTGATAATGAAAACCTACTTCGTAGTATCAAAGATAGGTTAAGGTTAAAATGGAGGAAAGATTTGTTCTAAACCTCTCGCAAATCATGACACTGTGTGCCGAATGCTGAAGTGTTGAATTCTTCGACAAAGTCTTTCTAACACTTTATTTTGTTAAAAATTAATGTAATTTGACGCTATGAAACTATGGTTTGTACTTTCTGACGCGTTTGGAAGCTAGTCAGTGCCGTTCTTCAGGCCAATTATTCTGTGGTCTCGTGCGATTTATTATTTCTAACTATATTTCATAAATGCCTTGTTAGGTCAAGTTTTTATTCGCCACGGTGGTTTTTTCTAACAATATTTGTAGCTAATTGCTATAATTTGAAGGTAGATCGACAAATTGCCATTTTATACGTCTAACCGATAATTATGAATTTTTTGATTGACAGTGGGCGAAATTTTGCAAATGTGAAATGTTATGTTTTTGAGTAGGTAGGTACATAATAAAATATTTAAAGTCCAAGAAAAAGATTTAAAAGTATATGATGCATATTTTTTTGTAATTAAATCATAAAAATATACCTATTTATTTAATGTACGAAATCAGTAGTCAATCATCGAAGATAAGCAATAATATTATGCGCGTACATATTTGGATGGGTGTCCCAATTTTCCCCGAACTTTTTGCAGATTTTTTTTACGAAACCCTCAGTGGCCAATACTTTATTTTTATATTTTTTTGTTTCAATAAAGGGTAATCCAACTTACAGGCCAGGTTGGTTGGTAAAAAAGTGTGATTTTTATAATAATATACTTTTCATAGCCGATGTGCGAAAATCATTTAATAATTTTATGTACAGAACTTTGAATGGACATGTGAAATCATCACATACATAAATCGTAGTTTATTGGTTGTATGAATAAATTGAATGTTTGGAGCGGCTTGGGGCAGTAAAAAATTAAGTATGCGATGTTGCCAGATTATTGAAAAAATGCAAATACCGCATGTAGCGGATACAGGGATTGTTGAATGGAAGAAATTGTTTGGGGAGAGATGAACCATACTGACAGATAGGTATAGTTCCAGGCTTTAATTTCAATTAAGAAGACTTTTTATTTGACATATTGGCTTAGAAGCTGTTTGCTGGGAAATATACGATTTCGACTTTGGGAAATAAAGGATATAGAATTGTGGTGTTTGTTAGGTTATGATTGATTGATAATATCGATTTAATTTATTTACCTTCCTTCTAATATTAAAATTGAATTATTTAAATAAATGTAATTTTATAAGGTATTTATAAAATGTAGCAATTTTATTTGTTTTAGTTTTAAGATTTTTCCGTATATCAAAGATATATTATTTTTTCTATAAAGAGTTCTATATTCTATTCTATCGTATAAATTAAAAACCTTATCTTACAATCGTATTAATTAAATTTGGCTTCACTTTTACTTGAAGTGTTCGGTATCTACAGTAATTACAAATTATGTGGCGATGTAATAAAAAGCTTACTTACAATGTAACTTAATTGATGCTTATTCCCAACTTCGTTAGAGGTTGGAGTCCATCTTTGTTAAGAATTCAAGTTTGGTGAGAATTTAACTTTATATTTGGCGATTTTGACTACATTTTAACTTTGAAAAGGGAGTTTTTAATTCGATTTAAAATGTATGTAATATTGTTGGAACTGCTAGAAGTTTAGGTAGGTGCAAAGGTACCTTTAATGCTTCCAAACCTTAACGTAAAAAAAAACAGCATTAGCACGCTAGCATTTCTACAAAACTAAAGATCGAAGTTTGACATTTTTTTGTACTTATTGGTTAATGTGGAGTCTAACTTAGGGCACAGTGTAAGTTTCATGAAAATCGGTTCAGTAGTTATTAAGATGTGAATTAACAAAGGCTTGCATCTTTTTATCTTATTTATTTAAAAATGAAATACCTAATTCTAAAAAATCTTTTTGAAGACGTTTAAATAAACTTTGCGGTTATGATTTCTCATTGACATAATATTATTCGAAGATTCATATTTGACCATTCATTTCGATCCTCCTTTGAATGAATCACTTTACCTGGAATTATTATGAGTTATTAATTTGAGCTTCCACTGAATACTTAACGACGAGGAACGGCTATTATGATTGACGCGTAGAGTTAATTTCGGAGAGTAAGATTACATGAGCTAATTCCTTTAAGCCCGGTCCATCTTCGGATGTCACGCCAGACAATGCTGTATCCGTACTTTGTGACGCTGCCAAAACTACTCGTACAATGAGTTTTGTTTGTACTATTTTAATAACGTTTTTTTTTAGACAACATTATCCGTGTTTCCCAAATTATACAAAATTGGGAATCTTCATGCGATGATAGAGTTAGTAGGGACCTTTTTCTCATCTTACGTAATACCACGATTTCTTTCTATAGGTAATTTATTACAAGTGACTAAGGAGCAGAAAACAGTACTAATACAAATGCCAATCCAGTCATACTAAATTATTTGTGATCCTATCCTTCGATATACCCAAAAATGGTCTCAGATTACAGTGATTTTGTCTAATCAAAGACAATATTATGGGTTTATGATGGACCCGGTTTTTTAAGAAAAAGAAAACATTAAAACCTCCTTCAAAAACTCAAATGGTTAGCTATTAAAAGTGCTTTTTTTTTTCATTCACTAGTAACGTTCCGCGTTACCCACGATAAAATGGTGTACCTATATTCCTATTGGTCCCCACGTTTTTGGAAGTGGGAATTAAATTCCCATTGGTCACCGGGTGACGAATGGAAACTTTTGCCACCACATCAAATCGCTGTACTGACCAATGGGAATACACCGATAAAACAGTACATCCCATGGGATTAAACTGGGATAATAAATAAGGTTTGCCCTTTCCCAAGACTTGAAACTATATCTGTTCCAAATTTCATCTAAATCGGTTCAGTGGCGTGATGAGGTGACAGACAGACACAATTGCATTTATTATATTAGTATGGATAGCTATTGGCCACAATCTGAGGTTCGTTTGGCTATCGAGCACTAGAAAAGTCAACACTTTGCTAGTTCTCGATCACTTTTGAAAGCGTCTTAAGATTGGGATTATCATAAAGAATTCAGTATCTGATGTAACAAATCCCGAATATGTTTTAACACGAATTACTTAAATGACTGGATAGGCCTTTGTGCAATTTCATCAGTATCTTATCAGTGACAATAATAATAATATTAGCATCAGAAAATTTGCTTTGCTGTCAATCGTCATTTTTTGTGTAATTAACTTTGAAAAACCTACTTTTTAGTGCACCTTCATTTATTTGATATCTCGCATCTTGTAATAAAATATTAAATCTTCTTTAATGATATTTATCTTACTAATTTAAACGTGAAAGTTTATAAGAATGGATGGACCGATGTAGCTGAAATTTGGCATAGAGACAGCTTAGACCCTGAAATAACACATAGGCAGCGTAGCGGGTAAAACCGCTGGACGCAGCTAGTTTAACAATATTTTATTTGATAGATGAGTCCACAAAGTTTTAGTCGTCCAGAACAATGAAATATTGTGTTTAATGCTTTCGCGTTTTAAGAGGTGTACAGTGTACGGCCATTCCTTTTCACTATTCATTACGCGATTTTTAAACACATCCCACTCACAAACAGTCTTGAAAATCAGTATTAACATAACACATGCCCCTAAATTATTACAAGCAGGTTGAGGGAATTATCCTAAACAAAAATAGCTGAAAGGGCGTTTTAAACTTACACAGAACTGCTTAATACGCTTACCCGTTTGGCTCGAAAGTAAAAATAGAAATGCTCTCAAAGGAAGCCCGTAGACTGAGTTGTAAAGGAGACTCTACGCTCCAAAAGGCATAAATGAAGCGAAGCGAGAACTAAGAATCTCTTGTATAGAACGCACATAAATTGACCTGTACTGTGACGTAAATAGGTACATTATGAGGTTTTGAATATGAGGTATAGGTGGGTACCCCAACAGTGCCAGTTATTCTACCGCCTGAGCAGTGATCTGCAAACATTACTGTGCTTCGGTAGGAGGGCACTGTAGCTAGTGAAATTACTGGGCTGAGGAGTCTTAACATCTTATGACTCTCAAGTAGGAAGCGTTGGGGCAGTGCACTGGGTAGCACTGTACTAATTATGGGCAGCGTTATCTCTTACCATCAGGAGAGCGTCTTGCTCGTCTTCTTACTTCGTTGTATAAAAAAAAAAAAATATTTGTCACTATTGGAGCTCGCAGTGCCTAACGAAAAAAATATCAGTGTTGCTCTACTATATTATACATCTCTACTATATTATGAATACTGAATTTGACGACCTCTGCGGCGCGGTGGGCTAATATCCGCCTGCAACGCAGAAGGTTGCGGGTTCGATTCCCGCATGGAACAAATGTTTGTGTGATCCACAGGTACCTATTTGTTTCTGGTCTGGGTGGCTTTCAATATCTATTATAAATATGTATTCACAAAAGAAAAGTATATAATTATTAATTAATATTATATCCGTTATCCTAACCGCCATAACATAAGCATTAAGTTGCTTAGCTTGGGATTAGGTGGCGCTGTGTGTAATGTCCTGAAATATTTATTTATTATTATTTATCTTTCATACCTATAAACCCTTCTCTTGAATTACTCTATTGTCTCTATGTATGCTTATTTATTTAAAACTACACAACGGATTTTGATGCGGTTTTTATTAAAAGACAGGGGAAAGTTGTTGGTTGGGGAAAAAATTGTTGGTTGGGGGAAAAGTTGATATTGTCTAATTTTAAAAATGTAATTGTACCTATATACATAATAAGTATTATTTGTTAGATTTTATAATAAGTTAAATTACGGCGGTGATACGTAGTCTCAGTTTTTTTTGTCTTCACTTTTGTCTCCCCCTACGCGGTGTCTACCCTTACTTCATACTCTGTGGTGAAGCCCAAAAGTTGCCAGAACAAAAACGAGTATTTTTACATTTTGTTTGGAAAACAATGCATTAGCTCCTGACGTTGTTTGTCAGACGTTCTTTTAAAAGTTCTTTGTAATTAGATGTTTTACGTGACACGTTTGATGTGATTTGTTCTTTTTAAAGAACACATTTAATAGACGTTTGATTGAAAGGTTAATGAAGCACGCGTAGTAAGCCCACAAACACACTAAATAGTTCGATATGATGTGATTTGTTATTTTTAAAGAACACGACATTTATTAGGAGTCGTTTGATTGAAAGGTTAATGAAGCACGCATAGTTAGCCCACAGACACACTAACTAGTTCGATATGATGTGATTTGTTCTTTTTAAAGAACACATTTAATAGACGTTTGATCGAAAGGTAAATGAGGCACGCATAGTAAGTCCACAAACACACTCTTAACTAGCACTACAAAAATAATGTTAGCATGAGAGCAGTATGTTATTGAACATTTACAAGAAGAAGTTTGATCGAAACAGATTTGAGGTACCACCCATAGTTAGCCCACAAAACACTCTCTCCAAACTAACATAATATTAATTATAAATAGATATTATGCTAGTCTATCCGTAATCCGTATATGAAATATGAATAAGAAATAGAGTTAAATTTATTTCAACGCATGACATACAAAACAAGATAAACATAACAAAAACAGTTAGGTATTTAAAAATGGATCTTCTTGTTGATTCACAACCAGCGTTTTTTAAATGTTTTATTAGAGTACAAAAAACGTTAGGCGGGCTGGCGCAAGCTAGCAATTCGGCACCGGAATAACCCCCTTGTCGCAAATGAATAAAAACAAGGGAATAAATGAGTGGTCTTACTATAAACTCCTTATTTCTGAGTTAGTGAGCTCACTCCTTGACTTTTATCGTTCACGTTTCTACTCGTATTTAAATGTTGTCTTTTAACTGGCAATACCGTTTCAAAGAAATTTAATGTCTATGTCTAAGAAATGTTATTACGTTTTGATGTCCTATAAAAAGGACATCAATACTAAAACGGACGTCAGACATCAATATGAAATAAAAAATGTCAATCCATAGAAATATAAATTTGATTGATTTCTTCGTAAAGTATTCAATTCGTTTGATGCCGTTTTCTTTCATATCTTCGTAGAATTGGAAATTAATTTGTGTAACGATACCTAATACCTACACAAAATGTTAGAGTATATCAAATTTTCGCTTTAGAGATTGAATTGTAAAGCTTTACCAATCATTATATTTTTTTATTAATGATATATTTAGATGTTTTTCATATTTTATTTATTAAATTAGGTATTTCTTCTTGTGGTTTGATATTTAATTGTAATTAAATAAGTAGGTGTATTGGAGTAAATCAAATTTTCGCTTCAAAGATTGAATTGTAAATCTTCTTCAATCAGAGAATTACATTATGTAGGTCGTAGGTATTATGTTTTTATCTTTTATCAGAGGCTGTGACGAGGGTACAGAAACCATGGAGCACATTTTATGTGAATGCGATCTATTGGCTACGAAACGCATGAGCCTCCTTGGGACAGCGTACCCCAAACCGGAGGAGTACAGGTTTCTTCCTCTTAGTGGGATCACCACGCTAATTAACCACTTCTTCGAAGAGTAAGAAACGGTAGGCAAGGGGTTAACACAATAGATCCCAATGGGTCGATGTTGCTGACTTGGTCAGCCCCCTTTATAAGATAAGATGTTTTTATCTTTGATATACATTATTAAAGCAAGTATTTTTTTTCATTTTAGCTTTCAATTACGGCCGGTATCTAAGACCAACATAATATTACATAATTCGATTAGTCTTGTCATTAATAATTTTAATTATCGTAACATTGTCAAACAGCTCGAAACTCATCGTTTTCTTAAAAACTACCTAAATTATACCAACTGTCACTAAATGCGTATGGCTAACTCAAAACCGGACTATTTCATCTACATTCATCTATTTGACTATTTTATTTTTAAAATGTCTCATACATTTCATGGCACGACAATGGTGCCCTGCAAAGTTGCTTCGTTTTAAGTGAATTTTTCAAAATCAATGTGAACATTTGACCTATAGAATAATATCCTATCTGAAAAGCCCCTAAAATAGGCAATTTTAAGTGTCACTCGCAAACATTTTACCTAAACTGTTGATACCCTGAAGTATAACACAATATTATTGCGAATTTCAGTTGAAAAAGTTGTACGAAATGTACACAAGTCTTACTTTAAATTAACCTTTTTTGTGATTTTTCAGATAAGTCATTAATTATACCAATAAGTAGAGTTGAAATTTGCAAAATTCACTGTTTAAATTGATGTAGGATTTTACTACACACGTCTATGTTGATTTTTTTAGATTTTAGCAGCCATAAGAATGAAAAAAAGCTGCAAAGACGTGTATATCATTATTATGCTATATTTGTATTAGAAAAAGCTGAGAAATGCAAAATAATCAGTCGAGTTAAATAATTATATGTATATTGAGGTTAAAATGCATAAATTTCAATATATATAGTTTTTATCACATAAAAAAGCATATAATGAGAAAAATTACGTTCTAAATAAACCAAAATCACAGTTTTCATGGACAAGATTCATAAACTCGTCCTAACACTTTTTTATCATATAAATAAAATCTAATTGTACAAAAGCTGTCGGGGAAAATAAAGATTAATATGTCTTTTGAACTCAATTAAAATACTAACTACTATTCTCTATGTTTTCGCCTATGTTAACGTTTATCGATCCTTTCTCAACCCTAGTTTTAGTCAAATATCCTTGATTGCGATAATGAAAAATATAAAAATTGTTTAATTCCTAGTGGTTTAAGAAACCTAATTACCATTATACATATCGTTAACATTCTTTATAATATATTTAATCAACTACGTTTGCAGTTTCATTTCGCGAGAACACGTCCGCAGTAAATAATAAACTATCATTATTTCGATTATTTATTCATAGGCCCATTATAATTACAGTATTAAAAATTAGGCCTGTGACTTAGGATCCTTAAGCTAACTGTATGGAACAATATCCGTGGAACTTTCACGAGAATCGTTCGTTCACTATACTTACAGTCACAATCCTTATAACAATCCGTGGGGCACTATCACAACTAACACTAATAATGTTCACCGTACACACTTGTTCACGTGAAGACTAGAGTGTCAGGTCGTAGGTGCAGGGAGTGAAGGGTTTGAGGTGTGTGCGCCGGTCCGGGCTTAGCCAGCAGGTCGGGGCGCGGAGGACGCGCCGCCCGGGCGCACATTCACCGAGCCAGAGGCGCCAGGACTGCACTAGCTGCCAAAGCCAAAGCCAACGACGACGCCAACGCCGCCCCACGAGAATGAGACAACTCCTCACTCTTAATCACCTCGTTCGGCGACTTATCGTACTTGTGAGTCTTCTTCGTCACCGGCTTCACAGTCGTCGTCGTCGTAGTCGTTGTAGGTGTCGTCGGGGGTGGTGGCGGCGGAGGCAATGTGGGCTGCGGAGGAGGCGCCGGTGACTGCTCCTCCGGCTTGCAACAAACGCGGAACACCAGCTTCATGTTGTGACTGAGGCAACGCCCGCCTATGCGTCTGTGCAGGTCGTCTTTACTCGACGTCGATATGAAGTAGTAGTCTTTACCGGGCAGGAATTCCAGTCCGCCCGGTTGTGGTGTGAACGGCCGGAACGTTATTGTGAAGAACATCAACTTATGCGGTTTATCGCATATCGCTATGATCCGAGGGTTCGGATTCGTTATCCTACACGTATCGTATTCTTCTTTACTAACGTTATATATTATATACTTTTCTGTATCCTCCTCGAATGTGCCAGGGGTGTACACTGGACATATTATGTTCACTTGGTCGTATTCGAACTGAGCGTTGCCTTTATTGAGATCGAATACGTGATCAGTATTGTCTATTCTAAATATGCTATTGGTTGTGTTCCAGTGGATGTAGAATGACTTGGCGTAGTTCCCCATCACGCTCTCGATGAAGAAAATGAGGACTAGCAAGGTCCAAGGCGTGTGCCTGAGGCCGAAATAAGCTAGGGACACCATTCTGGCCGTTCAATGAACTCGCATTATCCGAAACCTTTACACTGCACGAGACTCACGCCAATCCATATTTATCGGTACATTTCACTTGGTCATGTCGATCGCACTGTCCAACCACAATTTCACACAAAAAACACGAAAATTTCGTTCACTTTCGACACAGCGAACCGTCCACCATGTTTCTCGGCACGCTAGATTTTGTCCGTCGATAAATGGAATTCCATAGGACGTGGCCCGCCGTGAAACGCTTGTAAAACACCTTTTTCACAGGGAATCACTGTGTTGAGACACTGGTAGGGTAAGTTGGGGGGTTCGTGTGTTCGTTTTGAGTTGGAATTAATCAATACATCACAGATTTTTTACAATACTGAGGTGTTCTTTGTATTGGAAGGGGCGACGCGGAATGGCGACGAGACGTGACGCCGCTAAGGGGACGGCCGGACTACTGGTCGCATTCCTGGGGCAGAGGCACGCATGCGGCCCCCGCGCCCGTTCCCCTCGCTTCACCCCCGCGCTTTCCGACGCGTTCAAGCTTTGCCGAGCTTTTCGAACGCTTTCTGCTATTCAAATCAACTTTACTCACGAAATACTCATTTATTTTTAACTTTTTTTACATAATATTGTTCCAATTTAAATTCTATACAAATTTGCAATAAAAAATCAAATTTTTTGAATTGTTTTAATATAAATATGTGTGGCAAGGAGAGAGCTTTTTCGTTGAAATGTGAACGCACCCAAAAGGGCGGCCATTGAAAAAAATAGATGTACAGCAAACAAAACAGAAAGGCTGCGTTGCGCCTAATGGTTGATAGATGCATACTCATTATTCATAATATATACATATACCTTATTATTAAAAGTTGTATATCATCATTTTAATGCAATTTATTATTTATCTGCGCTATTTCTCATAATTATATGCAGTATATTCATTATGAGCTATTAGGTTTTAGTTACAATTTTATGATACTACTTTTATGATGATTTTCGCATTTATCCTATGATTTAGTATTAATTTGATGTTATTATTATATCGAATGATTAATTAGAAGACTTGATTTAAATTATATTGACGATAAATAGGTAGATTTGCATAAGAAGGTGAATTAATAGATTATTACAATAAGTGTTTTATGATGTTATAGTAAAAATTGTAAAATAATTTAATTCTTTTTATGATTTTTAAGTGTATTAATATGTTTGTATCAAAGATAAGTACAAAAATATGTATTATTAATTTTATTTACTTTTGTATAGGTAAATATGCGTTGATGAATAATTTGAAATAAACTCACGTCCTTTTAAAGGACATCATTAAAAAATATTTTTGATGTAAAAATATTTTAAGTCGATTACTTTTGTATGATAATATTATTATTCCTATTATTTTACTTATTTTAATTTTTGACGATTTATTTTTAATTAAAATTAATCGTCATCTGTTATATGTCTGTGTATTGTGATATTGTGTAATTATAAGATACTATACTACGCCCAGCCGTTTTACCCGCTGTACTGTAGCCTATGTGTTATTCCAGGGTCTAAGCTATCTCCATACCAAATTTCAGCTCAATCGGTCCACCCGTTTAGGCGTGAAGAAGTAACAAACATACACACTCACAAACTTTCACCTTTATAATATTATTAGTGTGATTTATCCATTTTTTACGACTTAGGGATGAATTATATTAGACCGGTCCGTGTCCGGGGCGTACCGTGTACGTGGCCCGGACGGGACACGGATTTGAAATGTTACATACATTTTATATGAACCAGTTTATATTACACAGTGCATGATCCGTGTCCCGTCCGCGCCCGGACGACGCTGCGCTGGTGTAATATAAACTGGTTCATATAAAATGTATGTAACGTTTCAAATCCGAGCCCCGTCCGGGCCACGTACACGGTACGCCCCGGACACGGACCGGTCTAATATAATTCATCCCTTACCTAATTGAAATTAATCATTTTAATTTTTTGACGCCATGATTGTCACTTATTAAAGTAAATCAATTAAAATTAATAAGCGTTAATACGTTAATTAGCATAACGCACCTCAACATAATGTAATTAGTACTAAGTACCAATTGTATCACTTTGTACGGTGACCATGAGTTAAAAAATTTGTATAGTCTAATTCATTAATTAATAATCATTTTAATTTTAATTTTTTAATTTTTTTGAACATTTTAGATTTTACTTTTGCAAGACCAGACGGGCTCTCGTTGATTCCATGGCATGGTCGCTGCCTTGTCTGGGACGCCACTAGCATTAGCACATACGCGTCCTGCCACCTACCATCTACCCAGAGGGTCGCTGGCCGAGACGGCAGCGAGGTCTAAGCACCAGAAATATTCCGCCTTGGAATCATCGTACGAGTTCATTTCGTTTGCCGTCGAGACAGCTGGTCCGTGGTGCTCGGAGGCGTCGCGGTGCTGGAAAGGCGACTCCATGGGGTTGGTAAGGACCCTCGCTCTGCTTTTTACCTCACGCAGCAAGTGTCATTAGCAATACAGCGGGGTAATGCGGCCAGCCTAATGGGCACTTTTGGGTCGGGATTCGGGGTGTGCACGGGAGCTGCCCTGGCGTGCCTTTGTTGGGCTATTTTTTTTTATGTGGAGAAGTAAATAATAATTAATTTGTAAGTATTGTATTATTATTTGTTATTATAAGCATTATGATTACATGAATTTAAATTTATCTTTAAAGTATAATTAATAATTACCTACTTAATTACTTTTGTGCGATTTTACTGAAAAGTAACCAATGCCCCTTTTTATACTAAATAGGCCTACGTATGACCATATCCCACCTGATGGAAAGTGAAAATGCGGTCGACGATGGATCACGTAAGATGACTAGAAAGGTACCTATTCACGACTTGAGTCTTGAAGATACCAAAGTTGTACCGCTCGGGAAACACGGATGACGGCAATGTGTTCCAAACGCGACCAGTTCTCATTAAAAACGACGAAGCAAAACGCTTGGTGCGGGCAGTTGGTAGCGCCACTAAGTAAGGACCCATTGTCTAAGGTCTGAACTTTTATTATAATAAGTGTCAACACGAGCAAATGAGCTGCACCATGTTTTGCTATAATACGCTACTGAACTACTGGAATAAAAAATCTGAAAAAAAATACAATAATATGGTTTCAACATTATGAACTTTCCAGGAAAACTATATGGCTCATTCTCATGGAATCGATTCTCATCGTCACCTTCATGGCAATTCTTATTTATTGCTTATTTGTAATGTTTATGTATAATATTGTATAGAACTGGATAACACGAGTAAACTTTTATATAAATGATTTAAATCGTACGTTTCATTACGAAGAAAAACAGTTTTGAAATTTTCGACGTCACGAAAGTGATTCAGTCATTATTTTTTCACAACTTTTTCAAGTCAACCCCTTTTAAAAGACTAAATCTACCAAAAATGTACAATAAAACGACATTCTACGTAACAACAAACCTCACTACAGAATAAAATATGCGTAATTTGAGATATTACCTTACCTTTCACTTTACTTTTTTATTAGTCAGAAATTTGATATGTATGTATTAAAACCCTAACATAACCGATAAAGTACTTTTTAGTTGGTACAAAGGCCCTTTCAAAAGAAAACAATACAATAAAATCACTTTCGTGGCTTAAAAATCACCTTCATGGTAAAAAACGCTATGAAGGTGATGCCACGCTGGTGACGAAAATATCCCTTTTTGGTGAAATTCTGGAAAGTTTAGGTATAATGTATAAAATTAAAAACTACATCTTTATCTCGCACATTTTAGCGTTTCGAAAAGCTAGCTTTTATTTACATAACTAAAATACAATGCATAAAAATGTTGTCCATGCAAGTGATCGGTACACCCATGAATATATTGAAACTTAGCAATTATATTTTTTCCCACGGCTCGATAAGTCCTAGATCCTACTTCTACGATTGCAGAACATGGCCATCATTGAAATAAATCGAACTCTGTATTGAATTGTTAATATTGTGTTTAACAGCAGCCGTAAAACTACGCAAATTTAAAGCACCTAAAATCGTGTGACCACCGCATTATGTCATTTTAAATTCAAAATAATAATGAAAGGCTTTTTTTAGACTGTACACCGTAAAGTGTATTTATTTGCGAAAATTTTGGTATATAATTATATACAGATACATCAAAATTTGTTAAAGTAGTGCCAAAATGTTTCACTGCATCGGAAAGTGTGACACCATGAGAATACGAAAAATGGCCCCGTTTTTGACCTTTCATGTTAAATTTTAGTATTATTTTTTGCGTCTATTATGACAATCTTCATTTATTTTGTAGCTTAATATATGTTCTATCCACCTATCCAAAATTCATGTCTCTTTCTTTAACCATTTAGGAAATATAACCGTGTGACCATCAAATTTGAGCTAAAATGAGAATGAGCCATATAGCGGTTAAGAATAGATTAATACTTGGAATGCAATAACCAAATAATTACAAGGAAACTTACTGAGCTAGATATCTTAGACTCTTAATTATTCTCTAGATATATTTATTACTCATAAATATATCGTTGATGAAAGTTGAGAGCTGTAAATATTCGATTTGATAGTATACTACGGAAGGTGAGGTACTACGCAAAAACGACGGGGTGTTATAAGTTTGACGTGTCTGTCTGTCTGTCTGTCTGTCTGTCTGTGTGTGTGTGTGTGTGTGTGTCTGTCTGTCTGTGGCATCGTAGCTCCCAAACGGATGAACGGATTTTGATTTAGTTTTTTTTTGTTTGAAAGTAGAGTTAGTCGAAAGTGTTCTTAGCCATGTTTGGTGGAAATCGATCCAAGATTGCCGCCGCTACAAAATGGCGGATTACTTTTTTCTTCCACGACCCCATCGATATGGGTATCAAATGAAAGGGCTTAACGAGTAGAATACAGCCCACTATATCAAATTTAAAATCCAAGATGGCAGCCATCAAAAAAATTTGAATTACGTATTGCGTTGGGGGTTTTTAACCCCCGACGCAAAAACGACGGGGTGTTATAAGTTTGACGTGTCTGTCTGTCTGTCTGTCTGTCTGTCTGTCTGTGCGTGTGTGTGTCTGTCTGTGGCATCGTAGCTCCCAAACGAATGAACGGATTTTGATTTAGTTTTTTTTTGTTTGAAAGTAGAGTTAGTCGAGAGTGTTTTTAGCCATGTTTGGTGGAAATCGATCCAAGATGGCCGCCGCTACAAAATGGCGGATTACTTTTTTCTTCCACGACCCCATTGATATGGGTATCAAATGAAAGGGCTTAACGAGTAGAATACAGCCCACTATATCAAATTTAAAATCCAAGATGGCCGCCATCAAAAAAATTTGAATTACGTATTGCGTTGGGGGTTTTTTAAATTTTTAATTTAATTCACTTGTTTAAATTTTTAATTTAATTCACTTGTTTTACGATGCAGTCGAAGATGTAGCTCGCTTACATTGCGCGTAGTCCGACCAGCGCAGCGCTTGGTATATTTATGGGATATTTTATTATTGTGATTTAATTTTATGTAATATTTCAAATACCTTATACTGATTGTTTGTGAATTAAATAAATGAAATGACATAAATGAATGAACTTATTCTTTTTTCCGCATCAGTTTATAGGCATCTGTCCTAATACTGCCAAAATCATGGCCACCTCTAATTCCGCTCTAATTCATGCGATCGTGTCACCTTAATACGCCGACAAATCCAATTACTCTATGGATTTAATTAACTATATTACATATATTTATACTAATTTTCAAAAATTATTTGTACCTTTTAATTAATTATTGGTCTATGAGGTTTTTTAACTTTTTTTGGAACGAAGTTCCTTATCGTGCGTTGTGAAAGAGGGCTAGACGGAAAAAATTCTTACGAAAAGTTGTCACGACACTTTTTGCTATAGTAAGCTATTGTAAGCTGTGCGGCGTGCGCATGTTTCTCTCTCTCTCTCTCTCTCTCTCTCTCTCTCTCATAGAAAGCAAGCCAGATATTTTCATTAATCGAAAGGAACTTCGTTCCATCCGGGTGTCCCTTGACACCTCTTAAGTTTTTTTTTTATTCATTATAGGTAAGCCTTTGACCACGATCTCGCCTGATCTTAAGCGACGTTGCGGCCGTAGATGGCAGCAGGCTATACCTAGAAGGCGGGATAAATCCCTCTCTGGCTTCACTGAACATCATGCCGGAACACGGTCACAATGACCGCTTGGCGACACGGTTTTGTACAGTGAGTGGTAACTAGCCACGGCCGAAGCCAACCCGGCCGAACTTTGTGATATATTTTAGAAATCGCAGACAGAATTAAATTAAAATTATCATGGTGGATCTACACCTCTATTCCCTGCACATTTTTTAGGTACCTATTAGTAGTAGTGGTATTTAATGTTCAGTCCATACGCGGCTATTGAATTGCGGTTTAACAAACACCAAGAATGCAATAACAATATTATGTTCTTGGAACTCTTTCGTCATCGTCCAAAGATTTTGCTGCATAATAAATAATGCAATTCACAATAAAATAAACAGATGACACATTGCATAAGTGATAAAAATTACACGAGGATTTGAAAGATAAATTTACTGTTTTTTAACCCCCGACGCAAAAACGACGGGGTGTTATAAGTTTGACGTGTCTGTCTGTCTGTGTGTGTGTGTGTGTGTGTGTGTGTGTGTGTGTGTGTGTGTGTGTATGTGTGTGTGTGTGTGTGTGTGTGTGTGTGTGTGTGTGTGTGTCTGTCTGTCTGTGGCATCGAAGCTCCCAAACGGATGAACGGATTTTGATTTAGTTTTTTTTTTTGTTCGAAAGTAGAGTTAGTCGAGAGTGTTCTTAGCCATGTTTGGTGGAAATCGGTCCAAGATGGCCGCCGCTACAAAATGGCGGATTACTTTTTTCTTCCACAACCGGGAAAGGGCTTAACGAGTAGAATACAGCCCACTACATAAAATTTAAAATCCAAGATGGCCGCCATCAAAAAAATTGTGAATTACGTATTGCGTTGGGAGTTTTTTAAATTTTTAATTTAATTCACTTGTAATAAAACTTTAACATTAACAAAGTGTATGATTGCGTATCGCACAGAGCAGAGAGCACAGAGTAAACAGTAATACAAAATATAGGTTTAACTGTATCATCTATGATTATATCACAATAAAAGGCGCCAAATTTAAAATATGCCACAACAAGCTAGTGAGAAGTTCATAAACAAGCTTATGCTGCTGACTTCGTTTTTTTTTACACAACGACGCAAGAAGACGAGCAAGACGCTCTCCTGATGGTAAGAGATAACGCTGCCCATAATTAGTAGGTACAGTGCTACCAACATGAGTATTTCACTAACTACACTAGTGCCCTTCTACGGAAGTACAGTATGTTTGCACATCACTGCTCAGGCGGTAGAATAACTGGCACTGTTGGGGTACCCACCCAGTCGACTTCCTGCAAAGGAAGTCTACCCCCGGTAATTTCACTTATTTAAAACTCATAACTCATAGGTAATAACTATTCTTATAAATTGTATTTATCTAATCTAATCTAAGTGATTTTTTTCTCCTCCAATTTAACTCACTTTTTAGCACACACACTCACACATCTTATGACTCTGGAGTATGAAGCGTTGGTGCAGTGTTCCTTGAAACGGTCGGCACGAAGCCGAAGTAAATACAAGTGAGTTTATGCCGTTTATTTACAAAGATGAATCTAAATACTCACGAATCGTTTAGTGTAAAAATTGTGTTCCTTGAATTTCACATGATGTGAAATCCTTAGTAGCACTGTACTGATTATAGGCAGCATTATCTCTTAACACCAGGAGAGCGTCTTGCTCGCCTTCTACTTCATCACATAAAAAAATACTCGCTTATTTTTAACCTTTTTTTGTAAATTAACTTTTTAAAATTGTTTTTTCACTAAACTAGAGCATTTGGGCAAAATGGAGCTGGTATACCCATATTAAAAACTGTTTAATTTTGAAAAAAAAAGAGGCAAAATAGAGCTGGTATACCCACATTAAAAACTGTTTATTCTGTAAAAAAAAAGACTTGTAGGTTTTTTCACAAAATGCTTTATCAGTAAATCTATAATGTATCAAAAGATAAGGCCCTTAAGTGGCATGTCGTACATGTATGTTCAGATAAGCTGCCGTTTGTTTGTTATTAAATATATTAAATAAACATTTGGATGTTTGATATTGATGTTTATTTAAATGTTAAGTGGCGCCATAAGTACCTTCATAATATACTTACACATAATACTAGCTGCGCCCAGCGGTTTTACCCGCTGTACTATAGCGTATGTGTTATTCCAAATTTTAGCTCAATCGGTCCACCCGTTTAAGCGTGAAAGAGTAACAAACATCCAGACATCCATTCTTACAAACTTTCACGTTTATAATTTTAGTAAGATAGTATGAAATAACTTTAATTTTCTTATCTAAGCATAATCTTACTAACATTATAAACGTGAAAGTTTGTAAGAATGTATGAATGTCAGGATGTTTGTTACTCTTTCACGCCTAAACGGGTGGACCGATTGAGCTGAAATTTGGTTTAGAGATAGCTTGAACCTAGAATAACACATAGGCTACACAGCGGACAAAACGAGAATCATATAACTACGAGTACATACATCTATACTATAATATGACAAAACTAAAGACTAAGTACATATTCGTACTCCCTAAATAGACCTTATCAAAATGCTAGATCTATTTCGGTGAAATTCGTAGTTTGGATAGAGTGCCCAACTTGTAGGAAACCAAGGAAACTAAATAGACTGACGGGACTTCCAAACTTACTTTTGACATGTACTGTTGCGCACAAAGTTGCTCAAAACAACGGGAACTTTCTACCGTATTTTTAACTCTACCGCTCTACGAGTGTCTCTAAGAACATTTATTATTTTTGTCGATTTACAGGTAGGTTTTCCAAAAATAATAGATGTCTCCGTCTTAAAATCTGTTTTTTTACAAGCTTTTATTTACTTCCACCTGTCTGTTATCTGTCTGTAATCAAATCTTAGAAATTTTATTTGAACCATTTCCCGGTTTCCGATTAAGCTGAAATTTTTCATGCATGTACAAATCGGATGACAATGCAATATTATTATGACATTGAGCTGATCTGATGATGGAGCTGGAAGGTGGCCATAGGAGCTCCGTCATTAAACGACGCAATATCATCGAGTTTGCGGTCATTTAATTCGTCTTGACGAGTACTTTGGTGCTAGATGATAATAATATAATAAAAGCTTGTTTTTAAAATTTCACTTGTATATTCATTACAGGTTAGCCTTCGACTATGATCCTGCGGCGACGATGCGGCCTTAGATGGTAGCAGACTACGCTTAGAGGGCGGGATAAATCTCTCCCTGGCTTTACTGAACATCATATCAAAACACGATCCGGTCATAACAACCGCTTGGCCACACGGTCTTGTCCAGTAGATGGTAACTAGCCACGGCCAAAGCCTACCACCAGTACAGCGAGTGGAAAAAACCGCACTAATTATAGTCACTGGTGCGGGGCCGGGATTCGATTTACCGGGGGTAGACTTCCTTTGCAGGAGGTCGTCTAGGTGGGTACCTCAACAGTGCCAGTTATTCTACCACCTGAGCAGTGATGTGCAAACATTACTGTGCTCCGGTAGGAGGACACTGTAGCTAGTGAAATTACTGGGCTAAAGAGTCTTAACATCTTATGACTCTTGAGTAAGAAGCGTTGGTGCAGTGCTTCTAGAATTTCACATAATTGTGAAATCCTAAATAGCACTGTACTGATTATGGGCAGCGTTATCTCTTAACATCAGGAGAGCGTCTTGCTCGTCTTCTACTTCATGACATAAAAAAAAAAAACCACATAACCCCTTGGCCACCACGGCTTCAAAAGATATATACAGTCTAAAAGCTATCTGTGTGCCAAATTTCAAAAAAATAGACACCAGTGCACTATACCCAAAAACGTTGCATGCAACTTGCAAAATCGGCCAGTTCAAATAAATACCTTCACACAAAATAACTAAAAGCTAATAAAACTTTCGCTTAGACAAAAAACTTACTCAATACTCAATACTTTATTTGCTCCCTTAGAATTACTTTCTTTTACAATGCAATAAAATAATAAAACATAACCGTCAATACCTGTAAACATTTGTCCTAACTGTCCGAAACAAAAAGCATCATTTAGTTAACATTAATGGGTTAGTTTCGAACTATTGTAACGACAGACACCGCGTATGCTCGCGGCTTAAGCAGATAGAGCAAATAAAAAAACATTTTTTTTTTTGCAAATCAGCAAACAAATTAATACATTCAAATATTGCAATTTCTATTCAGTAAAGGCATTTGGAGTATTAGAAGTTAGTTTTGAGTTTTTTTTTTGGATAGGTATTTGGTAAATGATTTTTATTACATTCTTATTACCAAAATGTGTCCTGTCCCACCTTTATTCTTCTTATGTGAGCAATTTGATTTTTAATTATAACAAGTGAAATTTTAAAAATACTTTTTAAAAACAAGCTTTAATTATCATTACCATCTTGCATCATATAGTACTCGTCAAGACGAATCAAATGAGCCCAAACTCGATGGGGTTGCGTTGTTTAATGACAGAGTTCCTATAGTCACCTTCCAGCTCCATCATCAGATCAGCTCGATGTCATAAAAATATTGCATTGTTATCCGATTTACACACGCATGCAAATTTTCAGCTCAATTGGAAACCGAGAAGTGGGTCAAATTAAACTTGCAAGATTTGATTACAGACAGACAGTAAAAACATTTTTTTTGCAAATCAGCAAACAAATTAATACATTCAAATATTGCAATTTCTATTCAGTAAAGGCATTTGGAGTATTAGTAGTTAGCTTTGTTTTTTTTTTTGGATAGGTATTTGGTAAATGATTTTTCTTACATTCTTATTACCAAAATGTGTCCTGTCCCACCTTTATTCTTCTTATGTGAGCAATTTGATTTTTAATTATAATAATGCCCTAGTGGTCCCCATTAGATACTTTTTAAAATGAACCTAATCATGTGTATTATGGACAAATAAATACTCAACAGTATAGGTAATGTCAGTTTTTTAAATTGTCGCCTTATTTTGTGATTTTTTCGAAAACAATCATAATAATATAATACTTACTCGAAAACCGTATTTTATTGCGAAACATTATATACAGCGCTCAAGTAATAGCTAATTATTCCTCGACAGGGCCCCATACCTACACCACTTTACTGAATAATGAATAACCAATTGCCCTTTAGATAAAATAGAGACCCTTTATTGTTCTGTCTCGCGGTTCTTTCCCTCTTTACATATTATTACCCGAAATCTGTGATTGTGAATTGTGATCCATAAGCGTAGCGTAGTCTTAACGTGACTTCACTTTATAACGCGCTATCTGTACCATTACAATAGTTTGTCTTAGGGTTAGTTCCAACCACACCGACAGACGTTTTATTAGTTTATTACTCTAACCCGTTAGATAACATCTAATACCCTTTAAACAATAACTTGTGAAGAAAGTCGGATGTCAAAAGAAATGGCTTGAAACTTCAAAGTTGAATAGAAATGACTCAAAATGCGACCGAAATACAACGCATTGTTTAAAATTTAAGCCTTTAATGATCTTTTTATGCAATATGTAGATAAGGACCAACGGTAAAAAGCTCTAGTCGTTATAACATAGTAGTAACTATAAAACAAAGTCGGTTCCCGTTTCTGTCTGTCTATCCCTATAATAATAATTGGGGTTTATACTCCAACAGAACAGGTTAACCTATCTACACTGTCAGAATCAAATCACAATTATAGGTTGTGTGGCGAACCTATATGTTGCAGTTTCAGGTCGCCGAGATTACTACAGGGCCTGTAACATGACCTAACGACTGCCTCCTACATATCCTATAGGTGTATATTATTATGAGCTAGATTTGATTGTATTAAATACAATTTGTTTATGCGACAAGCTTTTATGACTAAAAATGTGTTTAATTACAAAATAATATTATAAATTTGTCGTAATTTAAAGTTAATTTTTTTATTTAAGAGCTATAAATAAATGCTCGTTTTAAAAATATTTTAATTCAATTTATCTAAATATATAAAAGGAAAGAGTGACTAATTGACTGATCTATCAACGCTCAGCCCACACCGCTAAACAGATTGAGTTAAAATTTGGAACATAGATAGGTTTTATGGTGTAGACCTCAGCTAAGAAAGGATTTTGCCTCACGAGTAAACACAATCTAGTTAATTTATAATAACCTCTATACTCAGAAAATTACGTACGTGCATATTTAAAAAAATAAGTCTACGTGATTTTTAAACAATAAAAAACATGCCACCCAGTAATAATATTTCTACCAACAAAGTTGTTTATTTCATAACAATGGCCACATTTTTCTTCCATCGCTAAAGGAATATAACTCTTATTTAAGTAAACTTAAAGTGTATTTTAAGTTTATTACTTCAAAGAGTGACAAAAGCTGACGCATGCGCGAATGGTGAACAATCGGTCAGTGTTGCAAGTTTACAAATATTTTCGATGATTTACTGAATTGACTGGGGTGACCATTACTTTATATTAATAAAAAAATCTTCTAAATATTTAAAAGGAAAGAGTGACTGATTGATCTATTAACGTACAGCTCAGATGGTAAGATATAACGCTGCTCATAATTAGTACAGTGCTACCTACGATTTCCCAATGATGTAAAATTCTAGGTGCACTGCGCCAACGCTTAATTAAGAGCAGTAATTTCACTAGCTACAGTGCTCTGCTACGGAAGCACAGTAATGTTTGCTCAGGTGGTAGAATAACTGGCACTGTTGGGGTACCCAACTAGTCGACCTTCTGCGCCGAGAAAATTATATCTTGACTATGAAGTAAGTATCTATGTGCGATCGGCTTATTTCAAGCGCCAAGAGAATTGGAAGTTGGTACCTTTTAGGTCCCAGTATCTTCTCCAAACTGGGAAAGGTGAGAAGGGAAGATGGGACGTGGAGTGTGCAAAAGAACGTAGAAATTGAAGACCAGTGGCTGAGCCAAATATCATCATGGAGACAAAATCACACAGACTTCGCTGGCTTGGCCATGTAGAGAGGATGGGAGTGGATCGGAGTGTGAAGCGTACCAGGGATGAGCGAGTGGGCGACGTCCGGTGGGCCGCCCACGTTGTCGCTTGAAAGGATGAGGTCGAGAAGGACCTGAGCAGTCTCCACGTGGAAGAATGGCGGGTGGTGGCGCAGGACAGACCGAGTTGAAGAGACTTGTTATCAGAGGCCAAAACCCACTTCGGGTTCTCGCACCAACCCATTAAAGCAGTAAAGTAGTAAGTAGGTACCTTTAAGGTCAGAGTCAAAGTGGGGCAAGTACCCCACTCTGCACTCTGCCCTACCATGGCTACGCCCATGGCAGTACGGTGACGTAAGAGCCCACACGCCATGCTAGCTCCCATAGTTCTTACTGTAAACCATGGTCACTCCGAACAAAGTTGTGGCTATAGAATAAGCAGTAAAACTCTTTACGATCTGTCCGACAAACTAAACAATCGCATTTTTTTTCTTATGGCAATAATAGTATTTCTAGAAATTTCTTTGCGATTTCTGTATACTGGATCTAAATTCTGCACAAAAAAGAGACGACGGCGCATCAAAACGTAAGCAAAAAAAACCTTTAGAAGAGGTAAGAAGACGAGCAGGGCGCTGTCCAGATGATAAGAGATAACACTGCCTATAATTAGTACTGTGCTACCTAGGAAATAACAATGATGTAAAATTCTAGGTGCACTGCACCGTCACTTCTAACTCAAGAGTCATAAGATGTTAAGACTCTTCAGCCCAGTAATTTCTCTAGCTACAGTGCCCTCGTACCGAAGCACAGTAATGTTTGCACATGTTTAGGCGGTAGAATAACTGGCACTGTGGGGGCCCACCTGTCGACCTCCGGCAAAGAAAGTCTAACCCCGGTTAAATCCATAATATATAATACTTTCGCATATCTTACTAATATTATAAACGTGAAAGTTTGTAAGAATGTTTGGTTGCATAGGCGGATCCAGGATTTAGTTCTGGGGGGGGGCAAGGTGCAGACAGGCAAAAATATAATAATTTTTACTACGAAAAGTGTGTGTTTAGCTCGTTCTGAGCAGTCAGGAAGTTTAAACATCCTTAATAATATGTGCGCGAGCAGCTTGCTGCGAGCGCCGAGAAAAAAATATGATCTTTACCATGAAATATGTGCAAAATTCGTAACTCTACAATGATTCTGGGGGGGCCTCGGCCCCCTGCCTGCATGGATGTGTGGATGTATCTACATATGTTTGTTACTCTTTCACGCCTAAACGGGTGGACCAATTGAGCTGAAATTTAATATATGTAGAGATAGCATAGACCCTGGAATAACACATAGGCTGCTTTACAGCGCAGCGGGTAAAACCGCTGGGAGCAGCTAGTTTATAACACATTATTAGTAGGACATTTAAAATAAATAATCCTTCTATTTTAAAAGTCGATGAAAACAAGGATTACTCAATTTCTAGAAACGTTGTACAAACACAATAGCAACTTAAAACTTACATTGACAAAGAGAATAATAGAACCTTAACCTTGTTTTCAAAGGCGTTAAGATGATTTAGCTCAAAAAATAAACATGGTGATGATATAATACTGACGAATCTCGGCAACTGAGCTATGTTTTTACTTTTTTATGACAAAAGTGACAAAATGAGCTAAACTAGTGCGTAAAGGTAAGCATTATTGCCTTCCTTGACTTCCTCTGCAGGAGGTCGACTAGGTGGGTACCCCAATAGTGCCAGTTATTCTACCGCCTGAGCAGTGATGTGCTAAAATTACTGTGCTTCGGTAGGAGGGCACTACTAACTGTAGCTAGTGAAATTACTGGGCTTAAAGACTTGTGTCTTTGTCATATTATGTTCGTTGTTGTCGTTGTTCTTTTGTGTATTCTTGTTCTTATTCTTGTGCACTGCACTAATAATACCAAACGTTAGTGCAGTGCACCTAGAATTTTACATCCTTGTGTATTATCGGACAAGTGGCGAAAACATTTTTCTACTTTTTTAAAAATCAAATTAATGTCGCATCATTAAGATATCAAATCTTTAAGGTCAATAAATAAAATAAATAAATAAATATTTCAGGACGTTTCACACAGCACCACCTAACCCTAAACTAAGCAACTTAATGCTTATAATAATAATATTATTATTACATATTAATATTATGGTGGTTAGGATAACGGATATAATACTTATATACTTTTCTTTTGTAAATACATACTTATAATAGATATTGAAAAACCACCCAGACCAGAAACAAATACCTGTGAATCACACAAACATTTGTCCCATGCGGGAATCGAACCCGCAACCTTCTGCGTTGCAGGCGGGTATTAGCCCACCGAGCCACAGAGGTCGACAAAATTATATTATTATAATATTTATATTGAAAAGACCTTAGAAAATAACTAAAGAAAGTTGTGAAAAGCTTATAATAACGCAAAATATTGAATTATCATTGCGGTATAACATTGCCCAAATGCTTTTAAAAAGTTGGTTAGTGACGTGACAAAAAGTATCGATATTTCTATCGATAAACTAATAAATGCTTTTGATTTATTTTTTTGGCATCTGAGGCCGTATTGGCAAATTTACACTGGGGGCAGAAATCGACTACTAAAACTGAAAAAATAACATAAAATATTATGGATCAGTTAACACTTAAGCGTTTCTCAACTTTGTTGCATAACCTAACTGCGTATAACACAAAAACGACTTGTAACCTTACGCTTCAATGTTTTTTTTATGTTCAGGACAGACAACACAGACAGCCCTACAGCTCAGTGGTCACCGTCGCGTTGCCTATCGCCGTCTGACGCATCCATGAAAACCTTAATTATTCTCTTAAAGAGCCCATGTACTGTCAAAGTCATATCAAGAACACTATTATAGGTTGTATGAATAACCTATATAATGTTGCTGTTTCAGGTCGCCAAGATTACTAGGCAAGGCCTGCAACTTTAAGACTGCCTCCTACATATTATCCTATAAGTAACAGCCGGTACCCACAGCTTTGCACGACAAGAACATGTTATTTTTGTTAGCTTATAGTGATTGTGTAAATAAGCAAAATCGTCTCCGATGCACAATGCCACCTCAATGTTTTTAAAAAAAATCTGCTAGTATGAATATTTATGATCGGATGCTATAGGCATAATATCTCGTTTTATCGATAACAATCGATACATATCGTCCCATCCATATTAACAGCCATTAGCGTCAATCGGTCGTCAATCATAATCAGCCATTGTTAGAGCATCGGGAAATCCTGAAGGGAAAGTTTGCCACTTTGCCGTATCAAGATGTTCGACCCATCTACTAATGCAGTTTAGGATCGGTATACATGCCAGGTTTCATGATAAATCGAGGCTTTACTTTCACCTGTCTGTAGTCTGTCTGTCTGTAATGAAATCTTACCTCAAGAGTTATACGATGTTAAGACTCAGCCCAGAAATTATAATATTTAAAATGAAATGAAATGAAAAATGTTTATTCATGTACAAACATCTCAGATTTTGCAAGGAGACAACATAATATTATAGGAAATCAGAAGAAACATTTATTATACATGAAACGGTCGCAACTCAGCATGTTGCTGACTATTCAGCCGGCGCTGGTCTTTCGTTGCGGCCGCTTTGGTGACATCAAGAAATAAAATATTTAAACTAACAAACACAAACAATGTAATTACTAAAATCGTCTCCATTGTATGGAAAAGAAAATAATATTTCACTGGGTACTTAACCCTCCTACCTTATTAGGACAAAAATTCGTTTGAAATTCCGTAGTGCAGATTGAAAACTAAGCGTTGAGATAGATTACAATGTCTGTAGGCATATTATGTTAACAAAATAGAACAAGTGAAAGAAAAAAAACTTTTTAATTAAAAACAAGCTTTTATTGTTATTCATCTAGCACCAAAGTACTCGTCAAGACGAATCAAATGAGCCCAAACTCGATGAGGTTGCATCGTTTAATTACGAAGTTCTTATGGCCACTTTTCAGCTCCATCATCAGATCAGCTCCATGTCGTAATAATATTGCATTGTCATCCGATTTATCTTATCTTATCTTATATAGGGGGCTGAAAAAGTCAGCAACACATCGACCCATTGGGATCTATTGTGTTCACCCCTTGCCTACCGTTTCTTACTCCTCAAAGAAGTGGTTTATTAAAGTGGTGATCCCACTAAGAGAAAGAAACCTGTACTCCTCCGGTTTGGGGTACGCTGTCCCAAGGAGGCTCATGCGTTTCGTAGCCAGTACGTCGCATTCGCATAAAATATGCTCCATGGTTTCTGTACCCTCGCCACAGGCTCTACAATCGTTTGTTGTAGTGAGCCTCATTTTGAACAGCATGTCGTTGGTTTCATAATGCCCAGTTAAGGCACCAATGATTGCTCTTCCTTTGTTTCTTCCATTATTCAGAATGAATTTAGAAGCATCTTTATAGCTGTTACCTAGGAATTTCTTCGAATGTCTCAGCCCTTGACTGTTTTCCCACTCTTGCGTGTGTTTTAAATCAGCATATTCCTTTATGGCCATGTTGATGGTGCATGCAGGCAAGCCCATACTAGGTTCAGGTCCATGCATAGCATTTGCTGATCCCCTTCTAGCAAGCTCATCAGCCTTCTCATTCCCTTCTATACCTACATGGCCAGGTACCCAAACTAGTCGTACTGTGTTGCTTCGGCCTAATTTATTAAGGGCCTTCACAGCATCCAGGACCAGCTTCGAGCTGACTCTGCAGGAATTTAGGGCCTTTAGTGACGCTTGACTGTCACTGAGAATGTAGATGATTTTATCATTTACATTCCTCCTTATGTTTTCTTCAGCGCATGCTATAATAGCATACATCTCTGTCTGAAAGACGGTTGTGTATTGACCCAGACTGTTCCAGAGTTGGATATTTTCCGAGTATATACCTGCCCCTGTACCGGATCCGGTTTTTGAACCATCCGTGTACCATATGCAGCATTCTGCGTCTTGTGTGCGTAGTTGCTGCTTCCAGTCTTCCCTTGAGGGAACATGTATTTTGAAATTTCTTTTGAAGATTTTAATGTGCGGCATTACGTCGCTGATCATGTTCATCTTCCTTTGTAGCTCTTCATTGAGCTTCATTTTTGTGTGCCTTGTTGTTGGCCTATTGAAGTCATGAACTCCTATAGCTTGGAGTCTGTATAAGGCTTTGATCGCCACCTGTTGATCCGATTTATACATGCATGCCAAATTTCAGCTCAATCAGAAATCGCGAAGTTGATCGAACTAAACTTCAAAGATTTGATTACATACAGACAGACAGGTAAAAGTAAATAAAAGCTTGTAAAAATGTAGTTGATTTCGAACTGGAACGGTACAGGTTTAAATTTTAGAAGTTTTTTTTCTAAATTTAACAGAATATTAAAGACACTAACATAATAATATGACGCGGCCATTAAAAAGCCTTCAAAAGTGAGGCCTCATCCGAAATTCTCCGAAGTGTACATAATTCCGGTAGCTTTACGCAAACAGGTAACGCAATCTACCACTATTTGAACGGGGCAAAGAATAAACAACAAAGATGGGACACTGGTTGATGAGTGGAAAATTGCCTATACTCTGTCCAACGAGTCGAGCTAATATGGCGCTCTCTCCCTTGGACAATTAAAGAAAGTGATAAAGATGCACTATTGCCACTCAACTATAGAGTTGGAGCCCACCCTGCGCCCCCCGGCGTAGGGTGATGATGCGTAATGCATTTTTCCAAGTGTCAAAAAAATTATACGGTTAGAATACGTTATTAACACAACGTACATAATATGCTATGGCAAACAATTCCTTTGCTAAATTTTGTCAATGTCATGCTGTCAGTGAGCATAATGCATAATATAGGTACATTATTCTCAAGAGTGACAGAGCTCGAACTACATTTTGTTGTCCTGCTTAGAATCTCAGTTTTTATCGTTTGACTCTATTCACTTTTCTATGAACTGGGTCAAAGAATCATACAAATAAGACTTACCTTCTGAAATATTTTGTTTCTGTCCCATTCGACTGTGGCATAAAGACATACCTTTTTTTGACCCAGGAAAAATGCCTTACGCATCATCACCCCACGCCGGGGGGCGCGGGGCGGTATGTGGGACTCCCCCACCGAAGATGGG
Organism: Hemithea aestivaria; assembly: GCA_947507615.1. Lineage (NCBI taxonomy): Eukaryota > Metazoa > Arthropoda > Insecta > Lepidoptera > Geometridae > Hemithea > Hemithea aestivaria. The sequence goes on along the minus strand of OX382351.1, from coordinate 3,834,740 downwards.
CGCGGCGGGGATACCCACTAAAAACCTGGGGGTACGCCGAAACACTCATCCGCGGCATAAAGTCATACCCCTGCCTAAGTCCTATCTGTACAAGAAATCTATGCCATATTGTAGGCAGGTAAATAATATCATTGAAAGTGTCAAGTTACAAATTACTTCGCAAAATACTCCGCAAATATGGGCGAGCTATTGTATTTGGAGATTGCTGTTTCCGGATTAAAATAAGATAATGCTTTGATGAAAAAATATTGGTTTACCAGGTAACTCGTACCCATCGGGGTTTCTTAAATTTTTTTTTATAGTTACTTACTTCACTGCCGCAGCCGCTCTTGCAGCACCACTATATTTTCATTAAATTAATAATAACAGCATCAACAACTTAAAACTATATGAAAAGTTTTTTATTAATTTGCTTATATAATAACAATTAAACTACTAAATACTATTACTACAACCACCATTACACCTTACTATTAACTTTAACATTCCTATTGGGCATAAGTACCTTGGGTATACCATACCCATGGACGAAGAATACTGGTCGTCATGAAAATCGATAAAAGATAGGTAGGAAAAATAGAGTACCATATTACCTCTAGAGTCCAGAGAATCGGACCATAGAATAGGAAATCGAAACTACTTATAGCAGCTCCGTAGCACATTTCGACATTGACATAAGACTAGCAACTCCCGTCCCATTGTCAATATAAAATTGTGGTTGTGTGGCCAACCTATATGTCGCAGTTTCAGGTCGCCGAGATTACTGCAGGGCCTGCAACATGACCTAACGACTGCCTCCTACATATCTTATAGGAAACAGCCGGGACACACAGTTTTACGTGCCGCGCCGAAACACGATAGCGTCCAGGCGAATTTTTTTGCACCCAGGACCTCCGGCGCGGCGTTAAAGTCGTACCTTCGACCACTGGGCCACGAACGCTCCTAAATTTGGAATGACATTGGGAGTAGCTACATATTGTATGCAATGACAGCGCGAGTAGCAAGAGTAGCGTCATGTTATTATTTTAATGTCTGATTACTCTTGACTCTTGACAGAGGGACGAGAGTTGCTAGTCTTATGTCAGTGTAGAAATGTGCTACGAAGGCTTTGAGACCGTTTTCGGTTGACAGGTTTGTATGATTTGACTACAAAAATCCAAAGAATTTTTATTTTTGACAAATCAAAATTTGGTACGCATTTTTTGTACTTAGGTACCTATGTCAGTTTGACTACGTTCATGCTACATAATATCTATGTTTTAAGAAGCTTTTGCACAAAAGTTAGATACATTAACAGCAAAGGAATATAGTATGTTGTCCCATCATCATAACTTTCTCGGAAAATGTAGAGAAAAACACAATATGTACCACTTATATGATGCCATTACCCTTAAAATATATTTTCGTCTAAATTTAATACCCCCGTTATGCAAATAAACGGCTAAATATACTGGAATTAAGTGAAAAAAACAGTTGGTTTCGAATGAAAATCATAAATTATACCAAAGGGCGGCGCGACTCGGTCAGGGCGGGGCCGTTTCTTAATGCAATCTTAATATAGGTACATACCTACGACTTATAGTTATTATGGGCTGTATATATTTTGCGGTTGTAATGATGTATAGTTCTGTGAAATGTTGGTTTATTTATATTTAACTAGTTGACCCGCGCGCACTTCGTCGCGCTTGATAGAAAATGATCAGTGTTCTACTACGAGGGGTATGCCAAAAGTAATTAGATACTGAAATATTATGATGTTAATCATTTTTAAATATTATCCATTCTTTTAAAGCATTCACTCAGAGCACGTGTACCTATACATATACACTTTTTCATGCGTTTTTAAACTACATATAAGTATATAAAATACTTCAGATCACCCTAAGCTATTGAAAAAGTATACCATTTCTCAGATACCTTAAAATGTCATAATTTTGGGCTGTCAGTGGATTTTGGTTGTTGTCGTATGTCTTCTTTATAAATATTCTTTGATTTAGAGTATGAGATGAAATTTGTAAGGAAAATTAGAGGAATAAGGAGGGAATGACTGGCGCTCTCTAAAAAATCATTTTTTTTAACAATATTTTTAACTTTATTAAAACTTTTTTTACGGCTTCAGACATGTCAAATAAAAAAATTAAAATGAGTACAAAACGCGCGCAATATCTCACATGGCGTGTTTTTCAAACACGTTTTAATTATTAAGATATGAACAAGCTACTAAATCGATTTTGATGAAATTTGCACTGTGCCCTAAGTCGTAGTAATAGTTTCTATTATTTTCCTAAGTTGGATTAAATGTAAGTTTAATAAATGAAAATTGAATTAATTTTGATTTTCTTCACACTCGTCCCATTTGGGTCGTAGCCTAGGCTTGTAGGACAAATTGGGAATCACTCAAAGACTCAATAACCTCTTTTTTAAAGTCAGTAAAAATCCAACTCTTATAATAGAAACACACAATAAAATTGAATGAAAGCATATTAATTAGAAGCGGTGAAAACCCTCAAAATACTGAGGCATTAGCGCGGGCTAATAGGGACGTATCTCTCCTTGTCAATTTACCATAACTGGTTTATTTTGACCATACAATATGTATACAGTAAGAGCATAAAAAAATGTTGGGGTTTATACTCCAACTTATTTTGACATGTAAATTCGTTTATAAAAAAAAATTAATTTGACATGTAAATTCGTTTATAAAAAAAAAGACATGTAAATTCGTTTATAAAAAAAAATTTATTTGACATGTAAATTCGTTTATAAAAAAAAATAATTTTACATGTAAATTCGTTTATAAAAAAAAAATAATTTGACATGTAAATTCGTTTATAAAAAAAAATTTATTTGACATGTAAATTCGTTTATAATAGGTGCATGTACTAATTGTTCATTACTAAACATTTTTGACATTACTATTATTATCTAATGAACATTTTCAATTATTAATTATTTTTCTAACTTCAATTTGATTGCATGAGTATTATACCTATTATTTTAATTTTATTTTATTTAAATATTTGTATGCCTTCAATAGGTAGAATTTTTCGGAACAGGAAAGTAGTTTATTAAGATCACATTGAACCAAAATTCTTGACAAATAAATCTCATTTCATTTCAACTCCAACAGAACAGGTTTTACCGGGGGTAGACTTCCTTTGCAGGAGGTCGTCTATGTGGGTAACCCAACAATGCCAGTTATTCTACCGCCTGAGCAGTGATGTGCAATAATTACTGCAATAATAGCACTGTACTGATTATGGGGCAGCGTTATCTCTTACCATCAGGAGAGCGTCTTGCTCGTCTTCTACTTCTTCACATAAAAAAACCTTACTTACACTGGCAGAGTCAAATCACAATTTAAAGGTTGTGTGGCGAACCTATATTATGTTGCAGTTTCAGGTCGCAGAGATTAGGTACTACAGGGCCTGCAACATGACCTGACGACTGCCTCCTACATATCTTATAGGAAACAACCGGGACCCACAGTTTTACGTGCCTTCCGAAACACGGTAGCGTCCACGCGAAAATCTTTGACACACTGAGATTTGAACCAAGGACCTCCGGCTTACAAGCCCGACCACTGGGCCACGGACGCTACATAAGTATTCATCATCTCAGCCGTAGGACGTCCACTGCCGAACATAGGCTTTCCCTTTGGACTTTCACATGTACCGGTTAGAAGCTATCTGCATCCAGCGTCTACCGGCGACCTTTATAAGGTCGTCTGTCCATCTTGTGGGTGGACGTCCTACGCTGCGTTTGCTAATCCGTGGTCTCCACTCGAGCACTGTTCGACCCCATCGGCCATCCGCTCTGCGCGCTATGTTGCCTGGTCATTGCTACTTCAACGCGATAATAATAATTATTTATATACTATAATTACCTATATATTAACGAATTAATAAGATTTTTCTCAACGATTTAAAACTAGTTGATCAACTGTGTATACTGTATAGCATCATTAAATTTTTTCAAATCAGATGCAAAAGTACGTAAAATTAAATTTAAAAAGTTGGGATTCAAACTATGAATAGGGGACTGTTTTCAATGCTAATAATATCATTGTTTAGCTACCTCTAAATAAATACGATAGCATATTTGTACCTAAAAATAATCTTACCAAAATTGCGTGAAAATTTAATTTTACCAGGGGAAGACTTATAATTTGCAGAGATTGTCATTAACACATCTAAATATATCTAATTAAGTGAAATTTTGCACGCCTCAATGAGGCAGAATGTGACGGCCCTAGTTTAAAACGACTTATTTTATTAAGACCTTTTTGTACCTACCTACCTGTTTATATGTATTTGTATTTGCAGGTCGACTGGGATTTGCAGGATGAGTGGGTACCCCAACCGTACCAGTTATTCTACCGCATGAGCAGTGATGTGCAAACATTACTGGTAATGGTAACGTCCGTGGCACAGTGGTCATACATCCGGCTTGTAATCCGGAGGCCCTGGGTTCAAATCTCAGTCTGTGGCAAAAAGTTCGCCTGGAAGCTACCGTGTTTCGGAAGGCTCGTCAAACTTTGGGTAATGGCTGTTTCTTATAAGATATGTTGGAAGCAGTCGTTAAGTCATGTTGCAGGCCCTGTAGTAATCTCGGCGACCTGAAACTGCAACACTAAGGTTGGCCACACAACCTATAAATTGTGATTTGACTCTGACAGTGTAAGTAGGGTAACCTGTTCTGTTGGAGTATAAACCCCAATTATTATTATTATTATAGGGATTGTTTTTTTTATATGTGTTTAGTGCAATGTTTATCTTGGATACATAATTAATTGGACCATCAGGAGAGCGTCTTGCTCATTTTCTTCATCATCATCAGCCTACTCTCGTCCCACTGCTGGACATAGACCTCCCCTATGGCACGCCACTCAACTCGTTCCCCCGTCTTCCTCCTCCACCCGCTCCCCGCGACCTTCCGGATATCGTCACCCCATCTGGCCCAAGGACGCCCTACACTACGTTTGCCGAGAAGTGGTCTCCACTCTAGAACCCATGTACCATCGGTCATCGGTTCTGCGGCAAACTCATTTTCTTACTTATTTGCATTTAAAAAAATCTATTAAAATAAAAAAAAACCATTAAAAGCTCAATAATACCTTTGAAATGCTCGCTAACAGCAGTAATATCAAATTCCGCATTGTATAACGAATTAATCGATACGCTAATAATAGCATCATTCGAATATAGGAATCGATACGCGGTATCGATATAATATTCATAATCGAATCGCCCAGATTGTCGAGTCAAAGGGAATCGTGAAATGTGTTCGATTTTAGAACATACGATGATTTTAAACTGTAATATTTAGCAGAGAGTGTTTTTTTAAAAACACTCTCGGCTAACTCTACTTGCAAACAAAAAAAACTAAATCAAAATCCGTTCATCCGTTCGGGAGCTACGATGCCACAGACAGACACACACACAGATACACAGACAGACACGTCAATCTCATAATACCCCGTCGTTTTTGCGTCGGGGGTTAAACACCATTTATTTATTTTTGGTGGTTGAATAACTGGCAAATTTGTGGTCGAGTCACAGTGTTATACACTATCTCAGGTAGCCTCAGCAATAGAGGCTTACTACAACCCTTCAAGTAAAGACGCTGCGTACACTTGTCTTGCTGTCAAGTCAACTATCATCCCATACATTCACAAAAGTACAATGTATGGGATGACAGTTTTACTCTTGAAGTTTCGTCGGGATCCCATACGTCATGCTACGGCCACAGATGATAATAAAATTTAGCGAAAGTCGTGAGTAGTAAAACAATTCATGGGAATTGACGGATGCCCGTGTGGACGGCGACCGTGTCCATATATTATGCAATAGTCTTACCTAGTCTTTATACAGTTTATCAGTACATAATGTGCCTACCACACGCTCAAGCTGACGACAAGAGGCGGGACGGAGCGAAGCGGTCGCGATCTTCATTTGTTCCTGCCCGCGTTCGCTTTATGTGTGACAGGTTACGTACAAATTAGAACATTACAAAAATTCCGTCCCGGAGCGCGTTCGCTTTTCCGGCTTATTGTGACGTAAGCTTAATTTGTTCCTGCCCGCGTTCGCTTTATATGACAGCTTTATTCTGGACCAGAATCGCTTCTTGTTTTGCTAACGACCTCTGACAAATTTTAACAAAATTATGAAAAAAATCTTCTATATTGTTACAGGTACTAGTACATAATCAAATGCGTTTTCTTTTTTAATTAAGCATCTTTTGGTCGCCACAAACTGGCGTTATTGTAAATAACAATGTGTTTTATAGGTTATTTTTTTACGTCTGCGCCGTCGTCCCTTTTTTGTGCAGAATTTAGGCCCTGGTTACGTACAAATTCAAACATTACAAAAATTCCGTCCCGCTCCGCGACCGCTTTCCCATTAGTGTGGACTTTACCTTTAAACTTTGCATGTAGATTCTGTGAGAATATAACGCGAGAGTGTCGCAAGACAACAGCGACTTGAAAGGTTATGATATAATACATTTTTAGATCTTGTACGAATTGTGCACCATTCTTCGTTCTATTATTTAGTTTAATATAAAATGTCTGAGATATACTATATAATACGTTGTATTATAATTTTCTGCGGATGACGTCAAGGCGTGCTACTTGACTGGAACATTTTATAATAAGGCGTGACGTAGCACGCCCCACACAATAAAATCATAACCTTTAGGTATTTTATAAGAATTAGGTAACTCATATTACAAGCATTTTTTTTTTCATTCACATTTTCATCATAATATTCACAAACCAAAAAATACTAATCAAATATTTTTTACAATATACGAGTAAGGGACAAACCAAATAGATTTATTTTCTCCTTGTCAATGCCCTTGTCCCTTGTTTATGCTTTTCTGATCTCATAATGAAAAAAAGTCGAAAGCAAAAACGAACCCAGAGTTAAGATTCGAACCTACTCATCTAGGACAGTTTATAAATTTGTCTTAGTAGTATGAAGCCAAGATACTGTTAATTCATTATACGATAGACCCGCAATTATAATTCACGGATATGTCTTTAATAATAGCGTATACGGTATTTAATGACACTTGCCTATTAAAAAGTCAAATATGTTTAATTTAAGTTATATTTTCTTACACAATTATTATAGAATTTCTTAATAATTATTTTTAATTAATAGTGTGTGTACCGGACGCACGTAGGCCAAACTCAGTTTGGGACACTACGATGCTGACATACTTTGCGCTCTCGCAAACAAAACAAAATGTCAAACAAATGAATTGAATTAAAAATTTTAAAAACCCCCAACGCAACATTTTATTCACCATTTTGTGATGGCGGCCATCTTGGATTTTAAATATTGTGGGTTGTATTCTACTAGTTAAGCCCTTTCATTTGATACCCATATTGGGGGGTCGTGGAGAAAAAAAGTAATCCGCCATTTTGTAGCGACGGCCATCTTGGACCGATTTCCATCAAACATGGCTAAGAACACTCTCGACTAACTTTACTTTCAAACAAAAAAAAACTAAATCAAAATCCGTTCATCCGTTCGGGAGCTACGATGCCACAGACAGACACACACACACACACAGACAGACACGTCAAACTTATAACACCCCGTCGTTTTTGCGTCGGGGGTTAAAAACACTTTACAATGAGAATGCGCGATAATTTCCACGAAATGCACGGGCAATAGATATGAAGAGAAATAAATAAATGATATGGGTATAACATCTGTAAGCATGGTTTTAAAACAAACTTTTTTTTTTTATAATTTAATCATCATCTCAGCCATAGGACGTCCACTGCTGAACATAGGCCTCCCCTTTGGACTTCCACATAGAGTAAATATCTACGATTTCCATATGTATCGGTTGGAAGCGACTTGCATCCAGCGTCTTCCGGCGACCTTTATAAGGTCGTCTGTCCACCTGTATACCTATAATAATATTATTAAAAAAAACAATTATTATTCTTTATTTACAGCATTATAGTGTTTATAAGTTTTTAAAATAGTTTAATAATAATATCATCAACATATGTTGAGCTAACATCATACCTTTTTTTATAATTTAATTAAAATTGGTTACAAAATGAAAATATTTTATAATCTTTGATCTACCATCGACCGTGATATTCGTGAGTTTTAGTCGTTTGTTTACATAGTAATATCTTTGATCTAATTTTCAATCTTAGTCCATTTAAATTCTAATTATTATTTTGCCAAAATTTAATTGAACCGAGCTCTTTCATTTTCTTACGGAAAATATCCAGCGGTCCGAACCTTCCAGACTGATAGACTATTTTGCATTCTTGTTCGCATCAAATCATTTTTACGCGTGGAAACAGTAATTTATATTCAAATACTTTATGTACAATACAAGATTATATTATACAGTTTTAGGCATTTTGTAGACTCCTCCTTGAGTCGTAACCCCTATTACTGTGAGTCGTGACCCACATCTTTCAGGATGCGATCATAAGTGATGGAGCGCATTCTGGAACGGTTGGAAGTGATTCTTATAGCTTTGTGCACTGGAGTGTCGAGAGTGGTGCGGATCTGGTCAGACCAACGCATCGGGCTACGACCTCGAGGTCTCCTTCCTTCAATTTTGCCTGTAACCATAAGCTTCTCTAGGTTGTACATCTCATCATTTTGTAGACTAAAATACCAAAAAGGCAGAATTTTAAAATCTAAATATATAAAAGGAAAGAGTGACTAATTAACTGATCAATCAAAATGCTCAACGGATTGGGTTGAAATTTGGAACATGGATAAGTTTTATGACGTAGACCTCCGCTAAGAAAGGATTTCTCCATGGGCAAAGTAAAAGCGAAAGCTAGTACTTAATTTTAGGTTTTAAAATTAACGTGTTGTCTTAAATTTCATCATCATAGGTTTAGGGGTTTCGCCTCTGCAGACAGATTCTTTCTTTATATAAAACGAATAGTATAAAAACAACTGGAAATACTTTTAAAAATAATGAAAAATATTATCTAGGACTTTACCTACTGAGATTTTTTTCAATAATGAAAATTCTGTACTATTTATAATACCTATAGCATAAAAATTATCATATTTTGCGAGTAAGAGAGCCTTAGGTAAGCTCTTAACAAATAACTAAGCATACATCTTTACATAAATAAAGCACCAAGCAACTTGAAGTTTATAATATAACTAACTGCGCCCAGCGGTTTTACCCGCTTATAACCTATGTGATATTCCAGGGTCGAAGCTATCTCTACACCAAATTTCAACTCAATCGGTCCACCCGTTTAGGCGTGAAGAAGTAACAGACATATACACACACAAACTTTCACATTTATAAATAAAATAAAATAAAATTTATTTAATTCATTTATAATCATCATCTTCCTGCCCTTATCCCACACTAGGTAGGGTCGGCACAACACGTCTTCCTCCTCCATTCTGCTCTATCATCCGTCATATCTGCATCCACTCCCCTAGCACGCATATCCCTGCACACACAGATCATCCAAACCTTTTTTGCGCGCCCCCTACCCGGATTGTCTCTTATCACCATATTCATGGACATTTTGGTCACATGATTTTCATCCCTCCGCGTGATATGTCTATACCAGGACAATCTTCCACTCTTTAATTTATAACTTTCGCATTAATAATATTAGTATGATATTAATTACAACTTTTAAGTAACCTATATAAACTAATCATCAATTCCGACTGTCAAAGTTACGCACAATCTAGCGACAGATCGCAACTCTGTACGCGCCCTAAACTGTACGAAACTAACGCCCATTCAGGAAATTGAATTTCTGGAGACGAATATACTTTGACTTCTAGAGATGTATTGGGAATATTTTGTTGAAATAGGGAAAAGGGAGGACTGAGGACAATAATTTCAAAATAAGTAAAATCCATATCCATACATATAATAAGAATGGAAATTTCTCCCCATTCATTGTGATCCTTTACTAAGGTGAACTGTGAAAATACGCATATGAACAAAACGACGCGAAAAAGTCGCTTGCGCGATCTAGATCGTAAAACATTTTGTCAATTTTTCCTAGGGAAACGTAAAATAAAATAATAAAATAAATAATAATCATTTATATCGGACACATCGCCCCTAATTTACATCAAAATTTTGAAGTAAAAGTAATAGAATATAAAGTAAATTCAATTCAAAAAAATCAAAAAGCAAAAAGTGCGACAAACTAAAAATACGCCATCTATCGATGTGCCTGTAAACGAAAGTAGACCTTTAGTTTAATTTGGGCTAAATTTGTAAATAGTTTGTGTCACTGGTGAGGTGAAACAACACCACCGATTTGAATAAAATTTTCACTAATACGTTGCAGTTTTCTCTACTTGAACCTTAGTGTTGGTTTTAGTCAAATCGGTTTTTAAATAAAAGAGTTACTTATATCAATCTAAAGATTTACTTATTATATAAAATCGTTCGTACACTTTCGTGCTATCAACGCACAGCCCAAACGGCTGGACGGATCGAGCTGAAATTTGGACAGCGTATTTTTTGGAAAACTTCATCGTGCAATAAGAAGCGATTTTGCGAAATTCCCCCGGGAACGGGAATTATTCCCGAAAAACGTTTGTATGCAAATCCGTAACCGCTGAACCGATTGAGCTGAAATTTCGTGAAATGATTGTTGGGATTGTGATTAGAAACTTTGAATACTTTTTATGTCAGAAATTTACTTTTAAGGGGGGTAAAGGGGGGGTCGAAGTTTGTATGGGAAATTTAGAACCGCTGATCCTATTGAGCTAAAATTTGGCACAAAGGTAGTTTGAGTTGTAAAAAATGATATGGGATACTTTTTATTCCAGAAATCAACCTCTAAGGCGGGATAAAGGAGGTCAAAGTTTGAATGAAAAATCAGTAACTAATGACCCCATTAAGCTAAAATTTGGTTTAGATATAGCTTGAGCCTCTAAAAAGGATATGGGACAGTTTTTAACCCTGAAATTGGCCTTAGAGTGGAAGTCAAATTTTGTATAGGAAATCAGTAACCGCTAGCCCTATTTGATATGGATGTATGTAGTTAGACTCCAAAAAGGACATTTATTTATTGATTTTGAATAGTTTTTAACGCTCAAAAACATATTTTATAAAGAACACATACAAAATACAAACTCTTTTCCGATGTGCCACTATTTTACCCATTATGAAACTAGATGGCGCTGTTCGTCGTTAAAACTCGCAAGCGATTTGTTGGACATGAGTACCTTTTTAAACGACTTATGAAACCAAACCTTTTTGCTATTATGTAGTATTATTTATTAGTATTATGTTTAGTTGTGCATGCTGTGGCATACTATAATTGTAGGATCACACAGACTAAAGACATAATAGCCTTAAGACTTTTAATTGTAATGTGTTTCCTGCGTTGGATGTCCTTAAATAAATAAATTATGCCAAAGGGCGGTCAACAATCCATGTCGTTATTCCTGAATCCTAGAGTTTTACAGACTGCGAGTCAAAAATTTAACACTTAATAATTACTATAAAATTAATGTAACTTTAAAATACCTGATATTAATTATTTTATTACATACCATATACCATATTTGTTGAATAATTTTATAAATAACTAGCTGACCCGGCAAACGTTGTTTTGCCATATAAATAATTAATAGGAATGATTAAAAGTTAATATGAGAGTTACACTGAGATAGCAAAATAATAATTGTTTTATTATAAATATATAATTTTATTATAAATCCGATTCTCACAGATACCGGATAAGCACAAAAAATTTCATCAAAATCGGTCAAGCCGTTTCGGAGGAGTATGGCAACGAAAACTGTGACACGAGAATTTTATATATTAGATATAATATTATATTTATACTTTAAAGTTCCATCACATAATCAGAAAAATCATTGTCCTTAATTTTATGTTGAGTTTGTCTAATTGAATTATTATTATTTTATTAACTTTATGTGAGTAAATTCGTTTGCATGCCTTATTTAATAAAAGTCTTCGGAAGTTCTAAAGTTTTTTTTTTTTGTTGAGGTGGTTTTTAGGGTTCCGTAGCCAAATGGCAAAAACGGAACCCTTATGGATTCGTCATGTCTGTCCGTCCGTCCATCCGTCCATGTGTCACAGCCACTTTTTTCCGAAACTATTAGAACTATACGATTGAAACTTGGTAAGTAGATGTATTCGGTGAACCGCATTAAGTTTCGGGTTAAAGAATCTTTATTTCTCATTAAAAAATTTACAATTTTACTTATATGAGAAACTTATTCTATGCAGTTATAATTAAGGCGTCACGTCGTACAATAGGTAAATATTATTCCCATACACATTCCTATATAATACTTATATACGTAATAAATCGTAACAAAACAAAATATTAAGCTAATCTTAGGAACTTAATTACAATATTATTACGAGTACAATACATAACTTCGTATTTTTAATCCAATGAAACAGCCAATCCAATATTAATAACGAATGTTTAATAAATTATATGAATATAAGAATGATTTATAATAAGAAACACATGAGTCAACCTTTTTCGTGTCTGCACAAGTACTTTTACCAATATTCCAAACGCACCACTCGTAGTTGTCTCGCTACCTTCGCCGTTCGAAAAATAATGCTGCCAACCGTCTAAAATCCACAGGCTATCCTCCAATATCTTCGAATAGTCACAGACTATCCTCAAATATTTTCGAATGTTTCACAGACTATATATTTTGACAGAGCTAATCGAGTGATGCGCTTTTACAATAATTTATAATCTTCATATACGTATCATCTTATGTCAACGTCATGCTTCAGAAATGTCCAACGTCAAAACGAATATAAATTTAGTCTATGATATCGATTATCAAACTGAAAACAACAGATTATAAAGATAACAAAAAATCAAATGTTAACAGTCGGCCATTCTGAAATAGTGTCTGTCCCAGACACCGTTCACGAAAAAAATGACATTGTTGTGTTGATTTACACGATCTTATAATTATTATTATATAATACCCACTATTCTCAGAATAACCACTGTTTTCCGACTTTGTGTAAGTTACATACAGAACTAAAACAAAACTATAATTATGATTAGAAATCTCTAATTTAGTAACAACAACAAAAGTGAATTCCTATCTATAGATAAAAAAAAATAAAATTCTTTTTACATTTTGTAATTGACATAATATTTCAAATTCAATAACTCTTCGGCCATCCTCGTATTAAGAATGCCCTCATTCGTTTACAATTTCATAAACGTTGATCACAATATTATAATGCATTATCACAACCATTTGTGAAAAATAAAATAAAAAATAATTAAAAATTTTCGAAATGTCCATTATTAGTAATAAACCGCTTGCAACTTCTTCAAAACGCACTTTTATCACAATTGCACTAATTGACTCTTATCTGATTTCAATACTATGTGATCATACACTGATACTCAATAAAACAACTAATCTCACTATTCACTTGCTTCATTATGAGAAATGCCCCAAAAGGACCATGGAGACTGGACGGACCCATAGCATGCCATGGGCACTATCGCGAAGATCACGCCGAGCCCACAAACAGGAGCTAACACGCAGAGCCCACAATCAGGAGCTGAAGAGCCCACAATCAGGAGCCATCACGCAGAGCCCACGATCAGGAGCTATCACGCAAAGCCCACAATCAGGAGCTATCGCGCAAAGCCCACAATCAGGAGCCGTCACGCAGAGCCCACAATCAGGAGCTATTACGCAGAGCCCACAATCAGGAGCTATAATGAAGAGCCCACAATCAGGAGCTATCACGCAAAGCCCACAATCAGGAGCTATTACGCAGAGCCCACAATCAGGAGCTATCACGCAGAGCCCACAATCAGGAGCTAACACGAAGAGCCCACAATCAGGAGCTAACACGCAGAGCCCACAATCAGGAGCTAACACGCAGAGCCCACAATCAGGAGCTAACACGAAGAGCCCACAATCAGGAGCTAACACGCAGAGCCCACAATCAGGAGCTAACACGCAGAGCCCACAATCAGGAGCTAACACGCAGAGCCCACAATCAGGAGCCATCACGAAGAGCCCACAATCAGGAGCTATCAGTCGTCATATTAGGGAAAGGATTTTAGGAATATTACTTTAATATATTAAAATAATAATTATATACGTATATAGTTCTATTATAAACTTACTTATATTACATGTTCTCGACAAGCATAGAACATAACAATACTAGAGGTTTTATCTATTCCAATACTATGATATTATGTACATTATATATATTTAATGATAATAACTAAACAAAATCTGATGATTATTCGCTGTTGTCATATTCATATTCGGAGTCAGTTTCAGTAAACCTAATCCAAGGTTTGATTTTGTCGACTGAATACACATTCTTGTATTTCTTTTTTGAATAACCGTCTACGCTGCTGACTTCGTAGCGATCATGATCGTATACTCCCGTAATTTTGTAAGGTCCACTAAATGGTGGTACGAGTTTATTACTTTCGCCGGGTGTCTTGTTATTTCTCTGGACCATCACGAGATCACCTACACTATAAACCCTCGCCTTGCACCGTTTCTTGTCATATCTAGTTTTCATGTTATTCTGTTGCTGTTCTATGCTAGAACTAGCCTCCGCACGAATCTGATCAACGACGTCATCAGCAATTGGCTCACTGTGTCCAATCTCATATAAATGGTTTTCACTGGTATTAACACTAGCCCTTCCAAATATTATTTCCGTTGGCGATTTACCAGTTCCTTGATTAATAGTGTTGTTCAAACTCCATTGCACGCTAGGAACTTTATCATCCCAATTACGATCATCATCTCCATGGCACAGAGCTATCAATGATGACAAGATGGAACGATTGTAGCGCTCGATCTGTCCGTTTGCCCGTGGAGTGGCTACGGCGTTTAAAACATGTTTTACGCCGACTTCATCGATGTATGCCTTAAACTCATTTGACGTAAAGCTAGTACCTCTGTCAGTGATTAAGGTCTGTGGAGTTCCAAAAAGCGCGAATACATCTCTCAATACGCTAATGGTGGTTTTGCTTTTTGTGTTCCGAACTGCTCGTATAATGATAAATTTCGTAAAGCTATCTATTATACCAAGGATATATGTATTCCCCTTTTTGCTCTTCACAAAAGGTCCCAAATGATCTGCATGAAAAGAATTAAACGGGACATCAGGCTTAGGTATTGGGTGTAGGGAACCTTGCTTCTTACCACCAGCTTGTTTGGAGTATGCGCATGGGATGCAAGCACTAACATATTTTTTTACAAACTGGGTAATCCTTGGGAACCAATAGTCACGCCTAACTTTCTCTAACGTTTTGTCTAGAGCAAAATGACCCGCCTCATCGTGGCATTGCTGACAAATCTTCCATCTAGCATCTTTTGGCACAGCCCAACGTAATTCACCGTCAACCTTTCTAAATATTTTACCGTCCTTAAGTACGTACTTATCTCGAACATCTTTCGCTTCTGCACACTTTGCATCTAGTATCGCCTTGATGTGAGTCAATCGTGGATCACTCATTTGAACAGACTGAAGCCAATTAACTTCACCAATCTGCATCACTCCGCATGGTTCAATCTCTGATGATGGTGCTGATATAGAGTTACGACTGAGTGCGTCTGCATGAGCTAACTGGGTTCCGGGTCTATACTCAATAGTAAAGGTGTATTCCTGCACTAAAAGCCACCATCGGGCGATTCGAGGTATCAAATCGCGCTTAGTTAGCGTTGTACGAAGAGCATTGCAGTCAGTTACCACTTTAAATTCTACACCCAAGAGATATACGCGAAATCTAGTTAATGATGCAACCACCGCAAGAGTTTCCAACTCATAAGAATGAAAATGTTGTTCATCTGCTGTTGTCTGGCGACTGAAATATGCCACTGCTTGTAAAGGTTTCTTCTCGTCGGCACGTTGCAATAAAATCCCACCAAGCCCTGAGGCACTCGCATCTGTATGTAACTCCGTAACATGATCTGGGTTATATATGGCCAGAACTGGCCGACTAACCAAGATTTGTTTCAATTTCCGGAAAGCGGAATCTTGTTCTTGTCCCCACGCCCAAGGGACATTAGTTTTTGTGAGTGAAGTAAGCGGTCGTGCAATTGACGCAAAGCCAGCCACAAAGCGCCTAAAGAAACTGGCTAACCCTACAAATTGTCTCACCTCATGGACATTTTGTGGCGTTTTAAATGAATTTACTGCCTCGATCTTCTTTTGTCCGGGACGTACGCCCTCGGAGGAAATCTCAAACCCTAGGTAATCTATATTTCTTTTAAAAAAATGACACTTGCTTAAATTAAGAGTTAAATTGGCCTCTTTAATAAGAGCAAGAACATTTTCTAACTTTTGCATTCCTTCCGGGATTGTTTTTGACGCTATAATAACATCATCCATATAAGCTAAGACGCCAGGTATGTTACGTCTCTTAAGAAGATTTAATATTAATCTCTGAAAAACCGCCGGCGCATTAGTCAACCCGAATGGCATGCGATTGTACTCAAAATGCCCGTCGGGAGTTACAAATGCTGTGTAATGTTTTGAGCTTTCTGAGACCGGCACTTGATGGTAGCCTGACGCTAGGTCAAGCGATGTAAAATATACTTGTCCTGAGAGACTATCGATTTGGTCATCAATCAACGGCATAGGAAATTTTTCTTTTACGGTTTTACGATTCAATGCCCTATAGTCAACACATAACCGCGTGTCACCATTCTTCTTCGCAACCAATATTATGGGGCTCGCGTATTCAGATGTCGATTCACGAATAATATTGTTAGTTAACATTTCGTTAACAATTGACTTGACCTTATCGCGTTCGGATAATGAAAGCCTATACGGTCGATAGGTGACGGGGATTTCGTCCTTCAACTGAATATGCATTTCCGCTAATGATGTTTTCCCTAGTTCTTCCAGTGAAAAAGCAAAGCTTTCACGGTTTAGATTAAGCAACGAACACAATTGCTCATGAACCTGCATTTCTAAATTATCGTCGACAATAATCTCTTCCATATTTATGGGAGTCTCTTTACTAATAATTCTTAGCACTTCCATACTTTCCGAAGAACTTTTCTGTACGGGTGCATCAGGTATGAGACCAGATAGAAATGATACCCTGGCTATTGTTGTACCAGTCGGTAATGTAAATTGCTTACTACCCAGTCCTATTATTAACACTGAGCCTACCCCCTCATGTAGTGTATAAAGTCCCGGCAGTACCACATACTCTTTGCCTTCCTTCATGCAACACTCGCTCTCTATATATATCAAGCCACTAGCTACCGAAGCAGATTTAATTTTAATAGTTGTTACGCCCGATATTACATTATCTCCTACACTGCATACTGATATCTTTACACTCTCGGATGGAGGTTCTTTATAAAGAAACAAAGTCGTATCTGTCTTATAAATCCTAACACCGGGTAGTTCGGTTAGCGAGTGACCTATAAGAACGTCAGAACCTAATAAGTTTGGATCCACCAAATAAGCTTCAACGTCTTCATCAAGACTGTCTAAAGTCACACGTACATTAACGCGTCCTGAAGGTCTCACATGACCATTACCAAATCCTTTAAGCATGGGAAGATTATCTTGATCTATTGGTACACCTAATTTTTGACCTAAATCTTCGCGTAATAATGTGCAATTACTGCCTAGATCAACGAAAGCCTTCATCGATTTCCCTTGTATAGTAACTTGTTTATAGTACTTGGCACTATCATTTCTACCTTCTGTGATACTAAGTACGTTTGCGGCAGAGTCATTAGAATTGGTTGTAGGTTTACGATATTCATTGTTTATGCTAGCATTAGCGGTACTAGAGCAGTTTGGTTCTAAGTGTCCAAACTGCCTACATTTTTTACATTTAATCAATGGTTTGGGACATTTACTTACTATGTGTCCGGGTTGGTGGCAATTAAAACAAGTTATCGATGACAAACTCCTTTTAGGTTGGTTGTCATTCACCCTGCTACCAGGAGCCGTCGTGTGAGACGTGTCACGAGAATTGGAGACGAATTTCTTTGGTACATCATTGGATACCCTAGTCGAAATGTTCCTAAAATATCTAAGTACATCTTCCGGTTCTTGAAAACTACCACCTTGCACATTCATTCTGATGCTATGATCATAAATGCCATGACTAATGCAATCTACGGCCTGTTTACCTATTATTTCGCAACGATTAATAAGTACGAGTTTATCATAGTAGTATTCCTCGAGGGTTTCATTACGTCTCGATTTGCGGGATAACATTTCGGCTAGTAGATCGCCGTAGTTTTGTTCGCAGGGAAAAGCCGCTAACAATTTCTTTTGCCACTCATTCCACGTGTACTTAATCGTAGTCAGTCCATCATACCAACGCTTAGCTAAGCCTATCAGCCTAGGTAATGAATAAAATATCGTTTGACGTTCAGACCAACCATATACATGTGCAGATTCGTTAACTTTAGCCAACCAGCTTTTCATAGTTTGCGTTTTGCTCTGAGGATCAAAATCGGGTATAACGTGTTGTGAACCGTGCAGTCCAGAAAACCCAGGAGTCCCAGAGTTATTTCGCTCGTTCATTGCAGTGACTAACTTTTCTAACACTGAATTGTTTGACGAGGAGGGAGAACGATCATGATAGCGTCGATATTTTGAACGTTTACGCCTTACTGGCGGTGAATCATTGTTACCACTGGACGAATCTGAACTCGAAGATGAATATCGCCTACGGCGTCATCGTTTAGATTTTTCTTTATCGCGATCGATTCTACTCTCACGTCCCTGAACCAATGGTGGAGTTCTACCCCTAGACAATGACAAATCATCTCGTGCACTCTGATTAGCATTACGCCTGCTCATGGTTAATGGATCTTACCAATCTAAGAATCAGTTTTACAGAACAAGATTAATGCAAAAAATATCCATATAATAAGTATATAAATATGTATACTTATAAATATATATTTCACAACACCCACTCAAAAGAAAAAAAACTTAAAACCTATAATTATATTATCAACTCATTGTTCCGTTTTCATAGAAATATAATCAATAATAATAATAGATACGGAAAGGAAAATGAAAGGAATGACAACAATACACTTACAGTTTATCTGCAACAGGATGACTTGATTAACTTTTCGGTTGACGCATGTATTATGTGGGTATATTCCACTTCTGAACTTTTAATCCAATGAAACAGCCAATCCAATATTAATAACGAATGTTTAATAAATTATATGAATATAAGAATGATTTATAATAAGAAACACATGAGTCAACCTTTTTCGTGTCTGCACAAGTACTTTTACCAATATTCCAAACGCACCACTCGTAGTTGTCTCGCTACCTTCGCCGTTCGAAAAATAATGCTGCCAACCGTCTAAAATCCACAGGCTATCCTCCAATATCTTCGAATAGTCACAGACTATCCTCAAATATTTTCGAATGTTTCACAGACTATATATTTTGACAGAGCTAATCGAGTGATGCGCTTTTACAATAATTTATAATCTTCATATACGTATCATCTTATGTCAACGTCATGCTTCAGAAATGTCCAACGTCAAAACGAATATAAATTTAGTCTATGATATCGATTATCAAACTGAAAACAACAGATTATAAAGATAACAAAAAATCAAATGTTAACAGTATGTTATAATCATTACAAAGTAGGTAGGACTAAAAATAATCTAATTTTTCGATATTGATTTTTTGATACTGACAGCTACAAAATAAGAATGTGGGTATAAAACAGTTTTTTAAGTAAACAAGTAAAACTGCGCTTGCGCAGCGAGCTCAGGTAATGTCACACACAAAAAACACAGATATAAAAGCGGCCGGCGGCCGCTACAAGATGTGGCTCGCGGCAAGACTTGCATAATATAAACATTTGTTATTGTTTTCTTTAAAGATTATAGATTTAGGTTAGTATTTTTTTTTGTTTATTAGAGTTTTTTTTTTTGGTTAATGTAAAAGTTTTGTTTAAGTAGTTGACATTGTTTATGTGTATTGGTTTATAGTATATTTTATAATCTTTATTTTTATTAGATATGTTTTTATTAGTAGTACTAAAAAAAAAAAAGAATAATATTATATATAATAATATGTTTGCTAATTATTATGAAAGTTCGTTTTGGGATATATTAATATTATTATTTAAGGCGTTATTTATGTATGTAACTAAAAAATGTAATGTGTGAAACCTGGTAAGTGCAGACTGTTTCCGGCTTTTTACGATTTAATTAATATGTTTCTGTTAGAATTAATGAGTACAAAAATAAATTTAAAAGGCCTAAATCGTTATATATACCTACCAAGCTTCACAGCACTGCGGATGCCTACTTAGGTACAGACACTTTGAAGATTTTGAATGGAATTAATACTAATCGTTTACTTGCTACGTATACATATTATAATCTAGGATTTGATCTGTGTTTCGGGTCGTATATGCGTGTTCTGAGTTGTCTTCTTCATGTGGATTTCTGACTTTAATTTAATTATCTTTGGTATTCCTCTGACATATTTAATAGTAATATCTTTTTCTTTGTTTTCAATTCTGTGTTTTATTTCTTCTTTAAGGTTTTTTATATGTTGCTGTTGCTTAGGTGTCTGATCCTTGTATATTTTTATGTTTTTATTTTCGCATTTGTTACGGTTTCGAAGAACTGATATGGCCGAATCTTTGGTTTTAAAGCAAACTTTGATTGATCGAGCTTTTTGCACATTATATTTACCTAGTCGTATCAAGTAATCGGGTTCAGGACAATCGATATTGAAACTGTTTAGTAGTTCCATTATCTTTTTAAAATCTGTATTGAAACGCTCCTGTTTTGTGAAACCATGTGGCTCAGATATTCCAGTTATGATAACATTTTTACTTCTTGTTTCGCGATCATTCATTTCAGCTATTATATCTTCTTGTGATATATTTGAGGTCGATGACTCCACGTTGTTATTTTGCAGTTTTTCAATGTCAGATTTCATTCTCTCTATATTATTTTCCGTAATTGTATTTATGTGCTGTAGTTCTAGGAAGTTTGATTTGAGCTCCTTCTGTTCAGCTGACAGAGTATTTATTATCAGTTTCATATCTGCGATTTCTGATTTGATTGAAGCAACGTCAGATTTAATTGTAGTTAAATCTGATGACATTTGTTGTGTAAATGTAGACATCATCGTCATCATTTGTGACATTTGTTTGCTGAGTTCACTCATCTCAATACGCAGCTCATCATCATCAGGAACTTTTCGCTTGAGCGTTGACACTGATTTAGCAGGGAAATCCAAGCTCGGGTTAGCTAACCCGAGATTCGGTTGCGAATCACTCCTTCCGAACATTTCGCTTATGTCACTTCTAGTGGACCGCTTTACGTTCATGTTGCCGACCGGTTTGTGTTCAGTCTTCGCCCTTCGCAATAACAAAGTAGCATAAAGAAAATCACCACCGCAAGCAAAATTGAGCTTAATAATTACGCACTTTAGGTTGAGATTCGATACACTTTGATTTTAAATTTTAGCAAGATTTTTATAATGCGTCTGCACTGTACGGCGCGTTGCGCGCAACTGAGTTTTTCACACAAAAATAGAAAAAAAATATTTTTTGGGCTCCCCATAGAACTAAAACTCATTTTATTCATCAAACCCATACGTTTTAGGTATCTACGGATTACGGATAGGTCTTCAATTATTGAGGTTTCTAATATCATTTTTTATTATTTTAAACGGTTTTATTTAGCTCACTCCGTTTGTTTTATTATTTTTTATTCTTGGGTCAAATTTAGTAAAAAAAAAATCGCAAATTTGAAATTTCGCCCTCTTCCTGTCAACCGATTCAAATGAAATTTGGTGTACGCCTTTGGTTCTGGTGACAATATAATTACGTATATTTAAAATTATTTTAAATCCAAGATGGCCGCCGCTACAAAAAAGCGGATTACATTTTTTTTTCCAATCAATATGGGTATCAAATGAAAGGACTTGATAACTAGAATACAGTGCACTATACAAAATAAAAATCAAAGATGGCACTCGCTACAAAATGGCGGATAACCAATTTTTTTAATCTCATCAATATGGGTATCAAATGAATGGGGTTGACATGTTGAATACAGTGTACTAAAAAGCTGAAAAATAAAATCGTGAGGCACGTTAAATATCTAAATTCTAAATCCCTAATATGAACATTTAAACTGAAAATTGTAGAAAATAAAATTGTTCTTTACTTTTTGTGATTTTGTTGTTAATTGGAGACTCTTAAAAGGCCTGGAATAGCTTTTATTACAGAAACCAAGCTTAAAGGGAGAAAGGGGGATCGGTGTTTTTATGGGAAATTAGTACCCGCAGCTCTAATTTTGCAGAAATTCGAAATAGATACAGCTTGAGCCAAAAGAAAGGACATAATTGAGATAGTCCCTTAGTCTTAGTTCCTTAAGTCAACAATGCATATAGGTGAAAGGGCCTTTCACCTTCCCTCACTTTTAAGGTCAGAGTTTTATGGGCATACCTACAGGAACCACGGAATCGATTTGAGTCTCGGGAATGATAGTATGAGGCATGAGGAACCGATTTAGCTTAAATTCCCAATATAGATAGTTAAAAGGAAAACAAATAGTTTTATGGAATAAGGACTTCTGGAAAAAGGAATCAATAGCCGCTAAATTGATTTAGCTGTAATTTTGTATTAAAATATTTTGAATTCCAGGAAAGTAACACAGGATTGTTTCCTGTGGTAGCGAAAAAAAACTGCATAGAAATACTTGGCTCGATTTTCTTCGCTATCCAGAGCGGGAGGAAATATAACTATGTATACTAATTCAACGCCGCGGGGATGGAAATCAAATCAATTTCGAAATAGCTGCAACAAAATGAAATTTAGAACCGTTGACTCTATCTATTACGCTAAAATTTGATACAACCTTTAGTTTGAGTCATAAAAAATGATACGAGACACTTTTTATCCCAGAAATCAACCTTTAAGGGGAGGAAAGGGGGGGGATGCAGTTTGTGTAGGAAATCGGTAGCCGCTTCTTCGTTTTAGCTAAAATTTGGTCAACGTATTCTTAATATAACGTAGGCGACCAATAAGGAGGGATTTTGTGAAATTCCCAGGAGAACGGGAATTATTTCCGAAAAACGTTTGCATGGAAAGTTATTGAATAGTTTTTATGTCAGAAATTAACTATTAAGGAGAATCAGTATTACAGGCAGGAGGAAGGAGAGTCAGAGTTTTAATGGGAATTCAGGAATCACAGAATTGATTTGAGTCGTGAGAAAGATAGTGTGAGAAATTGGTAACCAATAATTATAATTTAACTTAGGTTTAGGTACATTACAGTAGAGATAAGTTTAAGGGTTACCGGGAAAGGACCACAAATAGTTCTAATTCCTGAAAAGAGGCGTGAAAATTTGTGAAGACAATCAACAACCGTTAAACCGAGATAGTTTGACCTCCGGGAAAGGACACAGGACTGGTTCCTGCGATAGCAAAACAAAACTTCATAGATATACCCAGTCCGATATTATTCACTACCCACTGGGTTAAAACTATTTTACGCTCACAAAATCGCGGAGATGGAAATACAATCCTAAATGGCAGCACCAAACTTTCGCTTTATTGACTGTCACGCGCAACGAAGTGCGCGCGGGTCAGCTAGTAGGTAATATAAGTTCTTACTTATATTACCTATTTTACTTATTTTGAAATTATACAAGCAAGACGTCTCCTGATGGTAAGAGATAACGCTGCCCATAATTAGCACAGTGCTACCAAATATTTTACAAAGGTAAAATTCTAGGTGCACTGCTCCAACGCTTCTTACTCCAGTCGTAAGATGTTAGGACTCTTTAGGCCAGTAATTTCACTAGCTACAGTGCCTTCCTCCCGAAGCACAGCAATGTTTGCACATCACTGCTTAGTGCTCAGACGGTAGATAACAAGTACTGTTGAGGTACCACCTAGTCGACCTCCTGCAAAGAAAGTATACCCCCAGTGAAAAGACCCTGGAACAATTTTAGCTAATTTTTAGAAGGCGAAACCGTAAGTTTATGTCAATGTTTTTATGTACTAGGGCTCTATACTTTTATAACATTTGTGACATACAGCGAAAAAGCAGTCGCCATCTTGTTATCAATAATTCAAAATGGCGGTCAAAGACCACAAGGAAAACACACCGTCATTTCTTCTAACCACAAATTGGATAAACGGGCAATTTACTGACAATTCAAGTTAACGTAACGATTGCTGAACCAATTTCGATGTGAATAATTTATTGCGATCGAGTTACTGCTGTCTTTTGGTTTATTAGCGATTCTGTGTCAGCGGTTATGGGTTTACTAAGAATGCCTTACGGTTTCGCCTTCTAAAAATTAGCTAAAATTGTTCCAGTAACTTTTCACTGGGGGTTGACTTCCTTTGCAGGAGGTCGACTAGGTGGGTATATACTCTTACTATGCTGAAGGGGCTGATGGTGGGCTTGGGCCGTGGCTAGTTACCAATTACCACCCACTGGACAAAACCGTGTCGCCAAGCGGTCATTATGACTGTTTTCCGGCATGATGAATGATGTTCAGTGAAGCTAGGGAGATATTTATTCCGCCTTCCTTCCCTTTCCGGAGAAGACGCTTAACATCTCGCGAGATCTTAGGGGGCTAACTTCTCTGCTTTAAAAAAAACAAGGCCTAAACGGAAATCCTCGATTTACTTCTAGATATTCTAAATGTAGGTACCTCTATAGAACCAACGGTGGCGCTACCAACTGCCCGCACCAAGCGTTTTTCTTCAAGAACTGGTCGCATTTGGAACACATTGCCGTCATCCGTGTTTCCCGAGCGGTACAACTTGGGCATCTTCAAGGCACGAGTGAATAGGTACCTTTCTAGGCATCTTACGTGATCCATCGTCGACCGCATTTTCACTTTCCATCAGGTGGGATGTGGTCAAACGTAGGCCTATTTAGTATAAAAAAACTAATAAATCTCTTAATGAACTCTGACTATAGAAAACTGCATTTAAATTCGTTGAGTTAAACGATCTAATTTTACAAGAAGTTACTTTGTTTTTAACAAGTTAATAAATAAGCGTTAAAGTTTTTTAACAGACGTTTATGAACTAATAAAGTATTTTAAATTAAGATCTTATACTTAAGAATATTATTATAACTTGTACTATTTTCAGAATCTGATCATCCGTATTAAAATAGCTCACGCCATGTTCACTTAAGGGCCGCGTCTCGGAAAGTGGCTATTATTTGAGTTTTATTGTTCACGTCAAGAAAAAAATGCATTACGCATACCCTCCCACCGGGGGTATGGGATGGTTATGTGGGAATCCCCGTGCAGAGCGACTGCACGGGTATACCCACTAAAACAACCCGGCGGCACTCCCGCATCGTCTTTGTGACGGAGGACTGGGAATCGGCAGAGCCTTGCATCCAGTCCCCCGTTGACTAAAGATGTAGGTAATATATTTTTAAATATAATTTGATGCTAGCACATCACTGCTCAGGTGGCAGAATAACTGACATAATTAAAAAAATGCCTATTTTTTTTAACATTATAGGTTTGTCTTTGACCACCATCTCGGGTGATGTTAAGCGACGATGCGGCCGTAGATGAAAGCAGACTTAACCTACAATACGGGATAAATTCCTCCCGCACTACTCAAAAAAATACTCAAAATTATAATTTTTTTTGTAAAACTAAAACACAATGTAATCTAAATGTCACAATAATAAAGAATATCTTTTACTATTCATAGCAGTTTATTTTTCCCAGAAGCGTTGGCGCAGTGCACCTAGAATTTTACATCATTGTATAAAATCTTATGTAGCACTGTACTAATGATGGACAGCGTGATCTCTTACCATCAGGAGAACGTTTTCTTACTTTTTTGTATAAAAGAAATGACATATTCCCTAAGATGGCGCCCTTAACGTCCCTTATAACATGAAGTCACAGCGAGTATAACACGCAAGTGGAGTAGAGTTACCAATGTAACTCGACACCCACTCGCTTGTAGGCAGTTTTGATCTGACGATGACTCTTATATTATCTCTCTTTAAGCGATAAGGCCGCCTATTGTGGTCAAATTAGTATAAACTAGGTATTTTGAGCAAAAAAAATGTTTTACTCATTTTATAGCTTAAACCTTAGACCAACATCTCGCATGATGCTAAGCGACAATGCAGCATGTATATGGAAACAGACTTAACCTAGAAAGCGAGATTAATCCCTCCCGACTCCCGCACTACTCAAAAATGCACATCATTAAAAATACGTTATAATATTTTTGATATACATAATATTATTCCCTAAGATGGCGCCCTTAACGTCCCTTATAACATGAAGTCACAGCGAGTATAACACGCGAACGGAGTAGAGTTACCAATGTAACTCGACACCGACTCACTTGTAGGCAGTTTTGATCTGATGATGACTTGATCGAGATGGAATTATTATTATTAATAGACTAGCTGACTTATTTTAAAGAGTCCATATAAACCCTACTCTATATAACAAAATCCATTCGTCTAAAAGTTGATTGCCTGGAAATGATCGGTTTAAGCGATAAGGTCGCTCATTGCGAGCGAGCGTTTTGGATTTTTCTGTAAGCTTTCTGCTCATCTTATATAAATAAATAAATAAATTATGCTTATAAATTTGCCAATATGCTAATCAATAGCATTTTTTAAATCAATCAATAGCGTTTTTTGAAGATTTTTTTTTATATTGGTCACAATATAAGTCTGCAAATAACACATACACACACATTGCCGATAAGACCGCCAATTGTAACACTTTTCAAATTTATCAATTGAATGTTAGATATTGTTTTTTTTGTAATATTGGTGTAAAATAAAGGTTTATCTATATATAAGGAGTATTTCTATTTTATTTTCTATATTTTCCAAGATGGTGCCCTTAACGTCCCTTATAACATGAAGTCACAGCGAGTATATCACGCGAACGGAGTAGAGTTACCAATGTAACTCGACACCGACTCACTTGTAGGCAGTTTTGATCTGCGATGACTTGATCGTGATGGAATTATTATTATCACTAGCTTATGCTCGCGGTTTTGCCCGCATAGCAAAATCCTTTTTTAGCGGAGGTCTACGTCACAAAACCTATGTATGTTCCAAATTTCAACCCAATCCGTCCAGTGGTTTAGGCTGTGCGTTGATAGATCAGTCAGTCAACCAGTCACTCTTTCCTTTTATATATTTAGAAGATTAATAGACTAATAGCATGTCGCGGTTTTAACCCGTTTCTAAAATAGAGATAAAAAGAAACCTATTGCGTACATTTGAATACTGGCATAACTTAAAAATAACTATTTTATAAATATTTTTTATGCAAAGAAGTAGAAGATGACCCTTTATAAATGTTTTTCTATGCAAAGAATATTATAAATATTTTTTTATGTATCTTATTTTTTATATTTTTTTAATATTTTATAAATATTTTTTAATGCAAAGAAGTAGAAGATGATCCATTGCTGGTAAGAAATAACGCTGCCCATAATCAGTACAGTGCCACCCAGTATTTCACAAGATGTAAAATTCTAGGTGCATAGCACCAACGCTTCTTACTCTAGAGTCATATATAAGATGGACTCTCTAGTAGGGTGGAGCGAAAAAAACTTTTTTTTTTATTTTCACGTCTCCTGTGTCATTAAGCCATGACCCAATAGGAAAGCTTCATCTATACGAAAAATCTACGACCTCATCTTTAGGTGGCGCACCGTGACAGTAATTTACAAAAAAACTAACATTTTCAGTTGTACCCCCAAAATAACTAGTGAAATTACTGGGCTAAAGAGTCTCTAGCCCAGTAATTTCACTAGTTACAGTGCCCTCCAACCGATGCGTTTAATTTTATTAGCTAGCATTAAATATATCAAGCTCAATGAATTGCTTCGTAATTATTTGGTTCGAAAAAAAGTATAATTCTATATTTATTCTTAACCTTTATCTTTAATTTTATAACATCAAAAAATGATAAAAAATATGTGTGTTTATTAAATTGAATATTGTATTTTTGATGTGAAATATGGGCGGTGTGTACGAATGAAATTATTTTTATTTAATTTATTTATTTATTGGCAAAAAGTGCACCATTTTTTGCTCACTCCCCTACTATGGTAACTCGATAGCAACTCGCTACGACACGTCAACTAGTAACTAATTGCTCGTCAACACTTGCGCACATAATGTGAACTGATGGTAGGATAAAAATATTGTAAATTTAAACTAGATGCAGACCGTGGTTTTGGCTGCAACAGGGGTCCACAAGGTGGACAGACGACCTTATAAGGTCGCCGGGTGACGCTGGATGCAGGTCGCTTCCAACCGGTACATATGGAAGTCCAAAGGGGAGACCTATGTTCAGCAGTAGACGTCTTACGGCTGAGATGATGATGATGATGATGTAGACTAAAAATGTATTTTTCCATAATATCTTACTAATATTATTAACGTGAAAGTTTGTATGAATGTATGGATGTCTGGATTTTTGTTACACTTTCACGCCTAAACGGGTGGACCGATTGAACTGAAATTTGGTATAGAGATAGCTTAAAATAGAATGACTCTTTATTGCATACCAAAATACAAGAAATAGTTATAAACATAATAGAACGAACTTGAAACTATGTAGAGGTAAACAATCGGCGTTCTCATCGCATAAAGCAATGTCTTACAGACAACCTGGTTGAAAAGGAATTTGAGGAAAAGCTTATGGAATAACACATAGGCTACAGCGGGTAAAACCGCTGGGGGCAGCTATAAGATTATAAAAATTGGAAATGTGTTTCTTTACCGGAGGTAGATACCTACATATGTGTCCTTCCTTTGTAAGTAGACGACTAGGTACCCACCTACAGTGCCAGTACAGTGCCTACAGTACCCCAACAGTGCCAGTTATTCTATCGCCAGAACAGTGATGTGCTCACATAATTGTGCTTCGGTAGGAGGGCACTGTAGCTAGTGAAATTACTGGGCTGAAGAGTCTTAACATCTTAAGACTCTTGAGTGGGAAGTGTTGGTGCATCATTGTAAAATCCTAGGTAGCACTGTACTAATTATGGGCAGCGTTATCTCTTACCATCAGGAGAGTGTCTTGCTCATCTTCTTACTTCATCACAGTAAGAAGTGAAATCTTAAAAATACTTTTTAAAAACAAGCTTTTATTATTTTACCAAGCATCAAAGTACTCGTCAAGACAAATCAAATGAGCCCAAACTTAAGTTGCGTAACGACGCAACTTAAAAACGTAATTACGGAGTTCCTATGGCCACCTTCCAGCTGCATCATCAGATGAGTTCCATGTCATAATAATATTGCATTGTCATCCGATTTAAACATGCATACAAAATTTCAGTTCAATCGGAAACCGGGAAGTGGATCAAATTGAACTTGCTAGATTAGATTACAGACACACAGACAGACAACAGACAGGATGAAGTAAATAAAATTCTATCACTGAAAACAATTTAGGCTAAGTATTTATTGTATTCCCCCTTCTATATAAGTTCAGAAGCTGTTTATTTTCCAAATAAAAAAAACTTATAAATAAAATTTTGTAACAAGTGAATTAAATCAAAAATTTAAAAAACCTCCAACGCTATATGTAATTCACCATTTTGTGATGGTGGCCATCTTGGATTTTAAATTATAGTGCATTGTATTTTACTCGTTAAGTCCTTTCTTTTGATACCCATATTGATGGGGTCGTGGAGAAAAAAAGTAATCCGCCATTTTGTAGCGGCGGCCATCTTGGACCGATTTCCACCAAACATGACTAAGAACACTCTCGACTAACTCTACTTTCAAACAAAAAAAACGAAATCAAAATCCGTTCATTCGTTCGGGAGCTACGATGCCACTGACAGACACACACACACACACAGACAGACATACAGACAGACACGTCAAACTTATAATACCCCATCGTTTTTGCGTCGGGGGTTAAAAAGGTAATTCGATTCGTACGATAATATGAACCTAGCCTAATGAAGCTCTAAATAAGTTATTTTCACCTAGTCTAGTTAAACGTCGTCTTTAATTAGTAATTGAGCTAAGATGTCCAATCAGTAACTTAATAAATCAGTTCAAGTGGAAAATCTACCGCGCCATGCGACATGCAAACTGCAAACTTTGACGTGGCCCAAGTTATGAAAGATGGCCTAATTTATTAATACATATTATAAAAACGCGACAGTGTAAGAATGTAGGAAAGTTTCTGGGAGCGGTTGCATTTGATTTTGTTCTGTAATCGTAAGAATTATTTATCAAGATTTTATTCCAAATTTTGTTAAAATTTTACAGTGGACATTAACAAAACGAGAAGCGATTTTGGTCCGGAATAATCCAGCTGTACTTATCGTGAACGTGGGCTGACGATGATGTCAATTTTTTTTTTTTTTTTTTTTTTTTTTTTTGAATGACCTACGCTGTTGGTCTCAGATTGAGACCTCTACAGCTTTACCGGGCGTGTGGTGAGCGCAGGAGGCACTCGACCCAAAGTTTTAGTGGGCGACTAGCTCAAGGGCGCCTCAGATGGCACGAACCTCGGCTTGGGCCGTCGCCAGATACGGGGACTAGACTTGCCCTGGCACCCCTGAAGGGGCGTGTCCTAGGGCCCTAACAGTATTTTGATCTGTTTGATTATTTGGAGAGAATCTAACTGATCTGAAGGATCTCAGAGGTCTTCGACCGCGCCGGCGCGGTCGGTGTCGTGATTGTGTTGGTTGGAGGATCTGGTATCCGGGACCAGTACCGAAAACGGAGCGACTGTTGCGCATGGTTGGCGGATTCGGCGATCCCAGCGCCGCCGATGTGACGGCAGCGATGGGATCGTCCGGATCGTTCAACACGTTTTTAGGGCGACGACGGAGGGGAGTGGAGGCCTGATCTACAGAGTAGTTCGAGGCTTGGACAACGAGGGGATTGGGGTGGTGGGGGGCCGCGTCAAAGTAGCGGCGAGAGCAATCCTTCATGAATTGAAGGATAGAGGGGAGTTCGAGATCGCAATGCAGATCGGAATTGCGCTGATACCATTCAGCTCCGACTGCTTTACGGAGAAAGCGATTTTGAATCACTTGAAGCATGTCTAGGGTGGAGAGAGGGGAGTGAGCGAACACCACGGAGGCGTAAGTCATGACGGGTCGTATGCAAGTTTTGTAAAGTGTCAACTTATTTCTAAGTGACATTTTACTCCGCTTGCATAGGAGGGGACTGAGTCGGGCCAAGAAGAGGGCCGCTCGGTTGCGCACGGTTGTGACGTGTTTTATGAAGGAGAGTCGACTATCAAGGGTCACCCCGAGATATTTGGTATGGGAGGCCCAAGGGATGGGTCCGTTGTGGAGTGAGAGAGATCGCTCCCTGCGGGGCTGTTTGGTCGGATGAAAGTACATTGCTGTACTCTTATCCGGGTTTACCGTGATAGCCCACTTCTTGAACCAATCACCAAAAAGGTGAAGGGCTCTTTGAAGTGCTTCTATCTGACGGATCGGTCGCCACCCTCTAGAGTAGAGGGCGGTGTCGTCCGCGAAGAGAGCGATCTCTACATTCGGGGGGCGTGGGATGTCGCTAGTATAAAGCGAATAGAGGAGAGGGGAGAGCGCGGAGCCCTGAGGGACTCCGGCTCCGATGGGGTGGGGAGAAGAGCGGTCTCCCTCGACGCGATAGCGAAAGCTTCGAGCCCTGAGAAAGTCTTGTATTATGAGTACAAGACGGTCCGGCACTCCGAACTGATACAACTTGTATACCAGTCCGTTGTGCCAGACTTTGTCGAACGCTTTAGCAACGTCCAGGAAGACAGCTGTTGTCCCCATAGGACGGCCAAAGTTGCCGGGTTTCGAATTGAAACCTTCGAGGATGTACTCCGTGATGCGGTGTACTTGTTGGACGCATGAGTGTTTGGCTCGAAAGCCAAACTGCTCGTCTGGAAGGAGGTTTTGGGACAAAGTTATGGACCATAAGCGCTTCACAAGGAGGCGCTCGTAGATTTTCCCCAGAGTACTGAGGAGACTGATGGGGCGGTAGCTAGAAGGCTCTGATGCCTTCTTGCCTGGCTTGTGAATGCCGATTACGTCGGCATTCTTCCAAGCGTCGGGAAAGATGGCGTTTACCATGGCCGCATTAAAGATGCTGACCAGGAGGTAGATGAGAGAGGTGGGAAAGTGTTTGATCACTTTAGTAGTGATGCCATCCGCACCGGGGGCTTTTCTGGGGCGGAGGCCTCTGATAATCGACTCTACCTCACAAGCCTTGACGGGCTCGATGGGGTCAGAGGGAGGGAGGGAGGACTTTTGCTCGACAACACTGTTCACCTCAGCGAGGTGAGCAGGGTCGACTAAATCGAGATTGGGGCTGCATTGTGCCTCAAGGCTATCGGCCAGACATTCGGCCTTTTCCTCGTCGTCAAACGCGGGAGGGAGGTTCGGTCTAGTCAGAGGGGGCATAGTGGTCAACGTATCACTCTTCAGGGATCGCGCCAACTGCCAGTAAGCCTGGTGAGTGGGCGCGATCTCTGAGAGCATGTGGTCCCACTTCTGATTGCGGAGTTCAGTCATACGTTTGCGAACAGAACGTTCGCATTGCCGCAGCCTGACTCTGTTCTCTTCGGTGGGACCATAGTCATACGCTCTCGTGGCTGCGTTCTTTGCTGTCAATAGTTCCCTCGCATCCTCTGGCAGGGACCAGCGTTGGAGATCCTCGGCTGGCACCTGCTTAGAGGATTCACCAATGGCGGTGCGGAGGTGACTAGTGAGAGCATCGATCGAGCACGAGACGTCGTCAGGGGAGACGATGTCGTCGGGGATAAGGTCAAGAGCGGGTGACTTGATAGCTTTTAGGGATTCCCCTAAGCGCTGCCAGTTCACTACCGTCTTTGTCTTGGTCAGTCTGTCAGATGGGTCCGGTCCAAGTCTCATTAAGACGGGACGGTGGTCAGAGTCAAGTTCGTGTAACACTTCTAAAGAGCGCAACTGGAGAGTTACGCCCTTCATAAGTGCTATGTCGAGTACCTCGGGGTTATGATCAGGAATGGGAGGGAAGCGCGTGGGAGAGCTAGGGACAATAACTTCAAAGTCGAGGTTAGTCGAGAGAGAGTAGAGATCGTGACCGTTCGTATTGGACCTAATGCAGCCCCAGAGGGTTTGCTTGGAGTTGAAGTCGCCAGCCAGAATGACTGAGCTTCCAAGGGAGAAGAGTGACTCGAAATCACTCCTGTGGACTTTTTTGTTACCAGAGAGGTAACAAGAAGCGATAGTGATGGCCTGGTGGCCGGACATGCCGATGCGACAACAGGACGCTTCGAGATCGGTAAGAGGAGGAGTGGTTATGGGGATGCAGTGGAGAGAGTTCCTGTAATAGATAAGAGTACCGCCCAATCGGGCGGTAGTCCTATCATTACGGACCAGCCGGTAGTTTCCGATCTTCGGATCCTTCCGGCTAGGTTTTAGGAATGTCTCACACACTAGCAGGATGTCTACCTGATGGGTAGTTAAAAATTGATGAATAAGTTGGAGTTGGTTCCTATCGGTCCCTATGCCTAAGCCGTTGGCGTTGTAGAACGCCAGGGATAAAGAGTGGGGCTTAATTCTCTTAGCTGTACTATCCATAGTGGAAGTATAGTTAAGAGCGATAGAACGCGGCCATGACAGACTCTATCAAGGCTTTGTTTTGGGCAAGGAGGACCGTCAGACTATCGAAGTCTTTCCGTTGCTGAATAGCAACAAATTCGAGCGCGACTTTGTTGAATGCGTCCATATCGACGCTGCCGTAAAACGACATGAGCCTACTCGTGGCGGACGTACCGTTAATAGGCAAGGGGATTTGGGGGGCCATAGGGGCCTGAGGCGGTGGAGGCACGAAGGCCGGAGTGGGTGGGAGAAGCTTGGTCGGCGCAAGAGCGGGGAACTCGGTTGCCGACCAAGCATTCCCCTCGGGGGGCGGGGCGGGCACATAGCGACGCGGAGAAGCCAAGGGCGCTCCGGTTCGCTTGGTGGGACGAGACGAGAGGCGTCTCTGGGGACCTTTGCCTTTGGGGGCCTTGGGACACCCACGATAGTTCGCGGGATGTCCGGACCCCAAGCAATTCACGCAAGAGGGCGGTTCGGGATCCTCCCTCTTACGGGTGCACTCAGAAGTGCTGTGGTCTCCTAGGCACTTAACGCACCTAGGGCGGGCATGGCAGAAGCGGGCAGAGTGCCCGTAATATTGACATCTATGGCACTGGGCAGGAGTGCCATTACGATGCGGGGTCTCAATAGAGAGACCCGAAAGGCTACAGACCATCTTCAAATTGAAGATGGCCTTACCCTCTGGGGTTTTCTCTAGTACGACCAACACAAGGTCGAAGAGGGCCTTGTTTCGGCCATAAAGGCGGTGGACTTCCCTAACCGGGAAGCCCTGAGCCTTGAGATCCGCGGAGACCAGCTCTACATCGAGCTCCTTGGGGACTCCGCGGATGACCACCCGAAGGTGTTTTTCAGACTCCAAGGCATAGGTGTGGTAGCCTATGGCCTTGGAGCGGAGTAAGGATGTGACCTTACGGTGAGAGTCGATTGACTTCACCTGCACTCTTATGCCCAGCTGAGTGTTAGTCGCCGATTTGAGCTCTATACCGAGCTCGGCGAAGGAACTGGACAGGTCATTCCATCTATCCTTGTCATGGACAAGGAAGGCAGGGGGAAGTTTGGACGAGCCCGGAGGTCTTGAGACGGGAGTCTCAGAGTCGGAGGATGCGGGGGAGGGCATAGAGCCCGAGGGAGGGCAGATGGCCTTAGCGGGGAGGGACGGAGAAGACGCCGCGGGACGTTTTTTACCCTTTTTGTAGACGACTTGGGTGAAGCCGTCATCGTCGGGTGAAGCGAGCGATGGAGTGGGAATGGGATCACACTCCATTTCGGGGTCGGGAGACTGCGGTGAGTCTGAGAGGGCAAAATTAGTTGCTTTGATAGGGGAGCGCGAACGGTCGCGGGGGGCGGGGCTCGCGGGTGAAAAACACGGCGAGGGCGAGCGGGCGGGTTGAGCGCAAGGGAGGCTCTGGGATTGGGTCGCGAGAGAGCGAGAGGGCTGAGCGCTAGGAAGGCTCTGAGACTGCGCGGGGGAGCGAGAGGGCTGAGCGCACTGAAGGCTCTGCGATGGCGTCGCTACGAGTGAGCGAGAGGCCTGCGTGCGAGAGGGAGAGCGTGACATGAACGCCGGGCTCATATCATGGCGGACGTGAGGGGCCACTTTGGGGGCGCGCGAGGCAGCACGCGAGTTTGCCTCGGTTGGGACAGGCGCCGCGGGGCGCAGGGAAACATTTTTAACCGTTTTGAGAGAGTCGTTGTACTCTCTCAAAATCGTGGCATATTTCTTCCCCAGCCAGGATTGAAGATCCATGGCTGGAGAGAGGTTATAGGCCTACGTGGCGCCGGGGGAGGAGGTCCCCGGCGAGCTTAAGGGAAGGAGGAATTTCCCTGCCGGGTGTAGACAGGGAGGTGAGTGCCTAGGTCTGTATCCCTAGTGAATGCCAACTCACAGGTCCTTAGCAAAGGTTGTGAGTCGGATTCCGGTTGTCGCAGTCTTGGCAAAAACTGGCAGCCGGGTGTGTACCTGCGTACCTGACGTCGCACGAGGGCCTGAGTGACCCTGGGCGGTGCGTCAAGCCCTTCCGGATTCCGTGGTTTTCTCAGAGGGAGAAAAACACGGGCGCTCCGGGGCCACGCCCTGCCGGCTTACGTTGGCACCGTTTGGTTTCCACCGACAGACCACGGAAGGTGGATTTGGTATAGAAACAAGGGGTGCTTAAAAGTTAAGCGTCGTCTCGAGAGAGACGTTTGTTGCCTTAAAAAAGGCAGTGGGTCGCGAATGCTGGCTGCGAGCAAGGAACAAACGATAAAATCGAATGAACCTTTGAGCGCAGGTAAGCGGAGCGAACGTCCGCACGGCACGGGGGCAGTGGGACGAGCGATGATGTCAACTAACTTGGAACGATTTTATACTCACTGTCGCTACCACTTATGTCTGACGCACCGCCCGCACCGTCGCAGCGCTCGGTCCGTGCAGCGGCGCGGGCGCTCGCCAGTGAGCGCCGGTTACTGCAGGCGTGATCTCCTGATGAAGGACGTCGTAATTGTCCGAAACCGTGGTCGAGATATTCTCGACAATATTAGACGTGAGTTGTGCCGTTTTCGTTTTTAGTTATGGAGAACACTCGCGATAGTTTTAAAAATCGTACGATTTTGTAACATCCGCTAAATCTTACGGCTCATACCAAGCCGTGACGTACGCCGTCAGGTGCGACCAGCAACCTGATCCTGATAGCTCCTGACCACCACGACATGTCTCCGCTGCAATCACCTTCAATAAATACTTGATAAATTGTATTTAGGTACTCTTAGAGACCACTACATATACCTAAAACAAAGTCGCTTCTTGTCTGTCCGTCCCTATAATAATAATTGGGGTTTATACTCCAACAGAACAGGTTACCCTACTTACACTGTCAGAGTCAAATCACAATTTATAGGTTGTGTGGCGAACCTATATGTTGCAGTTTCAGGTCGCCGAGATTACTACAGGGCCTGCAACATGACCTAACGACTGCCTCCTACATATCTTATAGGAAACAACCGGGGCCCCTATATATGTATGTATGTATGCTTTGATTTTTACTCAACGAATTTTTGGAGTGATCCAAGAGTTATGTTAATAATGTATAATACATAATGTATAGTAGAGAAACGCACCATTTTCTGATAGGCGCTACGAAGTGCCCACGGGTCCACTAATAAATACTAAATGCCCTTAAAATCGTCAAATCCCATACCTTCCACCTCTCTCTGACGTACGCCGACAGGTGCGACCAGCAACCTGATCCTGATAGCTCCTGACCACCACCACACGTCTCCGCTACAATCACCTTCGTTAAATACTTGCTCAATAATACCAGAATGTACCAGAAAAGCAAGTACCTACGTACTTTTAGAGGGATTTCGCCCTAAATCGACTCAAGTCATCGAAACAAGTGAAATTACTGGGAAGAATCTTAACATTTTATTATGACTCTGAAATAAGAAGCGTTGGTATAGTGCGCCTAGAATTTTACATCATTGTAAAATCCTGGGTGACATGATCGACTTCGTATAATCCATCGTATTACAAATGATTTAAATTTAAAATAAAAAAACTCCAACGCAATATGTTCACCATTTTGTGGTGGCGGCCATCTTGGATTTTTAATTTATTATACATAGTGGGTTGTGTTCTACTAGTTAAGCCCTTTCATTTGATACCCATAATATTGAGGGGGTCGTGGAGAAAAAAGTAATCCGCCATTTTGTAGCGGCGGCCATCTTGGACCAATTTCCACCAAACATAGCTAAGAACACTTGCGACTAAATCTACTTACAAACAAAAAAAAACCAAAATCCTTTCATCCGTTCTGGAGCTACGATGCCACAGACAGACAGACACGTCAAACTTAAAACACCCCGTCGTTTTTGCGTCGGGGGTTAAAAAAACCAATTGGATTTATGATTAAGGCCACACAAGTGATTGGCATTTATCTAAGCCTCCAGATTCCGCTGCCATCTCAAACGATTAGTTTAGGAGTAAATGAATAATGAACCAGACGAGCTTATCGATCGACTCAACTCGAATGTGATATCCACATTCAATGTATCCATGGATTTCTCATTTTTATTATTTTATTTTTACTTTCACCTGTCTGTTGTTTGTCTGTCTGTCCGTCTATCTGTAATCAAATCCTGCAAGTTTAATTTAACCCACTTCCCGGTATCCGATTGCACAGAAATTGTAGAATTCTATTCATTATAACATTTGCAGAATTCTATTCTGATTTTTAAGGTAAGATAAGATAATACTTCATTTTAGGTATCTTACTAATATTATAAACGTGAAAATTTGTAAGAATGGATGTCTGGATGTTTGTTACTTTTTCATGCCTAAACGGGTGGACCGATTGAGCTGAAATTGGTATAGAGATAGCTTAGACCCTGGAATAACATATAGGCTATAGAACAGCGGGTAAAACCGCTGGACGCAGCTAGTAATATTTTAAGGATTATAATATGTAATATGATAATGCAATAACGATCCCGCCGCCTCTTAGCGGAAACGACGTAATGAGACGCAAGCAACGGGGGTATTGGTGAGCTAGCAGTTGATTAGCGATCGGTTGCTAAACAACATTATAGTACCTAAGAAAAACCTTAACCAATGCAAAATTTTTGGGCGCACGTTTTTTGTTACTGCGCATTTCTGTGTCATATTGCAATAATAAAATGTACTAAAGTCATTTTGCTAGACCAGAGGCCGCCTATGGAAGTACCACGCCTTTGGCAGCAGCTTATCTGCCAAGCAATAATACAATACATAATACCTACTTTATTGTGACCAAAAGTTAAAATAAGCCATAAAACAAATCAATATTAAGGTCTACAATGGGCAGCCTTATCGCTTAGAGCGATCACTTGCAAGCAACCAGCTTTTCATGGATCTGTTTTCTATTATCCACTAAAGTTACTGGGTACGACAAGACTCAACTACTATCTCAAGGTGACAGGTTCAATCATAAGTGGATTTAGTGGGGGGGGGGGGGGGCAGGTGCCAAGCCCCCCCCCCCCAGAAGCACTGTAGAGTTACGAATTTTGCACATATTTCATGGTCAAGATTATAATTTTTTCTCGGCGCTCGCAGCAAGCTGCTCGCGCACTTATTATTAAGGATTTTTGGACTTTACCATGACCTGAATTACTCGTCTTGTCTGTAACACCTGCTCAGTACTCAGTACTACTTGGCGGAAGCATAACCAGCAAAGGTTTGGTACTTCCTGAGATGGCCTCTCTAATAGATTCTTATCACTACAAAATGTTAGGTTAATACTATAAAAGGCTTTTAGCACAACACTTCTAAACCAAATTAAACTACAAAGAGATACGTCAATTAATACGTAAGTTATTTTCTAATTAGTTGCAAAATTGCGATTAAAAAAAACCACAAAGCAACCGGTCGCAAGCTCCCCAATACCCCTGCAATCGATGCCGCCGTTATAAATAACAGCATCCCGTGTAAGGGCGTGGCACCCCCGGGTCAATGACCCGTAGGGGTAGAACGTACCTTTGACTAACGACCAGTTTTTAATTGCACTTCTCTTCCTTATATGTCAGGTACATTTTGTTTGGACCACAGACTCAATTATAAAACGGTTGATTTTATAGTTCAGTTTTATATTGCACTTCTCTCCCATATGAGTCAGGTACATTTTGTTTGAGGCACAGGCTTAATTTTAAAAGGGTAGAAGTTTGTGGACCATTTTTAAATTGCAAGCCTTAGATGTTAGCTACTAACATTTGCCCACAAATGTAATATTAAAATGGTAGATTTCATGGTTCATTATTAAATTGCAGCTCGTTTACTTAAATGTTAATAGCGTTGTGTTTAAGTCCCAAATGTAATTTTAAAATGGATGATATCATTGTCCACCATTAAATTGCAGTCTCTCCCATACATATTACGAACAATTTCTTTGAGTCCTCAATTGTAATTTTAAAATGGTTGACTTCATGGTTTACTATAAAATTGCTTGTCACACCCATACATTTCATTAACACTCTGTTTGGGCCCCAAATGTAATTTTAAAACGGTTAATTTCATTATTCACTATTAAATTGCAGGTCGCTTCCTTAGATATTAGTATCAATTAAAATAAATTTATTTATTGGTTCCAAAACGTAATTTTAAAAATAGTTTATTATGATATTGTTCTCTATTAAATTGCTGTTTGCTTACATAGATGTCATTAAAATTTATTTCGGCACCAAATGTAATTTAAAAATGGTTGATTTATTAAATAGTAGGTCACTCCCATAGATGCAAATACAAATGCAAAAGTTAGTCGAAACGATAAAAGCGTCGAACCACTTTTAGATATTTTAGAGTACTAACATTTATCTAGGATTTAGAGTGGTCTAGATCACCGAATAAATTAGGAAGAGGATCGGCTATAGTTGCTTCTACATCCGCTGAAAGTTTGAGCAAAAAATTTCTAAAACCCTCATTGGTTTTATAAATGTGTTTAGTTGATTTGTTGTAAATGTAGGTGCAATACAATACTCTTTATTGGGTCAAAAAATAACAAAATTGACTTAAAACTAAATTAAAGTACTAATATTAATGTCCACAATGGGCGGCCTTATCGCTTAGAGCGATCTCTCCCAGGCAACCAACCCAGGGTAGGTATGTTCATATGAAAAAAAAACGCTCACACATAACCTTGTAGCATGGCCATGAAGTATTAATAGTGCTCGCACATCTATCCGCATCGACCGCGCCGAAAGAATTTTTGTATAGGAAATCTTCTTCCGATTCGGACGATTCGAATCCGGCAAGTGTGCGAGGTTTCATGAAATTTCTTAAAAAATAATTAAAAATTCGATTTTTAACGCAGTGCTACCTAGAATTTCACAATGATGGTTCCCTTTTGCCAACTAATTATAATATATCATTGTACCCTTAACTAGGGCAAGTTGTCCCTATACGACTCCCCCCCCCCTATTGTAATTTTTAGTTAGGTACTTAATTTTTATTTAAGTGGTTGGAAATTGGCAATAAACGGTCATTTATTTATTTTATTTAGGTGCACTGCACCAACGCTTCTTACACAAGAGTCATAAGATGTTAAGACTCTTTAGCCCAGTAATTTAATAATGGGATGTCAGAATGTCAGTTGTTGAAGTCGTGAAATGACGAAAGAGCTCTGCACGCCATGCTAGCCCAGTTAGTGTGCCATGTTATACATGAAATTTTTTGATGCCCGATATACCCTAAACTAATCTGTGGTCTAGATAAACTTAGCTCATATTTCACTAGTACTTAGGATTCTTAGAAATAACGGCTACATTATAAATGCGAAAGTTTGCATTGTATGTATGTGGATGTTTGCTACCACATTATGCTCAAACTACTTTTATTAGATAGAGTGATTCAAGAGGAAGGTTGTGAACCGGCGAGCGTGCATGAAGAATGTGATGAAAGTTGAGGAAGCGAAAGAGGTGTGTCAGGATCGTACCAAGTGGAGGGAAATAGTCAGACTTTTTTTTGACTCAGAAAAAATGCGTTACGCATCATCGCACCAAGCCAGGGCACGCCGGGCGGTAAGTAGAACTCCCCCGCCAAAGATGAGCGCGGCGGGGATACCCACTAAAAAACCTGGGGGTGTTGTGAGGAACGCCATATTGCCGGGGCGGGCACCGGCGCCTCAAGCACAGACGCAGCGTAGACTTGTCTTGCTGTCAAGTCAACTGTCATCCCATACATTCACAAAAGTACAATGTATGGAAACACAGCAAACGCAGCGTAGGACGTCCACCCACAAAGTGGACAGACGACCTTATAAAGGTCGCCGGAAGACGCTGGATGCAGGTCGCTTCCAACCGGTACATATGGAAGTCCAAAGGGGAGGCCTATGTTCAGCAGTGGACGTCTTACGGCTGAGATGATGAATGTATGGGATGACAGTTCTGTCCACAGTGGCCATAGCATGCCACACGGGACCCCGACGAAACTTCAGGAACTGTCATCCCATACATTGTACTTTTGTTAATGTATGGGATGACAGTTCTATTCTTGAAGTTTCTGCGGGATCCCGTGTGTCATGCTACGACCACAGGCGTGATTATAAGTATGTATGTGTATTTATACCGGCCCTAGGTCACTCCGTCTAGACTAACAAAGAGTAGCGTACAATAATTAGCATGGCATTACAACACGATGGTATGGGAACTCCTTGTTTTGGCGCCGTCTACGAGTTTGTAATATAGGGCTGCTACAAATAAATGCCTTATTAACAAGTGATTTTAAAAAATAACCTAAAAACAAGCTTTTATTATTATTACCTTCTAGCACCAAAGTACTCTTTAATTTTGTACAATTGTTATCCCGTTACTTACATAGCTTTTGAACTCGCTGAAAATTTTAGTCGAGCATTGGGGTAGGCTGAAAATCAGCGCCGCGCACGACCTGCCTGCCCGGTACATGCTGAATGCTGAGCCTATTCCAGTTATCAGTGGATTGTCTGTGTTGTTTTTTTATTAATGT
The DNA here is from genome assembly GCA_947507615.1 of Hemithea aestivaria. Taxonomy (NCBI): domain Eukaryota; kingdom Metazoa; phylum Arthropoda; class Insecta; order Lepidoptera; family Geometridae; genus Hemithea; species Hemithea aestivaria. The sequence goes on along the minus strand of OX382351.1, from coordinate 3,792,645 downwards.
AATTTTCATTCATTAATGTATGTTTCATAATGTTTAATTCTAACATGTCACTAAAATTTGTACCTATCTTTTTACTGATAATAAATACATAATACATTTTTATCTTTGTCTTACTCGTCAAGTAGAATCAAATGAGCCCAAACTCGATGGGGTTGCATCGTTTAATTACGAAGTTCTTATGGCCACCTTCCTACTCCATCAACAGATCAGCTCCATGTCATAATATTGCAAAGTCATTTGATTTATACATGCATGCCAAATTTCAACTTCTTCAGAAATTGGGAAGTGGATCAAATTAAACTTCCAAGATTTGATTACAATCACACAGACAGACAGACAACAGACAGGTGAAAGTAAATAAAAGCTTGTAATAACAAGTGAACAAAAAAAATACTTTTTGAAACAAGCTTTTATAAATAACTAACTTGTGCTCGCGGCTTTGCCTGCATGATGAAATCCTTTCTTAGCGGAGGTCTACATCATAAAACCTACCTGTTTTCCAAATTTCAACCCAATCCATTCAGCAGTGAGCTGTAGGTTCATAGATCATGAGACAGTCAGTCAGTCAATCAGTCACTCTTTCCTTTTATATAATTTAGACTATAAGTACCCACCAGACCCACCTACCTACGTACGTGTACACCTTCCGGTTCCGGTTTCCGATCACACTGAATTTTGCATGTATAAATCAGATGACAATGCAATATTATTATGATATAGAGCTGAACTGATGATGGAGTTGAGAACCTATAGGAACTCAGACAATAAAAGCTTGTTTAAAAAGCATTTTTATAAGGTCACTTGTTTTTATCGGTTACTAGCTGCGCCCAGCGGTTTTACCCGCTGTACTATATATCCTATGTGTTATTCCATGGTCTTAGCTATCTCTATACCAATATTCAGCTTAATCGGTCCACCCGTTTAGGCGTAAAAGAGTAACAAACATACATCCAGACATCCTGACATCCATTCTTACAAACTTTGACGTTTATAATATTACTAGCATATGCTCGCGGCTTTGCCCGCATGGCAAAATCCTTCTTAGTGGAGGTCTACGTCATAAAACCTATCCATGTTCCAAATTTCAACCCAATCCGTCCAGCGGTTTAGGCTGTGCGTTGATAGATCAGTCAGTCAATCAGTCACTCTTTCCTTTTATATATTTAGAAGATAAGTAAGATAATTATGACTGTCTAATAGCCAACAGGCCCTCAGAGTAAAACTTATAACACCCCTCTTTCTGCGTCGGGGGTTATAATACGTAAATATCAGTCAGCCCTACCACCTGGCGATCGTCCAAAGACGCCGTACTACAGACGCGACGTGACGTCACAGGAATTCCTTCCAAACGTTGCATTGTTCCTTTTATAAATGCCACATCAAATTAGCTGTGGTGATTGACTTGTTACTATGTGGTGTAATCATATCAGTTGAAGTTAATATTGATATTATAATATGTTACGGCAAAAGTCCGAAGTGCGGCTACACTTTCGTTTAGCCGGCTAACATGTACAGTCAACTACAAAGAGATGTATCCATGTTAGGCTTACAAAATTAAGTAAATTTTCATTTGCCACAATGAAATTAAAATTAATTCAATTACCCTTGGTTCGTGACATTTCTAGTAGCAATCAAACTTTATATTATCATCGACTCGTTTAATATGCAACAATGATGTATCCCACTACTTTTCCTTAGGGGATACATAATAATAGCATTTAAAATGAATCGAATATAGTATAAGATTTAGTGGATACTGAAAATGTCACAAAGTAAGGGTAAATAATTTTTGCATACTAAAAGTTCCTTCATTTTGTAAGACTAACATGGATACATCTCTTTGTAGTTGACTGTACATGAATATTTTAATTGTGTTTGTCTCTTTCACTTCTTTTTAGCTGCGTCTCCAGCTCCTGTTTTAGTTCAAAGATTCAACATGAGCATGACAACATCCATGAAAAATCTCGACTATTTTGTTGAATATTGATATTGTTTTGTTGTACGTGCTTTCTATTGGATATGGAAAGCAAAAAATATTGTTGGAGCAAACAAGAAGTCAAAATCGCCGAGATTTTTTTTGGATGTTGTCATGCTCATGTTGAATGATTGAACCAAAACAGGAGCTGGAGACGCGGATTTTCTCCAAGAAAGCTCCGGCTCCGAAATAACAGCCGGCCTATGGGCTATTATGCAGTAATGTATCTGGGGGCACGGTAGTGCCCCCGCCAAGTCGAGCGCGAAGCAAGCACTGCCGTACCATCTTTACAGGAAGCATTTCGTCGCATTTTCAGGCCCCTATTTGAGAACCTCTGGATAAGACCAGAACACAGAAATTTTCGTCATCCAGTAAGCTATAATTACATACTTAAAATCCAAAATTTCAAGTCTGTAGGTCATTAAGTTCCGAAGTTAAGCGAAAGCAAAGTTTCGCATTTTTGACACTCACTCACTCATGATCATCAAAATAGAACTAGTACTTCCCATAAACTCAGAGAGCTGAAATTTGGTACATACTTAGAATTTATTGTATAAGCCATAGAAAAACTAAAAAAAACATGCAATTTCGGTCTCGTTTTCGAGATAATTCATCTGCATAAATAACTTTGTAATCTCATATAAATGTATAGGATTACAAAGTTACATTTGCAGTCAATGGTTAAAATTGTGTAATATCCAACTTATTAATTCAAAATATATTTAAGGCATAGTATATGTATATGTGAGTGTGTATATGTGTCGTAAATCGTCAGTTATGATTAGGCGATATCTAGCGTGGCCAACTAAAATAAGAGCCCAACCAAACTATTAGAAGAGATCGACATACCGCCTTTACTACACGCTTTTATTTACTTTCACCTGTCGGTCTGTCTGTCTGTAATTAAATCTTGCAAGTTTAATTAGGCCCACTTCCCGTATAATATTATGATGCATTGGACTAAGAGTGAACGCACACGTATCTAGATGGCGCTGACTGTATTTTAAACGCGCTTACGTTTTGTATTTCTGATAACCTTATAATATAGCGTTTCTACAAAAATAAGTGAAATCCCACCAAAAACATTCTGTAAAAAACTAGCCAAGTCTCGATGGAGCTGCTTGTTTATCTCTAAAAAGTAATGAAATCTAGACAAAGTCGTGCCAAGTATAAGGTTCCTTACTGCGATGTCTTTATTATTATAGTTAATGTTGTGTGACTTGGCCGTTGAAGGGTACACAAGGGTATTATACCAGGTGCTCCATGACACTATTGCACCAATCTGTCCGCTACCCATTCACGATAGAAAATTTCCACTTGGAAAACGTTGATTGGATAACCAGTCAATTGTAGGCTTGATAAAGCTGCGTATTTCAATAACACTTATGTTTAGGCGATCCAAGTGTCATGGAGCATCTGGTTTTGTACCCTTGTGTACCCTTCAACGGCCAAGTCACACAACATTAACTATAATAATAAAGACATCGCAGTAAGGAACCTTATACTTGGCACGACTTTGTCTAGATTTCATTACTTTTTAGAGATAAACAAGCAGCTCCATCGAGACTTGGCTAGTTTTTTACAGAATGTTTTTGGTGGGATGTAATTGTTATTAACCAACAAAAATAAAAAGTGATGTAATAAAATTGTTATTAACCAACAAAAATAAAAAGTTCTTAGAGTCACAGAGTACTTAAGTTAAAAACGCATTTTTCAACTTTGTTGCGTTATCCACTAACGTTACACGACAAATTTAAGAAACGTCTTGTAATTTTATCACTCTGTGACTCAATAACATTTTATTTTTGTTGGTTAATAGTGATACTTATATATGTTTCGGCTAAAGTCCGAAGTGAGGCTACAACTAGGTTTAGCCGGCTAAACCTAGGTGTACTTCGTAGCCGCACTTCGGACTTTAGCCGTAACATATATACCACCAGTGCATAATAGCCAATAGGACTGTTGATCGAATTTGTACCGTTCTTTCTATACTTACCTATATTATTAAACTACATTAAAAAATACATATTATTCTGTATTTCCCTAAAGGTCAGTTCAAACCTGGGCGATATTCGCTACCGCTCTGGGTAGCGAAAAATATCGCGATATATATTTCATATTCATGGGCTGGGTACCTACTTAATTATTTATAATTTAGTTATAATATATTGCACAGGTTTGAACAGGTTTGTAAGAGGTGATATTCCATCTACGAGTATCTAACAAAAACAACGCACAAAAGTGTATAGTTTTAATTTATTTTATTGCGAAAGTTTGAGGTTGAGTCTTTGATTTATTCACATTTTTATTTCATTTGGTATTCTGGGTCTATTTTATAATTCAGTTGGTATATTTTATTACTTCGACGGCAGGCATATTGTATTGTGGTGTCTGTATATTTTATTATTTAATTTGTATATTTTATTATTTTCACCGTTTAAAGAAATAATCTTCATCCCTATACGAACAGCTTTTTCTCATTTGTGTACAGCTCCTATTTTTCAGTAAGTGCGAATCAGATGAGCACGAACATTTTGAATCTATAGATTTTTCAAGATTAGTTCTTTTTAACTGTGACTTAACCCCCCTTCTTACATCGTATCTAGCTGAAATCTTGGTCATTGTACATGCATCAACTTTATTTATACCTTTGGATATACATCTTTTAGTTTTCTCCAAATTAGTTATACTATTCTGTCCTTTCAGATATTTTCCTGCATCTAAGCCGTATTTGGAATCTTTTGGACATACTTTCTTTTCACTAGATGTACTGCAGCATCTATCTTCAAAGGAAATGACCTTAGGAAGGGAAACTTTTGGTTCAACGTCTTGTGATGAAAAAGCAACAGATTTTTGACCATCTTTGGATCTTGTATTGTCAATTTCTTCTTGATTAGCATCGCTTCCGACGCATCCACCCACTCCCATACTTCTGTAAGATAAACGTGGAGTAATATACTCTATAGGTTTTTCTTCTTCCTTCTGTGGATCAGTTTGACATTTCATTTCACGGCCGTAATCTCGACTACTAATTTCTCTCTCCGTTTCTAGAATTGCTTGACACGTTTTGCACGATGTACTTGGAGATGGAATTGATGGGGTTGGGGATTGAATTGTTACTGATAGCCGTTTTGGTATTGAAGAGTTGGTTGATAAAGATGACTTCTTTATTGTTGGCGTCTTTGGTTCTGATGACTTGGATTCTCTTTTACTTACTGGTGACGTTTTTGAAACTGAAGACTTTGCCACAGTTGATCCCTTTGTATCTAGCTTACATATTGAGGATGTCTTTGGAATTCCTGACATTGATATTCTTTTGGAGTCTGATAGATTTTGTGCAGATGGGCTTTTTGTCACTGAAGATAATGACGCTTTCGGCCTAAAAGGACAAGGCTTGCAAACAATTCTTTCTTCTGAAACCTTTGATGTCACACTTTGTATAGATTTAACTTTAATGGTGCAACAGCTAGATTCCATGCAAGAAGCTTTATCTGGTTCGCAGCTAGGAACTGTGGAATATTTACTGCTTTGTGGTTTAGCATCGGCTGCTTTCAATTTGGACAATTTGTCTTGAATTATGTTATTGATAAAAAGAGAATGACAAGAATTTGATGGCGGTGTTTGCCTTGATTCAGTTACATGTATAACCTTACCACAATCTCTCACGCATTTGAGAATTTCTGGTTCTAGTTTTGGGTCTATCTCTTGTTTGGATTTTGGGTTGATTTCAGGTTCACATGGCTTTTTTTTTACTTCGATGCCACGATGTAAATCGCAAATATCATCGGGATATTGTGCTGGTGCTTTAGTATCGTTTTTAAAAGAAGATTTGCTTGATTTCTTATCAAATTTTAAGGTTGATAATGAAGATCGTAACTTCGGTTCTTTGGCTTGATGACTTCGGATACTGTGTTCAGATTTCGTTTCACTCAGTTCCATATGTTGCTTCAAGATCCGATCTTGATCTTCAAGAATCCGTATTTGAGTGCAAATAGTAATAGTTTGCTTCTCCTCGCTCATCGTCCCATCTGGATTTATAAACGTACTGATTTTGATAATTTCTTTACATTTATTATCAACATAGTTCTGTTTATCGTCTTTCTTAGTTGATATTGTTTTTGATTTTTCATCGGAACTCTTTAAGGGGATTTTATCAACATCTCTCATCGAATACTTAGTCATGACAACGGAATGCTTAGTAGTATTCCATGTAGGCATACTAGATGTGCCTTCAGCAAATTTTTTACACATTTCGCAAACGCTTCCCAATGAATCATTACATTCGCTAGTATTGAGATCATCTGCGCTTTTAGTATGAAATGTAATTCCTTCATCTGTATACTGACTTGCTATTATAATAACGTCATCTAAATGAGTTAAGAGATGTTTGATAAATGTATCTTCTTTTGATTCGAGATCATCTAATTTCGTTACTATTATAGGTACATTTGGTATATCAGATTTATTAGGAATATTATGTACATCGGGTGTATTTAGTTTGTCAGTTATATTATAAGTATTGAGGTATCTGGCTGGTTCTTCATTCATGGCAGTGTATCCTGATTTTCTTCTTCTAATTTCAGCTGCCCTTTGACAAGCAGCACATGTAGATTCAATGATGAAGGTTTCATCATCATCATCAAACAAGGCTAGGCAACAGTTGCATATGTTTAAGCCAACTATTTTCCTATGTTTCACCTTCAACTCCTTAAACCTTTTCAATCGGAATGTATCTTCTCTCTCTTTTTCTTCGAGCTCGCTTATTATGTACTTTATCGTAATCTTCAGTCTGGGTATAACAACCTTTGCTATCACGTTGCTTCGCCTGCAAATAAAAAACAGCAACTTTTTCTTCTATTCTTCGAACTTCTCCGAAACAATCTACCAAATGAACTCACCCATGAGTTTATAAATTTGCATTGTTTTTGTTAGATATTTTTTGAGTTAAAATTTACATCAACAAACCGACCGAAAGTCACATTATTTAATATCATTGTTGAGAATATCTAAACAGGGGTTTCGGAAAATTACGATGACCTTCATCAAGAGTTAAGAGTTTCAATTTCAACGGAAATAAAAGACAGGATTAATTAAAACAATTTAATTAGAATTTTCCAACATAAATAGATAACATGTTTCTCGTGAAAAGAAAACTTAAAAAATAATGTAGAATAAATATTCAAATGTCTGTCATTACAATATTATATAGATGTAGCTAATAAAAGTTGCTTGTATATCATATTTGTTCCAAATAGATAGAATAGCTTTAACAATAAATTCAAAAATCTGTAATCTCTCTCATAGAATTTTTGGAACATAAAGACAAACAGGTCCTTTAGAACGGCTATCTGTGCTAGCATTCTCTGATGGATTTGATTGCATCTGATTAATCTTACTCGCCGAGACCTCAGGAGTCTGATAAGTAAGAATTTCTGCGACATCTTCATCATCGTAAGTGACATCTTGCAGAAACTCTTCAGTTCTTTCATTCATACTTGTGTCATAGGGTTCGTGTTTTTTCGTTCTTATTGTTATCACTTCCTTTTCTTCTTGTATCGTTCCGTCGGGGTTTTTTGATCTCGTCACTCGTATGATTCTACGAATTTTGTTCTCGAAGTAGCCAAGAGTACTGTCTGAGGTGACTGGTTCAGCTTTCTTTAGAATTATTACTTTTGGTAATTCTGGCGGTTTTTCAATTTCACAACCGCGACAATCTTCAAAGCCTTCTGCCGTATGACTCCTACACTTTTCGCATAATATTTCATTTACTTCTGGTTCTTCCTCGATTTTACAGCATGGTCCTAGACAAGTATCACAAGGTGTAAGACAATTTAAAGTTTCCAATGATATCTCGGATGTGTCATCAGATCCACTACAAGAACAAGCATCACTGCATGTCGGGTAAATCATATGTCCTTCATCGTCATCGAAGCATTTTCTGTGAGTGTCCATTTTCGTTTTAGCTTCTAAGAATTTTGAAATAAAGTCTTCTAAACTTCTCGAAACCACACCTTCGGCTTGACACGTGTTAATCATGTGCAAAACATCATCTATGTTGAATCTCACTTCTCTTCCAGCCCCTTCTGATGGTGAATCTTTGAGTTTCACGTAGTATTTCATATTTTCACAGGATTTTATCAATTTATCAGCGCTTCCTGAGAATATTAATCCACTTTCTTTCGCACTTTTAGCTAAGCTTATTGTTTCATCTAATTTACTTACAAGCCGTTTTATCGTGTCTATGTGTGGTTTTGGTACAGGTTTATTATATCTGTAATCGTCCAGTCTTTTATATAGTTTGTCACAATTTCGCCTGAAAATTTCAAAACTTGATGCCCTGGATGCTGTATTATGCACTTGTAAAGTTATTTCTTTATCGAATTTCTTTTTATCTGTCTCTTTGAAAGCGCAAGCATCTATTCTTGAATTGACCTCTTGGCAGGATTTGATAAAATCTTCTATACTGGGCGTAATTATTCCTTGTTTTTTGTATTCTTGAGTTAATTTCGCCACATCCCTGATCTGTTTCTTTAGATGTAAAAGTAGATTTTTGTCAGCGTCTGGTGAGAAATCAGTACCGTTTCGATTTTGTAACTTCAAATTTTCATTATCCAATCGTACTTTGCGATGATGTACTGGTGATTTTTCGTTTGTCTTTTTGATAGCCGATTCGACACGCGAAGAGGAATAATTTTTACCTGTGATACATTTAACGTTTTCTTGAGGAGTTTGTGCGTTTGGTAGTGAAGATTGACATCCCTGTGAAACAGCTTTGTTTGATGTCAATAATTCACTGAGCTCAGCTTTAATATCTTCACATGCTCCGAAAAATATGCCTACATTGACCTTTGGGACACCATTCTCTAGAAAATCTTTGCTTAGGTTACAAACTTGATTAAGATGCTCTTTTAGTGTATTTATTTTGACATTTACTTCAACTTTAATAGGATTTTTAGATTCTTCAGTTACTTTGGCTGCTTTAGAAGGTTTATCTTCTGGTGCTACTTCTTTATTTGCACGGGAGCATGATGCGCAAATCTGTTTTGTATCGTCTTCCTTCATTGGAATACTTTGTTTTTTTTCCATGATTTCTTTTATCGTTTAATATACTTTTTGCACCATTAGCATTAGTATGATTAAAAAAATTAAACTCTTTGTGTTAACAGTTATATGTACGGCCTTTCTATTCCAAATGTATTGTTTAATTTCCAATATTTGTATTATTCTCACTGAAATCGTTATTAGGAACATCAGAAACTGTACTATCTTTTATGTTAAACGAAAAACTACGTCTTAATTTTATATTTTGTTTTAATTTAACTTTGATATCATTCTCTGATTTAGATTTCATTTTTGGTTGGCAATCAACCATTTTTTCCAACAAATCATTTTCTGAATCCGATAAAGAGTTTTTATGAAAACTTACGTTAACAGGAGATAATATTATAACTTGATTATATTGAAGCTCGTGTAGCTCTGTCATCTCTTTGAACTCTGTTTTCTCAGTAGATTTTTTACAGACTTTGTCACTTAATGATCCTGGTTTATCGCTGGTCATCAAATTAGTTAAATTTAAATATTTTGAGGAACTAGCACATGAATGATAAGCTCTAACGACCTGATCATACATCTGTTCTGATAATGCTGCAGTTTCTGATTGTGATCTCCAAAGATTTTTCCTCCGTATTTCCTTTAAAGTCATCAAGCACACTGTAGTCTTCGAATCCTTTTTCAAACTCGATTTTGAGCCTGTACTACAACAACGTTCTAACTTTTCTCTCGAACAAGATTTAGAACAAACACTAAATGTACAACTCAACGAATCTTCGCTCGGCTTTTTGAGTTTCTTCATTGAATCTTTTGAAGGTTTTTTGGTTGGAGGCTCTTCCTTTAGTAACGGGGTGTGGCTTTCCTTTTTCAATCTTATCACTTTTCTCTGTTCACTCACTGAGCCATCTTCATTTCTCACTCTAACAATTTTAGTTATTTCTTCTGTTTCATACTCGAAAACACCAAGCTCAAGATCAGCCAATGTCGCATGCCTTTGACAAAGAGGTTCTGTCGTAGTCACTGATTTGATAGTTGACTTTGATCCTTTTGGTTCTATAATATTAGCGTCTGTTCGAGCAGCTTCTTCTGCAGTTTTCATATCAGCCTTTTCCTCTCGCTCCAGATAAGCTCTTTCTGTACACAGACCGCAAAGTCTATCCATTGGTATATTCGGAGGTATGTAATGTAAATATGGATCTAGTTTCGGCTCGTCCAATTTCTTCTTCAGACCTTCAATGGATTTGAGGAATTCTTGTAAGCTATTCAATTCTGACTTTCCTTCTATCTGTTTGGTGATGTCGACGATTTGATCTAGTCTCATTCTGAATTCTTGTAGTTTGTCTTCATCGTCTACCCTACCATCTTCTATAGTTGTTGATATGCCGTCTAAATTGAGGTAAGTGCCGCATCCATAACATCTTATTATAGGTTCTTCTCTTTTCGACCTCGTCCTTAAGCAGATAGGGCACGTGATCTCCTGTTTTTGTTCTTTCACACCCTTCTTCTTCTTTAAAGCTATGATCATTTTCATTCTGTAGAAGTTCTCCCTGCTGAATTCCTCCATTTGTGCCAGTATGTAGACGATGGTCAACTTGCACCGTGGTATTACCAGCTTGGAGAGTGTGTTTTGTCTCCTATAGAAACAATTAATATAAATATATTTTTTGTTTATTTTTTTATGAGCTTTTGTCATAATTTTAAGCTGTGGATATTTTGTAATGTTGCAATAAAGAGGTAATTCATTCATCAGGAACTAGATATAAGCATCATGATTCCCCATATCCGCAGACACAATGTCACACAGTGTTTTGTTTTTGATTTGAATTTCAAAATTCTGCGCGGTACTGCACTGCAGATATTAGATCTCGTCATGCCCAATAATTTCGCTGGTAACATTGCTTTTTAGTCCGGAACACAGTAAAGCACATTCCTGTTTAGCGGCTGAATAACTAGCATGTTTTTGTTACTGTTTTGCTGCCGATGTCTTTTATAAAAGGACTGGACGAGTGTTCTGATTTCTTAAGCTTATCTTCTTTAGATTCCTCTCCATTTTCTATTGGTTAATATATTGTTTATTCCGACTTTCTGACACGAGTTTTAAATAATTATTAGTCTAAAGCCGGAAACACATTATTAAAACGTGGCGTGACGCCACACGAAGACACTCGTCCGGATTGGGTGGCGTGTGGTCACGTGACGCCACGGACCAATCTGGACGGGTGTCGTGATGTCACGAACCAATCCGAACGAGTGTCGTCATTTGCAAAGGAAGTTTACCCTCGGTAGGAAGTCTTCCACAGGTAAAGTTTAATGTATCCTGTCCAGTCCTTTTGAGACTAAAGGGTGAGTTCATAGGCATCTTGACTAGGCAAACTAAACTAGATGCCTAAATCTAGATCATCCTACGAACACATAATTTTATGGCCGACCTTTACGTACTAAAAATGTCTGATAAAAACCAAAAAGAACAAACATCCCGAACCAATAATAAAAAATGAAAAACCCCGCTTTTAATTTTCTAATTAGAAAACGCCAATAAAAGGAATTGATTTCAAAAGTTTAGAGGGCGAACTTTTTCAGAGCTTTTCATCGAAGCAAGGGCTTTTCATTTTCATTGCAATAAAAATATGCTTATTTACTCTCTAGAACTGGTACCTACAGATATATCTAGGTATATCGATACAAAAAGGTGTATTAATAGGTACTTAAAGGTGTAGCTGCCCGATGTTTAGTGACGCCAGCAGGGCTATTCACTTATCGGTTAGGGAACCGAACCGAATACCGAATTGTCAAAAATGTATGAAATGGCGTGACATGACATGTCAAGTTGTATCTACGTATGTCATTTCATACATTTTTGACAATTCGGTATTCGGTTCGGTTCTTTCACGGATAAGTGAATATCCCTGCAGGGAGGGATTTATCCCGCCTGCTAGGTTTAATCTGCTACCATCTTCGGCCGCATCATCGCATCACATCAGAAATCGTGGTCAGCGGTCAGACTAACCTAATAATATTAAAAAAGAAATGGATGTCACGTGAGAAACTTTGACGCTTAATAACTCCAAAACCTGACACTTTACGAGGATAGGTGTCAGAATATTTAGTGTTGGTATTGATGTTGGCTATCAATTTATATAGGTTTCGTTGCTGGACACGATTTTGAAAAAAAAATGGCGGATCAGTAAATATTAGGCAAATCATGCCCCATTCAATATTCAAACTCCTTTGACTATACTGTCAGAAAAACAAGCCAGATTCCAATTTTTAAAACTATCGCGAGTGTTCTCCGTAACTATAACAACAAAAACGTGGTCGAGATATTCTCGACAATATTAGACGTGAGTTGTGCCATTTTTGCCAACCTCTGAGCACTAATACACCTTTTATAACTTTAAGACAAACTAACTCACTTCGTGGCGCTCTTGTGTGCTACATCGACTTGCATGAAACAGTATCTGTATTCAAGCATGAGGATGACTCTTTTCAGTATGTCTCGCCATATCTGCTTGGCTTCGGTTATCGCTTGACCGCCGCGCTCTATGCCCAGATGTTCGTATGGATCTAAGTTAGACTGGAAAGAGAGATAGATGTAGTGTTTTATGATAGGTGAGAGAGAGTTGTCAAATATTTAGTTGTAATAAAACAAGTGAAATTTTAAAAATACTTTTTAAAAACAAGCTTTAATTATTATTATCGTCTTGTATCATAAAGTACTCGTCAAGACGAATCAAATGAGCCCAAACTCGATAGGGTTGCGTTGTTTTATGACGGAGTTCCTATGGCCACCTTCCAGCTCCATCATCAGATCAGCTTGATGTCATAAAAATATTGCATTGTCATCCGATTTACACACGCATGCAAATTTTCAGCTCAATTGGAAACCGGGAAGTGGGTCAAATTAAACTTGCAAGATTTGATTACAGACAGACAGACAGACAGACAGACAGACAGACAGACAGACAGACAGACAGACAGACAGACAACAGACAGGTGAAAGTAATACAAGTGAAATTTTAAAAATACTTTTTAAAAACAAGCTTTAATTATCATTACCATCTTGCATCATATAGTACTCGTCAAGACGAATCAAATGAGCCCAAACTCGATGGGGTTGCGTTGTTTAATGACAGAGTTCCTATGGCCACCTTCCAGCTCCATCATCAGATCAGCTCCATGTCAAAATAATATTGCATTGTCATCCGATTTACACACGCATGCAAATTTTCAGCTCAATTGGAAACCGGGAAGTGGGTCAAATCAAACTTGCAAGATTTGATTACAGACAGACAGACAGACAGACAGACAGACAGACAACAGACAGGTGAAAGTAATATAAAGCTTGTAATAAAGCTTGTAATGAGTTAGTTTTAAAGAGCGATTTAAATATGTTGCGTTTTAGGAAAAGCGAGAGAGAGTTTTGAAAAGTGAGACATAACAGTTATTAAGTCATAAGTTAAAAGTAGACTTGCGAGTAGATACGAAGCATTTGTGCAGTGCTCCTTGAATTTTACATCAATTATGTGAAATCCTGGGTAGCACTGTACTGATTATGGGCAGCGTTATCTCTTACCATCAGGAGAGCGTCTTGCTCGACTTTTTTTCCTTAAATAAAAAAAAAGTCTTATGAAACAGATATAGCTTGTGATATTATGTGCTATGACTATAAAGCGCCTATAAAAACACTAACATCAACGATCTCCATGTGAAGCACTTTGACACCAGAAATAGACTTAGGCGTCACCCTCACTTTCACACAAGCCTGGGAACAAATAATAATACCTAAGTTTAAGTACGTTTTTTAAAACTATCGCGAGTGTACTCCCTAACTACAAGTGAAATTTTAAAAAATACTTTTTAAAAACAAGCTTTTATTATTATTACCAACCAGCATCAAAGTACTCGTCCAGACAAATCAAATGAGCCCAAACTCGATGGGTTTGCGTCGTTTAATTACGGAGTTCCTATGGCCATATGGAGTTCCTATGGCTATTCAATCGAAACCTTTCTGTTCCAAAATTACTGTCTGTTGTCTGTCTGTCTGTAATCAAATCTTGCAAGTTAAATTTGACCCACTTCCCGGTTTCCGATTCAGCTGAATTTTTGCATGCATGTATAAATCGGATGACAATACAATATTATTATGATATCGAGCCGATCTGATGATGGAGCTGAAAGGTCGCCAAAGGAACTCCGTAATTAAACGACGCAACCCCACCGAGTTTGGGCTTATTTGATTTCTCTTGACGAGTACCTACTTTATGCAAGATTTTTTTTTCACTTGTTTTGATTTGAAAGCTGGTGCTGATTTTTAAACATTTAAAATAAATACAGTCGAGAACCTCCTCATTTCTGAAGTCGGTAAAAATGGTTTATCTCTTATCAGTATTACCTATGTACTTAGTTTTTTCATTTTTCGTCTATTATCAATTGGCATTTCCATAAATAAGCATTTAATTCGGTACTACTAATCTTATCTACTATAAAAAATGTTAATTAGTTCGAAAACATCTAAAAATTCAACATTACAGATATAAAAAATATTTCGTGTAAAGTGAACGTAAATTTCGAACATACAATCATCGCCTTCGTGGCGCAATCGGTTAGCGCGTTCGGCTGTTAACCGAAAGGTTGGTGGTTCGAGTCCACCCGGGGGCGATTATTTTTGCCTTTTATTTCTAGTTTACTTTTAGTTTTAGTTATGTAGTGATATAATATCGATATAGGACACAATTTTATTTTGCAATTTCAAATTCAAAGTTACTTTTTACAAAGTTAGTGTTAGCACAAAACTAGAGCGGGCTGCATAAAAAAAACATAATATTTATTATGAAATATTTTTTGTATTGAAATTACGCTTTTTTACTTTGTCATCATCCATATACCAAAAAAGGCTATTATAATCTGTATGAGATTTCTTTATGCGATAAGACCGCCGATTGTTTACCTTGTAATTTATTTTGGAATAGTTATTTTATTCTATTCTGATTTGTAAGGTAAGATATATACTTTATATAGATATAGATACTTTATTCTATACCATATTTATTAAAGAAAATTATACAATACATACATAAATAATTAATATATTAATTAAATTCAATTATTATATTAATATTAATTATGTATTGTATAATTTTCTTTAATATGTAGTGTGTACATAAATCCCTCCGTCCATTGGTTATCTGGAAGAAATCGCTGTTTAGCGATGAGACCGCCGCTTGTACATTTATTGTCTTTATTTACACAATTTTATCTGCCATTTGATTGTCAAGTCGATCTACATATTAATATTTATACCGACTTGGTATCAACATGGATCTCACAACTTTTTACGGTAGAAGAACTGCGAGTTGAGAAACTTGGGTTTTTTTACAAGTTATGTTTTTGAAGGCATAATCTATTTTTAACCCCTGACGCAAAAACGACGGAGTGTTATAAGACGTGTCTGTCTGTGTGTGTGTGTGTGTGTCTGTCTGTGGCATCGTAGCTTCCGAACGGATGAACGGATTTTGATTTAGTTTTTTTTTGTTTGAAAGTAGAGTTAGTCGAGAGTGTTCTTAGCTATGTTTGGTGGAAATCGGTCCAAGATGGCCGCCGCTACAAAATGGCGGATTACTTTTTTCTTCCACGACCCCCTCAATATGGGTATCAAATGAAAGGGCTTAGTCAATAAAATACAACCCATTATATAAAATTTAAATCCAACATGGCCGCCACCACAAAATGGTGAATTACGTATTGCGTTGGGAGTATTTAAATTTTTAATTTAATCCAACCCCAACAGTGCCAGTTATTCTACCGCCTTAGCAGTGATGTGCAAACATTACTGTGCTTCGGTAGGAGGGCACTGTAGCTAGTGAAATTACTGGGCTAAAGAGTCTTAACATCTTATGACTCTTGAGTAAGAAGCGTTGGTGCAGTGCTGATAGAATTTCACATCATTGTGAAATCCTAGGTTACACTGTACTGATTATGGGCAGCCGTTATCTCTTAACATCAGGAGAGCGTCTTGCTAGTCTTCTACTTCATCACATAAATTCACTTGTATTATATTAAAAGTGTTTATGCATGTATGTGTTAACCTATCATTTGTTAGTCTTACCTCATATCCGACGTTCTCCAAAACCATTTGAGTCATGGTGGGACAGAAGTAGCGAGCTCTTGCCAACAACATGAAGGCATCTACCATGTCCTCGCGAAAGGATGTGTAGGTCCTAGAAACAAATATATATTACAATACAATAAAGAACTAATGAAGAGATCCGTAGGCGAACTAAAGTCACCGACATAGCCCAGCGGAATAGCAAGTTGAAGTGGCAATGGGCAGGCCACATAGCGCGGAGAGCGAATGGCCGATGGGGTCGAAAAGTGCTCGAGTGGAGACCACGGACTTGCAAACGCAGCGTAGGACGTCCACCCACATGGTAGACAGACGACCTTATAAAGGTCGCCGGAAGACACTGGATGCAGGTCGCTTCCAACCGGTACATATGGAAGTCTAAAGGGGAGGCCTATGTTCAGCAGTGGACGTCTTACGGCTGAGATGATGATGATGAATACAATATAAATATTTCAGGACATTACACACAGCGCTAACCTAACCCCAAGCTAAGCAACTTAATGCTTGTGTTATGGTGGTTAGGATAACGGATGGCATAGAATAGAATACTCTTTATTGCAACCAAAGAAAATTACAGTTTTACTTAATATTAGCACTGAAATACAATTTGGTCCACAATGGGCGGCCTTATCGCTGTGAGCGATCTCTTCCAGGCAACCAAACTTCGTTTGGAAAAGTGGGATTTGCTACAAGAACATGTAGTTTCATATATTTACCTAAATACTACATATAAAAATATCATATAACTATACCTACTTACATAACGAAAAATATACATACAAATATAATCTGTCTGGATATAATCTTACTAATATTATATACTTATATACTTTTCTTTACAATACTCTTTATTGGGACAAAAAATATCAAAATAGACTTAAAACTAAATGAAAGTACTAATAGTAATGTCCACAATAATGGGCGGCCTTATCGCTTGGAGCGATCTTATAATTATTCAGCTTTTAGCCAAGACCGCCAACTAATTTAACCGGGGGTAGATTTCCTTTAGCAGGAGGTCGACTAGGTGGGTACCCCAACAGTGCCAGTTGTTCTACCGCCTGAGCTTTACTGTGCTTCGGTAGGAGGGCGTGACTATGATAATTATCATTAGCCTACGCTCGTCCACTGCTGGACAGTCAACTACAAAGATATGTATCCATGTTAGTCTTACAAAATGAAGGAACTTTTAGAATGCAAAAATTATTTACCCTTCGTGACATTTTCAGTATCCACCAAATCTTATACTATATTTGATTCATTTTTAATGCTATTATTATGTATCACCTAAGAAAAAGTAGTGGGATACATCATTGCTGCATATTAAACGAGTCGATGATAATATAAAGTTTGATTGCTACTAGAAATGTCACGAACCAAGGGTAGTTCATTGTGGCAAATGAAAATTTACTTCATTTTGTAAGCCTAACATGGATACATCTTTTTGTAGTTGACTGGACATAGGCCTTCCCATGGCACGCCACTCAACTCGGTCCTCCGTATTTCGCCTCCAACGCTGGGAGGGTCGCTGGGCACTCCGGATATCATCGCCCCATCTCGCCCAAGGACGCCCTACACTACGTTTGCCGAGACGCGGTCTCCACTCTAGAACACTTCTACCCCATCGGTTATCGGTTCTGCGGAAAATGTGACCAGCCCATTAATTATGCCACTTCAGCTTGCTAATCCTTTCGGCTATGTCGGTAACTTTGGTGTCTGCCGAATCACCTCATTTCTGATGTGATCCTTTAGAGACCCCGAGCATAGCCCGCTCCATAGCTCGCTCATATTATACGATGTAGCTAGTGAAATTACTTGGCTGAAGCAAGTCTTCTTTAGTAAGAAAGCGTAGGCGCATCGTTGTGAAATCCTGGGTAGCACTATACCAATTATGAGCAGTGCCACCAGGTGCATATCTTACCACCAGGAGAGCGTCTTGCTCATCTTCAAATACTTACAAGCTCAGTTCAATAGCCAACTTCCTCAGTTCCCGTCCGGTAGCCATGGCGGTCCATTTCATCAACTTCTTGCCCACGTACGCCAGGTGGAGCCTGTTCCTCATCTGCTGCAGAGCAACCAGGGATGGCAAGCAGGGGTATCGCGCCACTTGTGTGGCGATTGTGTCGTCATCTATAGGAAAGGAATAAGTAAAAAAAAAAGGAAGGAGGAAGGAGGTGGAATAAGTTAGAATTTTAAAGGAAACTGCGAGGTGCAAATTTAAGCTGGGTCTGCATTGCATTTTTATTTGTCTTGCTCGTCTTCTTGCTTCATTGTATAACAAGTGAAATTTTAAAAATACTTTTTAAAAACAAGCTTTAATTATTATTATCGTCTTGTATCATATAAAGTACTCGTCAAGACGAATCAAATAAGCCCAAACTCGATGGGGTTGCGTTGTTTAATGACAGAGTTCCTATGGCCACCTTCCAGCTCCATCATCAGATCAGCTCCATGTCAAAATAATATTGCATTGTCATCCGATTTACACACGCATGAAAATTTTCAGCTCAATTGGAAACCGGGAAGTGGGTCAAATCAAACTTGCAAGATTTGATTACAGACAGACAGACAACAGACAGGTGAAAGTAATATAAAGCTTGGCTGGCTTTGGCTTGGCTTGGCTTTAACAGTTTATACACCATACAGCCAATTAAAGGTTCACACGTTTATAACACAAAGTATTTTATAAAAACTGTGAGCTTAAGTATAAAATCATTAAGATAAAGACAGAAACATTAGAGTCTTAGCGAAAAATTCTGTACTCAACCATCGTCTCATTGTCGCTTCACTTGTGCAAAATAAATCAAGATGATGTTCAGTAAAGCCAGGGAGGGGTTTATCCCGCCTTCTAGGTTTAATCTGCTGCCATCTACGGCCGCGTCATTGTTTAGATCAGGCGAGGTGGTAGTCTATCTTACTAATATTATAAACGTGAAAGTTTGTATGAACGTATGGATGTCTGGATATATGTTTGTTACTCTTTCACGCCTAAATGGGTGGACCGATTGAGCTGAAATTTTGTATAGAGAAAGTTAAGACTCTGGAATAACATATAGGCTACAGTACAGTAAGGAATAAAAAAGTTTATAAATAGAAACCGTCATCGTCTCCTCTAGGCATTTTAAAATCTTGAAAACTAAAACTTTATGATTTTTCTATGGTGAATACATATTCAATATTTGATACATTTTTTAATATTTTCTTATTAATCACTATTGGCTTAGCATTTTTGAATGGCTTTACATGGTTGGTTTGGTTTTTGTAATATTTTTTATGTAAATTTCTGTTTGATTTACATTTTGGTTTGTTTGACTGTCAGTGTTGATGATTTATGATTTCAGAGAGAATAGAGTAGTTGGAGAAAAGTATTTTTAAAAGTTCTGTGCAAAGAGAATTAAATAGAAGATTGTTTAGAAAGTACTTCTTTTTAAGAGCCTAGTCTTTGCGTGTGGATCACTCGCTCGCACAAAGTGACGATTTTTTTTTTTTTTTTTTATACTAAATAGGCCTACGTTTGACCACATCCCACCTGATGGAAAGTGAAAATGCGGTCGACGATGGATCACGTATGAAGCCTAGAAAGGTACCTATTCACTCGTGCCTTGAAGATACCCAAGTTGTACCGCTCGGGAAACACAGATGACGGCAAAGTGTTCCAAATGCGACCAGTTCTCATTAGAAACGACGAAGCAAAACGCTTGGTGCGGGCTGTTGGTAGCGCCACTAAGTAGGGATGCCGCATTGCCGTCTGCCGTGACGTCCGTCGATAGAATGGGCATGGAGGATTTTTGAAATTCATAGAATTAGTTTTTTTTGCATATCATTATGAAGTCTTAAATGGCACAGTACTCATTATGGGCAGCGTTATCTCTTAACATCAGGGCCTAAATTGTGCACAAAAAAGAGGCAACGGCGCAGCAAAACGTAAGCAAAAAATAACCTAATGAAAATGTGTTTTATTTTCAAAAACGCCACTTTGAGGCGACCAAAAGATGCTAAATTAAAAAAAAATTGTAGTTGCATTTGATTTTGTACTCGTATCGTAAGAATTTCCAAGATTTTTTTCAAAATTTTGTTAAAATTTGACAGTGGGCGCCAGCAAAACGAGAAGCGATTTTGGACCGGAATAACGCCGCTGATGTTGCTTGCTCGTCTTCTTACTTTTCTGCAAAAAAAACCTTTTCTCAGTCGGTTCAAAGGGCAATGTTTTCATAAAATATTAGAGAGTTTATCTCTATTATCACCTTAATAGGGTAGGGACCCCACTTACCGGCTCTTCAGCCGTCTAGCTCGACTAATTACTTGAGATTGAATTTTTAATCTATTTAGTCTTTAAGCTGGGATCTAGATTCTATAAATACAATTCTAAGATAGTGAAGGTTTTTTTAACTTTTATTTTTCTAAATATATTATCATTTTATATTTTTACCAGTTTATGGTTGCGGCTTTGCCCGCGTGGCAAAATCCTTTCTTAGCGAAGGTCTACGTCATAAAACCTATCTGTGTTCCAAATTTCAACCCAATCCGTTCAGTGGTTTAGGCTGTGCGTTGATAGATCAGTCAGTTACTTTTTCCTTGTATAAATTTAGATTAGCTTATGGTTGCGGTATTGCCCAAACTCAAACTCAAAATTCATTTATTCAAATAGGCTACAATGCACTTTTGCAAGTCAATTTTACAATTGATTTCTTTTTTGATTGATCGATTGATTTTTGTACAATTATTTTTTGTTTTCTGATGAAAGTCAAGGAAGCGAAAGAGGTGTGTCAGGATCGTACCAAGTGGAAAGAAAATAAATCCCTTCCATAAAAAGAAGAATAAAGAAGAGTTTTGGTAGCGTCCGTGGCCCAGTGGTCATACCTCCACTTGTAAGCCGGAGGTCCTGGGTTCAAATCTCAGTGTGGCAAAAATTTTCACCTGGACGCTACCATGTTTCGGAAGGCACGTAAAACTGTGGGTCCCGGCTGTTTCCTATAAGATATGTAGGAGGCAGTCGTTAGGTCATGTTGCAGGCCTTGTAGGAATCTCGGCGACCTGAAACTGCAACATATAGGTTAGCCACACAACCTATAAATTGTGATTTGACTCTAACAGTGTAAGTAGGGTAACCTGTTCTGTTGGAGTATAAACCCCAATTATTATTATAAGATTTATTATTTAATAAGATAAAAACAAAGCTTAAATGATTTTAAGTCCATCAAATCTAGATCACACCCCTCTTAAAAGAAGGATTGGATAAAGCCCAGCGTTCATTATGGAATAATATCCCACACATCTCGCGTGTCCTGAGACACGTATGCGAGGTGTGAATGTGTAGAGCGATTGAGCGAATAGAAGGGCCTTTAGTTATTTAATTAATATAGGCCTATTTAGTATTAATTAAAAAAAAACTAAAATCAAAAATGTATCCCGCCTTCTAGGTTTAGTCTTCTACCATCTACAACCACATTGTCACTTTTATTATCACCCGAGATCGTGGTCTAAGGCTAATATAACGAATAAAACTTGTACTAAAACAAAAAATAATTTTAAAAATGTTTTATTTCTTTTATAGACGTCGCGTCGGGTTAGCCTTTGACTACGATTTCGATAATGCGGTGGAAGATGGTAGCAGACTATATCTAGAAGGCGGGATAAATCTGGGTAGATATGTCTATGGATCAATCCCTCCCTAGCTTCACTGAACATCGTACCGGTACAGTATAGTTGTAATGCCTTCTTGGCGACACCATTTTGTCACGGTAAATTACACTCCTTGCCTTAGTTTAGTCAAGTGGTAACTAGCAACAGCTGAAAAACATCAAATTATTATATTTATTACTTATTTATTACCATCACACCCCTCTTAAAAGAAGGATTAGATAAAGCCCAGCGTTCATTATGGAATAATATCCCACACATCTCGCGTGTCCTGAGACACGTATGCGAGGTGTGAATGTGTAGAGCGATTGAGCGAATAGAGGGGCCTTTATACCACTTTATTTTAATTATTATTATATAAAAAATCTTACACACGAGTACATCCGTCAGGTACAACTATATTTATTAATGCCCAGGGCCCAGAGGTTTAATCAACTATTAACTGCTGCTTAAATAATAGCCTCTGCTATGTTAGAGTGCTGCGGTAGCAGCCGGCGAAGCACCAGATCCGACTTGTACTTATTCCAGAGTTCTCAATACTTGATGCTAATTTTATGACGATCATTACACAACAACAATTAAACATGTTGATAACAACTTGTATCACGTTTTAAACGCGTGATGCCGAAAATAAATCTTCATCACCTAACATTAACCGACTGCGGTCGGCTACACCTAGGTTAAACCGGCTAAACCTAGGTGTAGCCGCACTTCGGACTTTAGCCGTAACATATACACAAATATTTTTAATATAAGTTGAATTTTTATAAACATAAACCGCGTTATTATTTTCATCTAATGTCAATTGTTCGCTTAGGATTTAGGAAATGGTTGAGTCCAGCTGGTCGCGGATGAGTGCTCGTAAGTCCGCGTTTTGTTATAACTCGGTAAAAACTGTTCATTCAACGGTTTTCCCTACCCTACATTTTTAACAGACAAAAAAAAAACATTTTTTGCAATAATTTTATCGAAAGCATTATACCTATTAATAAGTTTTATATTTTATTATAATTTTTTTAAAATTTAAGTCAATCACATTTTTAATGCAATTAATTACTGCCAACTCTACAAAATAAATGTAATCATCGCAGAAACCACAGTCGAAATCAAAAGGCGAGGTGTGAAAGAGGGTTCCCTCATTGTAAGAAATAATAGGCTTTGTACGGAATTGTCACGCATACCCCTACAGAACAACCAGTTTAACCTGACCCTATGCATGTGGATTTTATAAGACAACGTTCGTAAATTATATATAAAATAGAATAGAATAGATATTTTCATCATCATCATCATCATCATCATCTCAGCCATTGAACGTCCACTGCTGAACATAGGCCTCCCCTTCGGACTTCCATATGTACCGGTTGGAAGCGACCTGCATCCAGCGTCTGCAGGCGACCTTTATAAGGTCGTCTGTCCACCTTGTGGGTGGACGTCCTACGCTGCGTTTGCTAGTCCGTGGTCTCCACTCGAGCACTTTTCGACCCCATCGGCCATCCGCTCTGCGTGCTATATGGCCTGCCCATTGCCACTTCAGCTTGATACTTTAGTGCATACCAAAATACAAGAAATAGTTATGAACATAACATGACTAACATAAAACTAGAGGTAAACAATCGGCGGTCTTATCGCATAAAGCAATCTCTTACAGACAACCTGGTTGGAAGAGAATTTATGGTAAAATATATAGCGGCGGCGTGCAACAATGACTTCGGAAAATAAATAAATAAAATATCATTTACTAGCTGCGCCCAGCGGTTTTACCCGCTGTACTGTAGCCTATGTGTTATTCCAAGGTCTAAGCTATCTTTATACCAAATTTCAGCTCAATCGCTCCACCCGGCACCCGTTTAAGCGTGTAAGAGTAAATTGACATAAAATTACATGTACAAATAATGTGAATCCATAGGTCCCCAAACTAGTTAAAACTGTATTTTGGGGGGTAACAAACATAAATCCAGACATCCTGACATCGTGACATCCTGACATCGTGACATCCTGACATCGTGACATCCTGACATCGTGACATCCTGACATCGTGACATCGTGACATCCTGACATCCAAACATTCTTACAAACTTTCACGTTTATAATATTAGTAACATTGTCCAAATTACATACATAGTGGCATAAACACATAATACGAAGCGAAGCAATAGCGATTTTTAGGTCAAAATAATTATTATTCTAAATATGTCCATAATCTTACTTAATATTATAAACGTGAAAGTTTGTAAGAATGGATGTCTGGATGTGTGTTTGTTACTCTTTCACGCCTAAACGGGTGGATAGATTGAGCTGAAATTTTGTTCAATCATTAATCCAGGGTCTAAGCTATCTCTATACAAATTTTCAGCTCAATCGGTCCACCGGTTTAGGCGTGAAAGAGTAACAAACACACATCCAGACATCCATTCTTACAAACTATAATATTAGTAAGATAAGCGTTCTATCTTTTTTAAGCTATTGCATAGTTTCTATCGCGGGCCTTGAGCGTGGGGACCGAATCCAGAAATTCCGTAACGAAAAAAACCTAACACCCCCCACTCCGACCGGCACAGCGGTGATACTTTTTAGTTTTTCCATCTTTAGATAAAAATGCTATGCAATAGCTTTACCGCGGCAGTCTCCGAGTGCCACACGTCTTTTTTTTTATCTGAATCGCTTTTTATTTTATTCACAAACCAAAACCAGAATTCAAACAAGTGAAACAAAAAAAACTTTTTTAAAACAAGCTTTTATTATTATTACCATCTAGCACCATAAAGTACTCGTCAAGACGAATCAAATGAGCCCAAACTCGATGGGGTTGCGTCGTTTAATTACGGAGTTCCTATGGCCAACTTCCAATTCCATCATCAGATCAGCTCCGTGTCATAATAATATTGCATTGTCATCCGATTTATTCATCATCATCATCACATATGCTCGCAAAATTTCAGCTCAATCGGAAAGCCGAAAGTTGGTTAAATTTAACTTGCAAGATTATTTAGTATCTCTTTTGTATTGTCTTTTAGTCATCTGCTCTATAAACTTAGTAATTGTGTGTAGTAAACCCGCTATGACAAACTTCTCGACGTGCCATCTTAGTTCGAGCAAAGGGGCAGCCTGAAAACCAGCAACTACGCTAACTCTGGCGTAGTTACACGCAGAGGCTGCCCCTATTGCCAAATTATGTATTTTTTTCTCTTTTAATTTAAACCATTTTGTTAACTGTGTAAAATTTGGCAATAAATTTATTTTCTTTCTTTCTTTCTTTGACTACAGACAGACAGCAGACAGGGGAAAGTAAATAAAAGCTTGTAATGAAAGAGTACGCCTCTGAGAGGTCACAATATATTGGTTGACACGTGTTCAAGGGGAGAAAATTATTATTATTTGTCTATGGTCGTTCTATAGGACTCTTTGAGTGGAAGGGATCACGGGATACATACTCGAAAGACTACGATTTTTAAAACTATCGCGAGTGCGTATTTAATTTATTTTTGTAAATTGTGTAAAATTTGGCAATAAATTTATTTTCTTTCTTTGTTTCGAGTGTTTTCCATATAATAATTCTAAAAACAAAAAAAAAAGTAGTTTCTCGAAAGACTTGTTTTTGAACGCGTATTCATTGAGTAATTTTAATAGATTGTTGTTTGAGCTTAGTTAGCATCTTGATGTTAGCGTTTTAATAAAGAAATTAAAGAAGTGGTGGCCGCTTTACTGTAGCCTATGTGTTATTCCAGGGTTTAAGCTATCTCTATACCAAATTATAGCTCAATCGGTCCACCCGTTTAGGCGTGAAAGAGTAACAAACATGCATCCAGACATCCATTCTTACAAACTTTCACGTTTATAATATTAGTAAGAAGTAAGATGTAGGGGATTGCGAACTCCCCTCTTCGGCTTCCCTACTATGAGGTAATAGGCGCTAAAAGACCGACTGATTTAAGACTTCAGTTTCTTAACGTGACATTCCACATGGCACTTTTGAGTAGGGAATTGTGATGTGCGAAATCGCGGTGCAAGTGTCAGTTTGTATGAATATTTGTATGTACCTATGTATGAGAGTAATGACCTAGCCTGCATGAAAATATCGTAGGTTAGGTCTAGACTTTTTACAAGGTTTTTTTAAACTGACACTCCGCGTATGTATTAATTGATAAATTAATTGATTAAAAACTAAATACAAAAATTTCATTTCCCATTGTAAATTTATGATCTAAGATTTTTTTTTTCCACATGACGGTTTTTTTTAATTTTTATCTTTGTTCTACGGGACATAACATTATGTTAAACTAGCTGAGCCCAGCGGTTTTACACGCTTTTCTATAGCCTATGTGTTATTTTAGGATCTAAGCTACTGTATACCAAATTTCAGCTTAATCGGTCCACCCGTTTAGGCGTGAAAGAGTAACAAACACACATCCAGACATCCATTCTTACAAATTTTCACGTTTATAATATATTAGTAAGATTAATTGCTTAAAAACTAAATTAACTTCCGATTATATATGAATAGGATTTAAGAGAAACTAATTGTATATGGTTACTATGCTCGCAAGAATAACATTTAAATTATGCTTTTACAAGCTTTTATTACAAGCTTTTATTTACTTTCACTTGTCTGTTGTCTGTCTGTCTGTCTGTCTGTCTGTCTGTAATCAAATCTTGCAACTTAAATTTGACCCACTTACCGGTGTTCGATTGAGCTGAATTTTTGCACGCATGCATAAATCGGATGACAATGCAATGTTATTATGACACCGAGCTGATCTGATGATGGAGCTGGAAGGTGGTCACAGCAACTCCGTAATTAAACGACGTAACCTCATCGAGTTTGGGCTCATTTGATTCGTCTTGACGAGTACTTT
Organism: Hemithea aestivaria; assembly: GCA_947507615.1. Taxonomy (NCBI): domain Eukaryota; kingdom Metazoa; phylum Arthropoda; class Insecta; order Lepidoptera; family Geometridae; genus Hemithea; species Hemithea aestivaria. The sequence goes on along the minus strand of OX382351.1, from coordinate 3,766,004 downwards.
ATGGTAATAATAATAAAAGCTTGTTTTTAAAAAGTTTTTTAAAATTTCACTTGTTGGAGTTTGCTAAGCGCTAAAGGATCGGATAGTATAAGCAAGTAAAATTAAAAAAAACTTTTTAAAAACAAGCTTTTATTAATATTACCATCTAGCACCAAAGTACTCGTCAAGACGAATCAAATGAGCCCTAACTCGATGGGGTTGCGTCGTTTAATTACGGAGTTCCTATGGCCACCTCCCAGCTCCATCATCAGATCAGCTCCATGTCATAATAATATTGCATTGTCATTCGATTTATACAGGCATGAAAAAAATCAGCTTAATCGGACACCGGGAAGTGGGTAAAATTAAACTTGCAAGATTTGATTACAGACAGACAGACAACAGACAGGTGAAAGTAAATAAAAGCTTGTAATAATATTTCGAGACCTGTAATTGGCTGTATTAGTAAACAATGTATAATTTTAGATATTTCTGTAAAGCTGTAGGTCTTTAAATAAATAAAAAAACGATTAAAAAAATACAATTTTTCCTATCATTTTCTTATCTATATATTATATTACCTATATATTTTTATAGTGCTTTTATAGTTTTTTTTTTCATGACAGTGAACTTTAGTGTCGTCAGAAAGTTAACTTTTTAAAGTCAGTTAACATAGACTAAATCAAAAGGTCATCGACCTCACATACAGTATGATGTAAATTCGCTAAAAGCAAGCTTCGATAACAATAGTGAACTGCGGCATGCCAGGTGCGTAGCGGGACACGCTGTATAACATAACTACACGATTTTATGAATATATGGGGTGTTTCTAATATGCACGCTTTTTACTATTAATTAAATTAGGTCGACTAGGTGGGTACCCCAACAGTGCCAGTTATTCTACCGCCTGAGCAGTGATGTGCAAACATTACTGTGCTCCGGTAGGAGGGCACTGTAGCTAATGAAATTACTGGGCTAAAGAGTCTTAACATCTTATATGACTCTTGAGTAAGAAGCGTTGGTGCAGTGCTCCTAGAATTTCACATAATTGTGAAATCCTAGGTGACACTGTACTGATTATGGGCAGCCGTTATCTCTTAACATCAGGAGAGGGTCTTGCTCGTCTTCTACTTCATCACATAAAAAAAAAAAAAATCCCCCAACGCTAAAAAAATGTAGTTCTTGGAATGATCAACCAATTTTGGACTGATTTCCAACAAACATTTCTAAGAACACTCCTAATTCACCTTTCTAACAAGATTAAAGTCGATGCTTTCGTTCGGGAGTTACGATGCCACAGACACACAAAGAGTCAGACAGTGTCCCTATGTACCTACCATCTTTAAAACTACTTCACTTTTAATGGGCATATTATTCTATTGAGGAATACTTTGCAGAAAATATAGAATAATTATATATTTTTATTCTATACTTTCTGCATATCTTATTATTCCATATTGTATACCTAATTTAATTAAACAACCAAATAGTCATTTCATTACACCCGACAGAGTCCACAAATGACCTACTATTGTGAAATATATTCTAGTTTGTAAGATCTTTTAAGAAAAAAAAAAAAAAATCTTTTAAGAAAAAATTGTGGAAAATGAATAAAGTATCTGAATCTGAATCTAATGCGGTTTGCAATAGAGTGATTCAAGAGGAAGGTTTATATGTATAATGCATGCATAATATAGCAGAGAAACACTTATAATTTACTGTTACGCGCAACGAAGTGCGGGCGGGTATACTAGTTTAGTATAAAAAGCGAGTTATTTTTTTTTATCCTATTCCTCTTTCCCCTTGTGTGGTGGCGGGGACATTGGCATTCGGTACACAGTTTCCTCTCAGTCTTTCATTCTTCACCTTGCGTGTCATTCACGCATTTTACTTTTATTCATCTTCTTTCATTTCCGCGCGTGCTATTCCTCTCAATCACAACTTTCATAATCTTCTCAGCATACTCCAAGAACACCCCTCCTTTCTTTCCTCCTATCACACTCGCTGGCGCAGACTGGTTAGTGGAGCTGATAAATGATGCAGCGCTTCAAGGGCTAGACTGCAACGATGATCAGTTTAGTTTCCAATGATTAGCTACTATATTTATTTATCAACGTAAAGAAAGATGATTTCAGATAATACTTTACATTTATTGAAGTGAAACTTCTTTATCGGCGTTGGAAAAAATTTACCGTCACATTTAATCGGTTACGCGTCACGGTTACGCGTCACATTTTTCAGTTACGCGCCGTCTTTTGTTTCTTGCCCCTACCACGGTTGGTTCAGACGAAGAGTACTTTCACTTTCTCCAATGAACATGAATTTAAAAAAATTATAAATTTAAAATTTAAATTTAATTTAATTAAATAAGTTTCACTTCTTACGTGTGTAAACTAGTACACGCACAAATTTATTTCACACAAAATTAAATATTGTAAGATATTAATAGTTTTACATAAATTATTGCAAGTAAAATCTTATAAAAAAGCGAGTTATTTCAGTCCTCCCTGTATTAACGCGCAGACTGGTTAGTGGAGCTGATAAATGATGCAGCGCTTCAGCGGCTAGACTGCAACTGTGATCAGTTTAGTTTCCGCTGATTTTAGATATTTTACATTTATTTAAGAGAGTTTATAAAGCTGCTGACGGTTCCAGTGGAAGACCAGCGTAGGTCCTAGTAGACCTACATAATATTATGCTGAGCTGGCACCATTTTTTTGCTTTTTTTTTTTATTAGGAGTACAAATAAGTTTCCGCCGTTTTTTAACACAAATTAAATGTTTATTATAAAAGAACGGTAATATAAATTTATTTCGATCATTAGCAAGTTCTTTTTGTGTTTGTGATGAATCTTCCTCCAATAATTACTCCAATTCTGCATCCTCGTAAATTTTTGGCCTTCCACTGCGATCTTTGTCTTCTACGTCGAAATCACCGTTTTTAAACTTTTGAAACCACTCTCGACACGTTCTCTCACTCAAAGCACCCTCACCATATGCTTCTACGAGCAATTGATGCGCCTCAGCAGCAGATTTCTTTAAATTAAAAAATTAAACTAATAATTTCCCGCAAATGACGCTTACTTGGCTCAAATTTTGACATTTTCAACTTATAAAAATTATATTTTACCAATATAAAATCAATAATATTAATAGGTTATGTTGTTCTTGAATGTCCAAACAATTTTTTAAGCCGGTTATCATCTGCGAAAGCTAACCGAAACTCAGTGCCGTGCCATCTACAATAAAACGGCGGAAACTTATTTTTACACCAATAATTTATTCTGACCATGGATACAAGTAATAGTCTAAGTAGTCCTTCAGTCGAAGTCTTAAAAATAAAAACAAAATTCAAAAGAAATAAATGAAAATGAATAAACAACAATAAAACTAAATAGGCCTAAGTTATACGTTTGACCACATCCCACCTGATGGAAAGTGAAAATGCGGTCGACGATGGATCACGTAAGATGCCTAGAAAGGTATTATTCACTCGTGCTTTGACCATACCAAAGTCCGCCATTTCGCGGCAATGTAATTTAGTAATTAGTTTATTTATGTTTATATAACTAGATGGCGCTGCTGTCTAAGTAATACTAGCTCCGTAAAGTTTTATTGTTAAAAAATATTATAGAGAAGAAATTGCGTTAAAAGTGAGTTACAAGTGATCTAGATAGTGAGATAATTAAGTGACAGTGTTTGTGACAACATACCATGGGTAACTTTTAAACTATAACCCGAATATCGAAATCCCCTAACGATTTTCAAATCTGTACAAACTGTTAAAAACTCACCCGTAAATCCTATGATCAGTGATATATCCTACGAAATCTTTATGCAGAAAAACTATAACTATGAAGTGATCTTTAACAATAACTCTGATTTTTGTGGTCTTATAAAACATTAATTACACCAAAACAAACAATTTAACACTCATTCACGACTCACGACTGATAACTGTGACTACGGACACTGTGCTACTAACGACAAAAACTATTACTTTAAAGTGTAAATAAACCTGTGACATAATTATTCATCGAATTGTTTTATGAACTTATATAATAAATACTAAACACATATGACAAAAATACCTACTTTTTAAAATTATTTGAATTAATAGCATTTAAAGTGTGACATAAACTCAAGTGTTGCAATGCAAAATAATTATAAACATTTAAAAGAGTGCCATCTAGCGTAATCTATGTGCAACTTTACAGCAATGATCCATAATATATACACGTAACTAAGACGAACATCAGCCGTTCCTTAGATTCAGAGCATTGTTACTAAGCTCGCATAGCAAGTGCGTAGAAGCGTGGACTTTGAATCTTAAATAACCGTGTTCGAATCCCACTGCGATAGTAGGATTTTTGCGCATCTACTTGGTATTTTCGTTTAAAATAAAATGAATAACGAAAATATAACTTTGAGAACACGACAATATGAAAGAGCAAATTCGCTAAGCAATCTATCCGATATAATGTCATTGTATAAATCTACTAGCGTAATCAGTCTGCCAAATACCATACACGACTCTTGCACACCTGAGGTTATTGAACTAAATCAAAAAATATATAACCTAGAGTCAAACCTTCAGTCCGCCAATAATGAAATTGATAATTTACTTCTAGAGAACAATCGCTTAAAAGCAGAGAAAGATAGAGACAAGAAAATAATAGAATTTTATAAAATACTTGAATATCCAGATGGAACCCCAATAGCCGGGCGCAAACGAAAAAAACCGAGAAATATGCTTACAGAAAATTTAGACCCTGACAGTACTCCTAATAAACGAACACAGGATATGCTGAAAGAAATCACAATACGAGATCTTCAAGAAGAAATACAAAAAATATCAAAATGGCTAGCTGAAGAGAAGAAGAAAAATTTACAACTACAAGAAGAATTGGATAGCTTAAAGACGAATAAAGATTGCGATAAAATACAAGTTATTTTGCCTAAAATAAAACCACTCTGTGTTCAAAAATGCACGAATTTAGTAAAGAAGCTAAAAAAATTGACTCAGAAAATAAAAAAATTACAACGAAAGCATACCCAAACAAGAAAGGAAGAACAAATATTAACTAAGAGAATAGAAGAGCTAAATAATATTACAAAATTTAGAAAATATGAAGATTTGAATAAAAATACAACACATATAGAAGACAGCAACTTACAGTATGAGAAAAATAAAGTATATGCAATCCCGAATATAGCTAAAGAGCAAAATAGAGCCACTAGACTAAACACCCCAACATTAAACAGAAAACCGAAAATATGCTTAATGAGCAACAATAAACAGAACAAGGTTTTATCGATAGCGGAAGATAATATACAAAACAAGTTTAACCTATGTCACTACCTATATCCAAACGGTAATGTTACACAGATTATATCAGGATTGAACACAAAATTATCTGAATTCACTAAAAATGATTACTGCATTATATTAATGGGGGCCGAAGATTTTGTCGAAACAAATAACAATTTGAAAATAATTAAATACATAAGGGAAGAATTACTAAAAATCACACATACAAATATAATAATATGTTCCCCGTCGTATGAGTATGGGCCTAACAAACACTTGATCAACAAGAGAATTCAACATTTCAACAATCTACTGAATGAAGATATACATAACTATAACTATGCCTACATTATAGACTCCAATCGAAATTTAATATATGACTACAGCATGTTTAACAAGAAATCGGGGAAAATGAATAATAATGGATTACGAGCCGTATTTGATGACATAATAAAATTGATTGAAAGGACTCAACACTTTGTGAACGAGAACATTTATAAAAACAGCAGTAACACAAAAATATTATGTGTAGAGACCCAGGAACAGTACCAAAAGCACGACCAGTTTTTTCTTTAATAATACTTTATACATATTGCATCAAAATATCGCTGGACTGCTGAACAAATCCGATCTTTTAAACATATGTCTAGAAGAACTAGTAGAATCCAATAAAAAGGTTGACGTAATCTGTATCACGGAACATTTTATAAAAACAGGAGAAGAAAAATATGTTACTATACCTAACTACTCATTAGCCGCGTGTTGTAGCCGCAAAGACATAAAAAGAGGCGGAGCCTGTATTCTAGTGCGAAACGAACATCGATGGACAGAAATGAAGAATATAAAAGACTTTTCCATTATAGGTATTTTTGAATGTTGTGCAGTAGTACTAAATGATTATAATGTAGCTATTTTATGTATATACAGAGTGCCTAAACCTCAATATCTGGATGTATTTTTTGATATTCTAAGAAAAGTATTACAAGAATTAATAAAACTAAAATTAGAAAATATTATTTTAGCGGGAGATTTTAATATTAACTTGTTAAAAAGAACAAATGTATCACTTGATTTTGAATGCTTATTATTAAACTTTAACTTACAATTAGTATTTAGACAACCAACGAGAATTAAAAGCCAATCATGTATAGATAACTTTGCTCATAATTTCAAAAAAAATATATGCTCTGCAGAGATAATAGAGTTAGCTTTATCTGATCATACAGCACAATTGATTAAATGTCCGATTAAGAATGTTGTTCCGTCAAGGCACTGGCGTGTAAAAAGGAGAGACTATTCAATAAAGAACATTTTAAAGTTTCAAGAATGTATACAAAGTTTACATTTTACTGACGTCTACAATGAAAACGACCCAAACATTGCATACGGTACATTTATTGATATATTCCAACTATTTTACGATTTATGTTTTCCATTTAAAATGATAACATTTCGAACCACTAAATCCGTAACATGGATATCTCGTGGCATTAAAATATGCAGTAAAAGGAAAAGAAGTCTTTTATGGGTCTTAAGAAAAAATCCTACAATTTGTAATAAACTTAAATATAAAAATTATAGCAATAGATTAAAAAAAATTATAAAATTGACACAAAAATCACAAAATAACCACAAAATTCATAAATCAAAAAACAAAGCAAAAGCAATCTGGAATATAATAAATAGTACAAAACAAAAACTGCCTAAAGACCCAATAAATAAAATAAAATATAATAATCAAATTATTACTAATCAAACTGATATAGCGAATTCTTTTAATAACTACTTTATTGACAAAATTGTACCCACAACACAATCAAATAATAATTCGGTTTCTATTGAAAATAAAGTTAAATCTATATTTATGATGCCTTCTCTCCCTAGTGATATTCTAAACATAATAAATTCATTAAATAATACTAATAGTGTGGGTTATGATGGCTTCTCTACCAAAATATTAAAAGCTGTAGGTCCAATTATATGTGAACCACTTTCTTTCATAATTAACTTATGTTTATGCTCAGGAATATTTCCCGACGCATTAAAAATATCTATTATAAAACCAGTACATAAAAAACTAAGTAAAGAACTAATGGAAAACTACAGACCTATCTCCCTCATCTCAGTAATATCTAAGGTGTTTGAAAAATATATATTTAAGATTCTTTACAATTACCTAGAGCAAAAAAATATTTTATGTAGAGAACAAAAAGGATTTAGAGAAAATAAAACAATTAATATGGCCATTTATGATTTTTTGCATCGTGTTACTAAAAATGTAGATGAACGTAGACCAGTGTGTACAATATTCTGCGATATGACGCAAGCTTTTGACTACGTGGACCATAAAATTCTATTAAGGAAGCTTGAAGCATTTGGTATCCGCGGCAACGCGCTTGACCTGGTAAAATCTTACTTAGAAAATAGAAAACAGTTCACTCAGCTATCTAAAGTCAATCCCATAACGAAAGTAGAGGAAAAGCACACATCTCTTGAGCGCATACCGCAATACGGTGTCCCTCAAGGAAGTGTTTTAGGGCCTCTACTATTCTTAGCTTATATAAATGACCTTCCAAAAGCAACTAAACAACCAATTTCTTTGTTTGCGGATGATAGTGCAGTGACAATAGAATGTAAAAATCTGACCACCTATGAAGATGACATTAAAATTGCCCTAGATCAGATAATTGCATGGTTAAATAATAATAATCTAAAAATAAATTTGACTAAAACCAAAATTATACATTTCAGACGACGCGATAATGCTGCTAAATTCATACCTGACATAAAATACAATAATATTACTATCGAAAATGTTAACTCTACAAAATTTTTAGGTATTTCTATCGATAGTAAACTTAATTGGAAAGACCATGTCGAAATATTATCTAAGAAAATAAGTAGTCAAATATATGCTCTATATAAAATTTCTTACATTGTTAGCGTAGAAGGGTTATTAAATGCATATCATGGCCTTATTGCATCAAGTATTAGATATGGGATTTTATTTTGGGGAAACTCAACTGATGTTTTAAAAATATTTAGATGTCAAAAAAGGTCCGTAAGAGCAATGTTTCATCTAAAACCGACAGACACATGTGTACCTTATTTCAAGAAACATAACATATTAACGGTTCCATCTATGTACATTTTTGAAACTGCAACATTTGTAAAAGGTAATAGAAGTTTATTTCCGTTGATGTCTGATGCAACAAGGCGTAATCGACGAGACCAATTCAAAGTTTGCAATAAAGGTGCTAAAACAACAATGATGAGCAAAAGTATCTTCTGTATGGCGGCCAGAATATATAATAAGCTTCCTATTAAATTAAGAGAGATGCCGCTAAATATGTTTAAAAGAAAACTAAAAGAATTACTGATCATTAAGTGCTATTATAATGTTACAGACTTTTTAATTGATAAACAAATTAAATTTGATGACTCTACCTATACATAAAGTTTTCTTTTAAATTTAAACAGTAAATTGTAAAAAAAAAAAATATTTGTATTGTGATTGTATTGACATTTGTGTATAAAATTATGACTAGATATATTATGAAATATTATAATCTTTAATCTTTGTTACTGACATGTCTTTTAAATTTCTTTGATATTGTGACTTTTATAATATTTTTGGAGTTTATTTTTTGTTATTATCACCATTGTATATCTAATTTTTGTGTTTATTGTATGTTGTTCCGTTTTATTTTAAATTGACACTGACATTATCATTATTATTTTTTATATATTATATTAGTTTTACATTTGTAAATATAAATCTAAAATTGCATGCTTTTTAAGGCAGGATACATTGAGACCATTATATAACACTAGCAAACCCGGCGAACTCCGTTTCGCCACCAGATGGCTTCGTTTTATGTAACATTTCGTTTGGTGATTAAAAAATGAAGAATTTTTTTGTTTTATATTTGAAAAGGAAAAATTTTATTTCATTTCACAACAGTAATAAAGTCATTTCGATTACAAAAATGAAGTGTTATTTAGTTGAACTTCTCTAAGTAAATGAAAGTGAATCCAAAGTAAATACTGAATCGAAGCGTTATACGTGTCCGCAAATTATCCGTTTCATTGAAGTGCTCTTTGGTAAACCATTGGTTATGTGTGTTGTATATTTTACCTTGCAAGTCGGCATGAAGCCGCCTTCTCGAATGATATTAGCTCCAAAAGAAGTCATTCGAAAGCAGTTATTGTATTCAAGGATGTGTTGAAGAAAATGGCTGGAATCGGGATCACTTCCATCGAACAATGGTTTCAGTGGCTGTGGTGGTGTAAGTAATGGATCCAGTTTGACTTTTCCACTTGCGCAGCATAATCCAGCCGTTTCTCTTTTGAACTTTAACGCATTGCAATATCGGCATATAGTCGTCATTGGTCCAATATCTAAATTTTCATCATCACTGTAGTTTGCAGTGGGATCATATTGGAATGCCAAGCGATTGTATGATGCCAATGATCTTCGTTTGCTCACGCGTTGTCACAATCGGTCATTTTCTCTTATTATATTTTGTCTTTCTTCGCTTAAAATCTGTGAATACACTTGTTGCTGGCTTGCATGTCTTGTGCGGCGGCCGATGTTCGCACGTCGTCCTCTAGGCATTTTGGACTATGGACAGAGTGATGAATAGGGATGTTGACTAATTTTTGGAATTGCTTTTATATGATAGATAGACCCATTTCATAAACGTATATCATATTTTTATGCAAAAATATATGAAATTTCAATATAAAAATACGTAAATAAAAATGATTTTTTAAATACTGCCTAAAACGTTTCGAACTGTCATCTGACAGCGCGTGACGTCATACCACTGGCTGGTCCTTACGCTTCCTATGAAATGTTCCTGATTTCGACAAATTTTAATTATTCATAACTTAAAAACCACTGAACCGATTTTGATGCAACTTATGCTGTGCCCTTAGTTGGAGCATACTTAAACCAAAAATAAAGTCAATAACCAAAATGAATCTTATATTTTCAGAGAGACATTTTAGTTATTGACTTTATTTTTGGTTTAAGTATGGACCAACTAATGGCACAGTATAAGTTGCATCAAAATCGGTTCAGTGGTTTTTATGTTATGAATAATTAAAATGTGTCGAAATCAGGAACATTTCATAGGAAGCGTAAGGTCCAGCCAATGGTGTGACGTCACGCGCTCTGATTGGCGTTCGCATTCGCGTAATAATAAGTAATTTTTTTTGAAAATAAAATTGATTTATTCAATTTTGGCTTGTAAATAGATCCTTAAAATGTGATTTTAGGTTTTTAAATACTGTCTTTTATGTGAAAAACATAACTTTATATCAATTCGTAACATGTGTCAACATCCCTATTTAACCTCAAATTCACGATCCACATAATTTACACAGTTCAACTTACCACCTTAAAGACAAATGCCTTTTTTTTTTTTTTTTTTTTTTCTTTTTAATAATATGGCAACATGTGCATTTTGCCAGTGTCGAGTAAAATTCGTGAATGTTCACGGGATATTAAATTATGGTCTCCACTTTCGTGTTTTGCCAGTGTCAAGTTAAATGTTATTTTTTAAGTAATAAGTTAGTTAGTCAGGTCAGAGTCAGAGTGAGCTTAATAGCTCGTCTAGTCACGTGAGTCTTCCAGTAAAATGGGTGGAATTTTACTGAAAGTTCGGAGGAGTTTTGGAGGGGGCACCAAAATTCATATTTCAGCACCATATCACTTGCCTACATCTGTGCACATTCAAAAACACTTAACACGCAATATTCCACCATTATTACACGCTAACAATCAAATTCTACACGATTATTAAGCAAAAGACGTGGAGCTAATGATATGATCAAGGCTTGCCGCCAAAACTCAGACAAATGCCTGCTGTTGAAATTTAATAAAAATTTGCCCAAGAACACGCTTTTTTTTTTGTATTCATCCAAGGAGAGCCATTGGCTACTACGTTGCCAGTATTAATTCGAAATAAGGTTGCAATAAAAACTTATCAATATCCTCCGCGCCGACACGGCCATTACCACCTTAAAGACAAATGCCTGCTGTTGACATTTGCCCAATACGCGCGTGGTTTCCAATTGAATAACTTATTTTTTTTACTTGTTTTTTTCATTTCTTTTGAAATTTTTCTTGAATTTTCTTTGCTATAAACCTTGCGGAGCCCGAGACCTTTCCAACGAATGCAAAACCGTGGAAATCGGTTCGTGCGTTCTGGAGTTATAGCGTCAGGGAGGAAAACCCGACTTATTTTTATATAGTAGATTATATTTACCATCTTGTATACATGTATTTCGTGCAATAAATGAATTTGATTGATTGATTGATTGATTGATTGATATAGTTCCATAGTTTTTTTTTGTATACTAAATAGGCATACGTCCCATCTGATGGAAAGTGAATATATTCTGTACATGTATATTAATTATTATTATGTATGGTCTTTGCCCAGCAGTCGGCCAGCATAGACTAATTAAAAAAAAAAGGTTTTTTTTGCCGTAAATAAAGTGACTTCTATTCTATTCTAACGGTTGACTGTTGACACTTTCTCGCTTGAACTATTTGATACATTTTGAAATACACATTCATAGAATTAACACTTTTAAAATGTGTGCAATAATATTAAGCAGCGAATCTCTTGAGGAATTTTCAAAAAGTTGATTCTATGAATTTTTACTTCAAAATGTGTCAAATAAAAAAAAGCGAGAGCGTCCCGCGGACTAAGCAGCCTTAAGTATTATTTATTCGTAGGCCTTAAGTCAATGTCAAAGTGTGCTCAGGCCGCAGATCTATTATTATTTAGATCTATTATTAGTTATAGAGGTACTTTTTATGTTATTTCCCTAATTCGTTGTTTTTATGCCTATACAGCGCAGCGTTTTCAGCGGGCAAAACCACTGGAAACAGCTAGTACAAAAATAATAGTAAAAGAGTCATTCGTAATTCCTCCCCTACGCTAGGTATTATACATAATGCCTAGGTTTAATAACCCAGCCTAGCCTAGACTAGGGGGCTACCCTACTCTTTGATCTACGAATAGAAATATGTCACGAGAGGCAGCCATCTTGAATGGGGTGGCATAGACAAGAGTTTTTTTTTTTTTTTCACTTTCTAAGAAAATGTTTAAAGAGTTTTTTCTTGACTCTTATAAAGCTTGAATTTAATAAAGTAAAGTTAAAGAGCAATTTCATGTTTTTATGCATTTGTGACGTCATAATCCCCTTTTGAGATGTTTAAGTAACTGCAGTGCGATTATATATAAGTATAATATCTAAGAATTTTTTTGTTTACAGAGTTCAAAATTAATGAAGATTTCAATTATTATTCTTTGAGACTTCCAAAACTATAAATCTAGCATATTAGGTAGGTTAGGTTATCTAGCATATTAGTACTTAGTACTTACATTCCAAAAATGTTTTTTTATTACAAGAACGTAAGATGACGAGTAAGACGCTCTCCTGATGGTAAGAGAGTAAGAGTTAACGCTACCCATAATTAGTACAGTGCTACCCAGGATTTTCGATGATGTAAAATTCTAGGTGCACTGCGCAATGCTTCTTACTCAAGAGTCATGAGATATTAAGACTATTCAGCCCAATAATTTCACTAGCTACAGTGCCCTCCTACCGAAGCACAGTAATGTTTGCACATCACTGCTCAGACGGTAGAAGTGGTACTAAAAGTGTAGTTTTTAAATAATTATGAATTAACGATTGTCTTTTCTGCGCATATTCCAATTGCCTGCTTGCTTGAATGTTTCAGGCTTAAATTTTTTTAAATTGAAAATTCGCCTTCTTTTGTTTTTTTTTTTTTCGTATAAGTAAAGGTGGCGATACACCGTCAGTGTGTCACGTAGCATTATGCGTCGGCAGCGCTTAACAACCATTAACGTTTAGCCAGCTTTAGAATTTGTAGACATGGCACTTTGATACAATACAATACTCTTTATTGCAGTTAAAAGATAACAAAAAAGACTTAAAACTAAACTATATAAAGGTCTACAATAGGCGGCCTTATCGCTTAGAGCGATCTCTTCCAGGCAACCAGCTTTTGATTTACGAGGGGTAAGTTAATTTTTTTTAAAAATTGATCGATTTCTAGTGAAAGGCCGTGGCTGAAGGCTGGAGCGAGGGATGAAGGAGTGCTTCACTGAACATCATGCCGGAACACAGTCGAAATGACCGCTTGGCGACGGGTTTGTCCAGAGGGGCTATTGGCTATCGCAAAACGACATGTAAAACACTAGAATCCATAGACAAAGTTGCGTACATTACTTGCTTAAACCTCTTTATTAATATGAGTAAAGTAACAAAAGCAGCAATGTACATTGAAGTTGCCATCAATCGTAGTATTATAAGAATAAGAATAATATTTATGGTAAAACTGTGCTTAAAATTAGGTACAGATGTTATGGTACTTACAAATTAAAGAACGACAGTTTGCCCTCGTACGGACGTACAATAATTTGAAGACAAGAGCCTTATATAATTTAAGAATTTAATAACTAAATAGGTACCTATTTAAGTAAAAAATAACACCAGCCTGTTCACATACTAACTAGGTGTTTTTGTTTATTACTACTAATCGTCAAAATATTCCTTAATTGAGTAGAATGTTTTTCCGATTAACCATAATTTTAATTGAGTTTGAAATTTTTTTTCGGTCAAGACTTTCATTTCGTTTGGTAATTTATTAAAAATTTTAAGAGCCATAATATATGTGCTGTTATGGCACATTGTATTATTGATTTGAGGAATGGCTATATTATGTTTATGTTGTGAGAGTGGTGAGAATTAGCCAATAGCCCCTCAGCCGAAGCCTACCACTAATATAGTGGTAAAACGGCAGTGGTACAGTGGTATCATTATTATTTTACTGAGTCATTGGTTCGGGGCCAAGATATGAACACGGTGATCCTGAATCATACCTGCACCACATAACCTCTTGGCCGCCACCGCTTAACTTTTTTTTTATATATCGTCTGGACGCTACCGTGTTTCGGGAGGCACGTAAAACTGTGGGTCCCAGCTGTTTCCTATAAGATATGTAGGAATCAGTGGCTAGGTCATGTTGCAGGCAGAGTAGTCTAGTAATCTCGGCGACCTGATACTGCAACATATAGGTTGGCTACACAACCTTTTATAGTGTTTTGACTCTGACAGTGTTGATGTAGGTACTTATAAACTTTTTTTTATTTATTAATTATAGGTTATCCTTTGACCACGATCTGATGTTAAGCGATGACGCATGATGTTAAGCGACGATACGGCCGTAGATAGCAGCAGATTAAACCTAGAAGGCGGGATAAATCCCTCCCTGGCTTCACTGAACATCATGCCGGAACAAGGTCGCAATGACCGCTTGGCGACACAGTTTTGTCCAGTGGGTGGTAACTAGCCACGGCCGAAGCCTACCACCAGTCAAACTCCAATTATTATTATTTTCTGCCAGTTCTAAAAGTGTGTAAGCGTACAAACTTGACGGAGCCCGCTCTCAATTACTACACACCCATGCATTAATGCATTGCACCAGTATTACAGATTCTTATAGACACGCTTCCTTAGTCACTACAAATATAAACTACAACAACAAATACACATACAAAACACAACACAAACAAAACAACATAAATGTACTAATATAGGTATTATAAACGTGAAAGTTTGTAAGAATGTTTGGATGAATGTTTGTTACTCTTTCACGCCATAACGGGTGGGCCGATTGTGCTGAAATTCGGTAGGTATGGAGATAGCTTAGACCCTGGAATGACATTTAGGCTAGCGGGTAAAGCGCTTGGCGCAGCTCGTTGACTATAATAATATGGAATTTGGCAAAGTCATAGACCAACAGACGTTTTTTTAACCTCCCAAGGTACCGCACTTTTATACATTTGCGAGACAATACAACGGTCGGCGTTATTTTTTTAATATCCCTTTGCGTTGGGGTTGCCATAGTGAAATAGAGTGGGGTCAGTCCCTAGATCATTGAAGTGTTTAGCAGCTGGACTTTGAGGACCTACTTACTACCCTTAAATAGTTTTTAATTATTAATAATGTCTAGCGTATACGCAAAGAGAGTGTGGTGTGCGAACAATTTTTTTTTGTGTGTTCATAATATTTTACAATTCCGCCCTCACTTCGATTTTTCAAAATAAGTAGATAATATTTATTGTTACCAATCGCCATCGTCTTGCTCTTACAGAATTAACATGCTGATAGCACAATCCGTGCTTGATTTTTTAAATGTTGAAAAGATTCCACCATTTTGAAAATAGTCTATGCTTAAAATATACCATAGATAATGCAGAGCTACGTCAGCCATTTTCCGCCGCGTCGAGACGGGGGTAATTAATTTGTGGAAAATGGTTCTAAAGTGGAAACGTGACGAAAGGTTGGTACAAGTTAAAGGAGAATCCTCAAGTTCTTCGGGCACACAGTCAGGAGAGCGGAGAGACCCAGAGAGTCTTGAGAGGCTAATTATCACCGGCTGTGTCGAAGGGAAGAGGGGCAGAGGGCGCTCTTCCACAGGATGAACCCACACGACCCAGGACTTCATCCATCATCATTAGCCCACGTTCTTCCACAGCTGGACATAGGCCTGGGGAGGCCTATGTCCAGTAGGGGTATAGCACACCACTCAACTCGCTCCTTCATTTTCCTCCTCCACCCGCTCCCCGCGACCTTCCGGATATCCTCACCCCATCTCACCCAAGGACGCCCTTTTTTTTTTTTTTACACTATGTTTTAAATAAAAATTTGAGTTTTAATCTGTCTCCTTTGACTTGTACTGTAAAAACCGTATCAAGTGTCGATATATTAACCCTGCGGCCAGCGCTAAATGGACGATGAAAAATACTTTCCTTTTAGCGAGAAACCTGGATCGAATCCCGAGAAATTAGATTTTTACAAGAATTGTTACGTGAACGGTAATGTGAAAATTGTTCGTTAAAAACGTTCTAGTGATAATTAATTATAATTTGGTTTTACCTAAATGCCCACATTTTTTAACCGTGTTTTAGTCTCCGTGGCCCAATTAACGTACGTCCAGTAGGTATGTAATCCGAAGGCACTGGGTTCAAATCATAGTGTGACAAAAAAACTCGCACGCTACCGTGTTTTGGAAGGCACGTAAAACTATAATTATGTCCTTTAAGATATTATTTATGTATATTTTTATTAGGTCGTGTTGCAGGCTTTATAGTAATCTTGGCCAAACATATTATTATTATACGCGACATAACTATATTATTATTAGATTATTACTATATTATATTATTGGTATTTATTGATATGGGCCTCTGGTACACTGTCCTTATTGTCAGTGTACTATTGCCTGAAATAAATGAATTATTATTATATGTTTGTCAACCTTTAGGTATCTCGGGCCAATAGTGTCCCGGTCCTTTGGCGTGCGTGGGGCCGAAGCCAACATTATTATTATTATAACCTATACAATAATTGTTGTTTGACTGACAGTTTAAGTAGGGTAACATGTTCTGTTGGAATATCACACTTTTATTATAAAAGCGAAAGTTTGTGAATGTGTATGTTTGTTATTTCTTCACGCCTTAACGAGTGGACCGATTAAGTTGAAATTTGGTATAGAGATAGCTTAGACCCTGGAATAACACATAGGCCATAGGCAGCTAGTAAACTATAAAACCGTATTATATTTTTATCACGTAGTTCCATCCTGTATATTTTCTTTTTTGGTTAACACTTAATTTTTATTAGGTAATGACAAACTTTAGATTTGATACGTTTCTGGCAGTCCTCCAGTTTGCCCTTTACAGCGCATGAAACACAAGTCCATTACCAGGGAAACTCAGTCGAGACTGGCAACTCAAGTATTATTGGACACGCCGATGATATTCACTGTACAGGTCTAAAACAGTATGGTCACGGCAAAGAGATATCGACGCTGGAAAGGCAACCTTGCTGAAGCGCCAAATTTGCGAATATGAGTTATATATATCGTTGGAATCGCCTGATTTTTCTCTATCTGATGACCTCGGTTTCATCCCGATATCATTATTTTTAATGGTCGTTAAGCCATCTGTGTTTTCGAATTTTTTGGTACATAAGCGTACAAATTTTGGTCTTTTTAAGAATTTTGTATCTTAAGCTACCTTTCATTTAACCACAGTGGAGCATAAGAAAAATTTGTTTTCTTTTATTATCTGCAAATGTTACATAAGAAAATTAGCTTTGCCGTAAAAATGGAACCTGTTTACACATAATACAATTAGCCCTGCTAAAGAATACCATAGTTTGGCACTTAAGCAATTTAGCTTTTCTGTATTTAAGCATGCTTTGGAAATAAGCAATTTTAATCATAGGTTAAAAGAAGCCAAATTAGTCCTGTTATAAGTTTAAATTTTCAATAATGAGAGGTTAAATAGAAGTAAAATATCTATGCCAAACTTTGAGGTCAATTGGAAGCATAGAATTTCTAGCAAGACCACTTTTGGATATAAGCGAATTATGCCTTTCGACCTTTTCGAATGAACATGGAGATAAAACATTTTGCTTCGATACCAATAGCATAATTTTGATGCATAAGCAAAAAGTGCAGCAACATGATGAACTGCCTCCTGTCCTAAAAGAAAATTAGCCTTGCTGGAGACTCAGGTATTTATTGCTTAACCGCCACCTAACTTCTACCGCCGACATTTTTTAGTCAAGCTTTTTAGTTTATCTGTAAACAAACTATTTTCTTGAAATTCTGACCAATTTTCAGACAATTCGGATAAAAAATGGATTTTATATGATTTTTTTTTTTTGATTTTTTCTAACTTTAAAACTCTCTCCTGTAAAGTTGCTAAATGGTGGATCAGCAAGGTTGCCTTTCCAGCGTCGATTTTGAACAGTAATTTGACTCCCTAGAAGCGGTTGAACTCAAGGTCGCGCGAGTTTGCAACGGCTCAAGCGGTAGAATAACTGGCACTGTTGGGGTACCCACCTAGTACCTAGTCGACTTCCTACAGAGAAAGTCTACCCAGATCCTAATTTAAATTGTCTCCACACCACACTGGGGATTTTTGGTAGGCAAAATTGGTCTAAACCAAGTGTTTGATAGTCAAATGAGTTTAGTATTCTCATAGGTACTGTTATTATAGTTGTATTTCAGAATTTAGGGTCTTATTTTCACTGAATATGCAATACATAATATTCTTCGTAGCTTGAAATGATACGTTCGGATGTACGAAAAGGTAAAGTATGGACGCGGTATTGGTTGCTTTTGTATACAAACAGGTAAGAAGACGAGCAAGACGCTCTGCTGATGGCAAGAGATAACGCTGCCCATAATTAGTACAGTGAACAGTGCTACCCAGGATTAGGATTAATAAAATTCTAGAAGGTAGACATAAATTAGAAGGCTATAGACGAAGAGGGCTGTGGATGTAAGTACATAATATGTAATTTTAGCTTTTCCTTACAAACGACCGGCTTTTCCTTCGAATCGTTTACAAACCCAAAATCTTGTGTATAAAGCGTAATACAGACTGACAGATAGCGGGCGCGGGTCGGTACATACACGGGGGTGGTATTCCTTGTAATTATATAAAAGAATGATACGACCCGCCCCGCTCACTCTTTTATTTAGTGTGATGTCTCTCATATATGTAGTTATTATAGTACACCCGTTCTCTGAGTGTGCTGCGCTTAAGGGGTTAATAGTCGCTGAGCCTCTGTCTCGCTCGCACGATATAACTTATAGTCAAATAACAATTGATAAAATTTACTTTATGGAAATGTGTTAAATTGAAAATTTTGCTCATATTTTTATACTATTTTTATAAGTATTCCCAGTTTGCTTCCTTATAAAACAACAATGGCATTCTCAATTATATGAAAAACATCTATCTTTAAACATGCCTCAACCATTTTATAAAGTATCCAACTGGTTATACTTTATAACTAAAAACAAAACGGCAAAACTCACGTCTAATATTGTCGAGAATATCTCGACCACGGTTTCGGTTTCGGTTAAAAATCGTATGGTTATACTTTAAAAAATTGTATAAAAATATGAGCTAAATTTTCAATTTAACACATTTCCAAAAAGTAAATTTTATCAATTGTTATTTGACAATTTGTTATATCGTGCGAGCGAGACAGAGGTTCAGCGACTAGCCGCTTAAAAATGTGTCAATACCGCAGCATATACAAAACATTGACATAAGTCTAGCAACTCCCGTCCCACTGTCAAGTCTACTTGATATGTAAGAGCACAATGACATTGGGAGTAGCTACAAATTGTATGCAATGACAGCGCGAGTAGCAAGAGTAGCGTCTTGATATCTGTCAGATTACTCTTGACAGTGGGACGGAAGTTGCTAGTCTTATGCCAATGTCAAAGTGTGCTAAAGGGGCAGAAATAGCACATCCGATTCCCAAAGTAATTTCTTACATCGTCGTCAAAGGAAAAAATCTTGTAACTTTTTTGTGGAATATTTTTTTATACTTTTTTAATGTTCTTAGAAGAGGTCATCTAAATAAAAGAGGTCAAGATGGAATCGTAGGTTGGCACACAGTTCATTTTGAGAGGGGAAAGTTTTTGAAGACTAGTACCTACATTAAAAAACCACTAAATCGAATAGTATCTCCTCCAACATTTAAAAAATACCTATTTATCGATACCCCACATAATTAAACAGAAAAAAAAAACCACAACTAACATGTATGAATGTATGTAGGTCGAAGGTACCCTAAGAACCCTAAGTTAACGGACGAACGGACAGACAAAGCGAAACTGTTTTAGGCTTGCCTAATCAACAAGGAAGTTGACTATGCAAGCCTAAAAACTGCTAGGCCGATTTCGATAAAATTTAACCACCTATGAAACACTTAAAAACCACATATGGGGTAAACACCACATATGTATACACCATATTTTTCAACTTTGTAAATAAACGGCATAAACTCACTTGTATTTACTTCGACTTCGTGCCGACCGTTTCGATCCTGTACGAGGATCTTCTCTTCATATTTTTCAAATCCGTTCAATCTTATTCTAATTTACTGATTCATTTGGAAACAAAAACAAACACGGTAAACGAATCCTTCTTAAACAAGTGATATAAAAAAATCTTTTATTAAATTACTATCCAACACCAAAGTACTCGTCAAGACGAATCAAATGAGCCCAAACTCGATGGGGTTGCGTCGTTTAATTACCCACCTCCTTCCAGCCAAGTGGCCACCTTCCAGCTCCATCATCAGATCAGCTCGATGTCATAATATTGCATTGTCATACTTTTTATACCAAACATAACATTTCAGCTCAATCGGAAACCCTGAAGTGGATCAAATTAAACTTGTTAGATTTTTTTAATGTGATGAAGTAGAAGACGAGCAAGACGCTCTCCTGATGTTAAGAGATAACGGCTGCCCATAATCAGTACAGTGTTACCTAGGATTTCACAATGATGTGAAATTCTAGGAGCACTGCACCGACGCTTCTTACTCAAGAGTCATAAGATGTTAGGACTCTTAAGCCCAGTAATTTCACTAGCTACAGTGCCCTCCTACCGGAGCACAGTAATGTTTGCACATCACTGCTCAGGCGGTAGAATAATCACAATTACAGACAGACAACGGACAGGTTAAATTAATTAAAAGCTTATAAATCGATTAAATTATAAAATCCCATAGCATTAAAGAATTCTAACTTGAACTGACAATAATTTTGGGGTGCAAAAATATTCGCCCCCGGGTGGACTCGAACCACCAACCTTTCGGTTAACAGCCGAACGCGCTAACCGATTGCGCCACGAAGGCGATGGTTATCCGTTTGAAATGTATGAATATAAATATAAAAATATATTGTGGCAATTTGTTTATCAAGAAAAAAAGTAATTCATTATGATTAAAATTCATTGGTATTCTTATTATCAATAATAATAATTAATTATGATAAAAAGTCATGTTGTCATTACTCTTATCTATATAAGGTATATAATTATGGTATAGGTATTTAGTAGAAAAGTAAACGCATATGTAGGTAAGATAAATCATTTTAACCGATTTCACAAAACTGAGCTTACACGACGGTGTTATTACTGAAAGCGATTTCTTCCAGACAACCGTGCCTGGGAGGTAGTAACATAATATTATGGGACATTGGTAGGTAGGTGAAGAAAATTTTTTTGGACAAAACCGTGTCGCCAAGCGTTCATTATGGCTGAGTTCCGGCATGATGTTCCGTGAAGCCAGGGAGGGATTTATCCCGCCTTTTAGGTCTTGTCTGCTCCAATCTATGGTCGCAACGTCGCTCAATATCACGCTAGATCGTGGTCAAAGACTAAAAAACCTCCTCCGTTTTTTTTTCGTCACTTGCACTGTTTTTTTAATTTAAAAAAAAAAAAACAGTGACTAAAGTCATTAAATTTTTGCACTGTGACAAAAGTCACGTTCCGTTTCACATTTATAAGTATTTTACGCATATTTTTCTAATGAAATTTTATGTTTTTCTCTTGTTACGAGCGATGACTGGCTGGAGTGTGTTCTCAATAGATACTACAACCTCTTTAGTGGTTTTAAAAAAATAATTGCGTTTTTTTTCTTTTTATATTTGCTCTTTTATGAGGAGGGGAAATGAACGTTATAAAAGTGGTGTAAAAAAATTAGTGCGTTATCAAAAATTGTGTTTTAATGTGAATTATATTTTTAATGGTATAATAATTATGGCGTGAATATTATTATCATAGTGTAAAACATACATTTTATTAATATAGTAGCTTGTGCTCGCGGTTTTGCCCGCGTACAGAAATCCTTCCTTCTATATAATGAAACCTATTTGTGTTCCAAATTTCAACTCAATCCGTTCAGCGGTTTGGGCTGTACGTTGATAGATCAGTCAGTCACTCTTTCCTTTTATATATTATATAACAAAGTCACTTCCTGCGGCTGTATGTCCCTTTATGTATGCCCTTTAAAACTACGCAACTGATTTTGATACGATATTATAGTTTTTTAATAGATAGTGATTCAAGTGGAAAGTTTTTATTTATAATTACATGCTTGATATAGTAAAGAAAACCTCATAATTTTCTGTTATGTGCAACGAAGTACGCGCGGGTCCACTAATCAATTAAATAACTACTAAAGTGTGAAAATTGGCAGTCTTATCCATAAAAGAGACCTCTTTCAGACAACTCTGTAAGAAGAGGAATGTTGATAGATATGATAATATATTAAACTTTTACAAATACTGTAAAATTTACTTAGTTTGGTTGGGAAACCAATATTTTTATTGAGTATTTATTTTTAAAATGAGGCGGTTTTTTTGCTCTATTGTTTTTAAGTTTGCTTTATTTTTAAACGAGTTATATTACAAACTATTATGAAAAGGCGTTAGACCATAAATTCTAGAATCTTTTGTCTATGCTAAACCACAATGGCGCCTTTTCAATAGATTTAGTAATAGGGGAATATTATGAAAAGATGATGTGAATTTAACGTTTTTTCTATTAATAATACTATCATACTAATATTATAAATGCAGGAAGTTTGTGAGTATGTATGTTTTTTTAATTCTTCACACCTAAGGGGTGGACCGATTGAGCTGAAATTTTGTATAGAGATAGCTTAGACCTTGAAAGGACATAGGCTACAGTACAACGGGTAAAACCGCTGGGCGAACCTAGTTATAAATATGGAAGACTATAATATTATATTTTTATGCAACGAAGTAAGAAGACGAGCAAAACGCTTTACGCTGCCATAATACAAAATTAGGAGATAAAGTGCCACCAAGTATTTCACAATGATGTAAAAATTATTAGGTACGCTTCACCAACGCTTCTTACTCAAGAGTAATAAGATGTTAAGACTTTTTAGCCCTGTAATTTCACTTGCCCTCCTACCTGTGTACAGTAATGTTTGCACATCACTCAGCCGGTAGAATAACTGGCACTGTTGGGGTACCCACCTAGTCGACCTCCTGCAAAGGAAGTGTACTCCCAGTAGTGGTTAAGAAACCAATACGCTTCTGACTCGTCACGACTCGCACAGAAGTGTAGCTCTATCTTTGTCAGTTACTTTCCTACTAATTTTTTTTTATAGCAGACTAAACAAGCGTTTGACCGCAATCTCACCTGTTGGTAAGTGTCGAAGTTGTAGCACGCTTGTTCAGTAAGAACCTATTCACTCTTGATTTGAACAAACCCACGTTATAGCATTCGGGAAAAACTGAGAGTGTGTGTGAGTGGTGAGTTCTTTGCGTCTAACAGAAAATTATCAGTGTTTCTCTGCTATATTATGCAAGTATTATACATATAAACCTTCCTCTTGAATCACTCTATCTTTTAATGAAAACCACATCAAAATCCGTTGCGTAGTTTTAAAGATAAGCACGGTAAAGAGATATATACAGTAATTTAACTCCCTAGAAGCAGTTGAATTCAAGGTCGCGCGAGTTTGCAACGCGGTCGACAGGGATCGACAAGAAGCGAGATGCCGAATAGACGTTTTTATGCAGTAAGCTTCCGAATAATGGTTGTGAATTAGTAAAAATATCACAAAGTATTTAATTCTTTTTGATATTTTGGGTAATTCACAATAACAACGCCTATTCGGCACCTCGCTGCCTACCGAACCCTACTCACTTGGTTGCAAACTCGCGCGACCTTGAGTTCAACCGCTTCTAGGGAGTCACATTACTGTATATCTCTTTACCGTGATTATATCTTTAAAACTACGCAACCGATTTTGATGTGGTTTTCATTAATAGATAGAGTGATTCAAGAGGAAGGTTTATGTATATGTAGAGACGCCTTCGTGAATAATGTTGGCCACTAACACAGAGTGTAGCTCTCAAAGCTGTCACTCTAGCGGAGCATCGTGTCAATGGTGACGGGAAGATCATTCTTGTTCGACTCGCTTGAACGTGATCTCGTCTGCGAACCATGTCTTCGATGAACCGCTATTTTACCAAGACTAAATGATTTATGCTGCATTATAATTGTCGAGATATGTTGCTAAGCTGGATCTGAATTATAAGAGAATTGAATCAAGACTTGACGTTCTTCATTTGTTAGACTGCGATCCCTATACCCTACCACGCCCAGTGTGATGGAATCTGATGTAAACTCTGATGATGCTGGCCTTCCTGAGTTTACATATATTATAACACTTGCATAATATAGCAGAGAAACACTAATAATTTTCTATTAGAGTCAAATTACTGTATATCTCTTTACCGTGCTATAAGTACACTGTACACAAAGGGACAGAAAGACGCGAGAAGCAACTTTGTTTCATACTATGAATGATAATGGTGATGACGCGTAATATGACGTCATTGTTTCCCTCTAATTACGCAGTTAGATATTACAAGTGATGGACTATCCCGTATTCATACGATAGAATTTTTATTTTTAGGGTTCCGTAACCAAAGGGTATAAGCGGGACCCTATTACAAGCTTTTTGCAAGCTTTTATTTTTTACTTTCACCTGTCTATTATAATCAAATCTTGCAAGTTTAATTTGACCCACTTAGCGGTTTTTGATCGAGCTGAAATTGTGTTTTAATGTATAAATCGGATAACAATGCAATATTAGTATGACAAGGAGCTAATCTGATGATTGAGCTGAAAATAGGAACTCCGTAATTAAACGACGCAACCCCACCGAATTTGGGCTCATTTGATTCGTCTTCACGAGTACTTTGGTGCTCGATGATAATAATAATTAAAGCTTATTTTAAAAAGTTTTTTACAATTTTACTTGTTTTTTATTTCCACTAGTTTTAATAAATGTGTAGACTATGAATACAAGTCAGTACTCGTGTATTTCTATATTACCGTGGTAGCAGGGCTGCTCTTTGACGAACCCTCAGTTCGATAAAATGTTACCTAGGGTTGGCACATTTTAGTTTATCCCGCCTTATAGGTTTAGTCTGCAACCGCTACCATCTACGGCCGCACCGTCGTTAAGAGCGTATATATCGAGTGACGATCGATCGAGTGAAGTTAGAACTAAAATTTTTTTCAAAAATTCTTTTCTAGCCATTTTTACATATTTCAAACTAGAAACACTTTTAAAATGTGTGCAATAATATTATGGAGGGCTGTTCTTAAGGATTTTCAATAAATTAATTCTATGAATTTATATTTCAAAATTTGTCAAATAGTGCGAGCGAGAGAGCGTCACTCGATATATAGGTACGCTATTAACATCATGCGCGATCGTGGACAAAGGTTGACCTATAATGAATAAAAAAAAATTGAACTGAGAGCTCTCTGAATTCGCTCCTTCATGACTGAGGATCGTGGTCATCACTAGCCGAAGATGCTGGTGCAGTGATACGACTTATGGTCTGCCGCCATCGGTGCCTATCCATTGCTTCTTTGACCGTGCAAAACTTAGTTGAGGATGGGCCTTTCACTTGATCGCTCCATCTGGTGGGAGACCGTCCACGGGCTCGCTTGACTTCCGTGTTCCCAACTACGATCAGCTTTTCTAGGCTCTCATCCCTGTTCCTAATAATTTGGCCAAAATAAGTGAGAATTCTCTGCTGGCAGATTGTAGAGAGGCGGTTTCGGAATGGAAGCTGAGACAGACAGCTAGTAATTAATAATAAAAAAAATAAAACAGTATTTTTAATAAGAATAGTGATTCAAAAGGAAGGTTTACAGGTCCATTAACCTACTAATATTATAAACGTGAAAGTTTGTAAGAATGTATGAATGTCTGGATGTATGTTTGTTAATCTTTCACGCCTTAACGGGTGGGCCGCTTGAGCTGATATTTGGTATAGAGTTAGCTTAGACTCAGGAATAACATATAGACTACATTACAACGGGTAAACTGCACACCACCGCACCTCATTTTTATACACTTACAAGCTTGAGTCCGCGTCTTAGCCCGCGTGCTAAAATCCCTTCTTAGCGGAGGTCGCTACATCATAAAACCTTTCTACATTCCAAATTTCAAGCGAATCTGTTTAGCGGTTTGAGCTGTGGGCTGATAGATCAGTCAGTCAGTCAATCTCTTTCCTTTTATATATTTTATGTTATGTAAATTCTACTATAATTAATGGAACTAGGCGCTACTTTGCGGAAATCCATCACAACACACTTAGATTGATTTAGAGCGGAATTAACACTAAATATAAAATAATAACTAATCATTGTAAATCCTACTGTTAAATTATGGGCTCCCTCGGCACAGGCCCAGCCTAGTGAGGGAGTCACAGATTCTTACACATATAACTCTAGAAATATAATACATAGTGCTAATGTTTCTGTATTGTATGTTCTTTAGCTAAATAAATATTTTTTCATTTAGAAAAAAAACAAACATTACTGTGCTCCGGTAGGAGGGCACTGTAGCTAGTGTAATTACTGGGCTAAAGAGTCTTAACATCTTATGACTCTTGAGTAAGAAGCGTTGGTGCAGTGCTCCTAGAATTTCACATAATTGTGAAATCCTAGGTAACACTGTACTGATTATGGGCAGCCGTTATCTCTTAACATCAGGAGAGCGTCTTGCTCGTCTTCTACTTCATCACATAAAAAAAAAAAAAAAAAAAAATTTAGAAAAGCAAAGAAAAAATCTATTTTCCCACAAGTGCCAGCCCTACACCTAGATCCCTCCTACTAGGGTTGCGACAATAGCGCCGCGGGGTTATAATTAAAAAAAAAACGCGAAATCCCGTCACGCCAGGCGTGAATTTTCACGCGAACCAGTCAATGTGTTAAATATATGTGTGTGTGAGTTTGTACCATAGAGAATACTTTTGAAGAGGTGGAATAACAAATAAAAAAACCTGCAAGCTCGTTGTCTATAGCCAAAGCTGCGCCTGGCGGTTTTACCCACTGTGCCTATGTGTGATTCCAGGATCTAAGCCAGCTCTGTATCATTATATTTATGTATGTATGTATTTATGATTTATGTATGTACCTTTGTTTATGTAGGTAAATATTTTTACGTATTTGTGTAAATTATTTTTACTTATATTTCTTTTGAAGTTTTGTGAACCCACCGTCCTTCCAGTGTTGTATATTTCCTCTCCCTGCACGGTCGTCTGGAAGAGATCGCTTTGAGCGATAAGACCGCCAGTTGACACACCTTTATTTTTAATTTTGTTGTTTGTAAAATTTACTTTATATGTTGATCAATGAAGAGTTTCTTATCTTATCTTATAACAAATTTCAGCTCAATCGGTCCATTCGTTTAGGCGTGAAGTATCAAACATACACACTCACACACAAACTTTTGCATTTTTAATGTTATATGGTATGATTAGAGATAAAAACTCCCAATTATGGTGAATAATTAATTATAGAAATCGGGAAAAGTTCGAATTGTGACAAATGAATGTAGAATACAGTCAAATATTTAATCAAATAAAAAGTCAGAGGGTATGCTTAAGATTTTCTGTAATTTTAGTACAGTGTTCAAAAAAGAGTTATCTAATGTCCTAAATGTATTATCAAAGGCATCATGCGTCCGTACGTCAGTGTGAGTGATAAGTAATTACATTTACGGGAATATTTCAATGGTCAGATCACTTTTCAGAGCAAAGGACATAACTATATTAAATTTATTTTATGACTAGGTGCACTTTTATACACTGAAAGTTTACTGAAAGTACTAGTGGACTCGCGCTCAACTTTTCTATTATTATTATTACTAGCTGCGCCCAACGGTTTTACCCGCTTTTCTATAGCCTATGTGTTATTCTAGGGTCTAAACTATCTGTGTACCAAATTTCAGCTCAATCGGTCCCCCGTTTAGGCGTGAAAGAGTAACAAACATCCAGACATCCAGTCATCCATTCTTACAAACTTTCACGTTTATAATATTAGTAAGATAGGTAACCTTTGATTTCAATCTCGCCTGATCTTAAGCGACGATGCGGCCGTAGATGGTTGCTAAATAAACCTAGAAGGCGGGATAAATTCTCCCTGGCTTCACTGAACATCATGCCGGAACACGGTCACAATGACCGCTTGGCGACACGTTCACGGTCACTTCGTTACTAAGAAAATTATCAGTGTTTCTCCACTATATTATGTATTTATTATACATATAAACCTTCCTCTTGAATCACTCTATATATTAAAAAAAACCGCATTGAAATCCGTTGCGTAGTTTTAAAGATCTACTAAACTAAGTAAGAAGACGAGCAAGACGCTATCCTGATGGTAAGAGATAACGCTGCCCATAATCAGTACAGTGCTACCCAGTGCACTGCGCCAACGCTTCTTACTTGAGAGTCATAACATGTTAAGACTCATCAGCCCAGTAATTTCACTAGCTATAGTGCCCTCCTACCGAAGCACAGTAATGTTTGCACATCGCTCAGGCGGTAGAATAACTGGCACTGTTGGGATACCCACCTAGTCGACCTCCTGCAAATGAAGTCTACCCCTGGTCTAAGCATACATAGGGACAGACAGCGGGAAGTGACTTTGTTTTATATATTATGTAGTGATTGGTTAGCCTTTAACCACGAACGTGCGTGATGTTAAGCAAAGAGGCAGCCGTAAATGGTAGCAGACTAAACTTAGAAGGCGGGATAAATCCTCCCTGGCTTCACTGAACATCATGCCGGAACACGGTCACAATGACCGCTTGGCGACACGGTTTTGTCCAGTGGGTGGTAACTAGCCACGGCCGAAGCTTAGGTAGGTACTAAATATAAAATGTTTTTTCTAGAATATTTTTTCTCATTTTATCGGTTTATAGTTTACTAGCTGCGCCCAGCGGTGTTACCCGCACTACTTATGTAGCCTATGTGTTATTCCAAGGTCTAAGCTATCTCTATACAAAATTTCAGCTCAATCGGTCCACCCGTTTAGGCGTGAAAGAGTAACAAACATCCAGACATCCAGACATCCATTCTTACAAACTTTCACGTTTATAATAATAGTAAGATTTGTAGTTTTTATAGCTAATAGAGCGTAGTATAAAATTTTCAAAAAACCCATTTTGAAAAATACACAATTTATCCGACTTTTAAAACGCTGTAGGTTCTACATTACGGTTCAGCGTTCTTACGGCCTTTCTAATTACATTACCTATGCATTATGTACTTTGTACCTAAATAGGTACCTAGGTATCCAAGACTAGTCCCCCTTTATCCCCCTCAATAGGTGTAAACTAGGCCAGCCTAGGCAAACTAACTAGGGATGACCTATCACTGACTCGCTTGTGAATTTTATCGATTTAAAAGATCGAGTCTTTGTTGGATAATCTGGATAACATGGATCACAGGCCAGGCACTTATGTAACAAGTGAATTAAATTTAAAATTTAAAAAACCCCCAACGCAATACTTAATTCACCATTTTGTGGTGACGGCCATCTTGGACCGATTTCCACCAAACATGGCTAAGAACACTCTCGACTAACTCTACTTTCAAACAAATAAAACTAAATCAAAATCCGTTCATCCATTCGGGAGCTACGATGCCACAGACAGACACACAGACAGACAGACACGTCAAACTTATAACACCCCGTCGTTTTTGCGTCGGGGGTTAAAAACATAAATAAATAAAATAGGAGGCATTTCGAATTCCGTGTTTTTTTTTTATGTGAAGGCGTAAGAAGACGAGCAAGAGGCTCACCTGATGTTAAGAGATAACGCTGCCCATAATCAGTATAGTGGTAGCTACCTAAGATTTCACAATGAATGATGAAACAAAAACAATAATTTTCCGTGTTTTCCGATCAATATAATATTATGACTTGGAAATCTTTAAAGCATGAGTGAATAAACTAGGCATCTTACGTGATTCATCGTCGGCCGCATTTGCATGCATCAACAGTGTGGTGAAACGTAGGCCGTTAGTAAAAAAAAACAGTTTAAAAATAATCCTTTATCTAAAACTAGGTTATGCTCGGGGCTCTGCCAGCATGGTAAAATCCTTTCTTAGCGGAGGTTTACATCATAAAACCTATCTGTATTCCAAATTTAAACTGAATCCGTTCAGTGGTTTGGGCTGTGCGTAGATCAATCAGTCAGTGAGTCACTCTTTTATTTTATATATTTATCCTGAAAGCTTTAAACCTGAAAGAGTGTAGCAGTTTTAAGTGATGAAAACCATTCGTACATTATGCAACGCAAGTCTTATCAGAGTTCAGAGCCTCCAAGAGGTCACCGCAACCGTCTTGCCCTCACTGACCAGGCCGATTAAGGCTGTAAAGGCCTTCTGAGTCAAATATTTTAAAAAAATCCTAGTGTACGTAATGGGAATAAAAAGTGTAGAAACCTACTTTAAACTCCTATTTTATCTTATCTCAAAAAAAGTGAAATTAATTATAATGTTTTCAAAAAACCCCAACGCAACGCTTTCAAAATATATAATCCTCCATTTTGTAGCGGAGGCCATCTTGGATCGATGTCCACCAAACATGGCTAAGAACAATCTCGACTAACTCTACTTTCAAACAAAAAAACAAGATTAAAATCCGTTCATCTGTTCGGGAGCTACAGTACCACCGACAGACTCGTCAAACTTATAACACCCCGTCGTTTTTGCGTCTGGGGTTAAAATCTGCACTTTAGCTAGTAGCAACATTTAGCCAAAAGATCGATTCACTCACAAAGATGCTACGATATGTAAATATCTTAGATCTTAAAGGTACAAGCTTTTTATTATCTTTTTGTGGCTATTCATATCACTGCAGCCAGACCTGACCTATTGTGATCGCCACTTTTTGGGTGAGAAGACCCCATTTTCGCGGCGTTTTAGTTCGCCACTGACCCTTGCAGCTTCGAGGAACTGAAGGATTTTCCTGGGGTTGGTCTCTTTAAGCTCGTCCGGGCTAAGCAGGTGCTGACCCAGAAAGATGCTACGTATTTGCATCAGAGCTCCACATTACCGGGGGTAGACTTCCTCTGCAGGAGGTCGTCTAGGTGGGTACCCCAACAGTGCCAGTTATTCTGCCGCCTGAGCAGTAATGTGCAAATATTGCTGTGCTTCGGTAGGAGGGCACTGTAGCTAGTGAAATTACTGGGCTATAGAGTCTTAACATCTTATGACTCTTGAGTAAGAAGCGTTGGTGCAGTGCACCTAGAATTGCACATCATTGTGAAATTCTGGGTAGCACTGTACTGATTATGGGCAGCGTTATCTCTTAACATCAGGACAGCGTCTTGCTCGCCTTCTTACTTCTCCACGTAAAAAAAAACATTCTGCTTGTAGGTGGATGTACAAGCTAAGTCCTACTCCTACCCCATCCCTATTAGAGTCTAGGCTATAGCTAGGTGTAAGCCCTTAAAAGTGCGTAAGGCGGCTGTGGGGACGCAAGGGCTGTATGCTGAGGGGAATAATATACGTTTCCATTGTAAAAGAGAACACGGCATGTATGAAAATGTTCGAGTTAGTGTAGTGTAATATTAGTAATAGTATAAAGTGGTATAAAAAGTGCTACATGTGCATAATTCATAAAGACACATGAATAAAGTGACTTCCCCTTAATAGAGACAAAAAGAAAAATGTTAATGGACATATTCTTAGTTTTAGTCTACCTAGCAAAATAAGTTAAATGTAAATTACCTATTAGCCAAGGTCATAGGCTAGATTGTAATGTAAATAGAGAACAGACTATACCTAGAAGGCGGGATTAATCCCTCCCTGGCTTCACTGAATATTATGCCAGCACACGGTCACAATAACCGCTTGGCGGACACGGTTTTGTTCAACATAACATAAACATATATTTATTTACCAAAAACAGTGTTTTTAGTGTATGTACAATGTACAAAAAGATATAAGTGTGTATAATATTATATTCTGCAATAAGTTATATTTAACAAGGCACACAAAATTTACCGGGGCATACTTCCTTTGCAGGTGGTCGACTAGGTGGGTACCCCAACAGTGTCAGTTATTCTACCGTCTGAGCAGTAATGTGCAAACATTACTGTGTTTCGGTAGGAGGGCACTATAGCGAGGGAATTTACTGGGCTGAAGAGTCACATCTTATGACTCTTAAGCAAGATGCGTTGGTCCATTTAAAAAAAAGCTTTTATTATTATTACCATCTAGCACCAAAGTAATAGTCAATACGAATCAAATGAGCCCAAACTCGATGGGTTTGCGTCGTTTAATTATGTAGTTATGGCCACCTTCCAGCTCCATCTTCAGATCAGCTCGCAAAATTTGATTACAAACCGACAACAGACAGGTGAAAGTAAATAAAAGCTTGTAAAAAACAGCGCCATCTGCCATGACAATTTTCACGACTTCCCAAAGTGCAACGGAAACGTACCGTCTTGAAAAATGCGTGCAGTCATCGCAACGTGTGGGTTAAAAAATTCTTATATACCTACGTACAAACGTAGAACTTTGTCGCTATAACCACTCTGAGACTCCCTCGGGTTGTGAAAGGAAATACATGTAGTTCTCATTGAGAGAGGGTTCTAAATACAGTAAAAGCACTCAAAGTTATTGAGTACCTCGGTTTCACGGCGTGAAAACTTAACTAAAGCAAAATAAAAATACTGAAATTGTGTTTAACTGTATGACGAATAAAATGTTTTTATTTAAATGCAAAGAGTCTTTAAAATTGGTGTTGTAATAATGGTATAGTGAAAAAGTTAAATCACTACATAGTATAAAAATAAAGTTGCTTCTCACGTCTGTCTGTCCCTATGTCCTTTATTTATTTATTTAATTAATTAGACGACACTAAGGCCAATTACACTAATTAATCAGCAATTATACTATAAAATCATAATAACAAAGAAAAACACATACACAATAAATTTAAAAACTCAAAAAAAAAAAAAAAAAATTAATGACAATAATTTTATACAATAATATGAAAAAGGAATTAAAAACTGTTTAAAAAAAATTACCACATATGACATAAGAAAGCAAAAATTATAAATACCCTTAAATAAAAAATATATAAATGTCTGTATAAAAATTTAACACATACACACAAATTCACATGCACATCTTTAATTTAATTATAATTAATAGTTGAAACCACATTATCATTGATTTCGCAAAATGTCAAACACTCAGCCATAAGACCGCTCCAGCCATCCGCAAACACGTCAACGTCAGGGTTCGCATCGAGTAGGGCATTGAGCGCGGATAGAGTTCGCGGGATAGGAGAGCGCGCACGAGCGACTGTGCGACACTTAGGAACGGCAAACAGTCTGTGGTGTCTGGCGCACCTGTATTTATTTGGTACAAACAACTGACACAATTCCTCGTGTAAATCAGGTGCATCGATATAACCTCGAAGGATCTTGCACATTGTAACCATCTGGTCATTTGCTCTCCTCACCTCGAGCGAGTTGTAACCTAAGCAGCCCAGGAGGAACTTAGACGGGTACATGTATGGGTAGTACCCATACATCTTCTTGTACAGGAACCTCAGGAAGGCTTTTTGCACTTTTTCTAGCATAAGAGCATATGTGCTCTCGTATGGGTGCCATATACAGGAACTTGCTTCGAGCTTGCTGCGTACAAGAGCACCAAAAACTAACTTAATCGCCTTGAGGCTCTGAAAATCTCTGACATTCCTTAAGACGAAACCGAGCCTTCGGAATGAATCCTTAGCAGTAGCCACGATATGGTCATGGAACGTAAGCTTTCGGTCCAATGTTACACCCAAGTCTTTTATAGTCATGGACCTTTTTATAGCATCAGAGTCGAGCTTGTATTCAAATTCGATTGGGTGTAACATTCGCCCGAAAGTCATAGCGTAGCATTTGGAAGTATTAAAGTTCATTCCATTATCTACACTCCACTGATAAACAGAGTCCACGTCACTCTGAAGCAGTAAGCAGTCATTTCTCGATTTTATTTCATACATTAACTTTAGATCATCCGCGTACAGAAGGCATTTGGCATGCCTAACGATCGCAGGAAGATCATTGATCATTAGGATGAACAAAAGAGGTCCCAGAATAGAGCCCTGACTGACTCCAGAGCGTGTGTGGTATGGCTGAGATTCGTACAACCCCAAGCGGACAAATTGTTGTCGATCGCGAAGGTAATCAGCAATTAACCGCAAAAGCTTTGGAGTGAACCCTATGTTGCGGAGCTTGGCCAGAAGCAAGTCATTATTCACTCTATCAAAAGCCTTCCTGAAGTCAAAGTACAAGACATCTACTTGGCTTTTGCCGTCCAGCTTGGACGATATGAACTCAACAGCTGACAGTAAGTTGGTGTTGACTGACCGTTTTTTCCGAAAACCATGTTGCTCATTACATAGCTGCTGTTCAACCTGCGCATAAATTTCTCTTTGCAGAATACTTTCAAATATTTTGGCTGGCGTTGAGAGAATCGCGATAGGCCTATATTCGTCAACCGACTGCTTGGTAGAGCTTTTGGGTATAGGCGTAACTCGTGAAACTTTCCATTGCGAAGGGTATATGCCATTCGCTAAAGCCATGTTAAAAATGTGACAAAGAGGCTCAGTAATGTACTCACTAAACAGCTTCAGTACCCACGACGGGATATTATCAGGGCCGCTCGCACTACCCGCTTTCAATTTATTGATGGCGGTGGCCACATCTCGTGTGGTAAACCTAAAAATGTTTACATAGCCGGTTGTAATGTGCCTGTTATCGTCAAGTTCGCTAGAAATTTCGACATCTAAATGAGGGACATCTTGCAAGAAAACACTGGCAAAAAACTCTGCGAATGCCTCTGCAGCTTCCACTCCGCTAACAGTCTGACCCTTGTGGCACACAGTTGGCTCAAACCCACCCTTGGATCGCAGAGTGGATAAATGCTGCCAGAAACCCCGAGGATTACTAATAACACAGTTCTCGACACCACATAGATAATTGTAATAAGCATCCGCAACCCGACTCTTTAAAGAAGCCCTAACTTCTGAAAAGTTTCTATACGCAGCCTCACAGTTACTGCTTCGCTTCCATATAGTGTGTAATTTTAATTTCCGCCTTACATCCTCAATAATATCCTTAGTGAACCACACAGGATATCGTCTACTCCTTGGAAATTTGCGACTTTTTCTAGAAAAACATTTATCGAATATACCATAAATTATCTCATAAAATTTTTCAGTACAACATTGCGCGTCTTTATGAACAAGTATTTCCGACCACGAAGCTTTAGAAAAAAGGTCTTGGAGCATACTAAAATCACACCTTTTAAAATTCCAATCCCTACGGGGGTCAATATTGCTAGGCTCTAAGCGATTGTCATGAGGAACCATGACAGTTGTAATACCAATATCTAGTGGAGGGTGGTACATATCTTGTGGGACGAATCCTTCGACAGCTTCTACTGATACGGCTACCACATCATTGCTCTCGCGAACCAAGACGACATCAAGCATTCCGCCCTTAGAATTCATTACCTCATT
This sequence comes from Hemithea aestivaria, assembly GCA_947507615.1. NCBI lineage: Eukaryota > Metazoa > Arthropoda > Insecta > Lepidoptera > Geometridae > Hemithea > Hemithea aestivaria. The sequence continues at coordinate 3,730,401 of OX382351.1, read as the reverse complement.
CGTCTCTCTCAAAGAACAAAAAGATAAAAAGTAACAATAATAGTTTTTGACACTTATTGAGGCACTATTAAGATTGATATCACCTAGAATAACAATAGTTCCTTTCAGATCATTAATATAGTTTTCAATTTTACAAAACCAGCGCATGTATACCTCATCACAGGAACTTGGTTTGATGTACACTACGCATACAAAATAAGATAGCCCGCTCCATTTAAAAGTTGCCCAAAGATCTTCCCCAGCTTCAGTTTCCAAAGATGTTTGACGAGTGAGCGTAATTGGAGCTAGTGCAGCTAGTAATACTCCTCCACACGGGGTGTTTCTATCGCGGCGGAGCACACTCCAGCCTCCTGATACAAGCTCGGCATCTTCAACTGAACTATCAAGGAAAGTCTCAGTGGCTGCTACTAACATGTATTCAGATACAACCAGGCTATTCCGCCATGCCTTCAGTTTGGTTTTTAGACCACGAACATTTTGGTAAAAAACGTTAAGGATTACGGTTTTCCCATCTCTGAACTGTTTGGATTTACGAAGATTTGTAGACTCCGCTACGTGTGGCATGGCCTCTTGTAGAACTACGAAAGGAATGGGAGGCTGCAGAGGATGCGCCTGCTTGAGATTGTCCCGAAGTCTTGACTCGAAATTGCTGGGATCTTGCAGATGCTTCATTTTGCAGATGTAGTGGTTCCGAAAATCTTCGATAGTTAATCCACTCCTTTATTCTGGCATTCATAGGCCAAACTGAGGCTGAGTATATAGTTTCGAAGCATGGCAACGGAACTCCAATCTTAAACGATTTATAATTCCCCTTGGGGGTTAGCTCCTCCACAGTGCATACTTCCGTAGGGCAGATATGGCGCAAGTATTTATGGACTTCGTCCGCACCAGACTCCATGTTCCATACATGAATATACTTTTTCGGTTCTACTGCTTTCAATGCCGTGACAGTTGAATCTGCAGTACCACACATAGGTGTTGCCCTTCTGCTTTTTTTATATCTCACCTCGGTCCATTGTCCATTGTTAACTTGTAGGATGTCTTCGCTCGAGGCCTGGATAGTTGATGAAGACTGGTCCCTTAGAGTGATCACAGGAATACTCGTGCTATTGTTTTCTGAGGGTACGTGATGGCGCTCACTAGAATGAACTTTATGTTTCTCTCGCTCTGCTAAATCGCGTCTCTTTGGCTCTGTCACCGCTTTTGTTACACTGCTAGCAGCTGATGTCTTCATATTCGCCACATCCTTCGATACCTGCTGATTTCCTCGTTGTACGCCAGGTAGTTTTAGAATTTGAGCTGGAGCCTTGTGGTTTTCAGGCTGAGGCGTGGCGAGCATCTGTAGCGGTTGTTTATCGCGCTGAGAACACTGTGGGCAGCGCTGGGTACCCTTAAGTACACCGTCCTCTACGTACTCGTTCAGCTTTCCCTGAAGTGTCTCTAACTGTGATATATATTTACCAATTCTTTCCTGATAGTCGGCTATGGTAGTAATCGCCTTTTCCAGTTTAGTCTCGTAATTTGTAATAATTAAGACAGATTGACTAAGTTTTTTATCATAAACACTTATCTTCTCATTCGTCATTGCCACTTCTTTGCTTAGATTTCGCACTTCCAGCTCTAAGTTGCGTTCCTTACTCTCGCATTCTATCCGGGCCACTGGAGTAGAAGGAGCTGACACTTTCTTTCTATGAGTGACGTTGGGGTCACGAATCTTACCAACAGGCGTGGAGCTATTGTCGCCTCCTCTCTTAGCCGCGTTGCAACACTCAGGACAGATCCAGTTTTTACGTACCTCGGAGGGATTACTTTGGCCAGTACATAGAATGTGATAAGCTTTGCTGCAATTAACTATGTTACAGCGCAGGTAGTCCTCGGTTTCTAAAAACGTTCCAAGACATGCCGAGCAATTCATGCTTGCAAATGGAGAGTTACTATTTACACAAGGCGCAAAAGCTCAGTGCAGAAAAAGCGCCTGCCAAAATTATAATGGCAATCACGATGAGCAATAACAGGTGATTCACGTGCGTAGCAAGCCAGTTGAAGTCGAGCAGCGCGGGCGCGCCTGGCACTGCGTGGTACGATGCGGTGAGTCACAACGGCCTTGAGCGAAGCAAGCGTTAGCGAGAGCCGTTGATTAAAATTTGCGACTAACAAATTCGCTAATATCTCCAAGACCACTTGCCTGATTGACTTGGAGTAAGCTGCACCGTAACTTGCAGAACTTCAGCCACCCATGGATGTAAATTTCACCTTAAGGGATTCACTATAAACCACTTTTATGAATTAAACTCTACAGAGCAAATGAACGTAGTGTTGCCTCGAATGCGGTTTGGACGAAACTGATCGAATCGATGAACTTATATCTTTAAAACTACGTAACGGATTTCGATGCGACGCCAGAACCTTTTTAATCTATTAAACAAATCCGAATTTTCCAAATTCTGATTTGTTTAATAGATTTAAAAAAAGGTTCAAACATATTATACATTCAAGGTGGTCCCTTAAGAAAAAAACGAATGTCTAGAGGTCTTAAAATTACCGTACATCTCCTCTTGAAAGCATGAAGTCGATTTAATTATTTTGTTTTTTTTTTATAGTGGCAAATGCTTTTATTGAAAAAAACAAGGAATCCCGACAAAACTTCATGAGTAGAACTGTCATCTCATACATTCACAAAAGTACAATGTATGGGGTGACAGTTCTACTCTTGACATTTCAGCGGGATCCCGTGTGGCATGCTACGGCCATAGCTACCACAGCAGTAAAGAACACTTTCACAAACCACAGATCGGCCACAAGCCGATCTACAAAAAAATCCAAATGCTCCAAAACACTGTCAGGTGGCAGAGTGCCCAAAATGCTGGTAGCATTGCCAGCATTGCCAACATTCTGGACATTGTTATTATTTTAATAACAGGGTTTAAATTCTACACAAAAAAGAGACGGTGGCGCAGCAAAACGTAAGCAAAAAAATAACCTATAAAACACATTTTTATTTTCAAAAACGCCACTTTGAGGCGACCATAATAAGCTAAACAAAAAATTGAAGTTGCATTTGATTTTGTACTGGTATCGTAAGAATTTTAAAGCAAATTTTAAACCCCGCAGGTATCTACTTATATAATTTTACCCTAATCTCAAAACCTTCCTCTATTTACCTTTTTCAATATAATAATTTACATTCAGGGCAAAAGTCTCGAACCCCGATACAGAGGCGATGAAGTGATGTGAAATGTAAGTGAAAACAAAGAGCTGTAGCCAGCGCAAACAGTTCGCGCTCAAAGGCCGTCTGTCACACCGAACTGCATGTAGATTCTATAGATATGACCAGACCAGCCCCTCTAGCATGTACAATGCGTAGACTTGTCTTGCTGTCAAGTCAAACTGTCATCCTATACATTCACAAAAGTTCAATGTATGGGTTGACGTTTGACTTGACAGCAAGACAAGTTTACGATACGTCTGTGCTAGAGGGCCAGGAGGGGCCCGAGCACACTTTGCCATTGACATAAGGGTAGCAACTCCCGTTCCACTGTCAAGAGTCATCTGACATATATCAAGACGCTACTCTTGCTACTCGCACTGTCATTGCTTACAATTTGTAGCTACTCCCAATGTCATTGTGTATACTTACAAACGTCAATTACTCTTGACAGTGGGACGGGAGTTGCTACGCTTATGTCAATGTCGAAATGTGCTACGAGAGCAGCAGGAGCACTAGGGAACCGAACCGAATACCAATGAATGCAATGCCGTATCAAATAGTATCTACCTAATACGTCACTTCACGTCATGTCATACATTTTTGACAATTCGGTCTTCGGTTTGGTTCCTGTTTAAATTATGGAAGTTAAATTACGGATAAGTGAATAGCCATTCAGACGAATTCGTAGAAAATCGATAAACGTTTATTTATTATAACCTACTAGAGGAGCCACGCGCATTTGTTAGCGCCTAATAGAAAAGTACTAGTGTTTCTTTACTTTACTATGCATGTATGATATACACATGCTGAGGTGGTACCATTTTGCGGCGAGACATTTTTTTTTTCTTCATATCTTTTTTAATATAGCACACTTGTTAATGCTTCTGTGTGTATGTCTGGTTGCAAATAAATTCATTTCTTTCTTTCTTTCTTTCTTTCTTTCTATATTGTAAAGGTTTATAAGGTAAATATAAACCTTCCTCTTGAATAATTCTATATATTAAAAAACCTCATCAAAATCCCTATATACTTAGTTAAACTGTTTTAATTTCGTAGCTCGTTCAGCTCGGTGTAACAGGCGTCCAGTGTAACTCGGTCCGGATAAGTGCAGCGACGGGCGCGAATGCAATTTGTACGATGTCGACTGACTTTGCGTTCCTACCTTCAGCTTTCATAGGTCAACTAGATTTCATTTTACTACCTAGGCTTTGTGATAGAGAATAGTCAACATCACTAAAACATTTTAATCCACGAAGTAGATAAATAAAAAATATATTTTAGTATTTTTCTTTGTAATTTTTATATTATATTAAAACATTACAAACTACAGTTTTAAACTTTAATATCTTTCAAACGGACCGCTAAATCTAAAAAGTTTCTTAGCAACCCATCCCTCATTTTAAAATACCTATTTAACGATACCCACATGATGACATCAGCCAGAAAAAAATGACCCCTCTCTTACGTATCTACCTACATGGGATGTACCCTAAATTAGTTCATATAAAATTTCTACCCTGATTATTATCCTCTGTGCAAAATTTCAGTTTTCTAAGTCTTATAGTTTCTACGTAAAGCAGGACAGACAAAGCGAAACTATAAAGCTTACGTCACACAGAGGCGGGACGGAGCGGTAAAGCGGTCGCGATCTTCATTTGTTCCTGCTCGCGTTCGCTTTATATGTGACAGGTTACATACAAACTAGAACATTACAATAATTCCGTCCCGGATCGCGTTCGCTTTACCGGCTCAGTGTGACGTAAGCTTAAGGCTTCCTTGTTGACTACGGAAGCCTAAAAAACGAAGTGTTCCGTACAATTGTCTCTTAAAACTAAATCAATCAAATACCTCAAATCAATCAATTATACCTCTCCTAGCGGACCCGCGCGCACTTCGTTGCGCCTAACAGTGTGTTTCTCTACAATATGATGCATGTATTATACATATAGATCTTCCTCTTGAATCCCTCTATCTAACAAGTGAAATAAAAAAAAACTTCTTAAAAACTAGGTTTTATTATTATTACCATCTAGCACCATAAAGTACTCGTCAATATGAATCAAATAAGCCCAAACTCGATGGGGTTGCGTCGTTTAATAACGGAGTTCCGGACCTTCCAGCTCCATCATCAGATTAGCTCGATGTCATAAAAATATTGCATTGTCATCCAATTTATACGTGCAAGCAAAATTTCAGCTTAATCGGACACCGGAAAGTGGGTCAAATTAAACTTGCAAGATTTAATTACAGACACACGGACAGACAGACAACATACAGGTGAAAGTTTATTAAAGCTTGTAAATAAAAACCGCATCAAACTCCGTTGCATAGTTTTAAGATTTAAGCATACATAGTACAGTCAACTACAAAGAGATGTATCCATGTTAGGCTTACAAAATGAAGTAAATTTTCATTTGCCACAATGAACTACCCTTGGTTCGTGACATTTCTAGTAGCAATCAAACTTTATATTATCATCGACTCGTTTAATATGCAACAATGATGTATCCCACTACTTTTCCTTAGGTGATACATAATAATAGCATTTAAAATGAATCGAATGTAGTATAAGATTTGGTGGATACTGAAAATGTCACGAAGTAAGGGTAAATAATTTTTGCATACTAAAAGTTCCTTCATTTTGTAAGACTAACATGAATACATCTCTTTGTAGTTGACTACATAAGGAATAGGGACAGACAAACGCGAGTGTGACTTTGTTTTGTAATGGGTATATAGTATATTGTGATAGTGCAAATTTTTGAAGATCTGGGGGCACGGCAGTGCCCCCGCCAAGTCGAGCAAAAAAAGCGGCACGGCCGTACCATCCTTTTCTGGAAGCAGTTCAGACTATTTTCGACCCCCTATAACTTCGTTGTGGAAAAAACTAAAGCTTCAATTTTTAACAACCGAGTATGCATTGTATAAACACGATTTATTCCAAATTTCATTCAATTTGAACTAGTCGTTTAAAAATTATAACTAGTCAAAGTTTTGTAATTTTGTCACTCATTCACTCACTCACTCACTCACTCACTCACTGACCGATCATCAAAAGTCTAAGGCACTTCTAGCAAACATAGGAGCTTCAAACTTGGTATATACTTAGAGTTTATTGTATAAACCATAGGAAAACTAAAAAAACATGCAATTTCGGTCTAGTTTTCGAGATACATAAACTGCATAAATAACTTTGTAATCCCGTATAAATGTATAGGATTACAAAGTTACATTTGCAGTCATTGGTAAAAATTGCATAAAATCTAAATAATAATGCCATAATATATATGCCGTAATAATGTATAAAGCCAGGGAGGGATTATCCCGCCTTCTAGGTTTAGTCTGCTCCCATCTACGGGCGTCGTCACTTAAGATCAGGCGATATCGTGGGCAAAGGCTAACCTATAACGAATAAAAAAAAACAAAAAGTAGTGAGATGCCACCAAAAACATAACTTGTAAAAAATACCAAGTCTCGCAACTCGCAGTTCTTCTACCGTAAAAAGTTGTGAGATCTATGTACTACCAAGTCGGTAAAATCTTTTGTGTTTTAAATTAATAGATTGACTTGGCAATCGCACTATTATATCGGTATATTACTCGAGAGATACATTGTTGTGTTTTCATGCGATGGCCAAGTCGATCTATTAATTTAAAACACAAAAGATTTTAGCGACTTGGTAGTACATGGATCTCACAACTTTTTACGGTAGAAGAACTGCGAGTTGCGAGACTTGGTATTTTTTACAAGTTATGTTTTTGGTGGCATTTTATTTACTTTTACCTGTCCGTTGTCTGTCGGTCTGTCTGTCTGTCTGTCTATCTGTTTGTTATCAAATCTTGCAAGTTTAAATTGACCCACTTCCCGGTGTCCGATTAAGCTGAAATTTTGTATGCATGTATAAATCAGATGACATTGCAATATTATTATGACATCGAGCTGATCTGATGATGGAGCTGGAAGGTGGCTATAGGAACTCCGTAATTAAACGACGCAACCCCATCGAGTTTGGGCTCATTTGATTCGTCTTGACGAGTACTTTATGGTAATAATAATAAAAGCTTGTTTTTAAAAAGTTTTTTAAAATTTCACTTGTTTTATACTGGGTATGTAGTGATAGTGCTAAAGCCCATTACACACGACGCTATACTATATCTTGCTATATGACTCCTGGTACCATATAGCATCGCATAGCAAGGCCTTGCTATACCTCGCTATACCTTGCTATATTATTTTTAGTGATGGCCAGGTTACTGATCGGAACTATATTTTTTAATAGTTCATTCTTTGTGATTGAATCTTGAGTCGATCATTGATATCAAATCAAGTGACTTTATTAACATTACTTTTTCATATTTACAAACGTACTCAAATATTTGGAATAACTTGGCAACAATTTCTATGAGAGCGTTTGAATAGGTATATTAATACAAAAATAAAAAAAAACGGACAAGTGCAATTTGGAGTTGCCATATACTTGTGTGGAAAAATGTTATTAACATAATATATTACGAATAAATACGTATTTTAATAGTTTAGGTATCTGTTAAAATATAAAAAAACGGACAAGTGCAATTTGGAGTTCCCATATACTTATGTGGAAAAATGTTATTAACATAATATATTACGAATAAATACGTATTTTAATAGTTTAGGTATCTGTTCTCTTAATAATGATTAAAGAAAAAAAATGATTAAAGTTTCATTAATGTAAAGTGAAAATTACTCATAAAATAATTATTAAATACTTATTTTCATGTTATGTAGATTGTTTTTTTAATATATACCTAGTCAGGTCATAAATTCTGTCACATGTTTAATATAAAATTATTGGAACAAGTTTATTTATTATGTAACCATTTATATACCAAAATGAACTTAACAAAACATAGATTCTTATGACAATAAAGTTTATTCAAAATGACCTCCGTGATTTTGAATACAGGCCTTCAATCTGCGCGGCCAATCGTCTATCGCAGCACGAACGAGGTCCATGTCAATATCGGCTGCTGCCTTAATCAAGGATGTCTTGAGTGACTCCAAATTGGGATGAGGCTTTGAGCACGCCTTTTCCTCCAAGTGTTGCCATATCTTGTAATCTAACGGACTCAAATCTGGACTGGAGGAGGGCCAGTCTTCGTGCCGGATGAAGTCGATTTCACGCGCCGCCAGCCAGTCTTGTGTGCTCTTCGCTCTATGAGCTGGCGCCGAATCTTGTTGGAATACCCAGTGCCTGTTATTGAACATGGTATGAGAAACAGGTTCCACAAGGTTCGTCAGGACTGTATTTTGATACACAACTGCATTCGTTTTTACACCTTTCTCACAAAAATGTACCTCTGTTAAGCCCCAATAAGAAACTCCCAACCATGCCATGAGCGAGGATGGAAAATGACCTCGTTGGACACGCGGAATACGGTTGCTCGCTTTTTCACTACTGTGTGCGTACACCTTATCATTTTGTTTGTTGTAGCTCTCTTCTACGGTAAAAATTTTTTCATCCGAAAAAAGAATTTCTCGATATTTTTTTCTCGCGTACCGCTTCAACAAAGCGCGGCATCTCTTCAGTCTCAGGTCCATTAGACGAGCATTTAAACGATGTCCTGTTTTTCTTCGATATGCCCGAAGCCCTAAGTCTTCATTTAACACCCTTTTCACCGTGGTTCTGCTTAACCCCATCTGAAGGGCCAACAGTTTCTGCTTACGTTTGGGATTTCTTTGAATTCGCGCCTTCACAGCTTTTATCACTGCTGGAGTCCTAACAGACCGAGGGCGACCACTTCTTGACCTGTCATCTACACTAGAGTCTTCATTGTATCGTTTGATGGTACGATAAACGAATCTTTTGGTTATATTCAAATTTTTCAGTATGTCAAAAATTTGAATTGGCGCGTAACCGCAATGATGCAACGCAATAACTGCAACACGGTCTTCTTTAAGCGTCCACTCCATATTTAAAAATGAGTAAAATTCTAAAAAGTATACATTTTTATTTTCATGAACAATTCGAAATTCGAATTCAATAAACTTTTTTGTGGCCAGCATTCTAAAAGAAAAGTTTTTACTGTGTGACAATACTTATGACCTGACTAGGTATGTTAGCTATACTTCAACTGTTCTATAACCTTCACGGAGTTCCAGTTGCTTTATATTATTATTATTTACGGCTTCATTATCGGATCAATTCAATGTTACCAAAATATAGCATTATCACCAGTCTTACTTACCTAATAAGTGTATGCACAATTTCCACTTTGTGCCTCCTGCGATGAATGATATAAGTTGAAAACCGTTGTTTAAAAGAAATACAAGTGTTAAAATATACAATAAGTAACTGCTTTTAAAAATCGTCATAAATTAGTGATAAAACTAACCAACTTATTTTAATCTAATCGAAATTAATAAGAGAAATAATCTGAAATATTATTATCGTACTTTTCTGTACATAATTAATAGTAATAGACACTAATAAGTCGAATATTTTTTATATAAAAACCTATAAAATGATAATGTATGTTATTTATATTACCACCGATTTATTTTACGGTGACTGTGTAAAACTTTATCAGGATTTTGGATGAGCGTGATTGCATGTACATAGGTGAATGTGTGTTTACGTACATAGGCATGCAAGTGACTCACATATCCTATCTAAGCAGAAAACGAACGCAGTCTAACTGGAAGAAATTCAAAGTGGTTCTTAATGCGAGCAAGTGATCGAGTTTGCGTATCCAAATCATTTCTCCTGTTCGAAATCAAATCACATTCGTACGTTTGCTTCACTAGACGTATTTATTTCATGTGGTTATCTGCTATTTATATCTATTGCATCTGTGCAGGACTTGTACTGTACATCTTTATATCCGAGAAATTGGACTGTATTGTTTATGCTTGCGCTAGCAAGCAGCATCCGATCATTCTCTCTTGATTTTAAGGTGGTTTGGTCTTAAAAAAGAGTTTTTTTTTTATAAACAAGCCAATCAAAACTAACCAACCGTCAGGTTTTGGAGATTTTGTTGCTAAACAGAAAATCACGACAACGGGGTCTATTTTATTTCTCCTTCCTATGCACTTTCATATATGCACACTCGTTAAAGGTACATACCACTTTCATCATTTTAAAGCTAGTTCCTTGTTAATATTTTTAGGAAGTAGGTACCAGGAGTACCAGGAGTAGGAACGGAGATTCAATCACTTTGATTGCATATAGTTCCAATGATTCCCCAACACTACTTAAACAAAAGAATTTGACAATGTATTCTACATAAAGGATGTTTCTTTTTTTTCCTAGATTTTGGTTTCCTTCAAATCTGCTCCGGGTAAACTTAAAAAAATGACGTTTCAAAATTCGTCAAAAAAATCCAGAAAAATGTATTCTAAATTAACATCGTTTACTAAAAGTATGACTTACGTTAATCAAATAAGATCAATTCATGTTGGATTTGACCGACTTTATCAGAGGATTCTCGACTACATCGGCCAAATAGCATAGGTAGAGAAACTCATTGTCATCGGGAAAATCAAAGGAAAGCGGACTCAGGTCGTAGTCCGATGCGTTGGTCAGATCAGATCCGCACCACCCTTGAAGTTGCTGTTGTCCTGTTGTCTTTTGGCTCCTGGCTATTAAAATCGCATCCAACCAACCCAGATAGCGATCTATCATCAGATATCAAATCCTCCAAAGGAGGGGCCATGACTCCCAGTAATGGGCAATATGACAAGGACAAGAAGAACTCCAAACGTTCAGTTTCCTAGTAAAAATGTCTAGACAAACTATAAAATAATGATTTGTTAAGATATTGCATAGCTTTTTTTTTTCTCTTTAGAGGTACCTACAAAACCCTTGAAACATGTGTTTGCATTATTAAAGATTTAACTGACAATCACTTTTGTAAAAAAAACCATGGCAACCTCCTGGTATGTATTTTTTTAAAAATTGAGAAAAAAATCATGAATTTTTTTTACACATCCTGTATAAGACTCAAAATTGACATTGTCAACAGACATGTTGCTGTAAAACCATACAATTTGGCAAATCCCATATGAACTAGATTAAAAAAAAATGCGTAGCCATTTTGTAACATGACTTAGCCGGTTAAGCGAAAGTCTACTGCAAGGTATTCAAAGGTCTAAGTTATTCGGACAAATAATCATTCTGCATAAAAAGAGCTCCTATTACAAGTAAATAGGAGGTGAAATTTAAAATACAAATTATATTACTTTGCTTCGTAATGCTAACAAAAAGACCTGCAAACACAAGAAAATATTTAATATATATAAAAAAACATTTTTTTCTAATTTGTTACACAGCGGTTAAACATTTGCTACTATTTAGTTTAATATATCATGTAGGTAATAGGAGTTTGTTTTTTTTTTGTCTCGGTAATACAAATCGGCTTAGTCATTTTATCACCTAGTCAAAATGAAAAATGGCGGATTCTACGCATCAACTGTAAAACATAGCGCGATATAGCGCTATATGTCATTTATAGCTCTACGTGTGTGACGGATGCCGATTTGTACTGAAGCTATGCCGCGCTATAAGAAGCTTTATAGCGCTATATAGCGACGTGTGTAATGGGCTTTAATTCTTTTTTTATTTTAACCATTTGTGCCATTGAAAATGTCGGTGTCGTCGTCGTCGTCGTCGTCGTCGTTGTCGTTGCGGTTGGCGTAAGGTGGGCGGTTATGGCCGAAGATCTTTATTATCAAACTGGATGGTAGAATGCCATTACTATAGTTTACTTGGCGACCTGAAATTTTCAAAAGGGTTATTCAGTTTTGTTGAGTCACAGATCATTATTACAAGCTTTATATTACTTTCACCTGTCTGTTGTCTGTCTGTCTGTCTGTCTGTCTGTCTGTCTGTCTGTCTGTCTGTCTGTAATCAAATCTTGCGAGTTTAATTTGACCCACTTCCCGGTTTCCAATTGAGCTGAAAATTTGCATGCGTGTGTAAATCGGATGACAATGCAATATTTTTATGACATCGAGCTGATCTGATGATGGAGCTGGAAGGTGGCCATAGGAACTTTGTCATAAAACAACGCAACCCCATCGAGTTTGGGCTCATTTGATTCGTCTTGACTAGTACTTTATGATGCAAGATAATAATAATAAATAAAGCTTGTTTTTAAAAAGTATTTTTAAAATTTCACTTGTTTTTCTAGTATAAATAAATATTTCAGGACATTACACACAGCGCCACCTAACATACTCATAGGCCTCCCCTTTGGACTTCCATATGTACCGGTTGGAAGCGACTTGCATCCAGCGTCTGCAGGCGACCTTTATAAGGTCGTCTGTCTACCTTATGGGTGGAATAAATGTATAAATGTATGCATGTATATTCTTTTTTATATATTCTTTATATTTAAAGAAACAAGTGAAATTTAAAAAATACTTTTTAAAAACAAGCTTTAATTATCATTACCATCTTGCATCATATAGTACTCGTCAAGACGAATCAAATGAGCCCAAACTCGATGGAGTTGCGTTGTTTAATGACAGAGTTCCTATAGCCACCTTCCAGCTCCATCATCAGATCAGCTCGATGTCATAAAAATATTGCATTGTCATCCGATTTACACACGCATGTAAATTTTCAGCTCAATTGGAAACCGGGAAGTGGGTCAAATTAAACTTGCAAGATTTGATTACAGACAGACAGACAGACAGACAGACAGACAGACAGACAACAGACAGGTGAAAGTAATATAAAGCTTGTAAAAAATAAAGTAAATTAAATCTTACTTACCAAGCACACAATTAAAATATACGAGTACTAAAATAACAAATAAAAGTATTGCCAGTTTCATTTTTGCACTAAGAAATTATGTTAAGCACTTTTATTAGTTTATTATTATATTCAACTTTAAGACCAATTATTATTTATTATTATTAATAAATAAAGTTTTATTTTACTTAAGATACGATGTCACATTTTAAAGGAATAATCTTAAGTGGTTAATAGGAAAAATATAATAGAATTACCTGCTTCTTATTACTAACTGCACTCAGCGGTTTTACCTATTTAAAATAGTCCTAAATAAATAAATAAAATAAATAAATATTTCAGGACGTTTTACACAGCGCCACCTAACCCCAAACTAAGCAACTTAATGCTTGTATTATGGTGGTTAGCGGTTAGGATAACGGATATAATACTTATATATACTTTTCTTTTGTAAATACACACTTATAATAGATATTAAAAAACCACCCAGACCAGAAACAAATACCTGTGGATCACACAAATATTTGCCTCATGCGGGAATCGAACCCGCAACCTTCTGCGTTGCAAGCGGGTATTAGCCCACCGCGCCGTCGTCGTATTACAAGCTTTTATTTACTTTCACCTGTCTGGTGTCTGTCTGCCTGTCTATCTGTAATCAAATCTTGCAATTTGATCCACTTCCCGGTTTCTGATTGAGCTGACATTTTGCATGCATGTATAAATCGGATGACAATGCAATATTATTATGACATGGAGCTGATCTGATGATGGAGCTGGAAGGTGGTCATAGGAACACCGTAAGTAAACGCAACTCCATCGAGTTTGAGCTCATTTAATTCGTCTTGACGAGTACCTTGATGCTAGATGGTAATAATAATAAAAACTTGTTGTCAAAAAGTTTTTTAAAATTTTACTGTTCATGGGGACCGGCAGCTTGGGAGCTGTATAAAGAACTGGCCAAACGTTTGGTGGAGGTATCAGGTAACCGGAATGCTGGCTTGTATTTTGCACAAAAAATAAGTATATGTATTCAGCGAGGCAATGCCGCCAGCATTCTGGCTACCTATCCCTCCGCCCTCCACCATAGGTTTAATAGATTTAAATTTAGATTAAGTATTTATAAGTTTTAGATTATAGGTTTAGTTTGTAATTTTTTTTTTATTCAATGTCTGTTAATATTAATTCCTTGAATTTATTATTAAATATGTAATTAATTTCACTTGTTTATAATATAGCGTTCAGTGGTTTATTCTATAAATTGATGAATCAGTCAGTCATTCAGTCACGTATACCTTTTTATATTTAGATATATACAGGAAAAACAGATATTAGTAAAATCCAAGTTGCAATGTTAAATAGTTGACTACAATAATTATATCAATAAATAAATAATAAGTTATCCTGCTTTACTAATAGGTAGGTACATATAATATGTACACCACCAAACTTGCATCTTGTCCATACTCTTGTACGGAGCCGAGACTTGGACGTCGTATGCCAAACAGGAGCGGAAACTCAACAACTTTCATATGCGCTGTCTTCGGCGCATTTTGGGCATAACATGGAAGGATCGAGTCACAAACGAGAAGGTGCTCAGTATCTCACAAATGTCCAGCATAACTGCAGTATTGAAACAAAGGCGACTCCGCTAGCTTGGGCACGTGCAGCGGATGGAGCCTTCTCTATTGCCAAGACTGACTCTCCTTGGACAAATTGCGGACGCAAAACGTCTCGTTGGGCGTCCAATGCTGCGATTTAAGGATAGCGTTAAGCGAGACTTGCTGTCCTTTAACATCGACCCTAACACCTGGGAAGACGCGTCAGATGACCTTGATAGCTGTAGGAAAACACTACATGACGGCGTTGCTGTGCACGACAACACCTGGTTCCAACTATTGGCACAGAAACGTGACAGACGTCACCAACGCGCCGCTGCTCCTCCAGCTTCACCAAGAACACAATTCGTCTGCATACTTTGCGGTCGGCGATGTCGCTCCCGCATCGGCCTTACTAGCCATTCACGGAAGTGCCAAACCATAATTACGGACGCTGCCTGAATCATCTTTCATGTAAGAGGCCAGTGATGATGATAATATTATGTACACTAGCTTATGATCGCGGCTCTGCCCGCGTTATTCTACTATAATATGAAATATCTTACTAATATTATAAACGTGAAAGCAAGGTTAAGTATATCTCTTTACCGTGGAGAAAGTTTGTAAGAATGGATGTCTGGATGTTTGTTACTCTTTCACGCCTAAACGGGTGGACCGATTGAGCTGAAATTGGGTATAGAGATAGCTTAGACCCCGGAATAACACATAGGCTATAGTACAGCCCCCCTCTCTTCCCCTGACATATACCGCGGTAGGCGTTCCCCACAGCACAAAAAAAAAGGAAGGTGGCCATAGGAACTAAATGACGTAATTAAATGATACAACCCCATCGATTTTTACCGGGGGTAGACTTCCTTTGCAGGAGGTCGTCTAGGTGGGTACCCCAACAGTGCCAGTTATTCTACCGCCTGAGCAGTGATGTGCAAATATTACTGTGCTCTGGTAGGAGGGCACTGTAGCTAGTGAAATTACTGGGCTAAAGAGTCTTAACATCTTATGACTCTTGAGTAAGAAGAGTTGGTGCAGTTGTGATATACGCGCACCGCCGATCGTGCGAGAGCGGCGAGCGCGCTTTGGCAGTAATAAACCAGTTACACTGAGAGACGGTCGTTTTATTACACATAAATACTTGTCATCTGGCGACGTTTTAACCTACCCGCGCGCAAAAAAAAAAAAAATATAATGTCTAATTTCATAGGAAATCTCAGTGTTTTTGACTATAAAACACAAGATTGGAAGATATTTTATGGCAAGTTAATGAACTTCATTAAATTAAATAATATAGCAAGTGCAAGTTGGAGTGCATTACTGTTAACGCATCTCTCGGATGAATCCTACTGTCTCGCGAGGAATCTCGTTCACCCTCGAGAACTCGATTCGGTGAAGTGGAAAGAACTGGTGGAAGTACTCGACGGTCATCTTCAACCGAAAAGGTCGACGTTTGCCGACAGGGCAAAGTTCTACGACGCGACAAGGAACGACGGTGAGAGTCTCCAAGAGTGGGCCGCGCGGCTCAGGGATCTCGCCGTTCACTGCGACTTCGGGGCAGCGCTCGACACGTTGCTCAGGGACAGGTTCGTGCTGGGCCTCAAGGCGGGCCCGGAAAAAGACCGCCTGTTCGAAAAAGACTCCAGCACCCTGACGTTCGCTAAGGCGTTAGAGGTGGCGCAACAGGCCGCGTGCGCTCGTGCAGCGCGCGGCAGCGTCGGCTCAGCGGAGGTGCAGGTGAAGGAGGAAGCGGTGTACCGGCTCGGCGAGAGGCGGCCGCAGGCGAAGGCCGGGCGCGCGCCCGCCGCCGCCGCCGCCGCCGCCGCCTCGCCCGCCACCTCGGCTGGAGTATGTTGCTCTGTGTGCGGTGTCAAAAATCACGTCGCGGATAAGTGTCGTTTTAAGTCCTATAAGTGTCAAAAGTGCGGTGAAATAGGTCACCTTAAGAAAGTGTGCAGTGCAAAAAAGGTCGGATTAAATAATATGGCAATCGAATGTAGCGACGATCATGACTGTAAGGAATGTGACCTCTTCAATTTAAGGTATGTGGACGGTTGTGACCCTATATTGTTAGATGTTATTATTGATGGTGTCTCATTTTCCATGGAACTAGACTGTGGTGCCGGACGCAGTGTTATGTCGGAGAACTTTTATTCCGAACACTTCAGTTCTTACAAATTATTGAAAACTAACCTTGTTTTCTGCCTTTATACTAAACATAAAGTTACTCCCTTGGGTCAGTTTTCCTGCGATATTGTATATAATGGCATAAAACAAAATATTCAATTCTTTGTATTTAAAGAAGGCGGTCCGCCTCTTCTCGGTCGTGATTTTATGAAATTATTTAACATGAGTTTTGTACCGACTTCTCCTAACCACAATCTAAGTGTAGAAACGCC
The DNA here is from genome assembly GCA_947507615.1 of Hemithea aestivaria. Lineage (NCBI taxonomy): Eukaryota > Metazoa > Arthropoda > Insecta > Lepidoptera > Geometridae > Hemithea > Hemithea aestivaria. The sequence goes on along the minus strand of OX382351.1, from coordinate 3,713,454 downwards.
GGGTGAGGTGCAGCAGATCTTGAATGACTATCCTGACCTTTGGAAAGACGAACTCGGTTGTTTTAATAAATTTGAAGTCACCTTACATTTGAAAGATAATGCGGAGCCAAAATTTTATAAGCACCGTGCCGTACCGTTCGCCTTAAGGGAGCCCGTAGAAGAGGAACTAGATAGGCTCGTTAAAGCAAAAATTTTAATTCCGGTTAAATTCTCAGAATATGCCACACCGATCGTCCCAGTTCTGAAGGACGACGGTAAAGTAAAAATTGCTGGAGATTTTTCTTGCACTTTAAATAAGCTACTAAAAATAGACAAATATCCTCTACCGCTTATAGACGAAGTTTTCGCAAAGATTGGTGGTGGTGAGCATTATTCAAAGTTAGATTTGAGCAACGCGTATAACCAGTTTCGCTTGTCCAAAGAGTCCCAGAGACTCACCACCATCAATACGCCTAAAGGTCTATATAAGTACACGCGCCTCGTTTACGGACTGGCTAACGCGCCCGCTATCTTCCAGCGCACCATGGAAACATTAGTCGCCGGTATAGACGGCGTAGTGTGCTGGTATGACGACATATGTCTAACAGCGCCGACTCGAACCTTACACCTCAGTAGGCTGCGGGAATTGTTAAGCAGGTTACAAGACGCGGGTTTGAGATTGCACAAAGATAAATGCGCGTTCTTTCAGGATAGTGTCACTTATTTAGGATATACCATAGATAGGAACGGAATAAGAGCTTGCCCGGATAAGGTAGAAGCGATCACGCGCGCACCTACGCCTAATAACGTTCTGGAGCTTAAGAGATTTTTGGGTGTAGTCAACTATTATAGGAACTTTGTCCCCGGCGCGTCCTCGTTACTGAACCCCTTACACGAACTTCTCAAAGAGGGCGCGGAGTGGCAGTGGGGTGAGAGGCAGCAGCGCGCGCTGGACGCGGTGCGCGCGGAGCTGGCGTCGGAACGCGTGCTGGCGCACTTCGACCCGCGCGCGCCGCTCGCGCTCACCGTGGACGCCGGGCCCGCCGGACTGGGCGCGGTGCTCACTCACATTTTGCCCGACGGCTCAGAGAAGCCGATAGCCTTCGGCTCGCGGTCGCTGACGATCAGTGAGAAAAATTATAGTCAAATCCAAAAGGAAGCGACGGCTATTATTTTTGGCGTTCAGCGTTTCCATCAATATTTATACGGACGTCGAGAGCCCTTCGTGCTAAAAACGGACCACAGGCCGCTACTTTCCATATTTGGGAAGAAAGACGGCATAGCGGTAACGGCAGCTCTTAGACTACAACGTTATGCGATAATGCTGTCTGCTTATAATTATACAGTTCAATACGTGAGTAGCAAAAATAACGTAGTAGCCGACTATTTCTCCCGTGCGCCGCTTCCTATTGTCGAAGATAGCGATAAGGATGTAAACAATAAGCTCCCGTTATTATTTTTAGATGCGACTACAAAACCGGTTTCATTCGAGCAGCTGCGGCGGGCTACGGCGAACGACAAACTGTTGCAAACTGTCATTAAATATATGAATAATGGGTGGCCGCGTAAAATAACGTGTGAACAAATTAGGCCTTATTTTCATTGCAAGGCAGATTTAGAGGTCAATGATGGGTGTTTGTTTCGCGGTCACAGAGTAGTAATTCCTAGAGTGTATCATAAAACTATGCTCGAGGAATTACATTCGGCACATTTTGGCATAGTTAAGACTAAAAGTACGGCACGAGGTAAACTGTGGTGGCCCGGTCTGGACGCGGACATCGAGCGATGGATAGGGACGTGCGACGCGTGTGCCGGTGTGCGCGCCGCACCGCCGCGCGCGCCGCCCGCTCCCTGGCCGCGCCCGCCGGCGCCCTGGCACCGCATACCTACACATAGATTATATGACAGTCTAGTCGGCCAAGCTGTGTATCTTATCGTTATAGATGCTTATAGTAAATGGCTCGAATGCATTCATATGAACTGCGGCACCTGTACCGGCGCATTGATAACTAAACTTAAAGATATCTTTGCTATTTTCGGAATTCCAAATGTAATAGTGTCCGATAATGATGTTAAAATTTGTTCAACGGAATTCAAATTATTTTGTGATAATAACGGAATTGAATACTTAAATTCACCTATCTATCATCCATCTAGCAATGGGCAAGCAGAAAATTCTGTAAAGACCTGCAAAAGGATGATTAAATGTATTTTATCACAAGGAGTTAGCTCAGCCCGACAATTACACGAGAAGTTACTCGGATTTTTATTCCAATACCGTAATACAGTACATTGCGCGACCGGAAGTACGCCCGCGCAGCTTATGTTCGGGCGAGACTTAAGGTCCCGGCTAGACCTAATATTGCCGGACCAGAGAGCGCACTCCAAGAATGACGTGGTGGTTAAACTAAACAAAGCGAGATGTTTTGTTATTGGTGAAGTCGTGTGGGCATCGTGGTTTGCGGGCCGCAAAGCTAAATGGGTGATAGGTAAAATAATTAAAACCATAGGTAACAGACTGTTCACTATTTACTTTGATAAATATGATGAAACATGTATAAGACACCTAGATCAGATAAGGAAATATGTAAACGGAGATCACACAGACTTAGTAAACAAAGGCGAGGGTACAGAGGAAGTTACTACGTCATTAGCGACGGAGTCCTCTGAGCCGCCGCCTCTGCAAACTCCGGAGCAGTCGCCCTCCTCACCAAGTGCTCACTCTGACCAGTCGATTGTTAGCCCGAGGCCAGTTTCAGACGAGCGCGGTGTTAGCCCAGTTACTGACGATCATAACGCGTCTTATGTCACCGAAGCTCATGGTGAAGGAGAGGGAGACGGTGAGGATTGGGAGGAGGCTTGCGAAGAAGTAAACCTTCCTAGGAGTCCTGTCTCTGAAGCGTCTCAGCGTCCGGCTGTACAGGTTGAAAGCCCTACGCCCGACGGTGGGACGCATGCACGTTCACTTAGAATTAGGAAACAAATAGACTATAAGAAATACTTCTAATATTGTGTTTGTTATTACCATCAGGGCCTTTAATTAGTGCGTGAGGAGTGTGATATACGCGCACCGCCGATCGTGCGAGAGCGGCGAGCGCGCTTTGGCAGTAATAAACCAGTTACACTGAGAGACGGTCGTTTTATTACACACTAGCAGCCCGTCCTCGCTTCGCTTCGGGTGCCATTATGAATAAAAAAATAAAATGAAATAATAAGACTTAAACAATAAATATTTTAATGACAAATCTACAGATTTAGTAAAATATTGCTAAAAATAGACAATGATCACGAACATTAAATTCGCATCTTAACATGAATTTAGTCGCATTTTTTTACAACTTGTGATCCTATTTATGATATTTCTATCTTAAAATATTCTAGTAGCTTCTGGTGCTTCGCCGGCCACTGCCGCGGCCTTTACAATGTTTGGAGATACTAAAACGATTTCAGAGATGAAAACTATCCTATGCTCTGTCTCAGGATTCAAACTGTGTTAAAACCAAATAAAAGCTACGTCAGTTCGACGGATACTGATTCCTTATACAAACTCTTAAATGCCTGGTTTCCTCTCTGAAAGGGCGGTTTCGCGGATAAAAGCTATTCTGTGTCCTTCCTGGTACTTAAACTAACCTTTGTAGAATTAAAAAAAAGCTTAATTGGCCTAACGAATATAGATAACTCACCCCTGTTCCCCTTCTAAAAGGGGATTTCTAAAATATAAAAACTATCCTATGTCCTATTTTAATATACAAACTACCTTTATACCTACTAAATTTCAGGCCCAGCGGTATTAGAAATTTCAATACAACATTTGCCCACACTTTTATAGGAAAAAAATGGCCCTCTTTTCCCCCTTTAAGAGGGGAATATCTGAGATAAACACTATTTTACATCCTCTCCTGGTACTTAAATACCTTTATGCCAAATTTCAACTCTATCAAATCAGCAAAAAGATAATAAAAATATATACTGGTTCTCGAAAAATCCTTTCTTATTTAATGTTTAGGTATTAAAAGAATCTACAGGATAGGTATAACCAAATTTTATCATTCTAGGTTCAGGAGTTTCGTCTCTACTGTGATAATGATGAGTCAGTCAGATTACCCTACAGAGTTTAGTGTAGCCCCACATATTATGTTAGTTAGGTTGGAAAGTATCCACAATGCGCAAATCGAGCGTACGAAGCGAGAATGAGGCGATGCACTTGAGCTTGGGAGTCAAACAACTTTTATACCAAATTTTAGCTTAATATTCCCGTTCCCATAGGAATATTGGGATGATTAAACAATCAATTATCGTTTCTTGGTAGTCAAACTACTATTACACCAAATTATTACATTTATTACACAAACTATTACATTTTCCATATTATTCTCGATCCCGTGGGAATTTTGGATTGAAAACTATCTTGTATTCGTTTTTGGTAGCAAAACTACCTTTGCATTCAATTGCAGGTTAATGGGCCACGTGGTTACAAATTTCTATATTATTCACGTTCCCGTAAGAATATTGGAATGAAAACTATTTGAACCCTTTCCTGATAGTCAAAATACCTTGATACTAAATTTCAGCGTTATAGGCTTAGCGGTTACAGATTTCCATTTTGTTCCCGTTCCCATAGGTATTTTGGAATGAAAACGATCTTGAATCCATTCATGGTAGTTAAACTACCTTTATACCAAATTTTAGCTTAATAGGCCTAGTGTTTACAGATTTCCATTTTGTTCCCGATCCCGTAAGAATTTTGGAATAAAAATTATCTTGAATCCATTTATGGTAGTCAAACTACCTTTACAGCAAATTTCGGATTGATAGACTCAACGGTTACAGATTTTCATTTTATTCCCGTTCCCGTAGAAATTTCACAAAATCCCTTCTTATCGGTCGCCTGCGTTACCTAAAAAACACGCTGTACAAATTTCAGGTTAATCGGTCCAGCGGTTTTATCCCTGCGATGATAAGTCAGTTAGATTTCCACTTTAAATATTGGCTTAGACATATTGTTCCCGTTTCCGTAAGAATTTGGGTTGAAAACTGTCTTGTACTTTCTTGGTAGCCAAACTACCTTTGCATTTGGTTTCAGCTTAATCGGCCAAGCGGTTACAGATTTTCATATTATTCCCGTTTCCGTGAAGAACCGTTGTGAACCCTTTCCTGACAGTTAAACTACCTTCCAAATTTCAGCGCTATAGGCCTAGCGGTTACCGATTTCCATTTTGTTCCTGTTCCCGTAAGAATTTTAGAATGAAAACGATCATGAATCCATTCATGGTACTCTAACTACCTTTATACAAAATTTTAGCGTAATAGGCCTAGAGGTTACAGATTTCCATTTTGTTCCCGTTCCCGTGAGAATTTTGGATTGTAAACTATCTTGAATCCATTCATGGTAGTCAAACTACCTTTGTACAAAATTTCCGATTATTAGGCCTAGCGGTTACAAATTTCCATTTTGTTCCCGTTCTCGTAGGTATTTTGGAATGAAAACGATCTTGAATCCATTCATGGTAGTCAAACTACCTTTATGCCAAATTTCAAATATATAGGCTTAGCGGTTTCAAGTTTCCATTTTGTTCCCGTTCCCGTAAGGATTTTGGAATGCAAGCTATCTTGAATGCATTCATGGTAGTCAAACTACCTTTATACAAAATTTCAGATTAATAGGCCTAGCGTTTACAAATTTCCATTTTGTTCCCGTTCCCGTAGGAATTTTGAAATAAAAACTATTTTGAATTTTTTCATGGTAGTAAAACTACCTTTACACAAAATTTCAGGTTGATAGACTCAACGGTTACAGATTTCCATTTTGTTCCCGTTCCTGTGGGAATTTCGCAAAATTCCTTCTTATTACCTGCCTACGTTACCTAAAAAACACGCTGTCCAAATTTCAGCTCAATCGGTCCAGCGGTTTTGTCCCTGCGATGATGAGTCAGTCAGTTTTCTATTTTATATAATAGTATAGATAGATAAATACTTGTCAGCAGTGCTCCTAGAATTTCACATAATTGTGAAATCCTAGGTGACACTGTACTGATTATGGGCAGCCGTTATCTCTTAACATCAGAAGAGCGTCTTGCTCGTCTTCTACTTCATAACATTTTATAAAAAAAGTTAATGCTCATTTGATTTGTTTTGACGAGTACTTTAGTGCTAAGTAGATGGTAATAATAATAATAATAAAATCTTGTTTTTTTTATATTTCACTTGTTGCATTGACTATTCAGAAAAAAAACCATGATTTCAAAAGACATTTATTACAATTCCCAAAAGCGCATTGAAAATTACGTGAAACTAAAACTTGGTATATTGTTTGAAGTATTTTTCTTATCAATAGCATAATGAACGTTATTGTCATTTTTGGCGTTCAAGGCCCGTAATAGCATTCCATACGGGATCCCGCTGAAATGTCAAGAGTAGAACTGTCATCCCATACATTGTACTTTTGTGAATGTATGGGATGATAGTTCTACTCTTGAAGTTTTGTCGGGATTCCATGTGGCATGCTAAAGCCGCATCATACGGGATCCCGCTGAAAAGTCAAGAGTAGAACTGTCATCCCATACATTGTACTTTTGTGAATGTATGGGATGATAGTTCTACTCTTGAAGTTTTGTCGGGATTCCGTGTGGCATGCTACGGCCACTGCTGATGGGCGCCACCACAAAATGGCGTAAAATTGTGAATTTTGACGGGCAAATATTTTATAGTTCTTTTTTTTTCTTACTACGAAAAGTGTGCATTTAGCTCGCTCCGAACAAAACGGTAAGAAAATTCAAATATTCTTACTAATAAGTGCGCGAGCAGCTTGCTGCGAGAGTCGAGAAAAACTTGTTATCTTTCGTATGCCTTGAAGATACCCAAGTTTTTGGGAAACACGGATTACAGCAATGTATTCCAAATGCGAATAGAGAGGGGGGGACTGCGCAAAAAAATATTTAAACCGGCATATCTTTCAAACGGACACACTTATTAAAAAATCTTAACAACCCGTCTCTAATTTTGAAATACATATTTAATAGGTAGAACATCACATGATGGGATCAGCCAGAAAAAAATATCATCCCCATCTTACGTGTACGGGAGTACGGGAGGTGCCCTAAATTAATTAATTTAAAATTATTTTTGTTACCGTTCTACTTGTGAGATGCATTATGTTTTCATGCGATGGCCAAGTCGATCAATTAATTTAAAACATAAACGATTTTACCGACTTGGTATTACATGGATCTGACATCTTTTACGGTAGAAGAACTGCGAGTTGCGAGACTTGGTTTTTTTACAAGTTATGTTTTTAAAGGCATTTTATTTTCCGACAAACATGATAGGAATTCCGTAATATAATAAAACATTTTTTATAAAATCATCAACAACTTTATTGATACGTACATAAAATAATAATAATACAATATTTTATTACATTTTTTCGTATACTTTGATATCATAACTAAAATTACTTTTTATTATAGCTAAATTTTATATACAATATTTATATAATTTAGTTTTCTTGTAATAATTTAAAATTATTCTATAATTTGTTCCATATGTATGTACCTACGCATTATTTATTAATAAGTTAGAAAACAGAATCTTAAGTATAATAAAATCATGAACAAAGAAAAATACTATAAAATTAATATTATCACCATTATTTACTTACTAATTAGCTTTTTATACATTTTACAAGTAGGTACTAGATTTTAAAGTACTATGTGTATTAAATATTATCTATAATAATAATTTAATTATTTTGCACTCAATGGGATTTTGCAGCGTTAACACCAAACTGAAGCCAGAAAAATGACGTCAGGGTTGTTTGCCATCTCACTTAGCTCATACAAATTAAAAACAAAATACTATCGTCAGCCTACGTATTCAGTAATCAGTATGAGTAAGTGAGATGGCAAACAACGGTGACGTCATTTTGCTTGCTTCAGTTTGGTGTTCACGTGCACACTCCACTGAATATAATACCTTATTGGTGCTACATGTTATTATTATACACGTCAAAAACAACACACAAGTTGATGTTTGCCGAAAATTGTCTCTTGCTCGGCATTTTGAAGGTTAACCCTTGAGGGTTAACCCTCAACATTGTTAAGGATTAACCCTTTCCAGCCACAACCGCTTTACAAGGCGCCACTGTCTGCGTCCATGTTCATTTATGTTTTGCGTCTGGAAGCTTAGGCTTTCGGTGGAAAGTCTTCTCCATCATGGAAACTGTAACAATGATAAATAAATATTTTAAATATTATTTTTTGGAAGGTGGAAGATTGTCCTGGTATGAACATACTTATTATGCGGAGGGATGAAAATCATATGACCAAAAAGTTCATGAATATGGTCATAGGCGGATTTAGGGGGAGGGCCAGGGGGCCAAGGCCCCCCCCCCAGGAGCATTGTAGAGGTACGAATTTTGCACATATTTCATGGTCAAGATTATAATTTTTTTCTCGGCGCTCGCAGTTAGCTGCCTCCGCACTTATTATTAAGGATATTTGAACTTTCTAACTGTTAAGAGAGAGCTAAACACACTTTTCATAGTAAAAATTATAATATTTTTGCCCGTCTGCACCTTGGCCCCCCCCCAGGACCAAATCCTGGATCCGCCAGTGAATATGGTGATAGGTCTTAGACAAAATAAAAATAGACATAGCCATTTTATGTGTGAGTGTGATGGCAATAGGGAAAATTCTGTGTGAAAAAAAGGAGAACCTATTTTTTCCTTTCAACTTTCAGCGTGGGCGGTTTATACTGTTTGTCAAACTCTGTCAAACTGCTTCACTTTGACAATAATACCTATGTGTTTTGTTTTTTTCTAAAATTTTAAAGCAATTTGTCAAATATTCAACTAGTTTATGACCTAAAATATCAATATATCGCGCATTTTCATAAAATAATGAAAATCCGTAAGTAAACTGTTTTTTGTCTCATAGGTGGCCACTGGCCACGATGATGTGACCCCCTCTTTGATACGTGGTAGTCGGGAAGGAGGCGCCCGAAAAAGGTTTGGATGAACTATGTGAAAGAGGATAAACTTACGTGCTAGGGGTCAGTGGATGAAGATATGACGGATAGAGTAGAATGGAGAAGGAAAGCGTATTGTGCCGATCCTACCTAGTGCGGGATAAGGGCAAATAAATGATGATTTTATATACTTATTATTTTATTTTTATCGGTGTTAAAATCATAACTACTCGTATATAAATACGCGTTAATTCGTCGCTTTATAATTGGCAAATTTTAAATTAGGAATAGATAAAATCGGTACAATTTAAATTAATTTCGATATTTCACATGCTTTAACAACTGCAAAATAGATATTATATGAAGCTTTAAGATTGTGCAATAATTTAACAAATCGTCATTTTTATTATGAATCAATCAACGCATCGTGGTGCAATGTCGCAACTTGGTTTGAGCTTGATGGACGCAACAAATAAATACAATAAATTCAGAACTTTTTTTATTGTGATATACCTAGTCAGGTCATAAGTATTGTCACACAGTAAAAACTTTTCTTTTAGAATGCTGGCCACAAAAAAGTTTATTGAATTCGAATTTCGAATTGTTCATGAAAATAAAAATGTATACTTTTTAGAATTTTACTCATTTTTAAATATGGAGTGGACGCTTAAAGAAGACCGTGTTGCAGTTATTGCGTTGCATCGTTGCGGTTACGCGCCAATTCAAATTTTTGACATACTGAAAAATTTGAATATAACCAAAAGATTCGTTTATCGTACCATCAAACGATACAATGAAGACTCTAGTGTAGATGACAGGTCAAGAAGTGGTCGCCCTCGGTCTGTTAGGACTCCAGCAGTGATAAAAGCTGTGAAGGCGCGAATTCAAAGAAATCCCAAACGTAAGCAGAAACTGTTGGCCCTTCAGATGGGGTTAAGCAGAACCACGGTGAAAAGGGTGTTAAATGAAGACTTAGGGCTTCGGGCATATCGAAGAAAAACAGGACATCGTTTAAATGCTCGTCTAATGGACCTGAGACTGAAGAGATGCCGCGCTTTGTTGAAGCGGTACGCGAGAAAAAAATATCGAGAAATTCTTTTTTCGGATGAAAAAATTTTTACCGTAGAAGAGAGCTACAACAAACAAAATGATAAGGTGTACGCACACAGTAGTGAAGAAGCGAGCAACCGTATTCCGCGTGTCCAACGAGGTCATTTTCCATCCTCGCTCATGGTATGGTTGGGAGTTTCTTATTGGGGCTTAACAGAGGTACATTTTTGTGAGAAAGGTGTAAAAACGAATGCAGTTGTGTATCAAAATACAGTCCTGACGAACCTTGTGGAACCTGTTTCTCATACCATGTTCAATAACAGGCACTGGGTATTCCAACAAGATTCGGCGCCAGCTCATAGAGCGAAGAGCACACAAGACTGGCTGGCGGCGCGTGAAATCGACTTCATCCGGCACGAAGACTGGCCCTCCTCCAGTCCAGATTTGAGTCCGTTAGATTACAAGATATGGCAACACTTGGAGGAAAAGGCGTGCTCAAAGCCTCATCCCAATTTGGAGTCACTCAAGACATCCTTGATTAAGGCAGCAGCCGATATTGACATGGACCTCGTTCGTGCTGCGATAGACGACTGGCCGCGCAGATTGAAGGCCTGTATTCAAAATCACGGATGTCATTTTGAATAAACTTTATTGTCATAAGAATCTATGTTTTGTTAAGTTCATTTTGGTATATAAATGGTTACATAATAAATAAACTTGTTCCAATAATTTTATATTAAACATGTGACAGAATTTATGACCTGACTAGGTATATAGATAATTATTTAGGGAGGTAGGATTTTATAAAACAATCTCTAATAATATTTAAGTCTATGGTCAATTGAAAAAAAAATCCAAGAAGGTTATATTGAGTAGAGTGCTTTTCACGAAAGGAGTCCTTTTTGCGGGCGCTACTATCGTACATTTTAAAAGTTAAAATATTATAACATTTTAACTCCTCATATTTAATTTCTTAATTATTGAATTTCTTATTTTATCTAACAAATAAAAACTATTTAGGATATGAGGTCCAGTAATATTCGATAAAATTAAATTTAGTTCCACTAAATTCCGCGGGACCCCTTTCGTGAAAAGCACTCTACAAAGTTCTTGTTTAATGCGCCTCCAGTTCTTAGTTAATTTGTGCTGTAACTTGGTATAAAGATAGCTTAGACTCTATAAAACATATTATTATGGTTTAAAAGAGCGTAAAACCATAAGGCGCAGCTTGTATACAAAATGAATTATTAGGTTAATTTTTGTATTATTAATGAAAATATTACTTACTTGTCATAAGATAAAATATAGTGAGCATCGCCCATTTAATAGACGATAATAATTTCATTTTTGTTTCTTGATCAGTTTTCCAATCAATAAATCAAAATAAATTCAAATAATTTATTATTATCACTTAGTCGGTTTGGCAAATAAAAACACTTGCTGCTGCACTTGTTTCAAAATCTCAATTAAAAAATGCAAATGAACTATTTTTCTTTAAAATTAATTAAATCAAATGCAATTGCAAAAAGTCACTCTTTGTTTAATAATTTCTAATAACTCGTACAAAATTGAAGATATTTTTCCTTATATGCAGTATTTTGTCTCAAAATGAACCCATGTAGCTTAGAAATACAGTCTTGACCTGATCAAATCAAATGAGGGCGCTAGTGTCCGTGTCTTGCTTTCGCATTTTCAATTTTAATTGTAGTGTAAAATAAATAGTTCCAGTTTTCACCGCATGCCAAAAAGGTTTTTAATTGCTATGTATGGAAAATGTGTGTCACGTTTTTCATTTGCGACAATATATTTTTTAATTTTTACTGACGTAAGGGGAAACCTGGCTTATAAACAATAATTACGCATTGAGTAATCTTTATAGTGGTTAAATAATAACTGGAATGACGTTGGAAACATGTTTATGTAGTTTAAATAATTTATGGTCACAATGTGGTGAAGTACCTAATGTGGTTTTGTATTTTGTACCATTAAATAGGAAAATATATTTTATTCTAGAAATAACTTATTTTTAAATTAGCCTGTTGGTCGATATCTCCACATGTATGTACAATGCCTATTGCCAAGGGCGGATCCAGGATTTTTTTTCTGTTGGGGTGCAGACCAAGGTGCAGACGGGCAAATATATAATGTATTATAATTTTTACTACGAATAGTGTGTGTTTAGCTCGCTCTGAACAGTTAGGTGAGAAATTCAAATATTCTTAATAATAAGTGCCGAGAAAAAAATTATAATCTTGACCATGAAATACGTGCAAAATTCGTAACTCTACAATGCTTTTTTGGGCAGGCGACCAAGCCCCCCTTCCCCCTAAATCAGCCTATGCCTATTGCTATGTAGAGAGTATTATGACGGAACTAAATTTAATTTTATCAATAAGTGATTATTTTATTAATTATTTATAATATTAGTAAGATCACTGGACTTGATATCCTAAATATTTATTATTTGTTAGATAAAATAAATACCTATTTAATTAAGAAAATAAATATGAGAGAAATTATAAGGCGTTAAAATGTTATAGATATGTTTTATGTTAACTTTTAAAATGTACGAAGTGGCGCCCCGCAAACGAACTCATTTCGTCAAAAGCACTCTAGTAGGTACCTACCGTAGACAGAGAAAGAACTATAGACTTTGGGATGTGTTCTATCTCATTCGCACGAGAAAGAGAACAACTTATGCGAAAGCTGTGTAAAAGAAAGAAATAGAATGATGCTATTTTTTGTTTCATACAGCGTGCCGCTTTTTTCGTGTTTCGCAAAGTAGTTTGCGAAACAAATTTTGACAGCTAGCTGCAAAATATTGTAGTCGTCTTGATTAAAATATAAATTACTGATTTTCAGCAAAGACTTTTTTAATGAAATTACTTGTAAACGATAAAGACTGAATATATCTACAATTTAGGTTAAAAAATGGTGCGGTGTAGCGTGATAGGGTGTAAAAGTGATAGTGAAAAGAAAATGTTCGGATTGTCTTTTCATTCGTAAGTATTATACTATTTTTTTAATACAAGCATTTCGTAACAAAATTTTAATCATTAGTAATTGTGTTGTATGCACTCTAGACGTAACTTAGGCTTTATAAAAAGCTTAAATATAAAAAATAATTATTATTATAACCTCAAAACTGAAAACGCTTGTGTTGCCAACTTTTTTTATAAATATAAGACATTCATTGAAAAATAATGGCTTGACTTATTATTTATAATGTATATAGTAGTCAACTCGAACACGAGGGTGTGCTATCTGCCGTCTGAAAAAACCGTAGACAGAGGAAACTAAAACAATAAAGATAAAATAAAAAAAAGATGTTTTGACTAAGTTTTTTGGTCCATGAAGTCATCAAAATCCGTAATAAATATGATTAAATTTACATCAGGTATTAAAAATACCCAGGACTACCTTTTTTTTTGCCCTTGTCAATATTCCTATTCATAACAATAATTGACTTGAACGAGTGGCTGGGGCCCTGGCTTCCTGTCACATGTGGCGCAGTGGCGCAGATAGTGGCTTGTGGGTCGTACACTAGCATTTAGAATTTTTAGATTGAGTGCTTTTCACGAAAGGAGTCCCGCGAAATTTAAAGGAACTAAATAGGTATTTCTACGTTTTTTACCTCAACGACGTTTTTTTATTTATAAGTAGTATTTAAATCATTGCTTAATAGTTAGGTGATGTAAATACTTTTTCATAGTTGGTTTAATCTTAAATACATATATAAAATATTGAAGAAATAAATGCTTGTAAATAAACAAGTGAAATTTTAAAAAAAACTTAATAAAAACAAGCTTTTATTATTATTATTACCATCTAGCACCAAAGTATTCGCCAAGACGAATCAAATGAGCCCAAACTCGATAGGGTTGCGTCGTTTAATTACGGAGTTCCTATGGCCACCTTCCAGTTCTATCATCAGATCAGCTCCTCGTCATAATAATATTGCATTGTCATCCGATTTATATATGGTTGCAAAATTTCAGCTCTATCGGAAACCGGGAGTGGATCTAATTAAATTTGCAAGATTTGATTACAGACAGACAGACAACAGACAGGTGAAAGTAAATAAAAGCTTACAATAAAAAGGTTATCTCTTAAAATTATAAATTATAACCAAATACCATCCCATATAAAAAATGTAGACTCATTTCCCGTGTTTAAAAAACAGCTTACATAATATCTTACCTCTATATTGTACCAACGAGTTATATATTGTAGAAAATAAATTTCTTATATGTTTAACTCAAACATTTAAAATTATAGGAATATGTATATTTATCTCATATATTTTGTATCATGGCAAATATCGTTGATAATATTATAACCTTCCTGACCTGAAAATTATCTTTGCTTTTGAAACGAAGTATAGTAACTACCTTTTTTCCCCCCAGGAAAATGCGTTACCCGCGCATTGTCACCCAGCGCCGAGGGGCGCAGGGTGGTATGTGGGACCCCCCGTCGAAGATGTGTGTGGCGAGGATAACCATTAAAAAACATGGGGGTGTTCCTGCGGAATGCCATATCACCGGGGCTGCGGGTACACCGAAGCACTCGTCCGCGGCAACTAATAATATCTACCCTATCTTGTAATCTTATTATTTAAGTTTTATTTAACTTGATGATTGTGACTACTAACGAAATAATAATTGTTATGTACCAAAGTGTGTCTTTGTTGATAATTATTGATAATAAAGATCTTTAAAACCTCAACCTTATCTCTTACCATTAGGATAAAGTCTAACTCACAGAGTACATTTTATATATAGTAAGTCTACCTCGTATTTTACTTAATAAATGGTTAGGTACTTATTTCTAAAAAATAAAGGAACATGCACAAATTTTGGTTTAATTTTCTTCGTATGGTAACCCGAAATATTGTGACGTAATATTTCTTGTCCCTTTTAGCGGCACGCTTTGTGATAGTCTACAGTAGTCTATGGTACCTACTAATTAAAAAACGTTTTTTTTTTTTAATTTGTATGGGTTGCTGCGCGACACGCCTGTAAGCGCGAGGCCACCCCCTAATGCCACCACAGCATTTGTGCCGCAGCTGCATATCGTCTCCGCGAATGGAGCAAACAGGTATTGCGCCTCCAAAGCCGCATAGGTACCTACTTCTGCGAGTTATTCTCCGTCGCGTCCGCATCTTCGTCAGCTGCTTGATAGAGGGCATAGAGTAACTTATAATATAATATGAGAGAGAATAGAGAGCGATACGAGCCTGATGGCTGGCGGCTGGGAGCGACAGTGCTAATAAAAAAATATTATATTGTCTATTGGCAAATACAGTGAACTTGCAACATATTTACTAAAGAAAGAATTTTGTCAAAGTCAACGTTCAACTAATGTCAATAGTCACTGGCTGTCAGCGTCATTTCCGTTGGCCGTCACTAGTCACTGTCATAAATTTGCGCTTCGAAATTTCTAAATTTTCTGAATTCAGAAAATATAGTGTGAATTACCAATTTATTCATCAATTTCGCTCCCGATTTTGTGATATTATCCCTTAAAAAAGGTAAGCAAATAATTTTCCCTACACGAAACTGCTTAGATATTAAAAATCATATGTAAACGGGTGTCGTGGCGCAGGTTATTTTGTGCTGGTTATTTTTTTTTCATATTTCTTAACAAATACTAAGAAGTTTACAATATAAATGCATGAAATCAACCTGCCATCTATATCTGCACGTTTTGTTTTCTTCATAACAGGAATAGATAGGTGTAGGTCACAAAAATTATGATTAATGCTAAAATTAACATCTAAAATCATGATTTTTAAATTAACACATGAAAACAACAGTATTCAAGGCCAATTGTTGCATTTTAGATCATAAAATATATAAATAGGGCACATCTGTAATGTTAGTTTAGTTGTATTTTTGCAGAGATTCTGAGTTATAATGTTATACCTATATATAGGTATATAATATAATATAATATAAAAAGTGTAAAGTCAATTTTCTGTTAATAGTTCCAAATTTTCAGTGTTTTCATTTCTGTAGAGAACTTTTTTTAAACCATGCCAATGCCACGTGAAGTAAGTCAACTTTTTTATTTACCATAGACAAATCTAGCCGCGAATCAGCTCAGCAGACAAATCCTGGTGACAGAATAAACTCAACAATATGATAGAAAGGAAAGCATATCTGCCGGGTTATTCCGGTCCAAAATCGCTTCTCGTTTTGCTGGCGCCCACTGTCAAATTTTTAGAAAATTTTGAAAAAAATCTTGAATATTCTTACGATGCCAGTACAAACTCAAATGCAACTTCAATTTTATTTTATTAAGCATCTTTTGGGTGCCTCAAAATGGCGTTTTTGAAAATAAAAATGTGTCTAAAGGTTATTTTTTTGCTTACGTTTTGCTGCGCCGCCGTCTCTTTTTCGTGCAAAATTCCTGTTGTTGCTGTGACTGTTTTTGGTTGAATTGTCAGCACAAGACATAAGTAGCTCCTTAACACATTCACTGCGGAAAACACAAGAGCTGTGTTTTTGAGGTTGGAACGCTAGTGCATTGCAGATCACTTCCACGCAACCAACTTTTAGAAGAATACATTTTATTATGAAGAGTACGGAGGGTCTATTAGCTATAAGCAAACTACATGAAAAACACTAGAAACCATAGACATAATTGCATGAATGAATGCAATTTTGTAGGAGGTTTAAGCAGGTATTGAAATACCTGCTTAAACCTCTAAAATAACAAATGCAGCAATGTACATTGAAGTTGTCATCAATCATAGTGGTAGAAATAGCCAATAGGCCCTTAGCAAAAAATTCATTTAGTCTAATAGGCTACATTGGAGCACTTTTGCAAGTCAATTTTACATTTTTCTATTTTAATACTCTACCGCTCATTCGCAAGGCACCTCTATGAGAAAAAGGAGCAATAAACTCATAAGGATTGCATTTTTTAAATATGGGTTTACAATGTTTATCTTGGTTACATAATTTATTGTGCGTTTGAGGGGCACCAGCTTAGGGCTTATGTTTGGTTTTTTTTTAAGAGTTTAGAGGTACTAAACTGTTAGAAACTCTAGTTTTTTTATGGGCCACCACTGGACTTCACAACTTATAACTACTTAACTATAGATAAACATGCTTCATACTAAAAGATACATATTACATAGATGACCTTTTAATTTTAATAATAATTTGTTTCAGATGTCCGGTCGTGAAGGAGGTAAGAAAAAGCCACTGAAGGCACCCAAGAAGGAGAGCCGAGAACTCGATGATGATGATGTAGCACACAAGCAGAAACTCAAGGAACAGCAAAAGGCTTTGCAGGTAAATATGATTGAAAACATGGCTTTTGGAACCTAAATTATTAAAAATGTATACCAGCAAATGGAAATCTCATGTGACTCCATAGTGTTCATCTGTTCTTGCAAAAAAAAAACTTCATATAGACAAACTTTTTTTTCAGGAGGCGAAAGCAAAGGCTACCCAAAAAGGCCCTCTCACTCAAGGCGGCATAAAAAAATCTGGCAAAAAGTGACAAAGTATAATATGAAACTACTAATTTATAGGTTAAATTATTATGTAAGACATAAAAAAGATCTTGTTGATTTTTTATTTGGTATCTAAATAATGTCCTGTGTAAAAGGTATTTCTTACAAGTTCTCAATGCCAACAATGTTCATATCCAAAACTATGCATTTATCCAATGACTATAGCATTTTGGTATATTGAAATAAAATATTAATATTGTTTTACTGGTTTTATTTAATTACAACCCTCTGGTTAATATTTATTAACTTGTTTAAAATTTCACACTGGCTGAATGCGAAAAATTATACGCGTTAGAAAAAAAAGCAAACATGACAATTTAGAAAGTTGTCTATTGGATTTTCGCGCCATTGGAAATTAAAAAACTAAATTTTCGACTTGTAGCTGCTACAGTGTTTTCTTAAAAATTACTAGTTTTTCTCTATAGATTAACGTTTATAAATAACTATAATATTTTTTATAATAAAAGCAGCAGGAGTTCGCCAGTTTGTGGAGATAGAAACATTGTTATTGTGCGAGTAGCCTTACCTTACCTACATAAAACTACGAGTTCCTACATACCTACCTATAATAAAGTTGTGTTTTTAACTGAAGAAGACTCATAGGTCATAAGGTGAGCCCAATGAATGTGTTTGTTACATCTACACGCGTATATGGCAGAACCGATTGAGCTGAAATTTGGTAGGTAGGTATATTAGACACTGGAATAGATATACCTACTTTTCAGCGGGTAAAACCGCGCAAAAATATGACGTAAACGCTGACACTTCTGCTATGTAGGTAGGTACGTTATTATAACAGCGGTTAAGTAATCTTTACAAATTCTATGCCCTACAATGACTAAAACGCAGTATATTATATATTCGTTTTTTATACAAAGAATTAAGGAACAAGAGCACTCCATTCTCCTGATGGTAAGAGATAACGCTGCCCATAATAAATAGTAGGCACAGTGCTACCCAGGATTTTACAAGGATATAAAATTCTGGGTGCACCGCACCAACTCTTCTTACTTAAGAGTCATAAGACGTTAAGATTTCAGCCCAGTAATTTCACTAGCTACAGTGCCCTCCTACGGAATACCACAGTAATGTTTGCACATCACTGCTCACGCGGTAGAATAACTGCCACTGTGTTCTTATTCAACCTTATTACGCACAAAATACAAATACCTACTGCCTTAATCACATTTCATTATACTGCGTTATAGGAGATATATGATTTAGGGCAACCTATCGTAGAACTTAATTTTCAAAATCATCAGCCCACCTTCTTCTACTGCTGGATATAGTGTGCTATTCACGAAAGAAGTCCCGCGAAATTAAATTAATTTTTATCGATGATTACCTACTGTACCTACTTCATGTCCTAAATTATTTTTATTTGTTAGATAATGTAAATTTACCTATTTAATATAAGAAAATAAATATGAGAAGTCAAAAATCTATAGATATTCTAACTTTAAAACACGCGATAAGCACTGTACCTAGGCTTTACTCATGGTACGCCCCTCAATCCTCCTTTCTTTTTACAAGCTTTTATTTACTTTCACCTGTCTGTTGTCTGTCTGTAATCAAATTTTGGAAGTTTAATTTGATCCACTTTCCGGGTTTCGATTGAGCTGAAATTTTGCATGCATCTATAAATCGGATGACAATGCAATATTATTATGACATCGAGCTGATTTGATGATGGAGCTGGAAGGTGACCATAGGAACTCCGTAATTTAACACCCATCGAGTTTGGGCTCATTTTATTTGTCTTGACGAGTAGGTACCTACTTTGGTGCTAGATGGTAATAAGTTAAAAAGTCACGTCACGTTTAGTTAAAATTTCACTTGTTAAATTATGTTGTCATTTCAGTCCAATGGATTTCCTACGCAATTTCATCTCAACATTCCAAAAACCAAACATTTTAAAAAATGGTAAAAAACCTAAGAAAAATACACCAGGAACTGTTATTTCCGACACTGTTACAAACTCAAATTTGCATGTTAATAATGATACAATTATAAACTTGAACAAAAACGTAGTAAATGGAACAAATGTTGAAAATATACAAAACATGGAGTTGAATAAAGATGAAGTCAATAATATAACTGATAAATTAGTTACAATAGACGTGACTGACGAAAATGACTTATTTATTGACAACAATAAAGTCTTAAATGAACTAAAAATTACAGAAATTCTGTATAACAAAAACTTCAATGCAAATAAACTCAGAATTAGTGAAAATAACGATCCAGAAATAGAAGTTTTCAATAGTAACATAAATGCAAATAACTCTGAAGTAAGACATAACGATTCTGAATTAGAAGTTATCGATAGCAACAAAGAAGATTCCATCGATATTGAATTAAACTTAAACACCACAGTTATAATAAAAGATATTGTCATGACTAACAACATAGATGAAATAGCAACAAAATACTTAAGTGAATTTAACGAAGAATATAACTTAGTTCATAAATTCAAAGAAGACGTAAATGTAAAAGAATTTGATGAAACAAACAAAAATACGAAAGAATTACAAGAATTTGACGAAGTCTTGGAAAATATTACGAAAAATACAGAATTGTCAGTAAAAAACGTCACTTTAGACGATATTAATGAAGTCATTGATCTTGATGACGACGCGTATAATTTTCAAGAGATAAAATACGTAAACTCTCATCGCGATGTTCTTAAATTGGAAGATTACAAAGATGTTATTTCAATTAGTTCTGACGACAGTGAAACATACAGCAAAGATAATGGCAACTTTGAAAATGATCAAAATGACCCGAAAGTAGATAATAGTAACCCCAAAAATGAAATGAACACTGATAAAAGTAATAGCAATCCTGAAAATGATGGTAATAACAATGAAAAGCAAGACATCAAAAATAATAGGGAAAATAATACAATTCAAAATTACGACAACATTCATAAAATAAAAGAAAATATGCATCAAAATGCTGTTAGTATCCATGAAAATGACAAAAATATCCACAGAAATGAGGACATTGTCAATAAAAATGACAATATCCATAAAAATTACAACAATATCCACGAAAATTATATCAATAACCATAAAAATGATAAAAATCCTGAAATTATTGACATAATATCAATAAATTCTTCAAATGACAAGAGTCAAGAAATGGACAATATTTCAAATCATTCTGATTCAACTAACGATGGGTACCATTCATCAGATTTTGAGTTCATCACCGAAGAAGAAGCTAAAATGGATGGATTTATAATAAATTTTGACGCGGAAAGACATTTAAATGCAAATTCTGGTGATGAACATGTAGAAAATGACGATGATGATGAAGGAATGGTGATAGCTGATAAAAGCTATATGGAAAACTATGCGGTGCCGGAAGGCGATGATTATTTGAAGCTTTTTGAAGGTAATTTTAAAAAAGATTTACGACTTGAAAAGGAAAAAAAAATTAAATTCATTATAGGTTAAGTCGGCTGATCTTAAGACTAGACCTTGATGGATAAAGCCCTCCTTGAATTTTAAAATATTAATTAATATAATAGTAGAAAGTTTTTTTAATGAGAAGTGAAAAAAAAACTAAACTAACTTCAAGCTCAATAGATACATTAAATTATAATTGAAAACCCCTTCATTAGGTTAACATTTAAATAGGAAACTTCAAAGCGTAACTTTTAGTTATTCATTTTGTTTTTTTTAGCTTTTGAAATAAAAGAAAAAAGTTTCAAATCAATTATTAAAATGATCATTTATCAACAAAAAGTTTGTTTTTGTTCAGAATAAAAGATGTTTCTGTATTCAGAATGTTTTACCACATGCACAAAACTTAAAATCTAATTTTCTGCGGTACAATGCCTAAAACACAGTAAAATCAATATTTTGGTTGCCTGTTTTCGTTCAAACATTCAACAAACACATCACAACATTTTTCACAAAACATTGTCAAACTACGCTTTTTGTTTGCTCCAACAATGTTTTAAGTGCGTATAAGTATAACATAACATAATAAAATAAATATTTATCAAAGCCGCCTAGATTTTTTTGGATTGTTGTCATGTTTTTGTTGAATGTAAGAACCAAAACACGTACTAGTGACACGCATTTTACTCTTACTGCGCTTTAGGTTAATGGTTTTGACATTTTCCTCTTACTGCGTTTTTAGCGCTGGAAGGCAGTATATTTAGAATCTACCCACTTTTATTCTAGGTCAAAACGCAGCGCTAGCAATCTCAGAAATCCGTTACTTAGAGAACAAATCCCTGATACCTAGAGCGCCGATGTACGTCCAATACGAAGGGATAGGTTTTGATATGAATCTAGCGCCGCCACAGGATTCTGACGATGAAGAACGTTTGTATTGACTCCTAAACTATTTTATTTAATAGTTGACTAGGTCTAAATTTTTAAAATACAATTAGTCCGTAATTTTAATAATAATTTTTTGATACGTATTTTTTTTTCTTGCAAATAAAATAAAAAATGGCTGAGATATAACGCTTATAAAGTTCTGTGTTGGGACGCGTGACGTCACACCGCTAAACTAAATGACTAAAATGTACTAGATTTAATAGTGTGACGTCACGATCAAGCAACTTATTGCGTTGTAACTCTCACGTTTTTTATCAGATTTACAAATAAAAAAATTCGTGACCAATGTTTTTCAATAATCTACATTATGGACAAAAATTTTTTTATTCAACATCCCTATTTAATAAATTTTTGTGTATCTTTTTTGTTCTGTTGCTACTGTCATAAAAATGATTTTTATCTTTATCTTTTCACGAAATAAATCCCGCGGAATTATATAAATGTAATATAATCAATATATAATCGATGATTATAATAATAATATGTACTGGTGGTAAAATAATACTAATTTTCAGATCGAGCGCAAGCGCATGAAACTTTGAACAGAATAGTAGAAATATATCCTGAAAACAGAAGGCCGAAACGGCGACGAAGATTTTAATTCAAAAATACCCTCTTTAAAAGTAAAAAAAAAAAATTATTAGTAATGTGTGTTTGATTTTTTGCATCAGTGATTGTCATTAGAAAAACTTATAAAAATAAAATTATCAATTAATTTTGGTCATAATTATTATTCATGTTAAGGAAAAGTTTGATGGTTTATTTTTTTTCCTGTTAAACCGTAAGTATAATAAATAAGTTAAATTTAACAAACATTTAAAAAACAAGATTTTTTAATATTACCATCTAGCATCTATTATTATACTCAAGACTAATCAAATGAGTCCAAAGTCCAAACTCGATGGGGTTGCGTCGTTTAATTACGGAGTTCCATTCCTATGGCCACATTCCAGCTCCATGTCATAATAATATTGCATTGTCATGCGATTTATGCTATGCTTGCAAAATTTCAGCTCAACCGGGAAGTGGACAAAATTACACTTGCAAGATTTTATTACAGACAGGTGAAAGTAAATAAAATCTTGTAAAAAAACCTACTTATCAGAGGGCCTATTGGTTAATTCTCACCCACTACGATTGATGACAACTTCAATGTACATCGCTGCGTTTGTTATTGTACTCATATTAATGAGGAGGTAGCAAGTAATGGACGCAATTTTGTCTATGGATTCTAGTGTTTTACTTTGTCATAGACAAATATTCTTCATCAATGGTTTTACATGTCGTTTGGCGATAGCCAATAGGCCCTCAGTAAGGGATATAAGACAATAAAAATCCATCACATTTTATCAAGAAGTTTACTGAAAATATTTACAAGGAATTTAAAACTAACATTAAACAATATCTGTTACATCTAGGTATATATAAATGTACTTTCAGTAATTCAATCGGATGATACAGAAATCTTAATAAAACTATAGAAATTCCATCACTCGGTTTACAACATGATATTTATTGAGATATCAACGCAGCTTAATATCTTACAAATATTATAAACGTGAAAGTTTGTACGAATGTATGGATGTACGAATGTATGGATGTACGAATGTATGGATGTACGTTTGTCACTCATTCACGCCTAAACGGGTGAACCGATTGAGCTGAAATTTGGTATAAAGATAACTTAAACCCTGGAATAACCAAAAACGCGCGCGTAAACCGCTGGGCGCAGCAAGTTACATAGATAATTTTATATAATATACTCGTTTACGCCATTTCTATTGCCATATTAAAATTTCTGTGTGACAAATTCCAAGTTTTTGCTTACAACTAATTTTATGTCAAAATGTGAACAAAAAAGTCAAAATAAAATGTAAATAGGACAGCTATAATATTATCTTACGCGTTGCAAAAAGTTGTAGTAGTATCACTACATCTTATTGTAACGCACATGCAATGTCTAAAAGTTATTTGTGAAAATGTGTATATTAAAAAAATATGTCTAAAGAAACTAAATAAAAATGCCTAAAAAATCTGACAGAGCGAAATCGTTGAGTTTAGGAAGACAACCGAACTATGCTACTAATAAGAGCTGATTTTATAAATATCCCAAAAGTTTAATTATAATTTAAAAAAAAAGTTTAAATTAAATTGCTGATGTGAGCAAGTTTTATTTTTGCGTCGAGTTCTGACTTTAAGTCACGAACTAGCGAAGTAATTTACGAATTGATCTATTTACTATGTCATTTAATGTGAGCAAGATGTGATTTAAAAAGAGCTGCGGTAAATAGTAATAATTGGGGTTTATACTCCAACAGAACAGGTTACCCTACTAACAACGTCATAGTCAAATCTCAATTTATAGGTTGTGTGGCGAACCTATATGTTGCAGTTTCAGGTCGCCGAGATTACTACAGGGCCTGCAACATTGCCCGCGATATTTTAACACCCCATTTTTTATATTAAAAGGTACGAATACGTATTTTGTATTTAAGCTTTTAAACCATTGACTATGCCCATTAAATCTATATTAGAATCAAGACGCAGTGATTTAATTCGCTTCGTTATTTAAAGTCAAGGCGCGGCAATATAAAAAAATGCTCACTTGTTGAACCAAGAAGTATTTTACATTGAAAATCGTAAAATTTAGCGCGAATAGAATCAATGCTAAGTAATTTTTTTTAAACCCACATAATTATGTATATCTAAGAATCAGCCCAAAAACTTATGTTTGTTATTTTTCATGTATCCTTGCATAGATGCACGCAAAATAATATCGAAAATGCTATAGCATTTGTTCAGTAGTAACTAATAACCTATATTATAACCTAATATATAAACTGAAAGTTTCAAACGAACGCCAGTGTTACAAAAATGGTCTAAACTGGAGTAACACTTAATATGTGCAGAAAGTTGAAGGCTTTTAAGGAATTTTAGGATATCTAACTTAACATTAAATGTATTTGTGGTTTATTTTATTTAGGTTAAAATTAACGCAATGGTTAATTTTAACTTGAAGGTTCGGTACCTTTCCTTTTATTTTAACCTAAGGGTATTTGTATTTAAGAGCGTATATATCGAGTGACGCTCTTTCGTTCGCACTATTTGACAAATTTTGAAATATAAATTCATAGAATTAATTTATTGAAAATTCCTTAAAACCAGCCCTCCATAATATTAATTACACACATTTTAAAAGTGTTTTCAATTTGATATGTTAAAATATGGCAAGAAATTTTTTCTTCAAAATTGCTTGCATATCATTTTTTAATATATAACACTGAAAACACTTTTAAAATGTGTTCAATAATATTGTGCAGCAACCCCTCCCCTCTTGAGGAATTTTCAAAAAGTCAATTCTATGAATTTATATTTCAAAATGTGTCAAATACTGCAAGCGAGAGCGCGTTCCGCGGACTAAGCGCGCTCTTAAAGGTTCGGTACCTTTCCTTTTATTTTAACCTAAGGGTATTTAAAATTTAAAGCAAACGTTCGTAAAATGATAGTGAATTAGCATCCCTATCTCTCTGCACATATTTGTAAATTTGGGTTCAGTACAAAAATAAATTTGTAACGTTATAGTTATTTAAAATTTAGACTTTCGTTTGGCCGGCGATCGCGGCGGTGGTGCTTCAGTCTTCTTGCTCTGAAAATAAAAGGATTATTTTAATGGGAACACTGTGATAGGCGCCTGAAGATGGACGGTGTCGGAACCGATGGCTAAAATAATAAACAAGTGAAATTTTTTAAAAACTTTTTAAACACAAGCTTTTATGGTTATTACCATCTAGTATCTAGCATCAAAGTAAGACGAATCAAATGAGCCCAAACTTAAAGGGGTTGCGTCGTTTAATTACGGAGTTCCTATGGCCACCTTCCAGCTCCATCATCAGATCAGCTCCATGTCGTAATAATATTGCATTGTTGTTTGTTTTGCATTGACATACAAAACTTCAGCTCAATCGAAAACCGGAAAGTGGATCAAATTAAACTTGCAAGATTTTATTACAGACAGACAGAAAAACAGACAACAGACAGGTGAAGGTAAATAAAAGCTTGTAATATCGAATATCATAACATTTCCTTTGCATAAAGATGACTAGGTGGGTACCCCAACAGTGCCCGTTATTTTTACTGTGCACAGGTAGGAGGGCACTGTAGCTAGTAAAATTACTGGGCTGAATAGTCTTAACATCTTATGACTCTCAAGTAAGAAGCGTTGGCGCAGTGCACCCAGAATTTTTCCTTAGAAAAATGCTGAGTAGCACTATACTATTTATGGGCAGAGTTATATATACAGGAGAGCGACTTGCTCGTATTCTTACTTCTAAATCTATAAAAGGAAAGAGTGACCGACTGATCTATTAACGCACAGCCCAAACCGCTGGACGCAATGGGTTGAAATTTAAGACACAGATAGGTCTCATGTTGTAGACTTCCGCTAAGGGAGGATTTCTGCATGCGAGCAAAGCCGCGAGCATAAGCTAGTCGTTGTATAAAAAATGGCTTTAATAAATATACTATACACATTATTTTACTCACCTCTCTCGATCGTTTCGCTCTAACCTCTCCAGAACTTTCCTTTTCCTCAATTTTCACATCGTCACCTTTCTGAATATCTTTACCGTTCTTTTCAACATCTTTCGTACCTTTATCTGTATCTTTACCTTTCTTATCTTTAGACTTACTACTCTTTAATTCTTTGTCGTCATTTTTGTCACTCTCCGAGTTTTTCTCAGATTTTTTGTCTTTTTTCGGTTTGTCGTTCGCTTTTTCAGTGACTTTTTCGTCTTCTTTTTGTGATTCTGTGTTTTTTTCTGTTGGTTCCGTGTCTTTAGTGGTGTCACTTTGTTCTGAGTTTTCCGTTGAATTTTCCTCTGGTTCCGGTTGTTTTACTTCCTCTTCCGGTTTGTCTGTGACTTTTTCTTGTGGTGGGTTATCTGCTTCTTTTGGCTGGAAATTAAGAGAAAAAAAAGGGTGAAAAGTACCCGTCACGAGAATGTAAAATAAAAAATATAGGACGGTAGGTATGTATGGATGGATGTGTTGAAAAGGCTGTGTATATTTTTCACCATTGCGAATCGGGGCTAGTCACTAAATAGAAAGTAAGAAAATACATTTATTTGCACACACACATTACATACTGAGAGTATTATTAAATTAAACAAACAAGCAATGAGGCTTAGTGAGTAGGTAATGTATGCCACAAAATGGTCCCAACTCAGGATAATGCTGGCTGTGAACAGCCAACGCTGGTCAGCCTTTACCGCCATATTAAAACTTATGTATCACTATTCACTATCGAGAAAGAAATAGTATAAAATGCTTCCCCTCTGCCAGTTTCTATGTATGGTTAGATATTTAAACTATTGAACAGTTTTTCATGTGATACATGATACATGCATTAATATAGCAGAGAAATACTAATTAACTTCTGGAAGGCGCGACTAGTATCCCTAGTTTTACCGGGGGTAGACTTCCTTTGCAGGAGGTCGACTAGGTGGGTACCCCAACAGTGCCAGTTATTCTACCGCCTGAGCAGTGATGTGCAAACATTACTGTGCTTCGGTAGGAGGGCACTGTAGCTAGTCAAATTACTAAGCTGAAGAGTCTTAACATCTTATGACTCAAGTAAGAAGCGTTGACGCAGTGCACTTAGAATTTTTCCTTTGTAGAATCCTGGGTAGCTGTACTAATTATGGGCAGCATTATCTCTAACCATCAGGAGAACGCTCTCCTCTTCTTCCTCTTCGTTGTCGATGGCAGCAGACAACGCCTAGAAGGCGGGATAAGTCCCTTAATCCATAGTATAGAATAACTTACAGTTTCTTCAGCAGGATCGACCTCCATTTGGCTTCCATCTTCTTTGTTGTCATCTTCTGCGTCGTTCTGTTCTTCTGTCTCCTTTGATTGTTCTTCTACGTGACGGCGCGACTGACGTTTGGGCTTGGCCGGTGTTACTGTCTTCTTTGCTTTGGCTGTGAACGTATAATAATAGTATAAAAGGTTGTGTTTGGAAGATGTCGCAATTAGCGATAAGACTGCTCATTGTACTTCCTATATTTATTACCAGCTTATGCTCGCGGCTTTGCCCGCGTGGCAAAATCCTTTGTAAGCGGAGGTCAACGTCATAAAACCTATATACAATACAAAAACTTTTTATTGTACATACATACATATAATCACGCCTGGTTCCCGTTGGGGTAGGCAGAGACTATTTCCCTACACTTGGTACGATCCTGACACGCCTTTATCGCTTCCTCAACTTTCATCACATTCTTCATGCACGCTCGCCGGTTATTGGTACTCTTGACCTGGCCTTTCCTTAGAACGACATTTATTTGGTCAAGGAAAGTACGCCTAGGTCGACCAATTGCGGCTTGACCATTCAAGACGCAAATCATCATTTTTTTCTCTTTATTGTGATCATAATAAATACATTTTACAAAAAAATTGCATTTAAATAATATTATTATGTATACAACGTATAAAACTAATTAGAACTAAATTTAGAACACTGTGGTCCACAATGGGCGGCCTTATCGCTTAAAGCGATCTCTTCCACTCAACCGACTTTGCATAGAGAGGCTGATGATGATGAACCTATATGTATTCCAAATTTCAACCGAATCCGTTCAATGCTTTTCGCTGTGCATTGATACGAGTAGATCAGTCAGTCAATCAGTCACTCTTTTACTTTTATATATTTATATAAATGTAATGGATGTGTGTTTGTTTACCTCTTCGCATTTTTTTTACTTAATCCTCATGAGGTCCTAAATTTAGGTTGAAATACATTACAACCCTATGTACTAAAAATAGGCGCAATTAGCTGCGACCCATTAGTAAATAACACTGACAAAAACAGTGTCTAACCGCTGTAAATTACCTTATGTTATTCCAGGGCCAAGTTATCCCTATACCAAAAAAATAAAGAAATCTTACTAATTTTATAAACGTGAAAGTTTGTTCGAATGGAAGTCTAGATGTTTGTTACTCTTTCACGCCTAAACGGGTGGAACTATTGATTAGAAATTTGGCATAGAGATAGATTAGACCCTGGAATAACACATAGGCTACAGTAAAGCGGATAAAACCGCTGAGTACAACTAGTAATTCAATAAATGCGTACCAGGAGTAGATTTCTTGTCTCCATCATCAGGCGGCGAGGACATCTTGTTGGCTTGCTCAACCGCTGCCGACATTGTATGTGAACTGGGCTGGGTCATCTCTATAACAATAATAATTATAATTATAGACTTTATTTATTGGAACGAAGTTCCTTATCGCGCGTTGTGAAAGGGGGCTAGACGAAAAAAAATCTTACGAAAAGTTGTCACGACACTTTTTGCTATAGTAAGCTATTGTAAGCTGTGCGGCGTGCGCATGTTTCTCTCTCTCTCTCTCTCTCTTATAGAAAGCAAGCCAGATATTTTCATTTCTATAGGAACTTCGTTCCATCCGGGTGTCCCTTGACACCTCTCAAGTTTATTTATTTATTTATTATTCAGCACATAGCTAGGACTAACTTAATGCTACAATAGCATTTTCTACCAGCTGCCCTGAGGCAGGAGAAAATGTGTTAGAACTAAAGGGGGTTGACAAACATAGGAAAAGATTAACCTACAATTAATTATAATTAAATTACTTATAAGAAGCAAATACATAGCTAAACAATTAAATACATGATACATCACACAAACAAATTATATTATAAATAAACCTACAAAATATTATGTACCTACACAAAATAAAATTATAAAATAATTACATATTATAATGTTGAAAGATAATACATAAATAATAAATACATATACCTATATTTAAATAATAATATTATACATAATACATACTTAACCCTGACTTTGTGTATAATTATTTATTAATCAATCATCGTGTAAGCAGATATTATATCTATGTAAGTTACCTAAAGGCTCATGGACCAACTCGAGCAATTCCGAAGCGTTGAGATGTGACGTTGCCTTCTTGAACACGACCACTCGCTCAGAGAAAAACTCCCAGAATGATAACCCGTCTGGCGTTGAGAATAATTCCTGTAACAATCGAAATAATAATTAAATAATAATATCGTCAGTGAGCGTCAAGTGATTTCCTGATGGAATAAATAGCTTAATTATTATTTATATATCACATTAATAACATTAACGCGAAAGTTTGTAAGTATGTATGAATGTGAGTTTGTTACTCTTTCACGCCTTAACAGGTGGACAAATTGAGCTGAAATTTATTATAGAGATAGCTTTAGACCCCGGTATAACATATTGGCTACTGTATAGCGGGTAAAACCAACAGTGACAGTCATACTAACGCCTGAGCAGTGATGCAAACATTGAATGTGCTCCCGTAGGAGGGCATTATAGCTAGTAAAATTACTGAATTCAAGAGTCTTAACATCTCATGACTCTTGAGTAAATCTTCTTATTAGAGTAAGAAGCGTGCACCTAGAATTAATAATTAATGAATGAAGAATAATCTTCTAAGTTCTTTGTATTCCTGTGCACACTCTCCGAAATGAATCCTATAGAAAACTGATACCTATAATTACAAATACATACCTTCATAGTCTGATAGAGCGAGTCAGCCTTTTTCCTGATCTTGTGAGCCTGTTTATTGAAGACTAGTGCCTCCTTCTCGTTGAGGTCCCAAGACGGTGTTCCCCACGTAGGCTCTCATTCGCTTCACCGTTTGTACTCGTCACTTGTACTGGCTAGAGTTACAAGTGACGTTTTACTGCCACCGAGTAACTTTAGTGTTATCTCACACGTTTTCATCAAATTTACAACAAAGTAAGAAGATGAGCAAGACGCTCTCCTGATGGTAAGAGATAACGCTGTCCATAATTAGTACAGTGCTACCCAGGATAGGTAAATTTCTAGGTGCACCCAGGATTTTACAATGATGTAAAATTCTAGGTGCAGCAACGCTTCTTGCTTAAGAGTCATAAGATGACATAAGCCTAGTAATTTCACTAGCTACAGTACCGAAGCATAGCAATGTTAGCACATCACTGCTCAAGCGGTAGAATAACTGGCACTGTTGGGTACCCACCTAGTCGACCTCCTGCAAAGTCTACCCCCGGTATTAATAAATATTTAATGACATACCTTCATAGTCTGATACAGCGTGTCAGCCTTTTTCCTGAGTCAACATCCCTATTTTTTTTTTATTTCACCTATTAACACTAAATATAAATCATCATCATCATCTCAGCCGTAAGACGTCCACTGCTGAACATAGGCCTCCCCTTTGTACTTCCATATGTACCGGTTGGAAGCGACCTGCATCCAGCGTCTTCCGGCGACCTTTATAAGGTCGTCTGTCCACCTTGTGGGTGGACGTCCTACGCTGCGTTTGTATTAATTAAATATTAAATAGGTACATTTAATGACATACCTTCATAGTCTGATAGAGCGAGTCAGCCTTTTTCCTGATCTTGTGAGCCTGTTTATTGAAGACTAAAGCCTCCTTCTCGTTGAGGTCCCAAGACGGTGTGTTCCCCACGTAGGCTCTCATTCTCTTCACCGTTTCCAAGCAGGTTGGGTGTTTGAGGAGCATCAGTGGACGCACTTCCATGCCTGTAAATAACGCTGGAAAAGTAAATTTATGGCTTTAGATATATCGAGAAAGTATATATCTAAATGTAAATAAAAAGGGTGCATTACTGTGCTCCGGTAGAAGGGCACTGTAGCTATACTCAGATTGAACAAGCAATATCCTTTTTGTAAACCAATGAGTTCCCACACCAAAAAAATTATTAACTAATAGAAGATTTCTCAAATTAAAAGGATTTTAAAAAATAAATTAGCTAGGGTATATATTTTTTTATATTCAATGAATAAACACTATCAAAATTATATTTATTATATTTTATATAATATTTGGTAGTAAGAAAATATTGAGACTGGTATCATAGCAGGGGTCAATTCTGAACAAAGTCACTTGAGGGCCGAGCGTTAGCAATACGACTTTTCACTTTTGGTTTTATAAATCACAGTTTTTATTATGATAACACAGTGTACAATTACATAAAAATACGCGCTATTTAAAAAAAATAGGGTTGCATTTGATAACTTAAAATTTTAGATGTTTTTTTCACTTTCTGTTGTACTTTGGCAGTACGCGACTCTTCGGCGATCTCTCTCGTTTTGCTAAAGAATCGGACCGTAATTTTTGACACTGACACATTGTGAATTGTGAAAGATCTAAGTTTTTCAAACGAGGTATAGTGAAATTACTGAGCTGAAGAGTCTTAACATCTTATGACTCTCAAGTAAGAAGCGTTGGTGCAGAGCACTGGGTAGCACTGTACTAATTATGGGCAGCGTTATCTCTCACCATCAGGAGAGCGTTTTGCTCGTCTTCTTGCTTCATTGTATAAACAGGAAAAAATAATACTCCAACAGAACAGCAGGGCTATTCACTTATCCGATATGGAACCTAATCGAATTGTCAAAATTTTTTTTTTTTTTTTTAATTCGAGATAGGCCTACGTTTGACCACATCCCACCTGATGGAAAGTGAGAATGCGGTCGACGATGGATCACGTAAGATGCCTAGAAAGGTACCTATTCACTCGTGACTTGAAGATACCCAAGTTGTACCGCTCGGGAAACACGGATGACGGCAAAGTGTTCCAAACGCGACCAGTTCTCATTAAGAACGACGAAGCAAAACGCTTAGTGCGGGCAGTAGGTAACGCCACTAAGTAAGGATGCCGCATTGCCGTCTGCCGCGACGTCCGTTTGTAGAATGGGCTTGGAGGAATTAGTTCGTGTAATTCCTGCGCACACTCTCCAAAATGAATCCTATAGAAGACCGATAACGAGGCGACCATTCTACGGTGTTCAAGGCTCTGCAGCCGAGATTCCGTGAGCTTTTGGTCACCTACGAGCTTTTTGGCACGTCTCTCAATCGACTCCAGTGTCTGAAGCTGGTATTTGGCAGTACCATCCCAAAGATGAGAACAGTACTCCATACACGACCGGACTTGTGCTTGGTACAGCGTTAGCAGCTGTCCCGGTGTGAAGTATTGCCTCACCTTTGCCAAAATACCCAGCTTCCTGGCAGCCAATTGAGCCTTAGATTCGATGTAACTCCCAAAATTAAGGTCAGACGTGAGAGTAACTCCCAGTAACTCAAGCTGGTTAGTTATCGGTAAAGAAACATTTTGGAAAGAAGGAGCTTCATTGAATAGACTCCTTTTAGCGGTAAATAGACACGCCTGGGTTTTTGTAGCATTAAACTTAACCAAATTAGCTACTCCCCAATCGGAAACAGCTTTTAAGGCCAAGCTCATACGCTCAACCATGGCCTCTCTGCATAACTGGATTTCATCTCCGTTGGCTCTAGCGCTAGATGTATATCGCTCAACTACCGTGCTGTCGTCTGCATACCCAACAATACCTGGCTTAAGCAGGTCATTGATGTGCAGCAGGAAAAGTGTAGCAGAGAGAACTGACCCTTGAGGTACCCCAGCATTAATAGCTAATTGATCGGACGAGCTGCCGTCAACGACTACTCGAATCGATCGTTCCCTCAAGAAGTCTGAAATCCACGCGCATAAGCCAACGGGTAACCCGAACGATGGAAGCTTACCGACAAGGCTGTCATGCCAGACCCTATCAAAGGCTTTCGAGATGTCAAGTGAAACAGCGATTGCTTCTCCGTGTTTCTTGATGGCCTCACTACAGATGTGGGTGACATACGCAAGAAGATCCCCAGCAGATCTGCCACGACGGAACCCGTATTGCCGATCACTGAGGAGATCATTCGCTTCAAGGTATGTCAGAAGCCTGTTGTTCAGAACACGCTCCATACACTTACAGAATATGGATGTGACTGAGATTGGCCTGTAGTTGGATGGGTCAGTACGACTGCCTTTTTTGGGCACTGGTTGCACGTTGGCAAGCTTCCAAGAACTGGGCACTACACCAGTTTTGAGAGAGAGGCGAAATAGGCGTGTCAAGATCGGAGTGAGCTCAGGTGCACAAGTCCTCAACACTATAGCTGGTATTCCGTCCGGTCCACTAGCCTTATTCACGTCAAGATTCCGCAGCGTTCTACGAACCTCTGATTGCCGGATGTGTATGTCAGACATTGAAGTCCTACAATCCGGCAGGACTGGAGGTATCTCGCCAGCAGTATCTAGGCGTGAAGATTCCGCAAAAAGAGAGGCGAATAAATTCGCCTTATCTTTGGCAGTGTGAGCATAATTTTGCTAAAGAATCGGACCGTAATTTTTGACACTGACACATTGTGAATTGTGAAAGATCTAAGTTTTTCAAACAGTGGGGTCCACTAGTTTTAATTAGTTCACTCCACTAGTTTTAATTCTTCGCGCTTAATAGAAAATTATTTATTAGTGTTTCTCTACAATATTATGCGTGTTAGTACTCTCAAGTAGTAAGCAACATTTGGTAAAATGAATAAGAGTCTCTTTCCGTTGGTGTCTGATGTCACAAAGCGCATTCGTCGAGATCAATTTAAAGTTTGCAATAAAGGTGCTAAAACCGCAATGATGAGCAAAAGTATCTTCTGTATGGCGGCCGGAATATATAACAAACTTCCTGTAGAACTAAGACAGATGCCGCTGAATATGTTTAAAAGAAAACTTAAACATTTACTGACTATTAAATGCTATTATAATATTAAAGACTTTTTATAAATTATTTAAGTAGTAGCTTAGTATAATATCTAATATATAAAATTCTCGTGTCACAGTTTTCGTTGCCATACTCCTCCGAAACGGCTTGACCGATTTTGATGAATTTTTTTGTGCTTATCCGGTATCTATGAGAATCGACCAACATCTATTTTTCATCCCCATAAATGTTAGGGGTAGTCCACCCCTAAATATTTTTTTTTATTTTTTAGACAAAATTTTTAATTTCTATTTTTTTATGATACAACATACAAAAATACATACAATCCTCAATTTTCACCATTCTACGATCAACCCTTATTTTTTAATAGCCATTTTAGTAATTTAATCATTTTTCCTCTCCGGTCGAAAACTGATCAATCGTCATTTAATTAGTTATCCCCGCCAGATGTCTACAGGTGTCACTTCTGACCCAGTTAACAGCACGGAGTAGGGATGAGAACGAAGCCGGTCTCCTTTCTTTCTCACTCCCTACACAGTTGTCGGCCATCATTATTGTTTATGCATCAAGTGTAGTAGTAACGTTGACAATTATTATTTTGCTATCTCAGTGTAACTCTCATATTAACTTTTAATCATTCCTATTTTATCAATAATAATTAAATTATCAATTTTGAGTGTATTTTGCACGATTAGTTAATCAAGTGATTTTATAACCTCAAAAGTACTCAACACGTGACACGAGCTTTCAATAACAACGGATTTTGTTGTAAGTATACTTTTTTTTATTTATATCGAAAATGTTGTTGATCTTATAAAAATGTAATTTTAATTTAATTTTATTTAAAAAATGTAATTGAACAATTAAGATTTTCATAGTTTTCAAAAAATCAATCATTATGAATCTTTATTTTGAAATGTCAATGGAAATATTGGTTGTATGAAAAAATTATAAGAGACAATGTTTTCATAAAATTTAATTTTTTAC
Organism: Hemithea aestivaria; assembly: GCA_947507615.1. NCBI lineage: Eukaryota > Metazoa > Arthropoda > Insecta > Lepidoptera > Geometridae > Hemithea > Hemithea aestivaria. The sequence goes on along the minus strand of OX382351.1, from coordinate 3,677,968 downwards.
TTTTGTTTGAAAAATTTTTCCATAAAATAATGCTTATTTCACGCATATACCACATTCTTACATACATACAATATACACATTCTAAAATACATACATACTTCCAATAAGTAAGCTATTTTTTGTCTACACTAGAAATTACTAGGAAATTATTTATATGGCAAAACAACGTTTGCCGGGTAAGCTAGTTAGATATAATATGAATAGTTTTTTAAAAGTAGAATTAAGTTTAAGATTAATATGTAGAATATTCTCAGCGCTATCGCATTGGGTGTATAACCTGTAAGGATAGTGTTAAGTTTTTAAATAAATAAATAAATTATTTGATAAGCAAATTAGATTGACAGATTGACTCTACGATTTTGGAAACTACCGTGAGTGTTATCCATATTATAAATACGACACGGCTGTACTCACGTAGATTGACTCTACCTTAGCACAAAGTTTTCTCTTAAACATTAAATTATGTATATTTATTATCTAATATTATTGTGACATTTGTGTATAAAATTATGACTCTGTATTATTATTTTTATTTTTTTCCTGTATTTTTTTTTAATTAATTTTAATTCTTGTATCTGACATGATATTTTATATCTTCTAATTCACTGCAATTATTAATTATTATCATTGTTATTTGTTATATTTTTTAATTGTTTTTTTTTTTCGTGTATTTTATTTTAACTGTCAATGATTAATTCACGCATAATAATTTTATAATAGAACTAGCTGACCCGGCAAACGTTGTTTTGCCATATAAATAAATAATAAATAAATAATAATAAATAAAAAACATAAATAAATAATAATTTAATAATAAATAACTAATTAAATGACGATTGATCAGTTTTCGACCGGAGAGGAAAAATAATTTAATTACTAAAATGGCTATTAAAAAATAATGGTTGATCGTAGAAGGGTGAAAATTGAGGATTGTATGTATTTTTGTATGTTGTATAAAAAAAAATAGACATTAAAAATTTTGTTTAAAAAAAAAAAATTTAGGGGTGGACTACCCCTAACATTTAAGTTGATGAAAAGTAGATGTTGGCCGATTCTCATAGATTTCATAATAAATAACTAATTAAATGACGATTGATCAGTTTTCGACCGGAGAGGAAAAATGATTAAATTACTAAAATGACTATTAAAAAATAAGGGTTGATCGTTTAAGGGTGAAAATTGAGGATTGTATGTATTTTTGTATGTCGTATCATAAAAAAATAGAAATTAAAAATTTTGTCTAAAAAATAAAAAATAAAAATTAGGGGTGGACTACCCCTAACATTTAGGGGGATGAAAAATAGATGTTGGTCGATTCTCATAGATACCGGATAAGCACAAAAAATTTCATCAAAATCGGTCAAGCCGTTTCGGAGGAGTATGGCAACGAAAACTGTGACACGAGAATTTTATATATTAGATTTAATTGGATTTTTTGACATTTGTAAATATTAATTAAAATTGCATGCTTTTTAAGGCAGGATACATTGATACCATTATACAATATTTAACTTCATAATATGTACATGTATTTCATGCAATAAATGTTTTTGATTTGATTTGAAGTAAGAAGCGTTGGCGCAGTGCACGCACAATTTTACCTTTAAATACTGGGTAGCACTGTACTAATTACGGGCAGCGTTATCTCATACCATTAGGAGAGCGTCTTGCTCATCTTCTTACTTTGTCGTATAAAAAAAAATATATTATGGTCTTACCCAGTAAATCGTCCAATAAAGTCAAACACAGTTCCGTATCAGCCTTCTCCAAACACAGGCAGGTTTTAATCTTTGCGTCCAATTCTATCAACTTCATTTCTGTCTTCAAGAATTGTACGCGCGCTTTTCTCTCTTCTGAAAATTACAATTATTTATTTATTTATCAAATGAGATAGTAGGCTTACAGTGTGAACCAAATCGCTTACTATCGATATAATTATATGTATCTTATATAAGACATAATATTATGATGAACTGCTTATCTATAACTTAAATACATCCTTATACAACTTACAATAAAGCTTATGATTTATGATCAAACGATATAATATAAACAATTAATACATGAGGTAAATAGGAAGCTATCTCAAATCCTGTGTGACATTCAGCGCTGATTTTCAGTTAGCGCCTAAGGTTGCGAAGCATATTATTACATTTTTTTTTTATGTGATGAAATAGAAGACGAGCAAACGCTCTCCTGACGTTAAGAGATAACGCTGCCCATAATAAGTACAGTGCTACTTAGGATTTCACAATGATGTGAAATTCTAGGAGCACAGCACCAACGCTTACTCAAGAGTCATAAGATGTTAAGACTCTTTAGCCCAGTAATTTCACTAGCTACAGTGCCCTCCTACCGGAGCACAGTAATGTTTGCACATTACATCATCATCATCTTGGTGCTAGATGGTAATAATAATAAAACCTTTACTTAGTACCCGGTTTAATCCAGATACAAACGTCAGTCCGCGTTTCGTTATAGCACAGAATGAGTTAAGAGGATTTATAGTGAGGGAAGCCCGGTCAAGTTTAGGTATATTAGCTGAGCGCGACGCACACCAATGCATCACTTACGCGGCCGAGTAATACAACATGTAGTCGCTTGGAATAAAATGTCTTGATCCTATGCAATGCAAGTTATTTGTTGAAATCATTAAGTCAATATGTAGGTATTAAAGTTTTAACCCCCGACGCAAAAACGACGGGGTGTTATAAGTGTTTAACCCCCGAAGCAAAAACGACGGGGTGTTATAAGTTTTTAACCCCCGACGCAAAAACGACGGATCATTCCCTTTTAGTTCCCTAGTGGATCTAGTGGGAACTTCTTTTCTCAGTAGTTCCCCTTTTTTTGAAAAGGGGGGAGGGGGAGGGGAGGGGGCAGGGGGAAGAGAGGCGGAGGGGTGAAGGGGTAGGGGGAGGGAGGGAGGTGAGGGGGAAGGGGGGAGTGAGGGGGGCAGGGGGAAGGGTGGGGAGGGGTTAAGTGGGAGGGGGAAGGGGAACGGGAGAGGGGAGGAGGGATGGTGAGGGGGAAGGGAGAGGGGGAATTGGAGGGTGAAGGGGAGGGAATGGGAGGGGAGGGGAGAAGGGGGAGGGGAGGGAAAGGGGAGGGGTGAGGGAAATGGGGAGGGGTGAGGGAAGGGGATGGGGATGAAGGGGGGAATAGGAGGGATGAGGGCGGATGGGGGATGATGGGGGGATGTGAGGGGGAGGGGAATGAGGGATGGGGAGGGGGATGGGGGGCTTAACTAGTAGAATACAACGCACTATGATAAATTTAAAATTTAAGATGGCCGCCACCAAAAAACCGCTAATTACATATTTTGAAAGCGCTGCGTTGGGGGTTGTTTTTAAATTTTTAATTTAATTCACTTGTTGCTATAGTAAGCTAGCTGTGCGGCGTGCGCATGTTTCTCTGTCTCTCTCTCTCTCTCTCTCTATCTCTTATAGAAAGCAAGCCAGATATTTTCATTTCTATTTCGCATTGAACAGTGTGGTGTCGCGACGATTATTTTGAGTGTATACAGGTTTTTTGTAAATAATAAATCATGTAAATCGTGGGAACTTCGTTCCATCTGGGTGTCTCTTGACACCTCTCAAGTTTTTTATTATTATACTAGCTGCGACCCGCGCTGTTACCCGCGGCACAGTTATTGCCGATAAAACTTGATTATAATAATTTTGGCCAAGTGGGGTTACGGCGTAGATTTTGGCCAAGTGTGATAACGGCGAAGATTTTTGCCAAGTGGGGTCGATGGCGAAGATAAGTACATGATAAGTACGCTGTCATGGAAGAAATGAAAGATCTTGAGGAAATCTACATTTCAGATGACAGCTGTCAAACTTGATATGTCAATATCTCAGAAAGACTTTTCCATGACAGCGTACTTATCATGTACTTATCTTCGCCATCGATCCCACTTGGCAAAAATCTTCGCCGTTACCCCACTTGGCCAAAATTATTATAATCAAGTTTTATCGGCAATAACTGTGCCGCGGGTAACAGTGCGTCTGATACATATTGTAGTAGATAGGAGAACACATACATTTTTAAAAAACTTGAGAGGTGTCAAGGGACACCCGGATGGAACGAGGTGCCCACGATTTACACGATTTATTATTTACAAAAAACCTGTATACACTCAACAAAAATAAATAATAAACCCTCCCCTCCCCCTTCTCCCCCCACCCCTCCCTTCTCCCTCCCACCCCTCTCTTCTCCCTCCCACCCCTCCCTTCTCCCTCCCACCCCTCCCTTCTCCCTCCCACCCCTCCCTTCTTCCCC